>CM056809.1:71578443-73978443 GCA_029852735.1 Persea americana
AGGTTGCCAATTTATTTGCTTTCCTAGTTTAATTAGATTTCTAAGCCTTAAGTTTTATTTTACTATATATATATATATATATATATGACAGTGTAAGATGAAAATCTCTGACTTTTGATAATTGGAATACAATCGTGGGTTTTTTTCGCTCGGAGAGATGTGCGTCCTCTTGTTGAGGTCTCTGCGGAGACGTATTGAGGTGTCTGCGGACACGGTGTTTCGGCACTCCATGCAAGCCCTAACCTATGATACCCAGATATGACACTTCACCCATGGTATCCATGTCGATATGGTACGATACCAATCCAGGTACAGGATACCGCCAGACGCATTATGGATACGGCACTAGATTTCCGGATACAGCGGGGCTGAAAAAAAAAAAAAAAAAAAAACTGCCCCCACTTCATTGATTAAACAAGAAGAAGAAAGAGGGAGAGGAGGAAAAGGGATTAGGGAAATCCACAACAAGACGTCATCATCATCACAAAAGAAAACAAAGGTTAAAAAAGTAGCTGAAGAAGAAGATGACATGCCCAAAGAAGTAGATCTGCTGCAGTAGCTTCTCGTCGTTGAGGTCGCGCAGGCGAGGAGGCCTTCGTTCTGGATGTCGGCAACTTTCTGGGCAGATCTACTGCCACCACTTGGCCTTGGCCAGGTTGTGGGCACTCGAAGGTGAGGAAGGGGCAACACAGTCTTCTTCTTTTCCTTTCCCTCCTCTCTCTGTCTCGACCTTTCTTGTTGTACGAAGAAAAGAGGCAGCTAATGCCCTATTTCGAAAGGTACCCCTCTTTTAAGTAAAATGGATGGGTTTCATGGCACAACCATGGGGCCCACCAAATTAAAGAAAAAGGGACCATTGATCATGTCCATGCCTTTTTATTATTATTTCCTTTTTTTTTTTTTTTTTTGAAAAGCATGACCCTTCTATTATTAAAGAGCTGTGTTGTCATGGTCCCCACCTTGGGCCCACCTACATTAAACTTTTTTTTAAAAAAATTGTCAAATTTTACTCTAATAGATGGGGAACCATCCAAACCCTAGCCAAATCTCACTTTAAAAGGTTAATTTGGGGCATGTCTAAATTTCACCCTAATAAGAATAAGGTCCTAGCCAAATCTTACTCTAATTTGAAATAGGACCTTAGCAAAACTTCACTCTAATAAAAAATGGGCACTAGCCAAATTCACTTTATTAGGCTATGGGGTTTTAATAGCCAAATTCACTTTCTAACAAGCCCACCTAGTTGAAAATTTGATCCACTTAGTAGGGCTCACCATAAAATAAATATCCCACCCACTTCAAATAAATCCCTATATATATATTTCAAAGTTGCCGATCCGTACCTGTGTCCGTATCTGGGCATCATAGGCCCTAACCCTAGGGCATGCATCAAATTCAGATATACCCAGATCATCCAATCAAAAGGGATTTCGGAATCTCTGCAGGACACATCTCTGTTTGTTGATAGTTCCTCTTCTATATGCTTCAAAATGGAAACACATCCCTAAGGGATGGCTGTTGCAGCAGTTTGTGATGGAAACTCCAAGGAAAAAACAGCAAGTAAAAGAAGAAAATGTAATGACAAATCATTAAAACATATTACAAAGGGAAGAAGGGTTTTGGAACCCAATCCCTCGGTTCTCTTCATGTGCACACATCATATGTGACTCGATTTTTCAAGATGTCCGAACACAGCCAAGAATAAGGTTGTCAGTTCTTCCTCTGCATTGTTACTATGGTTTGAGTTTAGAGCCCTAAAAGAAATCCAATCCATATATATCTAACTTAAAAAACATTCAAGAAAATTTAATCCTGGGTATTGGCATGTTTTAAAATAATGAAAACAAAAGAAATTCAAACTTGCATATAAAAGAAATAATTATAAAGGTGTATGCTGGGCTGATAGGTTGACCCACGTGGGCTGGCCAACTGAATCTGGGTACAACCAGTGGGTTGCCGGGCTCCATTTGGGCCCACTGAGTGTTGTATTTCATTTTATGCATACACCAACTACTGAACACCTACCTGCAGTTCATAGAATTTTGAGATATATTAAGGGAGCACCGGGACAACATTTTATATGCTTGTCATGGTGGTTTAAATATGGAGGCATATATGGACGCTGATGACAATATTAGGACCTGCATAAAACCTGCCATACCTTCAATTATTCTTCTTCATTGGAAGAACATCTTCTAGGCTTCATTAATTCCTGCAACCAAGAAAGATAAGGGGATTTGACCCTTGCAAGGCTTAGCTTCTCAGCTTTCATATGGACAGTGTGGAGAGAAAGAAATATCAGAGCTTTTAGAAAATCTGCTAAGCTTTATATTTTATTTTATTTTTATAACAGTAAATGTTATTTCCACAAAAAACAACAAAGAATACTAGCAAAGAAGGCAACGAAACTTAGCCAAAACGCAAACTTAAAGAGAAAACGAAGAAAAAGAAAACACTAGACATCAAACAAAATAGAAGAGCATAACACTCCCTCTTTAGCAAGAGCATCTGCCATGACATTTGCCTCCCTATGAATATGATGAAATGGGGCTCCAAGTTGTTTATCAATATCCTTCACTTCCTCCACCAAATCTGTCAATGTCCAAGGATGAGAAGCCTTTCCAGAACCCCACTGAATAGCTGAATAAGAATCTCCTTCAATAATTGCATTGTAACCCCCCAAGCTAAGCAACTCATGACAACCAATCAACATAGCATAGACTTCAGCTGCATTAGCATTCATAGAGTCCATAGGCCCATAATAGTTTCTAATCACCTTGCCCTTGCAGTTTCGAATTACTCCACCGAAATCTGCTAAGCTTTGGAACGTCGTTCTCAAAGAAATCCTCCACCAGGTCACTTGCAGAGCTTGCTTCCTCAACCTTGACATCACTCTGGCCATCTCCGCGTGGTGGGACTTGCCTCCTTGTGTTAGTAGCCAAAATCATGACTTCGGATCCTCTTCACCATGCGGCTGGAACCTCTTAATCTCTACTCAGGGAGGTTACTTTGTTGGCTTCCCGACTGAATTAAATTATAGTCAACGACGTTAGTTTCCCCATTTGAGAAATTCAGGATTTATCGTGAGTCTTATAACACATTTGTTGTTAGCATTGAGACAAAAACACTAAGTTCTTGAATAAACATTGAAGCTAAATGATTTCGGAGCATGTAGAAGACATGGATCGATGTCCAGCTTTTGTAGATGACTTAGAAACAGTATCTCATTTCTTATACTTGTGGGAAATCGGAAAAGGAAACACACCAACCAGTTCGATTGATGAGTGTGAGGACATTCTGCCCAATCGTTGTCAACATATGCAAAAAAATGAATCCACATGATTAGGGGTGTTCATGGGCCGGGCTGAGGCATATCCAGCCCGGCCCGACTTTAAAAGCATAGGCCTAGGCCCGTCCCAGGCCCGAAATGGGCCATGAAAGTCAGGCCTGAGCTTGCCCATTTAGTCAACTGGGTCGGGCTGAACCGGGCTTTTGATCAATTTCGTGGGCTTTCTAGCAAATCTTTTGGCTTAAATGCTTAATTAAATTAAATTACATGCACTCCTTATACAGTCCAGGCCGGGCTGGGCTTTCTTTCACTTAACCCAAGCCCAGCCCAATAATTAAATGGGTCCAAATTACATATCCAAGCCCGGCCTAAAGCAGGCTCGCCAGGCCCATGCACACCCCAATCCGCATCTTGAAGTTTCATGTAGATATCAAATTATGCGAAGAATAGCACTCCAGTGATGATCTCGTGGGTCGAACATAAATTGGTTGACAACTTGAATTGCATAAGAGATATCCAGTCAAGTTGTTGTGATATAAAAAGAAGACGACCTACTAATGTCTTGTAGAAAGCAAGATCAGAAATAGGCTCCCCACTGTTCTTACTGTATTTAACATTTAGATCCATGGGAGTATCAAATACTTTGCATCTGACGTTCTGGTCATGTGAATGAGATCCTTTTTATATTTATGATGAGAGAGAAAGATACACCAATAGCAGTGTGAGTGACTTCCAAACCATGGAAATATGTGAGGTGCTCCAAATCTTTCATGTGAAAATATGCTTGCGGTATTCGTTCCAAGGAAGCAATGCTAGGGTTATCGTCCCTAGAAATCAAAATATCATTAACATACACCAGAAGTATAGCAATAAGTAGTCACAGTTGCGCTGTTTAAACTTTTTAAACCCATGTTCGAGAATTGCAGGTTGAAATTTCTCAAATCATGCATGTGGAGCCTGTTTGAGCCTACAGAGAGATTGACGAAGTCGACAAACATACGTAGTGTTTGAAACTGCATAGCCAGGACTGGTAGTCACGTACACTTTTTTTTTTTCGAGACCTCCATGTAAAAACACATTTTTAACATCAAATTGAAAATTTGACCATGATTTGGTAGCAGCAAGAACCAAAATCAGTTGCATTGTTGTCATTTTGGCAACAGGAGCAAATGCATAATCAATGCCTTGTCGATAGCCCAGCACAACTAGGTGAAGCCTGTATCTTTCAAGACTTCTATGAGTCTATCTAGACCATATGCTGAAGGGCCTTAGTCTTGTAGAAGCGTCATTCTCCGTCGATGTACTGAAGTGGTACTCTCTTCACAGATGATTGGGCAGTTTCCAAGACTAATCGAAGACTGACTTCAAGATATGGAAAAAAAAAGAAAGGGTAATCCGAATTTAACCAAACTTCGCACACACCTTCCTAACACTTAAACAAACTCGCTCAACCTCTAATCCTGCTTAATCAGCTAAAAGCCAAAAAGTGCAATTAATTAAAATAAATGTGTAATTAGGGTCAGGACCTTGCACCCCTCTTGAAAAGCATTATTCAACATGGTTTGATTCTTTCGAGATTGACTGGTGGTGGTGGGTGCGTGCTTAAAGACTGGATGAGAGATCAACTCTTGGTTTCTTGTAATTTTTTCATGGAAACATGTTCTGGACTTCTGGTGAATAATTTGTGGTCCATAAGGATAGAAATGAAAGGGTCTATAACAACTAAGAGAGCTATTTGATGAAGTGTCCAAAGTGAGAATGGCATGTTAGGTTGAAGGGAAGAATGAGTTTTAAGGCTTAAGAGATCAATTAAGTTATCTTGAATTTGATGATGCCCCTTTTGCTATATTATGGTCTTTATACCATTTTATGCTTGCTTTCATTGTTGGGCATGAGATTCTACAAATTTAAAATCCATTTGAGTAACCTTTCAGCTGTTGGCCAGTACGATTATGTAATTTAAATGCATATATATAAATATCTGTGTTTCTATTTATAATGTTGATTTGAAAGCTCTTGTTGGGAACATTTGTAAATCTTATATTAACCAGATAAGCTTTTGATCATATCTTGAAATTCATTGCCTTATTCATTTGTTGACAGGAAGTAGAATATTCTGAAGAACCTGGGACTCTGTACTATATCAAGTATCGAGTTGCTGGAGGCTCAAAGTAATTGTAACTTTACTTATGTGCTATTCAGAAAAAAACAGAAAAAACTTTACTCGTGTCTCGCTTTTGAACTATCATTTATTAGTGGAACGATACATAGTTTTGGCTTTATTTCCTTCTGATGTAAAAGCTCACCAATTTTCTTCTTGTTCTTCTTCTTCTTCTTTCATGGAAAAGTAAGTGCTGAATACTCAAGTTTGTTGTTCTTGCACACATTCACAGGTGCACGATTTGATTGTCTGCCCTTTTCATTTCTAGAATGTGGAAATGGTTTGTATTCTAGACTTGAACCCTAACAGGGTTCTTGAGTGGATTGACAAATCTGTACAGATATGCTATCTAGTCTAGACAATCTTTATCTATATTTCTCATTGCTGCAAACAAGGAAAAGTACTTGAGCAAGAAGGAAGAAAGAGGAGTTGCTGAATACAATTTCCTGTGATCAGAAAAGCATCCTTAATGAAGGAGGCTGCATATCTTACTATATGTTAGATTCATGGGTATCAAGGGAGCCCGTAGACAGCAACCAAATTGCAGTGAGTTTTCTGTAACTGCCGATTAATGGAATGCTCTTCTTTTATGGCGTCAGAAACAAGGAAAGAAGAGGTCAAATCAATCTAAACCACCAATCCCAATGTTATAGATCACAACACCATGGAGAAGAGATGAGAGGGAACCAAGAAGAAGATACAAGAGGCTTCAAAAGCCCTTTATTCCAATAAGAAAACTGTCGACTGTGCACTAACTTCGCCCCACAGTTAACTATTACTTATTTATAAAACATGGAATATTCCACAGAAAATAGTCAAATATTTCTTCCTAATCACATTACCTTTATTTCCAATCATAGAGATGGTAGATTGACTTAATTAGAAGTTAAAAAGGGAGAAAAATCAGCAAAAAACTATCCTAAATCACTCAACAGGTTCTTCGTAATCCTAGTATAATTACTAAATATATTAGCTTTCTAGAGAAGAAATCCAAAATAGAAAGTTTGGCTTGCTTGGATTCCAGAGTTCTCTAGACGTTTCCACCTGTGGGTTCCACGTGGGCTAACCTTTTCTGAAAAGAACTTATATGGGCTGAAAATATACCCATGGGCAACCCAGTTGGCCCAGTTGTGACAAACTCAAGGCAAACTCACGAAAGGAACATGAAATAGGACAAGGCTTATGAAATTGTATTATGATTGCTTGTCTTCCTTTGGAGAACGAGCCTCGATATATAGAGTATTACATGCCTTAATTAAGGCTCTAAGTTAGGAAATCAATCTAATTACATCAATTATGTTCTAAGTTAGGAAACCAATCTAATCAAGATAATATGTACAACTGTGTAATCTTTGACCCAATCAAAACACGTAACACAATCATGCTGGACTGGATCTAATTATGGGCCTGTTTAACACCCCCCTCAAATTGATGCGGGAGAATCAACAAGCATCAATTTGCCAACCAAGAACTGATGGCGTGGTTGTGGAAGACCTTTGGTGAGAATATCAGCAAGTTGAAGTTCAGTGGAGACATGCGGAAGGCTGATGACATCACGTTTAAGCTCATCACGTATGAAGTGACAATTAGCCTCGATGTGTTTAGTGCGTTCATGAAAAATCGGATTTTCAGTAATCCGAATTGCACTTGTATTATCTGCATAGAGGGGGGTAGCTCCTTCTGCGGGAAATCCAATGTCAGAGAGCAGACCACGGAGCCAAAGGATTTTGGAGCACGCAGCAGACATAGCTCGATACTCAGCCTCGGTAGAAGATTTGGAAACTTTGTCATGTTTCTTGCATTTCCAGAAAATCAGACTATCACAAAAAAACATGCACCATCCTGTAGTCGATCTGCGAGTATCTGGACAACCAGCCTAATCAGCATCTGAATAAGCTATGAGAGAAAGAGGATTGTTTGATGGAAAAAACAAGCCGCGAGTCGGGGTGTGAATAAGGTACCGAATGATGCGACGAACAACAGCCAGATGAAGGTGACGAGGAGTCGTCATGAACTGACTCATTAGGTTGACCGCAAATGAGATATCAGGACGGGTGATTGTGAGGTAGATCAAGCTACCCACTAACTGGCGATATGCGGTAGGATCTGGAAGAAGGTCACCCTCCTCTTTACTGAGTTTGACATTCAGTTCGATCGGTGTATCTACTGGAGTTGAAGAAGTAAGGCCAGCCAAGTCAATGAGGTCAACCGTGTATTTGTGTTGATTGAGAACTATACCTTTAGGCGATTGATGAACTTCAAGACCAAAGAAATAGTGTAAGGGCCCGAGATCCTTCATGTGAAAGGTCTGATGAAGAGAAGCTTGGAGATCCTGAATCATTTGTGCATTGGGACCAGTAATGACAATGTCATCAATGTAGACCAGTAGCACAGTAATCAAGGACGGAGCATGATGTAAGAACATGGAAGGATTATACTAGCTAGGATGAAAATCCAAGCGGAGAAGGGCATCTTGAAATTTCTCAAACCATGCACGAGGAGCTTGCTTCAGACCATAGAGGGAGCGACGGAGCTTAGCAACAATACCCTTCCCAGATGAGGACCCCGGAGGCAGACGCATATAAACGTCTTCTTTGAGATCACCATGAAGAAATGCATTTTTGACATCCATTTGATATAGAGGCCAGGATTGAGATGCAGCAACAACAAGGATTATGCGTACGGTGGTCATCTTGGCGACGGGAGCAAAAGTTTCATCATAATCAATGCCATATTCCTGCCGATTTCCGAGAGCAACAAGGCGCGCCTTATATCGATCTAGAGTGCCATCTGAGTTTAACTTGAGAGAAAAAATCCACTTACAGCCAATAGGTTTGACACCCATAGGAGATGGGACAATATCCCACGTATGATTTTGCTCTAAAGCATCCAATTCTTCTTGCATAGCCTTGTTCCAACATTTGTCCTACACAGCCTGAGAATAGGATTGGGGAATGGAAGTGGAGGACAAAGTGGCCATTAAGGAAGTATGGGAGAACCCATAGCGGTCGGGTGGTACAGAGATGCGAGTGGAGCGACGCAATGAAGGATGTACAGATGGATCAAGTGCCGGAGGTGGACTAGATGCTGGAGGAAGATCAGGAGGGGAATCCCTGGGAGGCGCTTCTCTGTTCCGTTCGTCGATACACAAAGTTAGGATTAAAACGAACAACTGATGTGTTGTCAGAAAAACCAGGTAAAGACACTAAGGAGGAGGAGGCAGGAGGTTCAAGATGGTTTTGAAAAAAATATTGTTGTTCAAAAGAAATGACATTCCTAGAGGTCCGTAAGCGACGAATGTGAGGATCATAGCAAAGAAACCCTTTCTGGAAGGGCGCATAACCTAAAAACACACACTGAGCTGATTGTGCGGTTAGTTTGGTTCTCTCAGAAGGAGGCAAGTGCACAAAGCAAATGGAGCCGAAAACATGAAGATCATTATAAGATGGAGATGTCTGGTACAATCGGTAATATGGGCTCTGATTTTTAATAGATGTTGAAGGCAGGCGATTTATAAGATGAGCGGCCGTAGCCAGTGCCTCAACCCAAAAACGGGTAGGAACCGAAGATTCAAGAAGAAGGGAACGGGTGACATCAAGGAGATGTCGATTGTTTCTTTCAGCAACTCCATTCTGCTGTGGAGTATAAGAACAAGTTCTTTGAGAAATAATGCCTTTGTTTTGCAAAAACTTTTGAAAATCAGAGGACACATATTCCCCGCTCGAATCAGATCGCAAGATTTTGATACAGGTGGAGAATTGATTCTCAACATAAGCTAAAAAAGTTTTAAAAATAGTGAAAACATCAGATTTGGAATGTAGGAAGTAAACCCATGTGAACCGACTGAAATCATCGATAAAGGTCACAAAATATTTGTAGTGAGCATGAGAAAGAGCGGGAGCAGTTCCCCATACATCGCTATGAACTAAATCAAAGCACCGAGTGCTGTGTGAAGTGGAAATAGGAAAAGGAAGAGTTTTGCTCTTTCCCATTTTACAAGTAGCACAATCAAAAGGCACACAAGAAGATAAGCCGATAGATTTATTTAATAAACCAGAATTTAACATAAGGGACAAAGCCTTGGAATTAGGGTGTCCGAGTCTTTTATGCCACAATTGGCAGTTATCTCTAATAGAAAAACAAAACACATCATTGGCAAATCTAGTCCTAGAAAGTTTAGAAAAATCCAGCGGAAACAAGCGTCCACACTTGGGCCCCCTCGCGATCTCCTTCCCGGACATCTGGTCCTGCACAACACAACCAGAAGAAGAAAATGATATGTTACAATTATTTTCAACAAGTTGCCCGACTGATAATAGGTTTGAAGTTAATGTGGGACAAAGGTAAACATTTTTTAGTGGGATGGGACCAGGGATATTTCCGAGGGCAGTAATGGGAGCATTACCTCCGTTAGCAGTTTGGATTTGAAGATTACCATTGTATCTTGTCACATTGGAGAGTGGGTTACGGGAATATGTTATATGATTAGATGCCCCGGAATCAAGAAACCAAGTAGAAGATGAAGGTGAGGTACCTGAGAGACCAAAAGCAGAAAGGGCATTGACAATCATTTGTTGAACTAATTCAGGAGTCAGAGAAGAGGAGGGCCCAGGCTGTGAGGGTGCCGATGTAGGAGCAGGCATAACTGAAGAAGCAGCATAAGCATGCGGAGGCTGAGACTGTGGAGTCTGATACTGCAAAGCCTAATGCTATAGAGATGGACGTTGTGGGCGTCGACGACATTCAGAGATGATATTGTAGAAGATAGTGTGGTTTAGGCCCAGGCCCAGCCCAATAAGGCTATTGTACAGACTCACACACGTGGGATCTAGGATAGTAGATCTTATATTAGCTGATTCTTCTCAATTAGGAGATATTCTTTCATTCTTTTTACGATTCTAATTTTGTATTCATGCCATGTATAGAGCCTTGATTAAGGCACATAGAGATTATAAATACAAGGTCGATCCTCAATGGAGGTATGACATTCGCTGCAATTATTTTTCTTCTTCTTCTTCCATGCATTCTATGCATTCTATCATGGTATCAGAGCTGTGATTGTGATCAATCCTTCATCCCTCATTGATCAAATCCCTCCTCTTATTGGCGTGCATCCTCTCTTATTCTTTACTGCTACTATTGCTGCTCAATAGTCTCTGACGTGCCTCTGATCAGTTGTGGCCCACCACTGATCGACTTCGGATCACCAAGCAACCTCCACAGTTGGGATCGCCAGTCCTTAAGGAGTATTCTAAGGATTTTTCTGGATTTTTTTCTCACCATCTGAGGTAGGTTCATCCCCTTCTTCCTCTGTCAATTTTGATACTCTTGTATCAGATAGATTTCATCACAACCATCCAGATTTGTGGATCTGTATCCAATCCTCATCAACCTTGGACTAGAGGAAGTACTTTTGGACTCCTTCCAGAGATTCTACCCTGGTCTGTGATTAGATCATTTTGTGGGGCCCACGCACAGATCCTGCCTCCACAATCAAGCTCGCCTGGGTGTTTTTATTGCATTTTTTTGTGCTGTCTGCTGCTGGTTTGCTCTTCGGACACCTCATCTGCCATATTAGCAGATTTCTAACAGGTTCTAGCAGATTAAAACAGTTTAAAATAGATTCCTTTTGCTGTATTACCAGACTTCATCCATTGTGCCTTCTGCTTCTCGTCTGATTAGCTGTTTTATTTCTAGTTTGTGAACTGTTCTCCTCTTTGAATTACATCTTTGCAAATGGACAAGTATGATGTTATCCCTTTTAAATTTAACGGGCATAATTATATGTCCCGGTCCTTTCACTTAAAGAACTTTGTTGAAGGACAAGGTCTTTTTGGTTATCTTGATGGGTCTATCACTAAGCCACAGATTACTAGTGCCACCGACTCCAAAAGCTTAGCCACCTGGTCCAAAGAGAATGCTAAAGTGATCACTTGGATCCTTAACTCCATTGATCCATCTTTGGCTGTGGCTCTTCAAGCATACACTACCGCAGCTGACATGTGGCTCATCTCAAGAAAGTCTATCATCGAACCAATAAGGCCCGGAAGTTTCACTTGGATAGTGAGATTGCAAAATATGCTCAAGGGGATAAAACTGTGCAGGAATACTTTAATGGTTTCCTCACATTATGGACTGAAAGAGACTCAATGTTGATCCAAACAGTCTCTTCGGGGTTTCTATCTGAGGCTCTCAAGTTGCAAGAAGAAACTCACATTAGTTAGTTTCTTATGAACCTACGCCCCGAATTTGAATCTGTTCGGTCGGCTCTCATGAATAGAGAAAATTCTGCTAATCTTGATACCTGCTTTCAAGAGGTCCTTCGCGAAGAACTTTGTCTCACTTCCCAGTGTACTATTCTGGAGGAACCAAAAGCCTTCTTCGCTCCTCTTCCTGCTAACTCGGCTCTTCTGGCAACCCCAAATCTGAAGCAGACTCAATGTTATGAATGCAAAGGCTTCGGTCATATTGCCAAAAATTGTCGTAAGAAGTTGGTTTGTAGGTATTGCAAACGGTTCGGTCATCTTATTGATGACTGTCGCAGCCTACAGCGACGGAATGAGACACAGACTAAGAAGCCTCCCTCCAATATGCCAAGACAGAACATTCCAGCTGCATTTCAGGCTCAGACACCCTCATCTGATACAAGAAGCACTTCCTCCGGGGCTATATCCATGACTCCTGATCAAATTCAAGAACTGATCCAAAAACATCTGCTTATGCGTCTATGGGCTTCTCTGGCGGTCGGTATCAAACTCATTCCTCTATAGCCTTTCCTGCATTCCATTCTTCTGCATCTCTTTCTTCTCCTATCACCTCATCCACATGGTTCTTAGATTCAGGAGCCTCCGATCACATGACATCTGTAGAACATACCTTTACAGATTCCCACCCTTACCTTGGAAAAGAGAAAATAACCACTGCTAATGGTGATCAACTACTCATTTCTGGAGTTGGTACCATTACTTTATCTAGTGTCTCTGGTCAATCCATCACCCTTCCCAATGTTTACTTTGTTCCCAAATTATCAGCCAATTTACTTTCTGTAGGACAACTTATTGATGATGGCTATCTTGTTCATGTTTCCTCTTCTGGTTGTGTTATTCAGGGGCGACAAACTGGGAAGGTGATCGCGACGGGGAGTAAACATGGACGCCTATTCTTGCTGGAC
This sequence comes from Persea americana, assembly GCA_029852735.1. Taxonomy (NCBI): domain Eukaryota; kingdom Viridiplantae; phylum Streptophyta; class Magnoliopsida; order Laurales; family Lauraceae; genus Persea; species Persea americana. The sequence goes on from CM056809.1 coordinate 71,591,065, forward strand.
ATTGGACACCATTCCTTCTTTGCTTCTTCTTCTAGTAATTCCAATAAATTGTGGACCCTTTGGCATAAACGTCTTGCTCATGTGAACAATGCGCATTTAATCTCCTTGTTTAAGACTGGTTGTTTGGACACTTCTTTTGATAATAAAATAATATCTTCTTTCTCTCAATCAAAGTGTGAAACTTGTTGCTTAAGTAAAGAGTCATATCTTGCCATTTTCTATTCACACTTCCCGTGCATTGGAATCTTTTGACATTATTCACACTGATGTTTGGGGAATTGCTCCTACCTTAAGTAGGATCGGCTTTAAGTACTATGTAACTTTTATTGATGACCATTCCCGTCATACTTAATTATATTTCATGTGATTGAAATCTGAAGTGTTTTCAATTTTTCAAAAAATTTTATAACATGGTCCAAACACAATTTCAAAAGGCTATCAAGATTCTTAGATCAGATTCTGGTGGAGAATACATATCTCATGATTTTTCTGCTTTCCTTTCTGATAAAGGCATTCTTCACCAGAAATCTTGTCCTCATACTCCTCAGCAAAATGGAATTGCGGAAAGAAAGAACAGACACATTCTTGAAACTGTTCGTACTCTTTTACTTGCGTCATTAGTTCCTCCAAAATTTTGGTGTGATGCTGCACAGACTGCTGTGTATCTTATCAATCGTCTCCCTAGTTCTGTTCTAGGACAAACTACTCCTTTCGGAGTTCTCTTTGGTCATTCCCCTTCATACTCTCACTTGCGTGTGTTTGGCTGCTTGTGCTTTGTTCACCTTCCACCTACCGAGCGCACTAAATTATCACAACAGGCTGCCAAGTGTATTTTTTTGGGCTACAGTGATGAACACAAAGGATATTTGTGTTATGATCATTTCGAAAAACGCATGCGAATATCTCGTAATGTGGTTTTCTTGGAATAGGTTCCATTCTTTTCCTTACAATTAGACGGTCATCCTATTGCTGTGTCTTATATGCCACAATTCCCGGAGTCTGCTTCTCCATCAACTTTTCCCAAAGTCTATGTCCGGCGTAACACGGTTCCTATGGCGACTCCCTCTCCTGCTCATCTGCCAGAGCCGGCTCCTGAACCTTCAGGTAATACCGGTTCTTCTGATAGCATCATCTCTCTTCGACGCTCTAGTCGTCTTTCTGTTGCTCCTAATCGCTATGGTTTTCCTGCTCTTTTTACCTCCTTGGATAGTGCTCCTGTACCCACCTCATATTCACAGGCCTCAAAGATTGCTTACTGGCAGGATGCTATGAATGAGGAATTGCTTGCTCTTGAAGCAAACCACACGTGGGATCTGGTACCGGCCCCTGATGGAGCTTCTGTGATTGGCAGTAAATGGATATACTCCGTCAAAGTACACTCTGATGGAAGTCTTGATCGCTATAAAGCCAAATTGGTTGCGCAGGGTTATAAACAGGAATATGGAATTGACTACGAGGAAACATTTGCCCCAGTGGCTAAAATGACTACTGTTCGTACTCTTCTTTGTATTGCTGCAGCCCGCCACTAGCCTCTTTGGCAAATGGATGTCAAAAATGCCTTTCTCCATAGGGACTTGCGAGAGACTGTTTACTTAAAACCTCCTCCAGGATATGCTTGTCCTCCAAAGCATGTCTGTAGATTGCGGAAAGCTTTTTATGGACTTAAACAAGCTCCCAGGGCTTGGTTCGATAAATTCCGGGCAGCAATCCTTCAAGCCGGATTTCGTCAGAATCACTCGGATAGTTCTCTATTTTTGAGATGGACACCAAAGGGCTACACATTCCTTTTAGTCTATGTTGATGATATGATTATCAGTGGCAATGATATTGCCGGAATTGCAGATCTCAAACTCCATCTTACTCGCCACTTCCGAATGAAGGATCTTGGTCCTCTCACCTACTTTCTGGGGCTTGAGTTTGTGCGTACCAAATTTGGCATTAGGGTCCATCAGCGCAAATATGCTACAAATTTGATCACTTCGGCCAGGCTTCATGATGCTCACACTTTTGATACACCTACGGAATTAAACAGCAAACTCAATTCAGATGATGGCCCTCCCCTGGATGATCCTTCTGTTTTCTGGCGGATAGTTGGTAGTTTGCTCTACTTAACTATGACTCGGCCGGATATTTCTCATGCAGTTCATACGGTTAGCCAATTTGTTAGCAATCCCCACAAACCTCACCTTGCTGCTGTTTTACGCATACTCCGCTATGTTAAAGGCACTCTTCACCATGGTCTCTTCTACCCTTCTGGTACTTCTTTGCGCTTATCTGCTTATGCGGACGCCGACTGGGCTGGTTGTCCAGATTCTCGGCGCTCTACCACTGGCTGGTGTATGTTTCTTGGGGACTCTCTAATTTCATGGAAGTGTAAGAAGCAAACCACTGTGTCGAAGTCTTCTGCTGAGGCAGAATATCGGGCAATGTCATCAGCTAGTGCTGAAATCATCTGGCTACGCCGTCTTCTCTGTGAATTCGGTGTTCTTGTTGGTAGTTCTACACCTCTTCATGGTGACAACACCAGTGCTACTAGAATTGCCAACAATCCGGTTTTTCATGAACGGACGAAGCACATTGAGATTGATTGTCACTTCATCCGTCAGCATGTTGTTACTGAGAAGATATCTTTGCCTCATGTCTCTACTCTTAACCAGTTGGCGGATATATTCACTAAGGCTCTTCCCAAAACGCGTCATCATGATCTTACTTGCAAATTGATGTTTTCTGCATCACCACATCAATTTGAGGGGGAGTGTAGAAGATAGTGTGGTTTAGGCCCAGGCCCAGCCCAATAAGGCTATTGTACAGACTCACACACGTGGGATCTAGGATAGTAGATCTTATATAGCTGATTCTTCTCAATTAGGAGATATTCTTTCATTCTTTTTACGATTCTAATTTTGTATTCATGCCATGTATAGAGCCTTGATTAAGGCACATAGAGATTATAAATACAAGGTCGATCCTCAATGGAGGTATGACATTCACTGCAATTATTTTTCTTCTTCTTCCATGCATTCTATGCATTCTATCAGATATGTCCCGATTTTTTACAGTAACTGCAGACTTTCTGTTTGCATTGAGATGCAAGATGCCCAAATTTTTGACAACTGTAGCACTGTGTTTTGCTCAAGTCTCAAGGCAGAGGCTGAGAAGCTTTATTGGCTGAGAACGCGACTGAATAGGTCTCAGTCTTTTGTTGAGCTATATGGGCCGAGGTCGCAATGCGTTGTTCCTCGCGTAAGAGTTCATCCAAGCAGACAGCCAAGGAAGGTAGAGGCGTCCGATTCATCAGGGCAGATCGGACACTCTCATATTCATTCCGTAATTTCATCAAAAATTGATCCCGCTGACTAGAGGCCTGAAGATCGCGAATTACGATCAAAACATCGGCAGCCACATCTGCATACTTAATACTATCGTATTCCGACCATAGGGTTCGAAATCCCAAATAGTAGTCTTGGATCGACAAAGTCCCTTGTGCATATTCAGCAATCGCACATTCAAGATGAAATTGACGTGCTGAGTTATCTTGATGGTACACTTGCCGCAGATATCCCCACATGTCTTTAGAAGTGGGGTAAGGTTTGAGGTTCATTATCAGATGAGGCTCAACGGAACCCAGAATCCAAGTTTTGATTTTGGCATCTTTAGTATGCCAAGAGGAGATCTTCTTCTCATCCTCAGTGGGTTTAGGTTCACTGCCAGAAACAAATCCCCACAATTCTTTGGCTTCTAGGTAGATTTGAAATTGGAAAGACCAGGCAGGGTAATTTTTTCCAGTGAATTTGATCAAGGTTACCTCACATTTTTCCATCTTAAATCAAGATTAATTTAAAATTGATCTAACAATGATAAAAACTTAGCCACAGACAAGAGAAGCAATGTAGGAAAAGTGTTCTATGTAGAAATACCAGATACAAACGAGCTTCCTATGTGTAGAAGGCAGACAACACAACAACTGTGCAAAAAGTATCCCAGACGAACTGGACAGTGGCTGCAGATCCACTACATGGGCCCCACTGATGGTTCTGGCCCCAGATCAGATGACAGATCTGAGGAAGCCTTCTTTTTTGGCTTCTATTGAAACAAGTTTGAACTGATTCTGCTGAATATCCAAGATTCTGGACGGTCTTGATGAAAACAATGTAAATTTCTGGAAAATCTTGAGAATGAGTAAACCACCAACCTAGAAGTGCTAAAAAATCCTGAAAAAATCGTCAATAATCCCAGGAGTATCAGGCAACCATGTTTGTATGGGTTTTGTAAGATGATCTGATGATTAGGGGTGGGCCACCAAGATGATGGAACTGTCGCAGAGAGTGAATGACGCTGGAATCCTTGAACAGATGCCTGGATCTGTTTTTGTGCACGAGGGAGAGATTTATTCCTCTCTATCCTATTGCCTTGATGCTTTGGAAGAGAAGAAAACTAGGTGTTCTTGAATCCGCTCTGATACCATGACAAACTCAAGGCAAACTCACGAAAGGAACATGAAATAGCACAAGGCTTATGAAATTGTATTATGATTGCTTGTCTTCCATTGGAGAACGAGCCTCAATATATAGAGTATTACATGCCTTAATTAAGGCTCTAAGTTAGGAAATCAATCTAATTACATCAATTATGTTCTAAGTTAGGAAACCAATCTAATCAAGATAATATGTACAACTGTGTAATCTTTGACCCAATCAAAACACGTAAGACAATCATGCTGGACTGGATCTAATTATGGGCCTTGGGCCTGTTTAACAAGTTGGACGTGGTGTGGGCTCAGCTTATGCCCATTTGATGACAACCCATCTTAAACAGACAGTTAACTTGCTGTGTTTTCTTCCAGAAACTTTCGTTATTGTACCCTTGCGGTGTTGTGTTTTGACAAAACAGCCCCTATTATTGTACTTTTCAGTACTTTTTGGGGCTGTTTGGGTCCCTTAACACATCTGAGCACCTTACACATGGGTCCGGACTGTGGCCCCGTGTGTTCCTCCATACTTCAGTGCTTGATTAATTATGACTTATAAGATTTTCCCTCACTCATTTGCATCCTGCATCAGATGCAAATGACCAAAATACTCTTGCTTACAATAAAAAACATATGACGACTAATCGACCATAACTATGAAACAATGAATAAATCTTAAATAATAGTGTATCCTCTTCACACTCCTCAAGTTGGTGTGAAGAGATCTGACATTCCCAACTTGTCAATGATAATGCACATTGGAGTTGAAATGTGAAGGTGGACCTTGTATGAGATGTACAAGTCTCCTTTGAAATGATTTTTTTTTTTTTCAGGTATCAGATGATAACTTACCCCGATATGTTTGGTCCACTCATGAAACACTGGATTGGTGGTAATGTGAATCATAGCTTGATTATCAAGCTTCATCTCCATAGTAAGAGAAATTTCAATAGTTAATTTAGACAAAAATTGTCTGATCCACAATAGTTCACTCATATTATGTCCTGAGAAAATGTACAAAAATCCAAAATAAAGATCATGTCCTGGTTGACTTGTTTTTGAAGCTCTGAATATTAAAGCAAGCTCTGTTCTTTTAGGATCTCTACTACGTGATTATGTGAACCAGAGGAATGGGCAAACTGAAATATTCAGTGAGCAGAAGATGATCCAAAGTAGACTCCACTTGAGAGAAAGTATTGGATCAGACAATTATACATCCTTGAATGAAGAAAGTAGGATAGACTAGATCTCACAATCCTAGAAGGTGGAACCCACCATGGAAGATTGGAACAGATCAATGAGATCCATGACAGAGATGTGATTACTGCCTTGATTGTCTGCAACGGAAGATGATCAAAGACCAAGCTCTGATTCTAACAAATACTTTTTAATAAATACTTGAATTGGATGTTGGGCTATATATAGATTATAGGATACAACGTTATGGAAAGTTTGTGTGATTGCTATCCAATCCCGTATGGAAAGTTGGTGGGATTGCTATCCAATCCCATCTAATACTAATCTACTCTCATAAGATAATTACATTACTAGTTAAAGATTACACTGGCATAGTTATCAAAATCCTACGATTTGTATCCCGAATCTTAAGGAAAATGATTCGTATCTATGCAACGAATCCCATTTACAAATGAATCTTAGGATTTAGGTACGAATTCTACGATTTGATACTCGTTTCATCGAATCTTTCGATTCAAGTGATTCGGCTAAGCGAGAATAGCTACAACCAAATCTTTTACCTTTTTTCTTTCTTTCTTTTATCGATTTTATTTTTAAAAGGTTATTTAGTGGTTAACGAAACCTCCTAAGAATTTTTTATTGCTTTGAGAAGGTTTTAAAGATGAATAAAGAACATGTTTTAAACTAAAGTTCTACTGTACGTTTGGTGCTCTCCTATATCTTCCTCTTTTTTTATCTAGTTTGGTTTTTTTTCTTCATGAACACTTTCTTTAACTTCAATTGGTATCCTACTGTGTAAGATTGATGGTTTGGATTTTACTTTTATTTTTATATTTTGATTTAAAGATAATCAAAAATATATATTGATACTTTAAAGTTATTTAACTACTTACACATCATTTATTTCATATATATATTAACATATGTCATGATGTTTTTTGATATGATTGTATGATAGACTTATTATTATATTTATACTTTATATTGCTAATCTGCTTTAAGTGGGAAAATGGATGATTATGAATACTTGCTTTTTCCGTTTTCTTTTAACTTTTAATTATTTTTCATTTTATTAGAAAAAGAAAAATCCTACGATTTGCGAATCGATTCGATTCGTGGGTATGAATGATTTGCGATATGATTTTGATTTTGAAAACTATATACACTGGATCAAGTCTAAGATGGTACATTAAGGTGTACGGCGAACTTTGTTCCCTTCTGTTTTTTTGTTGTTTTTTTTTGTTTTGTTTTGTAAAAACACTTTGTTCCCTCTTAGTTCTGACAGAAAACACTTATGTGAGGCCCTTAGAGTCTTGCAGGCTCTTGTAAAACCTTCAAGACTTAGTGACTTCAAGGCCTACTAATTACCGTAGAAAACCTTTAGGACCTGGCAACCTTGTGGATCCTATGTCTTGTCTAAAGAACCCCGAAAGCCTTCAAGACTTGGTCACTGTCTCAAGGGTTGATGCTCATCTCAGGGAGGGCTCTAGGGTCTAGTCGTACTCAACCCTTGTGGATCCTGTAAAGCAATGTCTCGTCTAGAGAACCCGGAGGACCCTTGTGATCTAAACCAGTCAGATCTGAGTAGAAGAGAAGAGTGATGTTGGTAGAGCCGTTTTTGGATCACTCATTTACATTCCTAGGTATTTCTCTGATGCCGTGTCGCAGACAGCTAAGGAATGTTATAGAGAGAAATAGTGAGTGTGGAGAGGAACTGTTGATATCAACTTCTTATGACCGAAGAAGCATCCCCAGCAAAGGAGGTTCCTTCTCTTATTGCTGTAAGATACCATATACCAACCCAAAAGCTTAAGCTGTTAGGTAGAAGGCCCAAACAGGTTTATTAAGCCCTGTCAAACCCATTACTTGGGCAATGTGGGTCTTTCCCAACACTCGCTCTCACGTGCAGGCCCAATAGATTTCATGGATACCCGCCATGTGGGCTACACAAGAATGACGAGAGCCATCTCTCGTGGCTCTAATACCATCTAAGATACCATGTACCAACCCAAAGGCTTAAGCGGATAGGTGGAGGGCCCAAATAGGTATATAAAGCCCTGTCAAACCCATTACTTGGGTGATGTGGGATGTGGGTCTTTCCCAACAATTGCATGTCTTATGGAAACAAATTAACAAAATACCATTTCTTAGAGACAAAGACCATAGCATTAAAGCATTGTCTAACAACAGTGACTGCCTTGATCAGAAGAAAAGAAGTATGTTATGAGATCGGTGCATTTATTTGGTTTGTAGAGCCTTCTAAGATTGTGTTGCACACGCGATATCCCAATGTATGATGATGTGCTAGATACCATATTTTCTTAATGTATTATACTCATATATCATCTTGTTATGTTGCAATTTAAATAACATATATTTAAATTGAAATGCTTAAAATGTATCTCTTACATGTTGCATTGCACATTACATATAAAAAGTCATGTTTCAGATATAAAATGCTCAAAATGTATTTCCAGGCATTATACTTATGTGATTCTTGAATTTGTTAGTGGAACTTATGTCTAATTGATGTATGTTGAAGGAGTGATTATTTGACCGTCGCAACTACACGCCCAGAGACTTTATTTGGGGACACTGCTATTGCAGTTCATCCCGAGGTATGGTTGTTTACTTGCCTTTAAATCCAGACATCACTTGAATGGCAGGATAAGACATGTTTTTGTCATTTTCCAATAGATTTATGGAGGAATATGTGTTTGTGGCCCCTTAATGGAAGAATCAATTACTAAACTTTCATGCCCTAGTGACGGCTCCGAGTTTTCTGCCTTCTTCCTTCTTGAAGTCTTGTTGCAGTCAATGTGGCATGGATAGTAGTGAAAGTTTCTTATGTTGCGTATACTTGGATGTGACTATAACTGTTTATATTTTTTGAAGTTCACATCATCTCTGCACATTGGATATATTTTCTTTCTCGTGGTATCACATGTGATTCCAGTATCCAATGTTGTCTTACTTCATTGGAACTTATATCTTCGTGCATTAGAACTTTGTCTTCATTAATTCCCTCTGTAAATCCATTTCAAATACACAGGTACGGAAAAATTCATACTGGGCGGGGACTTTTCCACGAGGAGGTCCCTTTTTTTTAAAACAAGAATCCTATTGTGAGGCCCACATGGCTTCATCCCTGTCATGGGGGATAGGGTTATGGAAAGGTTTTGGTGTGGGAGTGGGCAGAGAAGTGGTCTGCCTGCCTATCCAACATAAGTAAAAAAAGAGAGCAAACCACGAGTTTCACACCCTATCCTGTCTCAACTTTTATTTCATTTTTATTCATTATTGAATTACTTTTTTGACTGAGAGTTTTAAACCCTTTGCTTATTAATGTGTAGGATGATCGCTATAAAAAGTACATTGGTGGAATGGCAATTGTACCTTTGACATTTGGTCGGCATGTTCCTATTATCTCCAATAAAGTAAGAATCCTTAGTCATATGACTCTTGATTTTGGCATGCATAGCTTTATTTACTTGCTGTAACTTGCTCCAATCATGGACCCAATCTATGTAAATCTATGTAATGAAAACGAACCTGAATACGTCGAAGATGACATCATTGAGGAAGAACCACAAGAGAATGAGGAATGGAGTGCGGACGATATTATTGATATCTAGATTTGCTACAATGTTAGTTTAATAGTTTCATTTTAATTCAGTTTTTAAGTTGGATTTGTAATAGGACCTCTTTGACTTTCTTGTTATTGACTTGACCAAAATATGGGAGAGTCTACACTTTGTGTTAATAACCAAAAACACCAAAAGCTCGAGCTGTTAGCAAATGACAAAATAATGTATATCAAAGGGTCCTGATAGCCCCCTCATGTGTGGGGCTCCGCACGTGGACAGAAACACGCAAAATGAGCAATGTGGACAGAAACACGTCTCCAGTGATTCAAACACATGACCCCCGCTCTAATACCATGTTAATAACTAGAAACACCAAAAGCTCGAGCTGTTAGTGAACGACAAAACAATGTATATCAAAGTGTCCTGACATTTATTGGATTTGAATAAACTGAAGGCTACAAAAGAAAGGACTGAATCATCAAATGACAATTACATTGTCCCAATGGCCGTATAAGGTGATCCAACTGCTCCAATGGTTTGTGATCTGATGGTACTGATTCAACAATCAAAGCATCTAATGGTTCAATCATGTATCCAAGAAAAACCCAACTGTCAAAAGAAACAACACCTCCAAACTACTTTTAGTTTTGAGGAAATGATCAATTGAAATGTCCAAGTCGTGCAAAGAGAATGGAGATCAACCAATGAATCAGAATTTTGACAAGTAGATTTTCCGTCAAGGCAGGGATCAATGTAACTTGACAGCGAGTTCTTTCCAACCGTATAATTGATGGGGCTTCGAATAATGAGCTAGATCCAACCAAAGATTCATTTGCCCCATCCCTAAGCCCCACGGTTGGCCTATCAAGCTCAATTTTGTACAGCAGGAGGCCCAAGCGTCCCTCTCGAGTGATATTTTTATTTTAGTATCTTTTTTGGTAGGAATTTTAGTTGCTTACTATTTTCTTTAGGTTTCATCTTTATTTTAGTCTTCCTGTTTTCTTAGGGTTCAAGTTCAATGAATGTATTTAAGAAAGGATAGGAAATCCTACAAAGGAATCATTCTTTGGAGGTCTAAGGGGCCTATTTAAGGACCTCTCATGTATTTGTAAAATCAATCTTCAATAATCTTCTTATTTTTCTCCCCTCTTAGAGACAGAGCCCCAGAAGTAACTGTGCTTTAGCTTGAAGGTGCCTATGATTGGATGGATCCTTCTTTGCAATATGGCTGTCATTTCTTTATTTTCCTTTTAATTGGAAAAATATTGTATTGGGAGAAGCATTATACTGTACCAAAGACAGTGAATTTTACTGATACCCTTAAGAAGCGCTTGAACTTCAGCTGGGCTTGAAATACAAACTGCAGGTTTTGAAAATATCTTCAGAAATGGTGGAGGCCTACCTGTGTCAAAAGTAATGGAAGTTGTTGGCCTGATGGCTGGAGAGCCTGTGATTTGAGCCCTGGTGAATAGTGTCTGACTGTCTGTAACTATTGCAAAAGTCCTTGTCGGGTGAGTTTTGAGCTATGCAAAAGGCATAACAATCTGGCCTGTGTCTCAGAGAAAGGCTCAGTAGAATAGACATGTTAATGAAGATGTTTCGATTTCTAGATATTTTTAAATCATCTGATAAAGTAATAATTTTAATTACATTATGAATCTATCAATGGCATTAGTACTCAATGTTATTAAAGCAAATCATTTCAATAAAAAAAAAAAAAAGAGATCTATTTGCTTCGTATTAGCACCAAAAATAGGAAATAGTAAATTAATAACAGCGTTGATACATACGATAAATAAATAAAGAGATAAGAAGAAATTTGGCTAATCGAGCATCTGCTGAATTTTGACTTTATCACAGCAGTGCTTACCCCTGAAGGGTAGAGCTACCGCCATTTGTGCCTCTTGGAAAGTCCTCCAACTAGACCCTGTGTAAAGGTTGAAAGATACTGAAAAGCCTAACACACGAACTTCCACTCTTTTGGCTCTATAGCACGAGGCAGCTTGTAATGCCTGATTGATGGTTTTTGAAGATGTTAGGATGTTTGACTGTATAGTTGAATTGACATCAACAAGAGAGATGTCCCAAGTTACACGCATTTAATTTGCCTTAATATAGTGTGTAAATATATGCCTAATTTCGTGTGATCTATCATTGCGTTATCAAAATCTGCATTCTTATATAGCTGAATGTGTGTGAAGCTGTATCTGCTATTTCTTGGTGAATGAATCCGTTGTCTAACCATTATAATTTTCAAAATATGTGGCAGTATGTTGATAGAGAGTTCGGAACTGGTGTCTTGAAGATAAGCCCTGGGCATGATCATAATGACTATCTTCTAGCTAGAAAGCTGGGCTTACCAATACTAAATGTGATGAACAAGGATGGGACTCTAAATGAGGTTGCTGGACTATACCGGTATAAGCTTATGCTCTTATTATTATGAAATAATTGCCACACTTTTGCTAATTATTGATTCCATGTCTAGAATGTTAGGCCTAATTTTAGTGTGCTGATCATGATTCAGAGGGCTTGATCGATTTGAGGCACGGAAGAAATTATGGTCAGAACTTGAAGAGACCAGTTTAGCCGTCAAAAAAGAAGCACACACTTTAAGAGTGCCTCGATCCCAACGTGGTGGAGAGGTGTGAAAATAATCTTCCCTAACATCATAGTGTTGAGCTTGAAATGTTTTTATGGGTAGATGCATCCTGTTTTGTTAGGCATATCTGCTGAATTGTGTGTTTTTTTAGGTGATAGAGCCACTTGTTAGCAAGCAGTGGTTCGTAACCATGGAGCCATTAGCTGAAAAGGCTCTTGACGCAGTTGAGAAAGGACAGCTTACAATTATTCCTGAAAGATTTGAGAAGGTTCTTACCAATTTATTTATCATTGTTTCAGTTTAATAGATTCTGTTACTCCTATTGTTTGTTTCCCGTTTGATGCTATTGGTGAGGGAATGGACCCCCTGCCACACGGGCTAGGAAATTTGATGCCACACATATGTTTCCTTGGCATACAGCAATATGTGATGATGATGTGGATCATCTATGCCACGGGCTCCACCATTGCTCAATAAGTTCCTGAAACTTGCTTTGATCCAAACAGTCTCTATTGAATATGAGCCACTGTTTTTTTGACTTAGGTTCCCTATCTGTTCACCATATTTCCGATGGAAAGGATTCTCCTGGATAATTTTTTTTTTCTTTTTTTACTGTGTTGACCATTCATGACATGACCTTGGATAAATGGTTTAGATGTTTTCTACCACGGCATATGGTTTTGAAATGGGTGGAAATGGGGCGGCAGAAAACACTTGGTGCCTTAGGCAGCATAGCATCCAATGTCATTTTGTATTATGTTGTTTTGGCATCATCCTATTGGGGAAACTGATTTCTCATCCATTCTACTGTTACGTTTTCTTTCCCAGTCGTGCATTCCCAATTGTTCATGTCTTTACCTTTTTCTTTTCTTTTCTTTTCTTTTGATCGCTAACGGTAAAACTTTAATTTAAAATAAGAACCATACAAGGGCAGCCAGAGGAAAAGAAAGGTGGGTATGAGAGCATTATACCCAGGCCAAAATTACATAATAGAACCCAAGGCTACACCCTATCTTCCCCCTGTTTTATTCATCCATGCATTTACGGGCTTATGTTTGAAGTTTGAACTGAGCTGATGCCAAAGCCTTCTCAAAATATTACAACTTATTTCAAGGGCTTTATTTATTATGTAATAATCTATTTTAGTATCAATTTTCCATTACTTTGTCCTATCCAATGCATTGTTTTGGATGATGCTTGTAGATATATAAACATTGGCTATCGAATATTAAAGACTGGTGCATAAGTAGACAACTATGGTGGGGGCACCGTATACCTGTTTGGTACATCACAGGTATGGACTGTGAAGAAGACTATATTGTTGCGAGGAGTGCTGCAGAAGCACTTGAAAAGGCCCGTGAAAAGTATGGAAACGGTGTGGAAATATATCAAGATCCAGATGTCCTTGACACTTGGTTTTCAAGGTTGGTCGTGTGTTCCTTTGTTGCTGACGATATATTTTTGTAATATATGTATGAAACTTTTAAAAGGCACCATTTGTCTGTTGTCATCTATAATTACGCAATTCATCATTGTCATTATTGTTGAGGCCTTATCCCATCTAGTTAGGTAGCTTTGTGATTTCTACTTGTCCATTTATCCCTTCTCATGTGATTTTCTCTCATGAGTTGCCAATGTCTAAGCATCAATATTTGGTATACTCCATAACCATTTCTATTTTTCTATGGCTTCATTACAAGTTTCTTTTTTATTATCTTTCTTACATGTGGAAGCATGTATACTTTGCATGCCTGCATACACATACATGGGATGCAAGTAAATCCTTGATTGTGTGTCTTAAATTTCAGGGCATGGCTGGACACATCTTGAGTTGTTGTTATTATTATTAATAATATTATTATTATCATCATTATTATTATCTGATTATTTTCTTTTTTTTTTCTTATTTACATATCGGAGCACATACACTTCAAATGGCCGCGCATACACATACATGGGAACACACAAAAGTCCCTAATTTTGTGTCCTATGTTTTTGAAACCACTTTCTCCTTATGCATTCAACCAATTCTTAAAGGTATACTACTAGTGATTTTGATCCATCTTTGGACATGGGTTCAAAGCCTGCTCATCCTTTACTAAGACAGTCGTCCCTCCCAGTTTACCAGCCTGCCAAAAAAGGAGGAAATCCTTGAGTACTATACAGTGAGAATTGAGTTGATTGACTTTGATGGCTGATAAAAGTGGTTACTTGTTTGTTGTCCTTTTATGTTCATGTGCAGTAGGACTTTAGGAGGGTAGACTGTAATGGATTTGCTCATATCTGGATGACCAAGGGCGACCATGAAGGTATTGGCCTTCTGCTGGGCTGCTGCTTTAAATAGAATATTACGGTTAATCATCAAAGATGTCGCGGCTTTTTTTTTTTTTTTTTTTGCCAATTTTTGCATTCTTTATGTGTGGATGCAAGGATCTTCCACATCTTGCTCATTGCTCCTTTGCAAAATGGTTTGGGACTATTCCTTTTCCTTTGGAATGTGTTAGATGATGCCAAATTGGGTTATTTCTCTACTAGAGCTTTTGAAAATGGATTTTTTGATTGTTGAGGTTGAAATAGCTGCACTCATGTGGTTTATTTGGTTAAAGAGGAAGAGGAATGGTTGAAATTCGACACGGTGAAAAGGGTTACTATGAAGGCTTGGGCTAGAACTACTTCATGGGCCATCTTCACCAAAAAATTCAATTGGAATTATAACGTTTGGAAGGCTTGTGGAGGTCTTGGGTGGAATGGAGTGATGTCAACATTGATGGTTGAAGAACATGATTATTGTTTTTTTTTATACATTTGACCTTTTAGGCTTGTACTTGTTTGCCAGAGTGGTTTTCTAGACATTAATCAATTTCATTCTGAAGAGAAAAGACCTAATGTAAAGAGAAATAAGAAAAATAAATCAAGGCAATTGCCCACATAAAGCCATGGCTGGAGCAGTCTGCATGTGCGTGACTAATTGTGGGGGCCCACAGTGCCACTTTTCGAAACTATGCAGACCTACGAGAGAGAAAAATGAAAGACTGGTTATGGTTGCAACGAAAATGATATTGAGGCCATGACAATGATGTTGAGTTGCTGACAATGCTGTATGAAGTGCTAATGAGTCTGATGGGTGTTGTAGGACATTAAAGATTCCATTTGGATTACTTCCTTCTCCTTTACTTCATATTTTATTTCTTTCCAAGAAGTCACATCAGCACACGTGTCCGTAGGAGAGTTACTATCTTGTTCTTGAGCACTATAGGAATAATTCCATCTCTCTCTCTCTCTCTCTCTCTCTCTCTCAAATTCATTTGGCCCACCTAGAGAGTTGGGATAAAATGTGATGTGCATTGTAATTCTCATTTCAGTGATTGTGCCGAAGGATCCAAAAGCGGCTGTGGAGGGCGTATCGGCTGCCTCCAAAATTGTACATATTGGTTAAGGCAATACTATGGGTTATTAGTGTTATTAGTGTGATTTTTAATTTGAGGTCAAAAGAATCTGAAAAATTATGTGAGGAATGCTGAAACATTGGAAATGTTAAGCAACTAAAATAAATGTATTCATCAGAGCATTCTTTGTCATAAAGGTCCTGTGTCACTGTATATTCTAAGAGAATAGTACTTATGTATTTGTTCAACTATATTCTTGTTATATGTTATATCACGACTAATAAAATGTCATGGGTCAAACAGATGGATCAAAATTTGATCAACTATTTAGAATTTGCTACATATTCAGCATCATCATGTCATCAATTGTGCACAATGTAGTGTGCAATATTCTAGTTATTAGTTACTTGTTATATATATAAAAAAAAGATACCACTCAGTACTTGATACTTACAACTACTTAGTGCTCACTACTTACTAGACGAGCTACATTTGGATCCAAATGATCGATCTACAGAACACACAATCTAATAGTAAGAAACCTAATAAAATGATCTCCTCGAGCAAAGTTTCAAAAAACTTGTCTTCTTTTAAAAAACTTCACAAATGTCTACGAGAAAAACTCAAAAAAAGGAAAAAAAAAAAAATGCAAATGGCTCAGATAATGTATATATGTATAAATTTATAAACCTACGCTCCAAACATGCATCATGGATAACTTTTAGATCATTTGTACCCAAAACAAATGCACAAAAGCTAAAAAAAAAAGCTCAAATTTGGGTTTTTTTCTTAGCTTAAAGGAATGCCCTCAAGCTAGTCATGGCGTAATGAATTGCATTCTTTGAATTAGTGTTTTTCATTGGATTTATGGAGTCAAAGATACAAAACTCTTCCCAGAGTCTTTCCCTTACAAACAAAATGAGGAGAAGAGAGGGTTTTTCCTTTAAAATGGGTCACCTGATAAATGTCGGGGCATATCTGGCCACTATGCTCGATAAAATGGGTGATAGTATGATACACATCGGTAGATACGCCCGATACACAGGTAAACACTGATATATTGTTGAAAGTGGTGTTGTCTTGGCCAATATGATACATAGTGGCTGATATTTTGATCCATTATTGTGCCTTTGCATTAATATTCTCATGGTTGCATGCTTGTACTTATTTGTACAGATGTTGCTACTTTTTTTACTAAAATTATGCTGTTGTCACTCCGTAAAAAACCCCCGAAGATGACAGGCTTCACGCCTAGCGGCTTTATGCCGTTCCTTTCATAGGAAAGAATGTGGAAAAACTCAAAATCTTTTCTTCATTGATCATTAGGTCTTATAAGAGACATTATATAACCTTATATAAGCAAATGATAACCCTAGAATTAATTCTGACCATCTAAACATGTCCAACGGTCAAGATTATAACATCCATACCATCTAAACATGTCCAACGGTCAAGATTAAAACATCCATACTTAAAAGGCATAAAGCATTTTAAAAAAAAAACCTACTCTAAATAAAATAAAAATAAGACATGAACTGAATGGCTGGGCCCAAATGGCTAGTCATTCCATGGATCATGGGTCTGTCCTGCATCATTAATCCTAAGAATTTTTCGGATTGTGATTCTATAATGTGGAAGTTCTCATATTATCAATACTTTTAATAGGCTGCTATTGTATTGAAATCAGTGAATGCATAAGATGAAAATGAGGCAGCATTCCTTTTTTTATTATTTTTTTGTTTGAACCTTTAAGGCATATGTAAGGTGCTACATTCTCATTTGAAGTCGTTGATAGATTGGGTGAATATGTGTAGATATATTTTGTTGTAAGGTTGATGTTTATTCTCTACATTAAATAGTAATGCTCAGTTCTCATTTCCATCTGATTACCTTTTCTTATTTTATTGTTTTGATTTCAGTGCCTTATGGCCCTTCAGCACACTTGGCTGGCCTGATGTATCAGCAGAAGATTTCAGGCATTTTTATCCAACAACTGTCCTTGAAACAGGGTTTGTGCTCCTTTCTACCTTTCTGTCTGGTACATAAAATCGTACATAAAATCGCTTTTATGAACATCCTTTGTGTCTGGTACTTTTTTCTTTTGATTGTAACGATAAAATTTTGTTAAAGAAGAGATAAAAAGTGCACAAGAACACGTAGTAGAAGAGCATTATACCCATCCCATTAAAAACACATAATAGATGCCACTTATGGACCCAGTCGTCCGCCCTCTTTTTTACCAGAGAATCCACTGAGCTGTTTGCTTAACACATAGCAACACCACATGAATATGGGAGGACAGTGCCTTAATCTTTATTAAAATAAATTTGAAACTTTATGTATGATGCATAGAATGGTGTTTGTGAACACTACCCAATTTTAGTGATCATACTCTCTCCCTCTCCTTTGAACTCCACACCCATCGATAACTTCTGTAGTTGGTACTTGATTTTATTAACTGTAGTTCAAGGCGTGTAATAGGAAAGGAGAATGATTTGGATGAACAAATTCCTGAAACACATACAAATTGTATTGGTCTATGGCCTTGATTAATTACATTATACAAGATAAAGAAATATCTATTATGTGACACAATCTAAAAATATTTAAGCTATTATATGACACACCAGATGTTACACTTAAATAGTATGATGTATGCTTATGTATCTGGGTCAGTACTTTGCAAAAATATTTAACTCTCCTCTTGAATTAATGCTGATGGATCAAACACCATCAATTTGTGAACTATAAAATTGATAAATGTCTCTAGATAAATCCTTGGTAGATGCGCTGACAAGCTACAAGTTTGAAGGCAGATGGGGAAGATACTCGTTTGGTTTGTATGTAATGGAGTAAGGCCTTTTGGGTGAATGTGCTTATTAATAAAGCTTGCTTTTCTGGATTTGTGTACTTCAAAACCTAAAAGGTAGGCCATAATCCTAGGTCCTTCATGTGCAAATAAGCTTTTGCCAATGTATGTAGTTGTTTAATTCCCATTGAATTAGTGTAAAAAAGTGAATATCATCGACATGGACGAGGGTAACACGAGCAACATGAACTGGAGAAACATGGTAGGGTTGTATCGACTTTGTTTAAAGCATCTGAAGAATAGTATGATAAAGTTTCTATTATGCCCTCAATGCCTACTTGATGCCATTTGTAGATCTCTAGAGATGATAGAGTTGCAACGTGTAAAGTTAATGCCAGGTGGGAAACACATTTACACCTATCCTTCAAATGCTTGTAAGAAGCCATTCTCGACCAGCATTTTTGAGCATAGTTTGAGAACTTAGCCAAGTTTGAGTTGGCTCAACCTCAGTCACTATCATCTTGGATTTGTTTGAACTCGGCCAAGTCCTATTTAGAAAAGTTATGCCTGGCCGAGTCCTAAAGTAACTTAGCTGGGACACCCTTTTAAGTGCTTCAACAATTGCAGAAGCACAAAGTTATTACATGATCCCTTGGTGTATGGCATTAAGTTGGCTCAAAGTCTCAGACAGAAGGATAAGAACCTTGAACCCCTAAAAGATCTAGCTCGTTGTAGCAAGAAAGATGAGAACCCTTATATCTATACAGTGGGAGATTCAACTCCAATCTTTCGACAATCTCTCTCCTAGTCCTGTCCTTGCATTTTATTTCCACAAGCATCATCATTTTCTCTTTTCTCTTTTCCTCACTTGGGGAGGCAGCCCGAGTGGGAAGGGGTACAGGTGTTTGGAGTTGAGCTGTAGCCTGTAGCTGATGATCTTGTTTGCAAAGCAAGGGGTTTGGTAGGCTTTGAGAAGTGTCATGATATGGGTTTTTCCGTTTTGGGCCTTTTGGAGGCCTGGTTCTCACCTCGCCCACTATTAGGTTTGGAGCTTCTCCTTCATTTGGGAAGAAGGTAAATTTTAGAAAAAAGATTTGGGAGCTTCTCCATCAGAAGAGAGTTAAGTCTCTCTCTCTCTCTCTCTCTCTCTCTCTCTCTCTCTCTCTCTCTCTCTCTCTCTCTCTCTCTCATGTGTGTGTTTCTGCGCGCGCATCTCACACTTTCTGTGGGTGAGAGTTTTTTTTTTTTTTTTCTTTCTGAACGTAAAAAGAGAATTGATTTGGCTTAGCTTGACCTGACCCTGTCCGAGTCGGAGGTCTTGTTGGAGGATCGACCATTATTGTGATGCAACAAAGGAGACCAATGTGCTAGTCATGTTTATCTTTCCACTAGGAAACGAGCCTCTTTATAGTCGATCTCATACTCTTGGTTGTTTCTGAGTGTGACCAGATGGGTTTTATATTTATCCATATAACCATTAGATTTGGGTTTGACTTGTATTGGTGTTTGGTGCTTCACCGATTCTTTTAGGATGCGGGTTTAGTAGATCTTTCTTGCCAAGTTCATTATTTTATATAGTTCTTATAGTTTTCTTACTTTCAAGACAAAAAATGTTAAAGTGGAACATAAACAACGATACTCTCATTAATTAAGACATGTTCAGAAGAAAAAATAAGGACAGCTGTTTCTGTATTCGAGTCCTAGATTTCCAAAAGTGCAGAGTTGTATCCTAGATCCCCGTATCCATCTCCTTATCTGTATCGGTATCTGGGCATAATGGGTATTGGGATTCACCTTCTGAAGACCATATAGCAGATTCAAGAAAAAAATTTCTTATAGAGGAAACTAATGCCATCGTGACCCTAATTGTTTGGGAGGACTATTGTCATCATCTATTTACATTATTTTATTTTAGTTAATCATTGATGTGCAATTTACAGGTATTCATAATTTATGTGGCTGTTCACTGCCTACTCTTCTATTTGTTGTTTCTTTTATTATTATTATTACCTTTTAAAAAATTATTATTATTATTATTATTATCTTTTTTTTGGTTTGTAAATAAGTTACTACTTATTGACTTTTACTTATTGACATGGTTGAACAGGCATGATATTTTGTTCTTTTGGGTGGCACGGATGGTTATGATGGGGATCGAGTTCACTGGAACTGTTCCCTTTTCATATGTTTATTTGCATGGACTTATTCGTGATTCTCAAGTGAGTATGATAGAAGAATTTGGCTACTTTAAAAGTTGTTACATCCTTTTAGTGATTTCTATTTTGTTGTATTTATCCAAAGTTCAGAAGTCAGGAAAGAGTTTTCTTGGCTCATAAAGCAAAAGGGATCCGGACACAACTTAAAAGTCAAGGTTAAGCATTTTAGAACATTGGACGGTAACTAGGAAGTTACTCATGATTGGGAATTTTGAAGAAAGATCAAAATTAGCATGTTTTTGAAAACTTCATATTCTTTGAGAAGTGATGAGGGAAAATAATATGGCGACTAGAAGAAGAACAATCACAACAAGAAAGAAGAAGAGATAAAACAAAGGTGTCAAGCTCACCACTGAATTGGTATTAACCAAAATGAAGCAATCATAATCTGCCCCCAACCACGGGACTTTTACAATTTATGCAGCTTTCTCCTTCCATGAATACATGCTCAATCCCAAAGATAAACTACATTCAAGACCACAACTTATTAGGTAGTCAACTAGCACTTTCAAAACCAGACACAACATATAAGGAACCAATTACTAGGCAAAATAAATGCTAGAATTTCCAAGTAGGTTAAAAATGATGCCAGCCACTTTCAAAATCACATTAACTAGGTAAAAGACTTGATCTTCAATGTTGCCACATAAGAGCCCATATGGCAATGAAAGCGACACTGCCTATTTCCTCCATCAAGAGGCAAACCATTATTTTCGTCATCTCGATTATTCCTAAAACTGTTAGCAGAAGAATTGACAATAATTGCAAGGAGTAGTTGTTTACCTAATGGACAAAGTTGTGATAAACGTAGCAAAGCCAACTGTTGAATGATGGAAATCCCAGTTGGAATTTAGGTCTACATCTTGATTGAATGATTTGAGTTGAATTCTCTTAGGTGGTTTCATTATGAATAGCGGATGGCTATTTATAAAGTATAACCAAAGATATGCTGATGGTCCTTTCTAAAGTACAACCAAAGATATAAACTCAAATTAGGGCCTACTAGGAAACCTAATTACATCATAATGGGAAAATCCTATTCACATAGGACTCTAACCTAAAATAACTCAAGTTTAAACTAATCATGAATAAGGAAACTTACTCTCAAAATTATAAATAAATCTGATGAAGGAGATGAAAACTTCCTATGCTCCATGTTAACTCAAACACTGCTCTAATTAAACTGACCCATGGGATGCTACACAACATATCCTGTGAGCCTGAATTCTACAACATTGTGGATGAACACTCACCCATAGCTTAATGAGTACTTGGATTCACACCTCCAAGTAACTGTGGAGTCTTCTTAGAGTTTTCTTCCCTTGACTTGAAGAATCTCATAGATTTGATTTTTAAATTTGGGAAGAAACTCATAGATTTTCTTCCCTTAATATATATATATATATATATATAGAGAGGGAGAAAGAGGAATGATTTGACACAAGCACAGCAGCTGTCATGGTGCAGAAGATTGGCACCCTCTTGCAGCACGTGGTGTGGCTCCTTAGTCTTCGAATTAGAAAATCAAATTAGATCAAGGAGAGAACACAACACTCTTTGGGATGATGTGTATTTTAATGAACTAACTAAATGAATGGAAGAATTAAAAACAATAATAATGAGTGTAACCCGGAGCCCCAAGGAACCTGGCTCTAATACCAAGTTGAAGTTTTAGGGCTGCATCTATTACTGAATGATTTGAGCTGAATTCTCTTAGGTGGTCTCATTAAGATAGCCGATGGCTATTTTTAAAGTACAACCCTAGATGGCATATTCTCAGAAGAGTTTGGATGGCTTGTGCCGATGGCATATTCTCGGTCACTTCCTTCTTCCTATCAATTACTAGAGTTGCAGTGGTCAACTTTAATTGGGCTAGCCTTTGGAGTATTAAAGCCCCGCCGAGGGTGATTGCTTTCAGATGGACTGCGATCCTAGGAGGAATTTTGACAATGGACAACCTACAGCGTCGGTGGGTCATCATTGTAAATGCTTGCCCCATGTGCTTGGCAGGGGAAGAGTCCATTGATCACCTCATGATATATTGTTCTATAGCCCGCCACCTATACCTAACTCTCTCCCATCTTTATTTGAGTTTTGGAAATTAGGCGTGGGGTCCAAGAGGGGAAGGATCATGTGGAAGGTGTCTTTCTTGGCGGCTATTTGGTCCATTTGGAAAGAGAGAAACTTGAGATGCTTCGAAGGAAAGTCATCCGATGTTTGCAAATTAGTTGACAAAGTGAAGTACTTAGTGGCTCTTTGGGTTTCTACTCTTCCTATCTTCAAAGGGATCTCGATGAAATCCATTATTCATAACTTGAAGGAAGTAGCTCTCTTTAATCCTCACCATATGCGGGTCTCTCCTAGATGGTGCCCTCCCCCGCTAGTCTTTTATTTAATCTATTCAGAGCCTTGTTTGTTAATTTATTCTAATTATGAGGATGCAGTTTACTTTTTTGCATGGAGGAAAAGGTTATTCATGGTGCAAAAGTTAGTATCCCATATCAACCGATTGTATTCCTATTTTAGTACATATTTTTCTTTGTCTTGCACAATGCAAATGAATTAGACCTATAAATATTATTTGTGAGAACATATGTTGTTAAAGTCTTTTTCCTTAAATTGATTTGTTAGATGCATTAGTTTTCTTCTAAGTGTTTTTCTTGTTACTGCATTCATTGTTGTCCTATATTATTTGCTGCCTCATACCCTAGCATAATGCTTGGTTTTGCTTTTCTAATATATTCATATTCTAAAATTCCAATCAAAAGGTTAAATTAAATCTTATTTCCTTTTCTACAATGCCATTTTATGATATAAAATTGTTGCAGGGGAGGAAAATGTCTAAAACTTTGGGAAATGTCATAGATCCACTTGATACTATAAAGGAATTTGGTGCTGATGCTTTACGATTTACACTTGCTTTAGGGACTGCTGGTCAGGTTTGTTTTGTTACAAATTTGGGGTTGGAACATCCGTAATGCATTTCCAAATTCCAAAACCTAAAGGTGTCTGCTTTATATGGAACTTATAATTCTCATTGCCATTTCACCTCTTATTTCAGGACCTCAATTTGTCAACTGAGAGATTAACTTCAAACAAGGCTTTCACCAACAAACTATGGAACGCTGGCAAATTTGTATTGCAGAATTTGCCTAGTGAATCTGACTTCTCTGCTTGGGAAAATATATTGGCTTATAAGGTTGGTCCCTGCTCTTATTTGGGACTTAATTTATACAAAAATGGTTGGCACAGATTCAACAAGTGACTGGGCTCTGGAAGGGAAATCTTGACAAACTTCCATCACCTATAATGCTTTATCCTTACCGTTAAACATTTGTTTGCAGTTCCATTGCTACCAAATGGTGTCTTCTAATAAATAACAAATCTCCATAGATGATAAACTTATAACAGCGAACATGTCATTCTGAATACCCCACAAAATTTCATATTAACAGCTTGGATGAGTATATGCAGTGAGCAGAATCCTCCGCCATGCGATTTGGTTCTTCTTACTAATGAAAGGCTAGATAGTTTCACCAAGTGAGAAAAATAGTGTAGAACATTAAGTTAGAAACAGATTTTGGGTTGAGCACCACAATCCTCCTCTATGCAGTTTGGTTTTATGTTCCTCAATGTGCCATAATTTCTGGAGGATCTTCATTATTTGATAATCTCTCATGTATACCATACATTTTCTTAGATTCTAGTGGCGAGTCAAACTTCATTGTTTTTGTGTAGTAAGCTCATTACTGTTATTGTACATGAGACTCCATCATAAATAGGGTGGTTGGGAGCATTAATACACCAATTTCTCAAATCTCTTGTTTTCTTGAGTTGTTTCATGGTCTCAGAGACTAGGCTCTTTGTTCTGTCTAATCTAAGTGACCTTGGATTCTGGTTGCTATGACTTTATCCCTGTATTTGCTGTTCTCTTTCCCTCAAAACTCTATTTTGGTTGCAAAACTCACTGTAGGTGCTGCTACGAGACGACCTATAGCTCTATTTGTATGTTGACTACTTAAACAATTTTTAGTTACCAAGCGATTGTATCCATTGTACTTGGACTCTTGGAGTTTGTATATGTCACAAAGAGGTCATAAAAGGATACTCTCACGTTGAGGGCGAACAGTCTCCCCATTTGATATTTATTCTTTTCTAATTGTCCTTCCTCTATCTCCTAATTCATTTCTATTTAGGATGCTAATTCCGAAGTCGATAGCCCTTTGGTGATGCAGCCTAAGGTTTTATTGATTTTTGTTTCTAGTTGTTTTTGGCTGGATTTCTTGATAGTAACTCTTATTATCCTTTTGCTGTGTGTGGTTTTGGTGATGTTGACCAAATATACTGTCTTTACTTCCGAGTCATCTAGAGTTTTTACGCAGAACTCCCAGTTCTGACTAAAGAGTTCAATCCTAAATTTAATTTTGTTTATCTTCCGTCTTAAGTTGCATCAATTTTGCTGTCAGAGCATATTAAAGTGCATAAACTTCGTATCAGAATTTTTTTAGGGCTATGACAGGCATGGTCAAATAAGTTTGTCTGATTTGGGCTCTGTCTGGATAATTCCTGATGTGCATCACTTTATTAGTTTGTAAAAGTTTTACATTTTTCCCCCTTCTTTAAAGGTAAATTTTTAATGTGGAAGTTTCAGTTGCTTCTTTTTCAGCACTTATCACTCAAGTTCTGATGGTTTAAAAAATTGTAATTCTGTACAGTTTGACACGGTGGAATCCCTTCTTAGACTACCTTTGCCTGAATGTTGGGTGGTAAGCCTAATATCATCTTGTTATGCTTTGTATTTTATATATGCCACTTGTTGAGAAGTCGATCTAATTTCCAGGTGGCGAAACTTCATGAACTAATTGACAATGTTACCTCAAGTTATGACAAGTTTTTCTTCAATGATATTGGGAGGGAGATCTATGATTTCTTTTGGGGTGATTTTGCAGACTGGTATTGTGATTCTTAACCATTTTTACAATTCATCTAAATGGTCAGACTGTCAGAGCCATTCTGTCTTGTGGTTTTTCTTGAAAATGAACTTTCTTTTGAGAAAGAATTGAAGAATTATCAAGTAATGTTGATTAAAAAGTCCTAAACAAAAAACCCTAGACTAAAAACCCTGACTAGTAAGCTGCAACCATAGAAAACATCATTAAACTAACCAATTGATGAAAATAAATAAATAAAATCAGAAAAATCAGAAATTAAAAATAAAAAATCAGATTATGATGGAATTGTATTTCAAGGGTCCGAATCCATTATTTTCTTAGCATTAAAAATACGTATGGCGTAATCCGGTCCCTCCCATAAGGATGAGCCAAGATGCGATTTCTAGATTGTTAATTATGAGGGATGTCACACACTCACACTCATCAAGGCTCCAACAAAATATTTTCATTACTAGCATTCTATAAATATCGGGGGAAAATATAAAATCAATGAAACATAGACAATGAAAATAAATTATCAACCAAAGAAAATCACACCTTTTACTAAATATGTCCATTTATAGAATTAATCAAAGAATTTCAACTTTACCTTCCTCTTTAAATTACAATTTAGAAAATCACCCCTCCATCTTCATCTTCTTCTTTAAAAAAAAAAAATTTTTATGCCTCTAGGAAGTCTAAAGAGTGGGGCCAAGGGGAATGGAAGAGTGCCTTGGATGTCCAGCCTTGCTCTTCTTTTATAGCTTTTGTTTGCTTGAATTCCAAGCTATGGTGGAGAGATTAGGAAAGGTCTCTTGCTAAGGCTCCAAGTTTGAATGAAATTACGAAGGTTTTGGAGAGAAACAAGGAGATTTTTTAGGGATTTTAAAAGTCTTTCCTCGCTTGCTTGGAAATTTTCCACCATGGACCCCATCTCCAATTGAATTTTCTTCAAAGGGGAAGAATTTGACTTTTTGAAACATAATTGGCCCCACTTGGGGCGTGTGAGGGGCAGGTGGGTCCCCCATGGGCGTCCCATGTGAGCTTGGCTTCTCTTCTTTCTTTCTTTTCTTCCTTTCCTTCCTAGATTGTTTGGACTCTAAGTTCCTTCCAATCTTGGACTCTTCGCTTCAAACTTGACTTTCAAATTTCAAACTTGAATTTCCTAAAAAATAGAAAAGTATCCTGAGCCTGCAACAAAGTGGACACCCCATGGCATGGATGAAAATAGCGGCCACTACGTAGCGTAGCGGCCGCTACGTCCGCTACGGGGCTGCTACGGCCGCCACAAGCCCGCTACGGGCCGCTACGGGGCAGCTACGGGGTGAGAAAAATTCTTATTTTTCAATTTTTTTTAAAATGCATAATAAGACTTATTTCTTTTCTTCTTCTCTTCAAATAACATTTCTACACAACTCTTCTACCCTTTTATGTTTAAAAGAACACCAAAAAGCACATGATCTTGCCGAATTACAGTCGATACAGAGAGTTCTTCTCTAAGTACATCCTATTAGACACCCCCTTTGGTAGATGTATTTTTTTCTCTAGGTACTCTTAAGTCTTGATTTCATGACATAGTTTTTTCTTTTCGGAGCCTTTCATTAGTTTCTAAGTTAGCATAACCAAGCAACATGAACACATGTGAAAAAAATGATCATTACTATTATTTTCTATTTATACAGCGATACAGGACCTCATATAGTGAGGGGACCGCTACGCCCCCTTACCTTAGTTACTTTTGCAAACAAAATACATTTTCTCTCATTTTCCAATATTCTAGATTTCTAGAATTTTTTCATATTTTTTTGACGATTTTTCCAAATGGCGCCACTACGTAGCGCCGCTACGCTATGTATCGCCCGCTACGTAGCATTTTGGCGGCAGGCCGCTACACCCGCCGCTACCGCTATTTTCATCCTTGCCCCATGGGGTGTGCCACCTTGGGATTCACGCCTAAGGTGGACCCCACATGATTCTTCTCCTATCTCTTCATTTTTTACTTCTCTCCTTTTTTCTTGGATTTCCTCTTGAATTTCTCCTCATGTGGGTCCCCTCTTGAAATTATTTTCCTACAAAAATGAATTAATTGTATTAAAAAAATAATTTTATATAGAAAACTATCATGCAATCCATGGGACCCATTCAGACACGCATTCCATTCAGACACACATGAATGCATGCAAGTACACCGTTTGACTCATTTTTCTTATACAATTCAACGGTGCAACGAAATTACGCAACTTTATGTGTCAATTAAAAGTTAATCAAAAGGATAATCCGATAATCCAAAAGATTAATTTCAATAAAAACATGCAATTTTATGAAATTAATGAAATTTTCACATGAAATCCACTTTGAAAGTCATGATGCTGATTTTATGAAATTAACCTCAATAAGTCCATACTCTAAATGGAATGATAATAATGAGATGCAATTTCATGGACTTATCATAGCTCAAGGAGGCAACGATTTACTGGAGCTACATCTTCTAAAGCACTGTTAAAAGATTTTGGGGCTCTGTTTCATTGGGATTTTTCCTAACTCCTAATGCAACTTCCCTATGGTGACATGAGAATTTTTTCAATGATATTGGAGGGGTTTTGAATGTTGGGAAAGTCCCACATCTCACATTGCCCAAGTAATGGGTTTGATAGGGCTTCATATACCTGTTTGGGCCCTCTACCTATCAGCTTAAGCTTTTGGGTTAATATATGATATCTTACATGGTATCAAAGCGGGTTCTGATCCCGTCGTTCTTGTGTAGCCCACGCGGCAGGCACTTCCATGTAATATGTTGGGCCTGCACGTGAGGGGAGTGTTGGGAAAGTCTCACATCCCACATTGCCTAAGTAATGGATTTGATAGGGTTTCATACACCTGTTTGAGCCTTCCACCTATCAGCTTAAGCTTTTGGGTTGATACATGGTATCTTACATTGCAATCGTTCAATCAACCTCCCTAAATAGGCTACTGGGTTTATTAGAATATCATGAGAATAGAAAATTACAAAGAAACCCCTTTATGCAAGTGAAAGAATAATACAAGGAGCAAAATATAAATAGCACAAGGCTAGCATAAAACTAATATCATTTTTATTCTTAACACCCCCCCTCAAGCTGGTGTGTATCAATTGTTCTAAGCTTCCTACTTATACTCTGCATCTGATCTTGGGACAGAGCCTTTGTGAACACATCAACTGTTTGGTCCTTAACTCTAAAAAATGTGTGTTAATAACCCTAGTAGCAACTTTCTCGTGGATGAAATGGCAATCAGCATCAGTACGATTGGTATGTTTATGAAACACCGGAATAGATGAAGATGGAGATAGCTACTTGGTTATCACATTGCACTGTTATAGGAATTTGAACTGGAAATCCGAACTCTTCCCTTAATTGTTCTACCCAAACCAATTATTCAGGTTCTGCACTTGACCGCGCTACAAATGATTGTTTCTTTGTCTTCCATTTGACCAAATTACCTCAAATATAGGCATAGTATCCCCTACAGATTTAATTTTGTGGGTTTTAAATAAAAGGAATGTTCCAAGAGGTTATATTGAAATTATTAAGGACATGTATGAAGGAGCAGTAACGAGTGTGAGAATTACTTGTGGAGAGACAGGGGAGTTCCCAGTGACTATAGGTTTGGATCAAGGGTCTGCCCTAAGCCCTTATCTTTTTGCACTGATTATGGACGACTTAACTACTTATATTCAAGAAGAGGTACATTGGTGCATATTATGTGTAGTGTAGATGATATTGTGTTGGTAAAAGCATCAAGAGATTGTGTGAATGCAAAACTTGAGAGATGGTGGGAGGCTTTAGAATCCAAATGCTTTAAAATAAGCCATACAAAGACGGAATATATGGATTGTAACTTCAGTGGGCATATAGAAAGCTGAAATTATTGTGAGAATTAAAGACCATGAGATACCAAAAATTGATTCTTTCCGCTGCCTTGGCTCTATAATTAGTAAGAATGAGAGATTGAAGAAGATGTCGAACATAGGATTATAGCGGGATGGTTGAAGTGGAGACTTGCTTTTGGAGTACTTTGTGACCGACGAATGCCAACAAGATTGAAGGGGAAATTTTACATGACACCGATTAGACCAGCTATGACCTATGGAGCAGAATGTTTGCTAATCAAGAAGCAGCATATGCACAAAATGGATATAGCAGAAATGAGAATGTTGAAGTGGATGTGTGGTAAAACTATGAAGGATAAAATTAGAAATGAGCGCTTTTGAGAGCATTTAGGGTTTACAACAATTGAGTATAAAATTAGAAGAACTCATTTGAAATAGTTTGGGCATGTCCAATGTAGGCCAGTAACGGAACCGGTAAGGAAAAGTTTGGCTATGAAGGTTGATGGCCCACCAAGGGGAAAGGGTAGGCTAAAGAGAACATGGATGGAGGTAGTAAAAATAGATATAAAGAAGTGTAACTTCTCTGAGGATTTGGCTCAAGATAGATCGGAGTGGAGAAACAGAATTCGCGTAGCCTACCCCAATATAGTTGGACAAGGCTTTGATGATGATGATGATGATAGGTACGGTATCCTAATGTGAACCACTAGTCACCAAGAGACCTAGGGTAGTCAGCTTCTGAGTGACCAACACCACATAAATGACCCTGGCAATATTAAAGAACACCTTTTATAGAACGACTTCTTTAATCTAGTTTTTTTTTTTTTTTTTTGGTTGTGGATTAAAAGTTTCAACTTGGTATTACAGCAAACAATCAAGCAATCAGTTTATCTTCATTCTTCTTTTCTATTGTTCTTCCTTTATTTTCTTTTTTTTTTTCTTCTATTTCGACACCCTTAAAAAATCCAACCATATCTGTCCTTAAAACCTACTTGAAACCCTCAAGACCAAGTCCAAAATATCTTCAACTCATAATTGTATGAATGTTCTATGATTTCCCATTAAATTTGCACCTTTTAAAACCCTAAATCACCTCTAAAACCAACCCTAATTTCATACCCCGAAAATTCTCCAAATTTGTCTCTTCGAACCCCATTCTAAATTTAGTGGGTTTCTCTAGGGCTTACCTTGATTGCTGTAGGACCTTTTTTTTTATTTTTTTTATTTTTTTGAATGGCTACTTAGCCTACTTTTATTAAAAAAACAAGCAGTAGAAGAGATGAGTACCGACAAGCTAACGAGGAAAACAGGGGAACAATGAGAAAAAACAAAGCCCCAGACTAAACACTTAAGGTCTTTCCGAGGAGAAGGCCAACTCCTTTCAATTTAACATTATTTGATCTATGGAGTATCCTCTAAAGGACGGACTAATGGACACCCAAAGGGCCACTGAAAACTTAATTCTCTCCATCAAGCAACTGACGCTTTTTTCTACCCGTTCAAAGCATCTTGAATTCCTTTCCTTCTATAATGCCCAGATCACTGCAAGAAATGTCAATCTCCACATTTCCTTCCCTCTCGGGACCCCCATTGGAGCCTTCCAAGCCTGGAAGAGCTCTAGGAGAATCTTAGGGAAGACCCAAGAGCAATCAAACCACCCAAGGACCTGATTGAGCAACTTTACAATTGAGCATAAGATGGTCGACTGATTCCTCTTCTCTTAAGCACATATGATAGCCATTAACAACTGTTATCCCCATTCTCCTTAGGTTATCCATGGTAAGAATTCTTCTCTTGAGAACTAACCACCCAAAAAGTACCGCCCTTGGGGAATCGGGGGGTGGGGTGGGCGCTCAATTTCCAAATGCTTCACACCACACTCCTTTCCCTTGGACTATTAGATATAGCCGAGAAAAAAAAAGGAGACTGAGAAGGTCCCATCTTTTGAGGTAGTCCACACCCTTGCATCCTCCCCACTTTCCGGGATGAACATACCGTTCAAAAGGTTAAGGAGCGAGATGAATTGAGACTCTTCACCGTCCTTCAGGTTCCTCCTTAAAGTAGGGCTCCAGACCACCTGGCCACCAACTCTTGTCATGTAAGAATTAACCGTAGCTTCCTTATCCTTCGCACAATCACATAGGTCCGGGAACTGAGCCTCCAAAGTCCTGTCACCAGCCCACCTATCTTTCCAAAAGAGGATCGTGTCGCCTGATCCGATCTGATATTTAATATTCTCCATGAGAAGCCTTTTTATTGAGAGGATACCTTTCCATAATGAAGATGACTTTATTGTGGCTTCATGTACATCCCACCCACGTCTCGGAAGGCTATATTTCTATCCAGCACATGTCTCGGCAGCCCGTCCGTTCCATCTCCTATCCTCCACAGCCACTTACCCAATAGGGCTTGATTCATCAGCTTGAGAGGTCTAATTCCCAATCCCCCTCCTTCCTTAGTTTTGCAACTAGAATCCCAATCCACCAAGTGGAACTTCTTCTGGGGGGAATATTACCATACCATAAGAGTTCTCTATGCAACCTTTCTAATCTTTTGATTTCTGAGGCCGGACATTTAAGAATTCTCTATCCATTTAAACCCACAAGTTGAAGGTGGTGTCTAGGCCCATTGTATGAGGGAAACATACTGGGTGATGGCCAGTAGATTAGCTCTGCACCACTATGTAGATCCTGGGGAGAGTTCATACCAAGACCTCGGAGTTTCTTGAAAATCTGTGCATTGTTCTATAATCTGTGGTGGTGGCAATCACAAATATTCAAGTTAGAAGCAAGTTTTGAAGAGGTTTAATTAGCCTTAATTAAATTGGTTAGCTGCTGGTTACTGCTCTAAATTGTTGACAACACTTCAGTCTGTGAATGTTTGTTGATGGTCGGTGATTCAGTCGGCGTTTTGGCTGTCAATATCACTGCATTTTGCTAGTTGCAAGGAGACTTGCTCTTTCTCACATCTTTCTTCATCCAAAAGTTTAGATGGAGTGTTGGTTAAGGTCCTTTAGAGGGCTGTTCGATATGCAGTGAACCATTATAAAGTTGTTTTGCTGTTTCCAGTGGAGCACAAGTGCAGTGCTCTTGCTGTTTTGGTATTTTCTGTGGTGCAATGTAGCACAACAGGATTATTGTAAGCTGCTGTTTGGTCAGTAAATATCACAGCAAGGCTCCTCTTTGGGTACAATGTGGATATGGACTACTGCTGCTGTAAACAGAAATCAGTCAATTTACTACCTTGATTCTTTGCTTGCTGGTTTTTAATCATGGCTCAAGTAACTTCTAAATTACTCCACGACAAACACACACTTAACCTTCAACAGTATAAGTGCCCGCCCAATTTCAGAGCCACAGCCGGTTCCAGCTGTGAGACCTGTCAGTCCAGTTGATTTCAAAATCAATGGTATCATCCCAGCCTCCTACCAGCAGCGCAATTGATTAGCTAGTCCAATGTGCAGTTGTTGCAGCAACGATTTCACCCGCAAAACTAGTTTATCTTCGACCCTTCCCAACAAGCTGAAGAATTTGTCAATCTTGCATCCTGCCTTGTTTTATCCCTCATCCATCTCTGACAGAGCTCACCTTGCACTAGGAGGTTACCTAATACAGCAGCATCCTCCCAAGTTAACCCTCTTTCTTTGGTGGCTAAGGATGGGGAGGGGCTAAGTACTATCTAGACGCACAAATTGTTCTATTTTTAAATAGTTATTTTGAAAATTAAAATTGCACCACAAATTGTTCAAGTGGTTGAATCAAATTGTGTCGTGAAGAGGATTTTAAAATTTTCTTGTAAAAAATGAAAATAATAAAAATTGGAAAAATAAAAAGTAGTTATTCGTAATCCATCCATTGCAACATAAATGCAATGACAAGTAAGACTAATACAATACAATCATACGAAGAACATCAATGACGTGTTAATATATCATAAATGATATATGTGTGAATAGGTAAATATGTTTAACTAGAACAGATAAATTTGTTGCAATGCTATTTTTGTCACTTTATATGGAAAATAAAAATAAAATTCAAATAATCAACACTACGTGATTAGGATGTCTCTTGAAGTTAAAGAAGTGTTCATGAAGAAAAAACCCTCCAAAAAATAAAGAACAAAAAATTGTAGGACGAAATCCATACAATCGGAAAATGCTCCTATCACACGGCCATTTTTTATTGATCTCTAAAACCTCCCCAAAATCCCACAAATTCTTAAGAAATTTTGTTAATCACTAAATAACCTCCCAAAATGGAACACTAGAGAATAAATTAAAGATAACTAATATTGTCCATTTGGCTTATGTCTATTCCCTCCTAGATGAATCGCTTGAATCGTAAGATTCGATAAGGACAATAGGTTAGATATATTGCTTCTAAGGTATATGAATTGAGGGTTAGAGCTCGTATCACTTCATCTAAGAGCAGTAGAAATGCCAAAAGAATTGAAGAAGCCAAATCAAAAGGAGATCAATGATCCTAAAGAAAAGGGCCTCATTCGTCCAAGCAGGTGCTCATGGAAGGTTGAGGATCAAATTTCCGAACAAGTAGGAGCATTGTTCTGAAAATCAAAATCGTTTCGCAGATCATGTAAGGGGATGAATTAAATCATATTGTGAATCGCGTTGAGAGTTGTAGAATTTTTTATTTTTCCATAAAATATGAAAAAGATAATAAAAAGTAAAAAAAAAAGTAGCTAGCATAAGTACAATGACCTATGTGAGTGCAACATATGAAGAACATGACATATATTAATATATTGGAAATGATATGTGTGAATCAGTTAAATATGTTTAAGAGATAGGAAAAACTAACAAATTCCAGTGTTCTTTTTAAATCAAAAAATAAAAATAAAATCTAAATTATCAACCTTTCATGGTTCAGATGACTAGTCGAATGCTTTAGTCACGTGCATGTTCCATATTTATCTCTAAAACCTTCCCAAAGTCACTAAAACTTTTAAGGGGTTTCACTAATCACTATATAGCCGTCTAAAATAGAAATGCTAACAAAAAAATAAAGTAAAAAAAATACTAATATTAACCTATCAGCTGTGGTTTTTCCCACTTAGACAAATCGTTTGAAGATTCGATAAAATAAGTATCGAATCATAAGATTCACACTTGAATCCTAAGATTCACCAATAAATAGGATTCATCACATAGATACAAATCTTTTTTCGTAAGATTCGATGCGGATCGTAAGATTTGGGGGATACGAATTGTAGGATTCTGACAACAATGGCCAGTAGTTTAGACATGGATTTCATTCGGTATAACTAATCGAAAAATAACTGCAATAGTAAAGGGACCCTCTAGAAAAGATAATTCTTGTAGTAACATCTCGCCGTGCTCTTTGGGATTTGAAATATTTCACATAAGGTAGAAGCAATTGTGGGAGAAGTACAATATGAATTGTATTTCATGTTAATTGCTTTATAGCTGCAACCATTGAGGACAATGAATCATTAGCCATATTGATAAGCTTTCGGCATGAAGAAAAAACTAATATGAGGAGAATGCAAAGCTACATGTTCATCAACCTGTCAGTCAGAGTTTTAAAACTTGTCTAAGTCCAAACCGACTCAGACTTGGCCATGGCCTGGTTGCTTCCTAAGGGACTCAGCCGAGTCCTTCTGTAGTTTGAAATTACTGTTGTTGCAATGTTCATATGGAGAGAAAGAGAGAGAGAGAGAGAGAGAGAGAGAGAGAGAGTCTGGATTCTCTTAGAGAAATTCTAGTTGAATGGTATGGCCTACCTATTAAAAATCGAATATGCTTCAAATAAACACCCTCCTAGTTTATGTGGTAGTGGTATCCACGAATTTGCTCCGATCAGAGTTGGTACAACCGTAGGATGAATCATTTGATTAAAAACGTGATTTACACAATCTATGCATATTATTTATTATGTTTTTTTTTTTTTTTATTGAACAGTCAATCTTCTGATAGGACCAACTCCAATTGCGGTAAGCTTTGGGAAACACCTATAAAATGGGAGGGCATTTATTTTGAGTGGATCGGATTTTAAATAGGTGTGCCCCATTGTCTTCAACTAAGGATTTCTCTTTAGTGAAAGCCTAGATCCAGACGTGAGAGAATAAGATGAGTAGATGATAGCTCAGTCACTTTTCAAAAGGAGAGGAGTGGCAAACGAGATAGTGTTACACGTGAGGATTCGCATTGTGTTGATACATCACTTTTGATGTATCTTATTAAAAAAAATGAAAAAAGGAAAGATTCAGAATGCAACTTGGCTTTCAGAATTCAACTTGATCCAACTCAGCTTTGCTCACTCAGAGTATGAGTCTGATTCCAATATTTTAGACCCCGTTGTTAGTCATCAACCACCATATAAGAATTTCAGCCTAGATCATAAACTTGACTCCACAACTTCCTGCCAGCCTAAAAACCACAGCTGTTGTTTTTGTAAATGGAGTCGATCTTGAGTCAAGAAGAAAATAACCAGTAGAATAAGCATGGGTTTTTCCATCCATCACTATAAAAAAAAAAAATGCATCTGAATCATGGTTCAAAAGAGCTACGTAGCAGCCACATTATGGACCTAGCGGTCGAGGCCGCTATGCTATTTTGAAAATAGCAGCTCTATGGTCTAAAACTGATGTACGACGGACCCACGGTCCCCATGGGTCGACCCGCCAATGGCCCCAGCCCATCCATCTCGACTAGTTCATTGGGCCCAGACCACCTACCAAGCCATTAGTTTATATTTATTTTATATTATTTAGGGTTATTTTAATGGTTTATGTCTTTTAGTTTATTTGAATTCAGATGTTTTAATCCTGGCCTTCGACGTGTTGGTTGGTCCATATTATTTATAAGTTCTCATTTTCCTATATAAGCATTGTAAAGCCTTTTGGCTCCTCGGTTAATGATTAATGAAAATTTTCTTGAGTGATTTTCGGGTTCCCTGAACTTATCTCTTCCTCGCCCGCGATAGGGAGTTTGGCGTGAGGCAAATTTTTAGGTGTGCAGCCTGACCTATTCCATCCATCTTCCATCTCTAGTCTCTCTATCTCTACTTTCCCCGCACCTAACATTCCGCTCCTCATCAATTGGTATCAACGCCGAAGTTCGATCCACCCGGTTTCGATCATCGGCAATCTATCATCCCTCGTTTTGATCATTTGAAATCCATCATCGACCGTACCATCACCATTCGGCACTATCAAAACCCAGATCTGGCATAACCAGAACCAATGCGAGCACCTTGATTCCCATCAGCACCCTATCGTCAAACCCCTCCACCCAAAAATCCTTCCCCACAGAGACCCAATCCCTCCGTGAAACCCTCCACTGCCAAGATACATCTCAGATCTATTCTCAAAACCCCTAAACCCTAGTCTCTCATGGCCCATTTGGTAATTTACTAGGTTAGTAAAAGTAATGTAAAGGCTCCATATTTCAGACAAAGGGTCACATCAAAAGTACATATCTTCAAAATTCCCTCTTTTTTATAAAAAAGTAAAAACGCAACCTAAGGCTCTACTAACTGACAAAAAAACACCCACTTTTTATACAAAATGTCAAAAGATTCTCTACCAATCCACTAAAGACAAGATATCATCAGAACCCCCTTATATTTTATTCTCTCTTGATTTGGTGCTTTACATCACTTTTACCTTAATAGTAAATTGTCAAACGAGCCCTCAACACCTAATACTACCAACAGAAACCATTAGGCCCAGATCCCTGATCCCAAATTCCTCCCTGCACGAATCAACCCATTCCATCCCACCCGCCTGATCAAAACCCAACCACCAAACCATCTCTTCCATAAACCCTAAAACTAGATTCTCCAAATCCCCTTTGACCGATACCAACCCAATGCCCAAACACCCGTTTCTCCACATTCCCAGTAATTGAATACCACCAGAACCCTAAAATCCCAATCATCATCAAAGCCCTGCCATCCACAGAAAATCCCCAAATCTGAACCCACCCATTCTAGACCAAACCCAAACACCATAGCCGAACCACATATCCCATTCCAACCCCTTCATATCCTAGATCTAGCAGCAGTGAAAAAAAAATGAAGAAAGAAAAGCAGAGAAGAGGAGAAGAACCAAGGAGAAGCAAAGGAGACAAAATTCTGGGAAGCACACCTGGCACCATTGCCATCAATTCCATCGCCGATGGCAGCCCATCGTTCCACTCCACCTCCATCGCCGACGCCTGCTTCATTCCACAGCAACAAGCAGCACCACCACCATCACCATTCTCTTCGTCTTCGCCATGGCAACGCCCAAGACGCAGTAGAGTCGTCATCCCCTCGAGCTCCCATCATTGTCAACCGAGCAGCCTGAGGTTTTTGTTGACAACCCGCATCTCCGTCGTCATCGTCGTCCTCACCCCATTGTCTCTGTTGTTGACGTTGAAGGGAGAAGCTCTATGCACTTCCTTTTCCTCTCAACTCGGTCGAAGTACAGAAAGCTTTCAGCCCTTTCCATTCCCTTCCGGGCACAGAGACCGAGACGAACAGTAGTTGGGCCAAGCCAGTTCGTCCCAACCCAAATCTACTAAAATTGCAATTGGGGTGATAACAGTTGAATTCAGCCAGGTTTGGGTTGAAACTTGGTCCACTAGAAGAATCTCAGCAGCCAGCGAAACAACAGCCACATCATGATTAAGTCAGTAAACAACGAGTGAGAAAAAAAAATGACACAGAAGGCTGCCCGGCAGCAGTCTATGTACTACATTTTAGCCGAAATGAGCTTGAGTCAGGGGCAGGGGCAGGGCTGAACCAGCTATATTATACGGTTGCTGACATCAGTATATTTCATCAAAATCTCAGACGTCCATCTTCATGTAGCAAGATCTTCACCATTCAGAATCTGATCGACGATCCATCTTCACCTGCAAACTCCGATCAGTAAGATCTACATAACTGGTTAGTCTGATTTTAATTTTGAAGAGCATTAAAATTTTCAACCCTTGCATCCAAGCTAATATGGAATTGCAACTTCTTGAAATCAGCAAAGGGCTTAAAAGAAGGAAGTGCAATCAAATATGGAGAATGGTATTATCTAAATAAAGACTACTTTGAGCAATATCTTAATTCGACACAGGGAAAATTGTCCGTTGAAGAATATGCCGATGAATTTGAGAGGCAACATTATTTATGTGAATTGGGAGATACACTTGATTTTAATCACTTTCTCAATGGTTTACGACCGAGCATATTGAAGAAAATGAAGAAGGGAGTGCAAAGATATGTATGAAGCATTTTAGGAAGCAATCCATGTTGAGCACTTGATAAAATGTTATCGCCTCCGAAAAGCTAAGATGCAAGAAGAAAAATCTCCGTAAACCACTGAAGCCAATGTTGTGGAACATGTCAGGGTTGATATCGTGGAGCAAAAGGAGGAAATAAATGATTCCACAATAAATTCAGATGAAGTAACAGACAAAACTCCTCCAAATAATTATACTACAGATGAATTGGAAGAAAGGAACCTGAGTCTCATCCTTCTAGTAGAACTGATAAAAAGATGCAAGCAGGTGAAGCAAAAAAGGAAGAGAAGAGCATTGAAGAGTTGGAAGTAGTTAGCAAGCCAACTACCCAACTGATGGATCCATGTGGTATCACCTCCGGAAAAGCCAATAAGGTCTTCTGAAGAGAAATATGTTGTTCAAGAAGTTAACAAAGGAGATCAAGTCATTGAGGTACCACATATTGATTTCGTCTTGGGAGATCGACCATTACTACTTGAAGATTTAGAGCAGATGCTACTTCAAAAATTTAAGCATCTAATGGTTGAATCTCACATCCAAACAGAGTTTTGTTTTCAGAAGCAGCAATAGCTCCCTTCTCCCTTTAACTTGAAGATCATATTGAAATCAAAAGCATTGAGTCACACCTCCAAGCTATGCAAAGAGAATGAAGATCAAGAAGAACATCGAGGCTTTGTTCGTTTGACTTTTGTTCCTAGAGGACTTCTATTGAACTTGAGGTCGAGTTCTCTCCAAGAAGGGGACTGTTGATGAAGGATAGACCCATTGTCCCGAAGTCAACCCGCCGATGGGCCCAGCACATCCTTCTCGACCAGTTCATTTGGCCCAACCCACCTACCAAGCCATTAGTTTATATTTATTTTATATTATTTTAAGGTTATTTTAATGGTTTATGTCTTTTAGTTTATTTGAATTCAGATATTTTAATCCTGGCCATCGATGTGTTGGATAGTCTAGATTATTTTTAGGTTTTCTCATTTTCCTATATAAGCATTGTAAAGCCTTTTGGTTCCTCAGTTAATAATTAATGAAAATTCTCTTGAGTGATTTTGGGTTCCCTGAACTTCTCTCTTCCTCGCCCGCGATGGAGAGTTTGGCGTGAGGCCAATTTTCAGGTCTGAAGCCTAACCTATTCGATCCATCTTCCATCTCTAATCACTCCATCTCTACCCGCCCCACAAGATCAAACAGCAACACCAAGCAGAAACGGGAAACCTGACAAAACTGATTTCTGTGGAGCGGCACAAACCTCTTCCGCAATTTGATTCTGTAGACAAAGAACCCCAAGTGAACTGCAGACTGGTGCCTAGATCGGGTTTGATTGACCTTTGCAAACTGAAGGGTCTTACATGACGTCCTACGGGGCCTGGTTTCCCACATGAGACCTTTCCAAATGAAGGAGGGTCCTCCATGGCCTAGTGTCCCTCCGCCTGTTCTGCGCTACACTTCCGAACTTCAGATGGTCCTAGGAAGGTTTTATTGGGGAAATGAAATAAAGAGAGAAAGAAAGAGAGGAAAACAGAAAGAAGAACGATGGAGGAGTCGTGCACAGGAAGAGGGGGATCACATAACCCCTCCTCTGACCCCAATAAATTAGAGAGATTTTGCAAATGCTCAATCAACCTCCATAAAGAGGCTATTTGGTTTATTACAAAATCGTGAGAATAGAAAAATCAGAAAGAGGCCCCATTATTTGGGTAAATTACAATGTAAGGGGCGAAGCGTAAATAGTATAAAACAAGCAAAAAACTGATGCAATGGTTTTATACTTCAACAGTTTAGTTTCCGTTGTAATTAAAAAAAAAAAAAAAACAGTTTATTCTCCATTTGATGACTGTCTTCACAAAAGCAACATAGAAGTTGCCTCCTAGAATTGAAAGGCATTGGTAGATGGTCCCCCAATCTGTGTAACCAAACAACCCCTTTGTGTTAGGCATTGGTAGATGGTCCCCAATCCGTGTTAGCAAACAACCCCTTTGTGCTTGAACTTATTTGTTACTTATTATAGATACTGACTTTATTTTTGAATTTTATTGTTAAACCTCATTATTTTAGTTCTACCGGAGACTTTTCTGTGTTCTTTGATGTGCCCTCATGATAATGGAGGCTTGCCTTATGCAGCTTATTTGATCCTACTAATGGGGAACACAGAATGGTTTTCCCTCTTTTGTATTCTGCTAATCACTTGCCATGGTTTTCCTTTTTTATGATGGGCCTTATTTATTTAGTTTTTTTGTGTTAATTATTTCTGCTTTAGCCCAAGCATTGCAATGATTCATCTCTTTCACTGGTGCCCAGGTATATCGAAGCTAGTAAAACCCGCGTTTACCACTCTGAAAGCTGCACCATTTCTTTCACAGCACAGGCTGTTCTTCTTTATGTTTTTGAAAACATACTGAGGATATTGCACCCCTTCATGCCATTTGTCACCGAAGAGCTGTGGCAGGTAATATAATTAAGAATATTTTAAATTCATACTGTGACTACCAAGTGCTTCTCTTCCAAAAAAAGTATAAATTTATATTATTTTATGTTTCTTGTTCTCTGTAATTTTTGAGCTAATGAACCTTTTTTTATATTTTTATATAGCTTATAGTGATGTTTTGAATTTGTCAATGATTGTGCCAAATTTGGTCAATGTGGAAATACAAGTAGGAACGGTCAGATTCCTCTTGGTGTTTGTTAAGAAGCAAGCCTCAAAGATGTTAGTCTCCTTTATAAGAAAATTTCTCAGGCCTATGATTAACAAGACTTTACAACCATCGATGTTCAAACAGGCCTAGCAAGTGCTCAGGAAATGTGTTATCGCCATGGTTCAAAACATGGTTTCTGACCCCGTAAAGCCTGGGCCAAACACATTATGCAATGGATGATATAATGGCTCAAACCCTTATGTTCATCAGTTCTATCTCCTTTTGTTATTAAAAACTTTTATAAACTATTTTAAAATGAGATGTTGAGATATTTGGAAATGTCCATGCTTAAGAGCCTTTGCCTTGGGTGTAAATGTAATCTTAAATATGGCATGGCATAATATAATATAGCTTCTTTGTCTGGTATATCATCAGACCATGGATGAAAATAGCGGTAGCGGCGGGCGTAGCAGCCCGCCGCCAAACCACTACGAAGCGGGCGATACATAGCATAGCGGGGATACGTAGCGGCGTAGCGGTGCGATTTGAAAAAATCGCCCAAAAAATATGAAAAAATTTCAGAAAATCCAGAAAATTGTAAGATGAAAGAAAATGTGATTCTTTTGCAAAAGTAAGTAAGCAAAGGGGGCGTAGCGGTGCTCTCAATATATGAGGTCCTGTATCGCTGTATAAATAGAAAATAATAGCAATGATTAGTTTTTTCCACATGTATTCATGTTTCTTAGTCATGCTAACTTAGAAAGTAATGGAAAGCTCGTAAAAAAAAAAAACCAAAACATGAAATAAAGGCATGAGACTTAAGAGTTAGGTCATTAGTGAACATTGAACAATCAAATATCAATACTTCAACATTCAAGGTTCAAATTCAATCAAGTGAATGAACTATGAAGTGATCAACAATCAACACCAATTTAGAAATGACAGAGTAGAGACTAGAGTTGGTGAAGGAAATAGGAATACCTTAATCACCACCAAAAGGAATGTCTACCAAGATTCAAGGCGCCATGGTTATCCCCATCCCCATCATTGTTATCATTTCTATTGGCACTATATTGAATTTGATATTGATGAGAATTGGGATCCACAAATCCAAACAAGGCAGCCGCATCATAGGAACTTAGAGGAGGTGGAGGTGGATTTCTTTGCATTTCACCCATTGTCACCAATATATCCATATGAGTAGGACCCTGAAGTTGAAGACTCTTCTTCTCCTTGTTGCACTTGACCATATGGAAAATATTGTAAGTCATTGTCCACTATACCTAGGGCCCCACGAATCAGTCCATGATGCCACTTGTTGTCCACCAACCTCTCCACCCATATTTCCTTGCTCACTACGACCTCCAGCCCCAGGTGGTGAGTTTCTCCGGCGCCGTTGATAACCACGGCTTGGATCAAATCTTCCAGATGGAGGTAACTCATGTACTTCATCTACAGGAACGACATCGTCTTCATCATGTTGATAGTATTCACTAGTACCACCTGTCCCACTGTCTCCTCTATCTCCTCCAGTTCCACCATGGCTACTCGAAGAGATGGTGGTGGAACTAGCTTTCTCAGAAGATCTAATATAAGCAAGTTCTTTCTCACTCCTCCTAGTCCTATGGGTACCTTCTCCTTGAGGTGGTTGACCTTCTGCAGGTGCCTCACCCATATCCTCATCTATCAACTCT
This sequence comes from Persea americana, assembly GCA_029852735.1. Lineage (NCBI taxonomy): Eukaryota > Viridiplantae > Streptophyta > Magnoliopsida > Laurales > Lauraceae > Persea > Persea americana. The sequence continues at coordinate 71,633,712 of CM056809.1, forward strand.
TGAACCGTTCCCTGAAAAACCGGATCTGAATCTAGCAGTGGATCCTCTATCTCGGCTAGCCATGGGAGTAAGGGATGGTCATCTCTAAATATGTGATTCAAATTAATAGGACAATAAGCAGGATCATCCCTTGCCCTTCTCTCCCTATTCCTGTTTCTCAAGTTCAGATTGTAATGACAGTATACAAGCTTGTTGAGTTTGTGCATGGTAAGCCGATTCTTGGCCTTCGTGTGGATCAAGGAGAAAGTGCTCCAATTTCTCTCACAGTTGGAAGATGTTGTAGTTTGACTAAGGATGCGAATAGCCGCTCTCCTTAGATGTGGAGCACTCTCTCCATAATTCATCCACCAATCAACTGAAATGCAAAAAATAAATAAAGAAAATTAGATATTCGTAACCCTCAAGTCCTTCTGATCAATTAAGATAAATAGATCAAGATTCAAGACTATTGGGTGGGCAGGTGGGGTCTTTTGTTCATAGTCATATTACCAGGTGGCATCCTTCCAATCGATCGTTGCACAAGAAGGTCAGCAAAGGTTTCTCTCCTTTGTGTATATATAGATATCTACAATGTGAAAATTAGAAATAAGTTAGTAAACCCCTACAACATGTATGGCAATTGGGCCATTGGCACTTGGCTGCATAATTAAATTCTCTTAAGTAACCACCCACTCACCTCTTGTATGGCATCAATTTGATCATCTGGGTTTAACAATCTCTTCAATACCTCCCGTAATCCTGCCCGCAAGTCCATATCTATTGCTTCAGTGTGTAGTTCGGCATTGGGGTAATAGAATTCGGGATTCAAAAAATAACCTACATAAAAAATATGTAGAATGTAGTCTGAGCAAACAAGCTAATAAATACATTAGTTAGGAAAACAAAAAAGTATCAAAGATATATATTAATTACCTGCAGCATGCAATAGATGGTGCAACTAATCGTTCCAACGGGCATCAATAATTTTTATATATTTCTCATTATATCTAACATTTTCCATAATGGATTGCTTTACCCGATCCATTGCTTCATATATAAAGCCCATTATCGGCTTGTCATCACCATCTACAAGCCTCAACACTTTAACTAAAGGCTCAAAAACCTTTAATACCTTCCTCACTTTATTCCAAAATTTATTGTCCCTCATCAGGTTTGGGACTTCAAACTCCGGACCACTAGTTGCATTGCCCCATTTTGAACGAAGCCATTCTTCTAATGCAATCATCTGAATCAGTTTCGTTCTAAACTTTACAAGGCTTTCCATAGCCATATAATGGGTTGCAAACTAAGTTAATCCTGGACGCACCAAGGCATGGTTATTTGTATATCTTTTCATCAAGCTTAACACCCATGAATAATCATATATGAATCTTGTAATTCCTCTACATGCCTTGATCAATGAAGCCACTTTTGTCGTCCTTCCAATCTCTTCCAAGATGAGATCTATGCAGTGTGCTGCACATGGGGTCCAGAATAAATGGGTCCTCTTGTCCATTAACAACTTACCTGCTTTCTTGAAATTGGCGCCATTGTCTGTAACAATATGTACAATGTGCTCCTCTCCCACACTCTCTACAACTTTATCCATAAGAGTATATATATGTGGCTGTCCGTCTATGTTTAGTTGCATCAACGGACTTCACAAAGACGGTCCCAATAACTGAATACACCAAAAAGTTTATTAATTGTGTTTGGGTGACGCTGGTCCACCCGTCACACATGATGGTAACACCATTCTATTGCCACATGGGCTTAAACTTTTCCACCCAACCCTTTATTTCTATATATTCTTCTTCAAGGTATTTAGTGCCCACATCATATACGGTGGGCGCCTGTATACGCTGCCCAGCTTCGGCGGCAACATCAAGAATAGTCTGGAAATATGAGGAATCTATTGCTGTAGGTGGTATGTTCTTGTGAATTAGCCATTTTGCTGTAGCTTTGGCTTTGGCTAACCTATCTCTTGCAGCCTTCATTACCCCTTTCACAACACGATATTTTTGGTTGTTTAGCTCCATCTTTTCTATGTGCTAGAGGATTAACAGGGGAGGAACTGCTCTTCTAGTAGAGATAATTTCTACATCAACATCCCGTTCCCGGGTGCTAAATGCCTTATGCATGGCCCCCGTAATGCCCTTGCCCTTGCTTAGCACAGTAGAGGAACCCCCTGCATCATAATATTTGCTTGCAGCAAATGCACGACGTTCATGTTCTTGTTGACTCATGATGGACTCTCGGCGTGCAGCTTCCATCTGTGTATCTTCCTCATCAAAGTATTCATCCCCAAATACTTCATAACAGGCAGCATCAACATCTTGTTGCCTCTTTTCTTTTATCTCTACTTTTCTAGCTTTGTTTTGGCCAACAAAGCTTTCATTTGTTCCCTGACTTCCCTTGGTACTTCAGTACAGCCAGCAACATTGCCAGAAATGTGGCCCAAGTGGTGCTTGAATCTTGTAATGCCCCCATTGGTCACTTTCCACAAAACTTGCATTGATTTTCAACCTATTATTCTCAACTGCCTCACTAAAGTTCCATGCGGGATCAATATCACGAGGCATTTTAAGTTATCAATAGAAGACTGAATACCTGGCTATAAATAATTAAATATGAACAAGTAGTATGTTAAAAATTAAAAAAACAAAGAAAAATGTTAGAGGAAACATATATCTAACGCTTAAGAATCATTCTCTTGACATTTAAGTGGTACTTCATTATTTAAAGTATAATTTATTTTAAAAATCCGAAAATAAGAAAATAAAATAGAATTAGGAAAAGACATAGATATGTTGGATTGATCTATGCAAACATAGATATAACATTTAGGAGCATTTTTCAATACATTTGATTGGCATTCCATTAGTAAAAATATTTTTTTCCAAAAAATAACAAAAATCCGAAATTAAAAAAGTGAAAAAAAAAAAAAAGCAATATATGATGGAATGATCTTTGGAAAACATAAATCTTGAATCTAGGAACCATTTTCAAGACATTTGATTGATATTCAAATATTAAAAAGAAAATTTCAAAAAATAAATAAATCCGAAAATAAAAAATAGAGAAAAATCAATAAACATTCAAAATGTGATGGATTGATCTATGGGAAACATAGATCTCTCATTTAGAATGCATTTCCAAGTGGTTTCATGGGCTGTCCATGAGTATTCACATTTTTTTTTCAAAAATAAATAAATCCGAAAATAAAAAATAGAGAAAAATCAATTAACATTCAAAATGTGATGGATTGATCTATGGGAAACATAGATCTATCATTTAGAATGCATTTCCAAGTGGTTTCATGGGTTGTCCATGAGTATTCACATTTTTTTTTTCAAAAAATAAATAAATCTGAAAATAAAAAATAGTAAAAAATAAAATAAAAATAAAAATATGTGTGCATGGTGAAAGGGAAACATGGATCTCATCATATTACAAAACATGGAAGCATTTTATAGTACTTAGACTCTTAGGCTTAGAAAGAGATGAATAGATCTCAAAAGTCAAAAGTTATAAGAGTAAAAGATTAGAAAAAAATCCAAAAGAAGGAAGCTTGGGCCTTGGATCTTGTAGTTGTTCACTTGTTTCAGTTGTTTGTGTTTGAAATTTGAATCTTTGATTACTTGTACTCTTGTAGTGAAAATGAGGTGAAACTTTAGTTGGGAGGCCTTCACAGCAGTAAAAGAGGCTGAAATGTGAAAAAGAATAAGGAGTAGGGTCGGCTGGGGGGTTAAATACCCCCCACCGCATCATATGTAGCGGCCACTACACTTTGTAGCGGTGCGATACCCGCTAAATGCTCCGTATCGTGGCAGACTCGCGTAGCGGCAGATATTTTCATCCCTGCATCAGACTGACTACAGAATGCACATCAGTTTCTTCTAAAAAATAAACGACCTCATTTGGGACCCACCTGGATGTTTAACAACAAGAGGTGAGAGGAATGGGTAGATTTGAATGGGGATAAGTGGTGGGCCCCACATCAATCCCATCAAATCATTCCAACTCTTAGTTTAATAGTGTCAAAAATTTTAATGGCCTTACATAGCGCAAATTTCTTGTGATAAAATTTAATGGTGGCAAATGGTCAGATCCATTTCCAGTTTGAGACTATTGCTAGGTCATGTGGGGGAAGATGCTGATGTTCTGGTGCAAGTCGCGTGCAACGCAAGGAATGCAGATCATATGTTTTTGGACCACATTTTAGTGAAACATATTTTATAGAAGGCTTTTCTTTTTTGTTATATCATATGGGTGTTTTACTAAATATGATAACCTGGGGTTCATTTGAAAGAGGGAGGGAGGGAAGGTGGTGGGTGTGGGGGTGGGAATTGGGATTGGGTTATTTATTATCATCTATACTTAATAAAATATGGGGTCTGTGAATTACAACTCTTGAGAAACCCTTTACATCTTTTCTTTCATTCTTCTTCCTCTTCCTCTTCCTCTTCCTCGTTGTCTTCTCATAGTAGTGATGGTAGCTACCAAAACCAATAAATGGATAAAATGATTGTAACCGTCATTATCTTAGCCATGGTGACGGTCATCTCTTTTAATCATTAATGAGCCTTTGTCATATAGTTGACTCTTCTCATGTCTTTCTTTCCTTTACTCTCTGAATCATGTTAGTTCTGAAAGCATATACTATCAGTGTGCATCATGAATCTAGGACCTGGAGAAATTAAGGGGTTGGCTTCTGACACAGTGGAAGATACCCTACTTGGGTTTGTATTTACATTGTGGAAGTTTGTGCGGCCCAAAAAGGGCTGAGGCCATTATTGTCACTTGGTGGTGCGTCTTTTGAGATAGAAGGGAATTCAGTGAGTGCGATTAACAAGACCAGGTCTGGAGCTCTGATTCTGTAGCTTCTTGGTTAATTGGGTGAAGTTCAGGGAGATGATCCAGATTGCGTTGTCTGGTGATCTTTCATGCTTTTAAGGATACTAATGAGGAAGTACATAGCTTAGCTAAAAGTGGGGTCTTCAGGCTATCCCATCTATCCTTAGGTTGTCCATTGTGTAACAGCTGCTTATTTTGATGTTCACCTCTTTGCCTTTTGCCATTTTCTGATATTATTTTAATAAATTTTTAATGATCAAAAAAAATATTTAGGAATTGAGGAAAAGAGAGATTTTCTCACTTTGTGTCTGTGTGTGTATATGTTCGTATCTGTAAAATGTCATCACTAGAAAGTAAAAAAGGAAGAAGTTTGTTATGTCCATCTTTTCACCACCTACTTCCGATGTTCTTTGATTCCTTTTTCTTATTATGCTGTCATTTGATCTTTATGAAGGCATTACCTCATCGAAAGCAAGCTCTTATAGTATCACAGTGGCCTCAGACTTCATTGCCACGGGATGAGAAGTCTGTAAGGAAATTTGAGAATTTGCAAGCTTTGGTAGGCTGACCTGTTTTATTTACTCCCTAAATATTCTTTATGTCTTACAGTTATTTCCATCATCCATTTCGTATTATTTATAAATAAATCAAATATCTTTTTTTTTTGTCTTACTCAGATAAGAGCAATTCGGAATGCTCGAGCTGAATATTCTGTAGAGCCTTCAAAACGTATATCTGCGTCAATAGTTGCAGGGATGGATGTCCTAGAGTATATCTCTGTGAGTAATGCTTTTATAGTGAAAACTATTTTAACCAAATGGTTGGCTTATGGCTATGCTTATTGGACCATGTTAGATGCTATACAATACTGAATTTAGTACCAGAAACTGATAAGAGGTCATGTTAAAATAGAGTCTGGAGTATTAATCATTATCCTGTGAAAAATGCATGTGAGGTTTAACTCAGATTATGAAACTCTGACAGGATTATTGCAGGTTTTCCTGCATATTTGCTAGTTCTATTTTCCAACTTGGGTTTGTTTTTTCAGCTCAACTTTCTGAGAATATAGACACTGGCCCAGATCTTAATTGAAGATCAATATTCAGATCTCACTGTCAATTGTAGTCGATGAAATCACTGATCCAGTGAAAATTGGCCAAGTCTATGCGCAGATTTCTATGGACATGGAGTTTGGCCTTGGCACCTGTAGTATGATACTCTGATTGAACTGAATTGGCTTAGGCAAATTCTGAGTTTGATATTATTGTGTATTTATGGATTGTATAAAGGCTGCATATAAAAATCTATGTGCCCGGGTGTAATGGTGTCAAATGTATGTCTTGTTTGTGTTGTCTCTATATATATGATGTGCTGCCTGTGTGCACCTAAGCTACCTGAGTAGAGATGTATAGCATACTCTTAACAACGCTGCTGAAAAAAGGACCAAAGGACATATCCTAACTGGAAGTCCAGTCAATATATTTCTATTGGTAAGATTTTCCATAACTATGAGGGGATTTTTTTATGAAATTACAGCATAAGGACAGAAAGTTAACTAAATTACAGAACAGTTCCTGATTAAGTGTATAAGTAAAATTAACAATGTACTACAACATGTACAAGTATCAAGTAAAGCCAGGATCTTCTGAATTCCAAAGTCAGAGAGCATTTTTCTAAAAATTGAATTATATTGTGAATTATAATTTTATCACATAAAAAGAATTTTTAAAAAAGAAAAAAAGTAGTTACTGAGTCCATCTATTTTCATCCATAGTAGAATCACTACTATGACAAATAAGACTATGTACAATCATGTGAAATACATTATTGAAATATATCAATTTATCTTAACTAATATATCTATGAATAATTTAGTTGGTAGATAGTTTCTTACTTTTAGTGTAATAAAAGGTAGATTAACCATTTGGCCACTGCTATTCCAACACAGACAAATCACCTGAATTATATGATTAATAAAAGTATTTATTTATAAGAGTCACACTTGAATCCTATGATTTACTTGTAAATGAGATTCACTGTATTAATAAGATCTTCTTTCCCTAGAATTCATTACGAGTCATGGGATTTGCAATACAAGTCATAGGATTCTAACAATAATGGTAGAGTCTATTGCCCAAGTGAATTCATAGTTTAAGTCCTACGTGGGGATTCTTTGAGACGAGTAACGTAATGGTGTCAGACATGTTTTCGATCTAACACCGTGTCAGATTCTTCTAGCATTATTTTGAACATTATTTTACAAATTTAAATAAACCTCCGATAAAAAAATTTTGAATAAATTTATGATTCCTTTTCTTCTTTTGGAACCTAACTACCTAAGTAACTTTTTTTTTTTATAATAGTAACTACCTAAGTAACCTCATACTAGTGATTTTGAAATATGTACCTGTAATCATGCAACTTGGTTTAAGTCTCTGCGCGCACACATGAATTTCTTTGTTCATACATACATACATGATTGCATTGGTTTATGCATGTATTTGTATTCAATGTACTGATCCTATTTGGCATATTCATTTGCAAAGATGTTTGCTAGTAAACCAGCACAGACACAATTCTTGCTTCATTCTCAAACTTGGTCACATTCTATAATACCCGGATTTTTATAAATAGGCAACATACCGTGTTGTATTGTATTCAATACGTCACTTTTTGTTTGTAAAGTCCCTGTCCCTGTCAAATCCATGGCGTGTCCCTGTTGTATCCATGCGGATTTGGGCATCACAATTTACATTGTGTTGGACTACCCGGATTTTTACAAATAGGCAACATACCGTGTTGTATTGTATTCAATACTTCACTTTTTGTTTGTAAAATCCCTGTCCCTGTCAAATCCATGGCATGTCCCTGTTGTATACATGCGGATTTGGGCATCACAATTTACATTGTGTTGGATTATTTGCTTGAACTCAGTTGATCGACTGGGTTCGTGTGTGATATGTGTGCATATCTATCATATCTTTGCATGCATGTTAGCATGTCTGTATAGCCACTGATCTGAATAATTTATTCCTTGCAGGCAGAGAAGGATGTTTTGGCACTATTAACCAGGCTAGATTTACAAAATGTTCATTTTACAGAAGTCCCTCCAGGCACGTCCTATCATACTAAACATTGAATATATATCGCTCAACAAGACTTCACAACTTAAATAGAATTTTTTTTCTCGTCTGTTGGCATGTTTATTGTTTATATATTATTCCACTACACACCTTCGGAGGATCTTATTCAGAAATTGGCCAGTTTGATACTCTGATTTTTTCATTTGTCTGAGGACCTTTTTTATTGCTATTTATATTACTTTGAACAAAACAACACAAGAGTCAGTTCTGCCAAGTTCTAGTTAGAAACTTTTTGGACAGCCATTTATCAGTATCTCAATGCAATAATGGCTGCTGACAGTTACTCTGATGAAACTGGCCCTGATTATTTCAGATGATGCAAAAAAATCAGTCCATCTTGTGGCTGGGGAATGTTTAGAGGCTTATCTGCCTCTAGCAGACATGGTGGATATATCTGCTGAAGTCCAGCGGCTTTCCAAGCGCCTTTCAAAAATGCAGTCTGAATATGATGCACTTGCCGCACGTCTCAGTTCTTCAAAAGTAAATTTTCTGTTGCTCCTGGAAACATGCAATACATTTTTTCATATGCTAGCACATATATTTGCCTACATTGTGTTTACAACTTTACATAGATGTTATAGATATACTGTATATGATAAAGTCAAGAACATGAGGGGCATCTATATCATATCTAACAAGGACATTGTGTAATACATAAATACATATGCATATGTAGTAAATGTATTTGTAATGTTGTGTGTGTGTGTGTGCTTACATTCTTTTTTCATATATCATCAATAAACTTACATATGTGCATAGTTCTTTGCTTAGGATAAGGTAAACTCAAGTATGTGGTGGGGCCCACCTGGGGACCCACATAAGGATGGGGATGGGGGGATTTCAAGGACTCCCTGGGACCCTCCTCTCTGTTAAAAATAAGCCACGGCCGTGATTTCTATCATCTCCACCTGGCCCAAAAGTTTAATGGTCAACAGTTCATTCGGACCGGTACACAGTCGATCCAACGGTCCAATAAATTCGGATTTGACCGAAAGTTGGTGGACGTGCACTTCATGGGGGTTGTGTTTGGTCCATTTGGATGGATCAAGGGTGGGCTCCACAAGCATAAGCTTACGGAATTTTACGAAATTTTATCATAAGCTTGAGCCTAGGAGAGCCCTGCTCATATATATATATATATATATATATATATGAGCAGGGCTCTCCTAAGCATGGGCATCGTATATATCTAGTTCACCATGTCTGGCTGCATTATGCATATATTCTTGCACATATGCATCCATGTGAGTGTGCGTGTGGGTGTGGGTGTGGGTGTAAATGAATATGGAAGTATGTGAAATAAATTGGATAAACATGGATACACGCCAGAAAATTTTATCCACTTTACTGTAAATATGTGCATGTGTCTCTGGCAATTTCTATAATTTTAGAAGGTGTTGATGCGCACTCAGATATGAATAAAGTACGTGAAGTATATTGTATATGCATGCACAAACACCAGAATTATTATCCGTTATATCATAAGCACATACATATGGCGATTTTTGCTATGTACTCTTCTGGAGGGTGTTTTACGTGTATGCCTCAACGCATGGTGCCTGAGGCAGAACACCTCAAATTTGAGATGTTAGGATTGATAACATTTTAAGATATTTCTTCCATGTTGAGATGCTATCTCAGGGCATACACCTTCCATTTCTTTAAAATCTTTTATCTTGGTAGTCACCTTATTGCCACCAGAGCTTTAGATATGTCTGACTGATTTCAATTTGTACCAACTGTCAGAGATGAATATAAGGTATTTCTTCTTTTTTTTTCTTCACATCACTGGTAAGAGTTCCTCTTTCTTTCTCTAGCTGTACTGCAAGAGAGATTTTAACTTGAAATGTTAATTCTTGCAGATGGATGGTATATAGGAAAAAATAAGCTGATATCGTCGTATATAAATTTATATCCTCTTAGTTTCCTACATTTTTATTTAGTACTTAAATTTGTAATAAGAAGATTAATAAGCTCTATGCTTCACACCTTGCCTCAAGAGGGAACCCAGCATCTCACCCCTGTTCAGACCTTTCAAAGCACTGGTACCACTGTGCATGCGTACAATACATGAGTGCTTGCGACTGTCTGTCACATTGATACTCTGTATGGTAAAGTAGTAGATATACTTTTATTTAGCAAAAATCTCTGTAAAGAAGAAATGAACCCGACTGTGGAGGTGAGTTGCTGCTTTTACTTTAGATTTATTTTTGCATTCAGAAACTTATACAAAACAGCTTATAGGACTACCAAAGTTCCTGATTTGCAGTTGGTGAACCTGCAATTTTACTAGTTGGTTACCTATATAGTGGTTCATCTCTTTATAAACGAACACAGGGTTCCAGGAACCAAAAGTTGTCTTCCATTTTGCGAAACAGAGCCCAATTGTTGTACATTACTGCTGGGGGAAATCTCATATAACATTTTGTTGCATGTACCAGGCCTTACTCTTTTAAGAAAATAAAATAAATAAATAACAGTAACAGTAATACTGTGTGTGCACAATCCATTCATGGGTTAACATGTTTACCTATGTTTGCAGTATGAGACAGAAGGTCATAAACCTTTCTATATTTTTCATATAATGATATATGTAGTTGATTTTACCAAAAAATAGTTGTTTGTGGTAAGTTCAGAGTAAAATGTTGTTTTTAACCTATGTATAATATTCTTGTAGTTTGTAGAGAAAGCGCCCGAGGATGTTGTTCGTGGAGTTCGTGAGAAAGCATCAGAGGCCGAGGAGAAGATAGCTCTGACGAAGAACCGCCTAGCTTTGCTTGAATCGACAGTTTTAATGTCAAACTAACTCATAACCACAGATTAATTTATCTTCTTCTTGTTTACTGATTCTTTTTCATCCATTGCTTGGGATCAATTCATTTACAAGTCAGCACTGCATCCTTGAGCCAGTGGCTGATGTGGATGAAAAGTGGATAAGAGATACTGACCAGTCACATGCACCCCCATCACCAATGCGAAGATGAATTCCCATCACCAATGGAAGATGAATTGATGAGCTGATGACATCATCGCATGAATATTGTGGCACCAATTTCACAACCGTGTGGGTCCATGTGAGGGCACTCATATCATCTTGTGCAATGGCAAAGAATCTTCTTTCCTTAGCGGAAAAGGACAACAATCAGGATTTGAAGAGCAGCCAGCAAGTTAAAAAATAATAGTTACATGAAAGGTTCAGTTAGTTGTAATATCTATTTTTATTTTTTATATTATAATGTGAATTAATGTTCTTAAAACTTTATTTTGGCTGACTTCCAAAAGTATTTAGTGATTCGACTCATGAAAATAATTGAGTAAATTTCTTCTCCATTTGGAAAGTCCCATCAGCTGCCAGAATGTAGATTTCTTAAAGTTGTCCGACTTCAAATTTAACTGCAAAATCTACTAACAAAATTTTAGCCTTGTAAATACCCTTGTGATATTTTATGTGAGTGGGGTTGGTTGGATCTTGATGATAGAAATAATAGACCTAGTTGAGAATAATCTTATTGATGGCTATTCAGGAATATTGTCTAGAGGCATTATGGGGAAAGCCGCTTTTTATTCCTACAGGACTCTTGCACAAGTGCAGGGCAGGATTTTTAATCCCCACCCAAGGATGAGAACGCATGCTTGAATGGCAGGAACCCTAGAATATAGCAAGAGTTGGCATATTAAAATGTGGTGGATGGGGAATTTGTCTCTAAATTGGAATGATTGGGGTTTGTAAATGAGTTGGTTTGGTCCTGGCCCAAGCTCAACCCTGTTTCTGTTATATATTGGCCGACCTTTACAGGTTGTTTGGCACAACCACATAAGAGAGGAAAATGATTCACATGAGCAAATGATGCACATTTGATTCATTTACATGTGCAATTGAGTTCCTAGAAACACTTTTCGTTGTTTGTCATTTTCACATGTAAACCTCAATCAATGGATACAACGGTTCACCTTTTTTCTTAAATTTCTTAAAATCTATCATGAATCAAGATATAACATTTGACTATCTAGCTATTTTTAGCCTTCTAAAGAGGATAAATGGTTTGGGTCATACGAACTGCAAAAAAGTGTATGGAATTGTATTCATAGGAACTGAAAAAATTATATTCCCAGAAGTGGCCAACTGGAAAACAAAGGTGAAGAAGATCCATAAATGGCAATCACATAATCTCCATTAATAGAAAATGAAAGAAGGGGAGATTGAAAATGAATACCCATATCACCCTAGTAAATCATTTTTTAGTAACGTCATCTACATCACCTTATCTCTTAGACCCGTTATACGATAGTCTCCATGCAAATGAAGACCCCTTAAAGGTCCATGGGCTGATCTTGTGATGAGATTTTGCCCCATTCGCTAGATGGGTTGGACCCGTATAACTATTAAGCCCTGGGACTGTGGTACATGTATTGGGCCTCATTTAAAAACTGTTCTTCATGCGTGAAATCTCAGATTACTCGGCTAGACTTCTACTCAAGTACTAGATTTATTTATTTTATTTTTTTTATTGCGATTTGTGTCCACAGATTACCTCCAAGAATTAAGTTTATTTAGGTCCTACTAGATCAAATTATTTGATCCAATGCATGAAAGTAGTGAGTGGGCTTCACCCGAAGAGTAGTATTAGAATGTATTTATGTTAGCTCTGCTGGCATCTCGAGGTTTTGATAGGAATGGTTAGCTAAGTAAAGTTGAAGGGGTCTTTGAAATCTTTTCCTGGCCGGTGGAACCATATAGAGAGGTTGGACTAGTTCTGGTCCTACAAATGTATACTTCGCTGGTTTGATTGAAGCATATTTGGTGTCGGGGGTGAAGATCTGAGTTGCAAACAGTTGGACTGTGTTACGATCCCTTTGATATCTAGAAGATTTGCTCAGTTGTTTGCCTTGGTATTAATTAGATTTGCTTAGTTGTCTGCCTTGGTATTGATTAGATTTGCTTAGTTATCTCTCTATATTAAGAGATTATGTCCAATCTATGTAAGGAAGTTGCTGTGTAAAGAGGCTATATATATGGGCCTCTAATTGCTAAATTGAATAAGAAAGAAATTATTATTCTCTTAGTTAATGCTTAGCTAGCTAATTAGATCTCCAACCCTTCCACCAACTCGGGCTCTATCATCTGGTATCAGAGACCTTGTTCTGCAACCATGTCTTCTGCTGATGGTAACCCCATTCCAGTCGCCAAGGAAATTGATCACATCCGCGACAGTGTGGCTGACTCGAATACTCGAGTCACCGAGCTGACTGACGCCATCTTGAGGATCCAAGAGACATTGGCTAACCGACCACCACCTCATCAATTTCAGGGTTTTCAAGGGAGGCCGATTCGACTTGACTTCCTTGTCTTTGATGGCACAGATCCTGAAAGTTGGATTTTTCGTGTCCAGCAATTTCAGTGTCTTAATGGCATCCCTGATGATCGGCTGGTAGATGTGGCTTCAGCCTATTTAACAGGTGAAGCCATTACTTGGTACCAGTGGTTGAGCAAGACTTTTGGACGACCTATGTGGGGGACGTTCATCCAAGCTTTATGCACTCGCTTTGGCGTTCCTTAGGACGAGGATCCTGAAGGGTCGTTGTCTAAGCTGCGCCAGACAACAGCGGTACAGGACTATCAGGCCAAGTTTGAGCGGTTGGCTAACAGATCCCAAATACTTCCTGAAGCTTTCCTCATTCGCTGTTTTATTTCCGGACTTAATGAAGATATCAGGTATGGTGTCAAACTTCTCAACCCACTCACATTGTCCCACGCCTATATCGTTGCTACACGACAGGAAGAGGCTATTGCTGCTATTGTAGCTTTGGTCAATCGACGCTCTTCAATTAAGGCACCGCCTTTACGGACTCTCCCTCCTCTTCCACCCCTGCCATCAGCTAGTCAACCACAACTTGCACCATCGCCTAAGTTTGCTCCTCCAGCGACCCAGACAGCTTCAAAGTCATTTTCTATGCCAACTCGTGTTCGTCGATTGAGCTTGACAGCACAACAGGAACGTCGTGAGAAGGGATTGTGTTTCAATTGCGATGAGCAGTTTCGACCAGGGCACAGTTGGAGACCGGTGATTGCTCAGAAATTGAGCCTTGTTTGGACAACCAAGACACCTCTTCCATGGAAATTACTCTAAATGCTCTCATTGGTACCCAACATCCTGAGACAATTCGGCTTTCCGGAATGATTAAGAAGCGGCCAGTGACAATCTTGGTTGACTCTGGCGCCACCCACAATTTTTTGCACCCCACTGTCGCCAAGCAATGCGGACTTCTAGTGAGTACTTCAGACCCCCGCTAATGTCACTGTTGCTAATGGCGGTATAATGTAGAGCCTGGGGTGTTGCCATGACATTATCTTGTCAATGCAAGGTTATACGTTCACTAGCAATTTTTTCCTACTTCCCATATGTGGATATGATGTGATATTGGGGGGCTGAATGGCTCAAGACACTTGGCACTATTCATTGGAACTTCAAGGATTTGCAAATGCAATTTCAGTTGGGCACGGCATTGATTCAATTGAAGGGTGTTACTTCTGTTTTTGGCACCGTCAAAGGGACAGGAGAGTTTAATCGACTCTTCTTCCAACAACGTCAGGGTATTTTCGTCTATTTATTGCAATCTACAACTAGGCCTGATTCGCCTTTGCACCCCTCTATTAGTTCTCTACTTGAGCAATTTGCAGATATATTTGCTGAACCACGAGGCCTTCCGCCATCTAGAAGTCATGACCATCGCATTCCATTGATTCCAAGCAGCACGCCCACCAATGTCCGCCAGTACCGCTATCCTCATTTCCAAAAAAATCAGATTAAGCGATTGGTACGAGAAATGTGTGATTCAGGTATTATCCGCCCTAGCACCAGTCCATTTTCTTCTCCAGTTTTACTTGTCAAGGAAAAAGATGGCAACTGGCGTATGTGTGTTGATTATAGAGCTCTTAATGGAATAACGATCAAAGACCGTTATCCTATTCCGGTTATCGATGAATTATTGGATGAGCTTCATGGGGCTACTGTTTTCTCTAAACTCGATCTACGCTCAGGATACCATCAAATCTGGGTCGTCGAATCAGACATTCCAAAGACAGCATTTTGAACACATGAGGGCTACTACGAGTTCCTCGTAATGCCTTTTGGTCTATCGAATGCTCCAGCCACTTTTCAAAGCCTTATGAATGAGATCTTTCGTCCCTATTTGCGGAAATTTGTTTTAGTATTTTTTTGATGATATACTTGTTTATAGCACCACCTTTGAGGACCATTTGGATCTTCTCAGCACAATCTTTCGGCTTCTTCGCTCTCATCACCTGTTTGTCAAGAGAAGCAAATGCCTGTTTAGTCAACTGTCAGTCGAGTACCTTGGGCATGTCATTTCAAATGAAGGTATTCAAGTCGACCCCTTAAAAGTTGAAGGAATGCAACAATGGCCAAAACCCACTTCTCTCAAGGGCCTTAGGGGTTTCCTCAGCCTGACAGGGTACTACCGCAAGTTCGTTAAAGACTATGGCAAAATTGCGGCACCACTAACAAATATGCTTCAAAAAGATTCCTTCCACTGGTCACCTAAAGCCGAAACTGCATTTGAGAATCTTAAAAGGGCGCTCACTACAACCCCTGTTTTGGCTATACCAAATTTCTCCCAAGAATTTGTCTTGGAGTGTGATGCATCTGGATCCGGTATAGGGGCAGTCCTCATGCAAAATGGTCATCCATTGGCTTATCTCATGCAAAATGGTCATCCATTGGCTTATCTTTCTGGCCGCAATCTCACTTTATCTATCTATGACAAAGAAATGTTGGCAATCATATTTGCAGTTTCCAAGTGGCGGCCATACTTGTCGGGGACACATTTTAAATTCCTTACAGATCATCGGACCCTCAAATACTTTGTGGAACAACGGTTGACCACTATGGAACAGCCAAAGTGGCTTACCAAACTCATTGGATATGACTATGAGATCATCTACCGCTCAGGTAAAGAGAATACTGTAGCCGATGCAATCTCCCGTCTAGGCGAATATGCGGCTTTGTTCATGGTATCACAAACTATATTCTCCTTTATTCCTGATATTATTGCTACTTATTCTCAAGACCCGAATTTGGGTTCCATCCGCGATCGATTGCGAGTTGATCCTCTGGGTGTTCCCCATTATTCATTGGATAATGACATGTTACGTTATAAGGGTCGTATTGTTGTTCCTACTAATTCTGAGTGGTGCAGCAAAAAATTTTCCGATTTTCATGCTTCCCCATTCGGAGGTCATTCTGGGTTTCTAGCAACTTATAAAAGGGTGTCCACCAATTTTTATTGGAAGGGTCTTAAGCAAGCAATCTGCAAATTCGTGGCTGAATGTGACACTTGCCAACATAGTAAATATGAGACCATTGTCCCTCCTGGCCTATTACAACCATTGCCTATCCCATCCGACATTTGGGCTGATTTGTCAATGGACTTCACTGATGATCTTCCCTCGTCAGCGCGAAAGACGTCCATCATGGTTGTGGTCGATCGTTTCAGCAAATATGCTCACTTTTCGACACTCGCTCACCCTTACACCACTTCTACAGTTGCAGATGTGTTCATTCGCGATGTCGCAAAATTGCATGGAATGCAACATTCAATCGTTAGTGATAGAGACCGTATCTTCATTAGTCAATTTTGGGAAGCATTTTTTGAAAGACAAGGGACGCAATTGTGTTGTAGTACGGCATACCACCCACAATCCGATGGCCAAATTGAAGTGGTTAATCAGTCTGTTGAACAGTACCTCCGGTGTTTTGCAAGTCACCGAACCGCATCATTGGACTCAATGGCTTCCTTGGGCCGAATATTGGTATAACACTTCTTTCCACAGTTCCATTAAAATGTCACCTTTCCAAGCCATGTATGGACGACCTCCTCCACGCATTGATACTTATGTGCCAGGATCGACTAGTGTGCAAGTGGTGGACTCAGCCTTGTGTGACCGTGATGATATCCTTCAAGTTCTCAAAGATAATATACTGGCTGCCCAAAATCGCATGAAGGTATATGCAGATCAATGGCGCATGGAGCGAAGTTTTGAAATTAAAGATTGGGTCTTTTTACGCCTACAGCCTTATCGTCAACGCTCCATGGGTGATCGGGGTCCTTATAAACTTTCTCCTAGGTTCTATGGACCTTTCCAAGTTGTGGCACGAGTAGGGCCGGTTGTGTACAAATTAAAATTACCACCTGAGTCCAAGACCCATCCAGTGTTTCATGTCTCTGTGCTAAAAAAGAAATTGGGTTTCAACGTTCCCGCCAGGCCTACCTTGCCACATGGTTCTGCTCTTGGTACTATCAGTTGGGTCCCAAGTAAAATATTGGACCATGGAATCTTCAAGCATAAACAGCGTGCTATCACCAAAGTACTCGTGTAATGGGAGGGGTTGCCTGTGGAGGATGCCACATAGGAAGAATACTATGACTTTGTTGCCCGCTTTCCAAAATTTGCGACTTGAGGACAAGTTGCCTTGCAAGGGGGGTGTATTGTTACAATCCCTTTGATATCTAGAAGATTTGCTCAGTTGTTTGCCTTGGTATTAATTAGATTTGCTTAGTTGTCTGCCTTGGTATTGATTAGATTTGCTTAGTTATCTCTCTATATTAAGAGATTTTGTCCAATCTATGTAAGGAAGTTGTTGTGTAAAGAGGCTATATATATATGAGCCTGTAATTGCTAAATGGAATAAGAAAGAAATTATTATTCTCTTAGTTAATGCTTAGCTAGGTAATTAGATCTCCAACCCTTCCACCAACCCGGGCTCTATTAGACTACTCCAAAAATCAAAGATATTTGTTCGATAGATGTGAACTAAGTTCATCTCCTATTCGTTTGATGAAAAACAAGGCCTTTGCGAGTTTGGGTAGTATATGTGGATGCTTCTAGCAACATATTTTGTGAATCTATAGTGTCTAGAGTGAATACTACCTCACTTAACAGCTCCTGTTATGAGCAGTCATATATGAAGCATCTGAAGGTATCCTAATTATTAGAACAATAAAAACCCTAAAGTTTGGTATCTGTTATCAAACGGTGGTCAGTAACATCTACGTATGTGTTTAAAAACCTAGATTTCTTTTTACAAGTTGAGTTGCTGGTACAAGATTTATTTTGTGAATAAATCTCAACTTTTGTGTTGATATGGACTCAAAAGCAAGGCATGATAGTTCTACTCCTAAAGTGGAAGGTTCTAGTGGAACCCAAAGTGTGTTTGATCCTACAAGAAACATCAACCCAAATTCTCGTATTACATTAGAATTGCTCAATGGAAAAAATTACAAAGGGTGGTCTTATTATGCAAAGATGGCAAATGGTAGCCATCAACAAGAAGTGGAGGCCGCGATGTTGGTGGCCATGGTCGAGGTGCCCTACTAGGCATGGATGAAAATAGCTTAACTCTTCTACCCTTTTTTGTTTAAAAAAATACCAAAAAGCGCATGATCTCGCCGAATTACAGTCAATACAGAGAGTTCTTTTCTAAGTACATCGTATTAGACACTCCCTTGGTAGAGGTATTCTTTCCTCTAGGTACTCTTAAATCTTGATTTCATGACAATTTTTTTTCTGAGCCTTACTTTAGTTTCTAAGTTAGCATAACTAAGCAATATGAATACATGTGAAAAAAAATGATTATTACTATTATTTTTATTTATATAACGATATAGGATCTCATACAATGAGGGGACCGCTACGCCCCCTTACCTTAATTACTTTTGCAAAAAAAAGTACATTCTCTCATTTTTCAATATACTAGATTTTCTATAAAAAATTTCAGTTTTTTTTTTGCGATTTTTCAAATCGCACCGCTACGCCGCTACATAGTGTTTTGGCGGCAGGCGTACCGCTAGTTTCAACCTTGCTACTAGGTACTATAGACAAAGATGCATTGTAATTATTGTGAGAAGACTAGTCATACTAGAGATACGTGTTGGGATTTAGCGGGACAGCCTTCAAGAGTTAGCATAGTATTTGTTGTTAAATCTTTGAGTAAGAGAACTAGTTCTGGGGAGACTACCAAAAGTAAGATGGGATTGAATATTACTAATCAAATCCAAGCATTGAAGCAAGAGATCCAAGTGTTAAGTCGGCTTTTACGGACCTTAGAAGGAATAGTTCCCTCTAATTCATACTATGCCAACCTGGCGTTTTACTCAACTAGTGGTACAGCACAATGGCTTTTGCATCTTCGCCATCCACTCCATTATGAGTAATCACTTTTAAGTGTCACTAATCATGTCACATGTATGCACTCTACGTTCACCTAATAAACATCTTCACCATCTCTTAAGACAATTAGAGTTGCCAATGATAATCATACTAAAGTCCTAGGCGAGGGCGCAATTGATGTGAACAATGCCTTGTCCCTCAAATCTGTTTTACATATTCCTCAATTCTCATCCAATTTACTTTCAGTTAGTCCACTTGCCAAGTCACATAATTGCAATGTTACATTCAATCATTCCTATTTTGTCTTTCAACACCTGGAAATTAGTGGTGGCCAAGAGCTTGGTGCTTTGTATTTCGTGGAAGCCCCTCAATTGAGCTTAGTTGCGTTAGAGTCTCTCGGCACTGTAGAGGCCACTCTAATGTGGCACCGTCATCTTCGTCACGCACATATTAAGAGTCTTAAGTGTTTCTTTCCCCATCTAAGTATAAGTAATGATGTAATAGAGAAAATAAATTGCGACACACGTCAGTTTGCCAAAAGTTGTAGAAATTCTTACTCAGCTGGTCATAATGATAAAAGCAATGCTCCTTTCTCTTTAGTTCATAGTGAGTGGCGTGCTTCACTTGTTTTTATCAATGGTTATCGCTATTTCATTTCCTTTATTGATGATGCTGCTCGGGGTACTTGAGTGTATTTTTTAAAATCTTGTGATGAAGTGTTTTGTGTATTTGAAACCTTTCACAAAATGATAGTCAAAATCCAAATTGTTCGATTTGACAATGGGGGAGAGTATGTGTCAAAACAATTACAGTCATATCTTGCCCAGAATGGAATTGAATCACCAACCTCATGTCTAGATACTCCTAAGTAGAATGGGGTAGCTGAGCGTAAGAATAGACACCTCCTAAAAGTCGCTCGACATTGCTCATAGAAATGAATGTGTCAATGTTTTATTGGTCTAATGGGGTTCTCACTGCATGTTTTCTTAGTAATCCCATGCCTTCACAGATTTTAAGGGGAAGGTGTCCTTTGCAAGTGCTTCGTCTAGAGGGTCTATTATTCATCCCTCGAAGAGTCTTCAGATGTGTTTGCTTCATCAATATTCCAAAGCACCAGTGGGACAAACTAGACCCAAGAGCAGTTAAGGGTATCTTTTTGGATTATTTAACTACTCAAAAGGGCTACAAGTGTTATGTTCTAGAAAAAAAGGGAAAATACTTTGTTATTATGGATGTCACCTTCTTTGAGGATGTACCTTACTACTCATTGAAGGGAAATGAAATATTGGAACCAAATAGACAAGGGGAGCCAACCACATTTGAGCAACCCATACTTGTTCAAGATGTTTTACCACCATCATACCCAATTTCTCCTAGTTCAACTCCTCTTAGTCCTAAACCATTTCTTAGTGAGAGTGGTGGGTTTATGTCTTGCATTCTAAGTTTACCGAATTGGTCCATTGGGTTAGCCATGGATTGGGCTTTAGGTCAAGGGTATTTTGGTCATTGTACCAGCCTTTCTTAGAGGCTAAGAAAGAGAGTTATATATCATGTAACTTGTAACCCAAGCCCTAAGATTGGAATAGTAAAGAGATCATAGTGGATTCTCTTTGGCCGTGGATGTAGGCACTCTGCCGAACTACGTAAATCTTTCCTCTGTGATTTTCTTTCTTTTTGTGTGTGGTTTGATTGCTCTAATATCAATTGTTGTGTGGTGTATGAAACCTGCGATCGAACAATCATGCCACACAAGAGGGAGATGAAGATTTTACGTGGTTTGGCGATGCGCCTATATCCACGACGAGAAAGTACTAATTCACATCTTAACTCTATTTTAAGTCTAAGGTTACAGATTACATTATACATGTTAGTTTTATGGTCTCAATCCATTAAAATTGATGTAATAAATTGATTAATTTCTTTATTTATCAATATATTCTTGCTTTCCTTGCATGAGATGAATCGTGTTTTATTACTTGTTTGCACATAACTAATATGAATGACATGATGGTTCATTAGATGAACCGGAGTCCATAAGTATACTAGATGCAATACATGTGTATGGATGAGATCCACATACGGGAGACATGTATAGCAAATCTTATACTTAAATATCTTCATAACCAGTGATGAGACTGGACATCTCATCTGACAAGGTTACAGTACTTTAATTACTATGAGATAGTGTGATTTGTCTCGATCATCAGAATATAAGATTCTGGATCATAGTGCTGGTACATTGGATGTATTGAAGGACCATGAGAAGCACCTTATGAACACTGTCTTTATTTTAAGGTCTGCTCTCATAATTCCCTAACAATAGGCTCTCAATCCTGAGACATTAATGAACTTAAGTTCTATCTATTCATTTGCTTTGAGTCACCAATGAGTAAGGCCAATTGTAGGTCAACACCTCGGTGATTTGGGTATGTGGTAGTGGAGCTGTGGGAACATTCGATGGTCAAGATGGAATTTATCTTTAATATCCCCTTGTACCAATTAATGGATTTATCATTGGTAAGTGCGCACCCATTCCAATTAAGAGTTAATTGAATCGGTACCAAATGATCATTATAAATGGGGCACAAGGATAATAAGATATGGATCTAAGTTTGGAAGACAGGTCCAATTGATCCATGGATATTCATGGAGGGGCCTACTTGTGGTGATAGGAAAGTTTAGGGTCTTCATGTAATTTATTCTTAAGACTGGAGTTCAATTGTATTTATATAGTATAGTTATTTGCAATTAACTGCGAACCCGGATTGCACATGAGATGTGGGGTCGCGGTTTCCCAGTTGAGCCAGCTTTCTATGGAATCCCTAGTGGTCCCCACGCTAGCCCAAGATTGAATCTTTACCAATTCTATTTGAACTCAAAAAAAAAAAAAAAAAAAAAAAAAAAAAAAAAAGGAAAGCTACTATTTCTATTTAAAGTGAGACTTCTAATAGTGGTAATAGGGGAATAAAGGATTACTAATTATTATAGAAGTTGGACTTCTAATAATAAAGAAAGAGAGGAGTTGCAAAACTATTTAAAGGAGAGGAAAGAACACCTTGGACGTCCCATGCTCTCATTCCTTTAAGATTCACGCCCAAGGCTCCCCTAGGGTGCAAGAGTTGCACTCCTTCTTCCTCTCTCTCTCTCTCTCCTCTAGTTCCCTTCTAGTTTCCTTGAGTTTCTAGTTAGTTTTCTCATGGAGATTCCACCATCTTCTTGAGGAAAAGAGAGCTGAGACGGGTCATGGCGTGGAAGATCAAAAGGTCTTGGAGATTCCTATTTGGTACGTGAAAGTGTTTCATCATCAAAGAAAGGAACAACTCCTCCATTAGAGCGCAACCGAGCTCCAAAGGTATAATCCACTTCCTTGTATGTTGTGAATTTCGTTGTTGCTTGTTTGCTGCTATTTCTATCTTCTAAATAGAGTTTTTCTACTGTTCATGATCATGAGAAAGAGGACATGGATCCTAGATTGGATTTTGTAGCCTTTTGGATAGTTGATCCCTGAGTCAAGCGGGTCAAAAGCTTTGAAAACCTATCATAGAGGCCCACCTATTTCCAACAATATATATAATCTCTTCTTTCTTAGCCCTTAAGAAAGCCCCGGTACAATGATCAAAATACCCCTGACTCCGAACCTGTTCATCGGCAATCCCAATAGACCACTCCGGTAAACCTAGAATACAAGACAAAAACCCAACAAAGAGTGAGTGTACAAATGCAAGAGTACCAACAACTCCTTTGAAGGTTTACTGTAGGAGAAGAACTAGATTTGACCCACTACCTACTCTTGGTACACCACATTCTGAAGTCCCCAGTTCGAGGATAGAAACAAGTACTCAAATCCCTAAACAACTTGACTTAAATCTTCCTATTGCATTTAGAAAAAACAAGAGCACTACATACCCAATCATTTCCCTTGCATATAAAGCCTATGTATTACAGTTGTCCTCAAAACGCACACCACGATATATTTGTTATGCATTGAGTAACTCAAAGTGGAAGACAACTATGCTTGAAGACATGCATGCTTTTGATAAGAATGGCACATGGAAAATAGTAGAACTTCCAGAAGGGAAGCAAACAGTGGATTGTAAGTGGGTTTACACCATCAAATATAATCCAGATGGCACCATCCAATGGCGCATGTAGGATCTTACACCCCATTGAGCTACCACTTACCCCAAAACCAATTGGTAATAGAAAACGTCACAACAATAGTTTTATGGTGAGGGCAAGAGCTCGACCACAATTCTGATCGCTCAGGAGCGAGAGTGGACGTTGACCTCAACAATCCCTCCCTCAATAACACACCCGCCGTGACTTCTGCTGCGAAACTAGCAAAACGAGTGTTCTGTGACTCGAACACCTGACCTATCAGGCTCTAATACCACTTATAAGATCTTACACCCTACTGAGCTACCACTTATCCCAAAACCAATTGGTGATAGGAAACGGCACAACAATAGTTTTATGGTGAGGGTGAAAGCTCGACTATAATTATAACCGCTCAGGAGCGATTATGGATGTTGACCTCAACAGCGCAAAACACGATTGGTAGCAAAAAGTTTTATACAATCCTATACAATAAACAATTTCAATACCTTCTCACCCATTGCTAAATTGAACAGTAAGGGTCAACTTTTTCTATTGCATCAAACTTCCAATGGCCTCCTTACTGGCACTACATTGCACACATGTATTTGCCTGTAAATATTTAGTTTAGAAAAAGAAAAAAAACCAAAAAAAAAAAAACCAAAAAAAATCCAAAAAAAAATCCAAAATTTTCCATAGGATTTCAGCTTGTTAATAAGTTTTGAAATCTTAGTTTAGCATACCATCCAAATCCTAAAAAGAGTGTCACAAAGTCAAGTCTTGGAAAAATTCTTGCACATTTAGCCACATGAGTATAATCCAAGTAAAGAGTGGGCACATCTGAGTGACCCTGACAAATCACTAGTGGAGACTAAACCAATTGAGTATAGAGCCTTTCTATTCCTCTAGGGTGAGGACTCTTCTGCGCTAATTCCTAGTAGAATGAAGAGCTACTCAAACTCGTAGTTTTCGTCACATTTCTTTTATCTCATTAGTGCCTATTTCTTTCCAACCATTGAGGGTATCATCAAAATTGCGAACTAACCTTGACTTTTAGCTTGTGAGCAACTTTCTGGACCTAGTAAAGTGATAATAGGCAATCTAAAATTAAAACCCCATAGCCATTAAAAACCTACCCATAAAAATATTTCCATAGTAACGCTTTTTGAACCTTTATTCTTTATGCATTTTTTCCTTAAAAATTCCCAGAGCCTCTCCACCCAAATAAAAAGCCTTTATTCCATTGTTTTTTAGAAGTGTTAGGAAAAGATGATGAAAGAAGGACGTGCGCATTGTTGATACTTCACATGATCTATCCAAGGAAAAAGTTTTGAAAGGAAAAAAAAAAGAGGAAAGTTGAAATTCATGAGAGGACAAAAAAAAAGAGAGAGAGTAAAAGAAAAAGAAAAAAAAAAGGGTGAAGACGAATCAAAGAAAAATTCTTCAAAAAAAAACTTAAGACCTTACCTTCTCAGAAACCCTAAAATCTCATTTTCCATATTTTTACCAAACCCTTTCCCCTAACCCCATTACAACCAATAAAAGACCTATTGGATTTCAAGAAAAGCTAGGATGTTAAACAAGTAAGAAGATGAGTGAGCATTTTCACCCTCAATTAAATGGTTGTTCTTTCCATGAGATAAATTCTCCAAAAATTCTTTGTTCTCAAAAGATATGTAAGTCCTTTAGCCTTACCAATACTCACATATAGAGTGATAAGTCAGAAAATCTAAGCTATTTTATTTCTGAGAGTATGACTGTGAGGCTAAAGTCAAAACGAATAGATTTATAAGGTGATCAAAGTTGTGTTTTCTCAAATCCCAAAACTGTATAAGTGTTGGCTGAACTCACTCAAATACACTCTGAGACTTGAGCATCATTGAAAGATCTTTAGCAATTGGATAGTGTTCTAAACTTGCTCTCATTTTTATTAGCTTGCTAAAAACCCGATGATATAAATAAAAAGAATTTTGTGGGATTTATTCGCTAAAAACCCTCAAGAGACAAAACTCGTCCACTAAGGGAAACTTAGGGGTTTAAATAGCTTGTTGCACGAGCTAAGTGCAGCCGCGATTCCTACGAAAGTGAGTCAGGACTTTTAATTGTTTTCTGCATATAGTTAGTTTTCTTTTATTTTGCTCAGGACTAGCAAAATATAGGTTTGGGGGAGTGATGAGTTAACAAAAAATGCACTTTTATAGCATTATTTTATTATTTTTCAAAGATAAAAGAACTCAAAACACTATTTTTGGCATAAAAATCTTAAAGTTCCTCCCCATCATCTTTGCTTATATCTTTCCATTATAGATGGCCATTTGTATGCATTTATATGAGTTCCAATGGCTTCCATACTCTTAATTATATTAATTTCTCTTTTTAGGTATTAATTGAAGATTAATTTAAAGATTAAAGCTGAGATTCAAGAATTAAAGAGAGTAAGGATAAGTTTGGAAGGCAATTAGATGAAGAAATGACAAAGTTAGGCCAATAATTAGAAGGATCATGATAGACCTGGGTTGGTATTTTGACCATATCTTTTTACTCGGATATCCTATTGAGGTGATCTAAGAAGCATTGGAAAGCTTGTTCAAAGATTTACAAATCGTATTTCACAATATTTCTCCTAATTCGGACGTTTCGAGGGTCAAAATTGTATATCAATTTGGGGACTGTTCTCCAACACGGGAATCATATACATATGTTTATATTTCCGTTCTTGTGAAGTCCCACATTGGAAAGAAACCAAAAGAGAGCCAAGCAAATGTTTCTTTATAAGGAAGGGAGCTCTAGGCATTAGATACACAAGTAAGGAGAGCCTCCTCCTCTTTACTTAAGCTATTCATGTAATTGAGAGCAATTGTAGAGAGAAAGTGAGGAAAGCCTTGTAAAATTTAAAAATTTGGAATGGAATTGAAAGCTTTATCTTCTCCAATGGGTGGCTAATTCCTTTGATTGGATCTTCTAGGTGAAGCTAAGTTGATCATATTCTTTTTGCTTATACTCTTTATTTTAATTCCCTTGTTTATGTGCTTAATATGTTATAGTAGATTTTTCTTCATTGCATTGTGCAACCTTCCATGCTTAGTTTCTATATTAGCATTCTTTTTACTATCTATGCTTAGGTTTGATAAATCATGCTTAGGAGTTAATATCTTTAAATGGTTTATGCTTACTTTTAATAGATAGTCATTAGGAATCTTTTTTTTTTATGAAGGGAAGAAAATCTTAGCTATTAGATTGTTAATTTCTATCTTAGAGCTTTAAAGTTATATTTTTCAAATCTCAGCGTTGATTTGTAATTAGATTTCAGTATTTGTTTGGGAAAAGAGAAGAGCATTAATGTTGGATTAGTGTCACTCAGTGGATTCTAGATGATTCAATCATCCATTAATATTGCTTGTTTCTTATTTTACTTATTTTAGTTTGATTCTATTCACATTTCCACACACTTATTCACTTATTTTAGTTCTCACACTCCATTTCTCTATTTACACAATCAATTCCACCTTTGATTTTACACTATTTTTGCACATTTCTTTATCTCCATCCACTCATTTTCTATCTTTCACTTGTTATTTTCACACATTTATTCAATTGATCTATCAAACATTTCTCATTGTTCTTGTATTAACCTTGTTATTTTTCTTTTGTCATTAACAAGATAAAGAAATGTAACTGTAACTGTAAGTTTTTGAAACTTTCCATGTACTCATACATGGTTTCTCCCTCCAGTTGGTGGAAGCTGTTTAGGGTATGTCTAATGAAGGCCGTTTTCTGTTTTGAATAAAACTTTTTATAAAAGGCCTCGACTAGTCCCTCCCATGTGTTTATGCAATTAGCCTGTAGAGCGTAAAGCAATGCTTTCGCCTTTTCCTTCAGCGAGAACGGGAATAACCCAAGCTTGAGGGCCTCTTCAGACTTATGGTTATACTTCATGGTCCCACAGATTTCCTCAAACTCTCTCACATGTTTATATGGGTTCTCATTTTCCACCCCTCGGGAAATTGGTAACATCTGGATTAAGCCGGATTTCACCTCAAATAAGGCATTTGTGGTGGGTATGACGATACATGAGAGCTGGGTAGATCGGGTCGGGTACATGTACTCCCTACAAGTCATAGGTTGGGTTGGTGGGTTTCCGTCAGCCATTTCCTCAATGGCAATGGGGCCCGCAAAATTCTCAACAGGGATATCGAATAAATCGAAGCTCTCAAAACGACCATGCACACGTAACCAATTGTGCATACACTACCACTCAACTCCGAAAGTGACGGTCCGCTCAAGTGATGATGAACGAGGATTAATGCTTAAACACAAACAAGCAAAACAAAATGATTTTGAAAAAACAAACCAAACTTTTCTTAACTAAGGCTACCTAAGATTAAAATAGGCAAGTCCTAACTATGAAGAGTATACTTAGGCCTCCAATCCGGTCCAGTTAAACGTAGTCGGCCAGGCAAGCCCCCAGGAGATTGGTGGGATCACGATGCGCATGGCAAAGGTTTTGCTTAAATACCAAACTCCTAGAACATATGAATCCTAGGCACCGATTTCAGTCAAGGAGCGCAAATGGTACAACCTTTGATGGGCTTCTCCTAATGAGCTCGTGTCCTAAGGTCACGTTTCAACTCAAATTTTATTAAAGGCTAAGGATTCCTAAGTAGTGAGGAAAATGAGTTCCTATGGGCAAGGAAATGGTGATGAAGTCCAATCCTTATCTTGTTAGAGGTATGATTGTCATTTCTAAGTATGTGCTTTCCAAATTACTTTGTGTATTTTAAAATGATTATGCACTACAAAGCAATTAAGCAATCAAACAACCAACAAAATTGACCCACTAACTGGGGATGCGTGGGTGTATCGAAATACGCACCTCCCAAACTAAATTGGGGGAAGATCAGTTGAAGTCAACCCAAGCCACCGACACCAATTTTGGTGTACGAACTTGGAGGCCGCGACGGTATGTCCTCCTTCGTTAATTATTACAATGTTTTGAAAACTTAAATGAGCTTAAAAATTATTACAATGCTTTGAAAACTCAAATGAACTTAAAAATTATTACAAAATTGAAATGAATCCTAATACAAGATTTTCTAAGAAAGCAAATTAAATTCCTAAGTTAGAGTTCTTTGGTTGCACTTTTCTTCTTTCCTTGCTCCAACCGCGGAATCCCTGAAAATATAAACAAGGAAAATGTGTAGAATCCACAATGAAAACTAAAAGAAAAAATGCAACTAATCTATATGAGAGTTGAAATCCTTAAAATCAAGGATTCTTATGTACGCCGATCCTGGCAACAGCGCCGGCCAAACACTTGATGGCGTATTCCCGTAAGTATATGGTTGTCTCAAGTAATATAGACTATGGAAGTCCGAATATCGTTCCCACGAGGATCGTTACAAGAAAAATAACAATGATCTATGAAAAGGAGTATTAACTCAAATATAGCTAACAAATGCAAATGAAAATAACAAAAACAAATGGAAACAAGAACCAAGGTAATAACAAGGAAAATAAAAAATGCAAACTAAATGAAAACAAGAACTAGATAACAAACTGATGTGAGTAAAAATAGAACAAACTCAAGTTAGAACAAACCAAGAACAAGGTAAGTAACAAGTTAGCAATAAAGTTAATGACAAAAGAAAAATAACAAGGTTAATACAAGAACAATGAGAAATGTTTGATAGATCAAATGAATAAATGTGTGAAAATAACAAGTGAAAGATAGAAAATAAGTGGATAGAGATAAAGAAATGTGCTAAAATAGTGTAAACTTAAAGGTGGAATTGATGGTGTAAATAGAGAAATGGAGTGTGAGAACTAAAATAAGTGAATAAGTGTGTGGAAATGTGAATAGAATCAAACTAAAATAAGTAAAATAAGAAACAAGCAATACTAATGGATGATTGAATCATCTAGAATCCACTGAGTGACACTAATCCAACATTAATGCTCTTCTCTTTTCCCAAACAAATACTAAAATCTAATTACAAATCAATGCTGAGATTTGAAAAATATAACTTTAAAGTTCTAAGATAGAAATTAACAATCTAATAGCTAAGATTTTCTTCCCTTCATAAAAGAAAAGATTCCTAATGACTATCTATTAAAAGTAAGCACAAACCATTTAAAGATATTAACTCCTAAGCATGATTTATCAAACCTAAGCATAGATAGTAAAAAGAATGCTAATATAGAAACTAAGCATGGAAGGTTGCACAATGCAATGAAGAAAAATCTACTATAACATATTAAGCACATAAACAAGGGAATTAAAATAAAGAGCATAAGCAAAAAGAATATGATCAACTTAGCTTCACCTAGAAGATCCAATCAAAGGGATTAGCCACCCATTGGAGAAGATAAAGCTTTCAATTCCATTCCAAGTTTTTAAATTTTACAAGGCTTTCCTCACTTTCTCTCTACAATTGCTCTCAATTACATGAATAGCTTAAGTAAAGAGGAGGAGGCTCTCCTTGCTTGTGTATCTAATGCCTAGAGCTCCCTTCCTTATAAAGAAACATTTGCTTGGCTCTCTTTTGGTTTCTTTCCAATGTGGGACTTCACAAGAACGGAAATATAAACATATGTATATGATTCCCGTGTTGGAGAACAGTCCCCAAATTGATATACAATTTTGACCCTCGAAACGTCCGAATTAGGAGAAATATTGTGAAATACGATTTGTAAATCTTTGAACAAGCTTTCCAATGCTTCTTAGATCACCTCAATAGGATATCCGAGTAAAAAGATATGGTCAAAATACCAACCCAGGTCTATCATGATCCTTCTAATTATTGGCCTAACTTTGTCATTTCTTCATCTAATTGCCTTCCAAACTTATCCTTACTCTCTTTAATTCTTGAATCTCAGCTTTAATCTTTAAATTAATCTTCAATTAATACCTAAAAAGAGAAATTAATATAATTAAGAGTATGGAAGCCATTGGAACTCATATAAATGCATACAAATGGCCATCTATAATGGAAAGATATAAGCAAAGATGATGGGGAGGAACTTTAAGATTTTTATGCCAAAAATAGTGTTTTGAGTTATTTAATCTTCGAAAACTCATAAAATAATATTATAAAAGTATATCTTTTGTGAACTCATCACTTACCAGTTAAGTGTCAAGAATGCATTCTTACATGGTGATTTACAAGAAGAAGTGTACATGAAGTTACCTTCGGCTTTGGAAAAGACTCTTTATGGTCTAAAACAATCTCCAAGGGCTTGGTTTGATAGATTTGGTCAACCTATGATGAGGATTTAGGACAAATGGTGTCAATCAGATTATACCTTGTTCATTAGGAGTGGTGCAAATGTTACCATTTTCTTGTCTATGTTGATGATATTATGTTGATATGTAAGAGTGAAGAAAATATAGTTTCTTAAAAAATACTTGAGCAAAGAATTAGAAATTAGGGACCTTGGAGAGTTTAAATATTTTTTTGGCATAGAAGTGGCAAGGTCCAAGATGGATATTTTCATATCTTAAAGAAAATACACTTTAGATCTACTAAATGATATTGGAATGATTGGTGCTAACTAGTTGAGACACCTATGGAGCGAAATCACGGGTTACATTCTGATAGTGGAGAGGTTCTGGATGATTAAGGTTTATTGGAGACTGGTTGAGAGTTAAATATACTTAACTATTACACGTCTTGATATTGGGTTTATTGTTAGTGTTGTCAGCCAATTCATGCATTTACCTCACACAGAGCATTTGAAAGCAATCTATCAAATATTGAAGTACCTGATAAACGTTTCAAGCCAAGGAATAATGTTTTCGAAGTAAGAGCTTTTCAACATCGGGATCAATATACAACTTGGATCTAATCTGAACAATACAGGAATATAACTAAATAAGTAAATCATACCTATTGAATTCATGGCTTCTCTTAGTAAATGGTGGTTTACAACTCTCTGCTACTTCTTCCCTTCTGCAAATATAAGTGATGGTGCCTTTGCAATATTTCCAAATCCAGAGAGTTACCCAATGTGATCTCCTTTTATAGGCACTTTCATACATGCATCTTTTCCATCAAGAGATATGACCTTTGAAGTCCTTAAATGACAATGAATGGTACATGGTAAGTGAAGAGAATTAAGAACTCATTATACATGTCGATCCACTTGGAAAGAGGGAGAGACTATAAGGTAGTGATGTGGACCACACTAAATAGTGTTCCAACAATCTCCCAGTTGGTCCATGTGACCACATGCATATTCATCTTTTTGACAAATATATTAAAAAAAATGACTCGAGTTTGAAAAACCTGAAAAACGACTATGACTGGTGCACCACTTTGAAGAAAAAAATTCATTCAACTTTTATGCCATTCTTTAATCCGTGATTAGGCAAGTTTATCAATGTGAGTCATAACGGTCATATATCCCAGTCGACGTAATTCCTTCCATAATCACAATAGTAATATTCTCACAGAATCAAGTCCTAAATAAGGGTTAAAATAGGATCTTCACATGGCAATCCTATTTTAATGGGTACTTTAATGCCATAACCTTACATTCTCAATTTATAGAAATTTATCACATTTGACAATAAATATAAAGTTAGAATTACGAAATCATTGTATTGTAACTGTAATGATCAACTTATATACTATCAAATAAACATAAATATATAGATCCTAATAAAGCAATTCGTACAAGGCCATATTTAATACATGTCCATTATAGGCCTTCGATGGTAACGCCTTTGTTAGTGGATCTGCAATCATGAGTTCCATTGGAGCCTCAAGAATTGACACCAAACAATCTCGTACTTTCTCTTTCAAGACATGATATTTGACTTCTAAATGTTTAGATTTACTATAACATTTGTCATTTTGGGCAAAACACCCCACTGCATCGTTATCACAGTAAATCTTCAAAGGCTCAGAGATTTGGTCCAGGATTCTAAGTCCCGAGATGAAATTACGCAACCACATTGCGTGACCTGCGGCTTCAAAGATAGCCACATACTCTGCATTAAACGTGGAAGGAGTGACTACCATTTGTTTCGCACTTCTCCACGAAATTGCCCCGCTAGACAATAGAAAGATGTATCCTAAAGTTGACTTCCTAGCATCCAGACATCTAGCAAAGTCCGAATCTGAATATTCAATCACCTCCAAATGATCGGATCTCTTTTATGTGAACATCTATTTGCTAATACCTCATGGATACTGTAAAACTTTCTTTACCCATGTCTAGTGCACTATGCCTAGATCACTTTGGTATTTACTCAATATCCCAACTGTAAAGCTGATATCTAGCCTAGTACAAGTCTGTGCATACATCAGACTTCCTATTGCAACCACATAATGACATTTGTCCATTTGTTCCCTCTCTATTTCATTCTTTAGATATTGATCTTTACTAAATTTATCTCCCTTGCTAATGGGTGCATCATGTGGCCTACACCCTTCCATATAAAATCTTTTAAGAATGGTGTTGATGTAGACTTCCTGAGACAAGCCAAGTAATCCTCGAGATCTATCCCAAAATGTCTTGATTCCTATTACAAAGGTTGCTTCGCCCATGCCTTTCATATTAAAATTACTCTCAAAATAATCCTTGGTCTCACGAATCATACCAAGGCCATTACTAACCAGTAGAATGTCGTCAACATATAGGACTAAAGTCATAAACTTGCTCCCACCAACTTTAAGATATATGCAATGGTCAGCAACATTTTCAATGAGGCCGAATATTGTTATAATGTTGTTGAGATTTAGATAAAATTGTCTAGAAACTTGTTTAAGGCCATATATTGACTTCTTTAACTTACAGCCTAGTTTGTTGTTATCTTGTTCTATAAAACCTTCGGGTTGTTCTATGTATACATCATTTTCAGATTCCCATTTTAAAATGCGGTATTGACGTCCATTTGATGTGACACTAAGTTAAAATAAACTACAAGTGCCAACACAATTCTGAATGAATCTTTCTTTGATACCGGAGAGTAGGTTTCGTTATAATTGATACCTTCTCTCTGGGAAATACCCTTGGCTACTAGTCGAGCTTTAAATCGTTCGACTTTTCTTTTAGAGTCTTTTTTGGTCTTAAAGACCCATTTGCATCCAACAGTTTTGGACCTCTTGGGAAGTTCGACAAGATCCCAAACTTTGTTATCAACTATAGATTTTAGTTCACCTTTCATAGATTCTATCCATTTATTAGAGTTTTTAATGGCTTCTTTGAACATTATAGGATCTTCATTTATCCCAGTATCTTCCTCTTCCAAATTCACTACATAATCATTCGGAATTACGGGCCTTCTCACTCGAGTTGACCTTTTCAATTCTTCCAAATTTATTTCTTTATAATATTTGTAATTTGATCACCTTCAACAGTTTGTTTAGGGAGTGTTTCATTGTTGACAGGTTGTTGTTCCTTTAGATTATCGATGTTCATGTTATCAAGAAGAACATCTAAGTCATCCCATTCAACTTGTGGTGGTTGTACCTCTTGAATAGCAATATTAAGTGGGACAACTATTCAACTTCTATCGGATAATATTGCATCCCTGATTTAATTATAAGTGATTCTTCTTGTTCCACCACTCCCACTATTTTGGTGATTCTCTAGGAATTTAGCATTATTGGACTCTACGATCTAATTGGTGTGACTAAGACAATAAAACCTATACCCTTTAGACCTTTTCAGATAACCAATAAAATATCCGCTTACTATTCTTTGATCTATTTTCTTTTCTTGTGGGTTGAATACTTTCATTTTAGATGGATATCCCTAGACTCGGAAGTGGTTTAAACTAGGTTTTCTGTCAGTCCACAACTCAAAAGGAGTTTTGGGAACTGCTTTACTAGGTACACTGCTAAAAATGTATATGGACCATCTTCAGTGCTTCACCCCACATAGACTTGGGTAATGTGGTATTATTGACCATACTCCTAGCCATATCTATCAACGTCCTATTTCTTCTCTCAGCAACACCATTCTGTTAAGGCGTTTTAGGCATTGTGTATTGGGCAACAATGCCTTCTTATTCAAGGAATCTTGCAAATGGACCGAGGTTGCACCCGATTCAGTGTATCTTCCATAATATTCACCACCCCTATCAGATCTCACAGCTTTAATTCTTTTATCTAATTGTTTTTCTATTTCGGCTTTAAATATTTTGAAAACACTCAAAGCTTCGTATTTCTCTGTAATTAGACAAACAAACCAAAACGCAAGTAGTCATTTATAAAGGTGATAAAATATTCTTCACCCATAAAACAAGTATATGCATTTTACCACAGATATCTGCATGGATTAATCCGAGAAGTCCAAAACTTCTTGTGGCGGTTTTCCTGATTATCCTAGTTTGTTTACCTTTAATGCAATCAATGCAGACACCAAAACAGTAAAGTGACTTGGTAATATCTCATCTTTAACCAATCTTTCCATTCTCTCTCTCAAGATGTATCCTAATCTTTTATGCCACAATTTAGAAGATGTCTCATTTACGACTCTCATTTTCATACCGATGTTCATTCCATAATTAATGTGCTGGGTATAAAAGGATTGTGCATACGTTAATCTACACAATCCATCACACAAAAATCCATTCCTAACTAAAATAGCATTTTTATAAACTTTCAACAAGCCATAATAATCCAATTTTGAAATTGAAATTAAATTCCTAGATAATCCAAGACATAGGAAGTATCATGGAAATCCAACGAGAATCCAATATCCGACACAAGTAGGTAGGTGCCTATCGCCTCAACTTTCAATTTCTGTTGGTTCCCCATGATGAAGGCGCGCTAACCATCACTTGAACTCGTCCTTGAAAAGAGTCCTTGCACACTGCACACAACCAAATACGTGAACAGTTACACCAAAATCGACCCGCCAAGCATTTGATGTGACGTCTACTAAACTGGCTTCGAAACAAACAAGAGATAAATTACTATCATTACTTCTTGATTCAAACCAAGTTTTCCTCTTCAGATAGCCCGCCTTGAAATGGACATTATTTCCACAAAAAAAGCATTTCTTTGTGGGCTCTAATACCAATTGTAAGAACTTTTCCAACATCGGGATTAGTACACAACTTGGATATAATTTGAACAACAAATGAATATAACTAAATAAGTAAGTCATACCTCCTGAATCCATGGCTTCTCTTAGTAAATGGTGGGGTTTGCAACTCTACTACTTCTGCCCTTTTGTAAATGTAAGTGATGGTACATTTGCAATATTTCCAAGTGCATAGAGTTACCCAATATAATCGCCTTTTAGAGGCCCTTTCCTACATGCATCTCTTCCATCAAGAGATGTGACCTTTGAAATCCTAAAATGAAAATAAATGGTACATGGTAAGTGAAGAGAACTGAGAACCTATTCATGCATTTCAATTCACTTGAAGAGAGGGAGAGACTATCAGCTGGTCATGCGAACCACAAGTGTTCCAACATTCGAAACATGGGAATATAGATGTTGAGATTATTGAGGTTTTCACTGACGCAAATTGGGCAGGGTCTAAGACAGATTGGAGATGAACTAGTGACTACTATGCTTTGGTTGGTGGGAATTTAGTCTCGTTGAAGAGTAAACAATAATCTGTTGTCGCTTTGTCAAGTTCCGAAGCAGAATATCGTACAATGGCTCGTGGAGCATATGAACTATTATGGCTGAAGACATTAATGCAAGAATTGGGTTTCGTGTGCAATAAGCCTATGTTTCTCCATCATGACAATAATTTTGTATGTCATATTGCCACAAATCCTATCTATCATGAAAGGACAAAACATATAGAAGTTTATTGTCATTTCATCCGATAGAAAGTGATAAGATGCCTACGTTTCTCCATTGTGACGATAACTGTCGCCCCCAAAAGTGAAACCGGGGCTATACGTGAGATTAGGGCCAATTAAAAAAATTTCAACATTAAACAAATACAACATGGTCCCAATCATGTCCCTAATAGATCGAAGACCGCTATGAGATACAAATATTTTCTCGAATACATAACACAATAGTGGAAGCTTTATAAATATTAGTGGTATCTCAAGATGTATAGTTAAGAGTAAATACTGAAATATAGTAACTAAAGTTTAAGTTTGAAACATTTAATCAAAAGTATATTTACAATAAAAGGCCGCACAAAACTCGGGCCTAATAAAAAGAACCAAAAGTATAGTCTAGTTCCATATATATCGTGAAGGCTCTCATGTATAGGGATAGTACAACTAGACAACGCCGTCTGTACAATAGTTTAAGAGGTCATCAAACTAATCTGTCTGAATCTCCTCCGTCGCCTCCTCATCGGGATAGAAAGGCTCGGTACCTATGCACCAAAGGTAGTACCATCAGACAGGACGGTCTACAAGCAATATATATAAATAACATCAAGATATGCAGTACAAAACAGTTTAAACGGATAAACGAGATCATAGGAAATGCATAGCATTCGAATCATAATCAATCTAACATAAACATCTAACAAAGTAGGCGGTCCATATAAGATAATCACCACAGGATAATACCACTGCCCTCCCAACTCGAACCAAGTTGTGGTAGAGAAGATGCAGGAGAGAAAAGCCCGACCAAGCAAGCAAGAGTGGATACATGAGGTACAAGCAAACGATCATCAAGACATTCAATAGTCAAAAGTATCCAATGGTGTACATTTATCCATCAAAATCCGATCTGCAGATGGCTAAGAGTAACGGTCCTATCATAGTGTTGCCACAGCTGTGTCAAATGGTACAACTAAGTAGTGCCTGACACAAGAGTCCTAATCATACAATAGTGAGAGGTTAGGCTTTCTTGCATGAATAAGATTCGTTAACAAAAGAGAGACTACTTTCCCATTACCAAATCAAGACCAAACGAGCAAGCTTTCTTCAAAATAATCAATACCATAAGTAGTCCTCATCAAGCCTTTACAATCAAAGCCACCTAGCCTCAACACTTCAGTCAAGCATCGGAACAAGTGGAACATCAAAAGAGATCCTAAGTCCATCTAAGTTCTCCATGTGATCCCAAACAAAGTAAAGTAAAATAAGCTGATGAACATGTTCGTGACATGTAGACAAAGTACCAAACGGTATCATTGAGAATCATGAGCGATAGACAATCCAATCCTAAGTACAATGTTAATCCTGAAGCATCGTACAATTATACTCGGTCTACAAAAGAAATTAGGTTCGCGATACCTGAACGAAACATCTTCGCGTATAGATATAAAGGAGGGTATCCCGTCACCCCGTAACGTTCAAGATTGCGTGAGATTAAACCCCGATGCAATCGGAATAACCGTAAAGAACATCAGCTCAAAGCATTCTCACATATAGTCAAATGAGTCCAACAAGGATAGCCAAAGTCCCATCTAAGTCCATCTAAATCAAGGTTAAAAAGGCCTTTTCAAAAAAGTAACCATAGTTCACCCGGTCGACTTGAACAAGGCCCGGTCAACTGCATACACTACAGTTACAGAAACCCATGTTCTGTAACTGCAGTGAAATGGGTCTAATTCCATTACAAGTTCCATGAACCTGATATGTAGTCATTCCAAGGGTAAAACCCACCTATTCTAATTCCAGAAATCTCATCAATCTAAATAATCAAACTATAATTCATTTCATTAAAACAAGAAGACCTATTTATCATGTTTTCAAGCATCTAATACATTAATGAGCATGTGGTCATCTAAATCATCATCAATCATCAAATCAAGGAAAGACAAACATATCAAAACATAAATATACATAAATTAACTTGCCTTCTGTTGAAAATGTCCAAATCCTCAAATCCTAGCTCAAAATCCCCAAAACCTATGAATTAGAAACAAACCCACATAAATAACTTTACATATCACAATCTAACAATCTAATAAACTCATCTAACATTAATTAATGGAAAAACCTCCAATTAACAAAACCTAATAAAACAAAGAAGCATACCAAACAGTGAAGCTTGAAATTAGGGATGAAGAAGATCGTGGGGCCCACTTGATCGCTAGGCCATTGGGATAGTGGTGATTGTGTTCGGTGGTTCACTAGGCAAAGAGGGGGAAGAAAGAAATCAGAAAGAAAGGAGGAAAGAATGAGAGAAAGGAACAGGGAGAGAGAGGAAAATCGTTGGAGAGAGAGAGAGAGAGAGAGAGAGAGACTATCAGGGAAGAGAGAAAAATCATTGGAGAGAGAGAGAATGGAAAATGGGTGGGTCGATCCACGTTGGCAGTGAGTGGAGTGGATGAGTGAATGAGATGGGAGATGGGAGATGAGATGGGAGAAAATGAAAGGAAGAGATGGAGAAAAAATGGATTGGGTGGGGCTTGTTACCCACGTTGACAATGAGGTGAGTGGGGGGAGAAAGAAAAGACGGAAAAAGAGAGAGGTGGGGGGGGGGGGCGCGGGAGGAGCGAGAGAAAACAAGAGAGAAAGGAAGAGAGGAACAGAGAAGGGGGAAATAGAGAGAGAAATAGGGAAATAGAGAGAGATGGAGTGGGCTACAGGTTCGCCGGAGATGGTGGGGCAGCAGGGAGCTGAAAGGGAGAGAGAGAGGAATCGTTGGAGAGAGATGAGATAAGAGAGTGATGAGAGGGGCTGCTCTTATGGAGTGAATGAGAAGAGGTGGGGGTGGGTTCAAAAGGAAAAAGGGAAATGAGAGATGGGTTGCACGTGGGTTAAGGTGGAGAGGGGTAGGGGAATGGGAAATGGGAAATGGGGTTTGACTTTTTCGGAAATTATAAAATAAGTTTATGTGGGTTTAGGTCAGGTTAGGTTTGACTTTTTGGGAAATTATAAAATAAGTTTAGGTGGGTTTAGGTCAGGTTAGGTTTTGGATCGGATTCGAGGGTCTAGATCGGGGATGCAACAGAAGGACAAAGTCTAGAAAATTAGGTAATCTACCCGATGGTGCCAAATTCTCGAAAAGCGCAAAATACTAAAAAGACCTCGAGACTTTCCACAAATAGCGACATACACCCCTACTATACCCAAACACCCTTGGACTACACGAGACTTTGAGCACGTGATCCACACATCATACCCAACTCGTTAAGACTCTAAACACACTTAATTAACTAATCAAGAAAATAATTATAATTAATATAGGATTAAGGTTGGGGCGTTACAATAACTCTATCGATCATATCGCCACAAATCATATCTATCATGAAAGGACAAAACAGATAGAAGTTAATTGTCATTACATTCGATAGAAAGTGACAAGGAGAGAGGTAATATTAAAGCCTATATACACTGCAGATCAGTTGGTTGACTTTCTTCAAAAGGCAATGACAAGGAAGCAACTGGCTAGTTTTTTTCTAAGCTTGGGCTTGTTATTAACTTTTCTCAGCTAATCGTTACTACCAAAACCCCTGAGGTATTAGTAGAAGCAACATTAATACTTGTTAATACTCCCCTTCGAGTAAAACCCACTCCCAACTGGTTGACTTTTTTCTTAGCGATTTTGATGTGATCTCTTATCTGAAAAATAGAGGCTTTACCTGACTTTTACTTTTCTAGTAAAGTGCCAAACGGGCCCTCGGACTTTTCAGGAAAAAAAAGACCTTGTTTTAAGGGCTTAGTGAAGGCCTCTTGTCAAAGGGCTGGATTGACAGGGGTGATTAGTGGGCGCTCTCTCTCTCTCTCTCTCTCTCTATTGACCCTTATCCATGAGAGGGCCTTTTCATGGACCCAACCTTGACCCTTATCCATGAGAGGGCCTTTTTATGGACCCAACCTTATTAATAAGTAGGTATCTTAAGTGGGCCCTACGAGCTGGACTGCATATAAAAAGCATGCACCCAGCTCGTACGAGAACAACCATAAAATTTAGTGATCTTTTTAACCATAGAGTTTTCTAAAATTTAATCAATGGTAGATAAAGGTTTGATGGGTGTAAAATTGGGCTTGGGTTCAGATCATAAGGGAGATGAGAGTGTGAGATGGCTTGCACTGATCAATGGTAGGCCCTAGTGGACCCAAGGAGCTAGACCGCATTGCACACTCTTTTCTCTGGGCAAGACAGCTCCCCTCCCTTCGCCCGCCCATTTCCAT
Source organism: Persea americana (assembly GCA_029852735.1). Classification (NCBI taxonomy): domain Eukaryota; kingdom Viridiplantae; phylum Streptophyta; class Magnoliopsida; order Laurales; family Lauraceae; genus Persea; species Persea americana. Next base: position 71,674,001 of record CM056809.1, read on the forward strand.
TTCCTCCTCTTTCAAAACCAATAGGAGCTTTTCCCCAACCAAATCCAGAAAACAAAATCCAGATTCAAAGAGCTTTTTTTTGTACCAATCCAAACAGAGGAGGAGAAATGGATGAGTCAATTTCTATCTTCTGTAAAACCCTAGCCTCCTTCTGCAAAAACACCCATTCCACCTCCCAAGCTCTCAAGGACTCCACAGATCGCCGTCCCATTCCCCTTGGTACCTTCTCTCTCTATGAATCTCTATCATCAGATGATTATGCCCTCTTTTGCCCTCAATTTCAGTTTCTTTCCAATGTTCTCTATTTCTGCTTGAATTTCATCAGATTCGGCTTCTTCCACATTCATACAATGCCTCAATCGACGGGTCTCGTCCGTCAGCAGCGACCTCAACTTGCTCGAGTCGATGGTGCTAGAAACCGTCTCCTTCGAAGAGCTGCTGGGTCATTGCAATGAGGTCTACAAGAAGAATCAGAATGACCTCCAACAACTCCAAGACCGTCTCCAAACCAGCTTCGGATACGTTCCTGGTATTGCATCCAAGAAACCCCACAGTTTTTTTTCTTTCCTTTTTGGGTTTTGGTTGATAAGGTTGGTTTTAGGAGAGGAGGGTGGTTCCTTTAAAATTGGACATGTGAATTTCATTCTATTGATCTAGACCATTTATCTGGTGAGGTGCACAGCGCAGTGGATTGGAAATTTTAAAAAAAAAACCTACCCGCTTGGAAAAACCCTTTAAACATTCCATACTGATTCTTACTCCCATTAATTGGCAGTCAATTTCACAACCTAACCGGAGACTATCAACTGTTGGATTGAATGACAATAAAAAAAAATGCAGTCATAGAAATGTTAAAAATCCCTAAAATCAATGGTTAAGATGGTCCTGCTAGATTTTATCATCATCATCATCAGTATTAATTATAACTATTGCTTCTTGTCTCTAGATATCAAAATGGATGAAGAAGTTGATATTTCAGATTTAGCAACACCTACTGGTATAACCATGAAGTTTTTGAGTCCAAAGGGTGGATTGGATTACCCTTCAATTGATAGTGGCCAGGTCAGGAGAAGGCTTGAAGAGGATCCCATGTATCCTTTTTACTCTATTTGCACTTTGAATATTTCATTTTCTCTTTGGAATTGAATTCATCTGTAGACTTTTTGAGGGGATGTTAATTGCAGTAGCTCATAGATCCCATCTTAAGTATGTATTAGTCATGGTAGTTACACCATTTTCAGTGGGAATGATGGGATGGAATAACTGCAGACAGTAGAGGTTTCCTCGCCAAATGGAGTTCTAATCACAACTCAAGTGTGAATTTGTGATCTTAAAATTTTCCACATTTGGTGTGTTTTTATACGGACGAGTATGGGATGAAACATTTATTTAGATGCAGTTAAATCTTAGACTGTATGTATTGAAATCTATCATATAATCGACCGTCTGTTTTGTCCTTTGTTTTGCATCTTCTTATGTCATCCACCAGTGATGTAATGCTTTAATTCAATGGTCTAATCCATCACCAATGACTCTCTGGGATGCTTCACTTATGTCTTCCACTCTTCCTTAACATTAAAGATTTGATGACTCCATCTGCATACAAGATCTTGGCCTTTCAGATGCAGGTCTTGCTACTTTAGCCTCTGAAGGTTTGCAGCTTCTCTCTCTCTCTTTTAACATTCTTGTTGAAATCAACCATCACAATCTAAGTTACAGCATCTGCCAAACTATTTCTATTCCTTTCTTCTTTTTTCTTATGTAGTAACATGTACATTTTGAATTCATGAGTTTATTGGCAAGAAATTTTCTCTTTTAGTTAACATCATGTTTATCTTTTTTCTTTTTTTTAAATCAGTATTAACATCATTTTTCCCTCTTTAATATCTTTGTATTTTCTTTTTAATGTTTGGCTTTATTTATCAGTATTAACATCATTTTTCCCTCTTTAATATCTTTGTATTTTCTTTTTAATGTTTGGCTTTATTTATCAGTATTAACATCATGTTAACCTCTTTAATATCTTTGTATTTTTTTTAATCTTTGTCTTTATCTCCTTAGTTTTCCCTTTCAAGCTTTTCTTTTGCTCTCTCTCTCTCTCTCTCTCTCTCTCTCTCTCTCTCTCTCTCTCTCTCTCTCTCTCTCTCTCTCTCTCTCTCTCTCTCAAACACACACACACACAAATACTGAAGTCTTCAACTTCTTGTTATCTTGCAGCTAACGATGAACTTGCCAGCCCAGAGGCATCTCCTCAAAATTCAATGAGGTCTGTTTCAATTTTATTCTAAGTTCTATTCCTTATCATCTTTTTTCTTAAAAAAAATAAATGTTCCCAATTTCTTATTTCTGACTTTTTCAAAATTTAGTTATGACTATGGGAAACGATGTGAAAAGAAAATAGGGTATAAACTTCCTTCAGAGGCCTTGGGCAAGACAGGAACTCCAAATCACTGTCCTCTTGCTTCAAGTAAGTGCCTTGATCTCCTGATCCAATTCTTAACTACAAAAGTCTAGTGCACCATCTATAATACTACTTACATGGATTGGCAGATAACTCTTAAGTCTACTGCAGGTACTACCCAAACCATATTAAAAATATCAAATGATGACTATGACAAACTTCCTTCCTATATGAAGAGTCTAGCACCATGGGAGGTAAGGATTTCTTTTCTTTTCTTTGATTCTCATTTTGAGGTTAAACATAGGAAGTCTTAACTGATCTAATCATATAATAAAAATGCCTTCCAAAGTTACCATGAGATATTGAAACGGGTTCATGGTAGGGTTTGCTTATATCTTGTTGGTGTGGTACGGTAAAGTTCCATACAAGCAAATGCTGGTTTATATACCTTGTTATCAGAAATTTCAGTTTAATCTCAATATTCTGACGAATACATGGAAGTGCTTGTAACGCCAGGAAAACATATCAGTTGCATTTCCATCATAGCTTGTGCTATATATATGGCCACATTCTCCTGAGAGACTTCTCTTACATCTTGCATGAGAGACAAAATTCAAAGCCCATTTGTGGATGGACACCAATCATAGAAGGAAAAAGTAATGGAAAGGTCTCATTGTGGATATGATTTTGGGCAAAAACCATCTTAATCATATTACCACAACCATTGATTCAGGAGCGAAAAGTTTAACGGTTTCTTAACTATGAAATACAATCTAATAGTGAGTATGATTTGGATTAGTGTCAAATTAAGGTGAGTGCCAATTCATGGGGTTAGTGAGTGTGAGGGTGTTGGGTTGATCACGAACGGTCCCGTGAGGTGAAAAAAGTTCTCTCTCATGCATATATGACACTTTAACATTGTGAATCTGATCACTTTTAACACTAATGACCTACAAAGATGATGATAATGATTATATCAAATGCTGGGCAAACCAACGAGTGGTAGCTCAGTTGGCCAAGGACTCTGCGCCTCAAGAAGCAGAGGGGTCTTGTGTTTGACACCTATCTTCGTTGGCCACCTCCCATAGTTTTATACAGTGCATGTGGATAGGAGGGTTTGCATGTGCCCCTAGGGATTAGTTCTCAGCTGTCCAAAATCGAGTGTCGCTCGAGCTCAGGGCCAAAGGCTCCACGGTTGGGCTGGGCTTGGCGGGAGATACTCTGGGTTATCAAAAAAAAAAAATCAAATGCTGGGCACCTTGCATATTGGTGTCATGAAATCTAGACAGGCATCTCAAATGACGTTTCTGAACGATGAAATCCACCAATCACAGATTGATAAACAAGATGTAAACAAAGTTATTTGGAGTGTTTCTAAGCATTAGAGTACAAAGAAACACCTAGCCATGGCAATTTAAGGCATAACAATGTTGTCAACACAACAGATAGCTAGGTCCCAAGCTTCCCCATGTAAACACCCCATGAATACAACGGGCCAACGTGCTCGAAGATTGTCTGTTTAGCATAGAGACTTGCTAGTAAGCTATGACACCAAGGGCCTATTTATTTACATTAGAATACATAGAAACTGAATGCACAGGATTTCATGCCATAAGTGGTTAAAAGTGACAATCCAAGGTAAATATAAAAATGAACATAAAATAACCTCCTATTTAATAAAAAAATGAATCTAGGGAAGATGGGAAATGAAGACCAGCCATAACCTTAGTAATTTAAATACCTATATCCTTCGTCCCTCACCTGATATCATTTACACTCCAACTCTTTAATAGTCCTTCAGTTGGAGCTCATTTGACCATGAATACTGATGTATTCAATTCCTTGGTATTCTAATGCAAACAAACAGGACCTAAATCATTTTAACTACCCTTAGAGAACAAAAGGAGCCCACAACCTACTTGTGTTGTAAGATTCAAACAAAGAACAGTCTTTTTTGCTATTGCCTCTTGCATCATGGCAAATGGTTGTGGGCTCACTGCTCAGTCCCACAACCAGCTTTATCACAAGAGGCAGTGGGTTTGCTAATGAGTCCTAACAAACAGACAACTTAGAATTCTTCTGTTTATTGTTGATATCCCCCTCTTCATCTGTGGAAACCACTTTAGACTGCTTTTGTGAATGGTTCAGGATTTAACTTAAATTGTAGGCTAAATCAACATAGAAGTTTTGAGAGAGAGAGAGAGAGAGAGAGAGAGAGCACTTGTGTTTAATACTGTTAAAAGGATACATAATCCTGTTTTTTTTACCAGGACACATTAAGACCCCAGACAGATGGGACACATTTGAGGTAAGGTTAAACAACTAGGATACAAACAAATTATTGTGAAGCTTTGGTAGTTAAAGTAGCATCTATGTTGCTAGGAATCCTTTGTTTGTTTAGAGAACTCAGCCATGCAAAGAGATAAAACAAGAATTACAGCAATCCTTTTCATAAGAGGCGAGGACTGGTCAACAAATGTGCTTACGAACAAACCCGTGCCCAGCACCGAATGGCCTCTGTGATGCACTGGCTTAGTTGCATCTGCATCAACTCAGTAGGACTGGTTGAGTTTGGGACTCAGGTTGGTTCATGTTGAATTTCTACAATTATAAAAGTGAAACTCATAAATAAAGCCAAAAGTAGAAAGCATTCAACCTTGAGCTTTTATTTGTTATTTCATTTTTTTTAGTTAATAAAATGCTTCAAATCATCATAAAATGATGAATACATGTTCAATTCATGGAAATACACTTCCCACGAATGCAACATGAATATGTTTTACTTTTTTTTCAAATATATACATATATTATACATCATTATTCCAAAAAATCAGCCTTTCAAAATATTATGATATATGTAAAGAGTAAATGCAACAGTAATCTTGGAAATACCTTAATCAATGGATTTTGCACATGATCCATGGATCCTTAGCATATTTCCATGACTGTGGCCTTTTGAGTTGTTATGACTGCAAAACAATTATTTTATAGTCCACTAGTAGTTTAAATCATTGATCTATACAATTATCGAAGGGCCTTGGATCCGTAGATCTTTGCTTTTTTTTTTTTTTATTCTTTCCACAATCATTTGGTGTTTTTGGAGGTTTTTTTGTTCAAAATTACTATTAATGAACCTAATTTGTTTTTCATTTTTTTTAAAATCTTTGCTCAATACAAACAACTATAAAAGGCCTTATATCTACAGATTTGTCACTTCTCAGAATTACCAAATCATGTGTGTTCATGTCTAATTGATTAAATACTGGTATGATACTCATTAATTGATAATTTTTTTAATTATCTGCATGACGTGATGAACCATGTGTAGGCATTTAAAAACAACTAGATCTTTACTCCAAGTAAAATACAACTAAATAATTACATTTACACATTTTAGTCCTTTTCTAAGTCACATTTCCGACAATCAATTTGAGCAAGATGTTTTAATTTTGAACTTATTAACCAGGTGGAATGCGGCCTTTCCTCTCCTTCATATTGATGTTGAAGTGTCCTACATCATTGCAGGATTTGCAGGCAGCTGTTGTGAAGATGAATTCAGTACTCTGCGAAAAAGAGAAACCAATGGGAGGGTATTCACTCGATCAAGATGAAATTGCATCACTAGAGCTTGGTAAGTCTCTAGAAAGCATTTTAGTACAAGTGTTTTTTTGTTTTTTTTTTAAACAGTTAGTTCAAGTATTCTTGTCAAAGCAAGAATCATGAATAGACAGCATAATGGAAAAGGCTGTCACAATGTTGCTCTAATTGCTATGGTCATTATGAAGTGAGAAGAGGAATTGGATCTTTGAAAATAGATTTGTTTCAATAAATATATAATTTTTTCATGAATTTTAAGGATCCTTTTACAAAATATAAAAAAAAAAAAAAAAAAAGAAAGAAAAAGGTGCACAGGCTTTATCTGTAATTTAACACTGTGTTGGGTGATCCTGATTCCTGTTACATAGTGATTTCCCCATTCAAATGCATTGAATGGTCAAATTTGTTTATTTCATCTATTTTGTCTTCCCTCTTCACCCAGGATCATCGATGACTGGTGTTGTAGCAAATCACTTGTTTCTAATAAGACAGTCCAAGTAACAATGACTTAATTGTACTTATTTCTTCTGTTTTCTAACAAGAAAATTGTGGTTTGAAAGAGTTTTGAGGAGTCCAGAGACAGTTTCGTTGTAGGCTTTCATCAAGGTCTGTTTGGATCCATGGAATTTTGAGTTTCCTCTTAACTCTTTGGAATCCTGAGTAGTCAACGTTGGGTTTAATACGAATTTCTCCATGCTTCAGGGATGGAACCTATTCAAATGTAGACTCAATTTAGGGATTTTTATGGCATCAAACAATGGAACTGTCTAGGAAGAATTAATCCCTTGAACTCAAATTCAGTTCCAAGCTTTTCATCTACTCAACCTTGCCTCTTAAAATTAATTTCTGGTTGTCTTAAATTTCTTTCCTTCTTTTCTATCAATTATTCGATTGATATCCCAAGGATATGTGAAGTATCATTGGACTTTGTGCATGTACAAGAAGATGTCATGATGCGATGATCCCAACTATTGCCCCCACCCCATTGTAGATATTATATGCCCTAAAAAAAACCAAGATCGGCTCTAACCTATTTACAAATGACTGCCAACATTCTGAACTGTTTGCCTTTAATAATAAAAATACAAATACTGGATGCTTAAGATCATCCATTTTAGGTTGTTTTTTTTAACGCTGTAGGTCTTCTTTACTTATGCATGCATTCATCTGCTCATGCTGCAGGCTCCAAAGCACGATCCTACTTGCTAATGCTCCTGAGAATGAGTCGACTGCTCGTCGAGACCATTGATGGTTCAATTGTATATCGTGTTATATATGATACATGTCAGTGAATCATTTGTGTGTGTGCAACTCGCGTTCATCTGCTTTTTTTTTTTCTGCTGTGTTAAGAAAGATGAATCCGTGGTTTGTGAATCTCTCTTTCTTTCTGAGTGGATGATCTGACCTTATTTCATGTGATGTCTAAGATCTGATTATGATTGGTAAGGGCTTATGAGCATGTGGCCCATCACAATTGGCTAACCACCTTGGAATGCATGAGTAGCACAGCCTTGCAATCGAGCTTTGTTCAATGCCATTGGAAATTTGGAATCACTGCTGCACGGCAACTGAGTTCCGAGAATCAGAGACTTTAATTTAGGACCTTGCAATGAGAGACCTTGAAGACTAAATCAGCAGTGGAAAACTTGATTTTGGATGGCTTGCAGCGGTCATGACAGTTACAGGCTTCATTTGGATGAGACAAGGCAGGGAAAAACTGTTCAACTTTTCACTTCAATAGATTTCCCTAGTAAGTGGAGAAATAAGAAGAATCTAGAATTACAGATTCTCCTTTACACTGTTCACTAATTATTAATATAAAAATAATTAAATTTCTTAAGAAAAAGAGTGGAGAAAAATAGAAAATACATTCTCCTGCGTCCTAAAAGAGACAAAACAAGTAGTTAGGAAGGATGCCTTGAAGTAAGAGGATTCTTTGGAGGACAGTTAATTTTGTTTCCACTTCTATCATCCAAATAGTTTGTCAAGCAAGCAAGACGGCAAATTCAGATTGAAAATAAATCTTGTGATGGGCGTCTAGCCTCATTATTGGAGTTGGTCACAAGGAAACACACTGAAAAAAATTTAATGCGCAAAGCTACCACAATACATGTTGTTTTTCAAAGAAAATTAAGAGGCAAGACTTAACATAATAAAAGCATACTATGCAAAAATTTGATACAACTATAAGCATCTATCTTATTAAATAATGAAAACCTGCACTTTGTTAAGCACACCTGTCCAGACGAACAACTCAATTAAAACGAAAACCATTATATATTGTATTCAGTAGAATGTTCTGCGGTCTGACTGCACATTGCTTATATGTCGTCCAGCTCATGTGGCCGGATGAATGTCCATTAATGAGGGAAAATCATCTACTGTGCATGCGCTCTGCCCTCCGAATTTCACCAGGCTCCACATGACAAATAGCACCAATGCACAATGCACATGAGAAAATCGTCCATTAATGGGAAGGTCCCCTTGTGAAAAAAGGGAGCCAAAAGATCAGCCCCACCAGATCATACCAGCCCTTGATTTAATAGCCTTGAAAGTTTAATGGCAACTTAACCTTAGAATATTATTTTTCTCTTTCAGATTCAAACCAATGGTGAGTGAAGGTAAAATTAGTGTAAAATTAAGCCCAATGAGAGATATTGGAATACAAAATTATCAAAGCAGCTGCACTGATAGAAGGTGGGCCCGTAGAAAGTTTCTGTTGTAGTAATACTCACCATTGAATTAAAAGCTTGCACTGGAATTACACAAGTCTTACCTTGATTAAAGTCAGAACCATGACATGGATAACAAGTGTACAGGTATCACAACTTGCAATTGTGCCTGCCTGCATCAGTCGTCCATAAAATTGTATTTGTAGTGTTGATTGCTTAAAAATAAAAAATAAAAAGAATTGCTTTGGTTTTTTTCATAATTCCCCGACATTTTTTTGCCACAGTACTCACTGCTACTGGTCAGAGTGAGAAGTTTAGCCTTACGACTTGCTAAATGTGTGAAACAAAGGGTTTTACTTGGCGCTCTTTATTCCACTCCAAATGAAGCAATTAGGACCCTGCAAGTAAACCAAATAACACACAATTCCCAGCCTGTGACACAAGAATTTCACTGGGAAACTCGGTTTGTTTTGTTTTGTTTGTCTTCGGTAGACACTGAATGAATAAGAGCTTGTAGATTGCATTCATTTTTAGTGTTGTTGCCTTGGAGGGGAGATCTTTTTGAACATTACGTCCATGATGGTAGACTGAACAAATGAATAATCAAAACTCCCACATGCTGCAACATCACTTAAGCCATGGCTTGCTACATCAACAAATTACCGCTTTCAAATGCAGAGATTGGCTACAATTAATAAGATCATAATCACCTCTTAGATCATACATTCTCCTACATTTGCAAACAGAAGTAAGCAAAACTTACATTCTCAAGCATACATCTACCTCATCGTTTGCTGTCTCGCTAGTAAAATCCTTCTTATTTCTTATTTATTACCCCCTCTGAACAGTTAAAAACAGCACCTGATCCAAGCAAACTGGTGGACAGAAGCAGCAAAAGCAACTCTACTGCATTCATAAAAGATGGTAGATGAGAACAAAAGGCCTTAATGGGGCCTACCTCACAACTGTAGGCTACAATACAGTATATGTTTGTTTTACACAAAATCCTAAAGGCTGGGGGAACCAGTGACAAGAAGCATTTACAGTTCCCAATCTCCTAAAAACAGCTAAAAGAAAAGGAAACAGTCAAAAGGCATCCAACCATCTACAACCTGTATACACGATCCCTTTGGTCCAAAATCTTCTTACGACAAAATTACAATGGAAAGGTCAGCAGAGAGCTCTCACCCAAGGGACCTCGATGAAAAGAACAAGAGGAAAGCTCAATAAGAAAGCTTATTTAACCATAAAGACAGTACGCATGCATGTGATATGTTGACTCTCCCCACCTTAGAAAGAATACATGACAAGAAAATCAATACTTTGAAGATATATATATATATATATATATATCAACCTTGGTTGTCTTGATCTTATCCTTCTTAGCATTGTGATGGTTGATGCATCAGTTAAGCCAATGCCATTGCAGCAAGCGATTCTTTTTCCATTTTCTAGTTGTAGATTTTGACGGGCTTCTCAAATGTATGACGGTTCTGCAAAAGGAACAGACGGTCATTGAAGCAATGCATTCTGTAAAGGATCTGATGGTCACTCTCTTAGAGGTCATTTGCAGATGGAGAAACCTGTCCACAAAATAAACTCATATTGTTGATGGTTTTCTCCACGTCCCATTTTGTCTAACTTCTCTCCTCATCTTAAGCCCATTAGCAGCAGATCTTAACATGTTTGCAACAATTCTATTGAAAGGAAATTCCCCTTGGTGTGTGTGCAGCATCAATTTCCCCTTGCTTAGATACTAGAAATTGATTTACAAGGAACAATTTAAATTTAAGCGGTGAAAGATTCTAGTGATCGAAAGTGTTTTGAGAAACAGCAAATTTCAGTGACTAAGAATTAAACCATATGAGGAGATATATAGGTAATAGTTTACCTGATTGGATGTATAAGCCCTTTTTGGAGCTGTGTCCGAGTGCTCCAAACCAAGATATTGCTCCCAAGCTCCATACACATCTCTTCTCTGAAGGTAGATGGATGACAAAGGAGGTCAAAGTCAAAATATTCAATGGATCTCTCTAATCCTGAAAATAGGAAAACATGAATATGAAAGACTATGAACATACCTGGAAACGGCTGAATACAATGTCGGAGTCCTGAAGGTATTCAGGGCGACCCAGTGACAGAAACGCAAACTTCCACTGATCAAACATGCAGACGATCAGATTGCATCAGAAGGCTCCATTGCCAGCAAATGCAAGCAGTGAGCATGAATGCTTAAGAAACATGGTAAAGAAGGTTGTAGTAAAATGTTGTTTCTTCATCCATGGGAAGTTCATTATTATTTAGAGGGGGGGGGGGGGGGGGGGGGGGGGGGTGTTTCTCGGTAATTATCAGAGGGATTTAGCATCACAGTTCTGATTTATACATACAGAGTCCAATAAACAGCCACAGAACTTGGATAGTTGGATTAACATGAATGGTATGCAATCCTCAGAAACTGGATCATAAACACAACTGTGCGCCTTTACACAACAAAATTGAAGGATATACACATAAACACATAAGTTGATAAGAACACAAGACGGCACTATAATACACCTAGGAGTGGGAGCACCAATGCCCTTGAATCACGTAATAGATGTGTGGCATGCGTATGATCATCATATCCATCTATCACATGATCTCTACAGCTGATTTCGCCTTTGAAAAGAAAAGGACAAAAAAAAAAAAAAAAATGCCTTGCCCTGGCTGCCCTAACCATCTAAACAAAGAAATTCTAAAAAGCAACTATGTACACTGCTTAAATGGCTAGAACTGCCAGTTTATTGTTTGAAATGTAAGGATTTTTCATAGATGGACTTACACAATGCCTAGAATTGTATGACCCCATCAACATACGAATATGTACAAGGTTATAATATAGGAGCACTACTGCTCTCATGCAACCACAGGCCTGTAATCAGCACCAATATAAGCTGCAAATGCACATGTACACGCGGAGACATCTACAAAAGTTGTTTAAATAAGAAGTAAGATCACTCCTCCCATGCCACCAGAGTTAATCGCCCCCATGTGCAAGAGAAATACACATTCCAAAGTGACTGTTAAAATGAGGGTCATAATAATTGTATATTTCACAAGTAACACATAAAAGGAGGGAACATAGTTAATCCTTGTATCAGGAATTGACCATTCATGCTCATAAAAGGTTGTGAAGTGGAGAAAAGCTTATACCTTAGAGAATTCCTCATCTGGAACCTGCAATTTCTTCTGGATACGTACTTTAACCTCAGCCAAAGTCTCACCTTCATGGATGATCAAGAAAAAGGGTTCCCCAAAGTTCTGAACTTGCTGTTGCAACCAAACAGGAATTGCAAGTTGAAGCAGGTTTAATAATTTAATTTATGCGCAGAAAAGGCTTTAAGAGTCCATCGATACTTGCACAGTTGGGAAAAAATGACCATAATTTCATAACTTATTTACCATCTGATTTTGAGTTGCATCTTTTGTGAAGTGGTACACATGAATTAATCGATCTTGTGGACCCAGGTTTTTCTCTTCTTCTGGAATCTGTGGCAAAAAGAGTCAGACGTCAAAACCACTTTTCACTTCAAACATACAAAATTCTATTCACTGCTTAGTGATTATTCAACTTGAAGGTCCTTGCTGCTAAAACCATATAAGAAATCCTATGATCAGATATAATCCCGAAAAAATAGTCCATGATTCTCCTTAAAACCCTGTTTGAAAATATCACAAGTAAAACATGCAACTGGTCTCAATTCTATTGCTGTTTCAAGACAAAGCGCAATTTCAAAAAGTAAACATCTGATTTTGCTGCAATAGCCGTAGGATAATATAAATTGACTAGATAACATATGAAATGTTCTAAATACAGTAAACTGTAAATTAATATAATCTTTAAAAAAAGATGGAAAAATTATGTAATTTCTGTTACAGTACACCTTACTAGTTTAATGACACCATTTTCGACATGACTGAAGTTGTAATGATACATGCTGTCAGCAAGCTTATTGTTTTTGTCTAGTCAGTACAAACTATTTCATACTTAATTAAAGAACGACCATCCAGAAACACAAGTCCACCGGGATGATAGTAACTAATTTGAACCAGCCAAAGAAATATTTTATTGCTGCTTTAACATCTTAAAATACACAAGGTTGATCTAATGAGAATAGTCCCATATGAGATTTAAAAGTGAGACTCAGTGACTCACCAAAGACCCCATCCTCATAAACTACCACCATAAATTGCCAAAAGCCAAATTTGACACTCAATCAGAATCTATCTGCCGTTGGATTTTGTGTTGACATTTATTTTATCGATTTCCACCATTGATCTGGAAATCTTAATGTTGAGAATTGGGATATACATTGTTACGTCGTTCTTTGGCAGTCTCAGAATACTTAAAACTTTTCACAATTCCTTCTTCCACCAAATTAAGAATACAGTTCATGACCAACATTAGATCTTGTTGCTTTGCCTCTTTACGCAAAGCAACAAGATCATGTACTACTCGACATCCTACTCAAAATGTTGTTTCTTATAGCCATCTGTCACCTATATATCAAACCTTTATTTCCAATCTAGCCACTGAATGTATACCTAAGCATGTGTTGGAGGCCTCGACTCATCCTAAGTGGAGAGAGGCAATGAAGGAAGAAATGACTACTCTAGCAACGAACCATATGTGGAATTTGACTGCTCTTCTAGAGGGGAAACGTATTGTTGGATGCAAATGGGTGTTCACATTAAAGTACAATCCTGATGGTACAATCAGTAGAAGCAAGACTTGTTGCAAAAGGATTTACTCAATAATATGGGGTTGATTATTACGAAACATTCTCACTTGTAGCTAAACTGACTTTTGTTCGGGTGCTATTATCCCTAGCAGCAAATCTTGATTGGCCGTTATGCTAGCAAGATATGAAAAATACATTTATCCATGAATTTTTGAAGGAAGGGGTTTATATGGATCCACCGTTTGGATTTATTGCTAAGGGACAGGAAGGCAAAGTAATTTTTCTTAAAAATCCCTTACATGGACTTGAACAGTCCCCCCGAGCCTGGTTTGAAAGATCTAATAGAGGTGTGCTTAAGTATGGGTTCCAAAGGTGTTATGCAGAACACCGTCTTCATGAAAAGAAGGAATATGAAGGTGATCATACGTGTAGTGTATGTTGATGACAGAGTTGTCACTGGAAATGACATTGATGAAATCTATCAGCTAAAAGATTTTTTGAAGAAAGATCAAGGACCTAGGTTCATTGAGATATTTTGCTAGGAATTGAATCGCAAGGTCAAAGGCTGGAAGTATTATATCACAAAGAAAATATACTCTCTTAATCTTCATGCCAAAACTGGAAAGCTAGGTGCGAAGTCAGCAGACACCCCAGTCGAGCAAAATCACGGCCTCCTTATTGAAAATGGAGGGCCACTTCAAGATAAGAGGATCTATCAGAGGCTGGTTGGGATGTTGATTTATCTGAAAATCACTACACTAACATTTCTTATGCTGTCAGTTTGGTTAGTCAATTGATGCATGCCCCAAGAACTAATCATCTCGATGCAGTGCATAGGATTCTATGATACTTGAAAGGGTCACCAGGTCAATGACTCCTTTACAACTCTCATGGGCATGCTAAGGCCATGGCACATACTGATGTTGATTGGACTGGATCCTTGACAAATAGAAAGCCCACCATAGGATATTGTACAATGGTTGGAGGAAATCTAATCTCTTGGAAAAGCAAGAAACAGGTTGTTACTGCTAAGTCTAGTGCAGAAGCCGAGAAAAGAGCTATGGCTCATGGATGTTGTGAATTACTAAGGTTGAGAATATTGTTGGAAGAGTTGGGTTTCAAGCAAGGTGACCCAATGAATCTGTATTCAGATAGCATCTCAGCAATTAAACTTACCAGCTATCCCATCTACCATGATAAAACAAATCATGTGGAAATCGATTGTCATTTCATCAAGGAAAAAATTGAAAAGGAGGATGTGTTACTTCTCCAAGCTCATACTGAAGATCGATTAGCAGATTTTCTCACCAACCATAAAGCTAAGTTACATCATGTTTTGTCCAAGCTAGGCATTGTAAATATCTATGAACCGGCTTGAGAGGGGGTGTTATAAGTTAGACAATAGGACTTATTTAATATGAAATATGTTTGGGAGCTTGGTGAAAAAATTAGAATGTTGAGGGGCTTTTTTGTAATTTTCAGAAACCAAAATCTAATAGTATAGGAATGGTCGCCAGCCCTACTTGGGTTGAACATTTTTCCGCTTCCCTCTCTAAATCATCTTCTTTCTCTTTCTTTTTCTCCTTTCCTGTTTTTTTTTCCCAGGAGAACCAACATTAGAACCCTAGATCTAATCCAATCTAGGGTTCCAACTTGGTAGCAAGACGTTTTAAGTAATCTTAGAATGCAAAAGAACTTTGGGAGTCAATTGAAGCAACCTATACTCAAAAGCAAAATAATACCAAGATCCTAGAATTGAATATGGAGATTGCCAGTTTTAAACAAGAAGGAACTCAATCAATTTGAGACTACTGTTCTAGATTCAGGGTGTTGAGGATTGAGTTGGAGTCCTATATGAGCCCTGAACCTCGTTGTGCTAAGAAACAAGTAAAAATTGTGAGAAGATCAACATAAATTTGAACTTTTGGGAGGCGTTAACCCAGACTAAAAACCCATTCGTAACAAGTCAGGATCCACTGCCTCCTAAAGTGTTGATGTTTCCGATACCCACATAGCTAGGAAATGGAATGTCCACATCTTAACTATCCTGTCCTTATCGTTTGTTCTTCATGTTCCAAGTTTTTCATTCAATCTCCTATTTGCTAGTGCACTAACCAAGAACCTTAATTGTTGTGTTACCTTTTATCCTTCTTATTATATTTTTCAGGATCGGACAGGGTAAAAAATTGGTGGTGGTAGTGAGTAATGGCCTTTACACCTAGGGACTCGAACACTCGACCTCCTGCTCTAATACCATGTTAATAAGTAGAAACACCAAAGCTCGAGAACATAACAATTTATATCAACACCTAATATCTATAACATAGGTAATCTAAAGAGCCTGATTCTTTTGTCCATCCCTCGTCCATATATAGACCACCCCCCCCCCCCCCCCCCCCCCCCCCCCCACCCCCCCACAAAAAAAAAAAAAAAGGCCTAGGTAGGCCCCACCTAGGCATTTGTGTGAGGGTGGGTGGGTGCATGGGCGGTTGGGAGGAGCGGTCTGTTGACAGGGTCCCCGCAACACGGCCCATTCATGATGATAGAGTCACCCAAGATTATCGGCACTAGGGGGTCCTGTTTTATGGTCTACTCATATGGATCAAAACTTGTGTGTTCGTTTGTGGAGAGAGAGAGAGGTGAGCATTCAGGAACGGATAAGCACCAAACAGACTGAACTGTGACAATGAGGCCCACCTAGAAGCACAACAACAATCATCGAGGGCCAAGGTGTTTCTCCCATTGACCTAGCCATGTACAAAAAATTGATTCCGATCATGGGAGGTAATGATTAGAGGGCCTCAAAGCTATCATAATCCTAGTAATTAGATAAAGTCGGATATGTCAAACTTAAGTGATCAATCCAAAATAAAACAAGTGGGAAATTTAGCCATTTCAACCATAGAGAAAGAGGAAAAAGTTTGGGGTTGGGGTGGGGTTGTATAGGCCTGTGATGCGGGACAGACCTTGGTCCCCATGGGTCAACCAGCCAATGAGCCCAGCCCATCCATCTCAACCTATCATTTTAGAGTTTTTATATATTTTTTGAATTATTTTATATTAGATGTATAAATCCTAGCCTTCAGGGTATTTGGATGGTCCAAACTAGTGCTTGGGTTATATTATACATATATAAGTGATGTAAAGCCTCCTTGGCTATTCAACAAATGGTTAATGAGTTTTTTTAGCTATTGGATATATTTCCAAGTTCTCTTTTCCTCACCTGGAGTTTGGCATGAAGCCAAATTTTTAGGCAAAAGCCCAACCTCCCCTCCATCTCTGCCCTACCCGCCCCGCATCTCGATCCGCATCCACATCAATTGGTATAAGAGCCAAAGATTGATCCACCCCGGATTCGATAATTGGCAATCCACACCATCACCATCATCGCACTCGACAATCCCAACAACCATCCCTTGATCCATTCCCACACTAGCCTCCACTCCAAAACACATCGATCTTGCCCTACCGAAATCTACAAAATCCCTACAAAAACTATTCCCCATGCTCTAATTCCCAAATTGATCTTGAAAACCCATCCCTGCTCTCAAAACACCTAAGCTGAAACCGAACCATAAAAAGGTCCTAAATACCCCATCCGATTCAAATCTCCAACTCCAAACCATGGTTTAAGAAATCAGCCAAGTCCGAGTCGACTCGGCCGAGTCGCATACCGAGTCGGGTCGCATGGGACTCAGACTCGAATAACGTGACTCAGCCGAGTTGCAAGGGACTCGGTCGGGTCCTAATGCGACTCGGTTGAGTCCCATGGGAATCGGCCATGAGACTTGGAAAGTCGAACTCAGACTCGGCCATGAACGAGTCAGGTCACGAGTCCAGTTTTTTATACCTTGCTTGCTCCAGAACCCACCCACCCCCAACAAGCCCTAAACCAACTTGCATATCCCTACCAAGCATTCAGTTGAAAGTTGGAACCCAAATCTGAGACCCCACCTCTTCCGACACCTTAATCCCTAACCTTGGCCTCTGATTAGAACCCTAATTTTCAAAACCCCTTAAATCCACATCAGTCAAGTCATATTGAACCAAGTCCCTCACGGTAGAAACCTTAAAACCCCAAATCCGGCATTGCCGCATCTTCCCCAACCCACAAACCAACCAATTGGCCGAGCCCCTTCCCCACCAAACTCCATTCATCCCATACCTAGCCAGCCAAACCAACTTGTGCCCTAATCCAACCCATCCCTAAAACTCCATCCTGCAACAACAGCCAAACCCCTTTTCTCTCTGTTGAGTGAAGAAAAAAAAAGGCGAGAAAAACCGAGAAGACCGAGAAAGAAGAACATAAAAAAAAAAAGGAAGAAGTCCGGCATACCTAGCACCAGACCAAAGCAGCTAATCCGCCATCTCCCATCCCTCGTCGTGCTCACCACCAGCTACCGCCATCGTCGCCGCCTTCAACGATCATCATCAGACGATCGACTCGTGCCATTAGTCCTCATTGTCAACTCCATCTTCACCACCAATCCTCGCCAGCACTAGCATCATCATCACCTTCGTTGTCTCATCTACTACCTTCATCATCGTCAACATCGGCACCGCCCTGCATTACCACTATCTCCAGTCTTCATCAATGTCGGCCTCAACGTAGCTATCCTTGCCGTCATCATCACAGCAAAGCCAACATCATCATTTTTGACACCTAAGACGAGTTCTATCCTCATCTTTGACGAAATAGAAAGAAAAAAAAAAAAAAAAAGGGTTTGAACATCCATTCACTTTTCTTCCTTTCCTGCACATTGACGGAGGCAAGCAAAAGGCAGGGGAAAAAAGCCGTCTCTTTCGCACGTGCCACACTCAAGTGACGCGGGTTGAGCCTATTGGGCTTGAACTTGGATCAGATTCGACCCAACATTAAAATAAATAAACCTCATTCGAGCCCAGCCAAGACCAACCGAAGCAAAGTCAAGAGGACCTGATCCCTTCAGCTACAGCACCGATCCTGCACCTCACTTGCATTGTTGGGCCAGAAATTTAAAGTAGGCCAGATCCTCGTCACCATGGGTTGGCTGTTTGTGGGCCAATTAGTTGAAAGCCCAACAGAGAATTCAGTTCAAGCAGTCAGTCCACAACAGTTGATTGAGATGAGACACGTGTACAAGCCTTCAATTCAAACAGTGTTCATCCATAGATCTTTGCATTGTGATATTTGGCTCATCCAGATTCTGATAGACAATCTGTCTTCACTTGCACACTCCTGGGACCCAGATCTTCACATCAGGTTAGGTTGATTTATATTAAAGAGCATTAAATTTTCAATCCTAGCATCCATGTCAATTAGGAATTGCAAGATTTTGCACTAGAACTCTCTAATAAACTCGACGATCGACTTCAAATAATGAAATACGCAATTAAATATGGAGGTTGGTATGTTAAGAATGAAGTCTACTTTGAGCAATTCCTCAATTTGAAACAAAGAGACTTGGTAGTTGATGAATATTCCAACTAGTTTTCAAGGCTGCAAGAAGTATGATTAGATGAGAATGGAGAACATGACTTTAAACGTTTTCTCGGAGGCTTGAGACCAAACATCTTGGAGAACATGAAAGATAGAAAGACAATGCATGAAGCATATTGGGAAGCAATCCATGTTGAGTGCATGCTTAGACGGTCTCGCATTCAGAAATTAAAGTCACTAGTGGGAAAGTCCCAGGAAATATCAGAAGCACTTGTTGCGGAACCCATGGCAGAGGACATCAAAGTTGACAAAGAAATGCAAGAATTGGAACCAGGAGACAATGGAATTGACCATGTTGATCGACAAATGCAGGAAGTAAATGAAGATGACATGGTTAGCAAGGAAACTGAACATCCATTGGATTTTATCATTACGCCATTTTCAGAAAAACCAATTCGATCATCGGAGAACAAATCAGTTTTTGCGAGGGCTCACAAGATGATCTATTTATTGAAGTCCCTTGCATTGACTTTATCACTGGGGATCAACAATGGAAACCTAAAGATTGCAATCGGAATATACAGATCTTACAATTTTTGCATCGAAAGATTCAATTGCACGTCAATGCAAAATCAGGCCACCAAAAGAAGAAATATATCAGGCCTAATTTGAATGGGAAGAAAAGATCATATGACGCTTTTACCCGTGCAAAGAAAACGGAGATCAATTGGCAAATCTAAAGTTCATACACTGGAATTTTTTTACCTTGGAGGACATTTACAGAACTCGAGGTCGAGTTCTCTCCAAAAGGGGGAGTTTTGATGTAGGACAGACCCATGGTCTCCACACGTTGACCAACCAATGGGCCCAGCCCATCCATCTCGACCTCTTATTTTGTGCTAGGCCCACATATTCTATCATATTTAGGGTTTTTTTATTTATATAAGCTGTTTTTTTAGTAGATATTTAAATCTTGGCCATCGATGTATTTAGATGGTGCAGATTAGTACTAGGGTTATATTTTACCAATACAAGTGGTATAAAGCCCTAATGGCTATTCAGTGGATGATTATTTGAGTTTTTCGGGATGTTCCCAAAGTTCACTTTTCCTCACCTATGAGAGGGAGTTTGGCGTTAAGCCAATTTTTCAGGCAAAAGCCTGACCGCCCCGCCCCGCCCCGCCCCGGTCGTAACCTTTCTATATCAGCTTAAGCTTTTAGAGTAAGTGGTCACCAACATGGTATTAGAGCGGGAGGTCGAGTGTTCGAATCCCCAGGGTTGTTATGGCCTGTATTCTCCCATGGAGGGTGTGATTCCCGTGTGAAGCCCCTGTATTCTCCCATGGAGGGTGTAATTCCCATGAATGAGGTAGCATGTGCGATGGGGTGCAGTAACCTTAATATACATTGTTACACCGTTCTCTATCAGCTTAAGCTTTTAGAGTAAGTGGTCGTCAAACCCCCCACCACACACACACACAAACCACCAACCACCACCACATAACCCACCCACCCACAACAAAATAAATAAATAAAAACCGCTCCTTTCCTCTCCATGTCTACCTTGCCCGCCCCGCATCTCGATTTGTTGTCCGCACCAACCTGGTTTTAGATGGTCACCCAAGTGGGTTGGATGTGTAATGGCACAAGAATTCATGGCGTGATCCAGCCCCAACTTGTTTCAGCCGCTTAAAACATGTCACTAAGGTGATTAGAATTGGGATGAAATTTCACCCTTCCATCATCCATGTGGTCCTACACATCCGACCCACCCTGTGAATAGTTGACACATCAGTATATTCATTGGACCAGACCAAATCCCAGAGAAGTTTTCAATCTGATGAAACCATTAGTATGATGGTCCTGCATGAGCCACCTAAGCTGGTGGGATGTGCACTGGACCATTTGAATAGGTGGTGAGTGAAAAGCCAAACCCACCCAAGACACCTAGCCTTGTTACCTAGGTCAGTTGGCTCACAAACCTAAAGTGACTAGCATGGGATGTAATTTCACCCACCCATCATCCAAGTTGTTCCCCACAAATGCCACCTACATTCAGGAATCGTCACTCATCATTCATTGCACAAACAGGTTCACCATGCCAGATCAAATGTCTATACATATTGATTAATATTCTAAAAGGAAAAGTTCTGTTTTTTTTTTTTTTTTTAATTTAAACAAGGATCACATCGATGCATGTCAATCATGGGGGAAGATGGTAGCAGGGGGGTGGATTAGGCTACATGTGGATTAGGGTTGGATCAAAATTGTTCCGGAAAATTGTTCTAGCCCTTGAGTTAGGGGCCTAAAAGTTTCAACCATGGATGAATTGATTTCTTTTTTTTTTTCTTTTAATTCAATGGTTTATATTAATCTGATGTGTCAAACTGGGGCGAGTGCCCAATACATAGAGTGGTATGTGAATGTGAAGGTTGGGTTCATCATAGTTAGCCCCACTAAAAATTCCTAACAAAAAAAAAATCAGGAACTGCATCTTTCTTGAAGATTCTCGAATAGACATACACAGAGGCTTGTAGACATCAGTGCTCCATAATTATCCATGTATCTGTGTCTTAACTCTTTAGTTACATAGGACAGGGGGCCAGCTACAGATGCAGATGGAAACAGATAAAGGATATGATTCTGCATTTGCTGAAATCCAAGACATAGATACAGAAATGCATATTCCATCTAATGCTCTAATGCTTTGCGACTACTATTTATTTTTTTTCAAGTTACAACATAACAAAGCTGATACAATCAGATATTTCTTTTATTTGTATCACAAAATATCAATGAAACATTTGGCATCAGGATTGGCATCAAGGTATTACGATGGAAAGCAAGCAAAGGTGATCCCTTTTCTAACATTCAGATTCTCATTAAACAACTTACCTCCTCCGCACGCAATGTCCAGTATTGATCATTTATGTTCTCTATCTTTTCACCGGGTGGAAAAATCTGCAAGGAAGATTATGAAGTTAACTGCTAAATAAAAATGAAAAAAATTCTAATGAAAAGATATGTGACCATCTATGGAAGATCTTGCCATGGTTTACAACTCACCCAAAGGATTGAAACATTGAGAAGCTATTTTATGAAAATGTCATATTTTACTGAGTAGTGCATTTAACAGTTGTCTCCGAAAAAACTAACAAGAACTCGGCAGTCGAAAAAAAAGTGAGGAAAGGCCAGTTGCAGCTACTTTAAACAAGACAAAGTGGTGCTCAGCTCCAGAACTTGTGGAAGAAAGTAAGTCTATTGAAACTTTGAATCTCATTAAATCTCCATGAAAGGAATGTTCAAACCAAAATGCCCATTTAAAAGAAAAACTTTAAATTAAAACAAAAGCCACCTAATCATTCAAAACTTTGCTGTGAAGTCTACAAACTATGTCTTCCTAGTTTGTTATAACCATTTTCTTCAATTTTTCACTCCTCCTAGTATATATGCAAAACTCCGATGAATCCTCCTGGAACATAACATAGAATCAGGTCCTCATTATCTGAATGAACCCAGAGTATACCACTGGGAACTGATTTGGTAATTAAAACCCTTCGAGTGCTTATAAGTATTGGTATAACCAATCCAGGATAGTGTCCTATTAACTAGCACCAGTAACCATAAAATTTAGAAGACCAAAAGCATACCTTATAAATCTTGTAATAGAAAACCTCAAGCAATCGAAGCTCAGCATTAGGATGGGACAGCTCGACCTACAACAAAATGAAAAATAAATATGGTTGGTATTCTCTTTATTCTAGGTCATCATCAGAGAAATTTTCAGTTTTTTTAATAACAATAACAAACTGCAGGTGCATTGAGAAGCCTACTGCATGCATATGAAACAGGTTTCTTTGAATTAGGTTCGAATCAAATTTCCTCACAAAGAATGAATGGAGCATGGGAGTACCAACTACCAAGTACAGAGCAGAACTACCTTGGTTTTCAAGTCATTTATCACATCCCCAACAGTGCTTTGTTTGGGTAGTCTAATACTGTGAATTACGACCTGGAAACAAATTAACATACTTAATAACAGATACCAGGCATAGCATGATCTGGATAAAACAATTTTATTGATGTGAGCATACTAACTTCATCTTTTGTGGCATGATGAAAAGCAACTTTCAAAGTTTTTAGACCTTGCAATTCTGGCAAGGGAATGTCCAACACTTCATAGTACAAAATATCAGAAGTCTGTAACAAGAGGACCACATAAGATTTTTCTCTAGCAATATAATAAAAGATACTATTTCATACCTCACAGATGTTTGATTAATAGGAATTCTAAAAGATTTGCAAAGAATAAGAGAGAAAAGTGATGGTAGACCTGGTTGTAGTGAACTAGCATGTCAGACAGATGGTCAACACCCCGATACTTGATGGGTTGTGGTTTTGGCTGCTGAGAATAACAGTTGTGTGATGTTAACCTAATTTTCGATGGATCATCCAAATCAAGCTGCTGAGCCACTCGTTCCACCACATCATCATAAGTGAAAAGCTTTGACCTTAAAATTCACACGGACAAGTTTCAAAAAGAATTTGATCAGAGGGAAAAGAGAGAAAATAGAATCCTTTCAATCTTAAAAAAAGGTTAAAATGTGAAATACTCACAGCTCTAAACAGAAATCATCTTCTTTTGGTTTCTCCAGAGACCGGAAATGGACAATCTACAACATCAGGTTAAGCAAAAAGGTATAGAGTCTTAGATATGATGGTCAACAAAGATATGCTTAAAAATAATGGAGATCAACCACAGGTTCAACTATCGGTATCTGATCCTATATCAGCTGGGCAAAAAACCAAGATGTATCCATGATAAGGATCAGTGTATCAGCTCTGTGTGTGATTTTACTTTTAACTGAAAAGTAAACAATAGACCCATATCAACCCGTGTTCTCCAATATCAGCAGTACGTATAAGCCATATTGGCAATACATACCAGCTGTACTGGCAATACAGGTGTGTGAAACAGATATGACACCAACATGCTACATCAATTTCTTGGAAGACCACTATGTATTGCCCCGCAACATATTTATTGGACAAAATCCAAAACCATGGATTAACCTGACATGTACATGGTGAGGAAATAACAGTATTTTCATAGTATCACAAAATTTTATGAGTGGTCTTTCAACCACCTACTATTTGGATGAAGGTTACACTACAAGGAAACGATCAAATGGGGGATTTCGTCGATATTGAGTTGAATTCCAAATTCTACAGCAGCGGAACTTGAGCAATGTAAAGTTCATAGGTACCTTAGCCAGTCAGTTCAATAGTAGTCGCAGTCGAAGCATGTGGACACGGGCACATACATACACTGATACACATATATAAGTGTGCAAGTTAGCAAAGGCGAGCCACGCCGCCACGCTATGCCCAGATGTGCATGGCCAGAGTCAGGAAAGGGGTATATACACTCTTGTACCTCATAGACTCTCCTATCCTTTTGATTTTATGTCAAGGGATTTCATTAAGGCTGATAGGAAAAACTGAGTGGAGGAAGACAATCCATCAGAGGGTCGCAAATAGGCAAATAAGGGGTAAATGCAACAGAAAAAAAAAAAATTATAGTTTGGTTCTATGTTAAGGGATGGAAGGGTTTATGTAAAACAAAAATAAAGGCTCCTTCAAGGAAAACCTAAGAGAAGCTGAAGAGGATAGTAATGGCTGGTAACATGAAATGAACTTGCAACCACATTGTTGCAAGAGTGCAAGACTAAGCACCTTCTGACATAGGTTCTTGTCAGCACGAAAATGAGATATCAAAGGAAGCTTTTTGCAAGAGGATTTTCAGAACAGATACATTCAAAGAGAAATTAGGCGGAGCAAAGGTTCAGGAATGCATGGTTAAAGGAGTGGG
The DNA here is from genome assembly GCA_029852735.1 of Persea americana. NCBI lineage: Eukaryota > Viridiplantae > Streptophyta > Magnoliopsida > Laurales > Lauraceae > Persea > Persea americana. The sequence continues at coordinate 71,698,682 of CM056809.1, forward strand.
ATAATAATACTCCGTTCTTTCATATTATACCAAATGCCTGCAGATAATGCATCGTATTCATTTTTTCTGAATTTAGGGTAACCATGTGTGTCAGCCCAAGAAGAATATCAAAAGGGAAATTATAAAATTTATGAATCCCTTTCACAATGCAAACAAGTAGGCCATCCTACTTTTCAAGGTACGGAATTAATTCTACTTTCCTGTAAGTGGCAAATGCAAGGCTCCATTTCATGAAGAAGAGGTTAAACTCATTGTGTTTAAATTAGAAGGTGGGCCTCCAGGGAGGATGGATATCTTATAGCCTTTTCTTTTCAAAAGTACATAAATGTAGTAAGGCAGGAGGGTTTTTTCCCCCCTTTCTTTCATTCAAAAGTTTCCTAGCCTCTTTATAGTGTTGTGTAAGAGTGGAGTGATTTCATTAAGAGATTCTAGACCCTGTCTTCTTGAGTACAGTCTACACAAACATTGACGAGGTATGGGCTGATCGGTTGAAATGATGCCTCTCAATTATTATATCACAGGTTCACAGTGCTTTCTTGGAGGCACACCGAATTCTTTATTGTGGGATTATTGTCATGAGTGAATTGATTTTTTTTTTTTTTTTTTTTTCAAGAACCCATGGCACAGTAAAAGGTGCTTGCTATTGCAACCTTGAGGTTGTGGATTCATGTCATATCACCAATCTTTTATATATATATATATATATATATACATATATATATATATATTAAGTGCGTTGATTTTCAAATAAAGGAAATGAGCTTGGTGTTTATGTAAGCTTGATAGCTTGGTGTTTATGTAAGCTTGATAGTGAAAAGGCTTATGATATGGTAGCTTGAGATTTTCTTGATTATTTAATGTATCAAAGAAGGTTCAGTGAGAACTGGAGGCCCTAGATAAGATTCCTAATTTTAAATTAAATAAAACTCCTAATTTTAAATATTTCTAAAAAAGATTCCTAATTAAATAGATATCCCACTATCGGTTGGCCGACCTACGGTATGGCTTGCATCAATTCTTCCCAGCTTGGAAAAAAACTCGACTCCGGCAAGTTAACAGCTTGATAATACCGGAGAGAATTTGACCTCAAGTTCAGTAAATGTCCTCTTGGGTCGACAATCAACCACACAAACTTCCGATTTTTCTTGTGATCTTCATTCTCGACATGACTTAGAAGTTTGACTCGGTTTTTTCCTCCATCTAAAAGTAGATCAGAAATGTGGCTTCTTCTGATGTCTACATTTAGCTCGGATGCGTATCGAACCATTAGACACACCAATTGTTGTCTCAGTACCAACAAGTCACGATCTTTGACTATCCATCATTGATCCCCAAAGATGAAAACAATGTGGAGACTGCAATGATTGGTTCTTCTTTTGATGCTTCCTTATCAAAGTCTTCAATGTGTGCTTCTCTTTGTTCTTGCTCCACCTTTTGTGGCTCTTGATCAACACTGCCTAGATCAAATTGTCTGCAAAGAAAAATCTAGCCTCCTCATCTTTTACTTCTTCTAAATATTCATATGGATCACATCACACCAAATATTGTCCTCATAATTGCCAATCTTAAAGGACACCAAACATCTGTTAGTCACAGGGATGACATAACCATTAGACCATGTAACATGGTAGTATTTAGGTAGCTTCTCAGTTGGCTAATGAAGCTTGTTAATAACCTCTTGCGCAACAACATTTATTGCACTACCATTGTCAACAACCAAATTAGCTTACTTGTCTTCGACTCTTACTCGCGTTTGGAATTTCTTAGTCTGTCTCCACGCTTCTTCTCCTTCTCATTTGTGGTGAGAAGTTGACGAATGACAAGTGTGGGATTATCTTCTCTCGCAAAATGCGTCTCTATAACATGGGCTCTTGGTCTTTGCTGAAATTTTCCTTCTTGAGAATGAGATCGACGGGGGGCGAGATTTTCTAAGCATGAGCTCAACACAAGTAAGTTCCTTATATGCTTCTTGAATGGTTTTGCAAATTTACATTTGCTCGTATGCTTGGCCTTGAACCTTTGATATAACGAGCTCCATCATTCTTATGGCTCTCCCGTAAGCCACATAAACTTTCCAATTCTTGATATATAAATATATATATATATATATATTCATCAATAGTTAAATTTTCCTGGTACTGGTTTTCATATCTAAACTGATATACAACGGCTTCAATATGTCTCATCTTGATTTGAATCGAAGAGGAGGAAACATAAAAAATCTAATGCTTTTCTAAACTGGTTTTGGAGATCGCAGGTGTAAAAGCAAGTCACTCTTTGGAATCCTGATGATCCAAATATTGCTGATTGATGGGCTGGGCTGATGACACCGTGAAGGGGTCTGATTGGAATTGGGCCCACCTGACTCGGGCTGCAAAATTCTACAGTTCTTTTTTTACTTGTAGTCTGGGTTCGGGTTCAGGCCTGACCTGAACTTAGCCCCAGAACAAGGGTTGGCTTGTCACGTGTGGAGTAGACACGTGAAGGTCTGCCTTTGGCTTTCCTAGTCTCGATTCGTGTAGGAAAATTTTAAAAGGGAGGACTTACTGCTTCTGTTGGTTAGAGAAAATGGCAACCGAACCTCTATGATCTGGCATTCAGTGAGGTGCCACGATGGAGCTATGGGGCCTCGATGCTAGGTTCACAATGAAGCGTGTGACGCGACGGTGGTGAAGCTGCAGTCGATAGATTGTCCGTGGTGCCAAGTACGCCCTCCGAACTCAGATCTCCCTTTCTTTCTGTTATTTCTCTCTTCTATTTTCTTTTTTGTTGGACTAGGTGGAGGGGTCAGAAATCGAAGAGGTTTCCGGTGGGAAGTGGTCTTGGTGGAAGAATTTGCGGTTGGGGCTTGGTTTTGATGGAATGGACGGTGGAGTTCGGCAGGGAGGATTGGGCTCGAACAAAGGTTAGGGCTTGGCCTAGGTTTTGAAGGTGTTGGGATCAATTGGTTTTGGGTTTAGGGATTAGATTTTTCTTTTTCTTTTTTTTGTTACAAGAAACTGGGGACTTCGACGAGGGAATCGGAAATTTGGGTTTTAGGGTTCTGGATGTTGATTTGTGAAATCAATTTTGGGAATCGGCCAAAAGGAGGTGGGTTTTAGGGTTCGGTTTATTTGTTAAGGGTAAGGGATGATGGGTAGTGGCTTCCGTGGCATGGGTTTGGGGTTATGATCCGATTTTTGAGATCAGTGGATTTGGCTGCATCTGCTTGTAGGAATGGGTTGATCGGGTGGGGATGAAATAAATGGAGTGATGAGGGTTAATGTATGATGAGAGAGATAAAATCCGGAGAATGTCTTTCTGGTAATCACAGGATTGTGTTTCTAATACCAATTGATGCAACTCTGGATCCATGAATGAGGAAATAGACCAACTTTGATAAGGTTTGGCCGAATCCACAAAGGATTCAATGATAAGAGACCAAGCTCCAAAAGAGACTTGGCTGAATCCCCAAGGGATTCATCTCAGAGTATTCTCAACCCAAAGAACAACTCACAACCATATAACAAAAAAAAATAAAAACAGCCCATAATAATTCTTTAATTGAATAATGAAAAGCTAGCTCTCCCAATAGTATTTCAAGTGGCGAGGGGTGAAGGGTATGAAGTAAGGACGATCATGATGGGACATTCTCTTTTTTTTCTCTTTTTATTTTAAAGAAGTACAGGTAAAGATTCTATTAAAATTAAAGCAACAGCATACAACAAGCTCAGCTGCACCTTCGGTATACGAAAATTATACCCCACAAGATGATTACATAATAGAAACCAAGGGGAAGACGTGACAAACCCCAAGCACATGATGATGGGACCTTGCCTTTCCTTGGATTTGAATTACTAGGGTGACTAGATAAAGGCTGCGTATTCATTTCCCATCTCCCTTGATTCATTTTCTCGTGAAGGAGAGATTATTCGATAGTCATTTTTGGATATTCACCTTGTTTTTCCTTCATCCATGGCCATTTTTAGAAATACAAGTCTTAGAATTCCTATGAATACAATTACATGAAACAAACAGGTCAGAGTTTCATGACTTTGATAAGATAAAAAATGAGAATTTGAAGTTAACTTTTGGTTGGTTTGAAGTGGTGACAACCTTAATATAAATAATAATAAAGTGAGATACCAAGGGTGGGGTTGACTATCAACAAGTGTAATATTTCTGAATTTTTTTGCATATCAAGTGGGAGAGTTACCTTTTACATAACTTGGTATTCCTCTTTGTACTAGTAAGCTTATCCCCTGTCAGGAATCTCTATTTCCAGGCTCTATTTGTCTAAATGTCTAAAGTGGGTAGAGGTCTGGACAATTAAGAGCATTTGGCTCTGCCCACTTTAGAGAAGTAGAGGCGAAGCCTCTTAAAACCACGGCCCCCTTCTCAATGCAATTGAAAGGTAGAGGGGACAAAAAAGAAGCGAATGAAAAATGCTCTAAATGTCCGCAACGCCCAGCCCATGTTATCTATTTTAAATCTGAGAGAGTAAATCAAGATCCAAACTGTTGGAAATGTTCACAAGATCGAACACAGCTATGGGACCAAATTTCAGCCGCTGGATCATCACCAATCTCGAGATATTTGCAAAAAAAAAAAAAAATTTGAGCCATTTGATATTATTTTCTGGATTCTGTGCGCCCAAAACACAAAATCCAAACCATTAAATCTCTTTGGAAGGCTGAACAGGGCCACCAAATTTCAAAGCTTGATACCTCATGGATCTCAAGAAATTTGCAAACAAATATCAACCATTGATGTACCATGCTCAGTTCTAGATTGGTCCATAGGCAGTCTAGTTTTTCTCTTGTTTTTTTGTTTCTAGGATAGTAAATCACAATCTAAACCGTTGATACTGTTCATAAGGTCAAACATCACTATGGGTCTAAATTTCAACCGTTGGATCATCACCAATCTCGAGATATTTGCACAAAAACGTGGACCACTTGACATTGTTTTCTAAATTCTGTGAGCCCCAAACACTAGATCCAAACAGTTAAATTTCTTTGGAAGGCCGTCAAATTTCAAAGATTGATATCTTGTGGATCTAGAGGAATTTGTGAAAGATTTCAAACATTGATTTTAAAAAGTCTATTTAAAATATATCCTTGCATTACAAAACACTCCTTTTGATTCTAGCCTCTTTTTTTATGGCACTTTTTTAATGGCTCTATTTTGATGGGTCTATCAAAAAAGATTAGAGATACCAAACAAGGCCTTACTCAAGCTCCTTACCCAGTGACAGAGAGAATTGAACGAAAGTTGTCTACTTGGAAATGTACATACTTATCTTTAGGCCCCAAGAAAGAAAAAACAATAATAACAATAACAATAATTAAAGCTGCTCCAGCAATACTAATTTACTATTTATTGGCCCGTCATTTTGCAATGAGTTCCCAAAAAAAGGAAAGAAAATTCAAAGAGATGAAGGAAAGATTTCCAAAAATTATGAAATTCAATTAGTAGGATGCGAAAAGTTGTCCTATAAGAGTTGGTGGTTTGGACATTCGATGTTCGAACCACTAAAAGGGCAACTAACGTGTTACTTAGGAAGGGCTTTAGTAGTTGGTTGATGAAGATTATGGTTGTGGCATGCTATATTGTTTAAAAAGTATTGTATTTCCAGTAGTGATTGGGATGTTCTAGTTGCTTTCCCAAATGCTTCAGGAATACGGTGAGCAATTATGCATACTTGACAAAATTTCTTCGTCATTATTCGATATAGATGAATGATGAGTGATCAGGTCTGATTTTGGACATATTTACAGCATTGAAGTGTCAGGCTGGCTGAAGAGTTTCCTCCTTTAATTGCAATAACACTGGATGCAGATTATGGGTTTTGATTATTTGGAGAGCAACTCTACCTCCACTAGTTCTTCTATTTCAAGGAGACACCTTGGTGCGAACAGCAGAGGTAGAGATGCGGGAGGGCAATGAAGATAAAAAAGATAAGGAAGATGATACCTTTTCTTGGGCTCTCACCAAACTCCAATCCGGAGACGTTACGACAGATGAGAAAGGTAGGGCTTAAGAGACTCAAAACTTGGGCTCTCACCAAACTCCAATCCAGGAGGCATTAGGGATTTCTTGGAGGACAACTCGAAGAAAACTCATTTTCATTAATCATCAATCCTTCATTCCCTTAGCCAAAGAGGCTTCACATCATTATATAGGAAAATAAATAACCCTAAGACTAATTTGGATGGTCCAAACACACTGATGGCCATGATTAAACATCCTAATAAGCAACCTAAAACATAATTAAAGGCCTAAATAACATAAAATATATGGGCTGAGCCCAAAGACTTGGACAAGATAATTGGGTTGGGCCCGTTGGAGGGTCAACCCATGGGGACCATGGGCTTGTCTAGCATCAATTTTTCCCCTTCTTGGAGAAAACTCGACCTCGAGTTTTATATAAGTCCTCTAGGATCAAATATCAAGCTCACAAATCCTCGATGAGCGACTTGGTCTTCAACCTCTTGGCATGACTTGGAGGCTGGAATCAATACTTTCAACTTCAGGCATGTCTACCATATAGATGTCGAATGGGGAATCCATTGCTTCTTAAATCGGGAACTTGCTTTTGATTGAGATCTAAACATTTGATGCATCAACTTAGGAATATCAACTGGCTTCACACAATCTCCATGCATTAATGATGGATCTCCGAAGACGAAATCAATATGTGGGACTTCAATCACTTGATTTTCATTCGCAACCTCTTGATCAATAGCTTGCTCTTATGATGCTTTAGCTTACTCTTCTGGAAGTGTTTTTGCAATGGATTTGTCTACTAGAAGCTCAGTTGGCTTGCATACTACTTCCAATTGTTCAGTGTGCTGGTCTCCTTCTTGAGTTGCTCGCACTTGTTGATCAACACTATCCAAAGAAGAAATTTCGGAGGCAACTGTCATGATGGAAGTTTATGGATGTTGTTCTTGTACCTCAATATTCATATTGGCATCATGGTGATCACCCATATCATCTTGACAAGACCACTCAATTTTCTCAATGGGTGTAGTGATTGCCTCAAGTTGCTCCTGTAAAGTAATCATTTGTGCAAACAAGTCTTGTATTTGTTTGGCAAGTTGATCGAAGGTAGCAGCAACAACTTGGGCATCAACTTGGGAGGAAACATGAATTGGCTTCTCAACACAAGTATTGATCTCATTAGCAACAGTCTCCACAATATGTGTTCCTGTCGATTGTTGAGATTCTCTTGCTAGAGGCTTAGAAACTTCTATGCGGGACCGATTAAGCTTACGTTCAACACGAATTGCTTCTCTACGTGCTTCATACAGGGTCATACAGCCTCTCATGTTTTCCAATATGCTTGGTCTCAAGCCTCTAGAAAGCTGAGGCAACAATGTGTGTCATCTTCAACTAATCGACATACTTGTCACAGCCATGAAAATTTCTTATAATATTCATCAACTGTCAGTTCTCCATGTTGCAAACTCAAGAATCCCAGAAAATAGACTATGTTCTCACAATACCAATTTCCATACTTGTGCCTGTACTGTACTCTTTGAATTTTATTGAAAGTTTCAATGCGGTCCAACTTCATATTGGCTTGAAGGCTCAATAAATATATATATATATATATATTGAATTGACCTTTGTATTATCTCTGATTTTCAGAAATTTGCAATTTAAAACAGATCAACAATTGGAGTTCGGATGGCTTCAATATTAGCAAATCAAATTCTAACCATCCGATTTGATCAAAATTCAAAACAGGCCTTGACTGGAGATGATGTCAGTGATTTGGCTGTTATCAAGATCTGTAGGTTATGGGCCCACGTGTTGATGTCTACAAATCTGATGCAAGTGGGTTCTTTTTTTCTTTTCTTTTAAGCTGCTGTTTACTGTTTGTTTGGATTTGGGCCAAACTCAAACTCAGGCCCAACTAGGCTTGTGCTGCTAGCAGGTTGAATTGACCTGAACTAAAGCCCACTGCTGGGCTCAACACACACGTGTGAAGGGATGAGAAATCCTCTTGTGCATGCAAAGAAGAAAAAGCGAGGACTAGGGCTTCCAATCAACTCCTCTCTGCTGCCGGTCTGAAGAGATAGAGATGGCGACGGAAGATGCTGATTATGTCGCTCTTGGTGGTGAAGATGGTAGGAAGGCACGGCTGCTGGTGGCTGGCGATGACAGGTGTTGGCGACGGCAGATGGTGCCGGCAATGGTGGAGTGTCAATGGAGATGGAGGTTGATGCGATGGTGCAAGGTACGCTAAGTTTTTTTTTTTTTTTTTTTTTTGTTCCTTTTTTCTTTCTTCCTCTCTCTGCTCCTTTTTTCTTCTCTCTGTTCTCTTCTTCTGCCATTCTTCCTTTCTGCTCTATTTCTTTCTTCTGTCTCCTCTTCCTCGTCTCTCTCTGTTTTTTTTTTTTTTTTTTTTTTTTGGGCATGAATGGGTGAATGTGTTCGGGTGGGGCCCAGTTGGCCGGATCGATGATGGGGTTTTGGGTTCTTAGGGTTTGAAGGGCTGATTTTGGTTCAAAGTTGGGTTTCAGGAATTTGGGGAAAATGTTGGGGACTTGGATTAGGGCTCAGGTAAAGAGATTTTGGTTTTTAGGGTTTTGATTGGAGCTTAGGGTTAGGGTTTTGTATGGGTTTTGGATTCTGATTTGAGGATTTTGGGATTTCCAGTTGTAATCTGAAATGGGATCACATGATTAGGGTTTTGAAGAGGGTACAACTAGGGTTTGGATCTTGCTCAACAGAAGTGGTTTGGGGTCTGTATGTAGCCTGATCATAGGGAAAGGACTTGGTGGTGGGCTGAATGGGTTGACAGTCTTGGAGGCTTGTGTTTAGGGCTGTGTACAGGATCGTGATGAAGGCTCTCTGTTGATGGAGGTCTCTGACGATAATGATGAGTAGAATGGAATCATTGAAAAGGGTATGGATTACCTAATTATCTTTGTGCCGATTTTCTATTCCAAGTGGATCGATTTTCAGCTCTGATACCAATTGGTGCGGACAACGGAGTTAGATATGCGGGAGGGCGATGAAGATATAAAAGACAGGGAAGATGATACCTTTTCCTGGCCTCTCACCAAAATCCAATCCGGGCGCGTTACTTCAGATGAGCAAAGTAGGGCTCAAGAGACTCAAAACTTGGGCTCTCACCGAACTCCAATCCAGGAGGCATTAGGGATTTCTTGGACGACAACTCGAAGAAAACTCATTTCCATTAATCATCAATCCTTCATTCCCTTAGCCAAAGAGGCTTTACATCATTATATAAGAAAATAAATAACCCTAAGACTAATTTGGATGGTCCAAACACACTGATGGCCACGATTAAAACATCCTAATAAGCAACCTAAAACATAATTAAAGGCCTGAATAACATCAAATAAACGGGCTGGGCCCAAAGGCTTGGACAAGATAATTGGGTTGGGCCCGTTGGAGGGTCAACCCATGGGGACCATGGGCTTGTCCTGCATCAATTTCTCCCCTTCTTGGAGAAAACACGACCTCGAGTTTTATAGAAGTCCTCCAGGATCAAATCTCAAGCATACAAATCCTCGATGTGCGACTTGGTCTTCAACATCTTGGCATGACTTGAAGGCTAGAATCAATACTTTCAACTTCAAGCACGTCTTCCACATAGATGTCGAATGAGGAGAAATTGGTAGGTCAACCCATGGGGACCATGGGCTTGTCCTGCATCACAACTGCATGCTGAGCAGATTTAGGCTATATGAAGGTTTCAATGAAATTTTACAAGGCTCTTATCCAAAGTAGAAGAGATATATGGGTGTGGAACTCAATAGAAATGACGAATTTTCAATCAAAAGCTTTCATGACCAAATTGTTTAAAACAAGAGAAGAAATGACATTTTTCCACCCTTTTGGAGAATTAAAGCTCCACCAAGATTTTTAGCTTTTAAGTGGGAAGGTTCATAGGTCAAAGTTTTGGTTGTCACTTGAGGCGCCATCGAACGATAATTGTCATGTGTAGAGCCTATGTTTGAGAGGTTGAAAGGTGCTCATTGTCACAAACACAGTTTCCTAGTTCGATTCATATTACTTATCATTGGAAAATATGAAATGTTCCATAACAGTGAAATAAACACCAATCCTGCCCTGCCACCTAGTGAAGTGGGCAACTTGGGGCCATCTTTTAATGTGAAGTGGAAAAATGATAATGGGATTCACCTAATGTAATTCCTCTAAAGCCTCATACAGATTTCTTCGATGATCTAATTCATTAGGAAACCAGCCATAGAAATGCATGCCATCATCTGACCTTCTCAAAGAAGCCTCTCTCTACTCCTAAAATCTCAACCACCATTTTACTAGTAAAGCTCAATTCTTTCCTAACATAAGTATCCAAGTAATTTAAGTAACAACCGAGCGATAATAATCTATTGCTTTATATATCAATGTATGCCTAGCATTGGGATAACTGGTACTAGAAGGCTTGGACTCCAAGATGCTAAATTTGTCCTTAAGTTTCGGAATATATGCTTGAAACTTAAATCAACTATTAAATCTAACAAACCTATTCATTGAGAACCACTGTTTGATTCTATGTTTGTTTCTGGGGTGAACAGTTTCTACCAGCTTATGTTCAAAAACAAAGCAATCACTTGCCAGGCTAGACATCCCAGTCACAGAACTATTCCGACAGCTTATAAATTTCTGAAAGGGTACCTGCCGGTTGTGCACATATTCCAAAAATGAAGGTATATCAGGATAGCGGCACCGATCAACAGTTGTAGGTCTCTGGAAACAAATGATGTCCCCATCTTCAAGCTGCGTACAAAAAATCATAACAATCAAGAACTGTCCAACACTGATATATCATTAAAAATTCTTCCATAAAAATGAAAACATTAATGTGTCAAATGAAATTAACCTGACTAGCCCGAAATGTGAGCTTCTTGTCAATAGGTTCACACATAACAGTCGGCTCAAATTTTATTTCCTGACATCAAAAGAAAAAATAATAATAAAAAAAAGCAACGAAAAAAAACAAAAAAAAAAAAAAAAAAAAAAAACATTAAGTCAAAAATTCTGCCACAAAAATTATTTCTGGATGATGGACAAGTAAATGAAATACGCGATGGAAACTTCAAGAAGAAATGGGAAATGCATTTCCTACATAATTAGATCTCATATGCCTATTAATATCTAATATGTGCTGGAAACTCAAGGGCCACCCCATCACTATTTGCAAAATAGTTAACCCTAATGGGCCAGCCTACATGCATGTCAATCAAGAGGGAGATAGAAAAGCCTTACTAAGGATGATTGGGAGTGAGCCAAATTTTGCCCCCATCTGACCATTCTAAGTCCTAACCCTCAATTTAAGAGCCACTTTTATAACTTTCAATCTTTGGATAATATGTCCATTCCAATAAAGCTCCAATGATGTATACCAGTCAAATAAGTGTCAGATTGAAAGTGAATGCAAATTCGCAGTGCGTAGTTGATGATAGGTGGCAGTGGGAAAGGGTTGGGTAGTTCAGATTGATCATGTGTAGGTTCCATACAGAGAATACCTATTTGCAAATAGAAACCAGGGCCAGCCCCAAAATTTGTGTGTGCATGTTCGGACCACCAGTCGGACAGGATTCAATTGGAATCAGTCAATACAAGACTGCTCTTCCAATCAAAATCCATTTAATGCATTCAAATGAACTGGGAGTTTAGATCAATTATAGTTTGTCTAATAACATCCTTTGATTCTGATATTCTGACATACCTGGGCACAATCACTCTAGTAGTTGAAACCGGCAATTTAAACCATGGTTTTAAAATTGGTCGAGCCCGAGTCGACATGGACTTGATAGGAAATGATACTAGTCACCCCTCCTAGTCACCTACTTAGCCAAGTCCTATAGTTTTTGTGCCCTAAATGCACTTATTTTATTTCCTATTTTGACTGAAGAAGTTGCAAGAAGGTCATATGCACATCTTACGCTGTCGAGAGATCAAAATCACTTTTTTTTCTTAAATATCAAAGCACTTTACCCAGCTTGGAGCCACAAGGGATTTACCCAGCTTCCCCTAGGCCCGTAGGGATTAGTCCAAACCAAAGGGCTGGGACACCCTCTGCTATATATATATATATATATATATCAAAGCACTTTAAGATGAGTAGTACTATTCATTCGACTGAATGAAACATAAATTTGGGCACCTCTAACAACTAAATTCCATTACTGATAAATGGAAAACAACAAATATTAAATTCTAGATTCAAAGAACTATACTTTCCGTATTTCGGGCCCGTAGAGATGCACAAAACAAAAAAAAAAAAAAAACATAAGGAAATAATATTTTAGAGAGTATACTCTTTCATTTTCTAAAGGAAAAAAAATCTTCTACATTTAGCAACCCAAGAAAAATAACAAGAAAAGTTAATTTTCTTTCACAAAATTCCTTTTTTTTTTTTTTTTGGTGCAATAGCTCCCCCTGTAGAAAATATTTTGCAATATAGAAACCTTTCAAAATAGGCTTTGCAAATGGTGGAAGTCTTTGCTTCACCAAATCTATCGTGATGTGTTTGTTTATATGTGTGACAAAGTAAAGGTAGATGTCACATGATGGTAAAGGTTACGTAAAGTAAACGTGAGACAAAGTATGGGAGAAATAAAGTGGGAGAGAGAGTGGTAAAATAGTTAGGTTTTGTTTTGACTTTATTTTTTTACAAGCTACCATGGTTTTATGTTGTAAAGAAAAAGTGGCTTGTGGTAAAGTTTGGGTAAAAAAATAGCAGCTAGAGTTTACCACACTACTTTTTCATTTAAACATGGTAAAGGGGTAATATATCACAACTGGGTCAAGGCATGCTTACTTACATGTGTGGCAAAGTAAAGGTAGATGCCATGTCAAGGTAAAATCTGAGATAAAGTACGGTGAGACAAAGTTTGTGGTGAAGTAAAGTGGGAGAGAAGGTGGAAAAATAGTTGCTTTTTGTATTGACTTTATTTTACCAATCTTTTTTTTCTCTAGGTTGGCCTACTAACCAGGATTGATATTATCAACCTGAAGACCTAGGGATTGATCCCTAAACATGTGTACAATACCGAGGTGCCAACATCACTCAACCACGAGTGTTTGGCTTATTTTATCAAATTTTACCATGGTTTCATGCAGAAAAGAGAAAGTGGCTTGTGAAAAAAAAAAATGCCGCAGCTGGACTTGACTTTACCGCACTACTTTTTCATCCAGACATAGTAAAGGGAGAATGTCATATTTGGGTCAACTTACTTTCACCTTTACTTTACCACTTGCTAAAATAAATGCCTCCAAAGGAGATTGTGATTGTGTGGACAATATGACGAGGATGGTGGTGGTGGTGGTGGTGATGGCTAAGATGGTGATTATGACAATGATCTTGGTGGCCATCATGGTGACGTAATGATGATGTTGATGATTACGACAATGATGATGATGTTGATGATTATGACGATGATGATGTGGTGAACATGATGGTGATGGTGATGGTGATGGTGGTGATAATGATGAGTGGTGGTGGTGATGGTGGTGTTCAGTGATCACGATTATGATGATGGCGGTGGTTGTGGTGTTGATGATCAGGATGATAATAGATGATAGTGATCACCATGATGGTGGTGGTGGTGGCAACGATGTCGTTGATCATGACGATGGTTACAATGACGATGATTATGGGGTGGTATTCATCATGATTATGATGATGAAATGGGATGGTGTTCAACACGATGATGATGATGATGTATGAGGATGGTGATGATGATGATGGAGTGGTGGTTGTGGTGGTGGTGGTGGTGGTGGTGACAATGATGATGGTGGGATGGCGGACTGGTAGTCATGATGATGAAGATTGTGGTGGTGGTAGTAAAATTTTCTTTAATGATTAAGCAGGGTGGGAAGTATATACTTGAGTGGTTTGGATTTCAAAGGTGGGCCCCTCAATGAATTTGTTTAAAAGAAATTAATATAATAATGAACTTTACTATGAACAATGACATTAATTTGTTTTTATCTTGAATTTTTTTAACATATATCATAATCTACAGCACCAACCAAACAATTCAATATAAAATCTGTTACATTCTTCAAAAATTGCCAAACAGCAAAAGTATTACAATGATTAGGATATTATATACTATCCCATTCAGTACTATTTTATTCTTTCAATATCTAATTTTGTAAATATCTTATTATGCAATGGGCCCTTAGATTTATTTTTTTTCCTTATTTTGCATACTTTTCAAATGTGGAAAAGTTGATTAGACTCAAGTAGAGCCCCCACACCAACAAACCCAGCCCAACCCCACACACCCCTTGGCTCTCCCCAAACACCTCTTTGATCAATACAACCTACTCATAACCACAACACACCCAACCTGTCAGAACCCATGATTCCCAGTTTACTGATCTGACCATTGGATTGATTGAGTTAAAAAACAAATTGAACACTTCAGAACCTTTGATTTCAAAGGTTACGATGATCCAGAGGGGCTGGCATGCATCTAGGTGTGACCCCAAAAAGAGGGCACCTGGTACTTTTTTATTAGTGTTAACAGTAAAATCATTATTCAAAAATATCTGAGATCTCCTGTGCACACATATTTTCAATGTTCTTTGTCCATCAACCTTTTGGCGCTAACTCTAACCACCACTGCTGCCAAAGGGCACTGAATGAGAACTTTGACGTGTAAATCATCCAACTGATGTAACTGACTGGAAATTATGTAAATAATTACCTCAAAAAGTTCAATATCTTCATTGGAAGAGAAACCCGCCATTTCATTTAATTTTGTTAGGATTTCTGCTGGCTTACCTCCACCTTTAACAAAAAGCCTTCCCATGTACCTTACATGATTTGGGAAAAAAATAAAAAATAAAGTGGTAATAGTGTCACAAAATGCGAAAAGAGCAAGGTTATCAAAAAAAAATGCTAAAAGAGCAAACCAATGGCAAGGTAAGAAATCAGTGAATACCTGAGCTGTTCTTTTGCAGGATCATAAAGCTTGAAGAAAAGCATTATATCATCTTTGGTTTTGTCAGGTGGAAGAAGTTGACGCAAGTCCTGTAAGGTCAATCACACAGGAAAAATCAGGTACAGTTTGGCATCTCTTCTTTTTCCCTCTTATTGGCTTAAAACTGATTGGATCAGGTTTTAGCATGTTTGGTTGGATGAATTACTGTGTCCATTTCAAATGACAATAAGACCATATGTCTCTGTTTCATAAAGTCAATGAAACTGGCAGAATCCAATCAGACCGGTTTGTCCGAAGCGGGTAGATATAGGCTACAGTGTTATGGACATTAGGAACTAGGACAGTCCGTTTTTCATTTTTTTTTTATTTATGGGACCCACAATCATGATCCAAGCCGTTAGAAATATTCAGAAGGCCAAACACGGCCACGTGTCAAAATTTCAGTTGTTGATCTATCTCTAATCTCGAGATATTTACAAAAAAAGGTGAGCCCTTTGATCTAATATTCTGGACATTGTGCGCCTCATAATCATGATATGATTTGTTGATTCTCTTTGGAAGGCCAAAAACGGCCACAGGTCCAAAAATGAGCCTCTAAATCCAAGTGGTTCTTGAGATATTTATAAAAACGTTTTTTTACCGTGGATGCACCATGATTTTTGACTGAGTTATGAAATTGTATACAGGCAATGTGATTTTTCTTTTTTGCTTTTTTTTTTTTTTGTAAATTCGGCCACCAAAAGTCATGATCCAAACCATTGGATATATTCAGAATATCATGCACGACTTCTATGGGTCCAAATTTTAGTCATTGGATCATCATAAATTTTGAGATATTTACAAAAAAACCACAAACATTTATATCTACCTTTTTTTTAAACCATGGCCCCCAAATGCAAGATCCAAACCATTAATTCTCTTTGTAAGGCTAAACACAACCATGACGTCAAATTTCAATACTTGAATCCTCATGGATCTTGAGATATTTATGAAAAATTTTCAACCATTGTTTTAAAAATGTCTATTTCAATCATTTTTTTCTATGTAACCAAACAAACTATTTCTACACATCTATTTCAAACAGGGCCATTTGAAACAACAGATCTGTCTCATATAGATAAGAGACACCAAACAGGGCCTCAGTAATGCTAGAAGCAGTTCATATTTTAATGTAGAAACAGAAATCCCCACCCTGTTTCTTTTAGGTACTAATTGAACTGAAAACTCAAAATTATAGCATGATAATCATATGCTAATGCGCTAAACTAGTAGGAGAAGCTGTTGCTCATTCATCACCAACATGTTTCTTCTAGGAACTAAAAGAAATGAATACTCAGAACTCATTTTCAGGTAACCATAAGTTAAGTTGCATTAAATTGGTAAGTGGAGGGGAGTGGCTTCTTGCTAATCTGAGCTCTTTCTATCCTTTTCTGTTTTTAGGACACCACGGTGTCCCCTTTCTGTTGTATAGCTTTTGTTTTCCCCCTTGAGAGGTGGCTGTATTTTTGGGGTTCCTCTTTGCTGCTTCTCAGTATAATTCTTTTTATACTGCAAAGCTTTTGATTAATACAAGTTACCATTTCAAAAAATAAATAAATAAATAACAGTTGCATTAAACTGGCAAGAAAAATGGCTACCGGTCCAAGCTCTACTTCCAGAAACAATTTCAGCTCTGCATTGTGGAACTTGTTTGATACCTCCCTTAATTGTCCAACCTACAGTGCAACGAGAGTGATTATCAGCTCAAAAGATCCATCTGGCTACTTTTAGCATACCCATCCATTGGAAATCTAATCTAATTAAGGGATATAGTATAAATTATGTTTAAAACAACGAAACCCCTGCAACAACATGCAATAGGGAGATAATGCCGAGCCAAAATCAAGTCTAACAACTACACCATTAGGATCATACGGATCAAAATTCGCAACTGAATAACATCAAAGTCAAACCAAATTCCAAAATGTGAAGCCAACGAAATGGGAGTACATCATAAAAATTTATTGAACACAATTATGTTTGATGAAACTTTTGAACAGGAAAGACTTAGCAACCAGTTTCCCAATAAAGCATTTTTACAGTGACATGCCCATTGCAAGACATCATCATCCCCATATCCTACACTCACACGTAACAGTAATGACACAATAGTTGGCAGACAAGTGAACATGTTTTTAACTAGAGCCTGGACTCTTAGATTCTTCAATTACAACAGAAACAATTTTAAGTCTTAACTACAACAAAAAGTCCAAATCAATTAAGATAACACCCTTAAGGGGTCGTTTGCCCTTCATGCATATGGGATTGGAAAGTGCTTTTACATATGTAAATGTTAAATACGTGATACACATTACCATGTTTGTCAAAATCACCATTTTCACATGAGTAAACGAGGACATCCAACAGTTATACATGTGTTCGGATTTTTTGGACATTTTTCACAAATTTCACTAAATCCATGAACATTTAAGATATGAAACTAAGTGTCCTAATGGTTATTATTAATACGAGAATATTGAACAGTTCGGATAATAAATTGGGGGCCCACAAAAGTTCAGAAAATTAGATCTATGGGTTGGGCTTTTATGGACATTTTCACAAACTACTCAAAATCTATAAAGATTTAAAATAATAAACTTAAAGGTCTTCAGACGTATTAGCTCAAGCAACATATTTAATGGTTTGGATTACAAGTACGGGCCCCGCAGGAATCTAAAATGAGTGGTGGGATTTGATAGTGTGACCAACTGCATAACCAAATGCAATCACCATGTGAAACTCTATTGGCGCCATTTTGCAAGTGAGATGTGAAAGTCAGTTTCAAACCTATTTAGGTGTGAAATTTTTCATCTGAAAATGCCCTTATTTACATACAATTTTCACATCTCATTTACACACCACATGCATAAATAAGCACAAACAAATGTGATTATACATAAATATTACACATGTGAATCATTTGCATATGTAAATAACAGCAAACAAACGGCCCCTGATCTCATCAATGGTGACAGTGTATCTACAATGACAACAACAAAAATAATATGCTATTTTCATTAAAACTACCAAACCCCCTTCATGACGAGGAACTCTTCAGACACACACAGAAAAGAAAAAAAAAAAAGAGCAACAATTGCATTGCAACATATGAAGAAAACTCATACAATTGCAGAGTGGACATGCATAAAATGCCTTCCCCAATCCAAAGGCTCCTAGCTCAATAATTGTACAAGTTTTCCAATGACAAGACCCTCCTCAGTCCTCAGAACGAAGCCTCACCCAATAGATCTACTCTACCTCCATTACCTTGTCAAAGTTCATATTGTCATTCCTCAACCAAAGAAAACATCTCCATTAATTTTACATTATATGCCAGTAAATAGTGTTCTTGGGCATAATATGTAACAGATCAACATTTAAGTGTTCGAAATTATATCTAAATTGCTAAAAATTATATCTGATGTATTGGTTCCATGATAACTGTAACTATCGGAACAAAAAGGATAACACAAAACAATCGTAGAAAAATAAAACACGTAAAGAAATATACTGGCAGAACATAATTACAGATTGAGTTTCCTCTTGGTGCGTCAATGGTCTATTCGGACGATATGTATGGTTTTGGCGCTTAGCCCACAGCCAATAGCGATGAAATTGCACTGGTATGCCGAATTCTTTTGCCACCTCCTCCTATTAACAATATCTAGTTAGGAACAGTAACAAAATAAAAGTGAACAAACTAGATAATGACAAATAATGATGAAACAAAAAAAAAAAATTTAATCTCCAAGTTCAATTAATTATTATTATCAGCCTTGTGAGATTTTAGTGGAAAAAGGCTTTAGTTGTTGTCTAATGCAAGTTTTTTTGCACTTTGGGAGTGGGGTAGTGTAGCTTGATTCTGTTGGGTCATCATTTCCATTTTCTATTCTTTTTTCTATTTTGCGCACACAGACATATAAATGATTGGAATATAAAGAAAAACAAGATCAAAAAGGATTACCAACATGATGAAAACAAGCTATCTTCATAATTGAAAACAATATTTAAGAAACTAAAGACAAAAGGTAAGAAATTAAGGAGACAGGTTGAATTTCTAGGAAGCTTCCGAAAATTGCATTAATTTCAAAGCAGGTAAACCATAAAAATAAGAATAAGAAACCAAGTAAAGATCAGTAAAACAAATGAGGACCATAAAGGAGGCAACACTATCTTTTTGAGGTAATTGTATGAAAAGGAGGATGATATGTGGTCAATATTGTAAGGCAGCACTTCAAATCCTTTTTCAATGGTAATTTATAACCTCGCTAATACTTTTCCTATAACTATTAACCGCAACACACTCATGGTTGAGCGGTGTCACACAGATGACCAAGGATCAATCCATGGGTCTTCCAGTTGAATGTATCACTCCTAACCAGTAGCCAAAATCTTAACAACAAAAAAAACATCATTAACCACTAAAAGGGCACAAACAATACTCATTAAATGTCAAATTCAATTTTGAAGAATTCATTTTGACAATGTTGCAACAAATGATGAGAAAGACTTACTGGAACATCAAAGGCACCAAATACTACACTACAGCAAAGAAAAATGGTACCTTAAAAAGATTAAAAGGCATCTGTTTCTGAATACGAAAACTACGGACTTTATCATGGTCCACAAGATCAAAATATATATCCTTTCCAACCTGCTCAGCAAGATCTTCATTACGGGCAACCTAGGCACATTACAACAGTTGATTTAGCAAAGAACATCAAAAGGACGCATTATCTTAAGTAAGCTACTTATTTACCGAAAGGAGAAGTTCAAAGTCAAAACCTTGATAATGGTATAAAGGTGTGCTTCTGCTTTTTCCTTCTTCTTGTGTTCCTTTTCTTCCTGTTCTCTCTTTAATCTTGACTGAGAGAAGTTGAAAAATACACTCAGTCCATTCATCCCCAGAATAAACATTTTTCGAAGCAAATTCCATCAAACATTCAAATACATTAACCATATCATACCCTTAGATGTTCGGCAATGTCCTTCTCATCCACATTACAAATTATTTTCTCCTTGTCGCTTTCACGGATATACACAAGCATATATGCATTTGAATATTTTGTAAACTTAAACGGAGTGTTATTGAAGCCCGGATTTGTCTGTGGTAACTATTGGACATATACAGAAGAAAACAAACCACACAGATCAAATGAGAGTAGTAGTCAAGGATAACAATAGATGTAGCACCAAAAAGTAATATTGGTGATGTATCTCACCTCTTCTTCACCACCATACTGCTCCTCTAATGCCCTCTTCATATCTTCTTTTGTCACCCTTTCATCATCAAACTTGAACCTTAAAAACAGAATATTATCAATCAATAAAGATACAACATCACCGTGAGGACCATCCTTTATACAAATATCATACCATGACAAATTGTAAGCCTAAAGATTAACAAGCAAGCAAAAGCCACTAGTAACCCATGTACCAATAATGTGCACAATAGCACAATGTACAATAAACAACTTTACAATAATGACCAGCAGAAAATGGCCACAAAAGATATCATGCAATGTTAAACGAGTATAAAAATGGCAGTTCACCCACCATGTTCATTAGAAGAACCGCAGCACTTCTATATTCAAATAGGCTGACCCATTTCAGCAAACCACTATATGAATCTAGAGACTACAACAGTTTTCAATGCCTGCATGTACAATTCCTAGCAGCCTCAAGTGACAACCGGTAGCAACAAAATAAGTTTCATGTTGACAAGACCATAAGTATTAACGCCTGACAAACAAATCACATACCACCTATCAGAAAGAGTTGGCCTGATAAAAGCATAATAATGCCCTCCATGAACCCCACCACTGTGAACAAGGACACTGCAAAAACAATGTAGAACAAAACACATAAGGAACTGTATCTATACTGAAGTCAAATCAGAATTATTGGATAGATGTGGTCTGTGCTTGATGCCTCATAAAGAAGGGATGACAAGGGTGCACAGGTACGAGTGCAAGCATGTGTGTGCATGGGTGTAACATAGTTTTCAAACTCGGAATCATATCGCAAATCGTCCATACCCATGAATTGAATCGAATTTCGAATCGTATCGTGAATTGTAGGATTTTTTATTTTTCTAATAAAAATGAACAGAATTAAAAAAAATAGAAGAAAACAAAACAATTAATTATTTATAACCATCCATTTTCCCTTTTATTGCAGTATGAATACAGGTAGTCTATCATACACTCACATCAAGAACATCATGACATAAACTAATACATATATATATATATGAAATAAATGATGTGTAAATAGTTAAATAAGTTCAAGATATCAATATATATATTTTATTATCCTTAAATCAAAATATAAAAATAAAAATAAAATCCAAAACATCAATCTTACATGATAGGATACCTCTTGAAGTTAAGAAAGTGTTCATAAAGAAAAAAACCAAAATAAATTAAAAAAAGAAGAAGATATAGACAAGCACCATACGTACAATCGAACGCTTTAATTAAATGCATGTTCTTTATTCACCTTTAAAACCTCATCAAAGACGTAAAAAATTCTTAGGAGGTTTTGTTAACTACTAAAAAAACCTTTGAAAAATAAAAGCGCTAAAAGAATGAAAGAATAAAGAAAGAAAAAAAGTAAAAAATTATTAATATTAACTTATTGGTTGTAGCAATTCTCGCTTAGCCGAATTGCTTGAATCAAAAGATTCGATGAAACGAGTATCAAATAGTACAATTCACACCTGAATCCTAAGATTTATCTGTAAATGGGATTCGTTGCATAGATTTGAATAGTGTTCCTTACGATTCGGGGATATGAATCGGGATTTGGGATACAAATCGTAGGATTCTGATAACTATGGGTGTGCCCACATATATGGGTGTGGGGGAGGTCGGCCCCATCACACTTGGGTCCACCTCCAAAACTCACATTAAGATTTTGGGTCCGCCTCCAAAACCTACATGAAAATTCCAGGTCCACCCTGAGAACATACATGAAAATTCTGGGTTAGCCCACAAAATCCAACTACCTATTCGGGTCCGCCCCTTCAAACGGAAATCCTAGGTCCACCAATGTCTGTGCGCGCGCGTGATATAAGTCCAATATACATATTGATATAAGCCCAATATACACCTCCCTCTGGGGCCAAAGGACGAATGAAATTAACAGGAACAGAAAGGATTTCACATGGACTAAGAATGGACAATGTACCTCCAACCGAATGATCATAACTCTTGATTTTGGGACTTGAAGGTCTGACGGTTTTGTAGGTGAAGTTTGTGATTTAACCTAATGTTGGATAATGGTCTGCCTAATAATTATGCGGCAGTCTGAAAAAGGTTTTTCTGATGTTGTTAAAGAATGGTGGGACTCTATTTATATAAGACGTTGGATGGGTTATCAGTTAGCTCAGAAATTAAAGTTTCTCAAAAATAAAAAGAAACAATGTAAAAAAGAGGTTTTTGGTAGTATAATGGAGAGAGAACCTTTAGTTGGCTGATATTCAGAGTATTGATGGGAAGGAGGAAGAGGGGCTTTTAGAAGAGGAAGACCGGGTCCATAGGAAAAATCTTCAGGAGCATTTGTGCAGGTTAATTTTCCAAGAGGAGCTTCAATGGAAGCAGCGTTTGAGAACTAAATGGTTGAAAGCAAGGGATCGGAATACTAAATTTTTCCATTCTATTGATAGTGGTCAGTGACGTGTGAATCTAATAAATGTTGTAGCTGCTAGAGGAAGGGTGTGGGAGAAAAAAGTTATAGAGAGATTGTACATATTTTCAAGAACCTATATACTAGTAACAATCGTTCAAGGCCCCAAATGGATGGTGTTTCTTTTAGGCAGCTTTCTCATTCTCATGCTTCTTTTCTCGAAGGGTGTTTTAATAAAGAGGAGATTAGAGAAGCAATTTTTGGTCTTGGCAGTGACCATGCTCCAGGTCCAGATGGGTTTCCACTTGTTTTCTTTCAACATTTTTGCAATCTTTTTAATATGACTTGCTAGTTTTTTCAATGAATTTCATGAAAATGGTGTGTTAATAGGGGAATCGGGTGCCTCCCTTATTACAGCAATTCCTAATCAGGATGGAACCGTTTCTATTAAAGACTATAGGCCAATTAGTTTGATTGGAACCTTTTACAAGATTTTAGCTAAAGTTCTCGCTAATCGGTTAAGGAAGGTGCTTCCTCATATTATTTCAGAGTTCCAAGGCGCTTTTGTTGAAGGGCACCAAATTCTTAACAGAGTTCCAAGGCCCATGAGTGCATTGATTCAAGGAATCGGCAAAGGACATCATGGGATAGTTTGCAAGTTCAAATTTGAAAAGGCCTATGACAAGGTGGATTGGGGATTTCTTCTATACATGTTGGATAGAATGGGATTTGGTAAAAAAAAAATGATGTCGGTGGATCCATAGTTGCCTTTCCTCTACTAATTTTTCTATATTGGTGGATGGATCTCCCAAAGGCTATTTTAAAATTTCTAGAGGTTTGCAACAAGGGGATTTGGATCTCCCAAAGTCTATTTTATACATTGTGGGTTTTAATGTTACCAAAAAAGTTCTGCACGGCATATTCTTAGTAAAACAATTTGATGATGTAATATTGCCAAGAAAGTTCCCTCCTAACACAACCCAATCCCAACAGAGAATCATGAACAACACAGAAAAGATGCCAAATGGGCCCCTAGGGTCTGAGGCCATTCATATTCGAGCTTGCATGGATCCAAGTTGTTGAGTTAAAGGATTTTGGAGTGAAATGTGTGCAGAATGGATGGTCCGTCACCATGGCTCTGTTGAAGTGGTCAAGTAACAAATGCTCGCTGAGATCCAATACATCATTAGAGAGGAGAGGGGTCAATGCCAGAGATGAAATCTCGCAGAATACCTCTCAATCAGATGTACAACAAACACAAGCTTGTAGAAGAAGAAACAAATGACATCAGCGGTCAAGGAACAGGTGGTTGAAAGAATGGGAATGCAACACTAGGTTCCTCCATGACATTGCCTTAACTCTTCAAAGATAAATAGAATTGTTTTCCTAACAGAAAGAGATTTACACTAGTTGAAAAGAAAGAGATTTTGAATGCAACCGTGAGGGTTTTTTTTTTTTTTTTTAAATCTGTTGTATGACACCTTGACAGAGCAGACCCAAGACCAGACAACTTGGAGTTATACACAACAAAGGAGGAGAGCAAATTTGCTTGAAAGGAAGTTCAAAGTTATGATGCACAAATACGGGATGGATACAGAAAGGACATGACATAGATAAGCCAAGGGCATGGATTTTACACATTTTTTCTATTGGAAACATGACTTGAATTCAGAACCTCAAGGTTGCAATAGTATGCACACTTCACTGTGCTGCAAGCTCGTCATATGGATTTTACACATAAAAAATAAGTATTGGATACGATATAATACATGTTCCTACTTGTAGTACCCAGGTACTATAGGTTCAAAAGGCCAGAGGTCAAGAAGATAGTTTTTTAATATGGTGGGTGGTTGTGCTCCACGACCAGGTGGTTTCCCAAAGGTATTTCTTCCAATTTTTTGGGAAGTCATCAAGCAAGATGTATTGAACTGTATCAATGAATTTTGTGATTGCGGTCACTTATCTAGAAATTTGGGGGCACATTATTGCTCTCATCCACAAGTGTGATGGGGCAGCGCAACCAGAAGATCTCAGACCGATCAGCATTATTGGAAGTGGGTATGAGATTTCAGCAAAGAATTTAGCCTCTATTGTGAAGGAAATTCTTCCACAGAACATCTCCTTTTCTCACAGTGCCTTTTATTCAGTGGGGAGAGATTGGGGAGCTTGTCGCAAATGAATGTCTAGATTCCCACCACAAAGGCAGAAGGTCAAGGGTCAACTGCAACCTTGACCTTGCAAGCCTTATAACAGGGTCAACACAGAACTTCTTCTTCAGCAAAGTTCTTTGTTTCAAGATTTTTTGAAGAAATCTTGGTCAGACAGTCAACAGAGGTGGGTGAACTGAACCCTTTGGGAGTTCTAGGTGTGATCATGGCCCCACCCAACGCATGCAGAGATTAGCCCAAGATTGGAGCAGACCTCCTTTAGTCAGTAGCTAGTAGAAAGAGGACTCCAAAATCAAACCAGAGTTGTTCGGATCTCCTAAGGTTTTGATACCATGAGAGAGAATAAGATCAAGAAAAGAGAGAAGGATCCATGGAAAGGAACCTTGATCGTACCCTTGTATTGTTTTCCTTTATGTAACATTCGCCTTGCCATAATAAGAGCTTATTATAATCAAGGAAATCTAATCTAGGAACTGAATTGGAAACTACATTAATAGAACAGATTTCCTTTGACCCAAGAATTTAGGACCCATTGGGTTTCTTGACCCATTGGGTTTCTTGACCCATTGGGTTGACCTGTGTCTTGGCACTCCTTTCTGCTAAACTGATGAGGAAACCATCTTCTCCACAATTGCTCCATCGCCAGGGAGGTCACACAAGGTTTTGTCTTGCTTCAGGGGCTCTTGGGTACTTCAGGAAGACATTGAATCTCATTTTAGGACATGGCTGTTTGGATTCCCATGTCATCGAGGCAAACTCCTTTGGATGCTATCCTATGTGACAACAATTTGATCCCTTCAGAAGGAAAGGAATAGCGGATGCTTTAATAATAAGCAAATGAAAGTTAGAAGCTTAGTTGCAATTACCAGGACAAAGTCATATGATGGATGCTGTCATCAGACATCTTCAAGGTGGTCTCTGTGGATCTGCTCGAAGGAATGGCATGGGCAGGTTTTAAGATCAGCCTTTGCCACTTTGAAGGCCCCACCGAAGGTATTTTGGAAACTGAATTTTGATGCAAATGAAAGGTTACCACGAATATGCTGGCATTAGCAGCTCGACTCACAATAGCAGGGGAGCTTTGCAGAGGACTTTTTCAAGCTTAGGTGGTTTCAGACGCATTAACAAAGCAGGAATTACTCGCTGCGTTAGTGAGAATGCGTGAGCCTTGCAAGTTAGATCTCTTTCCACTTTAGATAAAAGGTGACTCTACTTGTGCCGACAGATGGCTACAGTATCAGCCTGTGGAAAATAGGGCACAGG
Source organism: Persea americana (assembly GCA_029852735.1). NCBI lineage: Eukaryota > Viridiplantae > Streptophyta > Magnoliopsida > Laurales > Lauraceae > Persea > Persea americana. Next base: position 71,724,726 of record CM056809.1, read on the forward strand.
GCCTTTGCTGGAAGAGATGAGGAACTTATTGGGTTGGGCAAGGAGTGCCCTTTTCACATGAGCTTAGAGAAGCTAACTCAAACCCAAAAGCATTAATAAAGGGCAGAGTGTAGATTAATGATATTATGTTTAATTTGTAAGCCTTCCTTTATTTTTTGCTCCTCTCTTTGTGGTTTCTTCCCATCTAGGTAATTGACCTCCTTTATATCTTCTCTTCACTAACTCTTAAATAAATTCCATTACCCTTAAAAGTAAGTCATGGCAGATATTTTCACCTTTAGCAATGTATAGTTCTCATTTGCATGTGCACATCCATACACATGTATGTTCAGATTAGAAAATATAAACAAACATTTAGCTCATTGTATCACACCTGATAATGACACAGAAAGGTCGGTCATTTCCCCAGGAATATGCTGAACAATCGAGCTAAGAAAGAAGACGTACATCCAAGCAGTAAAAGCTCTACTCAAACACACTAGAGAATAACCATTATCAAAAGATTGTTACCTGTGAAGTGTATAAAGGTTGCGAACCCTTCTATCTGCATCTGGAGAAAGATACTTTCCATTGTCTCTATCAAGGTCTAATTGCAACGGAAATTCATAGCGGTCATTTATCTACATAAAGAAGGTAAATCTATGAATAAGATCATTTTTTCTGGGGATGAAACATGAATCGCACATATATGTACTCGCTAAAGCAGCAAAACTAGGATCACTTTCCATATGATGCTGAAGAAACAAATTCAATCAAGATAGGTGGAAAACTGTTTTCAAATCTAGCATAACTATGACTAGGATAGAGAATTAACTTGGAAAAGAAAATGTTAGATTAGGAAAAGATTTGGATCATTACCATGGGGTTCCAATCCATGAGATCTTGTAGCATTTGACAATGAGATTCTCTGAATTAGAATTACACAAAAGAAATCTAGTATAGACACTAACAATTAGACCATCTCTCTTCATGGACAAACATGGGCTTTACGGTAAGCATAACTCATTAATGTAGTACTCCTTTGAATCTTCATTTCAACTTCTCATTGTCCAAGCAAGAACATCATAGAACAGTTTTTTTTTATTGAAAGCAATTATAGAGGAACTTAGAATTTGCAATATCACACTTACATCATCATCATCATCATCATCATCATCATTATCACCATCATCATTATCATCATTATAATAATAATAATAAGGAAAAAAACATTGTCAAACAAAACAAGATGACACACTAATGTAATGCATCTGTTCATGTCATTGGAAACTTCATTTCAATTGCTCATGATCCAATCAAAAGAACATTGTAGATTGGGGATATAACCTTGTGGCTTCACATCCCCAGCTTTTCATGGTAGTTTATCATAGGATTCATTGGTATGAGATTATTGTGAATGACTGGGAGTTCAGTTGGTTTGGAGTGTGCCCATTAGAAGTAATTCATCAAAAGAGGAGAGTGACTATATATTTAGAAGATTTATTATATGCCACCCTTTTTTTGGCACAAGCATTCCCAAACGCCAATGAGGGTGTGGATGCCTTGTCCTTTCGAATACATTACATCTAATTCTTCTCAGAGACTCCCCAAGGTCAAGGAAAGGAATCCCAGTGCAGTCCCAAAGCCCAAGGGCCCAAAAGTTTGAAACAGAGTATTAGTTGTGGGGGATCAATTAGGGAACTCACTTTCTTGTGGGAAAGGGAGATGGGGTAAGATTTTGGGAGGATGTTTTGGAAGGGAGAGCCGAAGAGGCCTCAATAAGCCAGGTTTGTAAGGCCCTATAGGGCCATAGTTAACAAGAGGGTTTTGGCTATGCTGGAAAAATTGTATGGTCTTTTCTTAAGGGCCCCCTTTGGGTAATTCACTTGTAAAGTGAATTAAAGCGAATGGTCACTTTAAGAGACAAGAAAAGAAGAGGGGTCTTATCAAAAAGTACAAAAATTCAAAATCCAGATTTTTTGTAATTTTATGGATTGTGAAGGAACTTTTTTTACTTTTTTGGATAAAAAGAAGAGGCCTTTTTGTCTTTTAGTGGAATGAGAGGTTGACTTTTTTACCTTTAAAAAAAAAAAAAAAAAAAAAAAAGAAGAGTTGATCTTTGAAATTTTGTACTTTTTTAATATTATTCTAGTGCGGTTTAGCACTGCCCTAGTAATTGCAACACTCTTTAAAAAAAATTATCATAACTGCTCTAGTTTAAAAAAAAAGAAAGAGATGCTAGATGCTTGTTTCACCACCTCTTCCGAGTTAATACATATAATTTCCTTTTCTTCCCCATCTTCTTTCCATAAGAAGTTTCTTTGAATTCTCTTCAGCCATTTAGCTACTGGTACGGGAATTCTAAAGAGGAATAGGAAATAAGTGGATCGATTTCCCATTGTTGCTTTGATAAGTGTGAAGCATACTCCTAAGAGTAAATAAATACTATCTTCTCCATGTTAACATCTTTTTTCGAATTTAATCCCACCTGAGCAAAATATGGCCTTGGATTTAGCACCCAATGAAGAAATGAGATAGGTTAAATGCACATCCCAAAATCAGCTTTAAGACCTTTTGACTCTTTTTAAAGAAGAAACAAAAGGGTAACTTCTTCAAACAGACAATGTCAAAATCAATCAGACTTTTTTCTTTTACTTTTTTCTTACGAGTTTTCCAATATAACTTTTACCATATGACAAGTCTAATTGTACTATTCCTATATGACAAATTTGCATGTACTACTATTAGTATATGACAAGTTTGCTTTTTCAATTGAATCAGACAAATCAAATGGTCCATTTGTAAAAGGGTCTAATTGAAACAGCTCTATTTCATAGAGATCTATAGAATCAGTTCTATTTCAAATGGTAAGTGATGCAGGCGCTAGGGTTACGGCTTGCGTGGATGTGCTCAAAGCACAATGGGTGCTGAAGCACATATCCTCAGACACAATAAATCTCCTAAGAGAAGATAAATGAGGACGCACCTCAATGGGGAAAACCCAACTTTCATTAATCAACTCTGAGAAATAATTCTCTATAATACCATATAAATAGGAAAACATAACTTAAGCCCTAAGGAACCTAATTAAAATAGGAAACCAAATAAATAGAAAACCTAATCCTAAATACAACTCATCAACTAAAACTACTAACTAATAGTAATTAAATAAATAGAAAACTCCTAAATCTACTTGGGCCCTACACATGTGGCCTAAGGTCGATCTGCATCAATAAGACTTTCCAAAAAGGGCCTAAGTGGGTTGGATTCCATAAGTTGCATGATTAATTGAAAGGTCTACACAGTTCTTATAAGCGTCAAATTTGAGTCGGTGCTAATTCACACACGGTGACACGGGGCATGGGGTAGGAGTATGAAGGGCTTAGAATATTGTGGGCCACATAGGCTGAGCAGTTTCAATCTTAAGGACGACATGGTCGACCCTGAAAAATTGCAATATATGTCGAAAACTTATGAGGATGACCTGGCCTGTGGGGTTCAATTGTCCATCCTATATCAATCTAAGCCTCTCACACTCACTATTGGCACTCACCCAAATCTTGCAACTCTTCCTCATTTGAAGGAGCTTGGATTGATCATGCAAATTTGACAACCCTCAAACTTAGTCTAATCGCTGGTATTTGGACCACTTTGAGGCCACAAAAATTTGTGCCTCTCACAGTCAGATGTTTACCACTGTTTCCACAGAGAGAGGTCATGGGAAAACCTTCAACCCCCTACCCACCATGACTGTCAGGCTTTTAAGTAGGCTTACAGCCAAGGCTATTCCATGCCTGGGGATAGACTGGTCGTTCTTGAGAAATAACCTACACACCCACAGCACACATTGCAATTTTACAGATTGCCCTCCTACCTGCGTCCCTTTTTGTTTTCAAATAGGAGGCCCACCTATGCTTAATCCAGTCTTTTTACGCACAATTATTACCGACCCCTCTTGAACTGGCAACGATCCTAATCTAACATTGATCCAAACAATTCATGTTGGATTTTGCTAAAATAAATTTACACAATGGAGCCATTAAAATTTGATGGCTAAAGATCATTCTGATATTGCACCCATGACCCACTCCTAATCCATGTCTAAACCTACATGTCCCTTTGCCTCACTTAACCATCACACATCCATGTGGGCCTATTGAATGAAGACAGTTTTTTTTTTTTAAGGGAAAGGGCCCACGTGCCATGTAGCATATTTGCATATTGATTTTGTTCACGATTGAAAGAAAGAATAAATAAAATAAATAAATAAATAAATACTCACCTAAGAACCACCCTGCATTCTCTTTTTATGCCAGATCTCATGTGGATTGTTCAATCTTACATAATGATCATCACCAAAGCAACAATCCCATGTATGTTACAATCACATAGATCACATCTCTTAAAACCGCCTATAGTAAAAAGGCAAGGGGAGCCATGGTTACCTAGTTCGGTGTTTTGACCTTCGAATTCCAAACAATTTGAACCGTACAGTTCGCAATTTGATTTGGCATGGTTCATTGATTAAAACTTGAAGAGTTCGATGCAGCTCGTCATGGAAGGTTAATAAAAAATAATGAAAGCTTCACCTTTTGGAATTCATTAAGGATGGAGCCCCAACTATTGGAATCTTGCTGGGCCATTGGTTGTAGAATCTTCATGAAGACTTGAAAAATAAAAGACAAGAAACTAAAAGGAAGAGGTCCTTTCATCGTGCTGTGAGGGAAGATGTGAGACAGCGGAAGAGGAAGTGGAACTTTGCTCTTTCCTATCCTCTTTGTCAACCGTGCATAGATGAGATAGTTGATAAAGCATTCACTTGTGTTTTCTGAGACATACATAGATGAGATGGTTGAAAAAGTAACTTTATGTAAATCTGCAAGTACTGGGATCGTTTCATGATGCCATAGAGAGTTTACCATGCTTAGAAATCTATAATTGGATCTCACATTTAAAATCTATAAAGTTGAATATTTGTGTCTCAATATTAATTGAAGTTGGGACAATTTTCACCCCAGCCTGAGATAGGCCCACCATCAGATTAATAATATGTAGGGGACATTATGTAAATTAACAATATAAAGGAGTGAAATTGCATATTTTAGATGTGAGAATTTTGAGGGTAGGCCTAATTTGATGAGTATAACTTTCTGAGAGTCAAAATAGTGGGTGATATTAACTTTTAACGGTTTAGATTTTGAAGATAAGCCCTACTCATGGATTTTTTTAGTTTGGCGCAAACACATCATACAATGGCAGGCATCAATACCACAAGAGATATCCCAGCTTTTACTTGGGCAAGAGACCCTTCTAAGGGAACTACTGCAGAAATAGAACTACCTTTTATACAGTTGCCTTGAGAAAAAAAAAAGATAAAAAAAATAAAAGCAAATACTCCATGACATCTTTACCGTTGTCCCTCCTTTTTCTGGTGTTGGGCCCACCTATGATATCCCTTCACATATGCCTACCCTTCATGATTTAGCTATTGCCCTAAGTTGACACCGATGCATACAATAGCAATATCAACCACGCCACATTATAAGAGAAATGTTCCATGAAAATTTATGGGAGTTGTACCTATGAAAATGTGAGTTATCCCAAACTTAATCATCAAGTTATATATTTGAATTATTGCATCAAACTCGTCTAATCCGAACTACAAATTAATCAAACCGAAAAGCAAATTGTATGAACCTACCCTCATCGAATTTTCGAATCAAGACAAGTGCCTAAGTCCGAACTGTGAATTCAAATGCGAATTGATTGAACTGTGAACTAGGTAACTATGAGGGGAAGCATTTCACATGATTTCAAAACACACGCCACACAGGGATAGTTTCCTCGTAGTTTTAAGGAATCCACCAGGCAGGTAATCACCCCACTACAAAATTGGCTCCATTATGATGCAGACGGCGGAGGGAGGATGCGTTGCGGGCGATGAAAGTGGGAGGAGATTGGGAAAAACCGGGCTCTCACCAAACTCCAAACAGGAGGCATTAGAGATCTCCAAGAGGAGGAGGAGAAGACAACTCCATTCCATTAATCATTAACCATTGCCCCCCAGCCAAAGAGGCTTTACATCATTATACAGGAAAAGAACTAACCCTAGGACTAATCTGGACCATCCAAACACATTGATGGCCAAGATTAAAACATCCTAACAAAATCACTTAAACCACCACAAATAAAGCTCTAAATAAGAGCAAAATAACATAAAATAAATAGGCTGGGCCAAAAGGCTTGGTCAAGACAGATGGGCTGGGCCCATTGGTGGGTCGACCAATGGGGGCCATGGGTCTTTCCTGCATCACATTTTTCCTCCACATTCAAAATGCGTAAAAGCAAAAGCTTTTATGACGTATTCATCTTTGATTGTGTTTAACAGTTTGAGCCTAAGATTCTCTTTCATCGAAGCAATTTTAATCAAGAGACTGCAAAAACATGAATAAATCCATAATAAATAAAAATTTTCCAATAAATAGTATTCCTAGACTCTTTCCTACAACAGAACTCACTTTTTGGAGTTTTGCACCATCCATAAATCATACAACTTTTTTCTTTATCAACTAAAGTTTCACAACAATTAGAGTGATTCATAGTTCATTTGGACAAATTGGGCCAACACAATTAGATCATCTTCTATACGAGCCAAAACCAACAGTCAATACTGATACAAAACTCAAGGTCTTAAAATCAAACTTGGTGGTCCCACCGTCACCCAAGTCAAGTTGACTTGGCCAAGTCACATGGACATGGCAGAGTAAAACCGAGTCATACCCTGGATCGTAAAAGCCTTATAAATACATGAAAATGATATAAAAATCTTAAAGAAGTTGAATATAATATCCTATAAATCTAGAATTATAAGATTCATCATGTTTTTTTTATAAGTAATGAATTCAAGCATAAATAGGTGTCATCCACTCAATAAAGCAACAGCAAATATGTTCTTTGATTGCACAGAACCTCGACAAATGTGGTTTGATCTTCTAAAATTAGTGAAAAGCTCACAAAAGCCTTCGTGATGGGTGGGCTTTCAGAGGGGGGGCGAAGTTAGCTAGGTCCAAGCCCTGGTGGTTAGGGACATAAAACAATATAAGCATTGGTGGAACAAGGAGATATTGTCCAATAACACTCTTAAAAGTAAAAAAATACATGTACATTAGATAGGGAATGCACACACACAAAAGAAAGAAAGAAGGGGGAAAAGCTTCCAAAGCTTCTCCTAACAGGATAAAGAACAAAAATAAGGTTTAAAGCCTTCTTCCATAGGCCTTGGCCAATATCTAAAACAACGAAATGAAGTTAAATTACAGTGTCAACTAAATCATATATGATGATTTCAAATTTAAAAGAAAACATGTTATCTGACACGCAATTAGATCACATGTTCTAATTGATGGTCAAGCTGGAAACAAAACTCGAGATCAAATAAGTAGGCATGTGTTGGCACAGCTTTTAAACAGCCTAGATCATCAAGATCTAACTCAACCTAATAATAAGGTCAACATTAAGTAATCACTCCTAAATGCACACGCATGGCCAAAAGTCAAATAGCATATAAGAAGCATTTTGCGAATAATTTGCTAATAAATACCAACCTTCACCATTGTGTCCCGCACGAAATCATACTCAAACCGTTTCAGCTGAAGTTGCAGTACAGGGGGGAAATCAATGAAAAGGACACCTTTCCTAGCATCCTAAAATTATAGTACTTTCATTAGAAACATCTTCAAAGTTAATATAAGAAGAAAACGAAACATCTCCAAAAATTTACCTCCTCAAACATCTTTGAAAAAAAAAAAAAAAAACTCTAAACATCTCTTTTTGGCAATTCATTATAAAATTATCGTCAGGCGTCTTGCATCAGAAGAAACTGACCTGTAATCCATGTTGTTCGGCATGATATTTGTTATCACCTTCAAGACGTTCAACTTCCACATATTTGTCAAAAGAAGCATAAACATCCTGACAACCCTTCACATCAAGCTGAAGATCTGCCAAACATGTAAATAGAGTCAAGTGGTTTGGACAATAATATAGATTACAAAGCACCATTTGAAAAAAGTATATCTTGGTTAAAATTAATACCATAAAAAGACTCCTTTCTTGTGGACTTGTAGTCCACATTGATGCACTCAATGTAGTTCATATGGTGCCCTTCAAATAACTGTTGGATAGTACCCTCCACGACAGTTCCCTAAGCCATTGGAAATCAGATAGTAGGACCATGATAAACTCAACAGCCAATACAAACTAGTAAGGTCTAAAACATGAGCCTGAAACTTTAGTCATAATACCTTCATTTTATCTTCCAATTTTTCACAGAGAACCCTATTAAGTTCTTGCACATCGTGTTGCATGAATGAATCATATGTATCCCATCCAAATGATTTAGTCAACTCTTTTGTAGCGACACTATTGTCACTATACTGAAGCTTATAGAACAAGCTTTGTAGAGCTAAAGGGATGCTTCCTGCTGGCATATCATTCTCTGTAGTTGGCATATGGTACACAGCCTGGAATACAACAAACAAAATAGTGACTCCTTTCCCAATAGAACTGAAACAGAGTAGAGGTTATACATGGAGCTATTAAAAGAAGATCAAAACCTTTCTAAAGTAGGGTATATGGTACAGAGTCTGAAGAAGAGAGTTCATGTAGCATGTTGCTCCTTGATTTTTAAGGCCAACATAGCCAGTCTCTTTCTTTGAGTTGTATGTCAAATGATCACCCCAACGGACAACAACCTCTGCTTCTACTATACACGTATCATTCACAAGATATCCTCTAATTGGGTCATAGAGTTCACTGAGAGGCATAAAAGATGTGAAACCCCAATCACTTTCCCGGGCATAGAATTGGTGCTGTGTGTCTGCATAACTCAAAAAAAAGTTGCACTCATCACCTGATTCACATCATGCAGCATGCAATACCCAAATATCCAAACAAAGAAATCCAATCACAGACAAGTAGAACCATAAGAGACCCCCCAACCACACCCAATTATAATCAAATCTATATAGAAACTGCATGTAGAAATTGTTAAATTAAACCAAAAAAAAAGGTAGCAATCATGAATTCTAATAAATAACTGAAGTTTGCTACAAGCAGTCCCTATAGTGAACAGAGTTCACAAGCAATTTTTCCAAGGTTTATGGCAAGAAGCAAGATGATTCCATGAGATGCAAAATGGCCCGAGTGCATTACTCTCGGCTCCCTCAATAACAAATAAATGACATAAATTGACAAAGTAGAAGAGATTGTACGTGCAATTACAACAGAACTGAAGCACTAACCGACTCAAAGTACAAAAGTGACTGTATTAAGTAACAAAGTTCTGTTCATCTTGCTTCTGGAATATTTAATATGATACAAAATGAATTACAACCCTAATAGAATCCACAAACCATGCCTGGTTCATATCAAAATCAACAGATAGAGAACATGCTTGCCTAGGATACAAACATGTGCAAATACAAAATCAAAATCTTCATCGAGATCACATGCAACAATTGCAAGTGCATACACACAAAAGAAGAAATACTGTATGATCACGCATTCTTAAAATACAACACACAGCACAGCAGGAAGGGTAGAAGCATAATAATTGATTTTTTCTAAGATAGTAACTTACTCTAGATTCTAAAAAGGAAACCAGATTTTGCTAACAGCTTTTCAATTTCCAACAAAATGAGAGACAATGTGGGGCAAAATGACCATGTGCATTTCTCAACATATAATGAATTACAGTTATAACTGCATGACAGCAAAGGAGGCAGTGACGTTGTCATATCCAACCAAAATACAGACTGATCACACATACCCTGAATGCATAAGCATAAACAAAATAGAAACAGATTTCGCAATTGAATTCTGACAACTATAGTCACTATGCAGAAAGGGGGAAGATTGAAGCAGCTACCTTTTCTTACTGTATACTTGTTATGTATTTGATTGACGATGGCCAAGCTAAATTGTGCAGATCTACCCCATCCATACGGCAAAGTTGTCGAGTCTGCAACATCCAAGTACATAGATAGATGGTCCACATTGTTTCCTTTCGGAAAAATCAACACTCGCCTGTCCCCAAAACAATGCAATAACCAGATTAAAAATCGTATTTAGACATACATCAAGTGGCAACCAGCTAAAAAATTCTACCTATTCAATCTGCAATGAATTTAATGACATTCGAAACTAGGTGCCAAAATAAGTGAGATGTTATTTCCTACTATTGCAACCCCAAAAAATCAATATTAATATCAATATGGATGCTTATACTGATTTTTCATTACAATGTCACAAAAAGCAGCATCCCACAAAACAAAAACAGAAAAAGCTGCTACAGATTTCTGCCCCACCTATACACATGAGAATGGGCAATCACACATGTCTACATGCCATCGCTACAAAAGGCGCCCTTCGCACAAATCTAACAAATCCAATTAAATGAACCATTCTAGATGTAAAATAGATTGGCAGTTGAACGCATACCATTTGTAACCGCCCACGACGAAAACATCAGAGTATTGCTTCTTAGCTGTTAACCTGGAGAAATTCTCAATCATCCACGTGAATCTCGACGAAGGAGGATCCTCTATCGGCTGGTTCTCCACTGTCGCGACTGCTTCCGGCTGCGGGGTAACTACATAATGGAGAAAAAAGCTGAGATCTTTCAGAACCCTAATAGTGCTAAAATCGAAAAAAAAAAAAAAGCAAACACAACATCTATGGACTTGATGATTTTGGCAGATGAGAGATTGAAAACAAATACCTTCCATCGGCTGCGCTCCATCGGCGAACTCCGAATGTGGAACTAGCATCTCCTCGTCTTCGTTCTGCAGAAACCATAAAAATGAATCAGAGCCCGGATCAAGGAAAGGCGATCGAATCAAAACCCTAGAAATCTAACTGCAGCAGCAACCGAATTGGAATTGCAGTTCATTCGGAGAGAAAATCGGAACCCTAGAAATGATAGCAGAGAGAAGAGTGGAAGAAGAAACGAACAAGAACGGATTCTCTCTCTCTCTCTCCACTGATAGAAATATATATATATATAGAGAGAGAGAGAAACACACAGAGAAAGGAATAGGAGGAGGGAGATTTGGAGTTCGTACATCCAACGGTGGAGGAGCGACGATAGTCATGGATGGAGGAAGGAGAGTCGTCCGATCGAGGGGATTTGAGAAAGGTTGGATGGAAGGAAGTTGAAGAGAACGAGGTCTGCAACGAGACCAGCGAGAGAAGGTGTGTAGGTAAAACTAAAAAATTGCTTGTTCCTTCTCTATTTGGACGAGGGGTAATTTAGTAATTACAAACGGAAGGAACTGTGTGCAGTGGGTCCGGGGGCAAGTCTCCGTGGAGTGTGCAAATGAGGATGGATTTTGCTCCCTCGGTTTCTCGGGTGGGTTGTCGTGGGTCCACTTTTCATGGTTTTTCCCATTTAGTCGGTTTGGCAATTAAACTTATTAGAGTAAAGTAAAGTAAAATTAATTTTGAAAAAATAATAAAATATAAATAGATTGTGATGGTATTTTATTTTTAATTATTTGTTCTGAAATTATTTTAACTTTTTTTATGGAAAAATGGAGTTTTTTTGTATTTTAGTATATAAAGGTAGTTGTTTTTTTACTTTTTTTTTAAATGAGGTTTTGAATTAAAGTGTTTTTAATGCAATAACTTGTCTAAAAAATAAAAGCTTTACTTGACTTTTATTATACTAGTAAAGTGCCAAGCTAGCTCTTGGACGCACTTGAAAGTAGGGGAGTAATATGTGAAAAATTTGCAAAATTATAAGTTTGAGGATTTTTTGCTGCCATTGGAATTGGGGTTTTTCAATGTGAATTTCTATATTTGAGAATTTCACACTGATATCGACATAAATATAGTTGAGACAAAATTATTTCGGATGCATAAATTAATGAAAAATGAGGATTTTCAAATCAACTGGAGAGGGCTTGAACTTGAAAATCCTCAAAATAATGATGATTTCCTCTTACTGAGATCATTGCAGATTTACAACCGTCAAATGTGACCATAGGGAAATTACATGTTTGTATACATATAAATTCATTGTAAAATGTGACCATAGGAAAATTACATGTTTGAAGATTACTAAAGACGGGGGTGGGGGTGTGTGTTGGCGATATGAGGCGACAATGTACCTAGGTCATTGACTTTCATATAAATTTAATTACTATGGTGATATTGAGTCTTTATTTGCCATCTTCCTTTTGATTTTAATTCTATTAAAATGATGAATCTTCGTTTTTAACCCCTTACAAAAATAAGGAATCTTAAAAATTTTAAGAATTCAATTATACGAAACAAACATGCCCCATTAAGAATTTTTTTTCACCCATGTGAAATTGACATATATGCAAATCCCATGCATGAAAAAGGACAACAAAAGGTTGCGAAGTTTATGATGAGTAGAAATACCTCCTTGAAAAGTTCCCTTGGCTCGTATATTTTCTTCATTTCTAAATACTGATGCACCCACTCATACCCTACCGAGGCTCTAACCAACAAAGTCAAAGGTTAAGGCATTGTTGTTTATGTGGAGGGGAAGATGTCTCAACATTGAGCAAAGCTTCCGATTAGCAGTTTGACATATTAGGAGCAGGAGAAAAGTCTTCTTCTAGTCCAACGAAAGCAAATTCTTCTTTTTATTTTCCAATGAGGATATTCCTATAGCATTTGACCCGACAAGACTAATTTTCCGAACGCACACACAAACATCGCAAAACATGTGCTCTAGGTAAAACAAACAACGGTGGATATTGCTACTCGGTGTTAAATAATTTGAGGTTTTTGCAAATTAAGGACTTTTTGTCATGTGGATCTTGATGGATTCAGAAATTTGCATACTTTAGTCATTTTTGTAATAATCTTGTCCCAAAAAATTGTAGATTTGGAATGTTCGTTACGGGATTTTGGGCTTATTGGGTAAGCTTGAGTTACAGGTAGGGATGTAAATGGATCACCAATTCTCCAATTACTTGGAGGTTCCGACTCTGAGTTTCTTATTTAGGCATGATAAGTAAATTGGTACGGGCCCGGTTCCACCTTGGTTCGGACCCGTGGACCTGAAATCTGGCATATTACCTCAATTTTTGAAAAGTTCTCATAAAAAAATATGTTTTTTTAATATCACTCGCTAACTAGACACAGACCCGAATCCGGAGTATGGTTTTGGTTCCGGTTTCAGAGCCAAGAAAAGAGTTCCGAAACGGTTTCGGGTGCTGATCTGGTTCCACCTTCTCATTAACGGTTCCAATTCCGGGTCATAGACCCGAACCGGAACTGACCCGTTTACAACCATAGTTACAGGCTTGTCAGAGGTCATGTTTAAAGTCGATATCACGTTTACCCTTTTTTTTTCTTTTTCTTTTTCTTTTTTATTTTTTTGAGTTCAATGCAAATATGGTCCTCTGCACACAGGTTGGCCCTTCATTGGTCCCAACCTGTCCCAGAACTGCAATCCAATTTCCCATGGCTACCAAGGGAGGGAATAGTATGAGAATACCCAATTTAAACCAACAAATATCAGGAATTCCGAATCACCTGAGATTAATTAAAACATGATGGGGGCTCATCCTAAAAAAATTGATGGATGTACAGCCACGCACTCAAATGAAAATTTTTTGGTGGGTCCCCATCAAAGTGACGGAATCGCTATGGGTCCACCGCTAATGATTAAGTCAAGTATGGGACTCCTTGTGAACCAATGGATTGGACCCCACCTATCAAAGAAATATTGGTGGGTCCCATGCGCCAAATTGGTGAATTCTAGTCGGGTAGTGCAAAATAATTAAGGGCTCACTTGGCAACCGAGAGGAATCATATATTGAAGTTTCCTTCATTTTTCTCACAGGATGCTATCCTCGTAGAATATCTAGATCCAGAAGAATAAGTGTTTTTGCAGTTTTATCGCAATCGGTGATAAATTAAACCTAAATTTTGAATCATTGTGGGTCCCACAAAAAATTAAAAATAATTGTTTAGAGTGTCAATTTTTTTTGCAAATATCTCAAAATATATGAGAAATCAACTGTTGAAAATTAACCTAATAGCCTCTTTAAACCTTCTAAACATGACTAATAGTTCAAATTGTGATTGTGGGACCCATAAGGTTGGGTTCCAAAGCAAAAACTGGTAGCTTCTAAGTTATCGCCTGTGGCACTATTCATCTATAAGTTAGTGGCACTTTTACACTAAATAGTTACTGGCTTTTTGCCATTTTTTCTCACGATCCATGATGAATCAGGCTACCGAATTTAACTCCATACTGTTTTAAGCCTTTTGAATATACTTACCAATTTGAATTTTTTTAAATGGGGCTCACAAAAATCCAAAAATCATGATCCAATGGTCTGGACAATATTTTTTTATAAATATCTCAAAATACATGAGGAATCCACGACTGGGATTTGACCATATAGTTGTTTTGGACCTTCCTAATATGATTAACGATCCAATTTTTTATTGTGGGACCCTCGCTAAAAACAATAACCTCTAAGTCACCACTCAAAACATTATTCGTGTGCGGATTTTCGAAATTCGATGGGGGGAGGTATGACCGGGCTCCACTTCAATTGTGGTGACTTTTGAGTATTTTGATAAATCCACTCATGCTGTGGGATTGGTTCTCAAACATGGGTTTCTTCCGAATCCGAAAAAACACAGCGAAGAATTTGCGTTGTATACTATTGTCAGTGGGCCCTGAAACACTGCAAAGCCACTCGCTAAATATGATGGAATGGTGGCATGAATGACCTACACAATTGAAGAAATAGTGGTGAGTCCTACTCGTAGATACAACCAAGGTAGCGCACCACTAGGGATGTAAATGGATTGCCGATTTTCTGATTACCTGAAAGTTTCGACCCGTTTAAAACCGGGTCTGAGTTCTTATTTAGGCTCCGATAAGAAAATGGGTTCGGATTCAATTCTACCTTTGTTTGGATCCGTGGACCTGATATTCAACATATTACCTCAATTTTGGAAAAATCTCTTCTAAAAATAATATTTGTTTTAATATTATTCTCTGCCTAGACCCGGACCTAGATCTAGACCTATCTCATTTATGGTTCTGGTTCTGGTTCCGGAGCTAAGAAACCAGTTCCAAAACGGTTTTGGGTCTGGATCCGGTTCAACCTTCTCTTTAACGGATTCGGTTTCGGGTCCACCATGGACCTGGACCGGAACCGACCAGATTACAACCCTACCCACCACCAATAATAATATAAATCATGATGGGGCTCAATCTCAAATGTCAAGTTTGGCAACCAAATCTTCAAGAATTTCTCACCGATCTTTTTAATGGATTTGAAAAATTATTGTCCATCAATTATTAATCCTCAGACGAAGAAACGAAAAGATGGAGAGACCCTTCAATCTTCATGGAACTGGAATCCATTTGATGGATGACTCTGACTAAGTAACATACATACGACTTGTCCGATTCATGGTGGGCTGAACCAGTCTGCATTTCTTCCACTTGAAGTAACGGACTACACATTGCAGCAGTCGTCCCACGGACCCCAAGACCACCAAACCAAACCGCTCCTTTATTTATGAAACTTTGGACCTTTAAGTGGGTCTTCAGTCATTGGACATGAAAAGCAGTGTATTACTATGACGAAGTTTCTTAGAAAAGTCTAATATGCAAGCAACGTATACAACCAAGCAATGTTTAACTTGTTGGGGCCCATCTGTGATCACGTGTGGGTGGGCTCCAACCAATAGAAGTGACACCCCTCTCAAATGTAGTAGAAGAAAATCAAGCTGTTAGAGGCCCTGAGTATTTTTCCGTTTAACAAAATAAATCAATTTCAACTATGCAGCTATGGACATGTTTGATGATGAAGCTGGGCCTTGGTCAATTTGGGTTGACTGGGGTTTACTTGTCTAGTCAATTTGGGGGCTCATGTAACTAAAATATCCGAATCTTACTTATCTCCATATAGAGTTTGTTTGGATGTACCAAAAAACATTAAAAAATTTGTCCAGAGCTTATATTCTTTAACATATTTTGCTATATTATCTATTAGTTTATGGGGTGTTTGGAAACGAGATATTTTAAGATACTTTGCTATATTATCTATTAGTTGAAAATGTAATATATTTACCTAAAAAGAATGTGTTTGGATAATTTAGAAAGTATCTTACAATATCTCACTTTCTTCCAAAAAAAACATTCATATTACATTATTCAAAGATATGCAGTATAAAATAATCTTTAAAAAATCTTTTCTAACTACGAATAGAGAGTTTGAGTAAAACCATAGGAGAGTTCATGAGCAACAATTAATTATAATGGCCCACTATAAGTTTTAACATTTATGGGTCCCACTATTAGATTGACCCCACAGTGCTTACAAATTTAATGTGGGAACCTATAGCCCTATCATGACTACATAGCCCTTGTTAATTATCAATATTAAGTGGGTCCTAGAAATGCCCCGCTTGGGTCTTTTATTGTGATTATCAACATTAAGTGGGTCCCATACTACCAAAATTAGCAAGGTCCCGTGATTACCAATATTGACTTGTGTGATTGTAATTATTAATTTGTCATCATTAAATGGGTCCCACAATGATTTATCATAAAAAAGCTAGATATAGTCATTTGTGATAATCACCATTAGGTGTATTATAGTATAGTTACTAACGTTTGGTGGACCCACCTTAATTAAACAATATTGTTTGGATCTCATGATTTAAATTTAATCTTATATTTCATTTTCCAATAGATGGGTCCTACCATGATTATTAACACCTTTGATTACTAATTAGTGGGTCATGTGTTCGATTAATTGATTATATTCTGTCAATTTCTTATTTGGTACAATATCTTGTGAGTTTTTTTATAAATTGTTAAATACTTCAAAGGTATATTAAAATTTGTGAGGATTACCAAACACCATAAGTGACCCAATATAATAATATGACACTAGTTTATTCTATGATAATGAATTTTTACAATATTTAAATTTGTTGATATTATATTATGCACTTATCCAAACACCCCTACTTTTTTATAAAAACCTTCATATTATAATATTCAAGTATATGCTGTATAAAATAATCTTTCGTTTAAAAAACCAACTAAAACAAGGGTCAAGAGCATTTGCAAATAAGAGTGGAAATTAATGAAAAACTCCTACCATGGTGGCTTACTACATTTTTTTAATATTGATGGTTTTTATAGGAATCCTACTTGACTTTCAATATTAGATGAACCCTTTAGTGTTTATAAATTTTATGTGGGTCCCATAGCCATAGCATAATTACATAGTTTATTTATTGATCACTAATGTTGGATGGGTCCTACAAATATCATATTAGACAATTTCTACCGTGACTACCAACAGTAATGGCCCCTAGTGATTACTATAATTAGCTTGGTTAATATGATCGTTAACATCAAATGGATCCGACATTGATTTTTCATAAATGGGTTATTCAATGATGTTTAGCACTCGATGAGGTGAGACTGTAATCGACATTGGATGTATTACATTATGATTATTAACATTTGGTGGACCCACATTGATTAAAATACATTACTCATGGGTTTTAGCATTCAGTCTAATGATTTTCTTACTAGATGGGCCTGTGCATGGTTTTCAATATTAAATCACTTTATTACTACTACTAGTTAGTGGGTTCCCATTAGGTCAATCATCTAGGTATCTCCATTCATATATTATTTTGTGCGTCATTTAGTGAAAATTTTATAAACTGCGAAACACTTTAAGGTATATTGAAATTTGTAGAAATTGCCAAAAACCATAAGTGGCATAATATTATAACATGACACCACTTTATTCTATCATACTAAAATCTTACAATATTTAAATTTGGCGATATTATGTTCTTTTTTTATCCAAACACCCCATTATTTCTTCTCCTTTCCTTCATTTCCTTTCCTTTTTTTTTCGGTCCTTTTTTCATTTTAATTTATTCCCAAAATTGGCAATATTTTTGTTTTTTTGTCTAAGAATCAAAATTATGTTAAAAGAGTCTTAAACATTGGAGGATGGATGGCCACACAATGGTGGGATCAAAGCATTGCTTTGAGAGAGTTTTAAGATTTAGGGGGGTGCACATGACCCCTGCCAGCCCCCCCGCCCCAGATCGACACCTGCGACTGCAATGACTCTTTCACGCTTGGAACAGCTCCAACCAGCCTGTTAAATCCACGTGAGAGCAGCACCTGCTTATGGGTTAAGGAGGCTTAAAGAAGCAAAAGCTCTCTTTGGTCAAATAGAGAATCTAATGTTTTACCTTAATTTGAAGACAAAAAGTAGCCTCGAGTCTCATACATTCTAATTTTATATGGGAGGGATTGGTGTAGAAGGCACGACAAAGACTCAACTGGTTCCGGTTCATGGAATCTCCAACTAGCATTAGTCTTTTACCCAATCTCCAGAAAGTCTGTTCCATTAAACCTATGAAATCAAACACGAGGAAGAAAACAGAACAAGCTTCTGACGAATCCAATCACATATCATGGCACGATGAACTAATAGAAAGAATCTAGCAAATTAAAAGATAAATCTTTACTGCATATCCTAATCAGGGATCTCCCGATGTCAACGAGTCCTGCGGGTGTAAAGGGGATTATCCTTCTTGATTTGAGTGTCTAATTCTTCCTCTTCTTCTTTCACAAATTAAATGATGGAAAAATCTCTTTTTTTCTTTTCTTTTCTTTTTTTTTTGTCTGCGAGGTGTCGATATCGACCCTAACCTATTTAAGAGCTTGAAAAAATAGGTAAAAATCATAATTTTTGGCGGGGAGGTCTATTTCGTGGGAGGCAAACTAAACGGCCCTTTTGGTCTACTATCTATCTAAATTTTTTTTTTTTTTAATATTCTTCTTTCAAAAAGTGCAATATTATTTGAAAATTTTATAAGAAAGGTCTTGTTAGACTCGATGTAGATCGCAGACAAAAAAGATCCTCAAATTCTAATATTGACAATATAGCAACTCATACCACTTTTTTTTCTTTTTTCACTTTTGCGCTGAGTGGCATTATCATTGTTCCTTACACTGAGTTTAGAGGGGATATCCTCACTTTTTTTAGTATGTTGAGCAGGGATATCCCTGCATAACTGGATATTTATTGTGATGAGCAAGAATATTGTTGCTCGTCGTGGGTTTAAAAAAATTTGAAGTACAATCAAACAAACTGCAACTTATATTACACATTCACAGTTAAAGAGACTTATCCTTCTTTTAGGGTTGTCAAAGGGTTAGGCCAAGCTAGGCATGTGGTTGTCCTTACCCTACCCTCAATATATGCAGGGGCAGGGTCCGGGGTCAAGGCCGAGTGGGCCAAAGCCTTTAAAGGGCTAAACTACCTAACCTTTATTCTTTATTCTATATATGAGGGTTAGGGCAGGGTGAGGCCGAGGCTCAAGGCCTCAAAATAAATAAAAAAATCATAATGTGATTTTTTAACACTATTAACAAGTATTGAGTGTCGATCGGGTTTTATTTTATCTAACCTTTATTGCGAATGGACCAATAAGAAAACATTTGAGGAATATAAGCTGTATTTAAAAACTTCCTTTCATCGAACAAAGTTATACATGCTTTGGTGTCATGGGTTCTAAATGTATGGTTTTATATATTTTGTCAAAGAAAAAATTTGTATAAAATGTCTTATTTTAAATGCCTATTGTATACTAGCACTATGCTATTGTATACTATTCTATTTCTGCAACATTTAAACCTGTAAATGTCTTATCTTATAAACATCCAAACGTTGTCCTGAATAAGTAACTTCTATCCATTGATTTATATAAAAGAAAACATTAAACCATTAACCAAATCATTGAAAAGGTATTAAAAAACTGCACTCATAATTTCTCACTAGCCAACCAAACATATAAAACCCTGAGATTTAAAAACACCCATATCATAGAAATATGATTCTCGTCATTTTCAAATATATTTTGTGAATGAAAATCTATAGTGTCTTTAACGACCTTCATTTCCTCATCAGGCCTTTTATTTCCAAACTAATAACTTGAAATGTTTTTACATTTTTTTCTTTTTTAAGTTTAACAAGGTCAACATGAATCATCATAGTAGAAATAAAATTAAACTTGTAATCCATTAGGCACTTAAGAAATATTAGAAATCACCAATACAGTGCTTCGTAGAATAGCAATATTTGGACAATACTATCGATAGCGTGACTAGGAGCAGTTTCTTTCTTGCTTTCTTCCTCTTTTTTTTTTTTTTGATGGATGTGCGAGTGGTTCAACTATACAAGGCTTGTGAGATAGCCTACTTATCTAGAGATTGACCGTTGGACACCTGTGTGAGACAAGAAACCCTTGCCATTGGGGTGTCTCGCATTTATTGATTAGGGGCATTTTCATTAAAAATAAACTAGCAACAAACGCCCGTGCTAAACCCGGCCTCCAAATAACATTAATTTATAATACTTCATTTTTTTTCTAAAACACTATATATAAATTATATATAAAAGTTAAATTAAAAATTTAGAATAGAAGATTATGGAAAATAAAATTTATAGAATTTTATTATATTTACATTAAATATCTAGCACTTTTGTAAAGAAATCTGGACCTTAATAAAAAAAAAGCAGTTGATTTTAAAATGAAAAACCTATAACTGAAATTTAAAAATAAAAAATAAATATTTAAACGTAGTGTTTTCTTTGAAATTTAAGACATTTGATTGGATGGGCCCGATAACATATAACATTAGATTGCATTGGATTTTCCTTACAATTAGATGGGCCCCATGGTGTATTAATTATATTTTCAATTTTAGTCAGATGGATGAGCTAATGTATGATATTGTATTGCATTCTGACTGTTTGCAAGACTTTGCACAATGAGTACCACACTATATTATGAGATTTGGGATATTTGATTAAATGGGTCCTATAGCATATAACACTGCATTTGATTGGACATGCTTCATAGTTAGATGGGCACCATGGTGCATGAGCTCTATGACTTCAGTTTACATAGGTCCCATAGTATGTAATATTGAATAGTTAGATGGGCTGTAGCATATAAGATTTTTGTTCAAATGGATTTACATAGGTCCCATAATCATCTTTTGGCCATGGGCCGCCCAAGTCTCATGAAAAAAAAAAAACAACAATCCAGGTTATACATGTACAGGTCTTTAAATGTTTGGTCCCGTAGAGAGATTTTAGGAATTTAGTTGGACCAATGTGTTGAATTTTGATTTCCATTATCTTTAAAGGTTTGGTTCAGTAGAGATATTTTGGAAATTTAGTTGGACTAATATTTTGAATTTTGATTTCCATTAAAAGTTTTGATATAGTAATCTTTGGTGAGATTTTAGTTGAACCTCCTCTTTTGGTGATCTTGAGAGAGATAAGGGTCATTCCATTCAAAATAGGAATTGAGATTAAGATCTGACCCTCCATCAAATCATCGAAGCCAAACTATCTCACTATCTCACCATTCATTAAACGCAAACAATCTCATGTTTTCTTTTGTATTTCTCTGAAAGGAGAGATATTTCAGGGGTGAGGTGACACCCCTCACAGCCCACCTCTTCATTTGCTTTAATATATATAATATGACGCCCTATGAAGCACTCTCGAGGTTGATTTCTAATGCTTCTTAATTGCCTCGTGGAAGAATTATGAGTTTGAGCTTGTTTTTTCATTAAAAGATCCATTTATTATATTAGAACCAATTCAAATAGTCATTATATTTATGGATTCGACCAATCACATAAAAAAACTAGAAAATATCTAAAATGTAATGGCCTATTGATTGTTCACATTATTATAAAAAAAGTGAAGTTCAAAATGATTTTAAACATATTTCAGTTCTTTCCCAAAAGAATTGAATGGGCTCTCATTTTTAAATTAACCATTTATATGTTCTTTAAATGTTGAAAGTGAAATTATTGTCAACTAAATATGCTATGCCAAAAAGGGTTGGATTTTCAAATAAATGTTTGAGGTATAATTATCAATTAATTAAATAAGTTTTTATTCCTTTTTTGAAGCATATGTTATTAACCACATGTATGTTTTCTAATTAGAATTAAGTCAATTTTCGACTAGACTAAGAAACATTATGTGTTTTCTAATGATATTTATGCCCATTCTTAAATGTATAAAGAATATTTTTTTCTTTTAAGTTTTAAAATTCTTCATCTTAAACTTTTATTAGTTTCTTATCTCGCATAGAATTTTACATTATTTTATTTTCTAATTTTAAACACAAACGCCAATAAAATTTCAGCTATGAGCAATCTATAAAACCAATTATCTTTTAAAAAACTTGACTCCTGCCAATAATACTATGACTATTTTTTGATGATGGTCGGGCCTAAACTTTGACCTCCCAGTTGTATGCATATACTAATTAATTTTGACCACTCCAATTTCAATTTTTTTTATCAAATCTATTATATATATATTTTTAAAATATCACAGCAGCCAACATGGGAATTGAACACACAACTATCTACAACAATGCATTCCCAGCTGCCAGTTGTGCTAAAGGGATCTTTTATCTAAAATTTTATTAATATGTAAATTAATGATTTATAAGGCAATGCAGGTTGAGCACAACCAAACCCGAATCCACCCCAGCCCGATTTGGTTCAAAATCTAGACACCAAAATCCAATCAACTCACTATTAAATCTGGCCTTTACAAAAGTTAACACACGTTTTGCCCACTCATTCATGCCGGTAATGCTCTCCCATGAGCAAATTGCATATTAGAACTCCAAGGGGCCCATTTAGATTTCTCCTTTTGTTGGCGGTGCGGCATATGCTTGGTGGACCTACATATATAGTCTTAGGGCGGTTATCCCATTCCCCACCTCCACCGAACATGGGTATAGATGTGGATCTGCTTCAAAAACCCATATAAAATTTTGGGCGTACTTCCAAAATTCATATGAAAATCAATGGTTTGCCCCAAAAAATCTACATGAAAAAATTGGGTTTGGCCCAAAAACCGACTACTTATTTGGGTCTGAGCTCCCGAAGGAAAATTCTAGGTCTACTACATGGGAAGATCTATTTTATAGATAAGGGTAAAAAATGAATTAGCCCAGTCGAATCATCTTAGCCATTTATTTAGTGGTTCAATCCAACGGTGGATAAAAAGGTTTGATGGGAGGGAATTGAGCCTAATTATAGATCAAAAGTGAGCCTTGGCGGGCCTCACGGAGGTGGACAACTTATAAGGTTGCCAGTAGACAGTGGCGGACCCAGGATTTTCGTTTGAGGGGGGCAAATGATGATCAATTGAAGATTTCAAACATTATTTTGTTGCTATGTATTTACATTATTTTAATGTTATTTATTCACACTATCAATGGCAAAAGAGAGAATGCATTGCATTTAAATAGATACAAAATATTTAAATACATCAAGCATGAAGCAACTAACATTCTCTATCAAAAGTCATATCACAATTATAAGAGAAACTTGTTACAATTGCCCTCGACGGTTCTTCATGTTTTGAAAACGTTGCATGATTCTCTCATCATCAATGCTATCAAAAATGTCCTTTTCTATATAAAGAAGCAAACAATCATTCATCCACTCATCCGCCATTCGGTTGCGTAATCGATTCTTCACAATGCTCATAGCTGAAAATGCCCTCTCGACAGAAGCAGTGGCAACTGGTAAGGTTAGAGCCAACTTTAGAAGCAAATAAACTAAAGGATACACAATATCCTTTCTTGTTTCAACCATCTTCTGAGCAAGACCGCTTATTCCCTTCACTTCTGAAAATTTATTATTACTGCGCATATCAATAATATAAGTTGCAAGTTGATTACTAAGTTTCACACGATCTGAATCTGAAAAATCAACTGGGTAAAATTGCGAGAGGCGGATCAACTTGATCTTGTCAAAAGCGGAGAATGAATCTTTTGGATCTAGGCATGCCACACAAAGAAGCAACTCGGTGTTCACCTCATTGAAGCGACGGTCGAGCTCTTGAAGTTGCTTATCAATACTAGTGAGAAATATCTCCACACAAAAGTAATGTAGGTTTGTCACTTCAGCTTTGCGTCGTGATCGCTTTCGATCAACAAACAAATCATCCATATTGGGAATGATGATTTCATTTTTATCACAAAATGTATAGACTTCAGAAAGGAGAGAATCCCACCCATCATCTCTCATCATTTGTAATCGTTCCTTTGATATTCTTACTAGTTCCATGGCATTGACAATATCTTGATCTTTCCGCTGCAATGTTTTTGATAATTCATCCGTGATCCCCAATAAATCTCTCATCAAATGCATTTTAAATACAAAATCAAAAGACTCAAGTTGAAGCATTAAGTTACATGCAAAACCCATGTGCTCACTCGTATGATCTTCTGAAATAATTTCAAGCACATCAACCACAGAAGAGAACATGAGGATCAAGTTAAGCAATGTATCATAATGCGAGCCCCAACGTGTATCCCCAGGCCGTTTGAGGCTAGTCTCTTGATTCAAACCTCGTCCACTTTCAAGTTCACCATTATCCAGTGCCTCGGCGACTTTAGCAGCTTGTATATGTTTGAGCATGTCATTGCGTTTGCTAGAGGCTCCAACGACATTTAGTACTTGAGAAACTGAGTCAAAGAACTGGGCAATTGGTTGGTGTTTTTTTGCAACAGCAATGAGCGTCAACTGAAGCTGATGAGCAAAGCAATGAACATAGAATGCAGTGGGATTCGCATTCATGATTAGTGTTTTCAGGCCATTAAGCTCACCCCGCATATTACTAGCACCATCATAACCTTGCCCACGCAAATGTGTTAAACTCAATCCATGCCTGGAAAATATTGCTTCGACTGTCCCCTTAAGTGATTGAGCAGTAGTATATGTAACATGTTCTATTGCTAGAAAACGCTCAATCACACATCCCTGCATGTCCACATAGCGTACAACAACGGCCATTTGCTCTTTCATAGAGATATCACGAGACTCATCCACCAAAAGGGCAAATGGCGCATCTCCAAGCTCGGAAATGATATCACGTGTGGCTTCTAATGCAGCTGCACTCACAATGTCCTTTTGAATCTTAGGAGAAGTTAATTTCAGGTTTTCAGGAGCATTATCCAATACAACTCTTTTAATGGACTCATTTTGTTGGGCGATTACTTTCAAAAGTTCAAGAAAATTACCCATGTTGCTAGACTTCTCAGATTCATCATGACCACGAAAAGGCAACCCTTGGCGTAGAAGTAAGCGAATACAATCAAGTGTTGCCTTCAAACGGATTCGATACTCTATTCGAGCTTGATCCGATTGCTTTATAATAACTGTCTCGATGTGTTGTTTCTGATTTAGTAGATTCTGGCACTTCTCATATGCTTGATTGTGAGCACTATTAGGGCCTCCCACATGATCTGCAATTCTTTCTTTTTTCTTCCAATTCCTATATCCTCTAGTTACAAAAACATCATAACGTGTCTGCTCTCCAAAAATATAACAACATAGGCAAAATGCAGCATCTTTTTTAATGCTATACTCCAACCAACTACTAAACTCCTCAAACCAAGCAGGATTAAATCGTCTCTTCACTTGTCCAAACTCCGAATAAGGAAAGATATGGTCACGAGGCTGACAAGGACCCTTTTGTAGATACGCCCTTCGGATTTGTTCCCGTTCCTTATGATGATAGTTTGCAATTGGATTCCGTAACCCAGGGTCAGCGGGAAGATCTGCTGGGTTAACCTCTACATAACTTTTCTTTGAGGGTGATGGCACTTGATCATTGTTATCATTCTCTAATGTTGGAGATGATAGATTAGTAGTTGGTTTTCTTTTGTAATAATTCTCCATATCTGATACAAAGATAAAGTTAACTCCATCAAAATTACACCAACAACTAGTAATCTCCACATTTAAGATGGTTTAAAGACATGGTTCTCAATATTATTTTTGGTAAGAAATCTTACAACTAACACTCAATTCTCAAGAGATCAATTTCTTATTCTAATAAGTGGGATTAAAATCAAATTAGACTAAAAAGATGGCACATCAATCAGCAATCAAACCACAATAATAATAAAGAAACTCTAGAGAACTCCAAAGAAGTAAAAAATAATTATCATGTGAAAATTAGTACCTCTTTTTTTTCTCTTTCCTTAAGCTCCTAAGTCCTAAGCAAATCTCTCATCATATGAATCCAAATGAGATCATCTGTATTTATAAATGAAAATGGTCAGTATGTGAAACCAAGAAAATATTAAGTAAAGAATCTAATAAATAGTTTAGAAATGTCAATATGCAATAAAGAAGCATAGCTCTAGACCCACAAGAACTCGAAAATCATTTTGGATTCCAGCGAGGGCGTTCTTGGTTTTCGATTGATCATTGCCATCGAACAACAAGAGGGCCTCTTTAGAAGCTACATTTGACATTAAAATGAAGACAAGGAATTTGTTTCCTAATGACAGCATGGTGAAGGGAGGTAGTACAAGGATTGTGATTGAGAGTAGGAAACATGGTTCTTCCCCTCTCAAAACCAAATATAAGTAATTTTTCTGGTTCTTCATTTACTTCTCGAACAGGTGGAAACATGGCTTTGTAGCTTTTGATAAAAAAAAGCAGGGGCAATGATCACCAGTATATGAGATGCACACACAAGACTTGGGTTTTCTGAGCAAAGATCACTAACATGAAACCAAGCTGCCTGTATTATAAAGATCGCAAAATCCCATTTAGTAGGATTCCAATGATCATGCATAACAAAATGGCTATAACCCCCTTGAAGCCAAAATCCTTTTTCCTTGATTTCTGATATTATGCATAATAGAAGCATCTTTGAACAACCATAGGGATTTCTGAAAATAGTTACACAACACCACAACAAGATATTCTATTTTTGCATAGAAATGTGTTCACTCAACCACACCTCCCTAACTATTTCAGCTTTGAACACCTAAGTAAGGGTGAACACTACATTAACGGTTGCAATCACAATTATACATCTCCCCTTCTTTCCTACAGGTAATTAATCAATTCCACAATGCACTAGATTGAAAAGACCAAGTCATAGAATGCGCTGGGATAACTACATTGCTAACCAGACAGGGGACTAACCACAGTGACTGAGTTTCCAGCAGTGGGAATGTAGAATCCTTGAATGGATATTATGTTATGAAGTGCTGAACCATATGACTGGTAAAAGATCATTTGCTTATAATTGATGAGGACTGTTTTTAACAAACTTCTACAGAAGAGGTCATCTATGAAGTTCCTCTTCCTTTCTACTTCACAGAATACAGTTTTAAGGACACACTACTGCAGATGTGATGTAGAAGTAGGGCAGAAGGATAGATGCATGCAAAACGGAAAACACATAAAAAGAACAAGTTCCAGCATATGGACAGGGAAAGAGCCGGTATAGCTGTCAAAACAGAAACCAGAATCTGCTCAAGCTTATTTGACGAGGAATGGACTCTGCAAAGACACAGCTTAAAAGAGTAATTGACCAGACCATCAAGATGCCTGAGTTCATTTGTTACATAACATGAATTGTCAATCAAAACATGAGTTGGACTGTTGCTTGAATCCTTGCAAGTCAATATAGAACAAAAAATAAGGGCTTAGTCACAAGCAAGTCAATTTTTTGAAGTCTCACTGGTCAACATTGAATAAACATTCAGAACAGAGCAGAGCAGCCCAGAGTTCTCATTTGCAAGTCAGTATAGTCCAGCCCTCCTTATTCCATCTCCAGTTACTATGGTTACAGATACTTCGTGTACATATGAGATCGAAAGTATGGAAGCGAAGAGAAATTGTGATTACTAACAACAAATTTTACAGTACAGTTCATCGCAAATATTCAAAGGAGACTGGTTTTAAAGTTTTTTTTTTTCTCAAAATATTGCTTCTTTT
This sequence comes from Persea americana, assembly GCA_029852735.1. Taxonomy (NCBI): domain Eukaryota; kingdom Viridiplantae; phylum Streptophyta; class Magnoliopsida; order Laurales; family Lauraceae; genus Persea; species Persea americana. The sequence goes on from CM056809.1 coordinate 71,752,615, forward strand.
TATTGATAATGAGGATATTCATAGCATTTCTTACTTTAAACCTACCATTACTAGAAAAAAAAAAAAAAAAAAGCATACATACACATTATCACATCATTAGTAGATCTTCTCCCTTAGCTTTAAAAAAGAAGGTAAGGAAAGCAAAGATTCAATACCTGCATTTGCAAAAAGAAGGGTGGGATCGTTGACAGGCACGACGGGGCTGGACTTCCAATTGATGTGCTCCTTCCTCTCGAAGAAGATGATGAAGGTGTCCCGAACCCTAGCAAAGATTTGGGGCTGGGGAGGATTTGGGGTTTGAATGTTTGATGTTTGAGTTAGAGACTTAGAGGAAGGGAAGGGTTTCGAAGGGAAGGGGAAGGGTTTATGAATAAAAGGGGTCAAGCTTCTTGGGTCGACGGGGTCATGGGCCAGCGGCCCATTGAAAATCTGTGGGCTTTTCAAATCTCAACGGGGTCCAATGACCCCATTGCTCTTAACGTGGGTCCGCCCCTGCCAGTAGATAAGCACTTTCACCATTAGCCAAACCCTATCTCTCCTCGCCCCTCTTTATCACATGCTACTCTCCTTGGATGTCCATTTGTTTCCAATGTTTTTTTATTTCTTATTTTGATATGGGATTCTAGATTTTTGTTCCTTGGATCCTCACTATTCCATTCCATTTTAAGATTTGTTTGTTTCATTTTTTTTTTATCCTATAGAACCGATGGTTAATTTTGTGATACCGTGTTCATCGTTTGATTGCCTATCATTAAAGATAAATTAGAATTTCCAAATCCAGTGGATTAAAATTGTTGTATAGGTATCGGTTGTGTTTCACCTTTTGTTGCGGGTCATTACAGCATGATTTTTTTTTTTACTTTGAAAAAGGCTTTGAAAAAATACCCCAAAAATCCATAATATTAAAAAATGCTAGAAAAACAATTCATTTTTGCATTAGTACACACAGTAAAGCAAAATATCAGTCCCCCATTGAGTATAGCATTTTGTTTCACTGTTTTGTTTTTAATTGTTAAATATATTAAGTTCTAATGTTTAAATTTTCGACCCATTTTTATAATTTATAAATCAATCAATAAACATGACCTTTTTTCTTTCACATCTTTTATAAATAATCAAGATGTCGTTGGAGAATGGACCAAACTCTTATTGGAATAAATTCCATTGAGGGCCCATTATGGAGGCATTTATTTCAAGTGCTTTATTTATTTTTAAGTGGTTTTATTAAAGGAGTATAAGTTTAAAAGAAGTCTAAATGTTAGAGCTATCATGTGTAATCCCCACTACCAAGTAGTAGACTTCACTGCAGGGCCCGTATATTTTGTTCAAATGATGTGGTCAGTCGGAGACCATCAAAATGAAAAGGGAGAATTTCAAACAAGGCCTTAAGTTTTTCTTTTATTTCAAAAAAAGGACATAATTTTTAAAACTTTTTAAATTAGTCCATAAGTTTTTCAGCAAATTTTTAATTAAGGACATTCGGCCATTTATATGTATTTTTTGGCGATTTTATCATTCAATTATTTTAAAATACCCAAACCATATATTATCAAAAGCTATGACATAGTTTCTGCAGCCACTACATGCAGCCGATCGTCGTGATGTTGTTCGCTGTTCTTGATCACGATGAGGACCCAGTGAAGGAAATTGGGAAAATATAAAGAAAGTGAATGAGAGTTTTATTTTAATGAAAGGCACTTTGGGTGTTTTTAAGAAATTGAGGGAAAACTTTGTAAGAAAATATTTTTAAATAAACGGATGTGCTTAATTGAAAATTTCCTAAAAAATTTTGGGACTAATTTGAAATGTTTTGAGACTTGTGTCCTTTTTTAAAATAAAGTAAAAACTTGAGGCCTTATTTGAAACATTCCCAAATGAAAACCCTAAAAAGAGTCCTTTTTACACCTTTGGATGGAAAGGATACCGACTCCGCTCCGGGGACGTAAAAAGGGGAAAAAAAAAGGGGAAGAGAGAGGTCATACCGCCATGGCGGCAGCGGTGCGAGCGGAGTAGCTACTAGCCTGGTAGCAGCGGCGATTGCGCAACTACAGCAGCAGAGAGGCAGCGGGGGAGCGGCTAGGTATGATTATCTCCTCCTCCTCTTCATATCTCTCTTGCTCCCTATGTCATTGTTTCCAAGACCGACGACGTACCGGTATTGGCCGCTATTTTAAACCATATCTACCATACCCATCAAACTGAATCAAATCGAATACCCTAACTGGGAATATCAAGTAGAGCAACAACATCACATTGTTTGAACAATCCTGGCTACTAATTTTGATCCTCAGTTGAGGTTTACTTAATGTATCTCATTGTTTGAACAATCCTAGCTACTAATTTTGATCCTCAGTTGAGGTTTACTTAATATAGCTCATTGTTTGAACAATCTTGTCTTATGTTCAAGGAAATGTCACTTCCATTTCAGATGTAGTCAATGCATCAGGGATTTGAGATTTGCATCTTCTCCAAGTCATTAAGCTTATGCATAACTATCCTTCTACATTGTGTTTGACAAAATGCCAAAGGACAGAAAGGACTCTACTTTTGTGTGCATTGGATGTTTGTTAAAGAAGCTTTTATTTATGTAGGTGCCACTCTCTGGTTATATGAGAAACCAAATGCCCACCTGCTTATCATGCGTCTTGCCCTCTATAAATGCCTTAGCTCTGTGACTGTGACAGCATCATTGATGATACAAACGGTCTGCACTGTTACAGTCTATTCTCAAGGATGGAACAGATATGAATAACACCCTCGAATTTCAATAATTCGTAATGTTTCCAGTCTATACCTTTGAGCAAGTAGGGAATCAATACCTATCTATCTTCCTTCATTTAGAGCCATTTGCTTGCGTAGAATGAAATTTATAGGAAATCATAGTATGTTGTTTCAAACCTGAAATTGAAATATTGTTAAATGAAAACTTACTTGGAAGTTGGAATGGACTGAAAAATTCAATCACATTTACTTGAATTTTGTCAATGTTCTTTTTAATTTTAGAATGGATACAATGACAAATTGAAAAATCAAGAAAAAAATGTGAAGTCTAAAACTCTCTAACCTTTCGAGACAACCATTCCTATTTTATGAGCGTATCGGTTGTTTTACTACAATAAAATTTTGTCTTTGCCCAAATATAGCTGTGAATTTTGTGTTTCTATAAACAGGTATTGTAGATTTTTTGAACACCTGTTTATAGCTGTAGATTATTTTGATGGGATGAAACAAACTGATATATGTAAGTAAAACCATAGAATTTAATGTAATGATGGGAACTTTTATTTCTGATACCTTAAAGTTGTACTTAGAGCTTATTTTCTTGTCATGGATGACTCCCCCAGTGGGCTCCTTCAAGCTTAATTTTGATGAGAGTGTAATTGGTAACCCGGGGCCTTCCAGTAATGTCAGTGTCATTAGAGGCAGCTCCACAAAGCGCATGTTATCTTTCGTTGGGCCATCTTGTTTTGGCTCTGCAAATAAGACAGAACTGCTAGCTGTAAGAATGGGGCTTCGTCAACCTGCCAGGTTGGATCTTAATAGTTTTGTTGCTGAGGGAGATTCTTTATGTGCTGCCAGTTGGGCATCTGGCTTTTCAAAGCTGCCTTGGCGTTTGGCGGTTATTGCAGAAGAGGTCTTAGATCTTGCAGTGAAGCTCAATGTTTCCTCTGTGCATATGAGGAGGTCAGCCAATGAGGTGGTGGATTCCATGGCTAAAGAGGGATTTAGGAGCCAGAGCTAATCATTGAGACATCCATTTATTTTTTTGCTCTCTTGGGTGTCTTGTTTTGCCTTTTTCTCTTTTTTGGTTGGTTTTTTCTCTTGCAGCTTCTCAGTATTTGTCTTATATGCTGCTTAGCTTTTAATAAAATTTAGTTACCATTCAAGAAAAAAAAAAGAAAGTTGTATTTTGAGGAAAAAGGGACAGAAGGGCCAGATTCTTCTCTCATTAAGCCACATCAGCACCTCATAGAAAACTATCCACGGATCCAATTTTATTTTCTGAACTAAGAATTCCATGTAAAATGGGATTCCTTATAAATGATAAGGTTTTTCTTTCGCCGAGTTGGCTCAGTGGCCAGGCACATGTAAGGAGACCTGCCCCTCCAGGGATCTATTCCTGGAGGGTGCTGTGGGAACGGGTGTTGCTATATGACACATTGACACCCCCTTATATATAGTAAGGTTTGTTTCCTTACAAATATGCAGTATATTGAGCACTAAAACAGTTCCTGAAAAATAGAATGTCTATTTCCTTGTAAATGAGCAGTGCTGTTTATCTCTTTCCTTCCTGTAACTAATGTAGTCACTTCATCATATTTTTGTTTCTTTTGTATGGATTGATCTTACTTGGTCCAAATGTGCCATAACTCTTTAAGTTTTTGGTATATATTGTCTGTTTTTAATTTTACTATATGTATCTGTTTTTCCCATTTTTCCTTTTATATTTTGAAAAATCTATCATTATTGGGGATTGCAAAGTTCTTTCTTTCTAATTTTTGGAATCTATTCTCTAATGTACAAGGGAGTATCTTTTTCTTTTAATTTTGGCAACTTACATTTTAAATATGCACCAATTTCTTACTTAGTGGGAAATTTTACATTGTTTTAATAATTTATATTTTTTATTTTTTAACATTGACACAGAGAATTTTCATCACAGTCAATGCATTATCAGCTATCACCTGTGCTAGAGAGTTGTTGTTGTTGTTTTTTTTTTTTTTTTTTTTTTTTTGCATAAGGTTTTATCCTCATGTCAAGCACAACCTAAATCTGAACTTTCCCCTAACTCGGCTTGGGTCAGAATTTAAAAACCCCAGTTTTTTACTTTTTGATTTTTTGTACCTATTCTTAAATTTATAAAAGTATACTTTCCATTTAATCTAGAAAACTGCCACCTTTAATTTCTTAATTTAATCACATTCAATTCATAATGCCAATTGCATTTAAATTTTTTTAACTCTCTATTAATATTACTATAACTATTTTTTCCCTTCCTGATTTGATACAAGTATCTTTTTCTTGTACTTACATATTTTAGAAATTTTTTCCCTTTCTCTCTGTGTGTGTGTGTTCTGTATGGGTTGATAATGACCTCTCATCTCTCCTAACTACATTTTCTTCTTCCTTTTTGTCACATTTACCATATCTGTTATTTTTTAGAATAATCTTTCATCTCTCCTAATTACCTTTTCTTCTTCTTTTTCTCACAGTTACTGTATCTGTTATTTTCTTCCAATTTGAAATGGGACATTAGATTTTGGCCTTTGAAGTCATCAGCAGGTAAGACTAATACTATTACTACTGCTTCGTGATGTGCACTAACAAATGTCATTTGCTATGTAGTACATATTGTAAATGTTTAATGAAATGCCTAAATGAGATATTTGCATGGATATGAGGTTCCTGATACCTCTTTATTTATGGACATTTGACAAGTAAGTGAAGGAAAGCCATAGTGAGATCATTCCAGGTCTTTTTTTCACTTATGAATGACTTCCGAGTGCTTGATCCAAAGATTGAATGAGGTCCTTTTACCAAGAAAGTTAACTTGTTTGATGGAACTTTTTAATAAGATATTACTACTGAAATGCTTACCAACTGTTTGAATTACTGTAGAAGGAATGCAGAAAAGATGATTCTACCCTTATTTAGTTTGATGTTTGTTGATGGATTTAGATATAGATTATAGAGTTTCAAAGTTTTTATTGTTAAGAGTTAGTAATCCAGCTTTCCGAGTAGGTGAAGTGAAACAGACTTTTCCTGTCCATTTTTTTGGCAAGGAGGTGCTTCTCACAGTTTCTAGCTTGTGTCCCCCGCTTGGATTTTTGCCACTCATATGGGGGAATAAGGTGATGGAAAGGTCTTATTTAGATTAGATGGGAAAAAAGAGACTTAGATCATCCCACCCCTTGATTTATGGGCCTTGTTACTAAGTTACCTTTCTTTTTTTTTTTTTTTTTGTATTCTTTGTGAAGTTCAGTTGAAGGGTGAATATTGGTTGAATGACTGTCAGAGTTGTGATAACTGCCAATTCTCACTGGGGTTGGATTGATGATTAGTGGCTCCACAAGGGGCTGAAATAGTTTCCTCCTATAGAAACAGTGAGGTACCTCATGGTAGAATATCCCCATGATCCTATCAACTAGCATCCTCCGTTGTCACAGGACTTGGACGCATGGTGTAGTCAGGGCCAGCTTGAGACAATTTGAGGCCTAAAGCAACAATCCTAAATGAGGCCTTTTTAATTTTTTAATAATATTATAAATATTTTATTTAAAATCTATTTTCTCGCTTTTTGTGATGCAAAATTACTAATTAACTATCTATGAGAAGATGGCTGATGTTGAACATTATTTGTTGTTATAATCATCATTATCAGGGACTCTTGATTTTGTTTTATCATTTCATGTTGTGTTTGCACTCTAGTCTCTAATCTTTAACCTTTTTAGACATCAGTTAGAAGAGGGCTATTTTTTAACATTATTATCTGGACTGGTATTTCATCATTAATGTCATTGTTATGGCCGTCATCGTCATATTAACTATAATTATATTGTTCTTGTTTCTCTTTTATGCTTTTGTTATCATTATTATTAATTTATTATCATTATTTTTCGACAAGTAATCAAGATTATACTACTAAGTGGCCATAACAGTTCCTATACTAAGGTTCAGTTTGGCGTCTCTATTTTCTCCCTCTTATTGTCTAAAAGCTGATTCTATCCGATTTTAGGGCTTGTTTGGCGACTCTTATCTGTACGAAACAGATCTGTATAAAACAGATCTATTTTAAATGGCTCTGTTTGAAATAGATAGTGTAGAAATAGGCTGTTTGGTAACACTTTAAAATAGATTGAAACAGATTCTTTTAATTCAATGGTTGATATATTTTTTTTATAAATTTATTTATATACATAGTGAGTCAGTGGTTAATACTTGACTACATGGCTATTTGTAGTATTTCTAAGATGGTTCACATCTTGATAAAGGGGCCTACAAAGTCTAAAATTTAACTTCAATTGTTCATTTTGTTTTACAAATATCTCAAGATTTGGGAATGATCAATGGTTGATATTTGATATAGTGGTGGTTCATAGTTATCCTAACAACTTGTACAGTTCAGAGGATAGTTTAGGGCCCCACACTGGAAAAAATGAGAAAAAGCGGACTGTGTGAAAAACATGGATCACTCAGTCGAGTAATGGATGGTGCATCAATGGTCCTTTTTTTTCGAAATCTACAACGAATTAGACACTACAAATTGACCTCATAGCCATGTTTATCCATCCAAAGAGGACTAAAGGTTCTGATCTTTCGTTTGGGGCCTACAAATATAAAAAAACATGGATCTAGTTTATTTATTTATTTATTTATAAATATCTAAAAGTATAAGATCATCCAATGGTTGCAATTTGGATGTGTGGCCATTTTTTACCCTCTGAATCTAGTCAGTGGTTTGGATCTTGCTAAGTTAAAGAAAACAAATGAAAAACACGACCTACCAAAAGTAATGTCATATTTTACCCTTCATGTAAGGGTCTTTCTGCTTCAGACAATTTTTGTCTGATTGGATTGTTCCCCTTTTGCTTACTTAAAGACATTGAAAATGACACAGTAAATGTAATTAACAAACACACTAAAATATGATTGAATCAGCTTTTAGACAATAAGAGGGAGAAAATAGAGATGCCAAGATGAACCTTAGTGTGTTTGTTTGTTACCTTTACCGTGTTCTTTTCAAATGCACTTAAGACATGATTTGTCCTTTTCAAAAAGTAAGCAAAAGGGCAACAATCCAATCCGACAAAATTGACAAAAGCGGAAAGACCTTTAAACATGACGTTGATTTTGGGGGTCCGTGTTTTTCTTCTTTTTTTTTTAACTTTTGGGCCCCTAATGCAAGCTCTGCACCATTGAATAAATTCAGAGGGTAAAAAATGGCCATACATCCAAATTGCGAGGGTAAAAATGGCCATACATCCAAATTGCAACCATTGGATGGTTCTATATTTTTAGATATTTATTAAAAAAAACCATACTGTTAGATCCATGTTTTTGACATTTGTGGCCCTCAAACGAAAGATCTCCTCTTTGGAGGGATAAACATGGGTATGAGGTCAATTTGTAGTGCCTAATTCGTTGTAGATCTCGAAAAATCAAAGAAAAACTCTGGACCGTTGATGCATCATCCATTTCTTAACTTGGTAATCCATGTTCTTCACACCGTCTGCTTTTTCTCATTTGCTTCCAATTGTGGGGCCCTAAACTATCACCTGAGCTGTACAAGTTGTTAGGATGACTAAGAACAACCACTTACTAATCTTGAGATATTTGTCAAGCAAAATGAACAACTGAAGTTAATTTTTAGACTTTGTGGGCCTCTTTATCAAGATCTGAACCATTGGTCCTCTTAGGAATACTACAAATAGCCATGTGGTAAAGTATTAACCACTGATTCACTGTGTATATAAATAAATTTATAAAAAAATATCAACCGTTGAATAAAAAGAATCTGTTTTAAAGTGTTACCAAACAACCTAATTCTGCACTATATATTTCAAATAGGGGCATTTGAAACAGATCTGTTTTATACAGATCTATTTCATACATATAAGAATCGCTAAACAAGCCCTAATATTATAACAATGAAAATCATGTTAAGATGATTTTCAAAGTAAGTGATGTCCTCATAGAAGAACCGTCCCCTCCTCAAACGTCAACAGAATGCCCAGTTATGTAACATGTAGCTTCACGCTGGGTGCATCAAGGTCCTCTGGGAAGTGAGCCCCACCGATCAAACCTCATGATCAGCCTTACACACAAGGTCGCCCTGCCCTGTACAGCAAAGGGGTTGGTCCAGATCTATGATCAAAACACCCAGTGGGTCCCATCTAGCCCACCATCTACTGGTTCTAAAAGTTTGGGGCGTCACTTGCAGGTTGGGTTTTTGTTTGGGCATTAGGGAGTAGGGGAAAAAATAATATATAAAATGCATACCTTTTGGCTTCAATCAGTGATGGAGCCTTTAGGCTTCAACAATAACAGTTCCTCTTCTCGACACCTCCAAGTTGCACTGAGAATGAGGTCTGGAGGAAAAAAAACCCCTTGGATTGAAGGGATCCAATAAGAACACAAAGGAGATTGTCTTCTTTGGATTGCAAGCAGATGCAGAAAGAAAAGAATGCTCAAACAAGAAGAATTTTAGAATTCAAAGGAATTCGTTGCTTGTTGTAGTTTCAGGGTTTTTGTTTTCCGTTTTTAATGGCTACAACTTTTCTCAACGGTGAAGGTGAAGGACTTTGGTGGTTTTTTTGGAATGTGAAAAGGTGTAAATGGTGAAGGACTTTAATGGTTTTTTTTGGAATGTGAAAAGGTATAAACGGTGTAGGACTATAATAGTTTTTTTGGAATGCGAAAAGGTATTGGTTTTAATGGGGCCTTTTTTTTTGGGATAAAAATTGTTATGAGGCCTTTTTTGGGAGAAACAAATTGACTACAATTGCCTTTTTTTTTTTTTTTTTTTTTTTTTTTTAAGTTGAGAAAATTTGGGGCTTGATTTTTTTGGGGGCCTAAAGCAAGGGCTTTACCTGCCTAATGGTAAATTGAAAACCGATGGGTTCGGTTTGGTTGATGGTTTCCCCTCTAAACCGATCCGAATAGCCCATGTGCACCCCTAGAGCAAGAGGACCTTGTGTCTAATCATATAGAAGCATGACATAGAACGTGTTCTTGTGCACATATGCATTTTCCTATTGCCTTCTTCCTTCTTTTTTACCCCTTGAACTCTCTCTGTTATGGGTCTTAAAGTAAAAAAGATAATGTATTGGTGAATTTTAGGCCTTATCTCATTCACAATGTGGTGCGCTAGATGATCAGCTTGGATAATGAGACAAGTGTGCTATGTTTAAACCTTGTACAAGCATTAAATGACCATGTTTTTGTGCACATGTGGATTTTCCTTTTGCATTTTTTTCCCTTTGAGTTTACATATTGGTTTTTCGAGAATTTGAATTGAGGCTTTTGCATTAACTGCTATTTTGTTTGACCTTTTGGTAGGTTCTTGCAATGGAGAATGGTAATGGTCGTAGTCTATCTGGCATGTATGGAAGCGTTTGCAATTTCTTGCGGAGGTGCCTCTTTCGTGTGCTTTCTTACGGTCCCATCCCTAAACACATTGCCTTTATTATGGATGGGAACCGAAGATTTGCCCGTAGTCGAAATTTGAAGGAGGGTGTTGGTCACAGAGTAGGGTTCATGGCTCTCATGTCCATTCTCCAGTATTGCTATGAATTGGGTGTAAAGTATGTAACAGTATACGCTTTCAGTATTGATAATTTCAATCGAAAACCTGATGAAGTTCAATACGTTATGGATCTAATGCAAGAAAAGATTGAAGAATTGATCAAGGAAGAGAGCATTGTGAACAAATATGGAATCAAGATTAATTTCTTTGGGAATTTGAACCTCTTAAATGAGCCCGTGAGGAGGGCAGCTGAGAGGGCAATCGCAGCCACTGCTGGAAACACCCAAGCTGTATTTTCTGTCTGTGTTGCCTATACTAGCACAGACGAAATTGTTCACTCTGTTAATGAGTCGTGTATAGAGAAACGGGCTAGCATTCGGCAAGTGAACTTGAATTCAAATGGGGCCAGTGATAATAATAGTGAAATTGAATATTTGGAAGGGGATAATTTGGGTGCATGTGTTATATCATTGGCTGATTTAGAGCGACACATGTATACAGCTGGATGCCCAGATCCTGACATCTTGATTAGGACATCAGGCGAGGCTCGTTTGAGCAATTTCCTGCTTTGGCAGACTACCTTCTGCTACTTGCTTGCTCCTGATGCTCTTTGGCCAGAGATCTCTCTTAGGCACTTGGTTTGGGCTGTCTTGGAATACCAGCATGTCCAGCCTTATCTGGAAAAGAAGAAGAAGCAGTTATGAATTTCAGCCACTTCAAAACTCAAACTTGTCATCCTGTAGATTACATTGAGTCTGCTTACGGTGCTTGAGAGAGATGTTATCATGTAAGGAGCAGATACGATGGAGAAACGAGGTTGTGAAAAATAGAATATTTGATTCTGCCATATCCAGTCCACGAAGATGGATGTTTGATAGAGGGAGAATTAAATTCTTCTACGCTGATGCATGAGCGGAATCTCGTATTTCTCTGAGAAGGCGGGTTTTATTGTTCTTCTCAGTGCATTGAAGTATGACATGTAACATATCTGCATTTGTATGACGCGTGATATTGACTGCATCTTGCATGATCCATTTTTGGACAAATCTTTTATTTATCGTATCTTAAATTCTGACTAAATGGGGTGATTTGCTGCCGCTAATGTTTGAAATGGTGCATGTGGTTCTTCATGCATTGCTTTTGTGCATGGTATGCCATTTCCTTAGAAAATCCTAAAATTAGTTATTTTATTTTATTAGGTTTTACTGCTGTATTTCATTACTTGGAAAAATGAATGAAGACCAGAAATGGTTAGTATTGTAAACTTGCCTGTTTTCTTTACGAACACAACAGAATGTTCATGTCCTTGAATTTAGTGTATTGGTTAATAGAGTATATGGAAGTACATAGTTTCTGTATGTTTTGGGTTATGTGCCTCTATATTTGTAGGTGTACGTACTTTTATGGTTTATCCTGCTATGTTTAAGTGCACATACTTGTTTTGATTTTTCATTCGCAGCACTTAGGAAGGTTGTTAATGGGGAGTGCTTTTCCTTCTGAATTTATGTCAAAGCGTTGGTTATCGACCAAGGAATTATTTGGCTAAGACCAGTTGGTGTAAGTTTGCTGAGACTTTGAGTTCCATAACTGTGTGATCCATGCTTCTCTGATCTAGGTTGTTAATCTGATGGGACACACTATGGATGGAGGATACTCTAGTGGCCTGTTAGATTGGTATATCTCAACACTAAAAAAATAAGCCTCATGCCATTAAAAAAAAAACAAAAAACTGATCAGCTGTTGGTTTAATTTGCTGAACAGTCTGAATCGTGAATTTGTATGAATAGGTTGTCTTTGAAAGCTAAGATCTGCTATGGCCCGGAGCTCAAGTATACCTTCATTGATCGAGTTCTGCTTTGAGAATTAAAATTACAAAATTTTCTTAACAATTTCGAAGAACCCAAGTGCTTGCCGCTGCAGGTGGAGCTGTGAACAATCCCAACTTTAACTCCAAAAGATGCTGGGTGGCTTGTCCCAATCTGGAGTTCTGTTCAGGCATGGTCTACCCACGGTGTGGTCCACTAGACTAGTTGATTGCATTGCCCAAACCACAGTTGCCACACATTCAAGCTCAATGCTCTGAGGTTCTATGCACATCCTCTTTTGTTTCAATGAGTATTGGGCATTATCCTTGGGTTGAGGATCATCTAAACCTGGAGAAACTGTCCAGCGGAAGTGGGTGAAAGGGAAATATGGGAGTTGAAGGTGAGAGAGCAGCGGAGGCTTTAGCATAGACACAGGTAATAGAAAAGTGAAAAAGAAATGATATGTTGAGCAGAGATGCAGCTGATCCTTTTCAGTTTAAGCACCATTGCTTCTTTTCCATCATCTGGGAATCTGACAAAACTGAGGAAGATAATATGGCAAGAGTTTTCAACTGGAAAATGAGGTCAGAGAACAGATTCACGGTCTTGGAACCACCTGGCAACAGCAGGCTAGAAGCTACTTGTGAGGCCTGAATGGGTTTACTATCACAAATCTGTACCATTCAGGTATGAATTGTTTTTTCCTTCCTCGATTCTGTGACCTTTCCTGGGGGCAGATGTGCTAGTTTTTATTCAAGTATGTTTTACTTTGCTATCTTTGAAATTGTTGTGTTTGCAGTGGAGAGAACATTGCGTTACCAGCGTTGTTGGGTGATTCATTACATTCATACTTTTGACACTCTTGGTGCAAAGATGATACATCATGGATAAAGTGAGTTTAAAATTTGGACTTAAAAATGAAACAAGAAAATGTTCAAATAAATACTGTTTTAAGTATTTGGGTGCCCTTAATGCAAGAAATGTGCATGTGGTGTATGTGGACTTGAATCATTATCATTGAATCCTTATCCAGTCTTTTTTTCTTTTTTCCCTGTTTTGATAAGTGTCCTTTTGCCATCAAACATGAATCTATGTGGTGTGTTCAAGCATAAATGCAAATTGTTGAGTCATAGGCCCACTGTAGATTGGGGATATTCTGAATTTTGCATGATCACCTAATCTTCTGTAAGGGACTTATGTTTGTAGAATTTGGACCATTGACCACCATTAGGATAACTGGGATTGTTTGTTCAAGTGTGGTTTCCGGGTTGTGAGAACTAGTGGAGTGCAGTCGAACCCACCTTAAAGAAACCCCTTCCAAAGATGCCAAAAAGGAACTTACCCCGTCCATTCTTGTGCAAGTCTCCCTTCTCCAGATTTTTTTACATGTGGTACAATAAAGATGTCAAGTGAATGTCACATCATGGTAGAGGTAAAGGTAAGTAAAAGTAGAAGGTTGGTAAAATGTTTGTTTGGGTTGTTTGAGGTAAAATAAAGGTGAAAGAGCGAGAGAGTTTGCAGTAAAATGTATGCTAAATAAATGGCTGCTGGACTTGACTCCACTCCACTCTTTTCATCCAAACATGGTAAAGAGGGAGTATTTTACATCTTGGCCGTAGATTAAGGGATTTCAGTGTACCTTTTCAGTCGAAAAAAGAATTCTTACTACTATTTGGCTTATATTGAATCCTTGATGAGAGAGTTTTTAATTTTCAGAGATGGATGGTTGAGCTTAGCCTTTTAATGTCTTAGATTTAGTTCTTAATTTATGGTATTATAAGAATATACAATGAAAAGCTCATGTAGCCATTCAGTCACAGTTTTGAGAGAATATTATTTGAGAGTTTGGACTAAGATTATTCTTGTGAATGCTTTCCTTTGACTTATATGTGAAGGAATTCTACAAGATTTGTGTGAGATTCTATCTGTTCTATTTCTGCTATGTTATGAAACTAGTTTATGCTTCAGCCACATGTTAGTGTTGTATTATATTCCAATTGTTGAATTCTATTTTCCCTTTCCCAGCAATGCTTATCAACTGCAAGTCGACATTGCAGGTTGAATTTTATCCAAATACAGTCAAAGCATATAGTGTTGTATATTAGTGAGTGAACTCTGTATGGAGGCATGCCATATGTGCAACTCAAATGGACCAGACCGCCTTATTTGGATGAAATAGTTGCTGTGGTTTGATTCATATCCATTGCAAACCTCCACTAAAAAACATAGGACGTCTCTCCGGTCGTCCTCTTTCCTTCTTGGGCAATGTTGTTGCAGCTGTTCTTCTTAATCACGGGCAAGTGTTATCAGGGAGATTTTGAACCTAGACAGGTAGAAATTGAAAAAAAGGGAGAATTTCAAATAAGGCCTTAAGTTTTTACTTTATTTCAAAGAGGGACATAAGTTTTAAAAATTCTCAAATTAGTCCTTAAGTTTTCTAGGAAGTTTTCAATTAAGGACATTCATCCATTTAAAGCTATTTTTTTGTGACCTTCCCTTGAAAATTTTAAATTAGCCAAATCACCTTTCATTGAAATAAAATTTCCTTTCACTTCCTCTATATTCTCTTCCTCATCGGCATCATCAAAGTGATTAACGACAATTTGCATTTTCACGGCGATTGGCTGAATGTAGTGTCTATTGAAATCATGTCGTGACTCTGAATGAAGATTACTTTAGGTATTTAAAACAAATTGAGGGAAAAGTTATAAAAAAAACACCATTAAATGGCCGAATGTCCTTAATTGAAAACTTATTGGAAAACTTAAGGACTAATTTGAAAAGTTTTGAGACTTGTGTCCTTTTTTGAAATAAGAAAAAAACTTAAGGACTTATTTGGAATTTTTTTTATTATTATAAAAAGGGGTATGTATCAAATTGGTGGACCCTTTTTAAATTGGGTCAGTGTTTGAATACACTGCGTGGACCCTTTAGAATTTGGCCTTGACCGTGTTATATTTGAACATGAAGTAGATGGGTGATTATAGGGATGTAAATGGGTCATCGATTCTCCGATTACTCGGAGATTCCGATTTTTTAAAAACCGGGTTTGAGTCCTTAGCCCTGTTAAGTAAATAAGTCCAGGTTCGGGTCCTTTTTTTGGACCCAAGACCTAAACCGGTCTGGTTCCGGTTCCACATTGGTTCGGATCCATGGATTCGGGACTTGTCATATTACCTCAATTTTCGAGAATCTCTCCTTAAAACTAAATCTTTTTCCCATACCAATTTCTATCTAGACCCAGACCCCGACCCCGACCCGCCCAATATATGGTTCTGGTTCTGGATTTGGTTCCACCTTTTCCTTAACGGTTTCGGGTTCAGAATAAAGAAACTGGCCTCCATTCGGTTCCGGGTTCATATCCACCATGGACCCGGACTGGACGGACCTATTCACATCCCTAAGTGATTACATAAGACTAACCTAATTAACAAGGTCAAGTACTCCAATTGAAGTCCTGTCTATGGGACCGTCATTGTACTCCAATTGAAGTCATGTCTATGGGACCGTCATTTTAAGTATCTAAATCATTCATGTGATACTTGGACCCATTTTTACCCTAGTGGACCCAGATATGCTTTCATTGAATTGAGATTGATCATTAGATTAAGATCTACTTACACAGACAACAATTTTTCATACAATAGGGGTACGTTTAGGGAATCAAACCCTCTATTTGTTGCGCATTTGATTCATCTACCTTCTAATTTGTTTGCGCTGTCACGATTTAATTGTTCTTTTTAAATGCTTCTGATCTAACGGTCATCATTTCTCATGAGCAAAACCCTAGACATCCATCACACAATGCTGACAATTTCAGTGGACAGTTTGGAAGGATGCAAGGTAAATCCATGATGCAAAAGACTCGAATTTTTAAAAACTGATACTTTATATATATATATATATATATGGGTCAGCTCTCCTAAGTTGAAGCTTACCTTATCCTAAGTTTAAACGGTGCTAGTTTTATAAATCATAGGCGATTATCGTTGTTTTTTGCATAATGATCGTCTCCAAAATCAAAATAAATTCAATCAGAACTGGATTTTCCAGTTCCATCATGCAAAAAACAGATATAATCAACTTTGATTTGTGGGACCAACGCTATTTCGGCTTAGGATAATGTAAGCTTTAGCTTAGGAGAGCCCCGCTATAAAGCCCCAATTCCGAATACCGAAATTACCGCTAAGGTACCCGAATTTGGCGTGTTACTTCTCGGAAAAATCTGAGAACTTCCAAGATCATAGTCCGTAGTGAGGTCAAATTTAAAACTTTTTGAACAGTAATGTAATCAACAGTTGTATTGCGGAAGTATAAGAAAAGATAGCAGAAGCAGTAAGTATCATATAAATGAGTCAAATATAACATAGCTGAAGTTCAACAAAATCTCAAAGTATAGTTATCAAAAATTTATATAATACTGATTATCTCATCGCTTACTACAATAAACTCTCAAAGCCCAAAATAAACTGTACTCAAACACCCTGTGCATGCGCTCCGTCATCCGGCTCGATCACTTGGTCAACCTGTCTTCACCAGTAGTCGCCGGCTACAGGCGCCTCATGGTACGCGTCTCCAGCGGGGTTAAGGTCGAGACCTATAAGCACCAAAGATGGGTCAGATCCAAGGATCTGGCAAGGCACTATATACAGATAACACAGGATGCATGCAACAAAAGAAAATAGAGATGATTATGTAATCATAAGAGTAACAAGGAAACATAAACTAAGCAATTGAGCAGTAAATATCAGTTTTGAGTCAGAAATATAACTAATCTAATCTAATCAAATAACAACGTGGCACATTTACACAAGCTGGATATACTGCGGGATATTATGCCGTAGCCCTCTCATACTATAAACAATCACGGCGGTAAAAATATAATAAACATGTAAGGGATAACAACCCTGATAATATCAATATATATATATATATATAATACCGATCATACCCCTTTATCGCATCGATCATACCCCTTTATCAGATTAGATTGGACTCGGTATCACACCGTCTGTCTAATCACAGCTCATCATGATAGCTCTAGTCACATCCAATATAAATATAGCTCCTACCAGTGATGATCAGTCAACAGGCTGAGCTTATATCAATTGAGTGAATGTTTAGTGCCGACCTAGGGAACAAATATAGGTCTGGGTCTGTCTAGGCATGTCTCGCACGAGTGAGGTTCTAACCAAGTCTCTAAGAGGTCTAAGTACAAAACTATGGAACACTGTCCAACCAGGTCCAAGTCCAATAATCATTGGATCCATACCGAGGCCCACGACCATGGCCTGAAACAATATAAATAAAATACCATATTCATTTCACAAGTAACTAATCCATACTCATTCACAATGAGTCAATAATGCATCATGATTAACCTCTCCATTGTAGGGTACCACACACCAAACTTAGGCCGTATGAGGGCCCGCATAGCCACAAACACGGGTAATTTATCACCGATTACATCATCGGGTCTCTACTACGTATTCCTAGGTTCAGGTCCTCCAATTTCCATTTAATTAACAGGGTATAATAATAATAAGGACATGAGAGAAGTGAATGAATAATAAATCTCCAAACAATAGGATCAAATGGAATAAAGCAAGGGTCCCACCTAGGTAATGGTCCACTCTTAGGTTCAGGGCTACATTAGATAATTGGATCCCTAACTGCAGCCTCAGATGCCAAAATATATTGTATTAAGTGCTCCTGAAGTTACGAGCATCATTGACTATGTTTAAGGGTCGAATCGCTGACAATTCCAATCCCTAAACCCTACTTGGTGGTCCCCACGAGTTAAGGTCGAGCCACACCATTGACTCGTGCTTGGTATATTGATGGAAGTTCATTTGGATGGTCAATGAGTCCCACAATCGATCAATCACAAAATATAGGCTAAACTTACAACTTATTGTTCACAGCGTTGCCGGGTCGACTTGCTCCACAAGAATCAGGGTTTGGACTTTGCTTGGATTCTGGAATTTTCAATGTACCCGATTGACCAGGTGGCCAGCCGGTCGACCTGGTACATAGGTCTACCTGAATCAACATATTTCAGGCCAAATCTCAACTTCTGTGGTTTTCAGTGTGTCCGGTCGACCCCGCACATTGAACTCTGGGTTTAAGGGAAAATTCAGGTTATACACAAAAATTCCAATTGGGTTCATAAAATACTAAGGGCTTATTCTAATTCTAAAATCTAGTATAATTTCCTAAAAGTAAAAATCTTAAGGGTCCAAACTCCAATTAGTTTCATTAAAGACTAAGGAGTCTTTTATTTCTAATTTCTAAAACTAATGGGTCATTTTCCTAATTTCTAAAAACTAATAGGGTCATGTAATTAATTCACTAATAATATATTGTGCCATGCTTAAAACAAGTCCAAAACAAATGGTCCCATCCAAAACGTGCCCAGCCATCACCCCATTCTCTTTCTTTATTTTTTTCCAATCTGGGCAAGGTCACACTTAGACTAGACTTAATATTTTAATAACCAAAGGTCTCTCTCCTAATGCACATCTTGGACAAACACCCCACTCCACGTCAAGATCAATCTCTCTCTTATCTCTTATCTCTTATCTCTTTTTATTCCCATGCACCCTTAGACCACCATACCACCCTCATCTTTTTCCTCTCTTTTCTTTTCCAGCACGTCAGGCCTGTGAAATTCGTCCAACACATAACCCATTTATGAAATGGGCTTAACGACAGCAGTGTCAGGGCACAACGGTAGTGGGCCCCTCCCTGATCGAGGCCAAAATCAGCCCCCACCATCAGGGTCGCCCAAGCCCCTTTTAAAAGATGTAGGGTTTGATATGAAATCGGTGGCCCCACCTGAGCCCCACAGTCTCAAAAACGAAACTACTCCTTCTATCTTACTACCGCCTGCAACCAGATAAAAGCTAGGATAATGGGCCCCACTAATCAAGAATCCAAGATGGGTTTGATCTCCAAGGTCGCCCGGTCACACACGGCATTGTGGTCGGACCAGATCTACGATTCAATCAACCATTGGGTCCCACCAAGGCCTGTTGCCCAACTGAGTTTCTCCTCTTTCACTCACGCCCTCTTTGATCATCCTAATGGATGGTGGGCCATGGGTATCCACTGCCTATGGGACCTGCTCCCTTAAGGTCGCCCGTGGGTCCCCCTTCGGATCCACAGATCAGATCGGCAATCGGGTGGCCCACCTAGGTGCCGGTATCAACGCAATAAGCAACTCATTCCCTGTTCCATCTCCGGGGTCTGTTATAGTAACAATCCCTGGATTTCCCTTCAACCCATTTACCATCCTTCACATAAACATAAGTAATCAATAGAAACACTTTTATAACCCTCCAACCATCATCCAACCGGGCCATTGATCTCCCAAATGGGAGAACATATCTATCGAATAGCCAACATCTATAATACAAAGCTCAAATGGTAGATCTAACATGTATATATACACAACTGAATTGAATTTGCAGAATCAAGAGAAGAAAATCAAGCATTTTGTGGTACTATTATAGGGTACTTGCCTTTTTTCAATTGAAATGTAAATTAGAGTATAGAAAGATATCCAATTAGCAATATATGGTTGATGAAGCAATTGGGGATGACTCCTTCTTCTTCTTGTGCTGGGATTTGGGGGATTAGGGTTTTAGAGAGTGAGTTAGAGAAGGTGAGAGATGAGTGAGAGTGAATTAGGGTTTAGGCTTCATTTGCAATAGTAGTGTTTATATAGGTTTGGGGTTGGTGGTTGTTTACTGGAAGGTCCTTAGGGTTTAATTAGGGTGAAGGATAGGGTAATGGGCAAAATGGTCAATAGAGGGGATTCTAGAAGGTTTCTTAGTTCTAACACTCTCCTAATTAAAACTAAATTACTAACTAAGGCCTAGTTTAACTAAAATCTTAATAAATAACAAAGATCACTCTATATCCATAAAGAATTAAATAAAAGTCTAATTCTAAAACTTAGAAACATTAACAAACTATTCTACTAAGCCCTATTGATTAGCATATTAAGAAAGATACTATTATATTAATAATTATTCAAATCAAATTGAGGGCCCACAAGTGGTGGGGTCTCACACCCACTCATATATATATATATATATATATATATAATTTAACATAAGCCTACATTGGTAAGCATGAATAGGTCCATTGATTAGGTCTAGGTCCATGGGGAAAGACCAGAGGGATCCATACTTAACAATAGACCCGATTTAAATCGATTATTATCACAAGATTTTGTCATGGTATGGTTTGCAATATTTATATGTTATTTGGATATAGTATCATATATTTATTAGAATAAAAAGATTATATCATTAATATATGTAATTGGACTAGACCTAAATCCAGGTAAAATAGTCAGCTTCGGGCCTTTTTTTTGTTTTGGTACATGAGTGATTAATTTATCCATGTATGTTGACACAAGACTTTTTCCTTGAAAGATTGCCTTAACCATTGCACTAAACACGCAGTTGCCAAATATTTTTTTTTGGATTTATAAAAAAACTCCCCTTAAAAAATGAATCCACAACTAAGGACCCAAAATTCCCTAATATTGGTGAAGGACCTCCCACCCAAATTCCAAATTTCATTTCAGTTTTGCTTATAAATCTGCTAATGTCAACAAAGATCTAATGACATAAACCCTTTATCCAAATCGACTGAAAAAAGAGGAGAAGAAAGGAAGAAAATGAAGAAAGAGAAGAGAATTGATCAACAAAGGAACCTTCTTCCCCTTTGTTGCCAGTTTGGTTCATCGCTTCCTCATCCCTACTCCGTCACCATCTCCAGTTTGGTTCTTGACGACATCTTCGCTTTGTTTGCAACACTATCCAAATAAATCACCCAAATCTCCTTTTCTCTTCACAACCCTTCCTTTTCTTCTTGTATTTTTCCATTTTTGGCCAATCTATCCATCTATTGCAATCCTCTCAGTTCTCATCACTTCTTCCATTTGCATCTCTTTTAGTTCTCATCACTTCTTTCATTTCTTATTTTCACCACCCGTGCTCTCATTGTAACCTAAAACTCATCAGATTAGAGGGTGCTTGGGTACAAGTGGAATAAAATATATGTAGATTTAAATATTGACAGATTGTTCTTTTTTATATATTACAATATTGATATATTAAAATACTTTGCTACTTTTGTTGTTTGTAGTCTTTGCAGATTTTAACATATTATTACTTTTAGTGTTTGGGAATAGTAGAATCTCACCGCAACCAATCTGCAAGAATCCATTTCATAAAAACCCATATGTTTGAATCCATCTATTTGCACAAACCCATCATTGTCTCATACATACTCATCTGCTAAAATACTCTCCGCCATCATTGACTACTATCACATTGTCTATGTGAACGGATCATTTAAAATTGCACATGTTCTATGGATTTGGCATAACAATTAATTCATTAGGATACCTAACCTAGTATGCAATATGCACTTATCTCAAGAAGATGAAGGCTTTTAACAAGAAATCTCAAGAAGAATAAGAAAGGAAGAGAAAGCTGAAAAAAATGAGAATGAAAAAAGGGAGCTCATACCTGATAAAAGGAGAGAGAAACCTTGCATAGAAAGGGCTTCTATGGGAATGAAGAACAAATGATTTCTTCATAGCAAGATATAAAGAGGTATCAGGAAAACCGTATGTTGCCTTGGAAAGTTTTCCTCTCCCGTTTTGAGATATCAAAAGCAAAAAAAAAATCTTCCTTCTCGTGTTTTGAAAGATCGTGTTATCTTAGAATCTCCAATATTCACCCCTCCCTTAAAGAAAGCAATATCCAACTTTTTTTAAAGAAGACCTTATATTGTAACTTATAATATACTCTTTCCAAATACTACCAAATAAAAATAGAATGTTGTTGTCTAACATATCAAAAATTATTTTAAAATCTTTAAGATTATACTGTTTCCAAACACCCCTTAGTCCTTTCTTTTCTCCATCATTTTTATAGATTCCATATAGTATATTTTTTTATGTACTCCTCATCACTCATCTGGTTGCAACGTTGATGGATGAGTCTCTCTCCCTCTGGTTAGTTTTTTTTAACATGAGTTTTTTTATATTTTTTTAAATAAGGAAATGTAAAAAGGGGATTATACTAGTGGTTTTGAGAGAGAAGATGGATAAAGGATGTGATGTCATTAAGATGATGGAAAGTGAATGTGTCTTGCCTTTCATGTGCTTGTTGGAATGGCTAAATGATATTTTCTTAAACTTTTTTTACCGTAGAGAGTGCCCTTTTCTTCCGTTGATATCTAGAGTTGAAGTGGGTTAAGACCAACTCCAACGGAGGAGTCTATTGTCCACGTCATGCCCAAACGGTCATAAAAGGCATTTGTAAGGCCCTCCAACAGAGGTGCCTAAGTCTAGCTGGCATTTGGCAGTGCATCTCATATGTCAAATTTGGCATTGGGAAAAGCATATGCCAAATCTATTCTTTTCAATTAAATAATCACTTGGCAACTGATAGCATTTGAAGAGGTGAGGTTTTGCCAAGAGAAAAAATGATAAAATAATAATTTGACATCTCTCTTGGAGTGGCCCAAGAGAGATGAAGAGAGATGTCAAATTTACAAGCTTTATATTGTGCCACATAAGCCTTCAGTTTCACTCAGGCAAGTCCAAATTTGAAGGTTCTTTTGGAGATGCTCTAAGATGAAATGACCTTTTTTTTTTTCCTAAAGTTGATCCTCAACCTTGTGATAGATAAAATGAGAGTGCAAACTTTGTAAGGTACAGATAAGGCAATGGAGGGTCTAACAATGACAAGGAAGAGCACTAATGAGAGCCACATAACATGACTAGTATGGCAAGTGGGCTATTTTGTAATTTTGTGACCTTTTAATGGTCGTTTTATAAACTTAAACAGGTCAATTTATACTCTCGAAAAGAATAATTTGTTAACTTGTAAAGGTCATGTGATTTATTAGTGAATGGATTATTTATGGTTATATATGTGACCTTTTGATGGGGTCTTTAAATTTAGATTGTATTTTGAATGCTGGACATGTTGTTAATGTGGAACACTCTTTGATGGTTTAATTTTGATAATGTTTCTTATTGGAATGTGGTTGCTGTTTATCTTGAATGTGGAATATGCTATTTATATATATGAAAGAGACTTATTTCAATTTAGAAATTAGCCTCAATTGCTCAATTGATTTTGAGATTTCCAATTGATTTTGACTCTTCAATTCCTTTAATACTGCATCAATTGCTCATTAACCGACCCTTCTTCTCTTACCCATCTCTTAAAGAGAGAGAGAGACCTCCATGATGCCATGTTGTCATGGCCCATTGCATTTCTGAATTAAAAATTTCTTTTCTCCTTTTAAAAATGTTATTATTCATGTTAAAAATCGTAATGTCTCTTTAATATTATAAATGCCACTAAATTATCAATCTTTCCTATTTTATCCACTCCATGAATGGTAAGGTTCCCTAATGCCCCACCAATCAAACACACAAGGAGAAATCTTGTCTGTTTAAAATATGGGCCATATCCAAATAGCTCGGTTTCATCCATAGTGGAGTACTATTTTTATATTTTTCACATCATTTGCACGGGCGTCTTTTGCTAGTTCTTATTGATGGTGGTTGTTGTGGATAGTTGTTGATTTTAATGGGGAAGAACATATTTTGATGTGAATGGTTGTTATTCATTAATGTCTATTTTCAGACGGTGGATGGTTGTTGTTTATTTGTGGCATAGTTTTCTCATTTAAAGTGGATGTAGTTCACACGGGGCAAGCAATGGTCTTCTGCTTTGCTTTAACAAACCATAATATATATACCTAAATGATCATCACAATTGCAAGTGGCCCATTGTATAACAATACCTCATCTATTGGCGGGCCTCAATTGTATAAAAAACTAGCGGTCCACTTTAATAGCCATAGTAGTCTCAATACTCTTTTGCTACTTGAAACAAATCTATTTATCCTTCTATTTTGATTCAGATCAAAATAAAAAAAACTCCAAATGACGTCCATCTATTGAAAATCCACAACCTTACCTTGAGTGAGGTTTTTCTTTGGATTTTACTCCAATAGGAGTTATTATCACTTATCACCGTAAAATTGATCATATAATTGATAACGTAATTAATATAATATTATCTATTATTAATCATATGCATTTATTGCATATTAGTCGCATACCCAACCTTAGTAGGACTAATGCTATTTGATTAATATTTGAGAACATCTAATAGAAGGCGAGGGCATGCATTTTGTACGGTTCAAATTTTCAATAGGTATACCGATCGATATGTGGAATCTAGGTCTCCCCCACACCGTTCGTAAGTAAGATGTATGGTAAGTTAATTTCATAATCTCTTATCCATTCCTCAAATTTAGTGTCTTATGATTGTGATTTCAATCAACATTAAATACCACAAGTGCACGGGTGTCTACGAATAGACAACGGTAAGTACGAGTTGAACCCATAGGAGCAAATTAAAAAGAAAATCTAATTAAGATGATGTCACAATTAACTAATAATGCAAAGAATTAATTAAAATAATAAGATAATGAATTAACAATGATAATAAAATTGATCAAGGTATTCAGAATCCATCAAGCAATCCAATACCATTTTCTAAATGAAAATACATCTTTGATCAGTTTTCTACTTCAGATCTGGATCCAATCGAGGCATCCAAATCCGGATGATAAAACTTCAAAATCAGTTTTCTCAAAAGAGATTAATTTTTCAATAAAAACTAGCAAATACCCATCAAATCTAAGCATAAACCATAAAAAACAATATATTTCCAAGCGTGGCCTATCAAAAATAAGCATGGATAATAAAAAGCCTATTTTAGCATTAAGAACTGCAATATGTAAGGTACCTACTAGTATGAAGACAAGCCTAATAAAGCATTTAAGCAAATCAATACTTAATCAAACATACTAACATAAAGGAAGAGTTAGAGAGTACTTAACTTCATCCATAGCCTCGTCCACAAAATCAACTAGCCATTGCATAAAAGAGAATGAATATTTTCATTGATAGCAATCTTAAGTACAACTTCAACTCCTCCTTAAAAACCTATGTCTTCGCTTGGACAAGGCCCAAAGGTACCTTAAAAAAATACAAAAGTGGAGAACTAGACTAAGTAAACCTAGATGGGGGAGTAGGACATCCAAGCCTACGGGCGCATGCTTTTGGACGTCCCCCTAGGGTCTATTTATAGTTTTTTTTTTCAATTTTTTTCTTCTTTTGGCTTGGAACTCTTCCCATAATAGGACTTTTTAAAATTTTTTTTTCTTCTTTTGGCTTGGAACTTTTCCCATAATAGGACTCTATTTTGGCTTGACTTGTAAGCAAAGTAGTTTTCTTTTGAAATCCAAATCGATCTTCTTACCAATTTTGATCTCTTCTTGTTTTGCAGGTCTTCCAGTAGTGGATCCCAAAGATTTATTTTGCGGTGGAGGGAAGATCTAACGGTGTGGATTGAGCAGAAGGAGAGAGAGAGAGATGGTGTGGACATCCAAGGCAAGTGGGCCCAGTGCGGGACGTCCACATCCCTTTGATTTTTCTCACAATTCTTTCATCTCTTTTCTTTTTTAAATCAATCATCTTATCTCTTTGGAACTCTGGCTCTCTTTGCTGACTCATGATAAATCGTTTTGGATAAAAAATTCTAATTCAAACTCCACCAAAGACCTCTTCTAGAATACTCCTTCCTTTTTGAAATTCAAATCTTGATAGGAGAGAAATCTTGGAAACTTTTGGAAACTTGGAAACTTGAAAAGAGAGAATTGTGCTGCCACAAGTGGGACCCACCCCTTAGTAGTGCGTAGGGAAGCACGCCCAAGGGCTAGCTGTGGTTCCCTTATTTCTTTTCTTTCTTTTTTTTTTTTTTTCATTTTCTTTTCCAATATCTCTCCATGTGGGCCCCCATTGCTTATGACAATTCCTACACAATGAAACAATTAAATCACTAGCAATGAAATAATTAAAGATGCAATGCATGGGATGCATGGGCCCTACCTAATGCAAAATGAATTAACACAATGGATGAAATGGGGCCACATTGCTTAGAATCTCATTGGTGGGACCCATGGGTGATGTAAACTGTCAATATCATAAATTCATGCAAAATTAAGGGTTTTAACTAATTTTGACTAAAAATCCATATTTATGCTCAAATTCATTCATGAAATTATGATGCAATTTGTCCTAATTAAATCTACAAATGCACATGAAATGATGGTTTTTTTACCCAATTTTGTAGATTTATCATCCTACCGTAGATTGCTGGCAGGACTCATAACGTGATTAACATAATCTTCTGCATTATTAATCACAAGCATTAATCACTTTATTTGTCGTTTGATCAATCCTACGGTTGGACCATCTAATATTGGAATAAAAATCGAGGATATGTTCTCCTAAAACTCATTTTCGATTCCTTGGATTATCAATAGGTGGGTATCACACATCTTACTCGCAAAAAGCATGTGGGAGACAGTTAGGTATTGATCCGAACTCACATGTGGTTCTATTATACCAATACTATTGTTAGATATATAGTCATGGATAGGGTTGCAAACAGGACGGTTCCTGGTTGGAACCATGTTGGACCCGGATCCATTTCTAAATAACAATTCGAGTTTCGACGTTTTAGAACCTACTTTGTTGGTTCTAGACCTTATTCTGGTAGGAGGACCTGTATCTGGTTCTGGACCCAAGTCTAACCAGAGGACCAGAATCTAGTTCCAAAACCATTCTAAGGGTGGGGTAAAGTAAAAGTGAGTAAAGAGGGAAGGAATGGTGAAGTAGTTTCTTTTTTATTTTATTTTTTACTTGACTTTATTTTTAAAAAAGCAACTTATTTACAGGTGTGGTAAAGTAAAATAAAGATTGATGTCATATCATGATAAAATATGAGGTAAAATAATGTGAGATGAAGTATGTGGTAAACCAAAGTGGCAGAGAGAGTTATAAAGTAGTTATTTTTTGTATTGACTTTACTTTACAATACTTTACCATGGTTTTATGTGATAAAAGAAAAGTAACTTATGGTAAAAACATGACAATTGAACTTTACTTTACCACACTACTTTTTTATCGAGACATGGTAAATTACGTATAAATTAAAACACTTAATAACAAATTATGAGGATTTTACTGGAAAAGTCCCAAAATACAGCCATTTATCCCGAAGGGTCCTGGCAAAATGTCCAGTACTAATGGGGTCCTCTCTCCAATTTTTTATTTTATTTTTATACTTTTTTCTGAGCGACGATGGCGTCGCCCATGCGTCGCTTGTCAGAGCATTTCCTAATGTCTTATTCTTCGTCTCCTCCTCTTTCTCCTTCTTGTTCACAAGGAAGACTCCCACCTAACCCGCATTAGAACAATATCAACAATGCAGCATTCAAGCAAGAATAATTAATTGAAGGAAACAGTCCAAATAGTTGCAGATCCTCACCTCACTACAAATATACTCCCCATATATGCCACATACCACACAAACAGGCTCCCCAGGAACAGGAAAACATTGTTCACTTCTTTCTTTAACTCGCTGTCCATCATTTGTGGGAGCTGAAAGAACATATGTAAGATATTGTGTTCAGACACAACTGCTCTATTTCACAAACAGTCAGAAGACTTCAAAGAACTCACACATCTTATCAACACCATCCCCTAACAACCCACCTTGCAAAAATAAATAAATAAAATAAAATAAAAGGGAACCAACACCACACACACCCCAGCATTTAATACAGCTTTTAAAACTGAAACAAAGGGTATAGAAATACACACGTCAAGGAACTCAATGTTAAATAAACATTGTCATCTTCTACCAACCCTTCAAAAACCCATTAACAGTTTGCAATCTCCATCTTTTCCTGGAATCAGAGATGGAGAAAGAGGAGGAGGAGAGGAAGAAGGAGAGATCGGGGAGATGCCGTGACGAATGACGCTAGTGTCGCCTCCATCAGATACGAGCGTCGCTCTTCTCAAAGTTGAAAAAAAAAGTGAAACAGGGTATGACGGACCCATTAGTGTTGTATATTTTGCAAGGACCCTTTCCGATGAATGGCTAAATTCTGGGACCTTTCCCGTAAAATCCTCAAAAATTATTCTAATAATGTAATTTACTTTAATCATAGCACCTTCCAAACAGCTCAATTTAAAAGTTGTAATATTCTTCAAAAACTACGAAACAATAAAAATATTATAATATTGTATTATTCTATTCTATACTATTTTATTCTTGCAATATTTAAATCTGTAAATACTTTATTCTGTAAGCATCCAAACGGGCCCTAAAAGTCTACTAACTTTAGGATTAAATATAAAAATGTCCAATAAAAGTTCATTTTGAGCTACATTTTGCAATATTAAAGACTCATGCATACGCCGGGTCTCACGTCCACGGGTCGAACCTATATGGGCCCAGATCTGTACCCGTTTAGCAATCAGAACCTAAATTGGGTTCGGGACTCGGACTCGTTTATGAATCAAAATCTAAAATAAATCTCAAACCCGGTTTTTTACGGGTCAAAACCTTTGGGTAATCGAATATCCGTTTGCATCCCTAGTCAAGAACCCATGAATTTGTGAAAAGGTATATCCACACAAGTCTAGCCATGAGATTTTTTTAGTTAAATTCACACTCTTGCATTTATGAAAAATGAGTAAAATTTCACGACTTTCTTAAGTATTATACCAGTCTAAATTGCTTTGGACCAATAATTTGTTAGATTTTTATGAAACTGTGAATTTGTTTAAAGGTAAATCCACATACGTCCAAACACGAGACATTTTAGATCGACACATGTATCTGGAGGATTTTATCTTGATCACATCCAAATGATTTTTCAGCAGATGGCCTATTCAGATTACTAAGGGCTTGTTTGTCACTTTTGAATTGAACTTCAAACATCTTTAATAAAGTGGGCTGTACTAAAAAAAACTATAAAAGTGAGTAATATGAGGTAGAATTGTAGATGTGACCCTCACTGTTTAGGAATTTCTTATTGGGCCAATGAGTGGATTACTGGATTACCTTTTGCTACTAAGGAGAGATTATTTAATAGCTATTTGTATGTACCTTAAGAAAGCATACACCAGCGCATTGCACATCTGAACTATCTTCACATGATACATATGAGGTCATGATACATATGAGGTCCGGATGCGCAGTGCCCAGTGCATATTTTCCATTCATCTAATTAGCCCCTTAACGTGAAGTTAAATCTAAAACTTTTTGAAAATTAGACAAACAAACAAGGGGCTTTTAGGCTTAGTGCACAGTTGTGTAACATGATTGATTCTTCTTTCTCTTTGGAGTAATATTGAAGAGGATCATGACGTGTTTGGGCATAATTTTATACGCTGCGAGTTTCAATCACACCTTTTTTTTAAAGGGGTTTTGATGGTTAGCTCCTTGGCTATCCTTTGACAGAATGGACAAAAGCTATATCAAAGCAGAGAGACAGAAAGCCAAGAAAGAAGTGGCAATGAAATGCCTTTAACAAACTTCAGTTACGTGACGAGTTGAACATGCAAGAGACAAGTGGCGGTGCATGAAACTGTGTGCTCCAAAACCAGTAGCTCCTGCAGTGCATGGCCTTCGTGTCTTATCTCGCTTCCATCTTTTCTTTTTGGCAAGTTTATCCACATGCACTATGCAGTTTTAGCATGACATTTAAGCCCTCTAATAAAACCCACTTAATTATTTGCGGGTCCTGCTTTATGAGACTCAAACCCTTATAAACTTTCAAAAATCTAATCTTAATTTCTCACCTATCTAATCTCTTCTTAACAATCTTAATAATACTAACAATATACCGTTTTCTCCAACAACCCCATGATCACATTGCATGAAGGCATGTTTGTTATTTATAGAGTAAATTTAAAATTTTACTTTGATTAGAGTAATATATACCGATTCGAATGACTATATATGAGAAATATATTTTTTTTAAAATCAGACTAACATGTATCAAATGATTCCTAAAAAAATAAACATGTATCAAACTCCAATTCCAAATTATATGAACTAAAAAATCAAATCAAACAAACCTGCTCCATTTAATTTTCCAATCATATTTCTCTATAAAAACAAAATGCAAACTCAAATGTGAATCAGTCGAAAGTGCTAGCTAACTAGCAAACTGTGATTTTACTTTCTCCTCCTTTTTGAGGTAAGCTGTATGAAATTCATTAAAATTCATTAAATTTGAGAATATAAGGATGTCTATCCATGTGGATAAGACTTTTGCTCTCACCACGCCACCTAGGGATTAATCCGTGAGCGATAGTTTGTCTTGGCCTCGTGGCCAAGTAAGCAAAAAAACAATAAACTTTAAATTCAGGAGAAAAGGAATGCCTCAAATAAAATAAAATAAAAAAGCATGAAAATGAAAGAAAATATTGTATATACGTTCATAAAGGAAGGGGCAAGTAAGTCTTTCTAAGATCTATAAAAGCAACATCAACGGGAAGAGAAAAATGGGATGGGAATGGAGTCTGCTGAGGAAAACAAGGGAGATCAGGGGGACTTAAAAAGCCCTGAAGATACTAGTAGTAGTACAAAGAAGAAGGGAATGAAGGTGTTGGTAGCGCTGGACCACAGCGATGGGAGCTTATATGCTTTTAAGTGGGCCGTGGAGAATCTCTTTCCTACTTCTTCTTCTTCATCATCATCAGCCGTCCATCCACAGACCCAAGTGGTGCACGAGGAAGGAGGAGGAGCAGAACATGGGTCTCTCATTCTCCTTCACGTGCAGGAAGTTTCTCAACCCTACATAGTCCCTGCGGGTCCAGGTACTCTCTATTCGGGTCCAGGTATTCTCAACTCTTACCAATAAACCAGAAAATAGGCTTGTTCATGTGGGGCCCGTTTGTTAATCTGGGGGAGCTAGAGGAAGAGCTTGAACCTTCAACCTTGTGGGTTTACTTCTAAAGTAATTTTAATGGTTGTTTTTTTTTTTTTTTATGGGTTGTATCAGTACATCCAGCCCATTGATTTGTACACTTCTCCTTTTGCAATCCACCATTTTGTGTGGAGATGGATTGCCTTCAAATCGAGGGAAGAAAAGAGGTTCAAACATGACCCTGCTCCTGGACCCAGATGATATCAAAACTAAATGGCAAATTCTCCACATGACCCACTTTTTTTTTTATTCCCTTTTCTGATTTTATATATTTGGGTCCCCCCTTTAATCTATTACAGCAACTTCCCTCGAAATGGTCTAGTCCTTTGTTTGACACTACTTTCAGGTATTAATCAACAATAAATTTATCACAATCAAGTTGTATGATGCACGGCCATTAATCTTTGAGGACATCAAATTAGAGGGTGGATCGCTTTACCTGCCTAAATGACATCCAAATTACACTATTTCATTTTAGTGCCTTCTTGATTATCATGCATTTAAGTGGGCGCCATATTAGAAGTGGCCAATTTTTAAGGGGTCATTTGCATTTTATGCATGTACATGTAAATGGGTTTTATATAGGTAAATGGTTCACAGGAAACATCTTCATATTACAATGTTACGATACGCGAAAAGCATTGTTAGATTTGTCAAAATCATCATTTTTACATGAGTAAATGAGTTCATCCTACAGTGTTACATGTGTTTGTGTTTATCACATGAATACTTACAAAAATGCATCATTTACATATATAAATGAGCGCAAACAAATTACCTCTAAGAGGAAAAGCCCAAGCACCTCTAGCTACCTTCTACTTATCAACATTTGTAATAACAGGTCCAGTTCAATGACATCTGTACAGCTCCACACCATGAACAAACACATAATATCTACCATAAAAGGTATTAAAACTGCAATGTTTTCAAGCACCCTCCAACATTAAATCAGTTGGTGAGGCACCTCCCTTCTATAAACAACCATGGATCAATCTCTGGTTGTGGATCAATCTCTGATTGTAGCGCTGATGGTGATGGAGTTGGGTGGGGCCTGGGGGTGTGTGTGTGAGCACATACCTCTCCCCAAAAAAAAAAAAGAAAAATCCACGTACTAGATACTTTACAGTTTACATTCAAATGTGAATAGACACATCCTAGAAATTAGAGAATCAACGAACACTCCCTTAACTGTTCACTTTACCTCGAATCATCTATCCATTTTGGTTCCAACTGGATGAATGAATATGGTGTCTGTGATACATGTCTGCCAAATATTCTTTCTCAACTAGAGCTGCAAAAGAAAACTTCAAAAGCAGCTTTTTCTCTCTTCAGAATTTTATAATTCATCCTTAATCATGGATCAACAGTTAACAAAATTGCTGGTTTGGCATCATGGAGATCCAATAGTGGATATTGCATGGAAGGAGGTGAAGCCCCTCCTGCCTAGAACCCTTATTTTTGGATCACAGTAGATAGGCCTCACCAGATTGAATACCATGACCCTACTTTTTAGTGGTTCTATGAGGCCTAGTAGATCAAAGACTGCTAAATACATTAGCATGTTTTTTTATTATGATTTATAACAATGCTGATCAGATGGTTAGCTCTGTTTATTTAAAGATCTTTCCTTTCCCTTTTTCGCCATGATCTTATTCATATATCATCTCACCAGGTGAATTACGGAAAGATGGGCCATATCTTGGCTAATAAAAATGCCATAGATCAAAATTTTGAATAGAAAGAAATTGGAAAACTTGACACAACTCTAGTTTTTTTTCTGCCTAAGTAACTCCTGTAGGCCATTCTCATTCGACCTAGGAGTACACATAGAATAAGATGGTCCCATTGAGCGACATGGTAAACTCCATGTGTTCTGTCAACATAATTACTTTGAATACTACCCAAAAAAGAAAGGAAGTGTAACTTCAAATATATTTCTTTTCTTATTTGGCTATGAGATTAATTTTGTTTGCACCCTGGGCAGAGTGGTATCACTTGCATGGAATGTATAACCGTGGCGGTCCCAAGATTTTCGTTTGAAAATGATCCAAACAATTAAAATGATGGGGGCAACCACCCCCAAAAGCCAATACTTGGGTCGTCCATAATCATGGATGGGAAAAAGATTTGCAATATATCCACCCAAAACAACATTTGATCTCTCTCTCTCTCTCTCTCTCTCTCTCTCTCTCTCTCTCTCTCTCTCTCTCTCTCTCTCTCTCATATGGTATTTTGACTTCCTTTTCGTCCTACAGCAATCTATTCTGCAACTGAAGTGGTAGAATCAGTGAGGAAGGCCCAAGAACAGAACTCCGCAGCTCTACTTGCGCATGCAAGGGAAATCTGCAAGGGGAGAGCAGTAAGTTTCAAATCGTTTTCTTGATATCACTCTAGTATCCAATATAGCGAAACTGCCTCAAATTTTAATATCACTTGCCTCAGCACACGTAGCGGGGGTGGTAGGGACAGTCTCCTCTAGGGCCGACCCTGCCTACACTGTTGGAACTTGGAACTTGGAACTTGACACTGGCCAATGTGTTGGTCCACTTAAAACAATTACAATTATCTCTTGATCCTTACTTGTGCTGCAGATCAAAGTTGACACTATGATTCTCAATGGTGATCCGAAGGACATGATTTGTCAAGCTGTAGAGCAAATTCAATCTGATCTTCTTTTAGTAGGAAGTCGTGGTCTCGGAATGATTAAGAGGTAACTTTATGCTTAAAGCTTTCAGTATGATGTCAATGAAACAGTTCAGGGTTTAGGAAAATCTAAATTTTCATGTAGGCCGGGATTTAGAAAATTGGTTTTTTGATCTGGGCCTGAAGCAACCCAAAGGAATCTGTTAATTGTAAGTCTTAAATACACAGTTTTCTTTTCCAGATAAAGAAACAACAACAATGACCGACGACAACACTAAAAAAAGAAAAAGAAAAAGAACATAATTACAAATCATATTATGTAACTTGGCTCACAGAATCCATGGATTCCTGCCCCAAAAATTAACACAACAAACAGAACACTATATATATATATTTATATATATATATATATATAGTTACATTCTGTTATACAATATATGTAGAAATTTCAAATGAATACAGGATACAGGAAGCAAGAAACAGATAATATTGAGGAGTTTATCCCAGCTACTATAACTTGATTCTAACTCTTCATGTTTTATTATTGAGTGCAGAGCATTTTTGGGAAGTGTGAGCGATTATTGTGCACATCATGCAAAATGTCCTGTTCTCATTGTTAAGCCACCAAAGTGAGGAGCTATCGTGAATTAAGACACCTATGAGAAGCCAAAGGAGTTTATGTTGTATGTATGTCATCTTAGAAAACTTATAAAGAGATGGAGGCGTTAAGTGCCCGAGATAAACAATAGTATCATCATCAACTTTCCCTGGTCATATAAATAAATAATGTGTGTATTCATGGTTTAGGATCTTGGTACTAGACCATGTTATATATTGCTTAGCTTGGATGATGATTTGTGCTTCATAAGTTTGTCGAATATTCCTTAATTATATGGGAGTTTGAGCCCTGAGGCTTTTGCTAGGGCCATTTCAAATCGTAAATCAGGTGGGCATGTAAATCAGGGTTCGTGGGTTTGTATGGCTCAAGTGAATGTTGTTTTGTTCCAATTACAGTAAATTATATTTTCAGGCAAGCTTAAGGCAGAGGGCATTTGAGTTCCAGTGATCCAAGAAGGGCCTAATGTTAAATGCCTTGGAAAAATTAGAATGATGAGCACAAATATATGAGGAAAGTGATGTTCCCCAAATAGTGAAGGAATTTTTGGGAACTTTACATGTAGAGTGGAGTGAAGTAAAGAGATGTACCCCAACTAGTGGATGTTTGTCTTGTGTAATATTTGGATGAATGGAGAAATATGGATGGTGGGAAGTGTACAGCAAGAGTTGTCATCAATCCTAATCACAAAGTATGGCAGAAATCTCCATATACCATATCCAATTTTACTTAAATCTGGAAATTGGACTCTTTCCTATTGTGCAAAGTGCACAATTCCCATATCCAATTTTACAATGGAACAGGAAAGGTTTTTCTTCATATCTTATATGTCGGATGACTATTCTAATGTGGCTTGCGCTTTGTGGTACCGCTTCTTGGTTCTTCTGTGCACTCTTTTTGCACAGAAAAAATATGGAGAGAGTAGGCGCATTTTCACAATGCTGAAAGTTCCGCCTTTCGGGTAGCCCTTTTTTTATCGGAGAATAATAGAAAAATGAACAAACTTTTTCACAAACTGTTTCTAATTGGGGGGATTCAAATTTGGTTTAAAATCTTTAATGGATCGAGCCGGTAGGAGTCCAGATCCCCTCTGTGGTCTACCACGTGCTCTTCTTGCGTGAGAGTTATGGAACTCCATTAGAGGTGCTGGCATACATGGAATCTGAACCGTTAAAATTGAGTGTCATCTCCTCCAATGATATATCTTTAAATTTTTCTTCAATAGGAGTTGGTTCCACCATAAGATTTTAGACATAATTGATAACATGATTAGCACCATCTCGTGCCTTATGCATTAATCACATTTTCAGTCAAGTGTTAAATCTTACAGTGAAACCAATCCCATTAAAGTAAAATTATGAGGATATCACATCGGAGGGCATGACATTAATTTTTGACGGTTTGGATTGACCTAGGTAGAGTTCCATACAACCCATTCATCATAAGTGTGTGGGAGACCACTCGAGGATCCGGAGCCCCATCAGTTTGGGGAATGGTTCTTTCAAAAGAAGGGGGTAAATATCAGAGGAAATTATACTTTATGGCACTGCAGGTCAGTGAGCCATCACTGGAAGCAACACAGACACACCACCACGGCCCTCCAGACTAAGAAAATTGAACATATTATTATAGTTCTTTGTTCATTGTGGCAGGAAACAAAATCATGAGGTGGGCCAATGGGCTTTATCCAAGGAAGCATTTAAATTCTAAATCTTTCAAGTTGGAAAACTCTTTTCTAGCTATAGTGCTTGAATGGGAGGTGAAGAAGAAGAAGAAGTTATGTCATAGATGGATCTTCTCTGTGCTTCCTTGTGGATTGTTAATTTGATGCTGCATTCATTGAGTTAGTGTTTTACCATTTCCTTTTGTTTCCTTGGCTGTCTTTAGTACCTCCAACCCTCCTTTTTTAACTCTTGTTGTATTTATGCTGAATAAAATTTGTTGGTCACCATTCAAAAGAAGAGTGCTTCTATTGGCACTGGATTTTTGTCTCTCCACAACGCATAATTTTTTTTTCCTAAACTACCCGTCCTCCCTCTCTCCCTCCCCCCACCCTCCCAGTCTCCGGTGGGGAGGGATCCTTGCCGGCGGCAGCCCTGAGCCGGCCTCCCTCCTCTCTCTCTCTTCCCCCCTCAACCAACAAAGCCATCGGCAGGGAGGGAGATAGGGCAGCAAGATTGCAGCAGGGTTTCCGCTTGTTGCAGCCTTGCCGCCCAACCTCCCTCCCCGTCTGTTGGGGTGGGGGTGGGGGGGGGGGGGGGGAGAAATAGTGGAGGAAGCCGCAGGCTGCAGGCCAGGCAGGGACCCCTCTCCGCTGGAAACTGGGCCGGTGGGGGGGGGGGGGGGGGGAGGATGAGGGAGGAGGGGTAGTTTAGGAAAATATATATATATTTTTTAGTGCGGTGTGAAGCGACAAAAATCCGGGTGCCAATAGAAGCACTCTCAAAAGAATTGTCTTCTTCCACTTTTCCTTCTTTTTTTCTTCGCATTTTCTTTTCAATATTACACACTGTTTTGGACAGTTAGGATTCGAGTTAACAGAAGCACCATATGATACTGAATAGAACATTTCCCTTGAACTAACTAGAGTTCTAATCCAAATTTTCTTGTAAGATTCATTTCCAAAGCACACGGATGTTATCACTTGAGAAGAAAAAAAAAACCTCATTCAAAATACATAGGAAACGTGAACATTCTTGCAGGAAACGTGATATATATATATATATATTGATAACCCAGGGTATCTCTCATCCACCCTAATCCAAGAGTCTTTGGCCTCGAGCCCAAGAGACACTCGATTATGAAAAGCCGAAAACTAATTCCTAAAGGCACATGCACATGCAAACCCTCCTATGCACATACACATGCAAACCCTCCTATACACATGCACCGGGTAAAACTATTGAAGGTGGCCAACGAAGGTAGGTATCGAATACAAGATCTCTCCGCTTCCCATGTGGAATAGGAAATTTAGGCATACATACACAAACGAGCCCTCAAAGCAAATGGAAAAGATAAGAAAAACACATTGGAACACAAGAAACCACTCTAATACAAATGTCTCAATCCATGATATAAAATTTGGAAATTTTTTTTAAAGAAAACCCCATTTCTCAAATATTTCCGACGTTGTAAAAAGATTTTTTTATATTTTTAATCAAACTCTGCTCGCTCGAATCACCATTTCATGTTTCACAACTTTTTATAGCTTTTGTTCCAGAAGAGTGAGAGAGAGAGAGAGAGAGAGAGAGAGAGAGAGCGCCCCAAAATCCAAAGTACTCAAGTCTCAAAGACAGACACAGAGGGACGGAGGCCCACCTGGATGCATGTCGAGTGCTAGAAGAATAGGGATGGAAACGCTTCTTTCCGTGACTGAGCAGAAAAAAAATACCGTCAGATTATCCTAATCCATGATTTAAGGGTTGGGCCTCGAATCTCCACAATCTCTTTATGTATGCATTCATGCAAATTTAGCTCATGGTAAGTATAGGTTGTATGAGCTTCAAATCGGAATAGTTGACAATTCATGGAAGTGAGCATGAAGTGATTCGATTAATCATAGGCTGAACCCATTGCATGGAACCGGGATGAAAGTCAAAAAATTATATCAGTTCAGCTCGACATTAGTTTTACCCAGCTCCAATATGTCTCTATTGTCAATTATCCCCTTCCTAGGGTTAACTGAAAGATTTTACCCGAACAGATTAAAAGCCTTCAAATTATCAACCACGAATGGCTGTCTAAACATTAATCAGGGAGGAAGATGCAGAAATAAGCTTTAAAGCGGCAATCTAAACATGAATAGTTACAGTAGTAAGGAGCAAAACAATAGAATATCTCAACAGAGATGATCTCCACACATATCCATAACAAAATGTTCTACAGTTGAAATGATATTAACTAGGGCCTCCATGCTATGAGGAACTAATAGTGAGCATCAGAAAAGCACCTAGAAAAGTAAGAATCACTTACAGAAGGAAATCCATCATAATAGTTGTCATAAAACATGCAACTGGAGGAGAGCATGTGAATCTCCATCCTCATATAGTACTTTCAGCAGAAAACCAACATGTTAAAAGTGCACAAACATTGCATATGGATTTCATCCGCCAACATTAATTCCTTCCCAGTTCTCAAGAATCTTCACCTGATTGCTGCTGCTTACCTGCCTCTTGCTGATGCTGTGGTTGCTGCCACATCTGCTGGGGTACATAAGTGCCAGCCTGCTGCACATACAAAGATTGATCCATCACAGGTTTGCCCATTATTAGTCCTGGAGGTCCAACCTGTGGAGCATAGTAGTAAGGAATGGCATCTGCTGAACCACCAACTGGAAGTGCCCCAGCTCTCGGAATCGATCCAAGAACCTCATCCTTCAGCTCCTCCCTTGGGACGATGTCAACCAGGAAATCAAAGATATCCGTCCTCGTGATTGCCGCTGCGATATCATTCTTTTGCAGTGTCCTTCGTTTGTTCTCTTCAGTGTGGTTCCATGAGCGCAGCGTCAGCTCCAAGATAAACATCTCACATGCCCTGGCAAAAATCACTGGTGCCTCAGCAGAAATCATCCGCACATCCTCATCTGCCTTCATGATTTTCTTGATCCTAGCCAATGGAAGGCTATGATTCTTGAAGTCAGCGGTCTGCTCGATCTCTTGGAATTGGGTCGCCCAGAACATCTGGAGTTGCTGCTGTAGCTGCTGTTGCTGCTGCTGGTGCATGTGCTGATAAGCAAGCTGATGCTGTGCGAGCTGAGCTGGTGTCCCAATTGAACCTGGAGTAGGCCCCATCATCTGGTTTGCTTGATATGAGGGTGCACCATATTGTATCTGAGGTGCACTGCTAACCACTCCCATGACCGGAGGCTGCCCATGTCCTTGCTGGTCCATTCTCACTTGTGCAGTTACAAGCACTTTCCCGGTTGGGCACAGAAGATATGCTTATGTTTCTGT
Organism: Persea americana; assembly: GCA_029852735.1. Classification (NCBI taxonomy): domain Eukaryota; kingdom Viridiplantae; phylum Streptophyta; class Magnoliopsida; order Laurales; family Lauraceae; genus Persea; species Persea americana. Next base: position 71,791,783 of record CM056809.1, read on the forward strand.
AATTAACAAGATAAACAAAAATGAGAAGTAGCCATTACTTAAAAAGTCTCTAATAAAAATATGTAACAGAAACAAACTTTTTTTTTTTTGAAAGGTATAACAACTATCATTTCTTGAGAGCTAATGATCTGATACCACCTAATGCATATTAGGGTTAAAACTTATCCTACATCACAATTCATTCCCTAAAAATCCACACATTAAAACAGTGACCATAATGAATAACAAAATGAAAAGAAAAGGTAGCATGGTTCAAAATCACAGTTGCAATACCCATTACGGTGGACCTTATAAAGCGGTAAGTCGCAGCCGTTCATGGTTGTCGCAGCGTGAATTTATCAATCCTAAAAAATCCAAAACATTGGAAATATTGGAAAAATGCCAGAATTCAAAATTTTTTTTTTTTTTCACCTTAGTGCATGCTATAAACCAAAATACTGGTCTTCCAAAGTAATGAACATCCTGTATTGTTGTTCTGCAAAAACTTGTTAATCTGTTAAGTTTAGTGTTTACATCATTGAAATATAATTTGAACAATCCGAGTCATAACACTATGGTCCATCGCCCCTACCCGTAAAAACTTGATAATCCATAATAGCATCAAGCCATCAACCCATGTTGACATATCACCGGCATATCCTTTTTCTCAGACCTATATGGACGCATGCCAATCAAGAAGGATGAGGGGACGGCAATGGCTAACGGTTCGTAGAATTGGTCAAAAATTTAAACTCAGTGAATTATATGAAATTTAAAGGTCTTGTTTCCTTCATGTCTTAACAACGCATTAAGGCCCAATCACATTTGATCTGCTTGCACATCATCCCTCTTGAAATTGTCGCTAAACCCCATTTCATAATGGTTACATCATCAATATTTTAATTAAATTAATAACAATAATAATTGCACATAAAAATATTTAAATTTAAGGCCTTAAAATCAATCTCTACAATCTTTTCAAAAAATATACACACTGAAGGCCTTAAAGATTCTAGGGTCATTCTTATAATCTTTTAAAAAAATTATAAAGCACTTCGTTTTTCCTTTTAAAAAAATTAATCATGAATCTTGTGTGATTAATATGACCATGGGTCCAACTTCTACTGTTGTGAACTTGGACAGGGGTGAGAGAGGTTTTCAGAAATTTAAACTTACTATTTTTTCTTCACTCTGGTACAACTCAGAAACCCACTCCCAGACACTACCCAAGTTCCTAACTATCAACCATATAGCCAGGGACAGAACCCTGGTTGTTTCTATGGAGAGGAAGGCATCACACCATTGAGCTAACAATATATTAGCAAATCTCCCCAGTAATGGGTTAAAAACCATAGGCGATTTTTAAGGATGGCTTAAAAAATCCTTAGCTAGACCTGGATGAAAAATCTAAATCACTCAAAATACATGCTCTTATTTAATGGGCACACCACAAAATCACAACGGGCCACAATGAGATTGATCACTCATAAAATGCTTGAATCAAAAACTTCATGTGGCTCCACAATGAGGCCCACCTATTGGAAACCTGTCCAAATTTTGTGGAAATAGGGGATGGGCTGCCATTAGATCTTTTTCTCCCCCTCTAAAAGGCAAAAAACGTCATAAAAGAAGAAGAAGAAAAATACCTACAAAAAATCCCCTTCCCCCACCACCCATGCACCCACCAAAAAAAAAAAGAAGAATAATAGGGGGGCGAGAGAGAGAGAGAGAGAACCAGTATAGCTATAGAAGAAACATAAAAACTACTATAAAAGAATAGGAGAAATACAAAACAGACAGCCAGAAACACTGTCATGAACTTGGCCTTAGCCTAGGAATCAGCAGACCAAGGAAGAAAAACATGGCCTCCAACAAGCTGTCTTTGAAGGGCTTAGATAGTGGCCGAGTGAGAATGTAACATCCTCTCAGAGAATTTGGGTGGTATTAGAAATGGGCAGACTGCTACTGTTCAAGATTAGCACAGTCCTTGTCTTCCGAATAGGAGAAGCAGTGGCTATCATGGCTGCACCAACACCAATCATGGCAATTTTACAACAACCTGTGGAGGGGATTCCATAAACTGGACCGTCACAACTAGCAAGAGCCATGTCACAGGTGAAGAGAAGGTGCCGGTCAGGTTCTTGATGTTGGAAACAAACCCGGCAGCAGGAAACAAGCTGGACACCTCTTGTTTGAGGCCATGAAGCAGTGGGTGTAAAGACTAAAGAGACATAAATGAAGCTTGGACCTAGGCCTCAAGACTGATGTATTCATGGGGTCACATCGACCCTTGAAACTGTTTGTATGTATTCCTTAGGATAGGAATATCTCAATTTGATGAATGTTATCATACCCTAGCTGAACTCTATGAATGCAATTATATAAAGAGAGTTGTGTGAGATCAAGAGACCAACCAAATAATCTCCAAAACATCTCGGTTTTTGCTTGCATTTTACATGGTATCAGAGCCCTATGCTCTCTGATCCTGTGCTCCACCTTCAACAAGTGCACATCCTCAAGATCTCTACAAATGTCCACAGACTTCAACAGAAGCCTCTCATCAATGAATTTAGATCAAATCTAATACTCAGAAATGGAAAAGCTCCTGGAAGATCTAGGCAATTGTTGGCAGAGCCCACTGCCTATCATCTCTTCCCCAGACTCGTGGTTTTGGTTGCCCCCATCCAAACAACGTATAGTCATTTTCTCAATAAAAAAATCCTTCAACTGAAGGGGTTTATATCCATTCTTCTGGTTCGACACATTCCTAGAGCCAGATCTCATCTTGGTCGTTCAATTTTCTGTCCATAGATCTGTTTGATCTAGATTCTACAATAACATATGCAACTCTACTTTGGACACCGTGTCTGATCTGAAATAGGATCTGAGCATAGTGGCCCAATCTGCGATCTTTTGCTACGATGAAGTGAGGCTCATCTCCTCTGATGAAAAATGCACAACTGTACTGCTAATATTGTCGCCCAGCATTTTTATGAATTCTTGATATTTCTCTGGAGCAGATCTTCATTGTTTCTGAACAATTTTCAACTCAATCGTCCATTTTTTTCTTGGACATTTTTATGCTCCTTGGAACTACTCTACAACGTACCTATCTTGATCAAGTATTTGATTTTTACATCTTGTATTCAATAAAGAAACCTTTGGCCGGTTACTTTTGCATTCATCCAGGACTCAGGCAAGCAACCCAATTATTTGGTATCTGAAAGTTTTATCCCATCTGTCAAATTGTTTTCATTAACTTTGGCACTTCCAGTTATGTTGCCACACAAAATGGTCATGGAACTCTGGATTGGTGTAACTATTGCAAGAAAGCTCAACATTGGAAATGGGATTGCCCAGTTCACCCCAAAGCTCAAGGTAATTGAAAATCTGATCAAGCCAAAACAATAATGATGGAGTCCCTTTATTTAATCATGTAGCTTATTCTGTCAGTACAATCGCTACAGAAGCTCCTGCCGATTTGACAGCACACTTGGTAAAAGGATGTAACAAATGCTTCTCACATCCCAAGCAAGTGATCAACCATCTACTGCAGCAGTGCAGCCTTCCCCATGATTATTACCAGTACAACAGGTACAAGATCCTTGCCACAGGTTTTTCACTCTGGTGCCTCATGTCACGTATCATCTGATGCGTCCTTATTAACAAACATACACCTGTCAAACCCATAACTATCCAACCGGCTGATGGACCACTAATGGGAACAAAAATTGGTAACATCACACCCATCACATCATCTTGCTTACTGGCTTTATTCTATTTACATGTTCCTCAACTCTCCATGAATTTGCTTTCCATTAGCCAATTAACTGCTGATAAATATCGTGTTACTTTCACTAATACCCACTGACAGTTTTTACAGCTCGTCCCAAGCCCGGGTAAAGGAGGGGGGTTGTGTCAGGTAGGTTGACAGCCAACGTAAAAAAATTTCACAACCCAAACATGAATTCTAAGAATAGAACATTCTGAGATCATACTAGGGTCTTCCCCGCTTTAAGCGATGCATTGCAACACTGCCCAGTTGCAGTGAAAAGTGGGCAAGGGCCACCGTACTATTCTAGATGAGTGCGGCTAAAGAAGCTAGTCCAATAGAAAAAGAAGATGAAGATTTGACTTGCTACTCAGAATATAGGAGCCTTGACAAGCAAGAGCATGAAGTTAGTCAAGGTAATGAAAAGAAGAAGAGTTGGTGTAGCCTGTCTATAGGAGACAAAGTAGAAAAGGGATAAAGCTAAAGAGCTCATTGATGGTCATAAACTTTTTTATGCTGAAAAGAACAATACAAAAAATGGAGTGGGTATAGTTGTAGATAAGGATTTGAAAGAGAAAACTGTGGGGGTAAAGAGATTGGGTGATAGAATTATAGCTATTAAACTAGTGTCAGACGAAGACATAATTCATATCATTAGTGCATATGCAACCCAATTAGGATTATATGAAAGTGTCGAGCCAATTTTGGGAGGAGATGGATCGTTTACTATGAGAAATTCCAACTAGTAAAAAGATTTTTCTAGGAGGGGACTTAAATGGGCATGTAGGAAACGATAATAGAGTATGTGAGGGCATGGAGGATAAGGATTTGGAGAAAAGAATGAATTAGGAGACACTATCTTGGATTTTGTATTAGCATTTGACCTTTTAATAGCAAATACCTGCTTTAAAAAGAGAGAGGAGCATTTAATTACTTACAAAAGAGGATTAGCAGGAGATATAGAACTTCTACCAGTTAGAAAGCATGACCGATTGACTTGTAAAGACTGTAATGTTATTCCAGGAGAAAGTTTGAGCACATAACATAGGTTAGTAGTTTTAGATACTTGCATTAGAAATAGAAAAAGAGTAGTAGTAAATAAAGGTTTACTCCTTACACAACAGAAAAATATCTAACATATTTCTCACTTATTAGGCCTATCTTATAGATGACAAGAAAGTGGGTACACCTCTGGAACCTAATGTTAAATTAGGAGTTCGAGATGGGACTCTTCTTCATGTGCCAACTCAGTATCATCTAAGTCATCGGCAACCATGTATATCCGACAATTACCCGTCCTTATATTACCTCTGTTGTTCATATTGTAAGTGCATTTGTTTCTGCTCCTACTAAAATACATTGGACAGCTGCATTATGCATTCTTTGGTGTCTTCAACATGCTTTGACACGAAGAGTGATCATTCTCTCATTCAAACCCCTCACTCTGCTTATTTAGATTCCATTTAGGCATGTGATATCAATGATGATTGGTTTACCATAGCATACTATATTTTCCATGGCAAATTCTCTCGTCTTCTATAAAAGAAACAAACAACATGTGTCTCTCATTCCTTTGACGAAGCCAAATATCTCGCCCTCACTGAAACTACAGTTGGGTTCGTTTGGCTCCATCGACTTCTTGAAATTAGCAATCACAATTTACAAACCACAAACCCAAACAACAGCCCCCGCCCCGCCCCCCCCTCCGGTCTTTTCTCTCAAAAACCACAATTACCGTGACAACACCAATGCTAGACACATTGCCCACAATGATATGTTTCGAAAGCACCAACATATTGAGATTAATTGTCACTTGGTTCATCAGCACATTCGTCAATGCACCATCAATTTTTGACCCATATCTTCCGCTGACTTGACCCATATCTTCCGCTGACCAGATGCCCGACTTCTTCACCAAATCTCACTCGCCTCAATGCTTCTATTATCTAGTTCACAATCTCTCAGATTCTCACCAGATCATCGTGAGCTTGAGAGGGGTGCATAAAGAGATATAAATGAACCTAAGACCTCAGCCTAGACCAAATGGGCCTTGAGCCCATGGGACTCTTGAGTTTATGTTGACCCTTGAAACTGTTTGAGTGCCCGTTTGGGAACTTTTCATGGAGAGTGAAGTGAAGTGAAGCCTCAAATCAAGAGAGAATAAAATATAAGTGGGTTATTGATGTAGGATAGACCTCAAATGTCACCTGCGTAGGGCCCAAGTAGATTTAGGGATCTTTCTATTTTATTTAATTGTTATTAGTTGCTAGTTTTATTTAATGAGTTGTAATTAGGATAAGATTCTAGTTTGATTAGTTTTCTAGTTTAATTAGGTTTCTTAGGCTCTAAGTCATGTTTCCCTATTTCGTGTCTTAGCTTGTCAGTACTCATCTCTTACACCGATTGTTTTTATTAATGAAAGTAACCATTCAAAAAAAAAAGAAAAAGAAAAAAGAAGTCATGTTTTCCTATTTATATGGCATTGTAGAGAATAGATTCTTCTCTGCCCTTTTTTTTTATCTGCTAGGTTTGAGGCTTCTGACAAAGGGCTGGGTGTGACAAGCTTGGAAGGGGATTGGTGAAGGTCGGAGGACTTCGGGGTTGCGGATTGAGGTTTTCCGTGGTGCTGGGAGATTAGGGAGGGCTCGACTGGGGGTGGGTGGGTCACTAGGTTGCAAGTGGGGGTCTCGGCCAACTGGATTTTGGCCTGAAAGAGGTTCGGGTGGGTTAGGAATTGATCTACTGAGGCTCAGCTGAATGGGTTTGAGATGGGGCTTAGGTTTGAAAGTGATGGGTTTGACGTTCTGGCGGAGATTGGGACGGGTTTTGTTGGTTTCGAGATAATGGTCTGGGTGTGCATAGGTTTCAGTGAAGCGTGAGGGTGGGGTTACAGAATTTTGGTGTGGGGGTTCTGTCGGGAGGGTTTGGGGTTGTCGATGGGGTTTGGGTTCGTATGGGCTTCGAGATTTGTAGAGATGGGTATAGGGTGGGTTTTTTTTTTTTTTTTTTTTTGGAGCTGGAAGGCTAAGGGGGCTGAATATGGGAATGGTGGTGTCGACGGGGTGAGTTTCGAGAGACAATGATAAAGGGGCTGAGTATGGGACGATAGGGGATTTGTGAGTTTTAGGAGGTGGTTCGATTGAATGGGCTGGGTGTTTTGAGGTGGTTGGGTTTAGGGCTTAGGCGTGGGTTTTGGGTTTTCGATGACTCACGGGCTCTGCTAGTGGAGGTGGGGTTTCGAAGCTTTGGGGCTGTGGGATGAGATATGAAATCCGGGTAGGCGGTGGGGTTCAAAGGTATGGGAGTGCAGCGGATTTGCTAGTTCTTGCTGGGGTATGGGATATTAAGGCATCGGGATTGGATGATGGTTACAGGGATCGATGCAGGGTGGGAAAGATGGGATGGAGCAGTGATGGATGAGGGATAGACAGTAATCACACCGATTGATGGCGAGGATTGTTTGGCTCTGATAACAACTAATGCAAGCCCTAGGGTTAGGGCTTGCGGGGAAGTACCAAAGCACAATCGGTGTCGAAGCATGTGTCCAAAGACACTTCAAAATTCTCCACAAAGACGATAACGAGGACGCACATTAATGGGAAAATCAAATTCAATTAATCAACTCTGAAAATCTATACTCTACAATGCCATATAAATAGGAAAACATGACTTTGAGCCTAAGAAACCTAATTAAACTAGGAAACTAATCAAACTAGAATCTTATACTAATTACAACTCATTAAATAGAACTAGTAACTAATAACAATTAAATAATAAAAAGATCCCTAAATCTACTTGGGCCCTACACAAGTGGCCTTTAAGTTCAATCTTGCATCAGTTATGATGGTATTTTGTCTTTAGTTGCTTGATAGGGAATCTTTTTTACTTTTTGAGTAAAAGATGGATTTTTTTGTCATTTAGTAGAGAAAGGAGGCTGCTTTTTTACTTTTTTTATTTTTTTTTTATTTTAAGGAGGGAGTTTTGAATTTGTACTTTTGATATGACCCCTAGTCATTTCTTGTCTGGCAAATGGAGGCTTTACTTCATCTTAACTTGATTAGTAAATTCCCAAACGGGCGGTAGGTATAGTTAGTTAGGGATAATCTTTATAAGGGTTATTATACCCTAATTGTACACTATGAATGCTGACTATCATATAAAGACAGTTGTGTTTGTGTGGGATGAAGAGATCCATTGAATAATCTCCAAAATATCTTTGTTCTTGTTCGTATTGAAGAGTTTCCAAGCGAAAAAAGAAGAATTAAGTTGAAGAAAATTGCTTCAAATGATTGGGCCCCAAGGTTGGGAGGGACCCCAAGATCCCAAGCAGCCTTTACATAGAACTAATCAGTCAGAGAATCCACCAGAACTTATGGAAAATTGGACCTAAAAGCCTGAGGTTCTTCCATAAACAGTACCCATTGGCAAAAGGTTGATACCTAGCTCAGATCCATTAGACCCAAAAAGAAGAGACAGTTGACCAACCCAGCTTGAGTAAATAAGTTTCATTAAGCTCACAATTTCTTCTCAAGCCCAATCTCCCTTTATCGTTGGGGAAGCAAACTTTGCTCCAACTAATTAAATTACTCGTCTATTACTTTTTGCAAGCCTACCGGATGAGGTTTTTCAGTATAGTTTCCATAGCTTTACATAAGCTTTGGGGGGCTGGGAAGACAATCATGAATATTAAGAGGCAAGCTAGAGAGCACATGCTTGATGAGAACCAGTCTAACTATGAATGATAGCAGCTTACTCTTCCAACGAGCTAATTTACTTCTCATTCTCGCCAAAACACTAAATAAAAATGCTGATTTCAAGGACTACCAATTGAAAAGGGAGCTCCCAAATGTTTAGAAGACAGCTTGGAAATTGGAATAGGGAGGATTTTCTTCATAATGAATCTGATTTGGAAGCTACTTTTGCCAAGAAAGAGTTGACTTTTACGCAAATTACAATGTTGGCCAAACACCAGCCGGTAGCAAGAAAAGAGATAACTAATTGCCTTCATATTGGCCACTTTAGCTCTAAAGAACATCATTATGTCATTGGCAAAGAAAAGGTGGTACACGGGTGGGGTGGCCCATGAGCAGTGTTAATAGGCATGTGACCCCATTTCTAAGTCCACGATTTTGCTACCGACAATCTCTTTGGCAAAGATAAAGAAGGGGAGATAGGATCCCCTTATCTCAACCCACATTTAGGAGCAAAGAAGCCAAAAGGTACCCGATTTATGAGAATTGATCATCTAGGTGTGCAAATACATTCCTTTATGACACAAATCCGATGATTTGAGAAGCCCAATTTGATAAGAGACTCAGAAAGAAATCCCTAGTTAAGCTCATCAAAAGCTTTGAAAATGTCCAGCGTAAGGCAAAGAGAAACCTCATACATTTTGAGTTTTAAGTCTTTGGAAAAGCTCGTCAGCTAAGGCAATCTGGTCATGTATTGAACTATTTCAACAAAAGCCACTTGATGGTAGGCGATGATGGAGGGAGGAAGGTGGCTAACCGAGAAGCCAAAATCTGGAAGAAAATGTTACAAATTCGAGCTATTACATCTAAAATTTGAGAATGAGGATGGGTACTTGGTTTAGGGGATTAAAGTTAGGAAGAATGCATCATAGGGTTTATGGAGTTTCCCAGCTTCAAAGAAATTCCTTGAAGCTTTGAAGCTACAAAAACAGAATCGCCACCAATTTCCCAACAAGCATGAAAGAAATAAGCTGAAAAGTTGTCTGAACCAGGGGCATTACCCCACTTTAAGGAGAAGACTGCTTTCTTAATTCCTCTCATTCAGATGCTAGTGAGGTAAGAGTTTTGCTTGGCTAAGACCATGGGCCAGTGCAGTAAAAGAAGCCGGCATCAATGGCAAACCAATGAGACTTGAAAGGCTGAGAGAAATAATCAATTGCCTTGGCCTTGACAAATAAGGGGTCTTTAGTATGAGAACCACGACATTTAATTCTATTAAAATTCTATCCATGGCACTTCAGAATTTAGCTGAAATGGAAAAGCTGTGTGTTTCTATCCCCTTCTTTGAGCCCAATTAATTCAGGATTTTTGACTCCATTCTCCAATTCATCTCCTATGCTTGAAGATTATGAAGAAAAACTTTTGCCATGATCAGTTTTAGCATGATCTGAATCTAATTAACTTGAATCGAGCTGTTTCTCTCGATGCAGAACCTTTAGTTAGCTGCAAGTAATTCTTTTTTAAGCCTTTGAAACATATCCTTAATCCACTGCTGCTTAAGGATTAGTTTTTCCTTTTTTTTCTGGGAAAAGATTCAATTTTTTAGCCAAGATAGAATGGAGGCTGCCTTCAATGGCCTAGGATGGCTGAACTAGCTGGTAGAATGCAGGGTGAGGTTTTTTTATTTTTTGTCCTTGGGAGAGGGGTTGCATATTGATCCAGTGGATGTTTCGAAGAGCTCTGTCAAGACTGGCTGCAACATAAATGGGCCCTTTCCGTTGTTTACCCAGGTAAATATGCTCCCTTGAATCCAATGTCATAAAGACCTATGTCCAAAATCAAGTTGTTAAAATCTCTCAATGGGATTGAAAAAGGAAGGGAGCTAAATTTCTCTCTAGGGTCAGAGATGGTGTGAAGTCCTTTATGACACATCAAGGGGCCTGAATCGAGAAGCATCTCAATGATTGCCATGATTGAGATCTGTTTCCACAGTCTGTGGCTGCAAGAACTACTTTGAGCAGGACGTTTTACCCTTTAGCCTTGTTAAAGAAAGAGACTGATAGGTGCTGGGAAGTTGCTAAGTGAAGGGCAAAGGTGAGATTGGTGGTGGATTTAGCAAGACACTAGAGAGGCCTGACGCTAGATGGGGATTGGGGTTAGAGAACTGAACCAGGAGCTGGGGCTGATTCAGCGGCAAGTACCAAATTAAAAACCTTGGCACCAGCAGTCTTGGGATCAATAGCTGAGTCCAGAGAGGATTTGGGCCACAAATCCTAGACCATAACAGAGAGAACTGCTAAGGTGAAGGTGGACTTCTTGTGAAAGATGGCATATCTAGACCACAGAGGCTTTTACAATATAGCTCTGGATTCTGGACGGTTATTATTTTTGAGCCTTGCTATGCGTTGCCTGGGTTTCTTTATATAGCCACACTGCCTTGTCTCCTTTCAACATGTTTGCAGAAACCATACGATTTTACTTTCCTACTACCTATGGTTAGCGAGCAAAAGGTTGTCCTGTGCACATAGAATATTAAAGCAATTGACTCAAAATCCAAAAACTCTACTAACTCAAATATTAGTGGTTGAAGATTCAATTTATTGTCAAAAAACTTTTGTGACAATGACAATAAAACACAAGACTCAGATGGGTTTGACTGTTCTCACTTCTCTAAACCCTTTATAGTTTTAAACTCTATATCAATGAGGAAATGACCGAGCCCTTTGCTTTTACCAGTGAGGATGTAATGGCACCCAATGGTAGATAGAGTCGTGACACAATCACCATGGATGCCCAGCCTTTGGAGTCATCACCATTGGCAACCCAAGGAGTCTCCACACAAGGGCAAACACTTGCTCAAAGCACTCACAACAAAGGTCATAAAAAAGGTCATCACCCAGTGCGGTCGTGCCGAAGTAGGGTCTTGGGAGGGTCCAGACTGGAGATAGACCTAACCTTTAGCAATTTTGCACAAAGTGGCTGCTCACAGCTCTCGAACGTGCATTATCACGCAAGGGACCTGAAACTTTTACCAGTGCTCAACACTCACAATAATGGGAGAAAAATGCCGATTCACAAATGAGTAATTAGGATGTAATTATTGAGGAGGGGAGGAAATTCTACCTATAAGAGCCTATTCGTTTACATGTGCAGGGAAGTATAGATAAAGTGGACATCAAACCATGAAAACATTCACAATAAAGTCTGTTAACGTCAAAAGCACTTTTTCTCAGACAATTCACTACACTACCATTTATTACACTTTTTTGTAGGAAAAAAAATGAGGCCAAGGGAGGAGTAAAAGGGCAAGTGGTCTCACACTATGACTTCTCCACCCCAGTTTTTGCATCCAAACTGGCTTAAGTAAAAAAGGTCAAATCTTGGGCCTAGTTTTACTCCATCTTTACCACTTCTTTTGCTAAAACAATTCCATAAAATTGATTGCATGCCAATCTCTTAAAGGTAGATGGGATTTCCCACTCTTATATCAATCAGTTGTCTTTAATTGATTACATGTCAATCAATTACGTTGCTAGATTTAAGATATCTTTGGATTTTCTAAAATAAGAATAAACTTTTGTTGGAAATTTACATAATGAGAAAATAGGCATTATCGGCCCAATTGGATGGCTGTCCATGGGTTAGGCCCAATCAATCAGTCATCAATGGGCTTGACCCAATGGCCTGACCTATCTACTATCAGTTCGGCCCAAAGGGCCTGCCCACTATGGATTTGGCCTGATGAGCAGGCCGACAGGGGGCTTATTCTTGGGCCTTCTTTTGAAGATGTTGAATCCAATGATGCACTTTGACAGTTGGACTGCATTAAGATGATGGATTTTCATTTGTCGCAGGGTACAACTCTTAGCAGAGGAGTCCTTTTGCGATAAACAAGACAGAGGGTAGGTCAGTCTACGTGGCTAAGCACCACAAAGATGGTGTGGTTCAAGGCCTCGGATCAAAGTGGACAACCAGATAGGTAAGAAAAAAGACAAGAAGCTGAAGCAGTATAGCTGGGGGAGAAGGAGCTTATCTATGGGGGATTATGAGCCCATCTGCAAAGGTGGCAAGTCTAGGACACGAATGGAAGAGAAACAAAAAAAATACCAGACTCCTGTTATGTGTTTAAAGGGGACAAGTTTAAAATAGAGCACCTAGTGTGCAAACTCAACCATATTAATCAAAAGGGTAAAGGGAAAAGGGTCGACTATTTTTTTCTTACAAAAAAAATTGAAAAGGGGAAGTGAGGGATCAAAACAGTTTAGTTAATGTCCTGGAACACGAGGGGGCTAGAGCAAAAGGAGGAAAGAATTGCAATCATGAAAATGGTTCAAAACAAGGTTTTGGTGCCACTTTTGAAGGAGACAAAAGTCAGAGTATGTTTTGGCAGACAGCATCAGAAATATTTGGAGACGTGGATCGAGGTACGTGGGGATCCAGTAGTGCCACTTATGATGTGTGGTGGAAACTACATGAGGTTGGAACGGAAAATGAGATTTCAGGTATCATTATCTCTCCAATTTAAGAATAAAGATAATTCAGATGGATAGATCCAAATGCGTATCAACCATATGATAACAGTGAGTAGGATTTATAGGTGGTTCAAAACACAATGGGTGTTACAATGGTGTATGTAAGGGGAGATTGTGATATAGTCTCAGATAAATGAAGCATGGGCCATCAGAATTTTTTTTATAGTCTCATTAAGGTAACAAGACTGGTGGTCACCATACGGAGAGAGAAAAAAAATAAAAATAAAAATAAAAAAAGTTAACAAAACAGCAGATCTGCATTGACTGGTGGTCACCGTACACCAGTGGCAAACCCAGGATTTTCATTTGAGAGAGGCCAGCTATGGGCAGAGCCCACAAAAATATACACATCAATAAAAATCTATGGCACCCTCGGTTAAAACAAAATTTAAGGGGAAAAATATTTTCCGAATGTAATTACAATCGGGTCGGATTATACGTTCACAGACCACAGTGTACAGAGTACTCAGACCTGAACCCAGCATCATCATGTGATGATGTTAAAAGAAGAACCTGATAAATAGCTTGATCATGGACATCTCACCATATGCAATTTATGAATCCAACACTAGATTGATGAACTACCACAACAAAGAAGAAGAAATGGCTTATATTATAAGGTGTCAATTGTGGAACCTAAATAATTTAGAGCTTCAAAATGTCATTCAATCAAGAGAGATCAGTATATGGGATCAGGTTTGGAAACAACATATTCACTTGTGAAATTATCAATCAGTCCTTACTCCAACTTCAGACTCTAAAGGCTTAGCCTTTGTCTTCACATTTGGCTACCAGACCATCCCCAAATTCAAGAGAGATCAGTATATGGGATCTGAGATTTTTTTCACAAAATTTCATTAACTGCAAATGAATGACAAAAGGGCAAGTGCAACCATCATTCAATTGACAAACCCCACATCAGAAATTTCATAAAAAAATAAAAAATAAATAAACACACTAAGATGAGAATGTACTCTACATCCAACCCTTTTTCTTTCCTGCAGTAAGAAAGATATGATAAAAAAGAGGAATGCAACATTACAAATCAACCAGAGATGACCGTCCATGATCATCCTTCGAGAAACTGGAATACCCAAATCGTGAAATCGGTCGGTTTGTTCTAGGGATGAAACCAAACCAAGATCAGAGATGGTTGAAACATGACTTTAAGAAACCCTAATCTGTTCACTCTCCGAAAGAGAGGGGCAGAGAAAGAGACAGAGAGGAGGGGAGGGTTCGAGGGACGGAGAGAGAGGGAGAGCAATACCTGGCGGAGAGAGGGACTCCGGTGAGTCGATGTTGATGCCGGAGCCGAGACCGATTGAGGATTTGTGCGAGTTGGGGGCCTTTTAGAGAGAGAGAGAGAGATTCTTCTGAAGTGGGGAAAATGGGCTTTTTTCTGAGTTGGGGCTGGGCTAGCCTTAATGAGCTTTTTCCATTTTGAATCCCGATGCCCTTATATGTGGGTCCGCCCTAGGGATGACAAAGGATAAGGTTTAAATGGGACCCACCCTGATCCGCTCCTATTAGAGGCAGGTTTGATAGTTAGGGGCGTTCATAGCCTGGGCTGAGGTGTATCTGGGATCGTCCTGGCTTCTAAACTATTCGCCAACAAGCTTGACTTGGGCCGTTACTGTTTGGCCCAAGCCCAATTCTTAATTGAAAATTTATTAGAAAAATTAGGGACTAATTTAAAAACTTTTCAAAACTTGTATCCTTATTTAGAAATAAGGCAAAAACTTAAGACTTTTATTTGAAATTTCCCTTGTATATTTTAGGAAGCCGCTATTGACATAGCTCCACATGCTCATTCCACTTTTTTTTTTTTTTTTCAAAATCTTGTCACCCTTATAAGAAATCCCCTAACGACCCATCTCCCTTTCCTTCCCACTATCTCCATGCTCGTCGCCAACCTCCGCCCCACACCCGAGCCCAATCCTCTCCCTCTCTCCGTCTCCCTCTCCTTCTCCCTACTTATTGTCGCTCTCTCTCTCTCCCTCTCCCCTGTCATTTGACCACTCAGGGCCGAACAAACAAGTATAGTGCTCCACACTGAGTGGCCAAACGACGGTGAAAGGGAGAGAGGGAGGGAGAGGGCATATGCCAAGGTGGGGCGGCAAGGAGAGGGAGAGAAAGGGAGGGAGGGAGGGAGAAAGAGAGGGGGGAGGAGATGGAGAGAGGGAGAGGGTCGGGCAAGAGCAGAGGCGGGCGGCGAGCAGGGAGAGGGAGAGGGAGAGGGATAGGGAGAAGGAGAGGGCGTGGGCGAAGGTGGCGGCAAACATGGAAAGGGAGGGAGATGGATGGTTTGGAGATTTCCCATGGAGGTGCCAAGCTTTTGAAGAAAAGGGATGTGGATTGAGCAAGTGGAGCTATGTCAATAGTAGCTCCCTATTTTGCATTCACAGTTGGGTTTCTGTCCAATAAAGTAGGAGGCAAAAGTAACGACGTAAGTGCAAGATCAACATTTTTTTTCAGGTTTCCAATCTCATGTCTTTTTCTTAGCTCTCTATTGATCTTATGGAAATTTTCAAATAAGGCCTTAAGTTTCTACCTTATTTCAAAAAATGACATAATTTTTAGAAGTTCTCAAATTAGTCCCTAAATTTTCTAGTAAATTTTCAATTAAGGGCATCCAGCCATTTAAAGGTATGTTCTGGCTACTTTTTACCTCCATATTTTAAAAATATCAAAATTACCCTTTATTTAAAGCCATGACATAGTTTTGACAGCCACTACATGCGGCCGATCGCTGTGGGAACACTAGATGTCTTCGATCACCATAAAGATGTCAATGAAGGAAATGAGGAGAAATAGAGGAAGTGAATAAGAGTTTTATTTCAATGAAGGGTAATTTGACCATTTTAAAAGAAATTGTGGGAAAATAGTTTTAAATGGACGGATATCCTTAATTGAAAAGTTCCAGAAAAAACTTAGGGATTAATTTGAAAAGTTTTGAAATTTATGTCCTTTTTTGAAATAAGGCAGAAACATAAGTCCTTTTTTGAATTTTCCCAAAGTAAAATACTCTCGTATCCAAGAGTCTAGATCCTCTCAAATATATATTTGGGCCCAACAAAAGCTTTATTTCGTAAGTAGTCCAGCACTATGGGGCCCACTTGAGCCTACCTTTCCTCAGCGCAACCTATTTGATAGTCTTTTCATCTCAAGATCCGGCATCAAGCCCAGTTTTACACTAACTAAACATTTACTCATCATTAGATTGAATCTCAAGAAAATTTACTATAGTTAAGAAGCCATTAAAATTTATGGTGGTTAAATCAAGGGTCGGTTTGGCTGATTTCGAATCTCCCTTGTCCATGAGGAGGCCTTTCAACATGCCCTACTCTTATTGGTAAACTTGCAAATATCTAAGTCTCGGGATCTACACTTACGAGCTATATGGAATATGCTTGTAGGTGAACATTTCCCCCATTTATATCATTGTGGATGTACATGTTTGAATTTGTGAAATGGAGTGCACAAGTGAGGTAGTTTTCATATGAAATCTTTATCTCTTTGTTTGGTCCATTAGGAATTTGGGGAAAACCGTTTTTTTCTTCGGATAATTTTTTTGGTAAGAGAGAAAAGTCTGATCCCACTTCCATTTCAACACGCATTTTTAAGACAAGAGGTTTACATGAGAAAGAGGAAACTTGTTCTAATTTTTTCGTGTAACCCTTTGTTCCTTTGTTTGGGGCAACATAATTTATTTGCGAGAAAGGAAAAAAATGAATTGGTTTTCCTCAACAAAAAAGATTTCGATTTCCCCTTAGAAGGGTAGAAATGCATGATTCATTTCTTTCATAAAATAGGAACTCGGAAAATACAAAATCCTCTCGTGACACAAAAAAGTCCTTCCATTATTTTGTACTCTTTTAAAACATTATATATGTTTGTTAAAGAATTGAAATTTTATTTTTTCTCAATTTAAAAGATTAAGAAACTAGTGTTGTTGGTTCTAAAAAAAAGTGTTTGTGTGGCCAACAGTGACATCACACCCTAAAAATCCTTTTTTTTTAAAATGTTGCATGGCAACATAATTTCTATGTGATAAAGGGAAAAACTGAATTGATTTTTCTCAACAAAGAAGATTTCGATCTTCCCTTACAAGGGTAGAAATGCATGTTTCATTTCTTTCTTAAAATAGAAATCTGTGAATTATAAAATCCTTTCATGACACAAAAAAGTTTGACTAGTTTGTACTCTTTTAAAACATTATATATGTTTGCTAAAGAATTGGAAAGTTGCTTTTTCCTCAATTTAAAAGAGAAGCTAGTGGTCTTGGTTCTAAACAAACCTTTTGTGGGGCCAACAATGACATCACGCCCTCGAAAGTATTTAGTTCTTAAATGTTGCATTCTCTGACAATTTATTATTGGGGCCAGCTCTCCTAAACTCAAGCTTAGGATAAGGTAAGCTCAAGTATATGGTGGGGCCAACTTGGGAACCCACATGGGAATGGGGGTTGGGGGGGATTTCAAGGACTCCCTAAGATATTCTTCTATGCAAAAAATCAGCTCTAATCGTGATTTCTATCATCTCAATATAGGTCCAATAGTTTAATGGTAAATAGTCCATTCGGATCGATACATAGTCAATCCAGCGGTCCAATAAATTCGGATCTAACCGAAAATTGGTGGACATATGCAATTTAGAGGGTTCATATGTTTGGTCCATTTGGATGGACCAAAGGTGGGCCCTACAAGCATAAGCTTACAAGGTTTTATCCTACACATGAGCTTAAGAGAGCCTTGCTCTTTATTATTCTTGCTAAGCCAAGGCCTAGATAAAAAAAGATTATATAAGTAGTTCATTTCAAACTTGAGATAGCAAACCATATATTAGCCCTGAATGGGCTGCATTCAAGATGGACTTAGGAACCTTACTCAAACAGAGATATAACAGTCAAGTGTTGTTTGCTTAGGCAATCAAGGAACTTAATCAAAAAGAAATATTAGAAACAAAAATGTAAAAAAGGGCCTAATGAATCAAGAGTATCATAAGTCATTGAGTTTTGAGTGGCTCTCAAACATACACGTTACTATTAATTTACACTGACTGACCTTTTTTTTTTTTTTGAATAATGACTGACCTATGTTGTTGGGAAATACTATTACTATATTCATTTTTAACCTACTGCTTTTGAGTTTCATGAGCCAAATATTAGACACATATAAATCCACAATTCATCCGAGCATTCTGCTACAATATCTTATTGATCACATATAAATCTGCAATCCATTCAAACGTTCTACTATTGATAAATTGGATGGCCAATCCATGGTGGGCTGACCTGTTTGATGGTCCTGGTTGCCAGAAAATATGCCCCAACTTATCTGTTGTTCATGAATTAAAAAGAGTCGTGCCACATAACATTGATTTGCGCATCTCCATACCATGACAATGTTATATGTGGCCTAAGATACCAAAGCAAATAAAAGGAAAGCCTATTGAAGACTATAAATGCCTCTATAAATACCTTTGTTGGCCACCTCCCATATTTTTACCCTATGCCTATGGATAGGAGGGTTTGCATGTACCTATGAGAATTAGTTCTTGACGGTTGAATAAAGTTTCCATTGGGCTTAGGGTCAAAGGCCCCTATGCAGGGGCAAGAGATATATATGATGGATTATCAAAAAATAAAAAATAAAATGGTCTTCTCTTTTCCAGCAATAAAACAATAAGCGAAGAGAGGGCTGAGAAGAGTTCTGGTGTTTCAAGATGCTAGTAGTGAGTTTCATGTTGAAGAAATTTGAAAAAAATGGCTAGATCATGGAAATTGAGAAAACAAGAAAGCACAAAAATATGGGCAAGGCACAAGGAATAGCTTAATGCTTTTCAAATACAAGTGGCTTTGCAATGAGAAATTTGCCCCCAAGATACAGTGCTCAATTCTATCTCAAGTCTGCACACAAGAGACAGAAATATGGATTTGCCCAAAATAAAATAAAAATAATTTTTTTCTTAGAACAAATACATGAGAGGGAATGTAAATCAGAAATAATATGTGTATATGTTTTCAAACCTTAATATGAGATTTTATATAAAGTTTGGGAGAAAAAGAACTGCCGAAGAGAGAGAGAGAGAGAGAGAGAGAGAGAGAGAGAGAGAGAGAGAGAGAGAGAGAGAGTTATAAGAAAAGAGCTGTTGGAGAGAATGTTACGAGGGAGAGAGTTATGACAGAGTCACCCATCACCAATTCTCTCATTATTCATCACACCCATCATCATTCTCTCAAATTCCTGTGTTCCCTATTTATTCTCCTTTATTAAAAATATATAACAATGCATGTATTTGGGGGCTTGTTTCTGCCTCCTATTTTTGATGGTTGCATCTCTTTTCATCATATAGGTGTCTTTGCTTGTGGAGGTGCCGAGGATGGGCCCAAGAAAAACAAAGATTCACAAGGCGGTGTTTCCAGCAGTGGAGGATGCTGCTGCTACGGAGGTGGTTCAAGTTCACGGTTTTTATTCAAACAGCATTGAAATCTTGTTTTTAGTCCGTTATTTGATTTTTAAACTTATATGTATTAAGCAGATTCATTAAAATTCATTTATATCAACACATGGAAATTTTCCCCATGGAACTTTATAACAGTAGCCACTTGCATTTTGTGTGAAATCATACCCGAATGAAAATATTTTTGCACACTAATGAATTGTGTCCGGCAAAGCCCAAATGATAATCTAACTTATAACTCCCATCCTCCTTTTTAACTCTTGTTGTATTAGGCTGAATAAAATTTGTTGGTTACCATTCAAAAGAATCTTCTTCTTTCTTCTCTTCTTATGCCGAATATCTGCCACATTTCCATTTTTTTCTTCTCATTTTTTTTCAATATTTTACACACTGTTTTGGAGAGCGAGACCCAAAATCCAAAGCACTCAAGGCTCAAAGACAGAAACAGAGGGAAGCCCACCTGCTTCCCTGGTCGCATGCCGAGTGCTAGAGGAATAGGGATGGAAACGCTTCTTCATGGACTAGGATTGGCCAAAAAACGAACCATCACATTATCCTAATCCATGAATTAAGGGGTTCGTCTTGAATCTCTGAAGTCTCTTTATTATGCATTTATGCAAGAATAGCTCAGGGTAAGTACAAATTGGATGATCTTCAAATTGGAATGGTTGACAATTCATGGAGATGATTATGAACTATGAAGTGATTCGATTAATCATTGCAAGGAACCGGTATGAAAGGAGAAAAAAATTATATCAGCTCAGGTCGATATTAGTTTTTCCCAGCTCCAATATGTCTCTATTGGCAATTCTCCCCTTTCTAGGGTTAACTGAATTTTTTTACCAAAACAGACTAAAAGCCTTCAAATTATCAAGCTTGGATGGCTGTCTAAATGTTAATCAGTGAGGAAGATGAGAATATAAGCTCTAAAGTGGCCATCTAAACATGATTAGTTGTAGTAGTAAGGAGCAAAACAAAATAATATCTTAACAGAGGTGATCACCACACATATCCATAACAAAATTATCAAAGTTCTGGAAATGAAATTAGCTACCTACAAAGCGTAACATTAAATGTTACTTCATTCAGCAAAAATGATGTTCTCAGACAATCCACATGCAAACATCATGAGTGATCCTAAGATGAAATTTCGTTCGGTTTTTAGTGATTATATCAATTGATAAAACACTCCAGGGTGGAAAAAGAAAATTCCATTGTAAAAAAAATCCATAGCCGCACCACTGAGTGATCTTCTTTCTCCAGTGGTCTTTACCAACAGTTACATCAAACATGACACCTAGAACCTGTGCAGCATGTCAAGGAGCAAAATGTAATGTTAACTCTAGGCACCCAATAATATATTCAAGTGATTCATCACAAACGCTTAGGCGGCATGTACTGCACATTGTACTCTTCACAGAGACCCTGCATATGACATGATTGCACATAAATTATCAGGATATGAGAGCAAAAATGAAGACTTCCTGTAGAACATTGAAAGGTGCTCATTGCAGCAACGACAAGGTTTGGGTTTCAGTCATTTCACCAATCCATGTGTGAGAGTGTGTTAACCAAAAATGCAATGGAAAAAAAGAAAAAGAAAAAAAAAAATGGTTGAAGTAAATCAGATCCTAAACTACAAGCAGCATTGATATTGTCTCTCCTGCTACACTTTAACTGAGATATTCTATGAATACCCACTAAAACGGGATCATCCTAATGTAAGCCAACATTTGAATAGCAACCTTTTTTTTCAACTCCGAGGGCCATTGATGGGTTCGGTGCTTCGATTTGCCTATCAGGCTTGCAGGCCTTAAGTACACCTGTCAGCCCTGATTCTTGAGTTTAGTCCAAACACCAAAGGAATTCTTGAGTTTAGTCCAAACACCAAAGGAATGTTAAATAAAAGGACACAGCCTCATTTTGAACTTTTAATAACAATATATCATGATGCATGACTGGCTTCAAGCTGGGCTCAACCTGTAATCGCCCCATATGTTGATATTGACAACTGCATTTAAAAAATGCAAATGTACAGACCTTAAAATCTTCAGGAAGTTCCTCCGCGACAGTAAGAGTGTAACAACCAGGGACAAATTTTCCTGTTAACAGATTTGAAAGCCTCTGTCAGCTCATTCATATCATAAGAACTTCACATACAACACTTGTTTAAGCTAAGAATGATTAAAAAAAAAACACACACACACACAAATAGTGAATGAAATATGCAGGATGGTGCAATGCCAGACCGGTACCATATCTGGGTGCAGAATGAAAGAAACAAACAGCTGGTTTTCATCCCACTGCCGTCAGATCCAATGGCCAGACAAGGCAGACATGGGGGAGAAAAGCGAGCTTTCTTTGAAAATATTAAGTCAAGTAAATGATAAGTCACTCATGGCTAATACAGGAAACTTAAGCATTCTATGCAGGAAAGTTGAAAAGGCTTTCAGAATCCATACCAAAAACACAGTTACACAAGTGAGAATCTCCCACAATTCTACCATAAATTAGTCTTAAGAGTTAAAAGTATCCCATGATATCCTAGCTGCAAATAGCAGGGAGGGATACAACTACTCTGGTAACGCAATCTGGTACAGTTGAATTAGGATATGGCAACTTGCAAAAGTGGCATGATTCAAAATAATAAAAGCCCAATCAGTAACTAAAGCTGGATCACATGCAAGTAAACAAGTTCATCATCTAGAGCGGAGTTTCCTAAAAGCCAGATAGCATGAGTTTAAATCATCTTTCTACCACCTAAGGTTTCACAGGATTATGCAATGCTGATACCAACAACTGACTTATATAATCTATTAAAATGTGCACAAGAATACTTCCAACAATTATAATTTCTACTCTAAGACCGTATTAAAGGTTATGAGAAGCATTCCTATGTAAACTTATTTGTTTATGTTTACCAAAATCCACCTGCAATTCTGTGCCTGCCACAATATCCATGCCAAGGTTGAAAATGAAAAAGTCCATCTTTAGATTGTTCTAAGTGAAGCACCTTTAAATATTCCAAAATAGTTATATGATTTAAAAATTAATATCAATAAAAAAAATCCCTAAACAAGGTTTCTAGAGATTCTTTCTCCCATCAGGTCACTGTTTTTTACATTTCTTAATTTTATCTTCAAATGCCATACCAGATTGATATGTAGGTTTCCATAAGTTTATACACAGGCAGATAAGAAAATATATTTATATACCCATCATTCCAACAAGAAGACAGTACATCAAAACAATCCATCTCATTAAAGCACCTGCAACATCCAACATTTTGGGGCATTCAAAATGGAATCTATTAACTTCTGTGTTTTGATCTGGAGAAGGATCTCTTTCATAGTTGAAGTGCATGGGCAAGCTAAGTAAAAAAAGGGGGAGAAGAAGTAGAAAGAAAGAAAGAAAGGAAGCAAGAAAGATTAGAATATTAACCCATTACAAAGTGCAACTTACCAATCCTCAACCACCGAGCTGCCCAACTTTTACTTGGATCCATGACTGAAATTATCCTGCACAAACAAGGTCCTCTGCTCAACTTTCCAATAATCCCATTCCGTCTCCTTTTCCATAGATACGAGAATATATTAATATTACAATAAAAATACATAACTGCACAGACATGTTAGACAATATATTTCAATGAGAAAACCATTGATCTGGCAAAGAGGAAGCTAAGTAGTCTCAACATCCCTTTTCACCATCTCATTTTCTGGCAGTAATTATGAGAACTAGCACAAAATTAAATTGAGTTCTTGCTAGAACAGTATTCCAACCACTCAAGTTCATAAACAGGAGAAATAAAAGATTACGATGCAACCAAATAGCCAAAAACTAACTCCAATAAACATGGAAAAGAATAAATTACTTCACTTTCCTTTTGTTTTTATTTTTTATTTTTGCTTGTCTTCATAGTTTCAAGATGTCACTCTTTGGAACCACTCGCAATGAGGAAAAATGTAACAATCACACAAAAACTGTTTAATCCAAGAATCACAAATCTTAGACAATCAATTTGTATTTAATTAAAATCCAATGGTCACACAGACTGACTCACTTGCATTGGTTCCTAAACATTTGGGTTTGGCACTGATTGGGGTGAAACCATACCCAACCCAACTCTCTCCCGTACCCAACCCAACTCTCTCACATGTTCCATTCCAAACCAGCCCCATTCAGCACGTTTAAAACATGTATTACAAAACATCCCAAAAGAAAATTTTAAATTTCATACTGGCCTAACCTTGAGCAGACATGTGCTAGATAAGGTCACTCTAGAAGAGTTTGACCAAAACCTTTTAAGTTCTCTCATCAAGGAAAACAAGAAAACTGGTAATGAAGATAGAAAAAAGAAGCTCACTATGAAAATGCATGCCTTTGGTCTAGAGCTTAGCAAAGATATTTTTATGGCAAATTGGAGGTCTTTTAACTGGTTGTGTTTTCATTTTCTGGAGATTTTCAAATTCATCTGGCACTGAATCAAGTTGATACCATAACAACCGACAGGAGTTAACACCCTAATACCTCAAAAGATTAAAAAAATGCTCCATGCCACCCAACTTGGTTGAGTCAAGTGACATAAACTAAGTTGACCCAAAAATAAAATAAAATAAAAACAAAAATTTGAATTAATTGATCTCATTTTTTTTTTTTTTTTTTTAGCAGTGGCATCTATTTTATTAGAAATGAAAAAAGGTGAACATCAACTGGTATATAAAACCTATACCAGAATAGCAACAAAAGTGAATAAAAACAAAAATTACATAGAACCCAAATACAAGGAAATTCTATCTACTCCAGACTTTGGCAAGGAATCTGCCAGCATATTAGCTTCTCTCCCAAATTCCAGAAGAGACGTTTCACATAGAACCTGAATCTCTGTAAATATGAAATGCATTCTCCACCAGGCAATACAATGACACTACAAATACAGATATCCCAATCTTATGCTCATCAACATGGAGCATATTTTGCAATACCGTAGGCGCCACAGGGCCAATGACCACTCCAAGCCCATGGAACTAAGATGTTATACTAGGGTGATGATGGAGCCAGAGGATTTGTTGGATACTATGAAAAATTCCATTCATTTGGTGCCCCAAATACTCTAGCAAAGAGGAAAGGTAATGATGATGATAATGACGATGATGAAACATGCAACAGTGTGATTTAAAACTATGATCCATACATGTGATGAATGATGAATGATAAATCATAAATAAGGTCAAGCTATCTAAGTCACTACTATAATCTCTATTGATAATTGTTCAAGTTTGCACGGCATTTACTTCATATAGCATTTTAGCATCATCACATCACGTGCTTCCATGTTAGAATGATTTGTGCTATATTGGAATTCATTAATAGATAGATCATCCATTCAAGAAAAATTATTTGATCAGCACGTGGCACAGTGGAAGGTGCTCCTTGTTGCAACCTTATGGCTGCAGGTTTGAGACATGTTACCAAAAAGACAAAACTACCTTTTATTTATCTACATTTTCTTTTAAAGGTGACTTGAGTCCATGGCTGCAATAGTCAACCCACGGCTTCATGGCTGCAATAGTCTGTCAATGCATCAGTGCTGAAAAAACTAGAAATAGCATATTATCCTCACTGACCAACACAAATGGCACCTACTCATACTGGCCACAAAATTCTTCTTTTTCCCATTTCACTGAGAAAGTGACAGACTAAAGAGGGATGCACACTGAGATGCAACTTTACTTTTGAACAATTATTTAGTATCAAGTCCCTTGGTTGAGAGAGAGAGAGAGAGAGAGAGAGAGAGAGAGAGAGAGAGAGAGAGAGAGAGAGAGAGATGTGGAATTTTTGGGCTTTTAAAAGGGTTTCATTGTGTAAAAAGGGGGAAAAGGGAGCAAACTGGAATAAGAAGCCAAGAGTCAAAGTCCAAACGATGCTTGAATTTAAACTTCTTAGTAATTAAGACCAGTGACGTTTTGGTATTCCATTAAAAAAACACGAATTTGAATAGATAATGGAAGTTCAAATGCCATTGCGCTGTACATAATCCATCTTGATTCAAACTTGTCATTGAATAAGATTAATGGCCACAGGAGATTTACCCGGCTCCTCCTGGGCCCGTAGGGATTAGTCCAGCCTAAAAGGTTGGGATGCCCTCCATTATAAAAAATAATAATAATAAGATTAATGAGATTTGCATGTTTTATTAACATCTGACGAAAGTCTATTATTTGGAATAATCTATATAAAATTAATGGTAATTAGAGAACTTATCATGTACCAATGACAAAAGGAGAAACAAAAATCATCTATAAATCTAGCACCAAAAAAGGAAACAAATCTAGTAGAACAATACAACGTGTTGAAGTGGTCAGAAACCAACCCCAACTTGAGCCCAACAAAGGTAGGCCTTCATAAACTCAAAGCTGCTCTGACTCATTAAAATCACCACCAGACCTGCCCCATCAGGAGTGGGTAAGGGCAGGTTACCCCTTCAACCCTACACTATTGCCATCACTATAAAGACCGGATAAAATAAATAGAATTTTGGATAAACTTACCCTGTGAAATTGGGTGTGGTCCACTCCGCAACGCGCTCAGAGTCATCAAAAAATGGGCAATTTTCACAGCCTGATTCTCTAAACTGTAAATCATCCACAAAGATAAGTAGTCAATAATACGCATTGGCAAATTCACATAGAGGTCAGTTCGCAGTGCCATTAAAAAAAAAAGAAAAAGAAAAGAAAAGAAAAGGAAAGGATAATATTCACAATAAGCCATATTTCTGAAATTGGGAGTGCTTTTCAAGATAAGGGGGCAATATTTAAAGTGGCATTATGAAGCTGAAGCCGTAGTATCAGGGAATCATTGGTGTGCTTCAAATAATCTCTAGTTTAGGTTTATTAATGTTGAAGGGAGCTCAACAGTCATAGCTTGGACAGCTGGTGTAAAGAAGGAAGAATATGGTTTTACATCTATTTTAATTATTGAAACAAGAGTACTTAGTTAAAAAAAAATTGAAAGAAGGCATTGTCACCTTTTCTTTCGGAGGTTTCCTTTCTCTGAGAGAGGAAGGGAATCCTATGGAGTTGTTGACAATTCAGCTCAACAAGAGTTGTAACTAGTGAGGGACAAAGCTAAAATGAATTGAAAGTATTATTACCTCTGTCCATTTTAATTCTGGCAAATGTAGCTAGTCTCAATAACTGTGCGATAATCACTGTATATCCTATACAGTTATTATTTATAGACTTCTTTTGCCAATCAATAATACATAAAAATAAAAAAATAATAATTAAAAAACAGTTTTCAGCACATGTAAAACAAATATATTTTATAGAGCTCCATTTCTTTATCAGGTTGATAGTGAGTATGATTCCATACTATCATCCGATCATTGGTATTTCAATGCGAAGATTGAGAATTTTATAAACACATCTAAGAAAAGAAAAAAGGATACTTCAAGATCTATAAAAAAGAACATAGTAATAGACATCCAACTGGAGTACCAAGGAGTTACAAAATTATCTGAGTAGACAAACATTAAAGGACCTTTTCGTCATGCAAAACGCTACCTGTAATATTGGTTTTTTGAAAGATAAGTTTACCTGCACGAAATCATGTTTCAATAGTCTTTTTCGATGAAAAATCATTTTTTTGATACAACAACCCTGATCACCCAAGTGACTGTGCATGACAGAAGTGTGGGGCCCACCAGTCGAGTGGGACATGGGAAGGGTGAAAGCCATTATTTAGATAGGAGATGACCCAATAATGAGACCGGTTGGACACCCTATTAAGCCCCAAAATACAACAGGAGAATAATAAAAAAGCTTGAACTTGAATCCAAACATGAACAATATTCAGAAAATTGTCAAAATGATGTTAGTGCCAATTCATGGTGGGGGTGTTGGGGATTGCAACTTATGCATGTGAGGGGGACAATGGGGACCAGGGGTAGACACAAGCACAACCACGCAGGTTTGGCCGCACCAGTTAAATCACGGCAAGCTTTTAAAAATCAAATAAAAATTGTGGATCCACCCTCAAAATCCACATAAAAAATTTCGATTTTCCCTCAAAACCAAACTACCTATTAAGGTTCGCACCCCTCAAACGAGAATCTTGGGTCCGCCGATGAGGGGACATAGATGGGCCCCACAAGCATTGCTCATGATGATCCTATTGGTAACACAGCTTATAAGGGTGTGCAACCTTACTTCCATGTGAGATGGGAGTATAAACTCAACTTTGTGATTTGCAGCAGGAGGCCATATCCAAAATCTCTAGATTTTTGTACCAACTCATAGGCCCCAGTTGGATGCATGCACTTCACATGGGTGGAGATTGGAAAATCTTCATCATGGATTAAGGAGAATACATGCTCCCAATTAGGACCAGAACAACACTAACAAAAATGCACTACACAAAAAGAAACCCCAGCAACCTTCTCAAAAAAAGAAGAGGAAGACATAAGTGTGAACATCTTTTGAATGATTTGGATCATTACAAAGTGATCCAAATGGTGATTAGGGCTTGGCCAAATCATAACCCTAGGTTTTACAGAACTTGGAGTTCAAATGGTGTAGAATATCATTCTTCATTTGTCAGTCACCCAATCCAATCTAGACTCTGCATTTCATCTCTCTGTATTCAAACGCTTTGACAAAGCGGTAAACCTAGAAATAAAGTAAAAGTAAAAGTAGAGGTGAGAAATGAAATGAAGGAGAAGAAGAATGTATGTTAACTAAACCTGATCGTAGGTTTTGACAAGCCTACACCGAAGACAAGCCCTAAGTTCATGACCGAAACTCGTAGGTATCTGTGCCGGCGCGCTCCCCATCTTATTATCTCTACCTCTCTCTCCCTCTGTCTGTCGCTCTATAACTCTGATACGATACAAAAGGGAAGCGAAAATGGGGAAATGAAATCGGTGTTTTCGGTCTAGAACCAGAGTTTCGAATGGAAGGCTCTGGACGTTGGTCAGTGAAGAATGGATGGCAATTTATATAGCCATGTTACTGTTAGCATGCGAGTTTGGCGAACACTTGGCGTGGGAACGGGCCGTTTCAAGGGCTACTAGGCTTTGAGAAAAAAGTTGTGCATGCCTGCTAATTTTAATTTTAAGGCTTATTAAAATTGGGCCCACTTAGGCATGAAAATCTGGGCCGGGCCGGCCCACTCAAGGCCAGACCCTATAGTGCCTGGGCCGGGCCGGCACGGCTCATGATTGATATGCGGGCAATGCCGTGCCGTGCCCAACCCTTGGGGGGTCAGCCCCAACACGGCCCTGGGCCTTGCAGCCCGTGGGCGGCCCACAAATCCCCCTCTCCTTTTTTATTTTTTTTTCTTTTTTATTTTTTTTTAAAATTGGATGAACACAAAATCACAAACTTAGACTTAAACTATTAGACCAATTTTATTAAAATAAAGAAATTAAGAGCAATAAATAAGTAGAATAATACTAATGTTGTTTTGAAAAAATACATCAAATAAATTGTATTTCCTTAAAATTTAAGTTACAAAAGTTCAAAAAAATTACAAGTTTGAACTTGGATCAATATATATATATATAATGAAATTCAAACCTTCTGAGAAATGAAAAAAGAATTACAACTTTAGAAACCTATGATACATTCTAAAAAATAAATTATAATTTTGAAAACTTCTGATACATTCTAAAAAATAAATTACAACTTTGAAAACTTATGATACATTCTAAAAAATAAATTACAACTTTTAAAACCTATGATACCTTCTAAAAAATAATTTACAAGTTGAAAGCCTATTATACATTCTAAACAAAATTATACTGTGATATATGTAACGCCGATAACTCGTCTTCTATCTCGAAATCATCATCAATATGTTGTTCCCTATCCTCAGCTTGATACTAATCATGTAAGCACATGCAGGTCTCAACGGTTTCTTCTGCAAGCATAGTCCTCTTGGGATCAATAAGGCGCCCACTTGCACTAAATGCCTGCTTTGATGCCACTGTAGAAACTGGTATTGTTAGTATATCACGGGCCATGACGAAAAGCACATGAAACTTAGTTTCCAATGATTTCCACCATGCCAAAAGATAAAAAACATTTTCTTCATCATTCGAGATTGGAACAGGATCCGCCTGTTGGGACCGTGGGTGCTATGGATCTACCTAATTGGGTAACACAATTCAAATAAAGTGTTTCTAATTGTGTCTTAACTGTAAATATGTCATTTATATTAGTTGTATTCATATTAGAGTTTATTTCATCAAGAAGAGTTTCTACACATTTTAATTTCAATCTAGGGTCTGATACAGCAGTTATACAAAATGTTAAAGGAGTTATTCTCCAATAGTGTGAAAAAGTTGCATCCATTTGTACACACATAAGTTGAAAAACTTGAAAATCTCTATACTTTTTAAAAGCAAGACTTATTTCATAAAAATGGGTTAAAACTTGATTTGATGTGAGATAATATACCCCGAAAAAAAACAATGTTGCATCATGAAAAACTTAAAAAAAAAATCTCTTATTATCTCAAGAATGGTCCATATATCATCACTTATAAAAATATTTTAATGTGTTAAATAAAGTTGACAGTATTGATTTAGTGTCATTCATAGGCACATGCTTGTTTTAACATTTTATAGGTAAAATTCTATATATGCTTTACAGCTTTTGATATTTTCTTTTGTCTTATACCCAAATTTACACATATGTCCCTCTACCATTATTTTCTCGAAGGAGAACAAAAAATGTATCCTACAATCCATTTAATACTCTTTAAATCATTTCTAATAGATTTTACTCATACTTGTATGATAAGATTTATGATGTGACATGCACATCTATTGTGAAATAGAGATCCATTTAAATCAAGTCGAATCGCAGGTTTTAGTAAATCTGCTGCGACATTGATAGTGCTTGCATTATCTAAAGTTATAGAAATTATTTTATTTTCAATTTTATATTGTCTAAGTTTTTCAAGGATGGTGGACCATATCCTAGCACTAGTGTGTGTGAACTCTAATGAAGAAAACGAAATCATTCTTTTTTGCATCACCCAATCACTATCAATATAATGTGATGTGATTGCAATGTTCCTCATATTTTATTTAGAGGTCCATAAATTTGAAGTTAAAGCCACTTTTCCAGGTATATTTTGAAAAATCTGTTTTAAACTCTCTTTTTTTTTTCAAAAAAGTTCTTATTGCATTATTTATAGCAGTAACTCTAGATATTTTCTGCAATGAAGGAACAAAGGCTTCCCTAAAAAATCTTTCAAATGATTGGTCTTCGACAAGTATAAATGGTAATTTGTGAACTATTATAAACTTAATAAGTTGATATCTAGCATTATTAGGGTCAAAGTGAAAAACTCCTAAACCACCAGATGAATCTGTTTAAGAAAGTTATGTTTAGATGATCCCACCTCTTACCCCAATGTCAGCGGTATTCGTGTTTTTGGGCACACATTTACTCATGTGTCTATTAAGGTGGCCAATGCTGTTTGATGATTTGGCACTGAGGAGATCTTTGTAATATTTCTATTATGCCTTTTCCTCTGTTCCTCATTTGGGATATGGGACCTAAACTTTAACAAAATAAGACCATACAGTAGAAGTCAATCTTGTTTTTCTCTTCTTTTTAGTTTTAGAAACTGAACATGCAAGCTCTTCACCGCCAGTGGGTTTGGGTTCTTGAGGATTATGACTATCTACTTTTGTGTCCTAACTTTGATCCAAATGAATAAATCCAAGATCTCCCTCATTTAGAGAGAAGTCAAGGTTGAAAGGTTGTGATGGTCCAGCCATTTTTCTAAATAAAAGATTTAAAAAAAACTTAAATAAATAATTATGTATAATGTGCTTTTTGTGATAATTTATATAAGAAATGGGAGAAGATGAGACTTAATATATAATATTACTATGCATGTTAGTATATTATTACTAAATAAAACTCAAAATTAAAAAAAATAAATACCTTTATGAGAGGGAGAGATAATGGAGAAGTCCTTCTTAGTTGAATCATCCACTTTAGAGAAGTCACTCTTACTCTTCACTTCTTAGAAAACTTTGTAGAGAGCTCGGACTTTAGAATGAGACTTAAGAGAGCTTAAAGCTTTAAAACCTTAGAGGGAGTGTAAGAAATGAGATAGTAGATGAGTGTAGAGAAATGAGGGGTATTTAAAAAATTCCTAAGTGATAAAATGACATAAAATACCCCCTTATATGATCGTTTTATAGCAGTTGAGGGGAGTTATAATAGTAAAAAAATGATCAAAAGACACTAATACCCCCTCATTTGACCGTTTATAATTGTTTGGGGGGGGGGGGGGGGGTGGCGTGGTTTTAAAATGTAAAAAAATAGGTTTTTGACCATTTTTTTAGAGGGGTGTTTTCAAAAAATATGACCGTTGGGCCCTCCTCGGGCTGTGCCTCAGGCCGGGCCGCAGGCCTAGCACAGCCCAGGTGTTGCTCTTGGGCCAGCCCGTTGACTAAGTCAAAGGCCCAGGCACTATTTTTTCGGGCCGGGCCCAGGCTGGGCTTGGGCAGGCCGCTCAGATTTATATGCTTAGGCTCACTCTCATTTCCTCGTGGGCATTCCCTACTTATGTGCGTGGTGAGGGAGGCTCGAATGATCATCATAAACCCTTGATCACTTACTGATAAGTTTTCACTATGTAAAATAAGTGTGAAAACGATCCAACAATCCAAACGATCTGAAAGCCTAGGACTAGTAACTATCAAAGGGTATCTATTGTGTGGTACACTCGAATGGGCCAATAATGGGGCCCACACGTGTGAGAGAACTGGAAGCTTCCACGCCATGTGATATGAGGAGAGAAGTTTCCTGTTAAAATATCTCTATGTTTACTACTCAACAGTAGTCGTATAATAATTTTACTTAGCCCAATAACCCGTGCTCAGCACGAAATCTCCTTGCACTGCAAAGTAAATAATCACATATTAAAAAAATTACCTCTTTCCATGGGACAAGTTGGATAAAATAGAAATAAAAAAGTTTGAGCAAAAAGAGTATGGTTACGTAGGAACAACTGAAACATGAGTGGTTTGATAGAAAAATAAGTAGGTAGTTGTATGAGTAGTTTTGTAACTGTCGGCCAAAATTATAACCGACAGTTAAAATTGAAGTCAAAACCTCCTAGCGTAATATATTATAATTGGAGGGCATAATGTAATGTTATACATTTAAGTTTGTTTTTTTATTCTTTTTAAAAAAGATAATGGATCATCAAAAATATGAGGAAACACCATAAACAATTGATGAGAAAATGCAAATGTAAAGAATAGTAACTATAGACAAAATAAAATACAAAATATGATCAATTTAAGTAACGGTGGAGCCAGGATTTTCTTCCAAGGGGAGCAAATGATGATGACTAACAGCAGTGAAAGTAGAATTTTCTTTCTAACATGGGTCAACAATGTTTTTAAATTTATTGATTTCTTCACTTCTCATTTAAACGTACATTTATTTATTCTCTATAGTTTTTTTTCAATAATGTTCAAATAAAAAAATCCTACATTTGAAAACACCTAAATACTTTTAAAAACATAATTCCTCAAATCAAGAACAATTAATTTATAAAAGTAACATGACCCACCATGATGAATCCAAATCCTTCAAAATAGTCATCTACTCCTTTCTTTAGGATCGAGAGTTGTATCTCAGCCTAATCAAAGTGGGCCATATCACATTGACTAAACCAATCAAACTATAATTAATTAATGAATTAATTGGTTATTTGTGATTATTTAAATGGGTGCAATTCCTGTGATATATGCGGGCTGTTTAAAATCCATTGATTGATTATTTGTAATCTTTTGATGGGCCATAAAGTCAGCATGATATAGATGATTGATATGACACACTTGATAGCCATTCACCAATGTCATGAAAAAGTGAATAGTAGAGTTGTCATATCCAAGCTACTCATTAGAATAAAGGGGCAATTACCGTATGGAAGGTGTTAAACATAACAATAGCCCTAGAACAACCAAAAAATGTATATTTACCACAAAACTCTTCGTCTGTAGGGATGTAGGATATCGCACAAGCTGAAGTGGGATGACTTGAAGTGTCATTTTTTTTTAATTTTTTTCTTTGATTGCGAGACTACCAAACCACCATCCAAACCGTTGGGTAGCTGTATGAGTGTAAGAACTAATATGACACCAAATTTAAACCGTTGATCTATCACGGTTATCGAGAAATTTGCAAAAAGGTGGCTTTTGCAAATTTCTCGATAATCGTGATTTATCAACGGTTTAAATTTGGTGTCATATTAGTTCTTACACTCATACAGTTATCCAACGGTTTGGATGGTAGTTTGGTTGTCCCACAATCAAGGAAAAAAAATAAAAAAAAGGACACTTCAAGTCTTCCCGCTTTAGATTGTGCGATATCCTACATTCTTAAGATATCGCAAGCAGCCAAACAGTTTTACAGTAAATATATATTTTTCAGCTGTTCTAGGGCTATTGTCAGATTTAACAGCTTTCGTACGAAATTTGTCCCTAGAATAAATGTGTTCTCTTTAAAAGCCTTTATCATATTTGCACAGTCCAGGGCGAGGGCCACGTCCCGCCAAGGCCTAAATATAAGAAAATCAACTTTTATTTTTATACACTTCACTTGGCAAGAGATTTCAACTTTCAACCAAACATTTTGTGTAGTTATTTCCAAGACAGTAGCTTCTTCTTAAAATGCATAGGCCACAACATCCATCCACAAGTTAGGTCGCATAACAATAACCATTGAGGGCTCTTCAGTTTATTCAACTAACCAAATAACAGTGCCAAGATTCCTTGTCAACCCAAATTCTCCATTACATGCCGATTGATTGCATCAAGGGAAAATCTCAAATAAGGTTTTAAATTTTTACCTCATTTCAAAAAAAAGGATACAACTTTTCAAACTTTTCAATTAGGGCATAAGTTTTTCAATAAATTTTCAATCAAGGACATCTACAAATTGAACGGTATTGTCAGTAATTTTAAGACCATTCATTGCTCTATGGGTGTCATAAATTAACAAGAACACAAATGTTCATAAAAAATGTAGTTTAAGATACCACCAGAGAAACATGATAGCTGCCTGGAGACCATAAATGGCACCAAGAAACCTCTGTATAACATCTTAGCATACATGTGATAAAAAATGATTTACATATGTAAATAACTCACGTATGAGTTATTTTCATATGCAATTGAGTTACATGCGAAATACAATCCATTTTTTGTCATTTTCACACTTCTCTCAAATGTGAATCTGATTGCATCCAATGGTTCACACGTCTTTCGCGCTTTTTCACAGATCTTGAATAATACATGATTTATCAAGGGATGATATTTGACCTAGTAAACTTTATTGACCTTCTAAAGAGAATTATCGGTTCGGATGGGGAAAAATAGGCCCACAAAAATCCAAATTGAAGATCAAATAGTCTAGGATTTTCTACTAGTATCTCACCATCCATGAAGGATCAATCATTGAAATTTGAGCCACTAGCTATTTTTGGCATTGTGAAGAGTGTCTACGGTTTAGACCTCACATTAGAGGCAGAGATGATTCAAAAATTTGGAAATAAACAAACTGTGTTTTCAACTCGTGGAATGTACTGTAGCAACAGTGAATTCATCTAAGGGTTAGATGTGTTTTTCGAAGATGTTTCGTGGTCCATGTTGAATCAACACTTGTGATTTGGCCCTAGATAAAAATGGCTTCTAAAGAGGATTAACGACCGTTAAAAATGGGGCCTGCAAAAGTCCAAGTGAAGATCTAAAGGTATTGACAAATTTTTTTATTTTTTATTTACAAATTTATCACAATCTATGATGATCCAATGACTGAAGTTTGGTACTATAGTTGTTTTTTAGCCTTCTTAACATGATTAACGGTTCAGATCATAATGCCGACGGATCATGATGTTGGGGGCCCACTTTAATAAAAAAAAAATGAAAAAGGAGTCCTTGGCAAAAATGCACTGTAGCACCACAAAACAAACTCTAGGTGTGATTCCTTTTCACACCTCAAGGTGTGAAAATGGGCAGCTTCGTTTGCACATGATTTACACATCAAAATAACATGTGGTTTACACACATGGTGTGTAAGACCCCGCCCCGAGAGTTTCCGATTAGTGTTAATTAAGACGTGTTTTAGTTGAGATTAGTGGATTTTAGTTAATATTGGATTAGAATAGCTTTAACATAGCTTTGGATCATTTTTAGAACCTTTTGTTTTAATAGGGCCATTTGGGGGTTCCTTTATTGTGTTTAGAGTGACTTTGGGGTTTATTTAATAATTCTGGAAATCAATATTCTTCTCCGTTTGATTTATTTTATTATCCCCTATAAATTTTGTGTTTGCCCCGTTTCCGTTCGAGACCTTTAGACCCTACTTTGCTAATGATAGACAGTCTTTTTACACAAAATCTGGACACTATTTTCAATGCCTCCAAAACTCGCGAAATGTATATTTTTTGGAAATTAAAAATTTCGTCGAACATTTCTTCCTTCTTCGTCGAATTCATCCGAGGCCCGGAAACCCAAGTTTTAAGCCCGCCTAACTTGTTAAGTTGTGGGACCCAACCCCATTTCCTATAAAATGAGAAGCCTCCTTCACTTCCCCCTTTTCTTTGCAACTTTTCATTGAGAATAGACTTTGGCTCTAGCACTCTAGGGTTTCAACCTTGTTCTTGTTCCTCTTGCTTGTTCTTCTCGAACTCACTCCAAAGCTCATGCTAAAAGGAAAATGGAGATCACTATCCTCTCCCTCTCCATGGAAGCAATCCATTGATGCCATTTGTGAAGGAAACCACCTAGTGTAAAAATCTCTTTGAACTAACCTTGCCTTTTTGAAGGTCTTCCATGTAAGTGATTCTCTCCATCTCCTAGATTAGTGTTATTCTTGTCTTAGAGGAGCCCCATCTTCATTATTGGGGGCTTTCTCATTCTATTTCTTGGTTTACCTATTTTACGGTTTGTATTGAGTGTATTTTGGGGATTTTTGTGTAGATTGTGACTTGGGCATTGAGAGAAGTGTTGGGAACTTGATTAATCATCTTTGAAACCAAGGCAAGTGGATGAATGGGTTTGATTTGAATGAGTTCTTGTTTTATTGAAAATGTGGATTTTGCTACTAAACTTCTTCTAATTTCCTATGTCTCATAATGCTTTTTGGAAATGTGCTTATTGACAAGATTTCCTCTTAATTAGTTTTATGAGAATGTATACATTCATTTATTAAAGCTTGTTTTGCCATTATGGACTTCATAAATGGTGATTGATCTTGCATTGGATGTACTTGATATTGGAAGGAGTATTAATGCCTTGATGGAATGGCTGTTGGAGGAAATGAATGGGTGTTGAATGAGAGGGAATAGACCCGTTTCATGTCAGGAAATGAATGAAGTGGAAGTAGAATGGTTTGGGAAAAGAAAGAGGAGAAATCTACACCTGATGTGCCCGCAGCTAGGCGATCAGCCGGCGGTCACCTTGGCGGCTAGCCAACTGGTGACCGGCGGCCAGCCGACCCAGGTTCGGTTACAATTCTAGAATGCTCAAAATCTTGGGTGAGCATAGGCGGCTAGCCGACCTTGGCTGCGGCTAACCGCCATGTGACCGCCAGTTAGCCGAAATGCATGGTTAGAAACACATAATGTTGTATTTCAGCAGGGTGAACCACGGTTAGCCCCGCGGTCAGCCAGCGGCTAACCGCTAAACCCCTCGGCGGCTAACCACCAGCTAACCAACATGTGACCGAATTTCACCCAGAATTCATGAGCCTTTTCTATTATTTTCAGAAATGGCATTCTAAGGTTTGGGTGGGTTGTTCTGATGCCCTACCACCTTATAAAGACTTAGGAGATGACATAAGGAGATCGACTTAGAAAGAGACCCCACTTTGGAAATGTATTGGGAATTGTGGATTTATCACACTATATAAGGAAACTTGGAAAGTCTATCATCATTCGAGTTCTATGCCAAGAGCAATAATAGACATACAAGATCTTTATACATATTGCGTGAATATGGAAGCCTCAATACATAGTCTATAATTTTATAAGGATTCATTGTACTGTTTTACTCGGATTGTACTTGTCCTAACCCGATTTCACCTGATATCACTGGTTTTATCTCAAACTATGATTTATGCACCTGATATGTCCTGGCAGCCCCGTTTATGCATGAAAGATAATGATGTGAAATGTGTGCCTATGAGCACCATGTCCCGCCTACCTAAGTATTTTACACCGATATAGTTATATACATGTTTTGATTTCTCATGTAACCTATGAGTCGGTACCACTAAGTTTGGACGTCCTTGTCAGTCTGATCAACTGACTTGGGCCTCCTCCTCGGGCTTCCGCCAGTTGCAACTTGGATCCTGTCTCGCCCCGTTATCCGATTCTGCGACCGTGGTCTTGTCTAGCTATATGTATATACTGTTGGTTCTCGTCACTTCGCGTGCTCGAGCCTGACGCACTGAATGTGCTCTCATCACATTAGTGATGGAGAGGATTTAGCTTTAATGTGGTTGTCATCTTGCTAGTTCCCTGTTCTTTGATATCCTGCATGTTTTATCTTATATATGCATTTTTGATAAATGATATATTTTGTTTTATGGAAATAAATGTTTGGACATATTTTAATGTCTTTTCAATTTATATTTCGATTTATCTTATTGTGATATCTATTCACCCACCTGCCAGACCATCGTGTCTGACCCATTTTTGTGGTACTCAGGTCCAGTCCCCGTTATTGCCTTTGAAGAGGAGCCAGAGGAGGCGATCGGTGCACCGCAACACTTAGTTGAATGGCAAGCCGACAATGTCGTTTAGACATTAAGTCGAGCTAAACGTTGCGTAACATTTTGGAAGTTTATAGAATGACATTTGATTTACTTTTTTGGTCGTACTGACCTTTGTTGGCCATTATTTTGGAAGATGTTAATTTAACTGATCTTCTGTATAAACATTTAACTTGATATTTTGGGAATGCCAATGAGATCATTGCTTACTCTGACGTTATGTCATTTATATGTGTTCATTAGTCTTGTATTGTGGAATGAATTACGAATTTGGTTTGCTACACGCTTCCGCACCAATGTAAATGTTTTGTGGGTATGTGAGAATCCTCACCGCGGAACCCTGTGGAAAATTAAATGAGTGTGTATTTATATGTCTATTGTTGTAACCACACATCAACACTATGTATGTTTATTATTATTATCGCTTGCGGGCCCGGATCCTGGGTTGGGGTCGCGACATGGTGTGTTAATACTGCAAAAGCATAATAATAATAAATAAATGGTGTGGACCTATTTCACATATTTGTTGTGATCTAGGGTCTAAGAGAAGATCAAGCACGCACACAAGATAAGAGATTTACGTAGTTCGGCTTTTGGCCTACGTCCACGGGAGAAGACGGGAGATTTTATTAGCAATTAGAAGTCGAGTATAGCATAAAGGCTTTTAGCCTCTATTTATAATATCAGCCCTAAAACCAGAACAAACTGCCTTCTGATCACAGTAGATTCATAACATACCTACTTCTCCTTATCACCGAAGACTTATAATAGATCAACTTCTAATCACGGTAGAACAAGTTTCTAACCACAGTAGAACAATTATGATACAAGGATCTGGTCAACCAGGACCATTAACTTAATCAGTCAATATCATCGACTTCTACTGAGCCATGCAAGTGAGTCCACCTTAGATTTTGGCCGCATATATATTAAAGGCCAGGTAAGGAAAAGGCTTGACCCTTTACAGCCCTAACAACCACAGATCTAATCCTCATCCATTGCTAGATAATTTAATGGATGGATGTCTTGAGGATTTTCAACCATTGGATCCATAATCCAGAACTTTTATGTTATTTCGTTATGACTCACCACATTGAATCTGATGTTTCAACATGGCCCATTGGCCCAATGTCTCTGAATTTTGTGATGTTTCCAAAATTGAACTTTGAATATGATGTCTTCAACCCAACGGTGATAATTTCAA
Source organism: Persea americana (assembly GCA_029852735.1). NCBI lineage: Eukaryota > Viridiplantae > Streptophyta > Magnoliopsida > Laurales > Lauraceae > Persea > Persea americana. Next base: position 71,831,238 of record CM056809.1, read on the forward strand.
TCTCAGGTGGGCCCCCACTGGAAGTGGGACGCAGGAATTTGGTGGAGATCAGCTGCATCGATACACATGGAGCCTTCTCTACGTCTAGGGTTTTCTTTTCGTTTCGCCGTTTGAGAGCTCTCAATCTTCCAGACCTCTCAGAATCTAATCGAAATGAAGAGAAGATGTAAAACGGAGGCGAAGATCGATCTCGAAGAAGAAGAAGATCGTATAAAATCGATGGCATTTGGTTGCAGCAGCGACGACGACGAAGAGGCAAACAAGGATCTGAGCCTTGAAATCGTGGAAAAGGCGAGAAAGCGCGAAGAAAAGAGAAAAAGAGAGGAGGATTTCGGAGGATCCAATCGAAGAGAAGGGATTATCGACATCTCTTCGCTGTCTCCCTCACATGGATCTGCATTCATCGATCTAGGTGGAGATGCGGAGGATTTGAGCGTTGAAATCGTTGAAAATGGTTGGAAATTCGAATCGAAGAGGAAAAGGGAAGGGGATTTGGGAGGATCCGAGCAGAGGAGCTTTAAAAATGATGAGGTTATCGATCTGGATTCGTTGTCTCCATCAGATGAAGTCGAACTCATCTCGACAGGTGAAGATGGGGCGGAGGGAGAGCAGAAGAAGAAGAATCCGAAGAAGAAGATGCGATGGAGGAAGAAGAAGAGGGAAAAGGCGATTGAAGAAGAAAAGAACTTTGTAAGGCGATTTTTTCATGCTCCTGCACTCTCTCTTTTGCACTGTAATATTTGACTCAAAATCGTATTTTTAGCTTTTGGGGTTTTGGATTTAGTGGTGCGTTTGGATGTACCTCGAATAACATGCGAAATAGATAGTTACTGGTTTGCCTGTGAAGTGGGAGCAGAGCCATGTTTTTCAGACCCAAATCGTTGCACAATTCTTCAAGTTATGAAGTTCAGTACAATTTGCCATACTACCCACTTTGCCCACAAATTACTAATGGGGGATTGTGAATTTAACCACATACCAATAATCAATTCCATTTGGTTTCCAATGTAAGACAATGGTTTGATTTTTATATTGACTATGGAATTGAAGTTGCCGGGCTATTGGTTAAGAATGTACGGTCATTTTTGGTAGATAGCTAATCCACACCATTCTCCTCCTGTGCTTCTTGGGTCCATTTGACTCCACTGACCGGCATATATATATATATATATTAATGTCTTGAAATGTTTCAATAGGAAGCTCTTGGAACCTGATGGATATTGATTTGGGTGGAAGTTTATCTCCTTTTTCCTGCCATTTCAAGGACATCCGAACTTGCCCAACATTAATGTCTTGAAATGTTTCAATAGGAGGCTCTTGGAACCTGATGGATATTTATTTTATGGAAGCTTATCTCCTTTTTCCTGCCATTTCAGGGAAATCCGAACTAGTCCTAACTCCTATTTATGTGTAACCATCCAAAGAAAATGGAAAAAAGAAAATTAAAACAACAAGAATGTACACCCAACATAGAAATTTAACAGGTACTGCAATCCAAGTCATTCTGATTGTGGGCTCTGTCATGGATCAGAATAACCAACAGGTACTCAAGTTGGTGATCCCATGTCAGTTGTCCAAATTCAGCCAAATGCTCACTGAGGAGGTTAATATGTCCCAATCAGCTTGATTTCAGTGTCAACAATTTTAACAGTTTGATTCTATGCAATTTTAACAGTTTGGTTCTATGTACATGTGTGCCACATATATACATGTGTATCAGTTTGTTCATCATAATCTGCTAGGTTAAATTACTCATTTTGTAACAATTATAATATAGGGCTAAACTTGAAATAGGTTGTACTTTGTTTAGAAGAATGGTAGAAGAATAAGGTGAATTCCATCCTTGGAAATGGTTCATGACTCACGACTTAAATGAAAATTTTAAATATAAAATTATGTTTTAGTCAGAGATATAGGGATGTCAATGGGTTGGGTTCAAATGGGGACCTGCCCCTGCCCAGTACTCGCTGCTATTAGGGGCGGGTTTGGTAGTGTGTTAATAGGGTTCGGGCCGGGTATGATTTTCCATATACTAACCCGAGTTGTGTTCAGGGTGGGTTTGGGTTTTGGGTGTGTCTAACCCCCCCCTCCCCTCCCCTCCTTTACTTTATACATTACTAAGATTTTGCATATGGAATGTCATTTGGGTAGGTGGCAGTAAAGAGTGGCATTTTCCCAAATATCATGGGTTCAAATCTTCACTAACACATTTAATTTTTCATATTTCTCAAAAAACATCAAATCAACCACTAACTAACAAAACCAACCCAATCTGTGACTGTCAATAGGTGGGTTTGATATGACAACCATAAAACCTGCCACGGGTCAGGGGTAGGGCAGGTATGGTTCAACGCAAATGCCAAGTGGGTTCAGGTTTGGGTATGCCTAAGCCTGAAACCACCCCGCCCCCACCCCCGCCCCCGCCCTCGCCCCATTGCCATCCCTACAGAGATACAAGCGTTGCTACATGATTCAGCCAGTGCCTTTTGTGTTGATTGAACTTGCCAATAAAAAAAGTGTTGGCCAAAATAATGTTTTGGTGGTCACAGAAACGTGTCACTCTTGTGACCAACAACTTAGTCTATCCTACTTGACAATCATGTGTCTGTAATGGTGCACCTCAGCCTTTAAGGATAGGGATTTTGACATGGAATTTAGATTGCTGCTTGTTCCCAATTCGCCCTGCTGCTAAAGTTGAACTCTATTATACTTCATGTTACCATTTTGACGTTTGTTTTAATGGTTAAAACCCATTTTTTATTTGAAAAAAAAAAAAAACATTCAAATGGTTTAAATTTTGTAGAGGCGTCAATCAGCAAATTTGTTTTTTGGCGAAATGTTGAGATTGAAGAGACGGCAAGCAGTGACTACTTACTATGGCTGAAATGCATATGCTAGTTGGATATGTGGAGTGTCAAGAAAGGATAGAACTTGGAACAGTATATAAGTGGAAATTTGTGGATGACCATAGCAGTGGAGAAACTAATGAATGCTGTTAGAGATTGTTTAGGGCCTTGGGCATAAATACTCTTGTACGAAGTATTGAAGTGTTACTAGTTTAATGAACTATGGGATGAAGGGACCAATGAAAACCCGAAATTGGTGATAAAAGATTTAGAAGACTGCAGTTAAAAAGAACATAGGTTTGACAAACACTTATATTATAGAAGGAAAACTGAGAAAGCCAACCCAGATATATGAGATAAGGCTTCAACGATGATAATGATGTTAGTGAAATGGCTATGGAAAAAGTGTGCATTGCATAATGCTATGCTCACTGGTTTAAGATACTCACATTTGGTTTCGAATCTCTTGTTGTGTGGCTCCTGTTCTGGCTGAGGCATCAGTTAATACTCTTTTAGCTATGGTGTTCGAAATGTATTCACATTTCTTATAGTTGTTTGATGCAATCTTCCCAAACTAAACTAAATTCCAAATCATGGGATAAATTGTGAATGGGGAGTAACCTTAAAAGTCAGATTGAACACATGATGTTGTCTGTTTGGTGGTCATCAAAATCAAATGGACAGTTTACATGAAAATGATCAGTGGTACATTGTAAGAAACAAATACCGAATCATCAGAAGCTAGACTAGGAATAATCTACAATGGAGCCCACAGTTTGAGCAGCTTGGATTGACATACAACTGTTCATATACATAAACATTTGCAAACGAAATAGTCATACTTTACAAGTTTATCTATTTTTATTTTTGTGGTCATCATATGTAATTTTTAGGCCATTATGTTAATGTTTGTGGCTAGGCCAAACCAGTACAGTCCTCAAGGCTCACAAGCTCAATCCAATACTTGCTCTGTGAGGTCCCTAACCAACATACTAGTTGTGTTATTTGGCAGTTTGGTTGATGTTTTCCTCTCTTGCATTGTCTGGTTCAAGTCGCATTTAAAGTCAGCATTTTTTGGAATGATTAAATATAACTTCTATTTGTAAAATTATGAAGAATATGGGGGTCTTGAGCTTTCACAATCTTGCATCAAGCCTTGAAGACCTTTCTATTGCTCGCAGATTAACAACATAAACACAGAAGAAAGTTCTGTAACTGTTGAGGCAGTGAGGACAGATGCAGTTGAAGTCTTCGACAATGACATGAAGGCAGAAGAGAATTTTGTAGCAGTTGAAGATGTAGACGTGGAAGGTATTAATTTATTGGATAATGTTGTGAATGTGGAGGCCTTGGAAGCAACTGAATCCACTGTTCCAGAGGCAATTGGAACATCTGACAATGCCATCCTGCGGAAGCTTCTTGTAAGTATAACCCTAAACTTTTTGTATTTCAAGTGCATTATTACAAACCAGCTTATGTGTTTTGTTCTTTGTTATTTTCAGCGTGGGCCACGCTATTTTGATCCACCAGATGGCAATTGGGGAACATGCTATAATTGTGGGAAGGAGGGCCATACCATTGCAAATTGTACAGAGGAGAAGCGGAAAAAACCCTGCTTTGTGTGCGGGAAGTTTGGGCACGGTGCCAAGAATTGCACACAGGTACACTGCTCACTATCTAAAACTCATGGTGGAAAACCCAAATCCTGACTGAGTCAACTCAATTTATCCATGGTAGTAATTCCCAAAACTTCAATATTTTCTGAGAAAATAAATCATTGCAGATGCTAAGTCCTGGACAAGTCAAACTCAAAAATTTGAAAGGCCAAAAGTCTGATTTTTTAAACATTTTATTTGTTCACATAACCAACAAGTGGTAGTTTAGTTGGCCAAGGACTCCGCGCCTCAGGAAGTGGAGAGGTCTTGTGTTCGACACCTACCTTTGTTAGGTGTCTCCCGTAGTTTACCCCGTGTATGTGGATAGGAGGGTTTGCATGTGCCCCTAGCGAATGGTTCTCGGCTGTCCAGAATTGAGTGTCTCTCGGGCTCAGTTTGGCTCCTGGGCTGGGCTGGGTAGGAGAGACCTTGGGTTATTAAAAAAAAAAAACATAAATAAACATAGATAGAAAGTGGCATTTGCTAATTTTAGTTTTCTTCCTTTTAAATCAACATTCTGTTCAATTTATTGGCAATTTATAATCTGATATCTCATTTTTTCTCTCCTGTGATGGTTCTAACAGTCTTCTGAAACATGCTGGATTCGGTCAGCATTTCATTGCTTGATTGTTATAATAATCTGTTGATTGTGTTCACTGTTCAAGCTATACCACGCGTCCTTAAAGTGGCAGCTACGCATATAATATAGAGAGCAGAGATGATTTTGATAATACCTGCTTTGTTTGAAATACTGTCGGATTTAAGTTAGTGGGTGTAAGGATATTCTTGCCATCTTTCGAGAGGCTTTAGGAAATCAATGAACCTTCTGACACTGCTAGTATTTATGTAGTGACAGTCGGTGTCAAACTTCTTTCACAACTCCAACATCAGTATTTGTGTGGAATACTGAATTGGAGATTCAACGACTTGTTTTCCTGTGTTTTTATAGTTGTCAAATATGCCTAGATGGTTCTTAACATGCAAAAAGAAAGACATTCCACTGTTACATCATCTTTTGCTTAGTGTGGCACTCCTACTTTATAACTTGCAATTTATATGCTTTGGTTCTTGAAATGTGCAAATTCTAAGCTGACAAAGGCATAACATTCCTTCATAAACTTTTTCCGTACTTTAAAAGATATTTATTAGTTTCTTTCAAATATCTGAAACAAGGTATTGGCAAAAAAAATCCAAAAGAACATGACATTGATCTTGGCATTTTTCAAAATTGCTTGTGCTAAAGCTAAATGGCAAATGTCTCATCAATAATTTGAAAATGCCCTTAGTTTCCATTGTTACTGTGGATTCTTTTATTGTTACAATTGGTGAGAAGCGGCATGTTAGATCAGGGCAGTGGCACAGAATAATATACACCTAAATAGGGATGAGTGGAAAATGCTGACAAAACCGATCCGGGATAAGATGAGATAATGATTGTGATCTACTACTGTTGTGCATCTTTCAGGGCCAGGATTGTTATCTCTGCAAAAGAAGAGGCCACATTGCAAAGAACTGCCCCGAGAAACATCAACAAAGCTCTCAGAGTTTTAAGATCTGCCTAAGGTGTGGTGATTTAGGGCATGACATGTCATCATGTGGTAATGATTATTCACTTGAGGATCTCAAGGTATGCAGTCATAGGAAACCTTCATTTGCATAGATGCCTCGACATACTTCTGTTTAGCATGCAATGGCACGGAATCTGGAATCCATGATCACAATCTATCGAAGTATGGTTTATAGCTTAATCTTTTCTTTTCCTTTTCTTTTTTTTTTTTTTTTTTTTAAATTATCAGGAGATCCAATGCTACATTTGCAAGTGTTTTGGCCATCTTTGTTGTGCAAATATTATAGATAATGGCCCTAGAGAAGTTTCTTGTTACAACTGCGGTCGGTCAGGGCATACTGGCGTGGTAAGTTTGTATTCACCACTTAATTGATAGCGGATTTTATGTGCTTTTATGCAGATACTGCCTAATAGTTCATGTTCATCAGGACTGTTAATGAATGAAATCTGCTAATGTAGGGATGCGCAAAAGCGCGTTGGGAAGCAAGTTCTGCGGCATCACCTACTATTTGCTACAGATGTGGAGAGGAAGGGCATTTTGCACGGGGTTGCAATAAATCCAAGGTTGGTGTCAAAAGAAATCTGAGCATGGTTTTGTTGATAAGCGTGTTCATGAAATCTGGTAATTATATTTATACTCCTCAACCGATTCACACATGCCAAAGTGCGTGTGAGACGCAAGTTGAGCATCAATTGGTTACATCTTGTGGATTGCTTGGCCTGAAAAGTATGCCATTCCACTCCTAAAAAAATTGGCCTATCAGCTATTTTTCAACCACTTATATTTTTTTCACAAGTTTTGTCCACTGTATTAAAATGCCAGCCTGATTTTTTGGGCCAGGGAACACACTGAATTTGACTGATGAATGGCTTGGGCATTGTACAATAGCTCATTTTGATATGTATGCCTCTGAAGGTGTGCTAGTTGGCCCAGCAAAGTCCATTGTATTTGCATAATATTCTTTTTCATTTTTATCATAGCGACAATCTGTTGCTTTGTGCAGTCTGGTCAATGGAATGGTGAACCATCAACTCCTTCCCAAAGATTTTTCAAGGCTCGTAAAAAAGCAGGCTTTAGATCTGTACCTCATGATGTTGGTGAAAGAATTCAGAAAAATAAAAGAACACCAAATAGTGAAAGAAAATACATGACCACTGGAAAATCTAAGCAGAGGGGTGGTTGGATTACTGATGATCCAGGCGACCTGCCCAATAGGAGAGGTAAAGTGAATGGCTGGATGTCCCCTGCGACACCGGATGGAAAGGTTCATTCAGCTGTTGGGCGTTTTTCAAGTTCTCAGTCTTCTTTAAGGAAACCCAAAGGTCGCTTTGGAACTCCAAGTTCACATGATTCACCAAAACCTTCCATGCATAAATTTTCGGCTTCGAGGTTCAGCAATAGTAAGGGCCATTATTGGAGAGCACATGATTAGCAGAGGGATGATTGATTTTGGAGGGACACTCAACAGAAGTGAAGTCCGTCAATTGTAAATTAACTGCTTTACAACCACATTGGATGTCTACCCATTGCTGTGAATGAAACTATTATTTCTTCATTGACATGAAAGCTGGGTAGAGGAAATGAATCTGTTTTAACCTTGTAAGCATGCCATCCCTTTTTTCCCTATTTCGTTACTTGCTTTTATTTGTTGGTATGCTATTTATTTTATTTATTATATTTGTTATTATTTTTTTGGGTCTGGTGGACTTCGGACATGTGTGAAACATATGGGGAAGATAAAGAGTCATCAAGAGACATCAGATTGCACGCGCTTCACTTTCCTTGCCATCCAATGACTGCTTTTGTAATCATTTAATCTGGGATGACAAAAAATCAAAATTTCTGTATCTTAGAACCAAGTTGTGAGGCAGAACAAAGGGGGGATGATGTGGCTATTTTCCTTTAATTTTCTTTTCCCATGCAGATTCCATGGCCCTCAAGCTGGGCCATTTCTTCATTTTCCCATGATAGTTTTACTTAAATTGATTTTTTTGGATGTGTTTGGTTTTTTTTTTTTTTTTGGTTGTGTGTTTGTTGCTGTGCTTGGGTTCATGAAAATGGCTATCCTATTGAATTACACTGGCTGCGGCGTCACAATCTGTCTTCAAATGCTAGTACATTGTTTTGTTTTTTAAACAGATGGATGTATATGAACTTAATGTGTATGATTCGCATGAGCATGTGTTGCTTCTTCGTCCAGTGGTCCAAGAAAGGTATACTGTAAATGTCCAACAGAAAGGAATGAGAAACTATATAATTGAATAATTTTCTACATGTGCTTAGTTTTTCAATCTTGTTGAGGTTTGATTGTGACAGTGTCTAGTTTACAGCTTGCAATTTGAGTAATGGTCTATATTGCACTACTATAAAGTCTTGAATGGGTTCTTTTTGTACACCTGCCTGAATGTAGCTATTGATCTAAAAATTAAGTGGAACTCAATGAGCTCTCTGGGAGTGGGCAGGATAGTCCCAGCACTTCATAAGTCGGTTGGTTTGCATGTCTCGGGCATGGAGTAACACTTATGGTTATGGGTATGTTGGTAATGCGAAAGGTGGCATGCCATCCACTCTTTTCATTTGGCTCAATTTGCTTGGTTGGTGCATCAAACTAGGTCATGCTGGATATGTTATGTGCCTTTTCCACGACCTAGAATAGTTAGGATAAGAAGCCAACAGCCAATATTTTTTCCTTATTTGATGCATGGTCATGAATTTTAACATGATTTATACACTATTTTAATTACATGTTGAAGGGTTTGTGTGGCCACTTCACTAATAAGGTGGAGTGAAGTAAAGCCGCTTCTCACCAAACAAGAAAAGACCCTGTGTCGTGAGAATTGCCACTTTTCGCTTGCAAATGTTTGCCCATAGCTTTTAAGGGTGGTTAAGTTGACCTACTCCTTAAATCGATATGGATCCACCTAACTAACTTGATGGAACCCGGTCGGTTGTGGGTAAAAACCAAATGCGACCTACAGCTGAAAGGATCGGGTTGGGGTCAACCTGCTTAACTCGTCTAACTCGTTTGTTTGGTTCCGTATTACATTTATTTTATAACGCTTAATAAAATATAATATAAATAATACTTGATAAGTTCCATTAGCACTATTTGCTATCTTGCGTGTTTATTTATAATTAAAGTTTGTGGTTTTCTATTACCCTATGTTTGGGAAGGGGGTAAAATGGAGGGAAAGTGGAAATGGGGGCTGTTTGGGAAGTGGGGAAGGAAAATGGGAAAGGGGAATTAGGGAAAATTTTCCCTTCAAAATTGGGGTGGGTGGGGGGGGGGCGGCAAGGGGGGCAAGAATGAGGTAAGGAGGGGATTTCCCTCCCCTCCCCTCCCCTTCATTTTCCTTTCCCCTCATATTTTCCCTCCCCTCCCCCCTTCCCAAACATAGGGTTAGTCTTTGGGCCAAATACTCCACAAGTGAATGAATCACAACCATGATTTAACATAGTTGCTGCGGCAAGCATTGCGAGCAATATATGGCCAAAAAGATATGTAGTAGTTGTGGCGATGTGTTGCGGCACAACTATGTTAATAGAAAATGCAGTAAAAAGACTTGAAAAAAATATATAAAAAGTTAAGAATATTAGAAAATGCTAGAATTTAATGTTCTAGTTCATTAGTGACTAAGATAGAGGGTGTGGTAGTCTACTCATTGCATAAACTTTTTGTATCATTATATGATTTATAAAATTATAGTATTGATCTATTTGTCCATATATATTCATGTTGGTTGGCTATATTATGTTCGTAACCAATAAAATGCTAATAATCAAACAATGTCATCACTATTTTGCATTTATAAATTCTAAATTTCAACAAGCTATTTAGCACAACTGCACATAATACAAGATATCTAAAATAATGTTTAAATAAACTCAAACACAAATGACAAAACATATTCCATCAATGGAATAGTGTGTTTTTGTTGAGACTTGGAAAACATAGATATAAACGCTAGAATGCATTTGGATATAATTTAGTTGTCCCACTTTGATGATAGATTATTTTTATCCCCGTTAATCCAAAAATAAACAGCAAAAATATTTAAAAAACTCAAATATTTGGGGTTGATCTATGGAAAATAAAGATCTACAAAATAGAGTGCATTCTGATGTGATTTGGTTGGCCTACTTTGAGAAACAAATCTTTTTTTCTTTTCTTTTTTTTTTAAGAATCTCTTCTTCTCCTTCTTAAAAAAAAAGGAGACTTAAGAAAAAACCTGATTTTTTTTTTGAAGAATCTCTAAAAAATCTGAAAACAAGACCTGTTTGTTTACTTCCACACACACACACACACACACACACAAAAACCTTGTTTGTTTGCAAGAATTCTGGGAGTTAGTTTAGGGGTGGGGGTTTGGGGTTATGAATTCCTCCAAATGCTCAAGTAACCCAGACCCGAATCAACTCCAAGTTATAGGACCTGTACCTGAATTTAGAGTTAAGATCTGTATCTGGTACAAAGGGCTTCGAATCAAGGCCCAAATGAAGGCCAAGTGTTTTTGTTTTATTGTTTTTGTTAAGGACAATAATAGAATGCAACAAGACACAGAAGAGAGTTCATCTTTACACTGTAATATCCGGCACTAATGTATAACAGAACTAGCAGACCTTTTACTATGAGTAATGACATGATATTACAAAAGTTACATGACCTTATTTCTTGATTCAAATATTGGACCAGCCCCGTGCCTTTTTTTCCAATGAAAAGTCCTTGAGGTATTTATTGTTCCTTCTTCGTCCGAACTCATGGGGTTTGCCCTCAACACTCCCAGTCCCAACACAGGTTGACACAGAACCGTGTAAAACTTTTTTTGTGCTCCATTATGGGGCCCATGCAGTGCTAATTTGGACAGCCCACGGTGAATTTCATCCCCTCCACTGACATATCCTCATGTTTTTAGTTCAAAAGTAGAGCACGAGGGAAATGCAATTAACACCACGGCAACAGCTATTATACGGAACTGTGTAGAATTTTTCTGGAACTCCGTCATGGAGCCCACATAAAGCTAATCCAAACTGTTCATGGTGAATCTCATCCCCTCCACTAATATATCCTTTAGTTTTAGTTCAAAAGGAGACAATGACAGAAATGTGATTAACACCACATCAGCACCAATGCCACATTAGCCCAGTCATATTTCCATCATGGTGCTTAATCGTACAGTAGGACACTTGTATTGAACTAAAACTTGAGGATACATTAGTGGAGGGGATGGCATTCATCTTGAACGGTCTGAATTATCTTTATGTAGGTTCTACAATGGAGTTCCAGAAAAGTGTTATAGTTCCTTGTAATAGCTACACAAAGGATCCGGCTCGGTTGATTTTTGGACAATTGTCTTTGAAAGGAGAAAGTCCACTCCTTTTAGGGTATGTCTGTGCAGCATATGTTTATGTGGAAATGAACGGGGACAGGGCACCTGATTATCCAGCACCTTCCCCTTTGTGTTTAGATGCAGTGGGGATTCTTGCTTCAGGATTTTCCGACGCTGCTTTGACGCACCATTTTCCGCCCTAGATTTTCTGGCGCTGTGTTTCCTCTTCTGCGGCTCTGCTTAAACTGACCCTTAGGACATGTTTGTGTGAAGTAGTTGCTACAGATAAACAATACAACCGGTGCCAGTTTTTCTGGCATCTTCTTCGTTTGATGTTTGGTACAATGAGCTTTCTACGAAGAGTAGTGCCTTTTTGGCATTACTTTTTCTCTGAGTCTGGATCCCCTGTTTCATTGAAACAAGAAATTATCATTTCACCCTATCAACATTTCCAGCTGTATAAAATCTTATACCAGCTAATGCACCTTAGATATCCCACCCACCCACGTTGGACTCTTGTGACGTGTTTCCTCTTTCGCGGCTCATGCACAACACAAACAGGGAAGACAAAAATAGGCAATAGAAACTGATGTCATATGCAAACGTGCTGGTCGAGAATATTTGTTTTCTCTTCGGTTTTTATGAGTTCGGATCATGGGGTTGTTTTATTTCAAGCGGTCTTTTTTTCCCTTTTTGTTAGATTAGCCTGCTGGCTAGGAGTGATTCTATCAACCTAAAGAACCAGGGATTGATGGGGTCAGTCCTTGGGCATGTTTTTGATACCAAGGTACCAATGCCACTCAACCATGAGTGACTCTATCCTTTTTTTCCGTGAGGAAAAATTGTTAAAAAATGGGTTTTCCATGGAGAATCTTGCTGCAACAATGATGAAAAAAAAAATTGTAATTCTTTAGTGGATTTGCATGTGTACAAACTTGCTCTAAGAAAATTATAAGAGGGACCGTATAAAATTCAATAACATTGCATGTCCTTTTTATGAGGTTTGGACACATTGCATTGCTCCACACCCTGCTCCTGTTGTCTAAGTCTTCATCTTGTATCAGATGTAGCAAATCTTCACTCTTATACGTTTTGGGCCCATTGAAATATTTATCAAGTCTAATATGTTTGAATAAGAAATTATAAAAACTCATATGTTTTTTTATCTATGGTCAGCCCACCTATTTAAAACTTTAACTGCTCAAAAAATTTGCCTCCCTCTTGTATAAAATATGACAAAATTCCCATTCTCATCTTTTAGGCTTACCATAAGATTTATCTAGTATAATACACTTGTTATTACAAGAAGTTCATGTGTTTTATCCAAAGTGGGGGCTATATGCTTATTACAGAGTTAGGTCCAGTCATCCCTAAAACTAGATATTCCCAGTAGCAAAGAGCAGTGTTCCAAACAGTGTTATGTGGATAATATCTGCAGTACACGAAATAAAAGAATACTACAAAAGATTAAGAAAGGATGCTACTTCTCCCCCTTCAAAAAAAGTAACATCTTGGCTTTTATCATGTTCTTATTGAAAGATTCTAGTGATAATAATGAGATAAATTGATTTAGGTGATAAAGTGTATTTTATGGCATTTGTATCATGATTAGATATTTTAAAAATAACATCAGAAAAATAACAAGATAAACTCAAAACAGATATCTGATACTCGTTGAAGTTGCATATGTGTTTCTATTAATTATGTGAATTTCGGCACACATTCCAGGATTCAAACCACTCTCAAGCCCTCAAAACAATATGGACTTTGATGGAATGGTTCACATTTTTGCACACAAGTAGGTCATTATGGACCTTCCAAATCCCTCAAAACCTCATTATTATCATGCTTTCGGGTGGAGCCTACAAGCTTGACTGTTTTTCTCTTTTGGGTACCCTAGCCAAGGGAGATGGAACTCAAGGTAGCCCATACATGTGAGAAGAGGAGCCCATAAGTGGATCGATCCCTAGGTAGTCAAGTGACATTCACGTCGTTGGACCGTTTTAATTGATAGTAGAGATTATTCTCTCCGAGAATGCAACCAAACCCACAATTTTGGTGACCTCATCAACTGTAGCCAGCCAGATCGCTTATATTGCACTCCGGCGGGGAATTTACAATTAGGGTTGTATACACTATATTTTGGTCAAGTTGGGTTTGAAGTTAAGGTTTATCTGCATATGAAGCATGGTTTGGAGTAATGGAATAATGCTACAACCTGACCCAACCTACTTGAATTGTACTGAGCACACTTCCACAGCATGACTGGGAAATGGAAACTTACTAAATCAGGCGAATAGTACTCCAACTCGATTGGCTGTCCAGGCCCAATCTCTAGCCCAATAACTAAACAGGCTCGACATCGACCAGCCTGTTTTAAGTACAGCAAATGGCCCAACAAATGCAAACCAACAGGCCCAGTAATATAAGGCCACAGAGCCACTAATATAGAACCTCTCTTATCCATCTCTATCCTTCCAAAATCCATGGCTCTGCCTTTGTCTTCTCCCTCTACAGCCTTCCTCAAAGCTTCAACTCCAGCCATGCAAGCCCACTGCTTAAAACCTCGGATCCGATATTCGGGTTTCATTACAAATTGTGAGCCGCCGTCGTCGGGATCAAGCAAGGACTCGCCGGCAGGAAGCGCAAGTCTGCGTATAGGGTCTCCGGTCATTGTCATTGAGGCTCCGGCAACTTTAAAGACTGCAGGTTCTATGCCTAGCCTGAAGGTTAACATGGGATTAGTCAAGCAAGGTGATGTGGGAAGGTGATCTCTTCTCTTTAATTCAACTTAATTTTGTTCATTAAGGTGTCCTTCATAGATCTAATCCACATATATTGTTCTTAGAAGCTCAAGTTGAGTGTTATGTCAATGGATGTCCAAACATCTGATAGATTAATAGGTCATATGCAAAAGAAGTCATGTCAACTGTTTATGATGTAATGCATTGGTTATGGGCGGTTTACTTGCAATGGAATTGAGTTCATAGAAATTCATTGATATTTATAAGTAAAAATAAGAAGATATATATATATATATATATACACATAGATTTCATGTGCGCAATCTTGTGCAGAATCGTGGCAAGGAAACCCAAAGATGTGTGGGCAGTCCGCCTTACATTAGGTACTTTTCTCATGGACGGCAAGTATTTCAAGCCCTTGGATCTTGATGAATGAATGATGGGTCTTGATCAGAGATCTTGATGCTGGATGAAGGGATGGGATTTATGCAAGAGAGGGACGATGTGATCATCATGCATCGACGTATGCATGGATAATCGGAATTGAAGGGGCCTGTTTGGATCCTTGGAACTCTATTTTCCTGTAGTTGGTTACCAGAAATAACAAGCAGCATCCCTTTTACTGGTAGTTTGGAAACCACTGTATGACGCATTTTTATCTCATATCTCACATTGGTTAAAATGAACACCAAGAACGTACCTTACAGAGAATTTTGCAAAAAAAAATTTCTATATATTTTATTGGACTGTCTTGGGTGAACCAGTGCACCCTGTGAGTCCAGCTGAGTTGACTGGGCTCACCGAGTCACAAGGTGGTAAGAATCATGCTTGTCCGCCGGCCGGTAATTACTAGTCATTCCCTCCAAGGGTGCCTAGCCAATGCCTGTTGGAGGCGGCAAGAGTCCAACGCCTACTAACAAGCACTAAAACCCTCGGAAAAAGAGGAAAAAAAATTGATGTCATGTTGATGAACCAAATATATTGTTTTGGCATGATACACTGGAAGGCACTCACTATGGCAAGTTGGATTCTTGAGGCTCTGGTTCAAGTCATATTGTAAATCGAAATTAAAAAAAAAAAAAAATCACTTTAACTTATATATATTTGGTCCAATGACTAATCACTGCCAATATAAATAACAATTAGTGTTAGAGCAAAATGGTTCAAAGTCAAAATTTGCCCTCCTATCAACGACCTCGTGCTTTAAGAGAAGGGATTGAGATGGATTAGGAATTCAAAGAAATGCCTTTATATCAAACATCCATCGCACGCCATGCCAAAAAAATAAAGAAAAACCCCTCCCCTTCAATAAGTGACCATCCAGCCATCACTCTTCGGATCATCATTACATCCTTCAAGTGACCTCGATATATATAAAGACAAGAACATGATGGTACTGACATCTTTGATACACAAGGCTGTTGCATGAATCTTTCAATGATTTACAACTAAAAACGCCATTCCCCTTTGCAGAAAAAAGCTAAGTAGTTTGTTTCAAATCACTTCAAGATAGCTTAAAATTCAATGGTGCTCATTGCGCATGTTCCTGTCTAGTGTCAACCAAGACAGTCGATTTGTTGCCCACCAAATGGCACATGTTAGATCATCATCATCATGCCTTTATCACATCAATCAAGAGTTGATTTTAAATATACCACTAATATAATTGGAAAAAAGAAATATCCCAAAATCTCTATCATGGAACGTGAAGGCAAGCAATAAAGAAAGGTATGGAAGCATGACAGACATGGCGGGTTACATCATATAAGCTAGCTAAAATAGCATGGTCATTTGGAAAAAGTTGATATCAAAGAAAAAGAAAAGGCGGCCTCGCATAATAAACAACCATCCTTTGCTTGACATCAATCAGCCATCAAAACTTCTAATTGGATCAGCAGTTGCTCATAATGCACAATCCTAATCGTCTAATTGTTTGGACATTGAGAAAAACACATGCAGTCAACTAATTGGACAATGAGGAAGGTTTTGATCTAATGGGGAATATGTATAATCATCTAACAACAAAGCCCACCCACAAGAACATATCTCTAGATTATCAAAATAATAGGCCTATCTATTAAAAAAATTACAAGGGTAGAATTGACCAATCTTCTTCAGAGGTTAATGAACAATGCCAAGAGCGCCATGGGTATTATTAATGGGATAACAAACAAGATTGACATCAGTCTTCCGTAAGTTCACAACAAAATATATGATAGATTCATCTGTTATAAAAGAATTTGCTAAATCCAGCCGAATCATGTTTCATGTTATGGACAAGGAACAGAAGTGGCAAAAGGAAATGCAATCTCACAAATAAACAGCACAAATGATGACATTATAAAAAAAAAAAAAACCAACTTTTCATGCCTCAGGAGGTGGTGGTGGTATTATTATGATACAGGTGACTCCTCATTTCTTGACCCAAGGCTTAATCACAGCCACAACGATAATCACAACAATTAAGAGAAGGATAATAATCGCAATACACATCCATTTCCGAGAGCTTTTTTGCAGCTTCTTCGACTTCTGAAGAGCAGTCGTCCCAGATTGCACATGGTTTACAGCAGTTGCAACCTAAAAAAACCAGGGACCCAGAACCACAAGATGAAGATTCATGCATCTCAATTCTCAATGAATCATTATGTCAAATTTAGGGTATATTAATGACGACATGTGTTCTGTGGTATTGAGGACATGTAACCCATGCAATCAAATATCTAGCAAGGCTTACCAGATACCAGGTATTTAGATGCATTTCAGTTTCAATTGTTTCGCTTGAAAATGTTATACAGGCAACAAACGGCAAGGGGAGCAAAATCAGAACTGTGGCGTCTACTTGTGAAAATAGAATGTTATGATCAAAAGAACCCAGATATTGGTGACTGGGTAGAAAATGGCTAAAATCGAGAGTAATTCATGGTTGGATTAAACTGATCTCCACAACAAGATAATGCGGTTTAGATGACTTCAATATATTTGGTCTCAGTACATGGAGATCAGCAACAGTGTATCTTAAAAGTGGTCCCTGCAAATTATATTTTGCCCAACCAAAATGCAACTAATGCCTGTGTCTCCCATATAAAATCACTCGCTCCTATTTAGAGAGTCTTGGTAAAAGTGGTCCCTGCAAAGCAACTTTTGCCCAAGTCTGTTGAATAGTCATCCAGCACGCGACTCACACACTGAATGACGAAAAATGACTGTCTCCCATATAAAATCACTCGCTCCTATATAGTCTTGATAAAAGCGGGCCCTGCAAAGCAACTTTTGCCCAAGTGTGTTGAATAGTCATCCAGCAAGCGTCTCGCGCACTGAATGACTGTCTGCACCTCCATGTGGGGCCCACCTGGGACTTGGACCTGGGGGATTGAAAGATCTCCCCGGGCCCCTCCTCTCTACAAAAAATCAGCCACAACTGATCATCCTCATCTAGGGCCCATAAGTTTAACAGTGTACAGTCCAGTCGGATGGCAAGTCTGCAAACTCAGTGGGTCCTGTGTGATTTTTTTTTAATTTTTGAGGGGCAGGGGAGGGGAATTTTTGTCCACTCGAATGGACCCCCAAATGCTGCCCACCTCCGGAGAGGGAGAGAGAAAGAGAGAGAGAGAGAGCTCCATCACATATCATATCAAATCCATTACTCAGATACTGCATAGTAGATGATGCATCAGAAATTAAAAAAAAAAAAAAAAAACAGATAATTCTGGTGATTACTGATTGAAAGTAAAGACACAATCTAGGAACAAAATCTATGAGATCGTAAATCCATGATTTAACATGAGTGCAGCAAAGGGTAGTTGATGATTTCAGAGCAAGCAAGTGGTGGAATCACATGAATTTGGGTTTATTTTCTCTGGCTTAGAATATCTTTTTTTCTTCCTTTATTCTTCATCATTAAGATTGAGGATCTTCCTACATATGAAGGGGAAACAGTATAAAACCCTCACTTTTTTGTGCATAATTCTAATCATACATTTGTTGGATTTATGCTTTTCTTACAGTTCGGAAAGGTCTAACATCATTACATTACTTAACTTTATGGATTTTATTATTTATTTTTCGCCCACTTTTATCATTTACCTCTTATAAAAAGGCTATTCCCTCTGTCCTGAACCCCTAGTACTAATGAGTGGTTTTCATCATTGTTCCAAATAATATTGATGTGTACCTGTGCTTCGATGTTGTCTAGTATCTCCCCCTGCGCATCAACCAACACAGAAAGGTCTAGGAAAATCTGCAAGAAGAAAAGGTATTAGCATAACTTCATGATTTCGCGCATTAACCAACACAGAAAGGTCTAGGAAAATCTGCAAGAAGAATAGGTATTAGCAAAACTTCATGATTTTCTATGGAAAACAAAATAAAGTCAACATTGTTGTCAAAGGAATTAATCTTTAGGCATGTTCCAAGGAGCTTAACGCGGTGGAGGATTCACTAGCCAAAGTGAAGGTGGTAAAAGATTCAGAGTTCCAGTTGATTTCATTTTTCTATAAGGGCCCAATTACTTGCATGGAATTGAATACATAGGAATTCATGGCCAAATGATCTCCAACAAAGGATTATTCAAAAAGGGAACGATGAAGGATATAAAGTAGAGATGTAGATGGGATCTTGACTTTCCTAGGATTTGGATTACTAGGGTGATGATTGAGTGTTCATTTCCCATGTACCCTCGATTCATTTTTTTATTAAAGGGGAGATAATTTGAATGCATTTTTGGATATTCACCTCTGTTTCCTAGTCTTAAAATTCCAAGGAATTCAATTAAATGAAACAATTCATTGACTTATTTACCAATAAAAGAATTTACATGAAATAATTGAATACATATCAATTGTAAGTCGTCTATTTCTAAAAATGGTTAAAATTGAAGAAACAAAGGTGAATTTTTTAAAATGGCTGTCAAATTATTTCCCCTCTAATGGGAAATAAATCAAGGGGTGATGGGAATTGAATACCCAACAACCACCCTAGTAATTCAAATCCTAGGAAGGTGAGGGCTGCATCTACATCTCCACCTTATATCATTCACCCCTCCCCTTTAATAATTCTAGTTGGAGCCCATTTGACCATGAATTTCTATGTATTCAATTCCCCAGCAAACAAACAGGCCATAAGTCTTTAACCTCTGGATTTGTAGTATTCTTGTTAATAGAGCTTTTATCGTTAATGGGGAAAAAGAAAATACAAAGAAAGCCATACATGGAATTATGTGACAGGTATTGACTGATATATTCTCATCTTTGTTTCAGTTCTTCATAAGGTATATTATAAAAATACATTTATTTATCCATTTTACGTTCCTTGAGGTGGCAATGGTGAATTAAAAAAGGGAGGAAGGTGGCTGCCCCTTTAAAAATACAAGTCTACAATGAGCACACATACACACAGTATAAAGATCCATATTCTTTAGAAGGATAAGGCTTCAAGAAATTCAAGCCCAAGGCCACAGAGGGTTTTCTTGATTCAGTAAGTTCAACAGGCTTATTTGGCAGCTTTCTTAAGTTCAACAGACTTATTAGGCAGTTCAGCTTTTTGAGTTTGTGTCATATTTATTTTATTCTATAAATAATGACTCAAGCAGAAGACTTGAAGGAACCAGGTCAAATCGGTAAGTACTGTGAGAAGTTGGATGCAATTTCAACTATAATGAATACAGACATGGGCAGTGGGGAATTGGACATGGATATGGATAGCAGTATCCCATCTGATACATTCATGCCATAAGAGAGTTGCCGGGACTTTAAGGTATTATTTGGCCTGCTTGTTTTTGGATCGAGAAAAAAAAAGGGCTCTACCCTGTTTATCTGGACTAATCTTGTCTTCTCCCAAGAAAGAAACAAGTTAGACACAGCCTTAGAGGGAGATATGCAATGAAAAACAAAGGCAGTATCTTACCATCCTTTTTATTGGTAACATCATACAACCAGCCATGCAGCATCCAGTATTAATATTAGCACATTTATCCTTAGCCTGTGAAATATATCCTAGGATTTCAGTAGTTAATGCAAAGTAAACACCTGTTGCAAATCGAGGAGCTTCTTCTCTAACTCCTTCACTGCACCATGACGCTCCTGGATTTCAGCCAATGTATCCATTACCTGCAGCCGTAATTGAGATGCTTTTAGGAACCAGAATGATCCTTCAAAATTCAGCAGTAGAGCATAGAAAGCTAAAAAAATGGAGGAAATTATAGTCAAATAAATTATTGTGAATAGATATATGATTTAGGGCTTCAAAGTTAATAGAACAAAGGAGAAGAGACAAGTGAAAAGAAAGAACACTATATTCAATTGACACCTCTTACTGTAAAACCTCACTTATGGTGCTCCGAGGACTATTAAAAAAAAAGCATGTTTAGAATAAACCAAAATGCACGTATCTTTCTACAATCCTAACAGCATGCAACAGTTTTTTTAATCACTCAGCTGTAGAGAAAAATCAAGCCGTAACTCAGTTGCTACAGCTAAGTGAATCTCATTATATTTCTCACTGGTCACTCAGCTGTAGCAACATTATATTTTAAATGTTAGGATTTGTAACTAAGTATATGAAAGAAAATTAGAAATATAATGCACGAGACCAATGAGATTCACTTCAGCTGTAGCAATTTACAGCTTTAGAGAAAACACTTTGCACAGAAATGTTTCACAGTACCAAACTCCTTCGGCCAAGAGGTCAGACCACGGTATAAAATTCCAGTCAGCACCAGGTCAACTTGGTCAAGTCAGCCCAGTGCTGGCCAGGACCGAGTCGGGTCGGGCGCCAGCACCAGTCAGGGCCAGTTCTGAAAGGAAAATTGGTGTTTTTATTAGATATTGCATATATGTTTTCCAAGAGTGTTGTAGGTCTACTGGTAAGGACCCGAGGACATGGATTTAAGTGCCCGAGTTCAAATCCCGTCTGGGTAACTTTCTTTTTTTTGGGTTCGTTTTAACAATATAGGACTGTGAATTGCACATAATTTCAAAAAGTTCCTTATACTTTTTTTTATTAAAATCTCTCGACTAATAGGTTAATTAGATAAAAATTAATGAGACCCTCCATTTTTTTTAACCAGTTTATCCTTGAGAAAAATACTTAAATGACTTATCCCTTGAGTTAAAAGATAATTTTGCACTTAAACTTTGAGGACCAAAAACCGAAGGCTAGGCTTATTTGAATTCCCGATCCACATTCAAACAAGTGTAATTTATCTGAGGATTTGACTCAAGATAAATTGGAATGGAGAAACAGAATTCGTGTAGCCGACCCTAACATAGTTGCGACAAGGCTTTGATGATGATGATGATGATTCAAATGAGACCCACCATTTTATTTTATTTTTTGACCAATTTATTCTTCAGAAAAGTCAAATCACCTATCTTTTGAGTTAAAATGATAATTTGCCCTTTAAATTTTGGAGACCAAAAACAAAAGGCTAAGATCATTTGAATGGCTTGATAATACATATTTTCTACCACATTCAAGCCTTTCAATCAACATACTCCCTTAGTCTTGTATGCATCTAGGTGGGCCCACTAGAAGTAACTTGAGTTAGTGAAATTTGCCAAGCCTAAATAAGAGCTATTCATATCATTTATGCACAAAAACTAGTAGGATATGTTACACCGTCAGCTACTCAGCACTCAACAACAATAAACAGAACTATATTTGGATTGGATACTTATTAAAAAGCTCAATTTTCATATCCTTACTATTTTTTTATTATTTTCTATTTTTCTATTTTTCTATATTTTTAGATTAATTTACACTTTTTAGGACCAGAGCTGCCGGCATCGACTCATTCTGATCCTAATCGTCATGAAGATTGGCACAGGAATTTAAAACCACAGGCAGATACTCCACTAGCACATTGCTTGTGGAAGATACCATAGCTGTTCTTTAGATATGTTATGGCATTCCTCGATGATATCTGCTAGTCAAGGAAATCTATTGAATCACGTGCCCATCTGAT
The DNA here is from genome assembly GCA_029852735.1 of Persea americana. NCBI lineage: Eukaryota > Viridiplantae > Streptophyta > Magnoliopsida > Laurales > Lauraceae > Persea > Persea americana. The sequence continues at coordinate 71,853,338 of CM056809.1, forward strand.
GTTGCCAACAGAATCACACTCAAAAGTAATTGGAAGTAAATCAGCTCAACTGCTGCATAGTGTCACAACAAAATAGCAAGAGCTTCAGCATCATTTGCACATCGCAACCATTAGATTACGAGCTAAACCTCTCCCAGGTTTCAACGAGAGCCTCTCCATATAGGCTGAGATTGTAACGCCCCATCAAGGAAGAGTGGTCTGTTCAGGGCTAAAGCAAACAGCATTGGATAGTCCTCAATCACCTCCAACCATCACCAATCCAGGTTCCCACTGAGATACACCTCAAACAACTGTCTATAATGGCACATGAAATAATAAAATTCCAGATTGTGAACGAGACTGAATCTTATGCTTTAATCATCATTCCAAATAATCACAGGATTTCTTGTGAACCCGACAATACCTGATCTGAATACTATTTACTCAAGTGTTGTGATTCCTTAAGACGCAAGGGTCAAAGATTTGTGTAGACTGCGACCAACAGAATTCACTATTACTTTTTTTTTTCTTTCCGAAAGGTAATTGACTTTCATTCAAAGAGTACAACTAAATCTTAAATCTTAAATGAAAGATACAAAACTCTGAAGCTGAAGCATTTTTTGCCAAAATGGAGAGAAGTTCTAATACCATTTAGAGACAAGTGGGGAAACGCACTCTTCCCAAAAAGAAAAAGAAAAAAATCTTAAGTTTCATGTTTTGATAGATTTTGGTACAGAGTATCTCCTTTAACCTGAGTTTCATAACCTTAGTTGATAACTTGATATAGAAAGTCAATTTTGAAAGTAAACCTTAGTTTACTTTCATAACCTGCAGAAAGAGCCAAGGGACAGAAGTAGAAAAGTCAGCAATCCCATCATTAACCTTTGTCATTTTACATTTATCCCACACTAAAAGAATACCACCTGATGATCTTTCAGAGTTTCTGACTGTCCAATCAGCTTGCCAACGACGGAAGATGGTACCAACTATACTCTCCCACATCCTCAATCCTTGTATCTTGGATTAAAACAATGTCTGCATTGTTACCAAATTTAATAAATTTCACTAAGCCTTCTCCTTGGACAGCCGACGGCCACAAATATTCCAGGATAAGATCTTCTTATATCACCTTGTTTTGCACCCTTATCCTTTAGTCCAAATGGCAATCATAGTCAATAGTAGACGCCGAATTTACCAATTCCTTGTTACCTTTTAGTTTGTGTTCGAGGGTGATCACCTTATCATTATTTTTTTTTCCTCACTCACCCAAAAACATTTGAAGGACCATTGCCTCACTTCCTCTTTGACACTCCTGAATTGATCTTATTTCATATATTTCTCCTGAACTTCTGTAAATTTTGAGGTAGTTATAGCAGTTGGATCATCCCTCACTACAATAACATTTATACTACGTACCGTTATCCCTACTTCTAGCTACATGTTTTCTTCCTAAGATATAACATCTGCTTATTTTTCTACCTGGCCTTCTTAATCCTTCAAAGTGCTCATTAGCTATCAAAGTATGAACGTTCATTGGCTTAGAATAGCCAGACATATCATTTTTTCATCATCAGAAATAACAACCCTGATGGTCTATGCTGCAAATATGTGCAGCTTTCAGACTGGTTCTTTCTTGGGGAAAAAAATGTGCTGCACCTGCACTTCAAAATGTCACTAACTTGTTTGGCATGAGTCTGAATTTAGGTCCTGGGTCGAGTCAAAGAATCCACCTTAGTTCGAAGAGGACCCTCACTAGCCGAATGAGAGCATAGAATCTTGTGTGAAATATTCTCCAGCTGATATTCCTTATTTGCTCAAGAAACTGGGCACTGGCATATGGCATTTGATACATGCATACAAGGGAGTTAGAGTTCGCAAAGTTTCAATTCATGTTACCAGGATTTCCTCCAAACCCCTTCAGCTGATCTGCACTCTTCAAGGCATTATTTGCACCAACAGGATCATTCCTCTATGATGCCTAGATAAGGCACCAATGCAGCAGGGACATGCCATGGATATGGAATGGGTACAGATTTTATATATAAGGGAAGTAGGATATGATACGACATGATAAGTTGCTTATTTTTTAGTATCTGGGTACCATTGTCTTTCCTTATGAGAAGTTGAGTGCGAAAATCTTTAGACTACAGTGGAGCAAGGAATTTCATTGGGATTACAAGCACTGGTTTGAATATTCAATCTTTCTGAATTGCCGTAACAGGAGGAATTTCTTCCTAATTTCCAGTGTCAACAAGCAACTCTTCCTCCTCTAAAGAGTAAAGATTCATGGGTCCAGATTAGATTTTATAGATTTTATTTGGAAAAATCTCTGAGCCTAGTTGGATTAGTGCCATGTCATAAATCTCTTCATCAATGGCAGAACGTTGGCTTCCATAGCACCAGCAATCATGGATTTCATTTTCCAGTTCCATTTCACGCGAACGGAAACATCTGTCATGGCAGAATGTTGGCTTTCTTTCAAAAGAAAAAGGAATGTCAGCTTCTTCCTTAGCACTAGCGACCATGGATCTTCATTTCCGGTTCCAAGAAAAATATGCCGCCTCTACTGAAACTATCTTGCTTCAGAACTTGATGCTATATAGGGCTGCAACTTGGGTCGGTACCCGACACCCTTTGACCCAACCTAAACCCAGCGGCTAAACCCGTAACTTGAGCCTGACTTGATCAACCCAAATTTCTATAAATCTTAAATGAAAAATGCAATATTCTTAACCTGAAGCATTTGTCGCCCAAATTGAGGGAAGTTCTAATACAATTTAGAGGGGAGAGGTGGGGAATGGTGCTCTTAAAAACCAAAAAAAAAAAACCCTGCAGTCCCACGTTTTGATAGATTTTGGGACAGAGTATGTCCTTCAAACTAAGTTTGTAGCTGACAATCTATCATTTTTTGCGGACGAAAAGATGGGGTTTTTTTTTTTTTTTAATTTCTCTGAATTTACCGGACAAGAAAGTGTCATGAGAAACCACAAGTAAAACAACAAAAAAGTTGACAGGACATTGCTTGATGTCTTTTAAAAAACAAAAAAGTTCTAGAAAAAAATAGATCCTTATTGTATTTTGGCCTCGTAAAGGGCCCTCAGGTTCTGTTTGTGGATTGACTTGGATCTCTCAAACATCCAGATCTATATCAACTTCACTGAAACCTATACCAAGAGCTCAGTCAACTAAGGTTTAAATGCCTGCTGCCTTCTTGAAATAAAACTCATTCCGCTGAGTTGACTAGCAACTAACTGATTTAACTCAACTCAATACCCATTCTGACTTTTGTTTTTCATTTGAGTTTTAATTTTGAAAACAGAACATCAAACCAAGGAGAAGTCAAACCTGGCCTCGACCTTGTTCTTGAATTGCTTTTTGGAAAATCTGCTCACCATCCCCTGTCTCTACCAACCGATCAATGGTCTGAAAAGGATTGCAGAACCTCAAATGGTAACTATCAAATGTATATACAAATGCCAAAACCATCAAAAAATTGTGCCGAAAATCTCACCTCTTCATCAGCTCTAGTTCCTGTCACTGCTTACCAAGGAAAATAAGATGAAAAAGGAACGAGCATAATAAATAAGTCTCAGCTGCATGCATTGTAGATTACAAAAAATGAGGCAGTTTTAAGATAATCAGCATCATAAGAACCTGTAAAAACTCGTCTCTCAATAACCTCCCGATATTCCGCTTGAATAGCCTCTCTTAAAATCTGCAACATGAAACTAAGCATTACAATATTGTAAAAGAATTGTTTTCTTCTTTTTCTTTTTTTAAGACAATTACAATGTGACTGGCATGTTAACTACCTGAAACTCTGACATCCTCTCTTTCAACTTTTTCTTCAAGGCTCTGCAATTCAACATGGGTCAAATGATTAATAAACTCATAGAGATTTATGAAAGAAGGGAATCCCCAAATTTTGAATATTTCCATGTGAGACAAGCCTTGATTGTGCAAGACTTATATTTCTTATATGCTTCTGTTTGTCTTTTTTAGTTTTTTCACATGGATGCAAATAGGGTTGAGGCCTTGAGGGAGAAAGTAGAGATCACAAAGCTAACCCACAATAGATGGGATAAGGCTTCAATGATGATAGATAGCCTTGAGAAGTTTTTCAGTATAAAATACTGACATTAACTAATATTTATACAAGTAAAACAGTAAAATGTTGTTTTGCCAGACGTACTGCATGACAATGGTGGCCACAGAAAAGGCAAAAAAAGGCTGTCCCCAATTCCTTGACATTTAGTTGCTGCCACATGGTAAGCATGTATGATGGCATCCATAACACCTAAGTGGCTAGGCCCTCTAACATGTTATCTTCTCTCACATAACACCTTATAAATGTACTACATGTTGGCAGCTAAGTATTCACGTAGTTCCTCAGTAAGTCTTACAATTAGACACATTTTAATAACCAGATAACATGTAAACACAATGTGAAAAATTAGAAAAGAATCGTAACTTACACAGTTGTTGCCATTCTGGATCGATCTACACCAGATCCTTTTCCACATCCAGGCTTCTGCCTATTGTCTAAATTCTGGATAATGGGAGGAAAAATCTTTCAGAAATGAGAGCATTTGATGTGAGGAACAGCTAAGGTGGAAGAAACAAGAAATAGTATTACATCTTTTTCGAGTTGCTCAACTTTTGATTTAGCCAAACGTGCAATTTTCCCAACTTCATCTACATCTTTCTCCATACGTTGCTTGATTGCTGAAATCAGAGACATAATTAGCAAGAGTACTGAGTCAAAGTAGCTGAATAAAACAAAACTGTTGGAGAAGAAAAGGAATTTTTCAATGATCCCTCCAGCATCCCACCCAGCCAACCCCTTTCGAAATTCTGATATCAATTTTTTATTTTTATTTTTTATTTTTTATTTTTATTTTTATTTTTTTTATTTTTTTTATTTTTAATTTTTATTTTTTTTATTTTTTATTTTTTATTTTTTATGAAAATGGTAGCTGAATTCATTGCTCGAAAAAACTTTAAAGTATAGGAGATATATACTGAACTAAAAAAAAATAAAACCCAAACAAACTTGGGGAGGGAGCTAAGCCCCAAAAAAGGCAACAACCCCCAAAAAACAAGCTAAACAGAAATATGCAACCATGTATGAAGAACTCCCTCTTTGGCTAGCCTATCCGCTTTGTCATTGGCCGAGCACTTGATATGGTGGAAGGAAATATTGAAACAACCTGAGAGCTGTATAACCTCCTCAAAGATATTTGCCAGGTACCAAGGGGGGTTTGAAGATTGGGACGCCCATTGAATTGAGTAAAAAGAATCCCCCTCAACAAGTAATCGATGAGGGTGGAGATTAATTGCTTCTCACAAGGCAATTTTGAGAGCTAACAATTCAGCTTTTTTGATGGAACAAAATCCGGCTGTGCCCGAATAAGAAAGTATGGTATTACCTTCCTCATTACAAATAACACCCCCCACACCCGCTAGACCAGGATTACCCAAAGCACTACCATCAAAATTAAGCCTGAGGGCACCTGGAGGGGGAGGGCACCATCTAGCAGAGACCCGCATATGGTGAGGATTAGAGAGAGCTACTCCCTTCCAGTTATGAATAATGAATTTGGATATCAAATTAGCCTTGTGCTTTTCCATTTGCCCTCATAAACGACAAACAGAAAATGCAAAAGGATATCTTCTTTTCAAGATCTTGAAAATGTGTATCAAAGTTTCTAATAAATAACAAAAGTTACACAACTACTACAAATAGAAGGATTATATAAAATGGGTAAATGTTCTCCTACGAGCAACTGCAAGTGCAGTACAGTATTGTGGGGCCCACTTGGGCTCAACTTTCATCCACGTGGACTCTTTGATACTTTTTTCATCCCATGATCTGGCATCAGGCCCAATTTTACACTCATTGAACCTTCACTGGCCATTGGATTGAATCTCAAGAAAATCTACGGTTAAGATGCCATTAAATTTTAAGGCTATTAAATCAAGGGCTAATATAATCAGGTGGAGCTCATTTCTTCAAAACCCTCATGTCCATGAGGGGACCTTTCCATCTACCCTCCTTCCAATTAAAAATTCGCATAAAAGTGGGCCCCTTATATGCAGTCTACTTGTAGGAGAACATTCCCCTATATAATGTAACAGAAGATAAAGGAAAAACCACGTGCAAAAATATGAGTTCAAAGATACTTTGTGCAGCAGAGAAAACTGCAGAAAAGTGAGTGACGCAACTGCCAATAAAGTAGCAAACAAAGTCATATACATGAACCAAAAGCCTGGTATAAGCAGCAAGCAGTTACCCTTCATTGCAGAGGCCTTAGTAACAGACTTGGACTCCTCATGTGCATCCTACATGAGAATACAGTATAGTTTAGAGAGCAGACCACGATTAGGAAAATCATAATCAACATCAGTACCTTTCTTCAAGAAATCTCAGTGGGAATAACTATCTAACTGGGGCCTTTATAGTCTATATGGTTAGAAGTAACAGTAGGGATTCCATGAATGTAAAGTTTGGTGAATAACAAGTTTTCATTTAATCATGTGAACCGTCAACTGAGACTGCCACAGTATCAGGTAATGGGTTTGATCCCACTGGCATCCAACAGGCATTGAAACATGAATCTTATGAATCATCAAAAACTTACACCATCTTAGTTTTTTTTTTTTTTTTTTGGTGTGTGTGGGGGGAGGGGGGGTTGGGGTGTGCACACAATCTCATGTTGGTTCAATGTTGACCCAAACTGAGTCGTATGACTAAAGTTGGACTGAGCCGCACAGCTTCCTGTAAGCAAGCATTAAATAAGTAGAAGTATGGTAGAAAAATAACAAATAGATTTTTTTTTTAAATCAAAGAATAAAAAATAGAAAGAGAATATATAAATGCAAGCAATGCATATTGCACTTTTTATTTGTGGATTTTAATGTGCTGAAAAGTGACCACGTGTAAATCAACTCATTTCAGACTGTTAGTTATATCTAATCAACTTTTAAGATTTAATAAGAAGAATTAACTCAAAAACCATAGCAGTTTTTCATATAATAATAGGCAATAAGTAGTCAAAGACTCAAAATCATTGAAATTTCTCCCTCAACCCTTTTAAGGCAAAACAATTCGGTAAGAGAGTTCTCAACAAGTCAAACCCAACTTCATTTTTTATTTTATATCAAACGAGTTGCATTGCATGACTTTGCCAAATCGAATGATATTTGTACCGGTTGGACTCAGTCCAAGTCAATTCGGCAGAATCAACTTAGTTTAATCCAAGAGTTTTTGTTTTTATTTTGGGAAAAGGTACTATATTAAAACTCAGAAACTGTACAGTATAGGAGAAGTATACTACCATAAAAGGCCAAAAGAACATCCAAGATTATTAATAATAATTAAAAATAAAAAAGAAATTGTTGCTGCATACTCAATATATTTCATCATCATCAGCTTAGCTTTATCCCATCAATTTGGATCAACTCAATGCATTTAAGAAATATAATTGAGTAGACCTTCCATAAAACTGAGAAAAATGTTACCTGGAGCTTTTTCTGTTGATTAGAAAGTTTCTCAATTTGTTTCTCGATCTCTTGAACCTAATGCAAAAGCCAAATAATTCCAATCAAGATAAAATTTGAAGCCCTTGATTAGAAAGAAAAAGGGAAAAAAAATGTTTTAAGTACTGATTCAAAAAAGTGTACTTGTACAATTACTACAAAAGCATGCTGATTACTGTGACACCAATTATAACAAGAGGGAATAGAGAACTTATTAAAAGAGATACCTTTTTGAAGAAAGATTCTAAGCCCAGTTCTCCAGAATTCACTGGCATTTGTGTTCCTAACTCAATATCTCCATCCCTTGAAGCCTGACCTCGAGGGATCTCAAAGGAATCCTGTACAACATTGCAAGCACTTGAGCAGAAATATCATGATAAATTTGTTATTAAAAATCCATAAAAATGATGAGAGAGACCTTCCAACTTAGGACAAATGTTAACAAGGAAGAAGCTTCTATTCTACCCCTTAGACGCATTTTAACTATCCATAATTTGAGACATTAACGTGAGAAAACATTTAAAAACATTAGCTAAGAACTCCCAAAAGGTCACGAAAAAATCCAGACATCAAGTAGAAATAGGCCATTTTATCAGTGGTAACTTAAGCCTTCAATTGGAATAAATTTCAAAATAGTTTTCAAACTTGGGTTAGGTTTCGATATTTTAGTTAGACAGCTAAGTTGGAAATATTCTGCTGAAGATGATATAGATCTGTTGAAGATGATGTAGATCACTAACAAGCACACCCTATATATCTCATCACTAAGTCGCAATTACCTCAGCAAACAAAACGAAAGCTCTAGGCCATGAAACTGGTGAATGCAAAATCGGCTAAAAGGCAACTTTTAACCTTGTATCATTTTTTTTTCTTCCTGCTCGGCATATTCTATTGCCATCACCTATTAAAAGTACAAAACCAACTTTTTTCATTTCTCTGCGTGTGCTCGAGAGATTTTCCATGCACTCTTCCTTGTGTTTTCAATCCCTCTTCATCAATCTTTCAATAATGTTAACATTTTCAGCAATGTCAACTTCTACAACATCAATAGATCCTCCAACACCCATTTCTTCTACCATATTCTGAAACACAAACTCTTTTAAGGATCCATGTTTTAAAACTGAACTGGTGCCTTAGACAGCCCAGTCCAAATCAAATCAATCACCCTGTCCAAAATTGATCAAACCATTTGAGAAGGCACAAATCAGTAGTTGGATGAGTTTTGATCTGGAAATTCCGATCATTTTGACAGTGACCGGTTTTCTTTCCTTTTTTTCTATTTGCTCTTCCTTTTTAATTATGGTATCATTGTTCAACCCAATTGAACCAACCTTGTGACAACCAGTTTGACATTTGACAAAAAGAATATGAGATTTGAGTGAAGCAAAAGGATCACATTTCAATGGATTTCGGAAAATAAGGCTTTTAAGAAGATTGATGCAACCAAGATTTTATCTTTTCAGTGGTACAGTGTTCACAAAAACCTCAGATTACAACAAAACCCATTTTGAGGACAACGAAGAAAAAAAGAGACAAAACTCTACACCATTCTGCTCAACATCTCCACACGCCAGACGTGGAAATCCCTCCAAATTCCAAACTATTAACAGTTTCTCACTATCAGAACCATATCATATATCCAATAACTTCCAAGATGTCGAAAACTCTATTCCATTCAATTCAATCGAAAAGTCGTTTCATTTCCCATTCAAAAACACACACACACGGACACAAACACGCAAGCCAGTGAGAATCCCAAAAATGAATCAAATCGCAAGAGAACGATCTCCGTTTCACGAAACCTCGGATCTAGTTGAATTTCGAACAAAACAATATCAGAATCGAAGCAGATGAACTGAAATCAGAGAGATTTGGGAGGAGAATTTACCGTTAGTAGGTCGTTCATCGTCTCCAAAGCAAGCAATCAAACGTAGATCGAAGCTGAAATAGAAATTAGAGAGAGAGAGAGAGAAAGAGGGGATGTCGTCTGAAGGGCAGATCTGATGATGAGGCTTTTGATCTAGGGTTTTATGAAGAGAGAGATGAGATGTTGGGAAGGTTAAAGTAAAGTGAAGTTTGTGAGAACGCGGTCGCTAAGTAGACAAGGAAGGTGAAGAAGCGCTGGAAATCTGAATCCGAGTGGGTTTTATTTTATTTTTATTTATTTTTTCATAAATTTTTAGTGGAATTTCTTTTATAGTCCTCTCTCTTCTACTTTCATTGTTACGAGGTCCTCCTAGTATTTTTTTTTTTTAATCCCATCCAGGGTTGGGGCCCTAAGAGACTTACACGTGCAAAGAAAAAACCCACACAGACAGACAGTGAAACTCGTACATGTGAGGTGAGAGACACTTGCACGTACAATAAGTGGGTGGAAACCAAGCTGAATCTTTGGTCATTTTGGGGTTGAGAGGCAATGTTGCCAACTAAATGAGCAATCATATTCTTTAAGCCTTTGTTGCATTGAAAATGATCTTTTAGTCTCTACTATTGTTATAATTTCTTATTGTATAATCTTCGTAGTCCAAGTTTATGTATTAAACAACACAGATGCTTCTCTACGGTGAAATAATTAAAGGGAAATTCTAAAAAACATCCCAATTTAAAAAAAAACGCCCATTTTTCTTCCCCTTCTTTTTTTCTTTTTTCTTTTTTCTTTTTGTCATAGGGCACATGTTAAGTCAATCTAGCCTTTTCACACCCCCCCTACCCCAATGAATAGTCATAAGTCCAAGTTTGACACTCATCCAACTTTTTTCTTACTATTAAATTGAAATCATAATAAAATGATGCATCTAAATAATTAAAATTTAAGGCCAAAGATCAAAAGGTTAGGAGGGTCTTATGGACTCAATATTTTGCATATAGGTAGGCCTCACATGGATCTTTCTATCCAATAGACTTCCATAATCATCATGCATCCTAGTGGGCCCAACTAAGAGGGGCATTTTCTCCTAAAAGACGCTCGGGCCCTGTGTAGCGCTCCCATAGTTAAATCATGTATATGTATATAGAGAGTGCATGCGCATGTGTTTCATATTTAAATTATCAAGTGTGGGTAGTTTGATGGACAAATTGAGGGTGGGAACTCTAGAATAAACTTGTTAACCCAATTTGAACCTAACCTTGTTATTCAGTGTTTAGATTCTCTTGGTTGGGCTCAAGTTTGACATATTTGATGTGATTAATAAATTAATTAGGTTTAGGTTATGTCATTCTTACTTCCAACCCATCATCCTAAATAAAACTTAATCTTTTAGTTAAGGCCTTGAGTTAGTCCTTTTAACTTTTCAAATATGTTCAATTAAATTGAGATATTCAACATGATTAATAATTTGATTAGTCTCAAATTGAGCCTAAACATGTTACCTACCATGCTCAACTAATTCAAACTTCAACCCGCGCCTTGAACCAAAACCATTGCCACCCTGACCCAAGGCCAATGTCACTCAGAGTACTTAAGAGTTGTGCACTGTAGGTAGCATGAGGTTTAGTTAGAACTAAACCATTTATTATTTTGGGTTGAGATCTCAACCCAAATCTAGCTCAGAAGTTAAAATTGTTAACCGTCCAAATGATAATACACTTCTATTCACATTTGCCAATGGGACCAGATCCAGAGAAATTAAGGTACAAACTCTATTTTTGGACATATTTGACAAAATTACGGTCGAATAAAATCCTTTCCCATTTACCCATACTTTAATGAGAAATAAAAAAAAGCATGTGTATCATATAAGGACATATTAATATTATTTTATTTGCAGATAAGCTTGGGAAGAGTTGTAAAATAGATGAAAGATACTTGCCCATGTGAACAAAAAGGTATCAAATTTGAAACCTGTTTTGACTATCAAAACGGGTTTATTATATTTTATTTTTCTATGCCCAGATATAATATCAACTAGATCATTGGGATCCACCATGAACCCAATTCCAGTTACAACCATGGTCGACCAAGCAGTTAAAAGTAAAGACTTGTAAGAGTTTGCTCTCTTTGTTTATTTTGGTAAGTAGAAATACAAAGCTAAAACAGCAATCAGACAGGGGCCACAACATCTTTCCGGCATAAAACTCCTACCAAGCATACAGCAATATTTGGCCAAAACATGAGCAGCCTTATTTAAAATTCTAGAATCTAATTGACTCAAGATGTCAACCAATAAAAATAGTCGAGTAAGTTAGGTTGGTAAGAAGAAGAACACTTAGTCAAGCGAGTCTCAGCAAGTCAAACAATGAAAATAGACCCATTCACTAATTGACTCAATATGTCTACCCAAACGATCCCAGCCATAAAAAGGATCAATTGGAACCTGGAATAGTGAGTAAATTCTTGATCAGGCTCAAATTGAGTTGGGTTGGTTGTTGGATCAAAAATTGCCTACCAACTGTACCTTTAAAGGTTAAAAAAAATATAGCTAATCCCAAGGGACCACGCTGTATTCATGGAGGTTGAGGGTTCGAGACCGCACTACCATTAGGGCCACAGGAGATTTACTGAGCTCCTCTCGAGCTCGAAGGAATTAGTCCATTCCAAAGGACCGTGACACCCTCCGATATAAAAAAAAAAAATTAAAGAAAATCTCAATAATAATATAATGAATGTTGGGTATTAAAAACTAAAATTTTTATACCATGGGGCTTTCTAAATAATTAATCACCAAGACAGATTATAAAATAAATTTTCCTCCCCATCTATGGTCTTACTGTCACAATCATAATCCTTGTGGGCGGCGCTCATTTATCAGCTTTAGCTGCCTTCCTTATCTGTCGTAATGCGCATGATTCGCGTGATGAGGACATTCTGTTTTAAAAAATTACGTTAGTTTGGATAGGCGGCAGCCGTATGCATTCCACCCGATATAGTAATAATTTTTTTTTCTATTAAGATCATGAAATAAATAGTTTTTAAAATAATTTATAAATATGAGCATTAGCAACCTCAGCTGAATCTATTTTCTTGTATATAGGTAGATTCAAAATCTCCTGCATGTGATAGAGTTAATGAGTGATAAATTATTTCATGTCTTACTAAAAGAAAAACATGTAGATAGAGAGGAGATTTCAGATTAATAGGACATTAATCATAGGTTGTTTTCATTATATTGATTTGCCTTCTGTTTGATCCTACCTACTCACACCAGATGCCTCAGGATGCATGTTTCAACAGTGAACTAAATCTCAATTCAACCCAATTGCTATTCACAAGATGCTTCGTAATATATATATATATATATATATATAGAAATTCTAAAAAATGCCTCACTTTAAAAACGTCCATTTTCCTGCCCTCTTTTTTTTTTTTTGTTTGTCATGGGCCCATGTTGAGTCAATCTAATCCCCCCACAATGAATAGTCACAAGTCCAAATATGACGTTCTTCCAACTTTTTCTCACCATTGGATTGAAATCATGATAAAATGATGCCTTCTAAAAATGCTCAACTTTAAAAACACCCATTTTTCTGCCCATTATATATATATATATATATAAGATGGCTCCAAACGTTTAATGGTGAACAGTCCATTCGGATTGATATACAGTCGATCCAACATTCCAGTAAATTTGGATATGACCGAAAGTTGGTGGACATTTGCAATTGAGGGGGGTCCTGTGTTTGGTCCATTTGAATGGACCAAAGGTGGGCTCCACAAACGTAAGCTTATGGAATTTTACCTAATCTCGCGCTTAGGAGAGCCTTGCCCCATAAATATATATATATATATAGATATAGATATATATGAAGAATCCTCAAAACCTACAAATTAAAAAGAAAAAAGAAAAAAAAGGGAGTTTCTATTGCTTTTGACTTGTCCAATGAAATAATGTCACCTCACAAGTGCAAAGCAAAAGAATAGGAAAGCTTTTAAGGAGAAGATAAGTTAGTTTTAAGGAGAAGATAATTAAGATGGGTATATTTGTTAGTTTGTGGGATGAGATTTGTTACCAAATGTATGAGTATCACACGCTTTGTTTTTGTTCGTATTCGTTTTATATTCCAAGTAGGCCATTCATCTCCTTCTTATATTGATTCTCATGAACTCATTGCACCCCTCGAGAATCCATATTTGGTATAACGAACATCCTATACTATAATTCAATTGTGGGGCCAAGTTTCACTTCAATCAAATGCATGCCCATCTGTGTTTTTTTGGTACTTAAAGATTTTAATGTTGTCATGTTGTATAAAGGGTCCCACTTATAGGTTTTAAACGTCTTCAGGGGAAGGTGAGCCATTTCTAAACTTCACTTCAATAGGAATTGAGCTACCTTAGATAAGTGGGCTCAACTTGAAATGAAGCCCTTCACACTTATATATCCTAGATGAATTGAGATTATTTCTAATTTAACACCAATTTTGTAATGAGCCTTTAGCACGTTTCACTTCAAAAATTGGGCCCACATTTGGATTAATGGTTATAATTAAAACTTGAGATTTTTATAACATTTCTATGACCCAACTCTATTAGAATGAGATTTGATGATGGTCCCATAAAAGATGGGTTTATTAGTTTGATCGGTTTAAATTTTTTATAAGTTGTCCCCACTTCAGTATTTTTAGTGACATGCCTTTTAAGAAGGAGAAAAAAAATAGGGAAGGAGATCTAAGTCATCTAAACAGGGAGAAAAAGTAGGAAACAAATATGTCTAGGATAATAGATCGAGATAAGTCCACCTCCACCTCATCGATATCTTTCTTTTCTAATTCATTGAACAGAGGGGGGTTTTGCTTTACAAAACGCCCAAGGCATTTTGTAAACCTCCTCATATATACAAGCGTTATATATATAAATATAATATATATATATGGGAGCCCCTCTCCTCAGCTAACGTTGAGGAGAATGTCCGTTCACCATGTGCGACTGATCGATGAGGAGATGAGGAGAGGAAAATGTAGAGCCCACCCAAGACTTTTTTACTTCCCCACTCTCCACTATGAGGCTAAAATCAAATCCATCAACGAATTTCGCCTTTTCCCCAATTCCAATGCTCTCTCTCTCTCTCTCTCTCTCTCTCTCTCTCTCTCTCTCTCTCTCTCTCTCTCTCTCTCCATTCCTTTAGCCAGGCACGATCTTCCCCCTTGCGGGAACAATTCTCTCCGGCGACACGCTCCTCTCTCCGGGGACGCTCCTCTCGTCAGGCCTCAGCTTCTCTCTTTAGCGACTCTCTCTCTCTCTCTCTCCATTCCTTCCGTCGGCCATGAATGCGATCGCTGGCGTTGTTGTTACACCCCGTCCCAAGTTAATAAAGATTAACTCTAATTAATTGCAATTAATGCTAATTAATCATGTTTAATTAAGCTAGTAAGGGTTAATGACCAAATTGAGTTGAATTTATCTCAAATGATTAATTTGAGCATAATGAAATGGTAATGAATGTTATTAGATGATTTGAATTGATTAAAGACTTAAACCATGTGGTACAAGCACTTTTTCGTAAATACGAATTTTCACGTATTTTGTTGAATACGGTCACTCTTGATACCAAAGCGCGTATCTCGAAGAGTACATTAACTTTCATAGTAGACACGATTACATTCGACGTGAATTGGATCAAATGAGTCTTCATTTGAGTCAAAATGTAAATAGTAGAAGTGAAGGGGGGTTTTGTGCAAAAGTGGGCTTAGAAAAGATTGAGATGAACTCAAATGAGTTCATTCCACTCATTTCAGCACAGCCAAACCCTAGACTTTTTTCTCTTCTTCTTTCTTTCATTTTCTCTCCATCAAGTGTCAAGATTTGGAGCTTTGTATGTGGTTTTGAAGAAGACTTCTTTTACTTCATCTTCTTCATCAATATCTTCCATTTCTTTAGAGTGGAGCTTGAGAAACTCAAGAATTCTCTTCAAAAGGTTACAAGTAAGTGCCTTAGGTGTGTTTACAGAACTTCCAAGTTCCATTCAGTGGTTTTGAATGTTTTCTAGTACAAAGAATTCATAGGAGTTCTATTTGCGAATTGATTTTGGCTTTAGGTTGAAGTAGGCTGGGATTGAAGGGTTTCCGTCTCAAATCAAGCAATCAAAAAAGGGTTTTTTGGTAATTGATCACTGAGCAAAGCCAAGAATGCTCATCTCCTATGATTTAGGATGTTATTGAACTTGTTTGAGCTCAAGGAGCTCAAATTTCGAATTTCAATTCAGAAATTTTCTGAACTTCTGGGAGTAGTTCGATCAGCCGAACTGTTGACTGACAGCTGACCGACCCATCTGGGTTGGGTTTCGCAGGAAATTTCAGCTTCTGGAAAGCTGACTGTGAGCTAACCAATAGTATTCGGCTAACCGAAGTCATGTGTTCGGCTAGCCGAAGGGTGATCGAAATTCCTGTCAGAATTTTCCATCAGAAGTTAAGCTTCTGGAAAGTTGACCGAATGGTACCGGACATGTGTTCGGCTAATTGAATTTGAGAGTTCAATCAGTCGAACTGCTGACTGAATAGGAAACCGAATTTGAGAAATTTGTTAGAAATTCCAAGGTTCTGGAAAGCTAACCAACTTGTGGTTCTGTTAGCTGAGTTTCAGAATTCGGTTAACTGACTGGTAACCGACAAGGTGATCGAACTTGAGTAAATTTCATATTTAGGTCTGATTTTTCTGGATAGAAGCCTATTGACTAAGGCTAGTGTTAATAATGTTTTACCTAAACCTTCATAGGTGTTAGCTAAGGTTATCAAAATGTGTAAATTTCAATTTAAGTGATGTCATCGAGAATAACACACATTAGATAACGAGCGTTTCACCTGAATGTTGGTTTAGAAGTTTGAATATGGTTTATTAATTTGATTTGGTTCCCAAGTTTGGCACTACATAGTAGTTTCTTAAGCTCATTATTGAGCTGAAATGAATTAATGGAATGGATTAATGGAATGAATTAATGAACAATCCTACTGCAGTAGATGAAATTGGGTGTTTCGGAGCTCCGTGGTGATGCCAGTGATCTTTGATCAAGACACTGGTAGATCTCACACATATTGAATGATAAGTCACTTAATACAACGTACTCACTAGAAATTGAATGAATAATGAATATATTACCGAATGAATCCGTTAATCGGATAACTGAATGATCCATTTTGGGAAGAACTGAATGAATGACTACTATTGTAGTTGCCAATGTTAGTAATTATTATTACTTAACTCCAATGCATAGATTATTGTTATTGATTTGAATTATTTAGGATTATTGATTGTAGAATTGATAAACAGGTTTATTAGTATGTACTATCATAGATCTGTGCATACATTGTTAAACCGTCGTGTTCACAGTGTTATTGATAACATTACAGGCCCAATTGCCCGTGCCGGTAATGCAGAGACCCCGCCGCCTATGGAGGAGGCCAATCAGGTTCCTCCAGGATGACTAATTGAATGGGCATAAATCGCATGGCAAATGAATTAGAACCTTTTGGAAATATTTTGAGAAATACTTGTGTATGCATTTTGAAATGTCAATAGATGTAACCTGCATTGTATTTGAATATGCAGTGGTTGACAAAGTTAGGAAATGAAATGTGTGTATTAAACTTTACTCTTGAGAAGAGAGTTTATACTGTTGTAATTGATTCGTCAATGTATATTTCTATTATGCAAAATGTACATATGAAAGGTTTGACTGTATGGTTATCCCTTGCGGATTTCGTTTTAACTTCGATTAATTCGGAGTTTATGGGAGTGAGTATGGAGATTGCGACTCGGGGTTTGTCCATAGTAATCATAATCTTAGGCCCGGGTCGTGACAGTATCCTCTGTTCAGCAACGCTGTCTCTCTGCGGCGGAGCTCCTCTTCTCAGGCTGAGCCTTTATCTCCATCGATGCCTCTCCTCCTCCTCGTCCTCCTCCTCTCTCTCTCATTCTCTCTCCATTTCTTTTACCAGGCACAGATGGCGGAACCAGTTTCTCCCGCTATAGCTTCTCTCCGGCGGCATTGAGTCTCTCCGATGGCGATCTCTCTCCAGCGACGAGCGTTTCTCTCCAGCGACCGTCTCTTTGAGGTATGCCTTTTCTTCCTCTTTTTTTTTTTTTTTTTTTTGAGATTTCATATTCTTCTGCTGATTTTGGATTCTGGGTTTTGTTAAAATTGTACTGAAAGATTGTTCTTTTGGTCTTTGGAAATGGGTTTTGAGGATTTTTTCTGGAGATGGTATATGTTGATGATGATGCTGCTTCTTGGGTAAAACCCATTTCTTTTTCAAAGGTCATATTTTTTTTTCTTTCTTTCTTTCTTTTTGTTGGCTATGTTTGATTCTTGGTATTTAGTGTATTTGATTTTTCTTACCATCAATCTTGATATGGTTGTTGAAATTCTCCAGCGACGAGCGTTTCTCTCCAGCGACCGTCTCTTTGAGGTATGCCTTTTCTTCCTCCTTTTTTTTTTTTTTTTTTTTGAGATTTCATATTCTTCTGCTGATTTTGGATTCTGGGTTTTGTTAAAATTGTACTGAAAGATTGTTCTTTTGGTCTTTGGAAATGGGTTTTGAGGATTTTTTCTAGAGATGGTATATGTTGATGATGATGCTGCTTCTTGGGTAAAACCCATTTCTTTTTCAAAGGTCATATTTTTTTTCTTTCTTTCTTTCTTTTTGTTGGCTATGTTTGATTCTTGGTATTTAGTGTATTTGATTTTTCTTACCATCAATCTTGATATGGTTGTTGAAATTCTTGGATCACTTATAATTTTCTTTTGGCTCCATAGGTTAAGGGTGGTCTCAACTTATTGCATTTTGGAGTATTCTTGATATGTTTGGTCCTTAAAATAAGTTTGATGATGCTGGTTTATAGCTTCTTTTATTTATTTTCTTTATGTTCTTTTGGTCATTGGGCCTTTTTTATGTTTTGATCTGACCACGAGAGTGCCCAATAAAAAAGATCCATTTGGTTCTTCCAGTTTAGACTTTAGACAGTATGCATGAAGCTGCTTTGTTTTGGCTTCTTAGGTCCTCTTTTCGGTGGTATATTCCAAGAGAACCATTTAATCCTAAAAATGGACTTTGAAAACTAACCATTTAGAGATCTTGTAATAGTAGTTGTTGTTGTTGTTTTGGGTCAAAGTAATTCAGAATTTTAGTTTTTGAATTGGGATGTTTTGGCGAGAGATATATATATGTATATATAAATTTCCTGGGTCTAGGGGATGTCTACATTCCTCTTAACGTATTTTAAGTGGAAGATGTGTTGGTTGGCCTACAGGTAACTTTGGGTTAATGGGTTTTCAACTGTTTCATTGCTTTTGATTTCACTTGGAAGCTCAACTTAACTTGGGTCAAAAGCAGATGAAGTATTCTTGATATGTTTAGGTTTTAATGGAGCTTCCATCTCTCTTTTTGTGGGGTTTGTTTGATTGTGGTTCATTCTCTTGCCATCAAAATGGGTGGAAAGTGATCTGAAACAATATATATTTTGTCAGCAAAGCAGTTTCATTTTTTTCTTTCTATATTTCTTTTATGTTTGAATTTTTATGATCAATTCAGCAGCATAATATATATTATATGTATCCTGTTTCAAGATGAATATAACCTCCTCATCAACAACATGTTTGCATTAACCAGCTGTAGAAGAGGATATGACCCCAAAAGTGGGGATGCATTTTGATAATTTAATGGAGGTGTATGAATTTTATAATGCTTACGCGAAGCGTGCTGGGTTTAGCGTAAGAAAAGATTCGACTCGAACTAAGGATGGGGAGGTACTTTGGAAGTGATACTTTTGTTCAAAGGAGGGTAAAATAGATGAGAAACATTGGAAAGATAAAAAAATGTGTTCAAAGGCATCGGATGGAAACAAGAGAAAACTGTAAGACGCAGTTGCAAATTAAAAAAGATCAGTCAGGTGATTATATAGTGTCCAAGTTTGTTCCTGAGCATTCCCATGCCCCCACCACTCCTCATAAGAGATTCATGTTGAGATCACATCGAGAGGTGCCGAAATCAAAGAAACAATTAATAAATGCACTTGATTTTGCCAATATTTGAAGCACCCAACAAATGGTAGTGTTCGGAAAGGAGTTGGGGATATTTTTAGAAGATTGGATTTACAGATAAAGATGCTGGAAATCATCGTAGAAATGAAAAGGAAAAGAAAAAGGGATTGGATGGGCATATGTTATTTCAACATTTTGAGAATCGAAAAGAAATGAGTCCCGACTTGATATGTAATACAGAGAGAGATGGAGATAACAAGGTAACACATGTATTTTGGGCAAACTACACATTCCGTACAGCATACAATGTCTTTGGTGATGTTGTAACATTCGATACAACGTATAAGACGAATTGTTATGGATTAATTTTTGGTGCATTGAGGATTTTGCAAGACCAACTAGAATGGATAGTAGTTCTAATTTAATCAATCAATGCAGCGGATGTAACCAATCACAAAATATATAACTAGCAAATAAATCTATCAAGCAATCACCACAAGAAGGCAGACACAAATTTAACGTGGAAACCCTTTCCAGGGAGAAGAACCACGATCTAGAAATCAAGATTTCACGAACAGTTTACAAGATATACTCACAGCTCCTTTACCTCAGTTTATACCTCGACCTAAGGACTGTAGTTATTCTTGCACATAATCCACTAACACGACTTCCACCGTGCACCGTTCTCCTTGCTTAATCTCCTTGCACCTTGTCAAACAAGATGATCAATTTTCTACAAGAAAGTAGAAGCAGCAAAACACTTTCTAGAGCAGCCATTCAGAACGATCTCTCAATGGCTCTAGAGAAAAATCTCTCTCTAAGATATCTCTGACTAAGATTAATAAGAGTGGTGTGTTGGCCTCTTGGGTTGAGAGAAACACCCTATATATAGGCTTAAGTTCGTGCATGAATATTCTAATTAAGCTCCAATCAGAACAACACTATATCCAAACTCTTCCATAGAGTGCGGATCAGAATTGTCTTTAGCGCCCATGCTCGCTATAGCGAGCATTAGTTTCGCTATAGCGCGACCTGCTTCTGGGAGGCTCCTGTGTCATTCTTACTATAGCGAGACAGTATACTGTCTAGTGACAGTTCCAACACGTTTGTAGATTACAATCACCATGGTCAAACAACACTATTTGGGTGTGCGTTCCTCCCAAATGAAAAGGCCGAGTCATTTGAGTGGCTATTTAATAAGTGGCTTGAAACAATGTTGGGTGGTCCACCAAGAGGAATTATAACAGATCAGGATCTGGCGATGACAAATGCCATACAAAAAGTCATGCCGAACACTACTCATCGATATTGCCTATGGCACATTCTGGACAAACTACCAACAAATTTAGGTGGGGTTTTTATTCAAAATGAAAGTTTGATTGATAGTATAAAAAAATACATACATAACTCTGACTCTCCTGCTGATTTTGAATGTGAATGGAAAAGGATCATAACAGAATTTAAGGTTATGGACAATGATGGTTGACACAAATATTCATGACTCGGGATATGTGGGTACCGGAATTTTTAAAGCACACTTTCTTTACCGGTATGTCAACTACTCAGAGAAGTGAAAGTATGAATGCCTTCGTGAAGCACTATGTAGAATACAAGAACATTGATTTTATATTGGGATTCGAGCAAGGCATTGAATAGTTAAGATATCTTGAAAATAGAGAGGATTACGAGTCAAGCAATGGGAGACTGAAGCTGAAGGCATATTCTTCAATGGAAAAGCAAATGGCGGATATATATATGAGAAATATTTTTTATAAGTTTCAAGATGAGCTATTCATGACTATGTCAATCATTCCATTACTTGTGAATGAAGATGATGTCAGGTGTGTCTTTACTGTGAAAGATTTGACGGATGAAAATGAAATCGAAAGAGATGTTTTGTGGAAGAAAGAGGAGAAGCTTGCTTTTTGTTCATGCAAAAAGTTTAAGTTCGAAAGCATCCCATGTCGTCATGTATTGTCTGTCATGAGGCAATTTTGTATCAGATATTTGCCCGAACATTACATTTTAAGGTGATGGACAAAGAAGGCTAAAGTTGGAACATTTGTTGATAAAGATGGAATTGAGATAGAATCTCATTGTGCCGACTCGTTTATGGCGAGACATAATAATTTATCTTGTGTTTTCAATGCACTAATTGACGAAGCTAGCTCATCGAAAGAAAAATACAAAATCTTGGTTAGTAAGCATGCAGAATTGCAATTGAGCGTGCAACAAGTCAAATCAAAAGATGCATCAGAAAGAGGTGTACACGATGAACAAGAAATTATAGGCAGCAATGTGGTAGAATATCATGACCCGCCACATGTTACTACAAAAGGATGCGCTAAGAGGCTAAAATCATCAAAGGAGAAAGCAACAAAGGGATGTCTTTGTCATGGTTGTAACAAAAGTGGTGTATCACATGACAAGCGCAATTGCCCGGTGCTGTTGAATAGGGAAACAGTAACGACTTAATTGCATTTATCCTCTATGTTTCATTTTTACAAATGAATTTATAACACATTATTTTAGATTACGGAGCGAAGATGAAAACAATGAGCAAGATCTTAATCTTGATAGTAGCGAGAGTTCAGACGGCTCTGATTCAGCCATTCAGTGAACTATAATGGTATTTGCTTTTTGGCTTTCGATTTAAACTTCGCCTTGCATATTTTCATGTATCATTTTTTATAATGTTCTTTCTTATGTGCAGGGCCTGATTCAGTGAACTTTCATGGTATTAGTGAGTGTTCGGAAGACTCTGGTTCAGGCGTTAAGTGAACTTTCATGGTATTTGCTTTTTTACTTTCAGTTTTAATCTTCGACTAGATGTTTTTGTTTTAGACTGATTTTTTGTTTTTCTGGATGCTCATAAACATGCAGATTTTTTGGAATGAAGCTAGATTGGAAATGTTCAATTACTGTTCGAGGGTGACTGGTAAATACATTTGGATGATGTCTCCTGGATGATGTCTCTTGGATGATGCTATACATTTGGATGATGTCTCTTGGATGATGCTATATATTTTACCCTGTACTACAACTTCGATGAAGTCTCTTTTTTCATCATAATGTGATGGATTTTAAACACCTTCTTCGTCTTATGGTTGTACTTGTACTTAGGAGAGAATTCTATTTGTGGATGTTTTACATTCAGAATTTATAGATGAGCTACCACCAAATTCTAATTCTAATTCTGATTTTGATTTTTCATATTTGAAGCTACCATATTCCGAGTTGCCTGATCCTTCAGATTCTCACCTTTGTACTTGTTTTGATTCGTAAATTTTGAATGTTCCCAAAAAATATGCTCAGGACATCTCCCTGTTTGTGCTTCAAAGTACCAACAAATTGTAGTTAATTTTTGGACGAGCCTCTTGCGTGAACTTCAAGATTCCACGAGTAGGTGGTCTGTCATTCTCCTTATTGTGTTTCATTTGCAGCCCACCTACTATTATTCTTATTGGATCTTGTCTCCACTTCAGATTCTATGTTGATAATGTATGTAGGATTCTAAACTCCCACCTGAAAACCACCGTAACCATCGTGTGATTTTCCTGGCTATCCTCCCTCTGGTATTCCTGCCCATAAATGGACCACTTCACACTTTCTTCTGATGCATGACTAGATTCAATCTAACCTAATAAGGAATTATGAGATCTTTTGACCCTCTAGTATTCCTGTCAATGTCTCTAATATATATTGTCACTTACAATCCATCAAGCATGTTGAGCGAAAATGAAGACAGGCAACCATTTCAAAGATTACAAGCACTACTGAAGAAATGAGGATCGAGAATGCTACGATAACTCCAAATGAAAACTTGAAACGACCACCCAAAAGTAGCACATAAGTTCAGAACGAATGTCTGTGGCATATAAGTTCAGAACGAATGTCTCTGGCACATGTGGAAAATGCAAAGTGAAATGATCATGTGAAAAAAAAAATACAAAAAAAAAAGGAGCTTTGATTCAAGGATCCAATTACTATAAGTTTACACCTTCTAGTCTTTGATGCATTCAATAGTCCAAATGAGACTTCCTAAGGTTTAAACAAGCAAAAAAAAAAAAAAAAACCCAATAGCTTGTGCCCTCCCACAATAGAACAATGTCTACATCCCATAAGACAAATAGGCATGTCCATCCTTCTGTCCACGCCATATGTACGCAACAAAGAGGAGAAGAATCGCAATAAAAAATGCAATGCCTTTTTTGCTTCGACTTCCTTTCATGTGAGTCTCCATGCTTTCACTTAGATGTTGTATTTCTAGGCACAACCACTACACCAAAAACGGGAATTTGGAACGCTTTGGGAACGGTTTAACGGATTAGGAACGGTAATGCGTTCCAATTTCCTGTTTTCCGTTCCTAATCCGTTAATCCGTTCCAAAAATAGGAAATTGGAACGGTTTTGGAACGGTTTAACAGATTAGGAACGGGCGAATCAGGAACGGAAATCCGTTCCAATTTCCCGTTTTTGGTGTAGTGAACTCATTGATTGAGTCTTTCATTTCTTCCATTTTCACTTCAACTTGGCCTCGACTTAAAGTTAGCATCGGTATACATTCGGGGGCAACTTCATCCATCCAAATGAAAAGACCACAACCACTTCCTCCTTGCAAACAAATTCATAATAATATAATGTTGGAGCAAAAAATAAAAAGATTAATGAATGAAGTTGAAATGTTTTGAATATTGAAGAAAAAAAAAACAATAAATGAATTTGGAAAGATAGACGCTTACATGTAAATCTGGACATTTCCAAAATTTAAGGCAAGGGTTGGATGTAATACGAGACGTCTTTAAAATCATATAACCAGTTAACCACACCCACATGGGCATTTTGGAGCCCATTCTAAGCTTCGGAATGGTGATGAAGATGACTTGCCTATATATTCTTAATCTGAGATCTCGGACAAAGTAGATGAATTAAAGTTTAATTACAAATGCTTCACATTTATTTAAAAAATAGTTAATCTCAGATCACATACTTGAAGATGACATAGCTCAGCCTGAGGATGAGGACTTATATTGATTTGCCTCAGATAAGTTACTCTGCAAAATCAAATTTAGGTCAACAAAACCACATCAAAATAAGTCTTACTTCTATATTTGTAAAGGAATGAAATGAATCAATTGCGTGTATGATGAGGGTCTAATGGAAACTAAAAAGATTAAAAACACAAAAATGTCCAGCAATATAGCTACCAAAGAACATCTTGCATCACACAGTCCAACATTGGGTACAAAATTTGGGTCTTACCATGATTCAAGCTTTAAACTAAAAGGCCAACTTAAATTCAATTTATGTAATTTAAAAAGCCAAGAGATGGATGAATTTTGAATAAGTCATTTGGCAAATGACAGAACAATATTGTACATGAGGTGGGTGGGTCATGGGTGGGTGGATGGCTAGGAAGGTGGGTGGGTGATTGAATTTTCTATTCTTTTGATGTTGATATATAATACTCTTTCTGGGTTCTCCCCTTTTGTTTGTATTTTCTGTATGTGATGCTATATTAGAGTATTATTAGAGTATGGCATCTTGTTTTGATTACTTGAAACGGGTCTTTCATAATCCATCATTTGTGTTGCTGTAAAAGGATATCAGGAAGGAAGATTTTACTCCAATTATGGAGTGCGCAAATGCCCATATGCAAAAATAAATAAATTGAAAAAAGAAGGAAAACTAGTTATCCAATCTGTTGATCCAGTGGAGAGTCCTCGGTAGAAATGGAAGCAGTGGACATGGCCCCCTCCCTCCAAAACCTGCATGAACACACAATATTCCCAACATCCAGGCCACCCTCTTGAACCCATCTTAAACTTAGACTCCGATCAGGGGAATTCCACCCAACCTTTTTCCCAACCCACAAAAACAGGAAACGAGCTAACAGAGAAATAAAACAGAGGAAAAAAAAAAAAAACCAAAAGAAAGAAGGAAGAAGGGGTATACCGCAATGATGGGCTCGCTAGAGAGAGTTAAAATGCAAGTATAGTCTCCATTGACATCTAGTTACTGTAGTCAAAGTAGTGTGGGGCGATGGCGGAATGAGGATGAACATTTTCAACAATCTGCATGTCTTTTTTTTTTTTTGGCACCCTCCCAAACCTGCCGGAACCCTCAGATTTTCCTATATCCAATCCATCCAAACCACATCTCAAACTTAGACCCCGGAGAGAGAGTGGGCAGAGAAAGAAAACAGAGGAAAAAAAAAAAAAAAAAAAAAAAAAAAAAACAAAGACAGAAGGAAGAAAAGGCATACCTCGAAGAGACGGTCACTGGAGAGAAACGCTCGTCGGTGGAGAGAGATTGCCATCGGAAAGACTCAGCGCCGCCCATGGTTTAAAATCTCGGCCGATACCAGTTCATATCGGTCGATATGAACCGGTATCGGCTGATATCGCGACGATATTTTACCACGATACCGAGTCAGGCCGATATGGTCAAAATATCCTCAAAATATCGGTTCATCTCGGCCGATATGGTCAAAATATCGGTTTTACCGATATCTCACCGATATCTCGGCCAATATTTTGAAAATATCGACCGAGATGGACTGCGATGGAATAATGGTAAAAAAAAGTAATTTTTTGTAACTTTTTCTCTATTCTCCAATTTTCTTCTCATTTCCCCTCATCTCCTTAGAGGAACCATGTCTCCATAACTCATTCTCTCATATTTTCCAAATTCCAAAACTATTTTTTAAAGAAATCATTTTATTTAGCAAGAGAAAATCAAGTACTTAACTACCTTATTTTAACTATTATGTGTTTTTTATTTTTTATTTTTAGATAAAGCATAAAAATGAATGAAAAGATCATTTGCATGTTATTTTTTGGTTTGTGATGTGTTCTTCACTTAGATCTACACACTTTTATGCTAGATCTACTTATAAATATGATTTTGGGTGTAGAAAAATTGTGCTTTTTAAATCTTCTACTTAAAAAAAATAAAATTTGTTGGAGTATTTATGCTACTAAATAGTAAATATTAATAGCTTATTAATAGTGTATAGATAATTTTTATATTATCTTTGTTTTCTTATATTTTACATTAATAAATTGATTATAAGCATCAATAATAGTTGCATTATGCGAAATACTGGAGAAGATAACGAACTGCGATACAGACAGGGCTCATAACTTAAGGTGACTGAGATTTCTATTTATTGTTGTTACTAATGGAAAAAAAAATATTGTTTTCCACTATTTTCTAATATTATGGATTTTTTGGATATTTTTTGGATTAAAAAAAAATTTTACACCGCGACAACCGCGACGGACTGATATCCGCGACTGATACTGATATCATATCGGTTTTTCGGCCAGGCCGAGACTGCGACCAATACCGCGATTTTAAACCATGGCGCCGCCGGAGGGAAGCTATAGCAGGAGAAACTAGTTCCGCCATTTGTGCCTGGCAGAAGAAATGGAGAGAGAGAGAGAGAGAGAGAGAGAGAGAGAGAGAGAGAGAGAGAGAGGAGGAGGAGGAGAGGCAGCGATGGAGATAAAGGCTCATCCTGAGGAGAGGAGCTCCGCCACAGAGAGACAACGTCGCCGGATAAAGGACAGCGCTAGCGATTGCGTCCATGGCCGGCGGAAGGAATGGAGAGAGAGAGTGAGAGAGATGGAAATGGGGAAAGGGCAGAGTCGTTGGCGAGAGAAGTTGAGGCTTGACGAGAGGAGCTTTGCCGAAGAGAGAAGCGTGTCGCCGGAGAGAATCGATCACGTGAGGGAGAGGATTGTGCCTGGCCAAAGGAATGGAGAGAGAGAGAGAGAGAGAGAGAGAGAGAGAGAGAGAGAGAGAGAGAGAGATGGAATTGGGGATAGGGTGAAATTTGTTGATGGATCTGATTTTGGCCTCATATTGGAGAGTGGAGAAGTGAAAAAGTCTTGGGCGGGCTCCACATTTTCCTCTCCTCATCTCCTCATTGATCAGTTGCACGTGGTGAGCGGACGCTAGCTGAGGAGAAGGGCTCCCTATATATATATATATTTGGCAAGGCTCTCCTAAGCTAAAGTTTATGATAAAATTCCATAAGCTCAGGTTTGTGGGGCCCACCCTTGGTCCATCCAAATGGACCAAACACTCAACCTCCTGAATTGCACATGTCCTCCAACTTTCGGTTAAATCTAAATTTACTAGACTGTTGGATCAATTGTATACCGATCTAAATGGACTATTGAATATTAAACTTTTGAGACCCAGATGAAGATGATAGAAACTACGGTTGGGGGTTATATATATAGGAATATGCTCTTGTGAGAGATATCTCCCACCTTATATGAGAGATATGAGTGGGGGCCCTCACATCCATATCCATGTGAGGGCCTGCACTCATATCTCTCATATAAGGTGGGAGATATCTCTCATAGGAGCATCTCCCATATATATAATCTTAAATGAAGTGAAAATTGAAATAGTGCGTACACTCAGGAAGGCTTGTGCTTATACATATCTAATATAATTTTCAAATAAATGCCACACAAAAAGTTAAGATTTGTATTAGAAAAGGTGGGTGCTATAAAAGTTAAATCAGGTTATAAATGTCATTAGCAGAGTACTTACAACAGCGTACACCTGACTACCTTGGAGCCTTTCCTATGATTGGATTGGAACTCATTATTATCACATGCCTTGTATGTTTAGGTAG
This sequence comes from Persea americana, assembly GCA_029852735.1. Classification (NCBI taxonomy): domain Eukaryota; kingdom Viridiplantae; phylum Streptophyta; class Magnoliopsida; order Laurales; family Lauraceae; genus Persea; species Persea americana. Next base: position 71,881,421 of record CM056809.1, read on the forward strand.
TGAACCAAATCTCACTTTAATTAGATTTTATGCACCGTTTGGTAATTTATGTATGAAATATACCATTACAATCTCTCTTTATGTTCTTAAAACCGTACTTTTGGAAGGAGGAATAAAAAAAGAGGCCAACTCTCTTTTCTCCTTGCCTATTTGCTTGGCAAAAAGAGTGGTAAAAGTACACTATGATTGTGATTTTTTTACTTCAACCTGTTTAGATAAAAGAGTGAAGTGAGAGGCAAAGGCTATAATCCATTCTTTGTCTCTTTATATACGGGACCCATCACATCCAATCCATCCATCCTTCTATGGAACCACCCACCCTTCAGTGATCTAAATGCATTGGAGTTAATAGTCAAATAAGCAAAAATGGGATTACTGGAAGGTGTGAGGCGAAGGCTATAAGGTAGGGATGTTGATGGGATAATTGACTTTCCTTGAATTTGAACTAATATGGTGATGATTGGGAGATTCGTTTCCCATCTCCCCCTTTTCCATTTTCTATTAAAAGGGAGACTATTTGATAGTCCTTTGACTCATCTCTCTTATGTTCACCCTTGTTTCTTTATTTAAAACCGCTTAATGAAATAAAATTCTAATGAACCATGAATTCGTTTGCACCAAACAAGTACACTGTTGATTGATAAAATTCTCATGCAAGGAGAGGTTCCAACCAAAGATCAAAATAATGGTTGCGGCTGGCACAATAGTCGGCTAACATGTGATACATAGTAGTTGGGTGATATGTAGCAATGTAAATTTTTAAAGTGGTAAAAGAAATTTGAATCTTACATAGCGGTAGATCTTAAGTTTTTAATTTTTTTATGATTTGGAACCACATAAGGGTAGATACGATCTTAAGCAAGGCTAATGGGATGAACAAAAAGAAGAAGCAAAACAAGGTTTTTAATAAAAGTTGCTTTGCTTGACCAAGCTGATACCGTAGCAGCGATATTCTGTATTTAGCATAGTAGCCGCGTAACAACTGTTATTTTGTTCCATAATTTCAATATTGTCGAGAAATTGATTTCAAATGATACCACCATTTTAAAAAGAGCTTTTTGTATATACCCCCCTAACGTTTGTAGGATTTGTAAATAGGCACCTAAGGTTTTAGTATTTGTAAATAGATTCCTACCTTTTCTTTTTAATACATTTCATGTCCCTAAAATCAATATTCTTAACAAGAATGGACAGACCCCTTGAGATTTGTTTTGATTTTTTAAATAAATGACAACTTTGCCCTTACATCCATTATTTTATCTCAAGTCCCAATGGTTTATCTCAATAACTCTCATGCACTTGACCAGGGGTGGACCCCAGTACAAGGGCCTGGGGGACTGAATCCCTCACCCACATCTGAGAAAATTTTAAAATTCCCTCCTCCCCCTGCAAATTCTAAAAATTAATATATTTTTTTTTACATTTGCCCATTTCCCCTAATATTTCTTTTACATAGAGCCTAACACCAGTACCCCCTCGCAAATTCTAAAAATTAATATTTTTTTGCATTTACTCATTCCCCAAATATTTCCTTTACACCCCTACACATGAAACATAATCATGTATTTTGAAACTTTCATCAATCTAACGATGGGTCATGTATAGATTGGATAAATTATAACTGGCTATAAGTACAAGTGTTGATTGTTGTCATGATTAGATTTAATAAAACGATCCATGTATTGATAATCACTAAGTACAATTGTTGATGTTACATGCTTTATATAAAAAATTGAGTCTAAGCTTTTTAAATTATACATATAAGTATAAAAGAGATTGACAAAAGCGTCATTTCTCTCTTAAAACCTAGGGTTGTTAGAAGATTATTGATTTTGAAGATACAAAAAGTATTAAAAGGAAAATAAAGGAGTCTATTTACAAATACTAAAACCTCGGAGGCTTATTTAAAAATCCTACAAATCTTAGGAGTATATACAAGAAGCTCTTTTAAAAAAGCATTACCTTGATTTGCACATGGATAGTGTTCATTAGTTGGGCCCCACTCCCCACCACATTCCATTTCGGTTGAAGCGAAAATTTCGCCAGATTATTCCCGACCGTTGTGGAGTGCGTCATGTGCTTTGAATTTTTTCTTGTGTATCGTGTAAATGGGATAATTGACCTTGAAAACGTGGGCCCCACATCCACTACTGTGACCCGTCCAAGCTCGCACACAGCACATAAGAAACTAAGATAAGCTTGTTTTTCTAGGGTCTTAGTTTGAGAATCAGGTAATAAATTATTAGGAATGGCCAGTAATGCAGGGGCTTTTCTAGGGGCCGGTGGAAGAAAAGTACATTCTAATCAAGGGAGACAAGATGTTTGCTAATAGTATTTAAAATATTTAGGCACTATCTGGTGGAAGTGTAATATGATTTGGTTAATAATGGCAGGAAGCTAGAGATGTCAAATGTGCTGGGCAGTCCGTTTCGGCATGGCCCACCAGGCACAGCCCGTGCCATGGGCCGTGCTGACTCGAGGGAACGGGCACGTCTGGCCCGTTTCGGCACATCCTGCTGTGGGCAGACCCATTGATAAGGGTTGGCCCGTCAGGCACTGTCCGCCAGGCCCATCACATAAATAATAAGGGTTCAAAAAAAAAAAAAAACATGAAACATATCAAATTTTTACATATAAAAAATGATGATAGAGAGATCAAATTAAAATTCAAAAACATAAGAAAATAATACCACTCGTGATAAGGTAGGTTTTCAACCTAGTCGATGTTTATTATATAAATAGTTCCGCCATTTAATTCCATTGAAAAGTATTGAAGATAAGAAGTCTTTCTTGTTAATTACAGAGTACTTATCAATTGATTGCACACCATTCACTACAGTCAAAATTGCAGAGTTTTGGGTAATTGGATATATAAATTTTAACAAGAGTTTCTTAATAAATTGGAATGACCACAAATTTATCCCCTTAGTGTATCTAAATGGAACAGATGGTGTACAACAGTTAAAATATAGTTTAACAAAAGCGAACCATATATGAACTCATGACCCCAAGGTGAATTATGTACCTTTCAATGGTTAAAATAAGGGTTTCTCAATAAAATAATCTCAGTTCCATTATTTTACTGATATCAAACTCTGTATATCAAATGGACTGAATTCATTTGATAGACTTGGAATTAAGAGCATGAATTTTAAAATTCATGTGCGGATTTACATAATACCTTTTACAGAGTTTGTAAAATAATGTTCTATAATATATATAATACCTTTGTCGACATCAGAGTTTGATATTAAGTCCATATACTACAAAAAGACCAATTGTAGAATTACCACGCAGGACATGTGGACCCATCTGAGTCGGACATTCAATTTCTTAGAGGAGAATGGATATTTAGTCCAATTTATTGAACAAGTACGGTGGGAGTTATAAGTTATAACAACCATGGGCTCCACTTCTGATTCGTGGGCCCAATATAAGGAAGGTAGGTTAGATGTTGATCCATTTTGTGTATAATTTTGTACTATGATGAATTCCCGTGTAATACCGAAAAAGCGAAAAAAATTAATTGAAAAAAAAAAATTAAAGAGGCACGCAGAGCACGCCCGGCACGGCCTAGCCCGATCACGGGCCTTACAGGCCCATGGCCTGCTCGGGCTTGGGCGAGCCTTGCTGGGCTTGACATCTCTACATGAAGCCTACACTTTGGATATTTAATCAACGGAAATACTCAGCTCATAACTAGTTCTCACCGTTCTTCCGTGAGAACTATTGATGAAGCCCATCTAGCAACCCATTCAAATCATGTACAAATAGGAACCCCCTTGATAGTTACTGATTCCAATGGTTGGCACACATCCAAATGAACTGAAATGTTGGATTGAGGGTTGAATCTTTTTTTTATTTAATATGAAGTCATTAGACTTGTAGGGCAAGGATAAAGGGGTTGGGGGCATGGGGTTGAAGTCAAACTTGATATTTGGGATGGTCTTACGTAGATCTTTCCATCCCCCCCGTCCCATCCCCAAGTGGGAGCTACAGTTGGACCCCGCTGAAAGTTCTCATATAATAGGTGAGAACTAGTTCTCACATATTTCAGTTTAATTAAAAACTCCACCAGATTCTACAATTCGGCCTAAGCCCGAATAAATAAAAGAAGAGAGTTGTGTAAGGCAGGTTGACAACGAAAGTAAAATTTTGTTACAACCCAAACATAAATTCTAAAATAACAATGAAATTTACAAAGATAATCATCTACTTTCTAAATCTTTATAAATACAGCTTTTACAATGATAAAGACGCTCCCCAATCATTTCTATATCTCCAAAGGCACCTTTAGCTGTTGTAAAAAGAATTCGATGATTGTTTACCTAACTAGTTTTATTGAGAATGACAACTTTACGCTTTGCTTAATTATAATCATAATATGATCATGGAGTAAACCACATGAGTTAAACTAGGGTTTTAATAGTGTCGAGCATGCTTGTAAGCCAACTTGATTCACGTTGGTTAGGCACGGGCTAAAGCTTGATTCGTGACTTAATTAAGTAGAGCTCAAGGTTAACCCATTTAACTTGCAAGCTAAGATTGAGGCAGGGCTTGTTTAACTCAACTCAAAAGGGCTTTACTCAAGTTCAGGTTTGACTCGGTTAAGTTATTTTATATACGAGCCAAAGCATGACTTCAAGCACAAGCAAGAATTGATTGGGTTGCATTATATATGGGCCCAAGCCCAAGTTCGTTTAGATACTCAGCTTACTAAAATATAAAGGGTAATTTTCCAAAACACCCCACTTTAAAAATGCCCGTTTTTCGCTCTTTTTTTTTTTGGTCATGGGGCCCACCTTGAGTCTTAAGTTAATCTTATCTTTTCACATTCCCTCCCCCCGCCCAAATGAACATTCAAAAGTCTAAATTTGACACCCATCAAACTTTTCCTTACAATTGTATTTAAAATCATAAGAATACAATGCCTTTAAAATCATTCAGTTTTAGGGCCATGGATCAAAGGATTAAGACGATCTTATAGAATAAAGAATTTACACATAGGTAGGGCTCATATAGATTTTTCTATCCGATGAACTTGAATGATCATCATGCATCCCGTGGGCCTAACTAGAAGTGGCGTTTTTCTTATAAAAGATACTAGGTTGCTGTCTAGCGCTGCCACCAAATATAGAAGCACACATTTTTCACTTGATCATTATAGAAAGCATATTCATCATGAAGACAACTGAATTATCGTTCCCAAGCACAAGCTTGAGCTCAGCTCTTATAAATGAGTTTAAACTTGCCTGATACATCCCTAGATTCAACCTTTTTATTAATGGCTTTAGCTTGGTTGAACCCACAGTTAAAAGGGCCATCCTCTCGTTTTGGATATCTTCCTTTATTTATTCCTTCCTTTCGAAGTTAGACCATGTGCTCATCCTTGATTTTTGACCTCACCCCTTTCACAATTTTCTTCCATTTTCTTCTAAGTAACTCTTTCAAAACACAGGTTTTTGTTCCTTCTTCCTCTAAAAGAAGGGTGAAAATATGTTAGACAGGATTTCTTCAAGAAATCCATCGACAAGGACAATCCTTTCATGAATAATTAGTATGCCAGGGAAAGACAACAATGATTTTGAGTTTAAAAGATAAAACACATAATATGTCAATCATAATGCTTGAATGTTGAGCTATCATGATTTTAAGATCAAATATCATCATAAAAAAAACTTTTACTTATGACGTATCTTTTTACTTATAAAATGATTTATTTATTCACATGAAACTGAATGCATAAGAATTTGCAGTGAAATGAGTTAAAAAATGATTATTAGAGAGCCAAGGGGTGAAGCATTTATAATAGATACATAGTTAAAACCTCAACTTCAATTAATAATGTGATGGTTGGATGATTGTCGCAGTCTTTGGTAGAAATCGTACAATATCTTAATTTGTCATTCGTTATCAATTTATGAAATGTGGTGGTTAGCTGTATATTATAAATGAGAAAATAATATAAGAACCGGACTCGATCTAGAGTGGGCCCTAGGCAGTCAGCCATACAGTTTCCCTACCGTTCATCCATAGTTTTAGAATTAATTTATAAAAATTCAAATACATATAACAAATGTGCCGAACTAATAACCATAATTACCAATCAAGCAAAACAAATATACATCATTATAAGAAAGTTTTCAAAATATAGGAACATTTCATGTTCCTAATACATGCTCCTCAACCGAAGCAAGAAAGTAGGCGGCAACAGAGTGGTATATATTATTTTGTCAATGACTTGAGAAGTAGGAAGATGACAGTTAGGACTTAGGAGGAATATAGAAGCTCGATCTGTATCATTGGGTGCAGCAGTAAAGGTCCTAAATGGCTAAATCCTAATACTAAATATAAGAGTATATATATGGGAATGGATGAGCTGGAGTACTTCTTTTCATGTGGGGACATCACCAATGAAGTGGTTGGTTGGCCAAGGCCTAATCATTTATTTGTACGCATTCACCAAACTTTTGAAATGATTCCGTCCACACCACTATCACAACTATAGTTCTCAGGAAATTAAAATAAAATATTATTTGAACTTATTTTTTCATAGATTTTTTTACACATTTCCCTTTTTACATTCTAAGTTTATCATGATTTTCTCATGATATGTTAACATTGTTGAACTTTTAAAAGTGTCATCATATTTTTACATATGGTTTTCATCAATTGAGAGAAAGCCTAAACATGGTATTTAGAGATTTGGTTTGGTTGATTTTAGATAAAAGAAGTGTTTCTAGAGATTGTATTGACATCATTGAAGACATATATGAGAGAATAATAATCAGTGTGAGAACTAGCAGAGATACATACGAGTTTGATGCATTGACTATGAGATTGCATCAAGAGTCAGTTTTAAATCCCTATCTCTTTTCTCTAATTATGGTTAAGTTAAATTGCCCGTGTTCAAAAGAAAGTACTTTAATGTATGTTTGCAATATCAACAAATGAATTGAGAGATGATGTAAATGCGAGACTTCAGAAATGATGAGATATTTTAAAATCCAAGATCTTTAAAACAAGTACTATAAAAATAGAATATATGAATTGCAACTTTAGTGGAGATGTGAAAATAGATGAAACTTCTGTGAAAATTGAGACTCATTAGATACCATAAAAAGATTTAGTCTGATGTCTTGACTTCATAATTAGTATAGAGATATTGAAAAGGATGTCAAATATATGATAAAAGCTGGATGGTTGGAATGAAGAATTACTTTTGAAAGTACGGATGCATACCAACAAGATTGAAGATTAAGTTTTACAAAATAACAATGAAACTAGCTATGACTTAAGAGGTAGAATATTAACCAATTAAGAAACAACACATAAGTGTAGTAGAGATACGATTGTCGAGATCAATGTATGGCAATTAAGGCTAGGAGAGATTGAGATGCTGGTGAAACGGAACTCATATAACGACCTAATGTTGTTGGGATAAGGCTTTGATAGTTGGAAGAAGACTTTGTTGATCATTAATTCTAAAGAAATATTGAGATATTGTTAAAATAAGCCATCATGGAAGTATCTTGGACTAAATGATGTGACAGTAAGGCTCATAGCCTGTTTAGATTATCCAATCAATTCATTGGGCATAACGCAAAGATAAGGCACATGAATCATATGTTCGGGCATAATTCGGCTTGAGATTAAGAATATAACAACAACTCAACCATAAAAATAAGAAATGCATAAAAACTAAACACGAATAATTAAATGAGTATAGTGTACTTTTCGGGGAAGAAAATCAACATATAAGTGTATACGAGTCTTGAAGTTTTTTACCCCTTAAACATTGGTTTTAAAATACAAGTTTCGAAAGTGAGCATATAATTAGCAATACATACGTGAGGGTGTCTATGCTGAGTATTTTTAGTATTTTATATGCATTCAAATATAATGGTTCAAAAAAATTTAGCGTATTGGACATGAGCAAGTGGAAGGTGCTTACTATTATAACCTTGATGTTGTGGATCAAATCATAGGACCAATCAAAAAGGCATAATAAATATTGCAAGTGTTATATAAAGTTTTTAAAACTATCCATATTACATTATGAGGAATGCTCCAGTGAGAGTTAACTGTCACCTTATATGAGAGCCACTCTTTATACACTTAAATCCAACGGCCATCATTAAAAGCAAAAGAGCTAAAAGATCTCTTTTCACTCTCCCTCCCGCCCACTTTCTTTTCATTTCCCTCCTTCCCCTGACATTACAGGGAGAAGACACGGCAGAGAAGTGACGATTCTTCCTTCCTTTCCGTTCGATTCTCTCCAAAGAAGAAAGCATTCAAGCCCTGAAAAATGAATAGACAGTCACCGTCGCACGAGCTCGGGATGTCTTCCTCATCTCTCTGTGCGCACACCATGGTTCCATCGCAAGATCGCCAGGTCTCAGACGATGCTCCCTGCACCGACACCATGGAACCCTCACACCAAGTAAAGTTCCCTTTCTCTCTCTTTGTCTGTCTTGTAGTGGATTAACTTCTGGGTTTTGTGTTGGGTTGGGTTTTCCCCTTTTATTTGAGAAATGCTATTCAGATTATCCTGTTTTTCGTTTTTGTTTGTTGGGTTTGGAAGGCAAATTATCTCCAAGTCAAAGAAGTCATTCAATTTCTATGGAAAATGGAGAATGAAGAAATCGGTATTTGACCACAGGACAGAAAACAAATGATGCATATTCTCTATGTTTTTCTTTCATGGTATTCTCTATGTTTTTCTTTCATAGTTCCGTTTCTTGAATTGAATCCTGATTGTGGACATTGGATTGGGGTTTTCTCTTTCTATAAGAACCAGAGAATAAAGGTTGCAGATTCTCTATGTTTTGCTTTCATAGTTAGTTTTCTTTAATTGAATGGGTTGAGGTTCTCCCTTTTTATTATTTTTCATACCTCTTTTATTATTTGAGTGCTACTGCAATGTAGAGTTATTTTCCATTCTATGGTGGGTTCTGACATGGTGGACAACTTTTTATTATTTCATACCCTCTTTATGGCATTGGTAAACATTGGTTTTTTTTGTCAGGGTTGGATTTCTATCAAGGGCCTGCAACGACAATATTTGTTTCAGTGCTCGATATTGCAGTGGATATCTCTCAAATTCTGATGGATCATGACTACTCTTTTTTGTATGCACATGCCTTTTTCAGCTGTAGGAACACCAAGTTGCAGAAAAAATAAAAACAAGTTTCCATCATGAGCAGGAAGACACTATGGATGCATCAGGAAGACAAATCTCGTGGGTGAATTATTTTTATTTTGTATTTTATTTCCAAACGCATTCACATACTTAAAGGCTATTTTATTTTGGGCCTTTGTTTGCAGGAAGAAAGAGGCTGCCACAAATATTTTGGAAAAAGAGGAAGTCTTTATGGAGCATAGTTTTGTAGTGATTTCGGTGTTAAAGGGAAAGAGATAATTTGAATAACTTGATAAAATTGACTGTATCAATTAGAGACATCAGAATGTTGGATTAAATTTGTCGTTTCTTTGATGTGTGATCCCATTAGAGGGTGGTGTGCTTAAATGTAAATGTATAGGACACTTTGGAAATTATATTTCTACGGGGATTTTTTTTTTATATTTCTGTATGTTTTTTTCAATATCCAATTAGTGTTGGGTAATGCACTCTAATATACAAAAAATCTTGCAATTGCATGTGTTGTGCATTGCATAAACTGAATGAATATTCTACAGTAAACCTTCGTATTGTTAATATTCTATCATTCAGAATGCAAACTTCGCATTCAAATGGTTCTGCTTTGTCCATTCTAAATTATAAAGAAGTTTATCCAATTAAATTGGTGCAGACTATTGTATGTGTCTGAATCTGAATTACCACAATGCATTGCATATTAGCAAGTTGGATGATTAGCCCATCTATAAATTTGGGGCGGCACACGAAATTGGATGATACCATAGGCTGGACACCCTTTATTACATCTTCATGTTTTCTGAAACATTACAAAGGCTTGTTTTACATACTGTTTACATCAATTGAACCATCCAGAAATTATTTACATAAACCGACTAGACCATCAAGAATGCAATGTACCCTGTTCACAATATTTATGGATTTTATGTTTTGCACCTCTTTGACAGTGTTTGTTCTAAGAACATGGGTTATTCATTGAAAGAAACTCAAATCCAAGCTCTGAAATCTGAGGATTCTCTTCATAACTTCTTGATTTGCACATACTGTGCATAAATGGAATGAAGGCAGGACATCTATAAGACCTAGCTAGGATGAGCAAGAGGTAAATGATATGTGGTACACAATCACCTCTTCTAAGACTTGACAATTATAAATTCCTGTAACTACAGAAGAAACTAAGAATCTAGTTTACTAATGGTTACTAATTTAGTAGCCAAACTATTCAGCTTTTTAATTGGTGATGATCCTCACATGAGAAACATGATTTATACATTACAAATTCATATACCATAATGGAATGGCACTCAAATAGAAGTCTTACACATTTGCATATGATAAAAAGATCACAATTATAAAAATTGAAAATATCAAATCACGAGACACTTTCTATTTGAAGGATTCCATCTCTTTGTATAGTAGTCAGTTAGCTCCGCAACAGTTGATGAACATTTTCTTCTTCAATGATTCTTCTGATTCCCAGGAAGAGGATGAATGCAGAGATGTTGAAACCCTCTTTAGATGTACATAAGAACCCATCCATGTTCTACTTTGCCTGCTGATGTGAGATCTGAGAGCATAATTCCAACTGCAGAAAAAATATATATATACATATATCCCAATCATGTTCTGAAAAATAATACCCAAAGCCGAGTGTTTTCTTACGTCCCTTGCAAAAACTCTCTAAGCTTCATTCACCCTCTCTAGTTAAAGATTATTGTGACAAAGAAATGACATTTTCTAAACAGGAGAGAGAGGTCACTAAAAAAAACACCATTAAGAAAAACAAAGGCCCAAGAGAGAGAGAGACCAATAGAGGTGGAGACAGAGAAAGATAGAGAGGGAGAGGATGAGAGATGGGCCAAAACCCTGAAAGTCCCCAACACTTTATCCTCCGTTTCAACCCAAACCCTCAAAATCCTCAAACCCTGACCTTTGATTTCTGATCCAACTGAAAATCCCAAAACCCTATAAAGAAAAAGCAAAAAAAAAAAAAAAAAAAAAAAAAAAAAGGAAAATAATACTCGTACACAGGGTTGTGGACGATTCCCCCTCCTCCTTTTCCTTCCAGTTCGTCCTTTCTCTCTTTCTCCGTTTTCCGTAGGAGAAAATTCAGAGAGACGAGCATGATATGCTGATAGAGACGAGCAAGAGTGGAGCCGAGGCAAGAGATGATGATCAGCAGTCGGTGAGGCAAGTTGGAGAGGAGGGGCTGCTTTTTTATTTCTTTCTTCTTTCCTTCATTGAACTGGTTTTCTCTCTTTTGGGCGGGAAACGAAAAAAAAAGTGTGGTTTTTTAGGCGTCTCTCTTTTTCATTGCTTTTTGTTGACCGAATCCAGAGCCGTTCGATTGCCACTTGATATGAACGGCTGAGACCCTTTACTCTCATATAAGGTGAGAGTAAACTCTCACTGACTATGTCAACTCTCACTTACTATCAAAGCACGCCCGTGCCCAACTCAAGCCTATAGGCCTGATTTACTAGTTAAAAATATGAAATGTTTACATTCAAAATCACAAAAAAATTCATATAGAAAAAACCCCTTATTGAATGAATGAAGAAGAAAGGCCCTAAAAATAAATTTGAATGTGTACCACAAAAGGAAAGAAATAGAAAAAGAACCCCATGTAATTCTAGGTATATAAGATCTTAATTGTTATCTCAATTATGAGTTACAGTATGGACAGTCAAAATTGCAAACTAAAGCCCAAGCCCTAATGGGACATATATATATATATATATATGATGGGGCCAGCTCTCCTAAGCTCAAGCTTAGGATAAGGTAAGCTCAAGTATATGGTGGGGCCTACCTGGAGACCCATATGGGGATGGGGGTAGGGGGGATTTTGAAGGACTCTCTAGGATCTTCCTCTCTGCAAAAAATCAGCTATAACCGTGATTTCTATCTCTCTCTCCCTCCTCCAGCCTCTGTCTCCCCACCGTCCGCCAGGCCCCGACTCCGATCGCACGTCCGCCAGCCTTGTTTTCTCTCCCACACCTCTCTCTCTCTCTCTCTCTATTCCACGACCCTCCGCCAGTGCCCCGATCTCGATCGTACGTCCGCCACCCTCGCTCTCTCTCTCCCGTGACCATCCGCCAGGCCTCGACGCCGCCCGCCAGCAACCCAACCCTGATTGCACGGCAGGTGAGCCATCTTCCCTTCACTCTCTCGTCTGAGCTCCTCTCCCTCCCTCTCTCTCTATTATTTTTAACCTTCAATGCCCTAGGAGTTTATCTCCGATTCTAGATGCATGTGTGTTATCCTCTTTCTCGGTAGTTGTACCACTCAAACTGCAACTGCACCTGCACCATGGAATAGATTTTATTCTGTTAATGTTCGATGTGGATGAGTTGTGTTGTTGAAATGATTTGTTGGTGAATATGGATTGAGAGCCCTTTAGTGAGCAGTAAAAAAGAACCCCATTTGGATGCCCACCTCAATTTTTTCGCATGATCAATCTACTGATTGGAGCGAAATGATGTGCCAAGTCTTTGAATCCATCAATTAATTATACTTGAAATTTCTATACTCAAATCTTAAGTCTTAGCTTATGATTTGAAGTTTTTCCATTGAATTAGCAGCTAGAGCCTTTTATGTATTTTTTTAAACAGTACAATTTCATCACCACCTATAGCGATGAACTGTGTAATTTATAAGGCACCTTGTTCCTGTGTAAACCACTGTTAGCATGGTGGTGAGACTGCATCTTTGACTAAAGCATGGATTTGGGTTTAAGCCTGTTACCCCAGCAACATCAAGGGGATATGGTGAGAATGAACTTGCAAAATTTAGTTCAATTTATGAAGAGGAAACAAACAGGATCTGTAATGAGCATCTTACAATTAAGCCTATCCTCCTACTTCAGTTAGCATTTGCTAGCCATCTTTTTTGTTGGTTTATTTTCCTTTTCAGTCCTCTTCCCCGCGTCTACATATTTGTCAACTACATGCAATTTAAGTTATCTAACACTCTCCTGTCTTGTGTCTCTTGTTGTTAGATTTGTTCAGTTTTTTTATTTTCTCCCCTTTTAAAGTGAATGCTTTTTGAGACTTACCATTTACCAATGAAAAAAGGTTATTTGAAACCAAAGCAGATCCAAATAAATAATCTGCAGCTGTTCATCATGCCAAGTTCATTCCTAAGATTGTTTGGAACTTGGCTGCCGAGAACTCTGGTTATGTGCAACTTTGGTTACATGTAATTGGTTATGGCAATGAAAAAACAATTTTGACCTTTTGAGTTATGCATGAACGGTTCATTAATGCATTTACCGTTGTGGGAAATCTCAACTGGGAATCAATTTTGATGTTGCTTAAATCTACATCAGCTTCACTGTCAACTACATTGAACTGTTTCTTTCGTATTTTTTTGTAGACAGATACTAAGACAAGCAGCTCAATCGTGAGGAATTTGTAGAATTTATTCAGAAGTTGACAGCTGAAACACTTACTGTGGTAAGTGGGAACATGATTGTTGCTGTGGTTGTAGCACCCATGATTGCACTGATGACAAAGAGGGCATGCCCGGTGTTGGTAAGGTGGTTCAGAGGATTCCAAATTATATTTACGCAACCATCATCACTTTGGGAGTTGTCTTGCTCCAGAACTCTGGCGAGGTGGAGTAGCCAGCTAGCTAGCGTTCATTCAGTAACCTTTCTTGTAAAAAGAGATTGTCATCCTTTAGAGTTTAGTCTATTTGTAAACATGTAATAAGTGTGTGCATGTTGATTTGTTGTGTTGTCCATGACAGTCTCTGATAACAAATATTCCAGTTGAAATGAAATGGATTCATTTTGAAATTAATTTGATGCATTTGGAACAGGGGTTGAATGTGTTTGGATATTTAAGTGAACAGGGGTTTTCATACTAACTACAGTTAAGAGAAAACTTGTATCTATCTCCAACTTAAAGAAGAGCTGAAACCAGCATCATGGCCATGATATACACTCAAATAGTTAGATTGATGTCTTAATACGAAGAGTTCACTGGCCTGAGGTGTTAGCTGGTCGTATCTTCTTAGAGCATCATAATTCATAAATAATCACACTACCTACAGCTATCAACATTCAGCACCATATCCATCACCTGTGCTCGGATGATTAAACCAAAGTGGTAATCAAAAGTGGAGGTTATAGTTTAGCCTAGAAAAAACTATGAGACGCATTTGTTTTCTGTCTTTGAGTAGAAAACTGGACTTTGTGAGGCTATGCAATTACCATGATGTCCAGCAAACAGTATAGATGAATCCACATGCATACTTGTCCAATAGCGTAGCCATTCTGAATGTATTGTCAAACATCTTGCCTCCATCAACCAATTATAATCACTTACATTACAAACATGGCACAACCTGAAACACAGAAACATGCCACAACCTGAAACCTCTCCTTTGCCACAACCGCTAACACAAAGATGCTAAGAGGTGCAACTGGAAGCACATTCATTTGCTAGTTTTAAAGTGCCAATTACATATTTGAACATGGATTCATGAAAAAAAAAAGTCTAGTAAAAAAAAAATTACAATCAGGATTACAAGTGTAATTTACTTCAACTCAGTTAATGTGCAGCTTTTCCACTCAACACATTCCTTACAAAAGTAGAATAATCAGAGTCAGAATTACATGGCCATTTTCACATAACTTTAAGTTTCTATACTTTCTCTTAAAAATTGATTTTATTGCTTTATCTCTTGAAGCGATGCTTTTATTTCTTCATTCCAAACAGCATTTTGTCCTCATTCTGAATTTGCATCATATATAAATCTTGATGGAATTCCATCCATCCAAATGAATTGACCACAGCCTCCTTTTTCTTTCATACAAATTCACTGCAAAGAGAAGATGAATAACATGAGCAAAAGCAAGAAGATGAATCATGATATGAAAGGTCAACAAAGAAAATTATCAAATCAAGGTACACTAAGAATTAATAAACTAACGAAAATAGGTCTAATCATAAAGGTGGGATGGAATGAAAGCTCATGGTTTGAAGGAAAATGAAGATGAATCGGATGTGAAAAGAATTGCTTCTACTCCGAGTACATGGTATAAAATCCAGAATATCTCAGACTTTCTTTAAAGAACAATTCAGCGGAAATTTTCACCATTAAAGAACAAAATCAATTCAGCGGAAATTTTCACCATTAAAGAACAAAATGCATAGTGGAAATTTTCAGACTATTTCTTATGAACAATAGCAGAAATCCATGCCTGAAAAAGCAAGAATAAAATGCAGCCTAAAAATATAGTGACCATAATTTGGACCACAAAACAGCATGAAATGTATGCTGTGACTGATTTCTAACAGTTCCACTCCGCTTTACATTAAATTCAAGCTTAACATTGATTAGTCACATTTGATAATTCATTTGTTCCACTCCGATTTCTAACACTTAACATTCAGGCTTGGATCCGGCCCACAACTTGGAATGTTAGCTCTAGGACCAAAGCATTTGCAGTCCCATGAGCCTTTTTTTTTTTTTTTTTTGGCAAAGTACTTGGGCCGTGTTTGATGGTCTGATCATGATCACTATAATCAACCATTCCACCAAAAAAACATTTTTTCCAAAGGAGAAAAAGGCAATCGAATTTCCCTCCTTTTTTTCTTCTACTAATCTTCCTTTAGCTAAGTATGCTTCAATAACATCTTTACCAACATTGACACAACAATACCTTCCCTCATCACTCTCTCTACCCATGATTAAGATTTAAGACATTTGTGCTGTAAACAAAAATACCTCTCCAATAACACATAAAACCCCATATTTCATATCTCCTCTGTCTCTCATCTTCTCTAACGTCTCTCTTTCTCTCCTTTTACCAAAACCTATATCCAAAAACCTTCACTATGTTAACAAAAACCCCAAAATCCTCGTCTGGGTCTTCTCATTTTCTCACTTTCCTTCTCATTCTCCTCACTTTCTCTTGGGCTTTCAGGTATTGGTCTGATCTATCACTTCATGCAAAGTTCCAAGAACACAAATAAATAGAAGATTTTCAAAGTGCAAAAAACTAATTTCTGACGGAATGTTCTCCAATAGAATAAAATCTATTCCATGGTGCAGGTGCAGTTGCAGTTTGAGTGGTACAACTACCAAGAAAGAGGATAACACATGCATCTAGAATCGGAGATGAACTCCTAGGGCATTGAAGGTTAAAAAAAACAAAGAGAGAGAGGGAGGGAGAGGAGCTCAGACGAGAGAGTGAAGGGAAGATGGCTCACCTGCCGTGCAGTCAGGGTTGGGCTGCTGGCGGCCGGCGTCGAGGCCTGGCGGATGGTCACGGGAGAGAAAGCGAGGGTGGCAGGCGTATGATCGGGATCGGGGCGCTGGCGGAGGGTCGTGGAAGAGAGAGAGAGAGAGAGAGAGAGAGAGAGAGAGAGAGAGCAAGGCTGGCGGATGTGCAATCGGAGTTGGGGCCTGGCGGACGGTCGGGAGACAGGGGCTGGAGGAGGGAGAGAGAGATTGGAATGGAGGGAAAAGAGAGGTTGGGTTGGGATAGGGGGAGCCGAAATGATTTGGGGGAAATGAGAAGCGGGGGAAATGAAATGGAGAACAGAGAAGCGCTTTTCCAAGTGTACAGACACGAGCGGCTGGCACACTCCAGCTTAGGATAATATAAACTGCAGTGCAGGAGAGCAGCCCTCATGTTTAAAATCCCCATATATTTAGTTTTAGCTCAAAGGGACTATAAAGTTGTGTTATTATGTAATTAGTCACCACCACAATTTATAAAATGCAAAAATATAGCCCAGCGCATGATATGCAAGATAAGTTTTATGATATACTTACATTCCTTACCTGCTAAAAGGTAGACCTTGTGGAAAAGCCCTCCCCAATTTCCTGGGCGCACTTATAACAACACACATGCACCGGGTAAATCTAAACTATTGATTCGAACACAAAATGTGGGTGCCAAACCCACACTTTATGCCAATAAACCAACACTCAGGAGGTATCTAATATTGATCTTAAATACGAGTTAAATTGAGCATTTAGTTATTATCCTAAATGAAGTTTTTCGCTTGAATTTGAGGGGATCCAATCTTGATTAGGAAATTGCAACATTTGATTTGAGAAATTCTAACAAAGTGAAACCCTACTTAGTTTGAGATTGAGGATAATTTCAGGGAATAGATATTTGAATGGCTATGGATTTTTAAGAAGTATGAAGCATGTAGAGATATGAAAGCAACAAAGAGGAGTCCGGATCCCCAATTTCATTGAAACGGGGAGATACGAGATGGGGCTGTTTCATCCTATCAACATTCGTCAGCCGTATAAAATCTCTTCTTTTCTTTCTTTTCTTTTTTTTTTTTTTTTTTTTTTCCATTCAAAGAAGCAATTGAGAGAGTGCATTAGCTAACGTGAGATTTTATACAGCCGGCGAATATCTATAGGATCAAACAGTATCTCTCCGTTTCAACGAAACAAGGGATATAGACATTTAATACAACTTACCAATATTGATAGGATGAAACAATATATCCCTGTTCCAAATAGACAGTGCATCCGAACTCAACCAAGAGGGTAGAGATTTGAATTGCCCTTAAGGATGATCATAGATTTTAAGGATCCTGCTAGATAGATGACTCAATGATTGGTCAACATGTGATGGCTAGGTGGCATTACTCAGGATACTTTATTTCAAAATCAAGAGCTTGTAGCCCCTCACACCTGCTGGTTTTATATATATATATATATATATAAATAATTATTTATATAAGAAAATGATTTCTATGTAAGTCTGCTTATTATTCTACATCTTTTTGTATTGTTATTTGGGAAATATTCCTACTAATTAGTATCTTTTGAAAGAAACAGTTTTTTTTTTTTTTTAAACACATAAAGATATGCATGTTTTTAGCTACATGCCCACTGACCTATGTTTAGCTAAGCTGATTTTACTTGTGGCTAGATATATGTTGACATTTTAGGCAAATGTGGTTATCCTTGATAGAGCTTCCAACTGAGAGACTTGACAAATCCAAATTCGAGTTCTACGCGAACTTTGGTTTCTATGCATCTCACCTGAAAATGGGTTTGAACCAATGAAAGCCTGATTCAAAGCAAAGGAAAAAGAAATATTAGTCAATCCACTGATAGCTCAGTTGGTGAGGCACCTTCTTTCAACAGAAATAATCAGAATGAGTACTTACCTTCAAAAAGGAAAAAGAAATGATAGAACATAACCTATATATAAAGGGACGTGCTCCTATGAGAGGCACTCTCACCAACTTGGTGAGAGATGGGTGGGGGTCCTCACATTTAAGTTAGGGGCCCTTGTATTTAAGTTGATGAGAGTAGATATGGAAGTGAGGGCCCCCACCCATTTCTCACCAAGTTGGTGAGAGTGTCTTTCATAGGAGCACCTCTTATATATATAAATATATATATATATGGAAGATGCTCTTATGAGAGCATCTCTCACCTTACTATAAGAGATAAGATGGGGGCCCTTACATCTATATCCAATGCCAACAACTTAAATGTGAGGACCCCCACCTTATCTCTCATAATAAAGTAGGAGCATCTCCCTATATTCCCTATTTATATATATATATTATTTTAAAAAAAAGGGTGAAATACTCCCTTTTTTTCTAGAGTATCTTCAGTCCTTTTGTATTGTGTTGTATATAAAAACTTCATGGGGTTGCTATAGTCATAGTTCGGCTTTGGCGGGCCTCAACTCTAGGGCCTGAGTGCAGCCCAATTAGGGTTTTAGACCTTAAATTTAGGCCCAAGCTGCATTGGATAGTCCAGATGCACTGTTTACAAACTTGGTTAAGGAAGATCATGGGTTGGGTTTGTGTGCTGGCATCCCTAGTGTTGGGTCTAATTACAGTGGCTTGGTAGCTAAGAGGGTCGGACTTGGAAGTTGGAATTCTATGAAGAAACAAAGCGCATTCAGAGCAGTCAACAGGCTGATAGCCACAATCAAAATCTTGAACCATCAAGATTGCACCATCCAGGCCAGGCCTACTATGAATTTTGATGATATCGAGCATGGGCATGACCCATTCATAGCCATTCTAATCATGCCTGGTTAGAGGCACCGCATTTAAGGAACATTTTATACTAGCTACTAACCTTATATGCTAAAATTAAAATTCTCATAAAAATACATGACACTTGAAATGCCAAGGATAACAAGCCATCACATTAATGAGTGTCCGTTTTCTTACTTCTAGTTGTATGCAGGGCAGAACCAGGAGATATATAAATATATATATATATATATATTGTTTGTTTGTGTTGGGGGGGTAGCCAACAAAATTATAAATTTAATGATAAAATACGTAATAATCAAATTATTGAAGTAATACTCGATGTTCTTTCATTATGTTGAAATCATCAATTATTGTTTTAGCATTGATTTTTTCGCAATCTCAAGGTGAGTAGTGGTCATTTCTCATGTTTGTAACTTATAAGTTACAATTTAAAACTTTATTATCTAAAACCTCAAAGAAAAAAAATGAGAGCATCCCATATCTAAAATCTAAACCATTAAAAAGCATGGTTCCACTAGTTTTTATCTCCCTAAAATAAATTTCTTTAATTGGATTTTTTTGACATGAATAATAATAATCAAAATGAAAAATACAATTATATTTCTTTATTCACAATGGATAAAACTCTGATTGAGCTAAAAAATAATGTAATTATACAACGTAAATAGATATTGATTTTAAGTGAATTAGATTTCTATAAGCAACAAGGATTGAAAATACATAATGACATGTATTGAAATTGGTACATCTATGCAATTTAAAAAAGATTAATAAAAGAGAAAGTGGGTTTGTCGTTCTTCTTCACTCATACCTCAAAATCTCTGTAAGTTTTCGAATCTCCAAACAAAAGATGTACTTTCTCCTCTTCCTTTCTTAGATCATAAGATTTGGGGCAAATGTATATAGATTAGAATGGTAATTGAAAAATCTTTTCTCCAATCTCCATCAAGCCTTCTTTATTTGTTTTCCTTTCCTTTTTTTTCTCCTTTCTTTTTTTTCATTTTAAGTTTTCCTCAAAATCGATAACATTTTTGTTTCATTTTTCTAAAGTCAAAACTATATTTTCAAAAAATCTCTAAATGAAGGAGGGGTCATCCTTGGATGGCCACACATAGGATGGTCCAAAGCACTAACTTTAGGGAATTATCAAATGTAGCCCCGCCGCCCCCCCCCCCCCCCGGTCCGCCCCTGGTTGTACGGCGAGTAATGCCCAATCAATGTCCCCCAAAAACCTTTTTTCTTTTTTTTTTTCAAATACATCAATCCTTTGAAAATAATAGAGAAGCCAAGGCACTCATGGTTTGATAATGTTGGCATTTAGTAGCCATACCATACACATGCCTACCAATTAATCACTTGGTCTTCACCATGATGGTGGGCAGCTTGGTAACTCAACTAATAGAGTCAAGTGAAGTAAAGTTGATTTTGAAGAAATAATAAAATATAAGTGGGTTATTCTGGTATTTTATTTTTAGTTGTTTGTTATGAAATTTTTTTGACTTTTTGAATGAAAAAATGAAGTTTTTTTTTTGTATTTTTAGTAGATAAATGTAGTGATCAAAACACTTTTGATATGACATACTGCCCAAAAAAATAAAGATTTTATTTGACTTAGCTCAGGCTCCTTTCTCAAAGCTCCCCAAGTGGCATATATGATTGCAGAGTCACCAGTCAGCAAATTCAATCTTCATTCATTCAGCGCGTGGCTACCGTGGATGAAGCGCGCCTTAAAGTCGTCTATCGTATGTCCGACCTAAATGTCACACCATGTCTCTACCCTTTTCATTTCACCAAAAAAAAGTCTCTCTTTTCGGGAGGGAGATGTGGGTCCACTTTCATCGAGGGTAAGTAGATTGTCAATCCTTCCTATGAAATTCTAATTGAATTTTTTTTTTCATTTTTTGTCTGGGTGGGTCCATCTAGTCACCTGCTGTATGTAATGATTCCTATTTTTAAGGGGCCATTCGATTTCGATGGCTTTGTACTCAACCTTCAACATCTAATTATTTGGATTAGTCTCAAAATGCAAATAGATTTCACTTTAATCTCCCCATAAAATAAAAAAATTAAATTAAATAAATGAATAAAGCCATACATTTATAATTATCAATCATTTACTCAATGTTCTATCGTTTTCCTCTCCGAGTCCAGGATGTTTGTTTTGGGCTTTGTAGCTTGTGTGATGCTACTTTAAAATTAGCCTCTTTTTTTTTATTGGAACTCAAAGAATTCTTATCTAGAGAATTTCTAAGTTTTCAAACATGTGGAATTCCTAAATTTTCATTTGTAATTGAGTATCCAAAAATTCCAACAAAAAAATAAGGAGGTTGGAATTATAGAAATTTTAAAGGTTATTTGAGACTTTTTAGATGGCTGAAATTTTAAATTATAATAAAAAAACCCATGGGACAAACTATGATAGCATGTTCATGAATTCTCAACATACCAAACTCTTGTCAAAAAGTTGTAGTAAAGAAACAGCCAGTAGGAATACACATGTTTGAGCTTCCCGACACTAATAAGTTCCATAGTCAATGCCATGTGTCCTCAAAGACAACAAGGAAAAAAAAAACAATAGACAGTGACGAATCCAAATGAGATCTGATCAGCTTTAACTTGGAGAGATTTTGATCTTTACATAGAGGAGGGATCTCTATTTAAAATCCAAGTAGTTTAAAATAGGGATCTTTACATAAAAAGACATTCAGTATTGATGCTAGATGACCTATTGCCATTTTTTAATACTTTTTTGCCCATATTTTGGGCTATTTTTGTTTGCGGGATGTTAGGATGAATCGCACTCTCATGGTAAAAATAATACCTAAAGAAGAATAATCTATATTTTTATCGTATCTGAGATCCAAAACCTAAAATCCCATAAATTCTTAGGAATAAAAATATAACAACCTCAAAAATGCCATCTTTCACTCTCCTCTTTTCTACCGCTAAACTTTGTCCAAAACTCATAAAAATCCATATTAGAATTTAGTGTTTCAAAAACCTTGAATAAATAAAGTTTGGACTTTATGTCATCAAAATCAAGGAACGTCTAGGCATAAAATCTAAAATAAAAAAGAGCCCTTAGGGGGTCGTTTGTTTTTTTTTCATTTACATATGTAATGAAATTACATGCGTAACGGATACACATAAATCATGTTTGTTTGGTGTGATTTCGATTTGCATGTGTAAAATAGATATGTAAATGGTGTGAAAACTGGCCCTTTTTCTGTCTAAGATTTTCACACCTTAAGAGGTGTGAATCACTCTCACAAGGTACTGTTACCAGGCGGACTACTACAGTACTATTATGAGCAGTCTGCCTTTTTTTTTTTTTGTGTGGGCCCCATTTGTAACATCCGGTCTGTTCATTTCCTTAAGAAGCTCAAACACGGCCATGTATCCAATTTTCAACCGTTGATGATGCATGGGGGTTGAGATATTATCAACATAATTACAGCCATTGGATTAATCTATTGTAACTTAACATACCCAGTCCGCCTTTTATGATTTGTTTGATGTTCTGGGCCCCATCTGTAAAATCAGGACCGTTCATATTCTTCAGAAGCTCAAACACGGCCATGTATCCAATTTTCAACCATTGACGTTGCTTGGATGTTGAGATAACTTCAAACAATATACAACCTATTCATAGATTCACATGTGAAATGTTATGCTAGTAACAAACAGTGGAATCTGTTTCACATGTGAGTCATTTATGCAAATGACTCCCATGTGGGTCATTTACACATGTGAATCACTTTCACGGTAAACGGACGACCCCTAAAACTCACATTCCCTCATTATCTTTAATGCCTGAACCCTATAAGAACCCAATCTTTTTGAAAATCTTTTTCTTTGAGTTAGAGAGTCCAAAAACTAGTACCTTCTCAGCTCAATTCAGTTAGTTCAAAGCCAAAACAACCACATAACTTATTTCCCTTTTCCAATTAAAAACCACATACGTCTTTTGTATTGTAATATCAACCCCACAAATCCCCTAAAGAAGTAAAACTCCTACAAAAATTTAAGAAGAAGAAAGAGCTAAGAAGTGCAATTTTTCCATTTGGTACTCTGCAATGTTAATTCCATTAGAGCAGTAGTCGCAGCAGCCACCACCTCTTGTGGCGATCCCAACGCATCCAGTGATATCGTGGGATATGGGCAAAAAAGTTTAAAAAGAAAAATGAAAAAATGGCGAGAGCCGCTCTTGGTATATTTGGTATTCCCAAATTTTAACCTAATGGGAGTTTGTCCCTCTCATCGATTGTGTGATTAAAATGCAATTAACATAACCTTATGTAGTCTTTTTTTTTTTAACAATTTTTTCCATCAAACCATTGATCTTAAGGTGAGACAAACACCTATTGAGGTATACCTCATAAACTAGGAGGGTGTTTATTTTGAGCTGAGGCAAATCAAAGTGGGGTTCAGAGGGGGAAGACCCCCTCACCCGTCTTACTCATGTTGCCATGAGGGAAGTGGAACTCTACATTGAGCCCCACCCATTTGAAATCCTAACTAGTCAAAATGAAAGACCCTCTCGTTCAATGAGACGTTCCTAGATATTAGTCCAGTAAAAGCTAGTTTCACGATAAAACTGAGCATATGGTATTCTTAATTATATACTTAATCTTATGATAAGACCAATCCTAATTGGAGTGGACTTTGCGAAAAGCCCATAGGGTGTTTATTTTGAATGGTTTGGATGTTCAATAAGTGTATCCAGCTAGTGAGTTTCACAATTCACACCTTGAGTGGGAATTTTGGGCCTGTTTGTCCGTACGGTGAATTGAAGTATGGTAAGGTGAAGCATCAAATTAAGAGAGAATATAATATAATGTGTTATGATGATGTTTTGTTTTTAGCTATTTGGTATGTAATTTTCTTAACCTCATGTATATAAAAGTGGAGTTTTTTTGTCTTTTAGTGGAGAAAGGAGGTTGCTTTTTTTATTTTTTTTTTGAAAAATTCGGACGGAAATTTGAAATTGTGGACTTTTGATATGACTTATTGTCTGGATTCAATTTACTTTTACTTAACTAGTTAATTGCCAAACACGCCAGGGTATCCAAATCACTTACTTTGCATGAACACTTATCGCAGCATTGCCACCTATCAAGAGATCACACCTAACCAATCAATGAATTTTCATTAATTAATTAGGAGCAGACAAATTTACATGTCATCAATCAGACATAAGTCTTATTTTGATTGGAGTGGGAGCAAATTCTGATCAATTAAAAGGAGAAAAGAATTATTTGACTTATTTGAATTCATTATGCTGAGCCATAGTATTTTATATTTCAATTGTACCCAATATGGCCTAGCATGGCACGACTGAGGGCCGTGCTGGGTCAAACCCCAGCCAACATAGGCTCAGCACAACACGGCTGGGCTAGAACAAAAAAAAGCCAACTGGACCTAATTTTCATCTTTGATACTAGGATTGTCAAAATGCCACACGACCTGTAAACATGACATGAACACACATGATATTAATGGGTTCGGGTGGCCTCTTAACGGGTTCATCTCGTTAATGGGTCGGACCTGTTAACCCGTTAAATTAGCGGATTGTTAACTAATAAAACCGGTAACTCATTAACAATCCAATACAACCTGCCAAATGATAAATGACATAAATTATAAAATGCATGAGGGGTATTTTGATAAGTTCGAAAATGTTGAAGTGAAACCTTAAAACTTACATATAAAAGATCATTTTCTAACTCCTTCACTCTCATTTCATTAGCAAAAGAGAGTGTGTTAATTGATATGGTAAAAATGGATAAAATTATTTAACGGGTTAACGGATCATGTCGTGTAACCTGTTAAGTAAACGGGTCGTATTCGTATTTGATTTTTTGAGCTATTTATTTAATGGGTTGTATACAAATTAAGGTGATTCTAACTCTAATTCATTAACCGCAGCCCAAATACACAAGCAGAAACAGGACTGGATTGACATCCCTATCGGATACTAGAGCAGAATTCTTGCGAACAGACAGCCCTTCGGATCCGGACTCAATCCAACCTCCTTGTCGGCGTCGACAGCACTTCTTCAGCTCTCTGTTTTTATATCTCCCGCGGCGTGTCCATAAATGAAAGTGGGACCCACTTAATGGAACGCGTCTTCGCCCTAGTAGTCTTCACTCTTCTAAACGGTGAGAGTTCCATCCATGCCTACGCGTGTCTTCCTTCTTCCCCAAGCAAAAAAACAGTGCCCCTCTGTCTCTCCTCTTTGAATTTATTTCTGACAATCTAGTTCAAGATCCAGATCAACGGTTACGATCTTCTCTTGGTGTGGGGCCCATCTAACTTCCTACGTTTATATATATTGGGTGGAGGTCTCTCTTCTGGAACAAACCAGTGAGGACCTGCTTGCATGCCTTTTATGTGTTTTATCTGATCTCTGGAACAAGAGAGAAGGGGAGAGAAAGAGATCTTTGGATTTGTTTCTGGAAAATCTTCGTTTGAAACCCACATCAAAAAGCAGCTGGTAACTTTGTTTTCTCTTCTCTCTTAAGTTTCTTCAATCCATGATGTGTTTTGATGATTTGTTATGTTTTTCAATCTGGGTTTTCATTTTCCTCTCTTGTTTTCATTGGAAAGATTAAAAAAATCTCTTTTTTGGATTGGTAGAATTAGTATGATGATAATGGAGAATTCTAACATCAACTGATCTGTTTCGACTGTTTGGCGTAAAGCTGAGATTTGTTATGTTTTCCATGAATTCTCCCTTTCCTGACATGTTATGGGAAAGAAGCAGATGCAATTTGAGGCAATTTGAGGGTTTATTATGTAATTTTGGATTAATCTTTCTCAATTATCTGGAAAACACTTTCTGCTGGGTGAGTTGGTAACTGTTTTTCTTCACTCACATGAAGACAGATTTTTGCGTAGAATCACAGCAGTGCACAAACAAGCTCTTAGAGGATCTTTCCTAATTGCCATGATGAACTGGAATTGGTTCATTGCCACTCAACTATTAACATGGGGGTTTATTGTCAGATCAGGACTGTCAATTTCATAAAACCTGGCTCAGATGGTTTACAATATGAACTAGGGAATCCACACTATTTCAATGCTCTGACTTTTGAATTCCTGCTATTTACCACTTTGAATGTGGACCATCGACCCCTTTTTAAAAAAAATATATATATATATATATATAATAGAATCCATTTGAGAAGTTGAATTGTGTGTGTATGTATTGCTTCTGTGGTGATATAGGGGCCACCAGAAGGGTTGTCCATATTCACTGACAATGGTTGATTTGCTATGAACCAGACCACCTCAACATGCAGAGAAACAGAGCTGGCTGTGTGTGAAATAGTCCTCTTTAGCCATATGGATACAGAGAATATGGAATTTCCTCCACAATTAGACCCCTAGCACTATTGGAGAATAAGACAAGGAGAATTGTACTAATTGCATGGTTATGAGAAGTACAGTGCTCTTAAAACTTGGTCAACAGTTTCATCTTTTCTAGACACTGGTTTTGGCCGTGACCGTTAATGAATCTTAATGGCATAGGATCTGAAACCAAAACTCTATTGAGATGATATTTGTTCGACCATTACGTCATGACATTTTGAAGTGACATCCTTAAGATGCATGGGTTTGTGAAGTTGCTAGCTACTACTATCTAGAGAAGTTAGGCATTCTGACTTTGTATTTGGAAACCAGCCACCCTCTCTCTGTATGTTTCTTTTTAATGGCAATGAAGTTCTATCAAAAGCAAAAAGGCCTCACCTCCAGGGCTCTAGATGTACCAGTAGCTTTGGTTGACTAGATGGGATTATTGGAAATAGAGATAGTTAGCATTTGTATTGATTAAATAACGGACCTGAATTTCTGTGAAAATCTTAATTTAGGTTTGGGTCTATACAAGGGCATTGTGTATTGTTGGTAAAGTTGAGCTTGTAGAAACATTTTTAGTGTAGAAGATAAATACATGGAGTCTTGACAGTTTGAAGCCAAACCCTCAATCTAGGGGTTTTAAGAATGATTTGTTTGGACAGTTTTGTACTCGTATTCTATCTATTATCTTTCACGTAGAAGTTTGTCAGTGTTGAGTATAATTGAGGTATTGGATCATCAAGAAGTTGGGGTCGGCTTTAATCATTGTATATTGGGCTAAGAATAAGAGATGATAGCATAAAACCCCAAATACTAGCTAGGGTTAAAGGAAGTGAGAGCTACCTCTTAGTAGAATTTGACCCTATATGTATAAAATAAGTTCTAGTATTTTCTACATATATTGGAATTTTCAGGGCGAAGCAGGTTGTCCTTAAGCATAAAATGCCTAGCTTGTGAGCCCCATCTGGTGTAGCCTATGATCAATTTAAATCCCTCATACTCACCACCCTCATGAAGTAGCATGCACCCAAATTTGACACGCTTATTTCATAGGTCCTTTGATTGATAATACAAAGTTGGCACCTATCCAACTTTATGTAATGGCTATTATTTGGGCAACCTTTAGTCTCTCAAAGTAGTACCTCCAATGATCAAATGGTCCTAATTTCTGCATAGAGGTAGACTGCAGGGAGATCTTTCAAGTACCCCACCCTTCCAAGATTGTCATGCTTTTAGGTGGAGCAAATAGGCTAGGCTTTTTCACACTTGGGGATGCACTATCTCTTGAGAGTGACGATATATATACACCGGCTATCTAGTGTGCATGGTGCGAACAGTGAATTCCGTGTGTATCTCATAGTGGGCCCCACCTAATGGTCTGTCACCCACCCACAAAAACCCCCCAACCTAATGGACTCTACCATTGGATTGACTCTGCACCTGTTTTTAAAGGTGAAAATTTGTGGGTCATTGATTAAAGGGTTAGGATAATCATGTGTGCCCCCCTCATCGTACATTGGTAGGGCCCACCTAAATGATCTAATCCCCCTGAGGTTGCATCCCTAGTTGGGCCCCATAGCGAGGTGCCCATGGAAGGTTCCATGTGCAGGTGATAAGGAACACACACAACAAAAAATAATAATAACAATATATATGGGTAATTCTTCAAAACGCCTCAGTTTAAAAATGCCCCTTTTATCCCCTCTTTTTTTTTTTTTCATGGGCCTACCTTGAGTCAATCTAGTCTTTTCACACACACTGCCCCCATGAAGAGTCACAACTCCAAATTTTTACACTCATCCAACTTTTCCTCACCATTGGATTGAAATCATAATAAAATGATGCCTCTAAACCATTAAATTTTAGGGCCATGGACCAAAAGGTTAGGATGATCTTATAGTGTCAATTTTTTGCAAGTAGGTAGGTCTCATAAAGATCTTTCCATCCAATGGACTTCCATGATCATAATGTATCCCAGTGGTCCCAACTGGAAGGCGTTTTTCTCCTAAAAAACGCTTGGGCTCTGTCTAGCCTGATTATCATGTATCCCAGTGGGCCCAACTAGGAGGCGTTTTTCTCCTAAAAAATGCCCGGGCACCGTCTAGTCTGCCCTATAATATATATTTATATTTATAAGATCATGCTCAAATTGGATCTTTTCATGTAGGCCGCCTTTCAATGTTCTAAATCATTCAAAGGATCCTTCAACCCATTTTGGATGGGTTTGATTTCTTTCTTTTAAATGCTTCTGATAAAATGATCAATACTTGTCATAATGGAGTGAAAGTTTGGGCATCCATGAAATTAGGGATGCCAGCTTGAGTGGACAATTGTATAAGGGAGCCCCCTTGTGCAAAAAATCTGAATCTTTCAGAGGACAATCATGTACTGTGACATTGCTGTTTTTTCTCTGACCTGTCCATTGAGTGGCGATGATCAAACTTATACTTGAACCTATAAGCCATTCAGGCCCATTTGTAAACACGGGTAGGTGCATCTTTTGAATAGTTAGGATCTCCAGAAGGTGCACCCTAAGTATGTGCTTGCTTGTGAATGAGTGCGTAAGGGCTTATATTTTGTATGTGAAGGAAGGTGAGTACTGGAATAAATCAAAGTGAAAGCACTTAAAAAATGGTTTTGAAGTTGGACTCGACCATTAACGAGTGGAATCAACTCTCCTTGACATGGTATGCATATTTATGTAGGACTAAAACAGGACAAAACTATTCTGACTTGGATGGACAAAGGTGCTACTCGTTGCAACTTTGCAATTGGGCTGAGTCATGTTAAAATATTGGGAGTGACATTGGTCTAACTTGGTTTTAGAGTTCTAGGTGCAACGAGGCCTGAGTTGGCATAGTCTTATTAGACTTAGCCAATGCTAATCGACTCTAGTGTGACTGTGTTTCACTCAAGTCTGAGTTTTTAAATCTTGCTGTAAAAGGAATTACCAACATTCTGCAACTTGCAACTCTAAGAGGAATTATTAATTTGAGCATTTCTATAATCTCATCTCACTTATATCTTTGTCATACAAGTCTCCCATTGTTTGAAATGATTGCGTGCTACCAGATACAACTTAATGCTAGTGGGCCTGGATATTCAAATGTTCAAGGTTGTAAGTTGGCTTATTGCATTGCGCTCAAAAGTTTGTGCTGATCTTTGGATAGACATCCATAGGGTTACCAATTAAGGATGGACTTTTACCTATCATTTTTTATATATGTGTACGTGCGTACGTACATACACGTTTATGGATGAGGATTGCTAGGCCAACTTAGGGGTATCTAGAAAGAACCTTTAAATTAGTATCTGTATTCCATAGCTTATTGCGTGGATCGTTTTGTTTTCTATTTATCTTGCATTTTGTTGGGCATTCATTCATCTTAATTTTTTTTCCCATAATTTGGATACATATTCCTCAATATATCTGAAAAGAAATAAAAAAAATCTTGGCATTGCACTTAGGACGAGATTACCTTTAAGTGCTGGAGGGGCATACTATTCAAATTTCTAAGGTTGGAAGTTAGATCACATTTAAATTAGAATTCAATGTAATTCCTAGAATCCTAGAATTTCAACAGCAACCCTTACTCTCTGTATGAAAGGGAAGAAAAGTTCCTTGTCATTGCATTAGGGTGGTCACTCTTTAATTGCTAGTGGGGCACACTATTTGGATTTTTGAAGTTGCAAGTTAGATCACCTTTGTCATGTTCGGTGGCACTTATTAGGATTTAATTTCAGACTTTAGCTTTGGTCTCTGGATTGCAGAGAACCAGAAAGCTAGAGAGAGAGAGAGAGATTTTTCTGCTTTGTGGGTCTGGAGTGCATATTTCCTCAGATTCTCCTTGACATAGTTTTCAGGGGGGATGGTTTCACTTCCATTATCTCGTTTTGATTGGGTATATACTTCAGAGTTGAGTTGATAAGGGGCTCTACTCAAACAAATGTTATGTGGGGTTGTCATTGAAGAGTTTCCTCCATGACAATACAAGTAAATCTGTTGAAATATATGTTATGAATAAATATCATGATTAATTTGTTCAAATTCATGTTATAAATATATATCCTGAGTAAATTTGTTAAAATAATATATAATACTTTCCACATTGCCCTTTTTCCCTTTTTCCTTCATATAGCTACTTTAATTTACTTGTATACTATTTATCATATTTATCATTTTTGATTTGGGCAACTCAAAACGCAATGAGACGGTATTCATGTTTACTTTTGAAGTTGCTTATATTTTTTTTAGGTTGCATTTTTGATGTACTTGATCCTCATATTTCTGCAAATAACATGGTTTTTGTGCAGTTATCTTCATTCTTCCAGACTATATCAAGTGAAACTAGTGGGTTTATATTTTGTATTCTTTGCAGATAAGAGGGAAATCTGAATCTGTCATTGGAGGAGAAAAGGTACCGAAGGAGGAGCTTTATCTAAAAATTAATATCAAAGAGAGAATCTGGGGTGGATATGGAAAAGAAAATAGAGACGGAATTTGAGGAGAAAGTTAAGGTGAAACCTAAGGAAGACGAACATGCAGGTGAGAACCAAAAAGAGAAGGAGAAGATGGAGAAGGAGGATGCAGATAGTGACTTGAATGAGGAAAGCAAAGAAAAAGAAAAGAAAAAAAAGAAAGATAAAGGTGATGAGTCAGAGGGAAAAGAGTGTGAGGTCGAAGTGGGGAAAAACAAAGAAAAAGACAAGAAGAAGAAGAAGGATGAAGGAAAGATGAAGCAAAAGGAGAATGATGCAGATGAGGGAGAGGAAGAGAAGAAAAGCAAAGAAAAAGTTGAAGAAGGTCCAAAGAATAAGAAGAAAGAGAAGGAGGAGAAGGATGAAGAAGATATGAAGGGAAAGAAAGAAAAGGATGAAAATGATTCCAAGGAAAAGAAGAAAGAGAAGAAGGGAAAATATAGTGGTGACTCAGAGAAAAAAGAGAGTGAAGTTGGGGAGGAAAACAAAAAAGATAAAGAAAAGAAGAAAAAGAAGGGCGAAGGAAAGCCAAAGGAAGAGGATGATGAAGTTCCAAAAGAAAAGAAAGAGAAAAAGGGTAAGGGTGAAGAAGATTCAAAAGAAAAGAAGAAAGAGAAGGAGGCAGCAAATGAAGGTGGAGAGTTGGAGGGAGAAGAGTATGAAGTTGGAAAGGAAGAGAAAGAGAAGAAGAAGAAAAAGAAGGAAAAGGATGGAGAAGACTTGAAGGAAAAGAGTGAAGAAGATTCAAAAGATAAGAAGAAAGAGAAGAAGCAAAAAGATGAAGGGGATTCGAAAGAAAAGAAGAAAGAGAAGAAGGATAAGGATGAAGTAGATTTGAAGGAAAAGACGAAAGAAAAAAAGGAAAAAGATGAAGATCTCAAGGAAAAGAAGAAAGAGAAGAAGATGGGCAAAGATGAAGAGATAGAGTCGAAGAAAACAAAAGGTAGCAAAGAACACGCGGTTAAGGAGAAGGCTGACTATGAAGTGGCTACAAGAGATATTCAACTAGAAGGAGAGGACCCAGAGGATGAGGAGAAAGTAGACTCTTTCAAGGAGAAGGCGGCTCAAGAAGCGACTAAAAGTGAAATTAAACTGGAAGGAGAGGACCTGAAGGATGAGGAGAAAGAAAAGGCAGGGGAAGAAAATAAGGT
The DNA here is from genome assembly GCA_029852735.1 of Persea americana. Lineage (NCBI taxonomy): Eukaryota > Viridiplantae > Streptophyta > Magnoliopsida > Laurales > Lauraceae > Persea > Persea americana. The sequence continues at coordinate 71,913,574 of CM056809.1, forward strand.
GAAGGAAAAGATCAAGGACGATAAAGATGAGGAAAAGAAGAAAGATAAAAAGGAGAAATCAAAGAATGACAATGTTGATGACAATAAGAAAAAGAAAGACCTCAAGGAGAAGGGTGAGAAGAAGAGGAAGCTTGATGGAAAGGACAAGAGCAGGGATATCGCGAAGCTGAAACAAAAGCTAGAGAAGATTGATGCCAAGATAGACACCCTTAGTACCAAAAAAGAAGGTATCTTAAAGTTGATCGAAGAAGCCCAGAAAGAGCAACAAGAAGCCCATGAAGCTCGCAATGTTGGTGTGGAGTGACCCACTCGAGGTAGATTTCCCTTTTAGCATTGTGCCATGTGTATAACTAATAAAAAAAAGTAGATAAATGTACTGTTGCATGATACACCTTTATTTGAAATGCAGTGGTATTAATATGAAAGATTTTCAGTATTAATCTGAGAGCACTGCTTATATTTTCAGTATTCATGACCTGCCCATTGGTCTCTCAGGCAGTGACTGCCAATAGGAAAACTGCCATAATGAAGCGTGGCAATTGCGTAGGCAGTAGATCATTTGTCTGGAAGCCGCATTTTCCTGATTCATCTGGTTTTCTGAAGTGATATGAATCAGAAAGATGTGAGACTGTTGTGTTTCTCAATCAAGATTTAGTAGCGGTTCCATTACTCGGTTTTCTGATTGCTTCCTTACATTTTTCAGGTCCACTTTTGTGGTATGAACTAGTTACCAGTTCCAGAGACTAACCTATAATCCCACGTGAAACGTCACACTTAGTCATCATATCTAGTAAAATTGCTTACTGATGAAAGTTCTAACTTATAACGTAAAGCATTGTAGGCTGTAGCCCTTACAGTTATCCACTTTAAAATCCTTCGGGCGAGTTTGGCAACTCTACTAATAGAGTCAAGTGAAGTAAAGTTGATTTTGAAGAAAGAATAAAATATAAATGAGTTATGATGGTATTTTATTTTTAATTGTTTGTTATAGAATCTTTTTGACATTTTGTATGGGAAAGTGGAGTTTTTTTGTATTTTAATGGAAAAAGATGGTTGTTTTTTTACTTTTAGAAAAAGATGGAGGGAGTTTGAATTAAAGTGCTTTTGATGTAACATCTTGTATGAAAAATGAAAGCTTTACTTAACTTTTACTGTGTTAATAAAGTACCAAACTAGCCCTCATTGGGTTTAAAAGCTTGGCAGCATGTTAAAAAAAAAAACCGACTGTCGGCAGTTTCATGCATAGTTTAGAAACTTGAATTGACATGGCACCGGGCCACGGGCCATCGGCCTAGCAACTCGAGGGAGGAGTCTGACTGAGCATCGCGTGGTTGGGACTTGTGATGTGCAAATTGACCAAGATGGTTGCAACTCAGAATGAGGTTTTAAACAACTGGGTTCGCAAACGTGGCAATGGTGACTAATCTCCGGTTCTGATGAGCTGCCTTGTGTAGATTGTTGTTACCTATTTTAGTTGGTCTGTGATCATCCCAATTGGATATCCTTTTGGTGAAATCAGTTTAAACCCACGGGGTAGTTTAGTTGGTTTAGGACCATGGGTTGTTTCCGGAGGTTGAGGGTTCGAAACCGCGTTATCACATTAGGGCCATAGGGGATTTATCCGGCTTCACTTGGGCCCAAAGGGGTTAGTCCGGCTCAAAAGGACTGGGACACCCTCCAATATGAAAAAAAAAAATAAAAAAAAATAAAAAAAGAAAGTTAGATCTATGGGGGTAGCTTGAAGGAACTAGTTAGCATGGTGTGTATTTTTTGGGCTTATCATTGGGACCCTATAACTGGTGAGGGCCACCTTCCTTGAGACAATCTTAAGAGGCTGAAGTTGTCTCTTGGAATCCCTGAGATTTGTTTCACGATATGCATTGCTTGGATTGTTAAAATGACAAGGAATGAGGACTCTGTATCATCGCTATAAGGGAAAGATTGACATGGTTGACAAGAGTTACAAGATTGACACGGGCCAAAAAGTCAGGCCCAAGCTCGGTCAATTAGTCACTCGGGCCGGTTTGGGTTGAAGTAGGCATTCTACATTTTGTACGGGCTTTCTAACAACAACATTTTTACTAATTACAATCACTTCCTATTTGGGCTTAGTTGGGCTTTCTATTACTTAATCTAAGCCCAGCCGATTTCTTTCACTTTTATTTTATGATTCATTCTTCGATTTCTCTAATCAACAAAATTACAAAAGGATTCCTTCCTAATTGAAAGGATCCAATGGGGCATACCCCATTATAATACAAATAAAACCCAAAGCCCGGGTATAGGCAAAACTAAGCAGCAAGCGTAGACTGTAAATTCATCCCAGAAATTCGATTTGGAACAAGGAAATTATTCTTCATTTTCTTGCTCAATTTATTAGATCTCTTGGATATAGGAGAATAGTGCATATTATGAAATCTTCGAAGTAAAACATGCACCTTACTTGCTTTTAATCGGTCCTGGCAATTAGAATATAAAGGATTTATAAGCGCCTTTGTGAGGTTACTCTCACCTTCAATAGTAACTTCATCGACTTCGTAGGAGATTAGCTGAATCGGATTATAAACACTTAAGTAGTAGTCCTCTGATTGTAATAGACCATCTTCAGGGATGTCCTTACCCCTCCAAAATATTCCCATTAAGACAGGAGGCAAATGAAATATAGAAAGACGGCACCCAATGGGGGAACTAGATTGCATTATCATATGAGGAATCAAGTTTGTAGGGGGTAAGCCCCATTGACTAGTATACCTATCAGGTAGTGATAGCCCAAGATAAACAACCCGACTACTGTAACGCCCCAATTCCGAATACCAAGATTTCTGCCAAGGTACCTGAAGTTGGCGCTACTTCTCAAAAAGTCCGAGAACTTCTAAGATCATAGGTCCGCGGTGAGGTCCAATTTAAAACTTTTTTACCAACATATACTCAATAGTTGGAATTGCGGAAGCGTAAATAAATAAGCGGGAGCATACGTAATCATAGCGGAAGCATAAGGTATCATAAAAAGATATATCTAATGTAGGAGGGCTAAAGTCAAGCCTAAATATCAAAGTGTAAAGGTTAATAAGATCAACATATTAGTCTATCTCCCTGCTCACAACATAACCACTCGAAATCACAAAAGTAAATTACGCTCAAACACCCTGTGCGGGCACTCTATCCTCCGGCTCGACCGCCTAGTCAATCGGTCCCCATTTGTAGTCGCCAGTTATGGGCGTTTCGATGATCGCATCACCCGTGGAGTCAATGTCAAAACCTAAGCACCAAAGATGAGTTAGATCCAAGGATCTGGCAATGCACCATATATAGATAACACAGGATGAATGCATCAAAAGATAATAGAAACGATCAATTAATCATAAGAATAACAATGATACATAAGCTAGGCAATTGAGTAGTATATCATAATTGGAATCAAAATAATTAAGTAATCTAGTCTAACAAACAACAACATGGTATATTCACACAAGCTGGACACTGCGGGATATCATACCGCAGTCCTCCCATACTGTAAACAATTGCGGCGGGGAAAAGTAAGATAACCATGCAAGGGATAACAAACCCCGCTAATAACAATATAAGATGCCGATCACACCCATTTATCAACAATATAAAACACCGATCACACACCTTTATCACATTAAACCGGAACTAGTATCACACCGTCCGTCTAGCCATAGCTTATCATGATAGCTCTATTCACAACCAATATAGCTCATACTAGTGATGATCAGTCCAAAGGCTGAGCTTAAAGTAACTAAGTGAATGCTAATGCCGACTCAAGGAAACAAATACAGGTCTTGTGTCTGTCTAGGCTTGACTTGCGCGAGCAAGGTCCTACCACGTCCCTAAGAGGTCTAAGTACAATTACAATCCATAAAATATAGTCCAAGTCCAAGTCCAAGGCCCACAAACCATGGCCTTAGTCTAAAACAATACAAGTATAGTATTCATGTTCATTCCACAAGTAATCAATCCATACTCATTCATAATGAGTCAACAATTCATCATAACCAATCTCTCCATTCTAGGGTACCACACACGCAACTTAGGCCGTATGAGAACTTGCCTAGCCACAGACACGGGTCATTAATCACCAATTACATCACTGGGTCACCACTAAGTAATCCTAGGTTCATGTCCTCCAATTTTCAATTAATTAACATGTTTATAGCAATAACAATGATATAAGAGAAGTAAAATGTATAATAACCTCCAAGCAATAGAATCAAATAGAATAAGGCAAGGGTCCAACCTAAGTAATGGTCCCCTGTTCAGGTTCAGGTCCTCATCAGTTAATTGATTCCTAAACAAAATCTCAGATGCCATGGATGTTGTATTTGGTGCTCTAGAAGTTACGGGCATCTTTAACAATGTTTAAGGGTCGAATCAACTTCAAATCCATACCTTAGACCCTGCTTGGTGGTCCCCATGAGTCAAGGTTGAGCCACACCGTTGACTCATGCTTGGCACATCAATGTAAGTCTATTTGGATGGTTAATGGGCCCCACAACAGATCAATCATAAAAAGCTACAAAAACTGGAAAATCCCAGTTCACAGTTTATCCGATCGACATCACCCCAGGGGATGTCGATCGGGTACACAGGGGGAAGCCAGGATGTTGACTCCCAGGTCGACATCCAGTGCAATGTCTCCGGTCGACATCGTGGCCATGATGTCGACCGTGTACACATGACACTTGGGTCAAACAGCTGAGGGGTAGCATTGCTTTTGGGAATTCCTCAGTGTTTCCGATTGATATCGTGGCCATGATGTCGAACGCGTACACAGGGTTTCCTGGGACTAAGAGAAAATTCCAGCTCTCAGTTATTTCTGAGTTTTCCTTTGTATCCGGTCGACATCACACCCAGGATGTCGACTGGGTACACTAAATTTTTTAGCCTGAGAGGAAAAGCAACCCTCAGTTATTTTCTGGAGATCCTTTATATCCGGTCGACATCATCCAAGGGATGTCGACCGGGTACACGGGAATCCCAGAATTCCAGAATTTCTGCAACTTCTCTATTCCTTCCAATTTCCAACAAAAATACATCTAATCACTTCCATCCATCACAGAAACATACATGAACAATGAAAATACTCCAATCCATCTCCAACCATCCATAATTGGGCCATTGATTTTTCAAATGGGAGAACTCATCCATCAAATGGCGAAAAACCATAAAACAAGCTCAAAGGTGATTCTAAGCATTAAATGAATTGAAATTGTAGAATTAATAAAAGAAACATACATTCTATGATAACTAGCATAAGGTACTTACCTTAGATCAATTGCAAGGGAAATAGAATATAAAAGAGAGATCCAAGCTCCTAAGGTTGGGTTGTAGCTGAAATTGAAGATGATCCTCTACTCCTCCTTGTAGCTAGGGTTGAGAATTAGGGGTTCTAGAGAGAGTGATAGGGGAAATGAGAGATGAGAGATGAGCTAGGGTTTTGCTTGGGGGAAAATGAGTTAGTTTAAATAGGCTAGGGTTAGTGGTTGATTATTAGAAAGCCCTCTTTGGGTTAAATAGAAATGAGGATAAGGGTATGGGTAAGTTGGTCATTTTTAGGCATTCTAGAAGCTTCTCAAGTACAACACCCCTCTTACTAAAACTAAATTACTAGCTAGGGCCTATTCTAACTAGAGCCCTAATCAAATTACAATAACCACTCTACATCTAAAAAGAAATACACAAGACATTAATCCTAAGACGTAGGAAAATATTAAACTATTCCATTAATCCTTATTAAATAGCATAATAAGATAACTAATACTATAATAATAATTATTCAAATCAAAATTGAGGGCCCACGAGGGGTGGGGCCTCACACTATGGACTTTCTTAAGAATTGCTTGTAGCACAATTGAACATCCAGATTTCTTATGCTGAAATATTCTAGTATTTCTTTCCCTCCAAATATACCAACAATAAGCTGTAAAAATCAGATGACCAAGAAGTTGCAGTCCCTTATGATTTGGATAGATGCGGTCCAAAATGAAAAGAATCATATCCTCTAAAGAGTCACAAGGTACCACAGGAATGAAAAACCTCTTCAAAATTCTTGCTCACACATACTCTGAAAATGAACGCCTTAAGATTTGATGTTCAGTTGATTCCCAGGTGCAACTACAAAACTCACATCCTGTGCAGATTCCACTTTATATTTGATATGAGAGAAAGGGTATTTTTATTATTATCAATATAGTTCAATATGTATTATACATAAAGACCAACATATAGGTTAAAGCAAGAATGGCTCCTTTCCCGAGTGGTAAGGAGCATCAGTTCTTACCTGGCTGCCTGGGGTTTGAACCTCGGGCACGTTACCTTCGCTCACTTGTGTGGATTTCTTTCCCACTTGTATGGGTTACCTTGGCTGCCTTCCCTTGTGTATGTGAGCCCTCTCTTGGGTGCCATCCCCCTTGGTTGGGGTAAAACAAAAACATATAGGTTCAAGCTTGATAGATACAAAATGGGTCACTTATTTTAAAAATCAAATGCAGGATCATATCTTGACAAGGGTTATCACAGGCTGGGAGGAATACTTTAATAAAATACATAGCCTCTGCCCTTCCATTTTATAATATGCCGGCCTTCAACTGCCATCTCAAACAACTGAGGCTATTGATAAAATGATTAGACAATTTTGGTGGGGTGATTCTTCTAATAAGAAAAGACTGCATACTATTAAATGGATTGATATCTGTAGGCCAATTGAAGATGGGGGCCTGGGTATTCGGGACTCTAGGCATAATAACCTGGCCCTACTAGCTAAGACTTCACAGCGATACCTAGCTAATGGAGATCTCCTATGTTCGAAAATCCTCAAAGTCAAATATTGCCCTAATAAAACCTTGTGGGAAGCCAAGTTTCGAGGAGGCAACTCATGGTTCTGGAAGGGCTTTGTAGCGGCCACCAATTTCATTAACCAAAATGTGGCTTGGATCCTTGGGAATAGGGAGAAAAATTAAATTTGGGATGATAATTGGATTCCGTGCGAAAAGGGTCTTAGGAAACCAATCCGGACCTTAAGATTAGTGTGACCTTTGAGACCAAGATAAAAATTGGATGGACGAAAGGGTTAAAAATAATTTTAATAACGATAATGATGTCAATTCTATCTTCAAGATATAAATTCCTAGAAATAATAGAGAGGATAGGAGAGTCTAGACATTGATAATAAAAATGGGCCGGTTTTAACTAAATCTGCTTATGAGGTCCTCACAAAGAAGAGGAGTTCTGGTGCCCCTCATCTATTTAATTGGAGGGATCTATGGAAGATTCCCCTCCACCAAAGAGTTTTGTTATTTCCATGGATGTCCTTTAGAATGCCATTCAAGTCCAACTCTATTACTAGTGATACTTTGTGTCTTATCTGCAGTAAGGAAGAGCAAATGATCATGCATGCATGCTCTATTTCAATGTGATTATGCTAGAGCAGTCTAGTTTGGCTCAGAGTTAGGGTTGCTTGTACATGCTATTACATCATCTGAGGTCTTGGAGTAGTGGAAAACTTTCTTTGGGGCATGTAAATTGCATCCCATTTCTCACAATCGCTATATGGAGATTTATATCTTGGTCCTTTGGTGGGCAGTATGGAAAACTACAAATGAATTTATTTTCAAGGGTATTGGTTGTCATCCCTGCTCTATTCTAAAACAGTTTAATGTCATAATGGATGGGAAAAACATTCCCTTCCCTCTTTAAACCGACCTACAAGTACCCAAGGTCCATCTTGGGGTTTGCCTGTGGTGTCTATGAATGATATGACATTTCTATTTTGTGACGCACTTAGGAAAGTGGATGGCAAAGCTGGGTATGGCTTTGCAGTTTGTAATGACAACAATGTCTTGGTGCTTGCAGGGTCTATTGGTGGACCATGCGTAAAGAAGCAGAGACGAGAGCTATTCTCTCAGCCTTAAAGGTTGTCAAGAACTACGGACTGACCAAAATTCAAGTTCTGTGTGATTGATTCCCTAGAAGTGGAGCACTGCAAACTTCAGAGGCCTAAATGTATAGTCTGTTTGAATTTCAATCTGTAAGGAAATGAGCCCCTGATGCAAAATGAAATGGGGGTTGGCCACATAATACATGGCAGGGTCCCACTAATTTTCAAGGTGTGCTGGCAATGGCATGCCTCTGAAAATGGCAGTAAGTTACCATTCCAAATCATCGATCCTCTCATTCTATCCCCACACTACTATATCATGATGAATACTCACATTCCATCCGTCCTTTTTCAAATGATTACCCACGTTCTATCCTTGGGTTATCTATAATGTCTGAAGCTATCCAGTTTCAATCACAAAGAAGGATCAGATCTAGCCCAAAACCAAGTTGTGCATGACTCACCTATGTCCAATACTACACAATGAACCCTTACTTCAAAAGTGCATTCAACTCAACAAGCACTCAGTCAAGTTGACAGTTTTGGCAGACAGTGCTGAGTGACTGACTAGGACACCAAAACTAAAGAGTGCATTCCTTGATGACAACAAATTAAAGCTTTACTATTGTGATCTTTTCTAGTGAAAAATATGCGGATCCACCGCATGGCCAACTTCCTACAAAATTGTGACAGGCTACAGATACTTCCAACCAATTGCAGTTCACCCTTGATTGACGGTGCTAAAATTTACCCAAAAACTAATGTAACTTTTTATTTGTGTGATGAATGCATGTAATAAGAAGCCACTATCTATTTTTGCAGGTGTCAATAACAAGGAAATTTAGGAACACCAAGAAACCAAAATGCAACAAACAAGTCCATAATTGAGATATTACAAATGCAATCAAAATAAAAACTTCTCCTGCAATTGCAATGTATGAAGAACATGGTTGCTCGTAACTTTGCTAAAAGGTCATGTATTTTGAGTGTGGGCGAGTCGGGTTGAGACCCACTCTTGTTTTGGCTTTTAGGGGTCTGTGACTTTGACTCTGTTTTTTGGTCTCTTGCTGGGTTTAATGAAATTTACTTTATTTACCAAAAAGGACAAAAAAAAAAAAAAAAACCACATGCAAAATGGGCCGAAATGACTAGGATTGACTATAGGTTAAAGCTCAACACATATTCGACTCATCTAAAGACACACATTGGACTCATTTTTCAAATGGGTCACCCACACCCAATGCAGGTCAATCCAACACGGCCCGCATAACCCATATAAAATTTAGGCCAACCCATTTACCCAACCTGACCAATTTGAGGAACCATTGCTCTCAGTTTTCCCTCTTCTTCCTTCTCTGCCTATAGGTCGTTTCCACACAATTTTAACAGATACTAAAGAAAAGAAAAGAATTGTGGTTTTCTTGGAATTTAGGAGTCCCAATATGTGGAAAGTAGTAGAAATTGCTTGAAGTTAACGATTGGTTATACAAAGGAAGAAAAAATACAAAATCAAAACCGGTGGACACAATGAATCAGGAAATTTGTAGGTGAAATACATCTAATGCAAACAACAAATGAAAAACACAGGGACTAAATATGCAACTTTTAAGGCATGTTTGTTTGTAGGGTAGAATAAAATGAAATAAAATTGAGTGTCAAATCATGGAAAAAAGAGTATTTAATTCTATTACTGTTATAGGATTGCTAGAAAACACCATCAAGTTCTTTTATGAAAAGATACCCCATACAAGTGGGCCCACTATGATACATGACAACTATGGAATGCAATTGGATGAAAAGATTTAAATAAGACCTACATATGTGCAAAATTTCAACTTCATTAGATCATCCGAATCCTTTGATCTGTGGCCCCTAAAATGTAAAGGTTTTACATGCATAATTTTGTTGGGATTTAAACCCAAATTTGGACTTGTGACAAAAAAAGAATTTTTCCTTTTGTGTTGTGTTGTGTTTTGTGTGTGCACACGCGGCTGATGGGCAGGGGTTGGTTGGCGTAGGGTAATGTGTGTGAAACGACTGAATTAGGTTAAGATGAGCTCTAAGGCCTAAAAAAATCGAGGATGAAAAAGATGAGTTTTTAAAGTAAGGAGATTTTGAAAACTTTCTCTTAACTTTATAGATAGGGTCGTTACAATGCTAAAATTTGAGAAAACCAAAAATTCCGAGTTGACAATAAACTCTCATCGCAAATAAGTTCAAGTCGGCCTATTCTTAGAATGAGATTATTGATCCACAATCAACTATCACAGCCCTGCTCAACTTAGTATGAAATTGTCCGCTTTGGCCCATGTGCATGTGCAAGTACCTCGGATATTTCCGATGCGGGCTCACCGTTTGAAGCCCGTCCCACCGGAAATAGAATCGTCCTCTTCTCTGATACCAACTGTAACGACCTAGGTAAGAAATGACGTACCCAGGATTTGAACCCCAGACAGCCGGGTAAAAACTGACGCTCCTTGTCGAAGCCATTCTTTGAACCGACTTCAAGGATCCAAATGGTACACAAAGGCAGTCATTCATGATTGATTTTAGAGCATAGAAGTGAGAAGAAAATTAATTACCATCAAATGAATCTCTACCAACTCCGTTTGATCATCCCAACTCATTGATCTATGGCCCTAAGGTTTAATGATTTTAGAGGCATTAATTAAACAGTTGGGCCCGGGGGGGGCGGGGGGGCGCGGCGCGTTCCTAAAAACATATGGAAGCAAAAAAGGGAAGTTTTTTAAATGGAGAGCTTTTTAGAAGTATATACATTTCAAAAACGCACATCTGCCTTCCTCCTGAGATTAATCTAAGCCTTTCCCAGTCATTAATCGCCATGCATTAGCAACAACCAAAACTTGACAGTCATTCAAATGTTACAGATTCCCCCACCGACCAGTGACCATGCAAATTTTGACACACATCACTTTTTATCTAATGGCTATGATTTGAACAGGTTTGAAGCCCTCAATCACAACATCAAATCAGTTAAGATATAAGGCAACCAAACACTAAACTCAGCATGATTTGTCATGTTTCCATATGGGACCCATCATTTGAACCAATCCTGAAAATGATCATATAAAGATTAAAGTCTTAGCAGTAATTTGTAGATCCACACTTAAAATACTTCCATCCTTTAAGCCCTTACATTAGAATACATAGGATTTGAGTACATAAATGTGCAAACCATGTGGTTAGAAAAGAAGAACAAAGATGATTTTCCAAAATGGGCATAAGTAACCTTTCCTTCTGGGAAATAAAATCAAAAGATGTTAAAAGAAAACCCAGCCATCGCCTAGTAACCTAATACATATGAAAGTGAAGTTTTTATAATACTTGCATCTCAACTTTATATCATGAAGTTTTTGTAATACCTACATCTCAACTTTATATCCTTCACCCCTCATCTCTCAACTTTATATCCTTCACCCCTCATCTCTTTAATAATATTTTAATAGAGTTCATTTCGCTATAAATCCCCATATGTTTTATCATATAAACACACAGGGCCTAAAACCATTTTCCTTTCCATGAGAAAATGCGAAGTTTGAAAAGCACAACTAGATTGGGTCAGACAAAAACCCTAGCTAAAATCGCAACAGCTCTCCATTTTTCACCTTTCGCACCGCCACACGGGAGTGAACCAAGTAGCTAAGAGGTCAAGTTTTCTTCCTTCCAGCAAAAAATGCGAAATTAGGCTGCTTTGTCATCTTAAAATGAAATTCTATAAACTTGATGTCGAAAGGGCCCCATTTTGCTCTTTTGGGTGGAGGGGGCAAAGAAAAGGATCTTTCAAGCACATAGAACAATGGTGGGGAAATGAAACGGTAAAAAAAAAAAAAAATGATCATGAACAAACACCAGGGATTTGGCCCATCCATCAGGACACGACTCCAATTAATGATTTTACAGATCAATGGAGTGGGGCTTCAGAAAATACAAATGCATTAACAAAATAAGGAAGTTCCTCCCACTATATTTTGTTAGCAGCGCCTTAATTAGTAACAGATAACAACATTCAGCAACCTTACAATCATAGAAAAAACTAAGTGTGGATAAAAAACAGAAGATTTATAAACAAGCTCATAGAAAGAGACACCATGCTATAATATATCCCTCCATTGCTCAGAACACCAGCAGAGGTTAACCTAGAAACGTTAACAATAAAATCCAGACATGAGCAATGCGTAGAAGCGGATTTTATTGATTAAAAAGCAAGGATACAAATCACAAATTTCACAACAAAAATAAATGTAACCATTAAATCTAAGGAGAATGGTGCCTAGACATTACTCAATGAGAGATGTCTACCTAACCGATGATGGCTTTGTTGTGAGACCAAACCCGAATGGAAAAAGTGGGTCATAATGTGGATCCCCAACGTTCATTGGGAGCTGATCCACAGACTTGAACCATGTCCTAGCAAGTTTTCCAGAGAAGCTATAGTCACCAAAAAGAACATCGGTGACACCTTGGCCTTCGGTCCCTGGCAGCCAGGCAGCGACAAGGGCGTCTATTGAGGATACATAGGGCTCAATCACAACAGGGCGACCAGAGATTATAACAACAACGCATTGGACAGCACCGCATACATTCTGGATTGTGCTTGGGCCTGGGTCGGAGATTGTCAAATTCAAGCTGTCGCCAGCCGTCTCTGCATAGGGAGGCTCTCCAACAACAACTATGGCATATGAGAAGTCATTGGCCTTGACAAAGTTGGCATCAGGATTCTCATTGAAGACTACTTTGGTTGCTGGATCAACTGTAGCTTTGATGGCAGTGAGGATTGTAGTTCCTGTTTGCAGGACAAGTAATTTTGATGGTTTAACAAGAACAGGGAAAGTAAAATCAATGTAAATGTGTTATTCCTTAGTATAATATTACAGGTGACATACCACTAGTGAGGTCATTCCCACTCAATCCTTGCCATTGAATTGTCCACCCACCACATTGGTAACCGAGGTTGTCGGCATGGCTTCCAGCAACAAGGATCTTTGGTGCTTTCTTTGGGAGTGGAACCAATGGCTTATCAGCAGACTTCCCATTCTTCAGAAGCACAAGTGACTTCCTGACTGCTTCCTTTGCCAATTCCCTGTGTCCCTGTTCAAATCCATGACATGTGGATTGATCAGTGGATATGTAATTTCTTAAGCATAAAACAGGTTTAAGTTTCTTTTAACAGCATAGAAATCAGTAACTTACCTGCTTTCCAAGCTCGTCAACAAAGCTAAGGTCTGCCATGGGATTCTCAAAGAGACCCATAGTGAACTTGACTCGCAAGATCCTTCTAACTGCATCATCAATTCGGGTCATGGGGATGACCTTGTTCTTAACTTGAATGGTTAAATCATCTATAAAATCAGTATAGTTGTAAGGGACCATGACCTGCAACAATATGACAACATAAGATAACAATATAACTACCACCTGTAGGGCAGTTAGAAATAGACTGACTGACACTTTAAAATATGTACTATGCTTATGTGTACAGCTTGACAAGATGAGGGAACCTGGGTTGATTTTCAGAACTCTGTTCCAAATCCTCGATAAAGCCTACTTCCCACTAAAGGAACTTCTTAAGCCCTTTAGTCTACTGGTGGAGCATAGAGTAGATCCCTACTAGACAGTTCTTTTTCTTTTCTTTTTTGAATGGAACTTCCCAGTAGACTATCAACCCTAAGAAGCCCTTTAGTGTAATCTTCAAAATGAGGACAGAACTGTCTAGTAGGGATCTACTCTGTTCCACCAGTAAAAGCTGCCCCAATATATAATGAGCAGAAGTTGTATTTTTCATAGAGGTTGGTGAATAGGACCCCCGTCATTTTTGCAGTAGATCCAAAAGCTTTTGTAACTAATATTCTGATTTTCCAATTTCTAGTAGTAAATTAGTTTTGCCGGCAAGTAGAGAAATTAAATACAATTAAAAAACTAACAGTCATTGACATGTGTCTCAAACTTCCAAACCTTGAGAACTGTAGATTACTCTACGAAGTAAAATACAACCATCTAGAAATAAAGTTACCGATCAACAAGTAATCAAACTGGAATTATGTTAAAAACAAAATAAAAAAATTTAAAATAGTTTTGAGTTGATGAAACACGTGCAAAGGCATTACCACAAACCATTTCTATTAATTTCACAAAACTCAATACCAACTTGAAACATGAAATTTGTGTAAAAACATAGGAACTAACCATATCAATTCCAGCATGTACTCCAGCAAGAACAGAATATGAGTAGTTCACACCGGGAGGCGATGTAATCCTGTCAATACCTTGCCAATCCGAGATGACAAAACCCTGAATTTAATCATGGGTAACAGAAACATACATGAGTAGCTTATCAAATTGAGTAATATCAGAGACATGCAAGGCAAAACAAAATACTATTGATGAACATGACCTACCCTAAAACGGAGTTTATTCTTGAGGAAGTCCGTGACAAGGTCACGGTTGGCATGCATCTTCTCACCATTCCAACTGGAGTAAGAGACCATGACAGTGGAGACACCTTTGATGATTGAATTAAAGTAAGGAGGCATGTGAATTCTCATTAATCCTTGGTGATTAATGATGGTGTTGTTCTCATTGATACCATTATGTGTGCCACCATCACCAACATAATGCTTGGCACAAGCAGCAACCTTTTTCCTATACATAGAAGGAACACAATTTGGATCATTTCAAAGATTTGTATGTCCCGAAAATGATATAAACTCTCATAGCAAAGGAAAAATTTATCATAGCCTTCCACAGCAGAAACCCCTCTCTCTCTCTCTCTCTCTCTCTCTCTGTCTCTCTGTCTCTCTCAATTGAAGCACTAGAAAGATGAAGTTTTAATTGAAGCACTAGTTTGCGGAGGCTTACTTTCCACCAACATATGGGATGCCCTTTTTAGAATTTGAAGGTACGTCTCCTTGTAAACCAGGAATGATCTCTGTCATAGCCTGTACAATCTTAGGATCTTCACTGTAACTCTCATAGCACCGACCCCACCTAGGATCTCTACAGACCTATTTTAGGATCCAAAACACGCATTGTCAAAATGTGAAAAAGTTTAAGAAACCAATGTTAAATTAGTTAGCACTTTGCAGTTGATGATTATAAACTACTAAAAAAATTGTAGAAACATTTTGCACTTTACCGCAATGCATGGTGCAAAAACATATTGAAGCCCTGTAGCTCTAACTTCAAGGGCGGTTGCAGCACCAATTCTCTTCACAAGTTCAGGATCTCTGTTAAAGAAAGAAAGAAAGAAAGAAGGGGAAGTTAATAACACACATGAGAAGCATAGGAAGAAAAAATATCTACATTAGAAAAACAAGAAGTTAATCACAAAGGTAAGATAAACTAGAAGCAAAAGACCCAGCAGAAGTTATGTTAATATAAGTAGTTATGAAGGTACTGATAAAAGTTACCAGTTCAAATGGGAAATTAAATTCCACAGCCATATGAACAAATGGACAAAAGAAAACAAGAAGAAAATATCTTAATTTTTTGTATTTTCAAATTAGGTTACAAAAAATAGGAGGAAATTATAGAGACTGATGCAGCTATGTTTTGAGACAATCAGAATTTATATTGAAAACTCAGATCAAGACTTGTTGCAACAATGTTTGAGACAATCAAAAATATCCTAACACATGGGTTCATATCTTTAATATAAAATGAAAAGACGATAGCATAAATTACAGATAATACAACAACATCAATTATTCTATTCCTATATCAACTAATGCAAGTGAGCAAAATTAACTAAGATGCAGACTACAAGAGAAATATTAATAGAGCAATGCATAAAAAAGCATGGCACATCAACAAGCATGATATTATGCTTTTAAGTTTCTAAAAGCACGAAGAGTATATAAAGTTGCCTGGTAGCTCCAAGCCCAACATTGTGAGGGAAGATTGTAGCGTTGTAGACATTGTTATGACCATGAACAGCATCAATTCCATAAATCATCGGAATACCAAGACGGGTAGAGAGACTGCCCTTCTGGAAGTCATTCGCCATCTTAACCCATGTCTGAGGGGAGGCTTTTGGAGCAGGCACACTCCCTCCCCCACTCAATACACTACCTGCAGATTAATATCCCAATTCAGTACATGCATCAACATGAAACAAAATGAAACTAGAAGACAGGAAGGTATATATATGTATTTTTTCACCTATGAAGTACTTTTTCATTATTTCCGCAGAGGCAACTGATCGCTCAATTTGTGTCATCTGCCCAATCTTTTCCTCTAGAGTCATCCGGCTCGTTAAATCCTTGACGCGAACCATCAGTGGCTGCTTTGAGTCTTTATATTTCATATAACCAGTAGCTTCTCCAATGGCTGCCCAGCAGCAAAGAAGAACACCCAAGAAACATATTCTAAAGCCCCCCATATTAGATACAGTCATCAATTTCCCAAATTGAAATGGACCCCCTGCCCTGAGATTGGAAATCATGAAATCAGCATGCAGAAATTAACCACCTTTCCATGGAAAGCACTTTGAACCAAATGAACCAAACAGCAAAAGCCACAAACAAGCATTGATCTTGAGATCAAGCAACTAAAGATTCATTTCTTCAAGAGATAGAGACAGAACATTGAGCTACAGAGCTAAAATCTCAGGATCTACAAATCTCTAAAACAAGAATTCACAAGATGCTAGAAAACGATCAAGCTCTGAAAAAGAAAGAAAGAAAGAAAGACAGAGCAATGGCAAGATTAAACGCTAAAAATTTCCACAAAACAGCAAAAACTGAGAAGATCCTTTAAAAAACAACACTTTCGCGTTCAAAACCGTCATAAATATCAGCAATCGACCATTTCCCGAACTGAAACTAGAGAAAAAAAAAAAAAAAAAAACATCTGCATTCATCAAATCTATCTCTTCTAACTGAATCTAGAGAGAGAACCATCTACATTCATCAAAACAGAGCACTAAAAGACCAATCTCTTCGGAATCGAAATTAGAGAATGAGAAACACCTGCATTCATCAAATCAAAGCTAATGTCGTCCAAAAGAAGCATCAAAACATGCTAAATGCGCGAGAAGAAGAGCAAAAACGAGACCTTTCGCATTGAAATATGGAAAATCAAACAGAGAGAAAGTGAGAGATGGACTCACAGAGACGGAGAGAGAAGAAGAAGGAGAAGAAATGAAAAACCCTAGAGCTCGAGCTCCGATGCTCTGATTCTGAGCTTAGTTCGAAAGGAGAAGATGAGGGAGAGAAGCTGAGGGAGAGTGGTATTTATGGAAGTGCACACAGGGAAAATCCGATTTTTGTTTCCTCGCGATTTGATGGAAGCTTTTGTTGGTAAAATTTGAAAAAATCGGGGGATAAGACTGGGCAACGTGACAGCAGCACGTTGGCTCGTATCGCCGAGTTTCTGGCAAGCAACGTGTACAGCGGGAGCATCGTAACGTGTGGTCCGCGCACCTCCTTTTCAACATTTCGTGTTCTCTTGAAAGTGAAATTGGTCTCCTTTCTTTGTTCACACTCAAATGCTATCCTCCGTTTCATAATGAGAATTGGAAAAAAAAAAAAAATTTGGAATTTACATGAAAAAGGACGTTAGATGGTCACTCGACGAAAAAGCGTCTACTATTTCATATGATACGAAAATGGTCCCCTGAGACTACTTTCGTTTTTTTTATTGAAGTTTTTATTGAATGACAACGTCGTCGCTCTTTTATACCTTATAAAACCCCCGAAATCCTATTTTTCCTTTCTTCATCTCTATCGTTTTCTCCTGTCTGGTGATTTTGTTGCCTCCTTCTTCCTCAACAGTTTGCAACATGATCTCAGAGGTTGTTTTTCAACCTGTTTTGGATTGAAGCATCATACTATGTGGAGGTATTCTTTTTGTCGTTTACCCATTGTTTGTCTTCCCAAATCCCATTGTTGCACAGGCATGCAGTGGCCCAAATCCCCTACCCAGATCTCTCAAATCTATAAACGCAGCATGAGGTCGACCCCTTTTCCAGTTGTTTTTTGCAACGACGAAACTTACGCGTGCTCCACAGAGCCCAGCCCTCTTCCTCTCTCTGTTCTTCTTGTTTCTACATCAGAGCCTGCAACAAATATACACTGCAACCACAAAAACCAGAAACTCAAGAGATTTTCTTCATCTTCTCAAGGTGTTTAAGAGAGGCAAGCCTCTGGTCTCGAAGCTTGCAATAATCTCGGAGTACATAATATTTCCATGCGCTATGTTTGTAACCCTCATCTACTCCCCAGAAAACAATCCCATCAAGCGCAAGGGCAACCACACCTTGGGAGGAAGGGGGAAACGATGGGAGGAAGAAGGGGAAAATGGAGTTTGAGGCGATGCGATTGAGCGATGATGTCATCACACGTGTGCAAAGAATGAAAATGGTGATCCCCAATCTAGCCGATGGATTGTATAAATCTTTTTTTTTTAACACTTATTTTGGAGTACTACCTATTTTAGAGTATGTGAATCTATAAATCCTTATCACATACCTCAAAAGAATGTATGTTTCTAAACTGAAAATCTATCTCAATATCTTCCATGCCCATCAATATTCTATAAAAAAAAAAAAAAAAAACCACCAAAAAATGATGTCAATCATGTGAGCCCCACTTCCTATTATTATTATTATTATTATAATAGTTTGGGTTAGAGCACTATATCATTATGGGTCCACCTAATCAATACAAATCTTTTATCTTTCCCTTACTCATTCCTTCATCTTGCTTTCTATACAAATATTTTTTATTTATATTTTAATATTTTCTATTTATGTTTTCTTTAATATACATAAATATTGCTTTTATATTCGAATATATGTTTTTTTTTGTTTTGTTTTTTTTGGCCCGTGTTGGGCACGGGTCACTCACACTAGTAAATTAAAATGTGAGCTTAACCCAAAAAAATTAATTAATTAATTAAAATGTGAGAAGTACAACTATTGTTTCCTTTTCTTATACAAATAACTTGAATGTTTTAAATGACACATTCTATGTATTGCCACTGCTGTACACCTAATTAGCATTGGCACTAATTTAAAGCTGATCTAAATGTTAGCTACTATTTAGACTTTTTTGGTCACAATAAATATAAACTATAAGTAGTCCAAAAACTCCAAGGGCCTGTTTCTTTACTACAACTTTTGACAAGAGTTTGGCTTGTTGGAGAATTCATGACATGATCAGATAGCTTATTTTATGACATTTGCAAATATCATATTTTTTTTTTTTTTTTTTTGCCTAATCCTAAAATTTCAACCAAGTAAAAGGTCTCAAATGACCTTTTGAATTTTAGGAATTCGAATCCTTTGCTTTTTTGTGGAATTTCTGGGTGCTCAATTATAAAAAAACATTCAAGAATTCCACATTAATAAAAGACCATCATAACCCCTCTTATATTTTATTCTCTCTTGATTTGATGCTTCACCTCACTTTACGTCATTTTGGGATTCTTATACAGTTATTTTCCTCCAAAACATTTATAAATTTTGCATTGTATACATATATCACTCAAGCTAAAAAAAGCTCAAAAAAAAAAAAAAAAAAGCTGTCCCCTCAGCTCCTTTGTTTTTAGAGGCAAAAGCTCTATTTTCAAAATAACCTCTTAAAGTAGAGAGTATAATTTCATATTTACCAAATGCTCTAATATGAAATAAGCTCTAAATTATAAAATAAGAGTTTATTTTTGAAGTTTCCAAAGGCATCTAAAAAATAAGGGTTAGGACCATTTCATTGAATGATATTTTGCACAACCCTGGTTGATATATAACCTATTTATCTCCCAGTCGATTGTCAGGCATCCTGGTGAACGATATATGACATGCGCATTTTTTTTATAGGAAAAACACTTTGGGCAGTTTCTTAGCATAACTCACACCTAACTTAATTTAAATATGTAAGAAGTCATAATATATAGTATGGAATCAAGTCCACAGGTCCTGGGGCATGAAAGTCATGGACATGTACTTGGATTCAAATATTATTACTGGTCCATGCTGTGGATGGGATCTGAACCTGAAGCCAAATTAGGAATGGGTGCCCAAACCTGATTTTTCCCAATTTGTGTCCTTCAAGTATTAGGGACCCATTTTCACCCCTATAAGATAGGCTCTGTTACTGTGATTTGTACTATTCACTGGGCCAATCAAGTTTAGTGTTCATCTGGTCTTACAACACAGCTGGGTAGAATCTCAGTCTAATGTAGTGTGCTGCATTGGCCAATCTGCCTGCCAACAATGAGCCTAGATCTCTCCTTCTCCCTCTCAGGTGCCGAATCTCGAATCCACCACCTGATGACTTCAACCTAAGTTCCAAACCATCAGAGAAGGATGGTGATCGGCACAATGAGCCTAGATCCACTCCCCATTTTGTAAGCAGAGAAAAGACATGTATCATGGGGTATGAGTCGTCTGACACTGACAGGAGAGGATTCATTTTGAGTGTGGCCCACTTTTTTCTGTTCAGTAATCACAATTATATGTAGTCTCACATGCCGATGCATGTGCAATGGTACTACATGTAATCAACCATTTGAATGAGATTTGAGACAACTCCCAGTACAAATAATTATAATCATTCCTTTTGACATGACATCCCATACATATATATATATATATATATATTTAGAGAGACAAAGGGCAAGCAACGGTGGATTCAGGATTTTTATTTGGGTGGGGCAGACAATATTCAATTGAAAATGTCAATCATTCTTTTGCTATATTTTTTTTTCACATTAACAATAGAAAAAGAGAAAAAATATTACATTTAAATAGATTAACAGTTGATCTTTTTTTGTTATATTTCTTCATATCTAATTAAAGATAAAATCAATAGCATAGGTTAAAGACGTAGTTTTAAACAAAATTTTCTTTTTATAAGGAACCCTACTATTAACACCAAATTCATAAATAAGCCTTTTCAATTTCTCAAGAAACTAGAGAACCCAAAAAAAAAAGAGCAGATGATAAAACCCATAACAAAAGGAGACATCATCTAAGGAAAAAGGGTCAAGATTGTGTAAAGGCATAGAAAAGCAGATAGGAGTATTCATCTTCCTTCTTCAGTCATAGAATGGAAACGAGTTGTGTGGTCTTACTCTCCCATAGAGATGGAAAGAAAATGTTGTATTTATTTCCCCTTCCACCAAAGAAGAGAAGAAAATGGTCGACGTGGGGCGATTGCTTTAGCTTTCGTGGGCCATGGCCCAACCCCCAATTTAATTCTTTGTGATTTCTAGATCTGGCCCCAGGTCAGATACACATGGGTCCGCCCCTGTCCAGGAGAGGACGGTCTTAAGAAGGTTATAATCATTTGGTCAACTTTAGTAGATATGATACTTACAACACAGAAGATAAATTTTTGTGTATGTTTTTTTAGGTAAATCGAGCCTCTTTGGATAGGCAAAAAAATCGAGTAAAGTGAAGTTAAATGTGCTCTAACAATTTAGGACTTCGGATAAATCTAACCCCACACATGAATTATTTTTATTAGCCAACATGTATATCCATTTAACTTCAACAATAAACACTCCTATTTCCTTTAATTAAAGTTGATTCTACTTCAAAGTAGTTTAAATTTAACTTAACACCAAGCATTTAAATAGAATTTTAGCCCACTTCACTCCACATGTGAAATCTACTTCACTGCACTCTTCATTTATTTGAACCGGAGAAGCGCTTAGATTTAGACTCCAAATACTGGAACGTTATTTTAGCAAATTATACTAGGTTTTGGACTTTTCTCTTTGTCCCTCTTTGTCCGTCTGGGTCTTGTTAATATATAGAATAGAAACGCGTCTGCACGATTACTAGTTGTCACGTTCATTTTACGCTAGCTAACGTGGGCGTCGTGTGCGGTGGATGCTGGCTTCCAAAACTGGTTAATTAATAAGGTGATTATAAACAAGGATTTCGTCTTCTCAGGAAAAAAAATCCACTCGAAAATAGTAATTATCAGCCGTCCAATACATTCAGCTCAATTTTGAAGATCAAGGGGCCGGATCAATATAAGGTTAGACTCCGTCTTAAATCAACGGTTTGGATCTTTTTTTTATGACCCAGGGTATCCGTTAGCCTTAGCATATATAGAATCATTTATCAACGTATTATTGCAGCTATCTCACCTTTAATTGCAGCTACCTGACCTTTAATTGCAGAAGAATTTTAGTTGAGAAATGATTCACTTTACCTTAGATGCACCACAAAAAAAGTGCTTATATATATATATATTTATATATTTATGAAATCAATGGATTTTTACGCATAAGAGTTATGCCCTGTTTTCGTTGTTCAAGATTGTGGGTGAGATACTTGATTCATAGGGGAATTTCTCATCACAAGTTCTTCGTAGCGGTCACGTGGGATTATTCACTCTAATGCTTTTAATACAGTGGTACCGCTTTTGTGGATCATGTAGGATTTCATTCGCACATCATCCTTGTATGGGACTCCCTTGCAAGAAAATGTTGCTTCATTCATAATGTAGAGAATTTTACTTGAAAAAGCACCTTAGAGGTCCACTAACCAAAAGAGGTACCAATAGTTTTGACGCAATAAAACCGGTATTCCAGCCAAAGTTCTCATTTTATTTATTTTTTTTATTTTTTCAAAAAGCGACGACGTCGTTACTTAATATCGAAAGTTAGTGTCGACGTCGTTGCTAATTCATCAAATCTACCTCTTTTCCAACATTTATTATCTGCGATTGCTGGTTTTCTGTACCCAAATAAACCTGGACAAAACTCTCCCCCAACATTGAATATTCCTTGTGGAGGTTGTTGATCTCCATTAAGGAGGTGGGCATAATATAGTTTGACATTCTCTCATGCGTTATCTACCATAGAGCCCGAGTTTCGTCTATACTTTTCGAGAAAAGTTCATTAAGGTTTCGATATATAGTTTATTCATTTCATTATCTTTGTTGTATGATTATTTTTAGGTGGCTAAATCATCAAGGTAAGGACCTGTTGAGGAAGGAGGAAATGAAACCGCCAGGAAAAGCGGGAAAACGATGAGAGGCAGAAGGGGAAAACGGGGGAAATGGGGTTTCGGGCAATTTTGTATGGGGTTGAATGCGACGACGTCGTCACACGTTTAAATTTTTAATAAAAAAAAAATGGAAGTGGTCACAGGGAACCACTTCCGTACCATATTGACAAGTGGCATGTTTTTCGGTTAGTGACCATCTAGGGTTATTTTTTTGTAGTTTTCTCTATAATGTATTACCAATGTTTGGAATACCCATTTTTGGTATTAGTGTATAGGTTTTTTTTTTTTTTTTTTTTTAATGGTAACGTAAAATATATAATGTATTTTACAAACATATAGGTATTATTGTTGTCATCAATTTGTATTATACAGTGAGACTGACATAGGCTTATACAAGCTATTATTTTGTGTTTAGAAATAAAATCACACTCATATGTACCATTCTCCAATTCATTAAAAAGGTTTTAGTGCTCAGCTTCAGTCTAGATCTTAATTTTGTACTTGATTAGTATTTTGGCCAGGCTTACATGGTAAGTGATAAAATGCCTGTGGCTCGGCCTGGCCTAAACAATAGACATGGTCAAATCCTATATTGCTTAAGAGGTATCTGACTTTAAATTGTTTTATATGTGGATTCTAGATTTATCAGCTATGATCTTTTATTTTTAAGTATTAATCAAACTTCGGTCTGAATGGCTAAACGGAACAAGCTCAAGCCTGGCATGTTAGACGTGCGCTGGATGCAGGCCTCTAACAGGCCTTCTCACTATGGATGAGAAGGATCCTCATGGTGAAGCAGAAGAAGAAACGAGCAGCGATATCCGTTCCTAGACCAATGAGTTGCGATATCGTTAATTAGAAAGAAAGAAGAAGAAGCCTGTTATCCCTGTTGTATATACAGGTGAAATAGAAGAAATGCGCGGCCTAAGCGATGATATCCCTGCTCATACGGGTGAGCTGCGATATCATGGGTGAGCAAAACACAAACGTGACTTTTTTTCCTCCATGAATGATGGAGTTATGGGCCCCACTTGTAAAATACTTCTAGATGCTTTTTTCAAAATAATATTTAATGAATAAATAGAAAAGTAATTTTTGGGAGGGGGTAGGAAAAAAATCTTCATACAAAGCATAAGTTTGCAGTCTTTAATTTCCATAGAGGCCACACGCACATGACTTTTTTTTTCCTCCATAAATGATCGAGTTATGGGCAGCACCACTCGTAAAATTGAATGAAGAAGCCAGAATTCCCATTATCTTTATCTAGTGCGCAGGCAGTGCCAGTGGGCAAGGAAGCAAAGATGTCTTTCATGTCACGTGGTGAGGATGTTTATTTATTTTGAGCCGGCAAGGAAAGTGCTTTGTCTAAATTGCAGATTCGCAGTCAGAAGTAATATAAAAGAAAAGATACATGCATACTACCGTTGCAGGCAAATTACCCGTACAAAATTCAAATTATATTAGTATTGTATTGTAAGAGAATAAAGAAAACAATCTGTTTGGTTTTATGCACGACATTAACAGTCTGTCTGCAGAAGGAACCATAGACAATAACCTTCTGGAAGAATGACCAAATTAAAACCATACATCTGTATCTATGTAATATGTATAGGAATTGAGGGGTTTGGACTTTTGGGCCTCTAAAATGCAGTGTTTTGAAAACCAAAACTAGGGTTAAACCTTGTTGAGTTGGGCAACAAGGCTGAGTTTGGTGGATTTTTTCATTAAACATGGCCAAACTCAGTGACTCATTGACTCAACAACATTGCAACTTGAGTCTCTCAGAAATTCGAAACCATGCTAATAACTCCAATTAACTGGTTAGTTGGGCCTTAATTTTATTAGGGATGGATTCTGTTTGGTGACTCTGTAATAGTGTTTGGTGGCTTGGATATTAGATTGATTCAAACTATATCTCTTTTAGACTCAATTAACTAGAGCATCAAACTCACTAATTTGATCGCCTGAGTGTTTTTTTTTTTTTTTCCTAGATTGATCTACTAGTTAGGATTGATACTTTTAACTTGAGATCCAAGGATTGATTTCAACACCACTCAACCATGAGTGTGCTGGCCATTCACAGGTGGATTGAAATGGAATGAAATTGCCCATGTGGTGAGAAATTGGAAATTCCTTCTAAAGTGATCAAATTGATTCTAGAAGCCAGGCAAAAGAAAGTAGCCTTCTGAAATCTTCAAAATTGAGAATGAAATCCCACTGATCAAACACCAAATTTTGAGAAAGACTCGCAATAGGAAACAGCCTCTTTTCTCTCACATGCTTACGATAATTTTATTCTAACATATCATTACAGTCAAAAGTAAGATAAAGAAAGATATATGCATACCACCGTTGCAGGCAAAGAAGCCGTACAAATTTCAAATTACTAGTATTATAGTGGGGGACTGAAGAGAACGTGCTATTTGTTTGTAGGATCCCGTAAATACACCCACCCTATTTAGTAAGTACACTCACCCTATTTCTATGGCTCTAGTCCACACCTTGTAGCACTCATGCAATGTCGGCGTCAAATCCAAAAAGCTATTTGGACACCGTGTTTTTTCATTGGTCAAAGCGCCAAATGCCCACCAGATCTCTCTGCCCATCCCATTCCACATCCCCACGTGAAGTGAAGTGGATACTCTTCTTCTTTATAAAGCAGAGCTTTGGCCTTCTTCACCGTCTTCGATCAATCTTATGCAAACAGAGACCAAAAGAGAGTCTGGTCTCCTCTCCAACAGGCCTTCTTCTCCATCAACTATGATCGGTCCACCGACACAGCTCTGCCGCGTCTTCTTCTCCGGGAACGTTGAACAGAATCCCTGGTTTCTGCAACTATTTCCTTCTCTGGAGAACGTCTTCTTCTCCAACGACAAAGGACTGTGTGAAACAAGAACTGTTTGGTTGTGCTTTGCATTTCTCTACAGTCGATTAGATTAGATCTGGCATGGGGCCCACCTTCCATCAACACCGTGGCAGTCGACGATTGGCGCAGCAATAGGCTGAGTCTTCTACAGACATCCGGCAGACGATGCTGCTGCTGCTTCTTCTTCTTCCCATGAGTAGAAGTAGTAGAACCCATGAGCCCACTAAATAAAAATCCCAGCAGCTAAAAAATGAAAGCCTACACTAGGATATCATAAAATTTTCCTCTAAAACTAGTTGGCCCATTATTAGATTAAGCATATCATTAACGTGATTAATGGTTACAATTAATACTCCAGCACCATGTCTCATGGGAAGTGTATAGGTGACAATCACCTATCCGAAAATTACATTACTACCTTCACTTGGCATTAGACATTACTCCTACACCATGTCTAACAACACTTGGCATTAGAGTTTCTCGGGGCGCGTGAAAGCAAAGGAAGACCGCCAAGCAGTCATCATGATAAGACAACACATACTTTATTTAGCCATAGCCTTATATAGAGTGGGTGTAAATACCAACACCCTTGTCTGTACACTGGCTGTGTGGACAGAAGGTACCATCGACAATAACGTACTGGAAGAATGATCAAATTAAATATTTGCCATGCATCTGTATCTAGAGGAATTACAGAGTTTTGCCTTTTGAGCCTCTAAAATACAGTGTATTGGAACCCCTGTTGAGATGAGTAACAAGGCTGA
The DNA here is from genome assembly GCA_029852735.1 of Persea americana. NCBI lineage: Eukaryota > Viridiplantae > Streptophyta > Magnoliopsida > Laurales > Lauraceae > Persea > Persea americana. The sequence goes on from CM056809.1 coordinate 71,940,081, forward strand.
GTTTGGCGGAGTTCATGATTAAACATGGTCAAACTTAGGGACTCGCCGTCTAAACAACATCACAAATCGAGTCTGTTGTAAATTTAAATCCATGCAAAACAAAACAAAAAAAAAAAAACCCTCCAATTAACGGGTTAGTTGGGCCTCATTTTTTGTATGGACAACGCTTCATTTGGCGACCCATAATCACCTTTAGAGGCTTGGACATTTGGTTGACTTCAATTGTCTCAGAGTCAATTAAATAGGACATAAAACTAATTCTAAGGGGTAGCTTAGTTGGCCTAAGACCACGGTTTATTCTCGGAGGTTGAGGATTAAACTCGCTAATTTGATCCCCTATTGAGTCAAGTCTTTTTAGCCACCTCCAGGAGTTTTAGAGCAACATTGGGGCCCATTCAGCTCATGATTTTTTTCTAAACCTTTTTCGTTTCGATTGACTTATTCGCCGGGATCAATACTTTTAACTCGACGATCTAAGGATTGATCTGTGAGCATGTGTGTGAAAAGAAAGTATCAATTCCACTCAACTATGGGTGTGTAGGCTATTTAGTTTATGAGTTAGCTGGATAGAAATGGCACAAAATTGTCAATGTGGCAAGAAATTGGAAATTCCTTGTAACGTCACCAAATTTATTCTAGAATCGAGCCAAAAGAAAAGCTTTAACTTTTCCAAAAAGAAGCAGCCTTTCAAAATCTAAACAATTTTGAGAACGAAATCTCATCATTCAAACACAAAATCTTGAGATGATAGACTCACAAAGAAAACATTTCTAACATTAAGTTGCTCCTCTTTCAGGCGTTGTGACTTTTATAATTCAAAATTCTGTGATTACAACAATGAAAGCTCTTTTCAACTGTCAAACATGAACTGGCATTACTGAGAAACACAAAAGACAGCAGCAGAAGACAGAATACCCAACATGAACAAAATTAAGACCACAGTTCCCCACAAAAAGGGTTCAGTGGACTTTAATAGTTTGCTATGTCTACTTAAAATTCATATAGTTAGAATTGGAAAGGGCTTTGTTTAAAAGATGGAATTTGGGTACCACCAGCACCAATGCCTTGGGGATATGGAAAATTGAATTGGACCGGCTGTTCAAAATCAATCAAAGTTTGACCGGGACCACTACCTGGACCATTATAATTTGATCGAAAATGGGTCACTAGTCAAATTTGTGGAACAATAGACCTTGAAGTAGAGACCTAGCTCGGTCCTTCATATTAGAGTTAGAAAAGGCCTTCCTTCTCAAGACAACAAACACACGTCCTGGCTAGCCCGGTCATAGTGGTTCGGGGTAAAAGCCTGCTGTGCTAGCCTGTCTCTTATCATCTCTTATTACCGTAAAAGTGGGTTAAATCAAAGCTGAAAAACTTCCCGAGTTAACTCTTGACACTCCTGAATCATCTCATTTTGAAGAAGAACCAAGTTAAATATAGGAGAGACTCAGCCGAGTCACATCATTTTAGTTGTTTATTTACATCTAGACCATTTGATGGTAGATGTGATTTTAGACCATTATTGTTTTATTTTTAAGTTAAGTATGCACAAGGTTGCTAGTTAGCATATTGAGAAAATGATGGCCGGAATGTAATTCGAAACTGATATTTGATCTCTACATTCTATATTTGGACTAGTAAATTATATAAATTCAATATTTTTTCTTATTATTGTATTTTTCTAGTATATATAAATTTATTAATTTGAATTGATTACTATGAATTCATGTAAATAAATGTATATTTATATTCTATAAGCATTTGATATTTTTTTAAATATTTTTAAAATTATTTTAAGAAAAACATGACTCTCTTGAGTCACCATATTGACTCTATCCGAGCCAAATTCTTTGAATTGAACAAATTGAGTCCGAATCACGAGTTTCCAACTTTGAATTGATATAAACAATAAAATTGATTTGGACCAATTTGCCCACTCTGCCTGTTTGCCCTCTAGTTTGGGTTTAAGACTTTGAGCATCTAACAGGCACTTGCCTTTATCCGTAGAAGAGGTGCATGGGTTTGGCTCTGCTCAACCATTTTGAGAATTTTCCTAATTAACTAAAATGTATGAAGCTGGCTGATCTTTGGTGATCAGAATCATTAATGTTGCCCTTCTTTCAGCCAAAGGACATTACTATTTGGGCAAGAAGAAATGCACTGAGGGGGAAGATTCTGAGATACAGAGGATTTTTGATGCTGTGAAAAAGTTCTTGATTTTTCTCCTTTTAATGCTAGTTTGGCCTAGTGGGCAAAGGGAGAGGACCTAAACCAACCCACCCAGTTCGGTGAGAGCAAGAGTCCTGTGCACAAAGACATCCCTATATTCTCAGATGTTCTTTGAACTTCAATGTGCTCAGAAGATTACAAAAACTAATTGAAAATTTTTTTTTTCCTCAAGTCCACCAAAAACCATTAATTTCCTATACCCAAAAAAAGGTATGGAAATAAAATTAGGCAGAATGAAGAAATCCAGCGTTACTCAAACATGCCATTTGATTGTATGCTGTCTTTTCTTTTTTTCTTATCCTTCTTTTTTCACTCTAGTCTAGGCATGAAAATTGGGCAGGGCTGCCCACATATGGCACGGCCTAGCATGGAAATAATCATGCCTAGGTCATGCCTGGCCCGAATTTTTTCCCTAGGCCGTGGCATGGCACGACACGGAAAAAATCCGTACAGTGCTGGGTTGAGGCACGACACAACCCATATATATATAAATTTAATTTTTTTTCTATAAATAATATTTAAAAATTAACATAACTAAAGACTTATTATTCTTTTGTAAATGAGAATTATTGTTTGTGCATTTATTTTAATAGTTTCGGTTTTATTTCAACTTAAAAACTCCTAAGAGTCCAAAAAGTCTATTTCAATTTATATGAAAAAATTTACAACAATTAAAAAGAAATTAGAAGAGGCACATGCATCGGCTGATGAGCGGCATGGCCAACACGACACAGATAATTTTGTGCCTTGGGCTGAGTCCTAGATGGCTTGGACACGGCACGACATGACCCAATTTTCATGCTAACTCCAGCCAAGGGGCTTGGACGAAGGAGAGAGCCCGCACACGCAAGAACGCAGCTTACACAAGATGGAAAGTAGCCTACACAAGATGGAAAGTAGCCCACACACTCGTGGGAAGTACGTCTGCACACACAAGAAGAAAAGGCATGCTCAGGGATCGAACCATTGATAGCCAGTGAGAACTGCATCTCTTTACCACTTGGATAAAGAGCAGTCCTCATGTGATTATCTTACCCACATCCAAACCTAGTAAAGTGGAGGGGAGTAAACTTGTCTTCTATTTTTTTTTTTTTTTAACCCCTCACCGTTAGCTTCTTTTACTCCTCTCATTATGAGAGAGAGCCTTTAACTTCTTTCACTCCTCTCACTAAGTGACAGAAGCTTATTCGAATGTCGTGATTGAAACAAGGGAAGCTCTCCTCTCTCTACGGGCCTGAGGCCTTGAGCCCTTCTTTCTGTGGCCTTCATGCCTCTTGTTTGGGTTGGGTTGGTACCTTTCCCCTTTGTTCTTTTTTGACAGATCCTCTTCTTTGGAATATACTTTAACTTTTCCCAAAAAAATAAATAACGAAAGACCTCTCCTGCTGTCAAAACTTGAAGTTGTTTCTAGAAAAATAAATCCAAGAGTCCACATGAGGACGTGTATTGCAGGCTTCAAGACCAATCTGTGAATGGAGTTGAAGCACTAAAATCATTTAAAGCATCATATTATTTTGAGCACAGTGGGCTTTAATAGTTTAATGTGCTACCTAAAATTCATGTGGTTAGAACTGGAAAGGACATTGTTTTGAAATTCTGGCACTGCCAATGCCTAGGTGCTGTCTAATGTGTGGAAAACTGAATTGGATGATTTTTCAAACCGAACGTTAGACTGGGACCACTACCTCCACAAATAAAATTTTGAAGAACATGCCATAAAAATTGCATGTAGTGCCAAGTTTGAAGCCAGAGTTCCCAAATCACCACATCCAAACGGGCTAAATCGACTGATGATTCTCAAGGAACTTTGTAGTTTTTCAAGATTTTTGGAACTTCGATTGCTTACGGCAACATTGTCAAAGATTAATGAAGTCATTATCAAGAATCCTGTACAAAAGGAAGCACCAAAACATGGGGACCATAATCATTTCTTATTCAGTCCAAACCTATTTCTTGGAAGGTCCTTGGAAAGTGGCCATCTAATGCCGCATAAAGCCCAAAAGAGGAGTCCATGCTGGAATTCGGTGCATTTCTCATCCAAGACCACTCTCCAACGGCTGGATTCTGACAAGGTGGAATTCCTGAATTCATGAAATTTTCTTCTTTTTTTTTCTTCTGGAAATCATAGAATTTTTATTTGAAATTTTTTTAAATTCTCAGATAAGGTGGGATTCCTCTCCCTTTTATTTGAGCATCCAGGAACTCAAAAAAAAAAAAAGAAAAGAAAAAGAAAAGAAGGAAAAACCTATGAAGAAATATAATGGAAGCTTTTACCCAAAAAAACAAATTAGGTGACCACCATATTAAAAAGGTGATTTTAAGTGCCCTTACACCAAATTAACCATTTTGCCTGAAAATGCATTTTTTTTAACATTTGCTACTAGGGTCTCTATCGATCTTTTTATTTTATTTTATGTTAAGAGTCCCTAGCGACCCTGCGTTCGACCTGTTCCTACATTTTAGGGCTTAGAAGCGCAATTTTCTCTCTTTTTTGTTTCATTATTCTTCCTCAGTGTCGATTGAGACTTCACATTAGCTGTCAGGCGTACTCATAGTGGTTCCCAACTGTCCTCCATCGAGCAATTGTGGTCCCCTACAACACCCTCTTTGTCGAAAAGGTATGTTCCCTAAAAAAACTCATTTTTTTCGTTTTCGTTTGTCATCTCATGGTCGGCTGGGTTGTGCCATTGCCATTCCTTCTGCGATATCGCCTTTCCTCTTGCCATACACCTACTCTCCACTTGAGAATGAGAAAGGGTGATTTGCGACGGTTGTGTAGCATAACCCGGAAGAAAAAAAAGCCCTAAAAATGGTTGAAACCCTTCTTGGAAGATAATGAGCAGAGAGCTAAAGAGGGGAATTTCATGCTTATGGTTTTCAAACAGAAATGCCATTGCTTTCATCCGCCGTGACTTTGGGCATTGATTTGAATATGCTGATCTCAATATTTGTTGCATTTGTGTCTGAAGTTGTCTTTAATGTTTCAATTTGGTTTCTGTTTATTTATTTAAGGCCTGAAATGTTGATATTAACTTAACACAGTCATTAGTATGAAAGCCCCATGGCCAAGGAAGGTTTTAATGAATCTAGATGGTGGAGATGAAAAAGGGCTAAAATAATTTTGAATGCTTTAGAAATTTGTGGAGGAAAAGAGTGGCTTTAATAGTCTTCAAGAGGTAGGAATATCCTACAGAGGGAAAGCAAGTTGAGTATGGTCATTTTTTTTTAAGAACAAGTTATGAGGGATGAGTTTCGTGCATTTATAAGCGTACACCTTAAGGTCAATATAGACTCTTAACATTACAAATAAATGTCGATTGTGACCCTACAAACAAAGTAAATGGGAGTTCTGTGAAGGTTAGGATGGGCAGTAAGGTCTCAATCGACCCTTAATATTACAAATGAAGGTCAATATGGACCCTAGTAGAAAACGTTAAAAAAATCACGTTTTCAAACAAAATGACTGATTTGGTAGAATAACACTTAAAATTACCTTTTCTATATGGTGGTTACCTAATCTGGTTTTTTTTTTTTCCAATTAAATTCTCAATATAATATATATAAATATCAGTGGATAAAACGTCACATCAAATTAAAAAATCCCCAACATGATAAATTATAGAGGATTTAACCGGAAAAAGCACTTAATGCTCACATATTACGCAATCAAACACTTTAACACTTGGGGCACCAATTAGAGCAATTGGGCCCGATTTCCAATTTTTTTACATATTTGCCACATCGTCAGCGCCGACTTTATTTACACTGAATAAGGTCGGTGATGACGCTGTCTGCGAACCATTTTAGGGCTCTTTTCCGTGTTTCTTCTCATTCTTTTTTTTCTCTCTTCTCCACTACACCATCGAGACTGACCTTTGACGAGTGCCGACGAGCGGTTGCTTTCATTTCCAGTTGCACCAGGCTCCAAATTGAAATCCTAAACTGCTTCTTTTTGCTCCCATTCGTTTTTTCCATCGTCCATTGTTTCCACCTAAACTCCAAGGTATCTATCTCCTTCCATTTTTTAATCTTTCTCATTGTTTTTTTATTTTCCCTCCTTTTGGTTTTCCTGCTATCCCGCATATGATATGGAAGTGCATGGTAGCTTCAACGTTGTTGTTTGATTTGTACATTGTTTGTTTGCATTGTGATTAGGGTTTATAAGCAAATTTGGGATTTTCTGACTTAAGAGAAGGATCTAAGTGTCTTTGGAAGTTGGATTGAATTTGTTCTCCTTCGTCATTTTTCTTGTTTTGTGAATTGGATTGATTTTTTTTCATCCGAAATCTTTAAGATAACAGATTAATTCTATTTTTGGGTTTATTTTTGGATCTCAAATTGGGGTATCCTCCATTGGAAGCTTTAAAATGTAAAGTGGAGTGGTGGAACCAAGTGACAACCAATTATTGGAGATAGTGTTGCATTGCGGTCTTGCCACTTCCCACATATTGGAGCCTTGATTTGAGTAGTCTTATATTGTATGTTGTAAGCCTTTCTCTAATTGCATCTTGTACTCCATGTGACAGATCTTGTCTTCATTTTTTTTGGCAAGATAGGAGTTTGAGTAATTGCAATAGTTTACTAGCATATTCTTGTTTAAATATGTCATAATCAATTGATTCTACTTTTATCATATCTGACATGGCATTTTAATATGAAATTATAGATCTTAAATTTTATTATCTTTTTAAGCTTTCAAATTACAAAATTGAAGTTTGCCTTCATTAATATAGGATATCCATGAAAATCATTATAGTTGTAACTTCTTTTTTTTTTCCCATGGGTTGCCTTGGAAAGTTACAACTTTTGGTAATATATATATATATATATATATACATAAACTGTGTCAGTAGTGACCTTATTTTACACAGCTAAGGTCATTACCGACCTTGTCTTTGTTTTTTCTTATTCGTTGCTTGAAAAAGTTACAGCTTTTGCTAAAAAAATACATAAACTACGCTAGTGGTAATCTTATTTTACACTGCTAAGGTCATCACTGACCTATACTTAGAATTTTTTTTTTCAGACGAAGCTTGGAAACGTTACAACTTTTGGTAAAAAAAAAATTGTAACTTGCGTTGGTGGTAACCTTGTTTTACACATCTAAGGTCATCACCGACCCTGTAATAGATGATCCCAAGGAAAGTTACAACTTTGGTCAGAAAAATTGGAAACCTGCATTGGTAGTGACGTTATTTAACACGGCTAAGGTCATCACCGATCCTGTAATGAAAACTTTCCACGTGCATGAAATAAGAATTCCATACAAATTCCTTATGTTGCGTACAAGCATACATCATCTTCCGCAAGAAAATAATGGGTTCCACACTTCTTTTCAAAGTAAATGATAATTTATACACAAACATCCAAAATTGCAAAAATCATTACCGCCATTTTAATTAATAAAATTCCCACAAACATACATACAAAATAAAGTATCAAAAATTAGACCCAAAATAAAAAAGATTACATGAGCGGAGCTGAAACACAAATTCCATCAACGTTATTGTTGAACTGGAGGATTTTTGTAGCCCCCATGGTTGTGACCCCTCTCTCCATAGCACAAACAAGTTACCACTCGTCGTTGGCGGTGTCGATCTTCAACTCGGATCCTGTTCTTCTTTGGTCGACCAGGTTGCTTGCTAGTCAATGGAGGGAGAACTCTCCCGGTTACAATGTGTTGTTCCTATTGCTTTTTATCACGGGTGACATGAATGATATCACTGTATGTCTTCTGGTACATGTTTGTGAGGTACCAATGCTTGCAATATTCATATGGATTCATATTTCGTGCTTTGATGGCTGCAACATCATGGCAACATGGGATCCCAATTACGTTCAATTTGCAGTACGAGCATGACCTACAATCTAGATTAACTACATCAACAAACTCTACAAATTGCACTTGATATTCATTCAATACCGCTACCCGTACCATCAGCCTTCGTGATTCCTCCATCTCTGTGGCTAGGTACTTCTTTGCGTACGGAGTTAGTACTAAAGTGATGCTTTGTACTTGAGTTGACCGTCACTGAAAGAATTACATTAGTTTTGCACGTATATCTTCTACTTACTTTGTAATCGGGAGCACTCGGGTGTCTTTTAGGAGACTATTTGTACACTCTGCAGCATTGCTGGTAAGCATGTCATACCTACGTCTATGAGCAAATGCCATTGCCCAGAACTGACGGCCAATCGCATGGATGTAATTATATGCACGCTCATTTATACTTTTTTATGTGGTCCATGCAAGCATCGTACTTAGAAGGTCGGTATGCCCTCGCTGTGCTCCAAAACTTTCTTATAATGCCATGGTTGTTGAAAGGCACCTTTATGTTTTCAGTTATTTGATGGCAACAAAAACAATGCTTTTCACTTGCAATCATGGCTTGTACTGCAGGAATCAAACCTTTCTGATGGTCGGATATAATTGTGAGATTTTTGGCTCACCCAACGAGAATGACAAGTGTGCAAGAAACCACTCCCAACTATCACGCCACTCCGCTTCGGCAAAGGCAAATGCAATGGGGAATAGCTGATGATTTCCATTGTGTGTTACGGCCACCATTAGCACTCCTGGATATTTGCAACGAGGGTGTGATCCATCCACTGCTATAAATGGCCTTAGAGAGGTTTGGAATGACCTTAAGCATGGACCGAAAGACAAAAAGAAGCGTCTAAATCGGTCATCAGGCCTAATGTCCAACGTAGTGTACGAATCGGGGTTGGTTCTATGAAGCTCGTTGCAATAGAGCGGCAATATCATAAAAGACTCCTTGTACGATTCACGCACTTTGTACAATGCAAGTTCCTTTGCCATATGTGCTCTCATGTATGTAATGCAGGTCCCAAACTCAATCTGACATTCATTGATGATCTCCTTGGGCCTAAGATCGTTATTGCATCGCACCTTTTCTTCAGTGAACTCTGCTACTAGCTTCACCGTTGCTTGCCGACATTCAGTTCCCATAAGTGGTTTGGAGCAACAGTGTATGGAATTATACTTTCGAACTCTAAAGTGTGGACCATAATCTACCATAGAGGCATGTATACGCCAGGGACAATCGACTCCTTTACAACTCGCTATGACCATCTTCATGTTAGTCATCTCATGTTTTAAGGTGAAGTTGTTGTACATTGTGTACTTTGCTATAGCTCTTCTAAAAGCCTCGCGATCAGGAAACGCCCTACCTAGCCACATCTCCTTAGCTAAACTGGTCCCTTCTTCGGGCACGACATCTTCGGGGATCATGGTGTCCACGAAGGGAGATTTTGAAAAGCCGTCTTCTTCATTTTTGCTTGTAGTACCCCTTTCGACACCTGAATTAATTAGTTGAGCAGCCGCTGAACTTCCATTCACATCCACATTAGTTGCGGGAGCATTGCGTACACTTTCGCTTCGATTCACATCAAGCAGTTCTACATTGATTTCTTCAAACATGAACTTGTCATCGTCCGCAAAATAGGATAATGTTCTTGGGAATCTGGTATCGTCATCCTCCTGTATATCAATCGTGGGAAAATCTTTAAAAGGTAGAGGTGACTGTAGTAGCACGGCCTTTAATTTAATATTAGGCTTTCCAATGCTCGGAGCTTCTCAAATGGTTTCGTTTCTTTCATCTTGTACAGATCTGCAATATGGAGTTATGACAAGAAAAATTACTTCAGAACATATCTATTACCATGATTGAGTTGGAAACTGCCTTCATCGCATAGTCTTCTTGAAACAAATAATAATATCTATTTTACTTTGCTTTTTGATGATTTAACAAACCATTAATATCATTGTCATAGTCGATATTTATCATCGAAAAAAATTTTCCATTGTGTAAAAGATACTTTAGAGTTATCTGATCGGAAGTTGTTGCCCAACTCGAAGCTTCCAAAGCAATTTTGCACAACTCGTTGAACGTCACATTGCTCGAGAAATATCTCATCTTCTGCCTTCTACCCTTGTATTGAGGATGATTGAGCTCAAATTCAAACTCACCATCATAGTGAAAGATTATAAGGTGCTCAACGTCTGTCATGCTATTAGAACATCATAAAATAGATAAATTAGTTGGACCATCCTTCTCAACCAATAATGCATGGGGTTTGGATTTTATTAAATTTGTGAGTGTTTTACTACTTATTAGAAACTAGGGATAATAGCAAAATACCTACCTATACTTTGCTCAAAATACAGACCACCCCTTTGGACTTTGGTATTTTGTACTAAATCTATCTGTAGTTCTACTTAACATGCAAAATGAACGGATTCCATTAGTATTAACGGTGTGTGTCATATAAATGGTGTCTGGCGCATACTAGCGGCAAATTACTCGCCCAAAAGACTCATTTACCCCTGAACCTAGGCTATGAAAATGGCAATGATATAGGAGAAGCTCTCAGTCATTTTTTTCCAACCATATCAAATGCATTCCTCTCAAAACTCCTATACCCATTGTTCTAGTGGTCAAAACTCTCAATTTGATGGAGGTGGTCTAGCAGGTGGAGAATTCCAATCGTACATCTAGTGGGCCATTTGCCTGATATTGTAAATGGGCAGTGATAAAGAAGGGTCACCTCCCAAGCCATGAGGTGACCATCAACTAACCTTTCTGAAGAAACTTCACACTCACAGTATCAAGCTATGGATTAGGCACCCAAGAGAGCAGATCTAATGGTCTGAGAGAGAATAAATACAAGACCCAAAACAAGAAAATCTAGGAGAATATGCGGAAAGTGGAAATTACCCAGATGATGACTATGGAGATATGCTGAGATTGAACAGAAGAAGACAGAGGAGAAAACCATGTGGAGAGAGAGAAGCAAAAAAATCCAAATGGGGTATTAGGCTAGCAGCTAAAGAAAAACAACATACAAACAAATAATTCCAAGAAGAAATTTCTACGGGGGAAAAGTGAAAAAAAGAAGAAAAAAGGAAATAAAAAAAAAAAAAGGAAAACAACTAGCACAGTGTAGATGGGAGGGAACCCAGATGGGGAATTAGGGTTCTCGAATCCGCAGGCAGATCGGATGTGCCGGACGTCCACCATAAAATTTTCTGGCACCACCGCCTCAAATTCTGACCTCCTCGTGATGTTCATGCGCTCGTTGGAGATCCATCGGGTCTCGAATCCACAGGCGGATCGAATGTCAAAATTGGGGATGAATTCTCAGAACAGCGACTGGTATAAGTCCCAGCAGGCGGATAGGGTTTTCGGAGGCGGGAGAAAGCGACCGGAGCGGCGGAGATACTCGGCTTGGACGAGGTAGAGGCCTTGCAAAGCAAACTGGCATTCTGACGAAGTGTTCGGAGTGCTGGAGAGGAATTTGAGGAGGACGGAGAAATCCATGGGCCAGGAGAAGCCGGCGAGCTAGTGATCAGGGGAGCGGACGCCGGAGGCGAAGAAGAGGGTGAGATTGAGAAACCCTAGTAGGAGGAGGAAGATGAAGGAAGAGGAGAGGAAAGTTGGAATCTTGGACTTGGGCATTTGGGAATTAGGTTGGAATTGGATTCAGATGAAGCGGGAAATTAGGGAAAAGAACCCTAGCAGCAAGCGAAAAAGGAAAAAATGATCAAAAACGACAAGACACATCTTATATATGGAGGGGCAAATTCATCATTCCATATTTTCCGTCACGGCCGTCTCTATTTGCATTGTGATTTAAAATACAAGTAGGTTTAGTACAAAATACCAAAATCCAAGGGATAGTCTGCATTTTGAGCAAAGTACAGGTAGGTATTCTGCTATTATCCCTTATAAACTAATTATGTATAAACTACTTTGGTTGTTGACATTTAAGTCAATGTACTATTATGTATTACATTGTGGATTCCAAAAGAGTAAATAGGGCTCCTGTGCAATATATACCATATTCAATGAAACAAATAATAAACATCATACAGTGAAAGAAAAAATGTATTCTGCCTAAGAATTATTTGTCCATGCATTAAATGATACTATATGCATGATACGTTGTCAATAGAAAGAGGATATTGATTTCTAGGGTTCCATCATGTGAAGAGAAAAGTTTTCATTTCCTCTTTTGTGTAGACCCAATAGCAAGAGGAGATTGATAAAAAATTAATGAGACAATCACTAGTGGGAAAACACACTAGTCGTAGAACACCTCTCTCTAAAGAAAGAAAACGGACTCTTTGCGATTTTGGAGAAGTGGGAAGAATGAAGCTCAAAATCGGATTAGATGGGCTTCGCGGACAACGTCATCACCAACCTTATTCAATGTAAATAAGGTCGGTGCCGACAATGTACCAAAAAAAAAAAAAAAGAGGAAATCGGGCCCAATTGCTCGTATTGGTGGCCCAAGTGCTAAAGTGATTGATTGCGTAACATGTGTGCATTAACTGCTTTTTCCGGTTAAATCCTCTAAATTTTAGTAATAAATTCTAATAAAAAAACATACCCTAAGAATCATCCAATGTACCTCACCAAGTGAATGATAAAAAAGTGCACACCCGACATCTGCATTGATAATGGATGTGAGTTTTGCATTGTAAAATCGAAGTCCAAATTCAAGTATATATGTACTATGTATCACATTGACCACAATTTTCTCTCATTTCCCATCATTGGGAACTCAAACTCAGACAATACTCACTGCATTGGAAACTAAACTCACACACTTACGACCTTTTGGGGACTTGGATGTAGAGTAGACGTATTTCAACTTCTACTCAAACTAGAGTATGTACACAAATGATGTCTCCCTCTCTCGCTCTTGCTCATTGTCAGCAATGACACCAGCCAACCATGTATGCTGATATTTTCCATGATTTGGAAATATCTAGCTTGTTAGATGATTTTTTCGACGATACACTTGCCTTTGGAATTAAATATTCCCTCTTCCTCGTTCGATTTTATATAACTCTATAGAGGAATGCTGTATTTGATGTATGCGGGAAAAATTACTGGAATACCCCTCATGGTATGATGTTTGCAATATATTGAGTCAGCCTTTTGTCTTTCCTTTTCTATATATGGTACCCATTTCATATTTCTCTACTCCTCTCGGCCAACTATATTCTCCCTTTTATAATCTCTCAAGGTGATTGATCATTCCTTATTTCTTTTTCCCTCTCTCTCTCTCTCTCTCTCTCTTTCTCTCTTTTTTTTTTTTTTTTTTGTTAGGGATGAAAAGTTAAAACCTATTAAACATGACTTAATGTATTTTTTCTTCTCGTCCTATTTTTGAAATAAGATAACTTAAATGGTAGTGTCTTTTGATGTAGGACTTTCTAAAAAGTATACATTGTCATTTGGATTTCTATTCTTTTTTTCTTTTTCTTTGTCCTTTTTTTTTTTTTTTTGAAGTTTGGGTTTTGAGGGCTCATTTGTTTCACACAATTCAGGTTTGAGGGCTCTATTTTCCACACATTTTAATGTGTTAATGATGGAAGGTGGATGTGGTGGACCATGTAGGGTGATCTTGGTCCTTAATTTGATGATGGAAGATGGTTGTGGCATTGGATATATAGTTGGTTCAAATTGATTTTATAGAATTACAAATCTATTTTTTTATGGAATATATTTTTTTTTAAACTAAGATTTCTAGCTTGATCAAATAAAAGTTTAATAAAAAAGGGAACTCAACATAAAGAGATTCTATCCACTAGATTGGAGGCTCAAATCGATGACAACAAAAGTATTATAACTAAAACTAAAATTGGAAAGGAAAAATGACTCTACTAAAGAATTGGGTATAATAGAGCTGGACCCATTTTAAACGTCATCATCCACTAACATGAATACAAATAAAACTTGCTTAAAAATAAATAAAAAAGCAAAAATTTACTCCAAGAGTTAATTGATTTATGGTCCTAGCCTAGGTCTTCAATTAGACATGGGTCAAGATATAGCACGTTTATTACCTTTAACACATGCCCAATAAAATCTGATCACGCCATGGACTAATGTTCAAACCAAACCTATTTTAGTCCTTTGATAGGACCAAACTATTTCCTTTTGCATTGATTAGGAATCATCTTTGATTGGTGATCCACACGATCACTTCGGACGGGTCCTTGATATATAACTACCAATGTACTATTTCCTCTGTAAGTCTTATAAACACCATAAATGAAATCCCAATCGAGCTCACTTAAAACCATCAAAATTCTCTTTATAAGAGGTTTCTAATTTAGAGATCATATATACTGTGCAACATCCCATAGTGAGGGGCATTTCAATCATTTTTCCTGTAGGCAACAAGTATAGCACACCTATGGGGAATTATTTAAAATCTGACAAGCTGGAGGGCATATCTAAATCTAAAGGCAAGTATACAGTCAAAATCCCTTTTTCTAATAGTATTTTGATATCTTAGAATATAGAAAGTTGAGGATTATAAAAGAAATTGTAATAAGAATGACAAAAGGGAACATGTTATCAACAAGAAGATGGAGAGATAGATTCATTTTTAAATTCATTTTCATCTATCCCTTACCATATTATGGTGAGGGCAACGAAGATACAGATATAAGACTCACATGTCTTTATTGCATATGCCTCTTGTACAAGCTTTATAAGCTACACAGTGGGGAGTAAATTGGGTCGGGGCAACCACACCCGGCTCTTCAAGGGCGGGCTGTGCTGGCACAGGGTGCCTTGGGTCGTGGCATGACACGGCATGGCCCAAAGCATTGGTCACACCGTACTGGGCTAGGGCACCCAACTTGCAGCACAACCTAGTACGGCTCAGCCCAACCCTACAAGGGCCCAATATTCAAGAACCCTTAATTATTTTAAAATAATTAAAGTCTTATTTTTCATTTGTAATTTATCACCAATGTTTGTGTATTTATTTTATTAATTTCAACTTTATTTCAAGTTGAAAACCCCTAAAGTCCATAATGTCCTTTTCAATTTATTCAAGAAATTTTTAAAAAAATAAAAAAAGTTAGGAGGGACACGTGGGCCTGCTCGTGGCAGCACATCCCAACAAGGCTTAGGCTTACACCCACAAGGTATACTCTCATGAAGCCCCACTCGGAGCCCCACCATCGAAGACTAGTGGAGAATGAAAATGTCTATCGATAATCAAGAAATTCATAGAAAACCACTACTCTAATTAGATCTCTCGGAATTTTTTAGGGACCTCAATCTCGAAGTCTTTATCAGGAGGAAGTGACTCTATAGCTTCTAAGCATGTGGCCACTGTCTTCATTTACGTGGAATACTATCTTTGATAGGCCAACAAGAATAGAGCCATTTTAAATGATACATAGGCTTCTCTTAATAAAATCAAGTGTTGGCTTCAATATAACCTCGTCCTCTCCATGAGGAAAATCTCTAGGGGTGTTTGGATAAGTGTATAATATAATATTAATAAGTTTAAATATCATAAGATTTCATTATCATAGAATGAAATAGTGTCATATTATTATATTGTGTCACTCATGGTGTTTGGCAATCTTCATAGATTTTAATATGCCTTTGAAGTGCTTGGCAATTTATAAGAAAACTCATAAGATGATGTACCAAATAAGAAATTGAGAGAATATAATCAATTAACCCAACACATGACCCACTAATTAGTAATCACACGTATTAATAATCATGGTCAGACCCATCAATTGTAAGAAAATATAAGGTTAAATTTAAATCATGAGATCCAAGCAATGTTGTTTAATTAAGGTGGGTCCACCAAACGTTAGTAACTATACTATAATACATCTAATGGTGATTATCAGAAATAACCCTATGTAGCTTTTTTATGAAGAGTCATTGTAGGACCCATTTGATGTTGGTAGTCATATAACACTAAGAGAGCTATCAAATAGTGGTCCATTTAATAATGGTAAACTGATAATTACAATAACACAATTCAATCTTGGTAAACATAGGACCCGGCTAATTTTGGTAGTATGGGACCCACCTAATGTTGGTAATCACAATGAAAGCCCCAAGCGTGAAATTTGTAGGACCCACCTAATATTAATAATTAACAAGGGCTATGTAGTCATGATATGACTATAAGGCCCCACATTAAATTTGTAAGCACTGTGGGGTCAATCTAATAGTGGGACTTATAAATGTTAAAACTTATAGTGGGCCATTATAATTAATGCTTACTTATGAACTCTCCTATGGTTTTTACTCAAACTCTCATTCGTATTTAGAAAAAAAAAATTAAAGATTATTTTATATAGCATATCCTTGAATACTGTAACATTGGAAGAAAGTGAGATATTGTAAAATACTTTCTAAGTTATTCAAATACCTATTTTTTAGGTGAATAGATTACATTCTAAACTAGTAGATAATATAGCAAAATCTCTTAAAATATCTCGTTTCCAAACACCCCCAAACTTTTTTAGAGCAACTAACTGTGGTCTCTCCTCAATTTTTTGGGAATATGTGTAGTCTTTTTTCCGCTTCTCTCTTATACAAATTAACACACACAAAAAGGAAAAAGCAAAAAGAGATCTCATTAGGTATAGGTTTTGGGTGTTAAAATTCAATATTAAAACCCTATGAAAAATGAGGTGTTTCTAGTTTGAAGTAGGCGGCCTCCCAGCCAGGATTTCAAAAACTTTGACCTTCTTAATGCAGAGATCAAACATCCAAAAGATCAAGAATCCAATTCCAAGATCTAAAACCCTTATCTCATTGTATCAAGATCAAAGATCTATCATAAGAAAAGACAGATCTAAAACAAGCACAAACAATCAACTAGATCTACAAAACTAACTTGTGCAGATCTATACCTAAGGGGTTCGGTTGTGCTCAAATTAAGACTCTTGATCATTTTTATTCTTGATTTTACAAAACACTTTCGCAAACACGATCTTCAAGGCCTTGCGATCTTCCACACTATGACCCTCTCGTAGAGAACATCTCAAAGAGATTGGTGGGATCTCAATTGAGAAGAAAACCCTAGGCACTCAAGTGGAGAAACCAGAGGAGAAAATAGAGGGGGAGAGAGAGAAAGCGGCTTGGACGTCCTATTGTTGGGCTTGCAAGTCTATATGAAACGTCCACCCTAGCTATCCTTTTATAGTTTTTGGAACAACATCTCCTATTACACTTAGAAGTCTTACTTCTAATTCTCTTATGTATTCTACTCCTCCTTAATTTCCTTATTAGTTCTAATTGGAATAAGACTTTCTCTTATTTACTGCTGGCGTGGGGACCTCTAGGGATTCCTTGGTTCTGGCTCCAACTGAAGCATCTGGACCCCACATCTCATGAAAACTCCGGACCCATAGTTAATTACAAATAACTCCACTAAATAAATGCAATTGCACTCCAGTCTTAGGAATTAAACAAGAAGACCCTAAACTTTCTAATTACTGTAAGCAGGCCCATACATTAATTATATCCATGAATCTATTGGAATCAAGTTGTCTAACCTAATTGGACCCACCTCTTATTATCCCTGTGACTCAATTAATCACACTAATTATCACTACCATCCGATTAACTCTTAATTAAGACGGTTGTGTACTTACCGATGATAAATTCTATTAATCAGTATAAGGGAATATTTATCTTTTAAAAGACAGATTCCATCTTGAGAATATATATTCCCGTAGTCTAACTACCATTTACCCAAGATACTGAGGTGTCAACCTACAGTTGGCCTCACTCATTGATAAGTTAAAGTAAATACATTGCAGAAACTTGAGTCCATTACTTTGTCAGGATCAAGAGCCTTTTGCTTGAAAGTTATGAGAGCTTTCATCAAAGACAATATTTTGTATAAGGTATTACTCACGGTCCTTTAGTACATCCAATGTACTAGCACAACAATCCAGAGTCTTCCACTTTGATGGTCGAGACAAACCACACTATGTCATAGTAATTACAGTGCTACAACCTTTTCAGTTGAAATGCCCAGTCTCATCAGTGGTTGAGAAATACTTCAAGTATAAGAGTTGTGATCTATGTCTCTTGCATGTGAATCTCATTCACACACATGGATAACATTTAATATACTTAAGGGCTCGTATTTATCTCATGAACAATCATGTCATTCTGTATTAATTATGTGCAACTATAAAATAAAATCTCATTCATCTCATGAATAAAGCATGAAATTATAAATCAATTAAGATAATAAATGAATTTATTTACATCATCCACTAGATTGAGTACATACAATCTATCATTTTTATCTACCAGTGAATAAAGGTTAGATAAGTGTCCAGTTAAGGTCAGTGCACTTCATCGGGATGGTGAGAACGGCGATGTTGGAACGGTCATTAGGCCGGGGACCCTGATGGTGGGTACCAGCATCTTCCTCATATTTTATGGGAGCTATAGCCTAGAATACAAAGTAATTCATGGTCCAATGGGCTCCACTTAAGTATTATCAATGAGGTGAAAGGTGATGGATATAAAATAGCAATATCGATGGTACATTGACTTCTTGATATTTGAATTACTCAGGTAATGGTTGGGTAGTCATTTATAATCATCCTTGAATTAATTTCCATTGAATGTGAGGTCATTTAATTGTCATTTTTGTTATAACCACCTTTTGTTCTTCATCTTTAACAACATATAGAAATGCAACATCTTAGAATTCCTAGATATTTAATTCCATGAAAGAAATAGGCCATTAGGAAAAAATTATCCTGTATTTAATTTTTTTCTTATTACAAAAAGATAATTTATCTTCAACGACATTTTTCCCATGAGATCTGCCACTAAAACATCAAGTTCTAAAACATTATGGTATTTCCCTAGATTATGATTTCTTTTTTTTTCTTTTGCTGGGCAAGATATTCAAACTCATACTCACAGTATCCCCAATCAGCTGAGCAACATCCCAGGACTTTCCTGTTGCTTGTCAACAAGTGCATTTTACATTTTCCTTATGTTGTTCATTTTCTCTTGTACCCTTCCAATGAATGTAAGAGCTCTAGACAAAGAACAAGCCACTGGTCCTCTAAGAATTAATATATTTTTAGGTATCCTATTCTTACTTTTGCCATTATATATATTATTCACCTTTCTTAAAGTCCATCATGTAACATATGGGTGTAACAATTCGGTTAACCGCGGTTTTTGGGAAAACGGTTAACCGAACCGTGTTTCACGGTTTTTGGTTTTTAAAAACCATAAACGTAATCGAACCGTAAAAAATCGTTAAAAACTTACCTACGATTAACGGTTCGGTTACGGTTAATTGTCACTTAAAAAAATTTATGAAATTTTTTTCATTTACCAGTCAAACTTATTGTGAAAAAAAAAATCATAGTTTGAGAATGGCATAATATGTTATTCTAAAAAAAAAAACACATTCAGGCCCTTAAGTTTTTTTCTTATTAGCGAAATGGTTCGGTTAACAGTGTGTTTTCGGAACATGGTTAACCGAACCGTGGTTAACGGTTAACCGCGATTAATAACCGTGAGTCGAGATAAAAACCATAACCTGAACCGTGAAGCGCGGTTTTTCGATTTCAAAAACTGTAACCGTAACCGAACCGTGAAACATGGTTATTAACTGCGGTTCGGTTCGGTTAGACGGTTTTTCGGTTTTTTTTACACCCCTAATGTAACAGTTGTAGGCTTGTAGCTGCCGGCGTTTTCTTGAACTACACAAAAAGGGCGGAAAAAAAATGAAATAAGAGGTTCAAATTTCTTTGAGGATTTAATAAGAAAAATCACCTTAGACTTGTCAAAAGTAAAAAAACACCATCAATGTCTTATATAGACGAGTTTAGTCCTCCCGCTAGTTTTTTCTTTTCTTTTTTTGCTTTTGGCACTGACCGGGGATATTGCAGTTCATTCTAAGTAAATAAGTGGTGATATCCCCATTCATGGTTTATTACATCATAAAGAATGTCGAACTCCCTTTTTCCATTTGCCTTTTTTGGGATCCAGATGGATCTCTCTACAACCACGTTCACAGCACTAATTTGGGTGGGGATATCCCTGGCTCAGCTGATACAATTCTGAGAGATAGTACCCACAATACTCTAGTGGGTGGGGATATCCCCACTTATAGCACTAACACAGGCAAGGATATCCTCGTTCACAGTATTAATTTGGGTGAGGCCGATGATGGTGAAGGCGAAGGGGCCGCCACCGTAGGCAACCATCTAGACGAAGAGGGTGGGAGCATTGCCGTAAGCGGGGAAGATGTGCTTGTTGGGGTCGGATGGGGTGGGAGGAGGGAGCTACTAGAAGGCAATGATGAGGGCGAGGACGATAAGAGTTGTGATGAAGGGCTTCATCTCGAAGCAGCCCTAAGACAAGGAGGTGGCGGCAGCTACTCCTTAGTCTTTCCTGATCGGTGCAGCTGCTTTGCCTTCTGATTTTTGCGCCTTTGCATTTCTGGAATTCAGTTTTGAAACGAGAGATTTCAAGATCAGTTAAGGATTTATGAAGGTGGACTGTTTTTTACATAACATTTGCGACTCCGAATGAGAGAATGCCGACGGTAGCATTCTCCTTCTTATCAGGTCTTTTGGTGTTCTTTTTCTTTGAAGGATATGAGCCTCAACGTTGTGGAAGAGAGAAGAAGATGGGAGAAGAACGAAAAGGGGAAAAAGGGTTTTGAGACTTTTTAAATTAAAAAGAGCAGTGATATCCCCACTATAAAAATAAAAAAAAAAAACAAAAAAGCCTGAGACCACTATATAGTCTTTATAAGACATTAAGGGCGTTTTTTGCTTATAACGAATCTTAGGAGAATTTTCCAGTAAAATCCTCAATTTCTTTTCTTACATTTGAATGATCTTTTATAGGATGTTTTATTTCTACACGAAAGCTTAGAACTTTTGAACCTTGACCTGAAGTGGGTTAAACATAAATTAGATTTTCTCTAGGTCGGTGCATTTGTTACATTCTTTATGGTTGTTAGTAGTCACTTTAGACTTAAAGAACTCAATTAGGTTAGTATTAATATGGTAGTGTAGCTTGTGCTTGATTTGAACATTAAACAAGCTACTTGGGTTCAAGCCAGCGAGCTTAGCCCACTTAAGCATCACTTGAAGAAGTCAAGCAAGGCTAAGCAGTGCTAAAACGTCCTCTTGCTCGACCTATGGCTTCGGCTTCGCGTGACATTGCATATTACTTATGGCACACTCGTATGTGGAGTGCACTTCTATTTATTCAAAATCAAGAGAAACAAAGGAGTAGAAGGCCCTGTAAAGATGATGAATAGGCCTAAACTGAACTTAAATGGACCTTAGGTATATACTTTAAGGCCTTAAAGATAGACAATGTTAAGAATAGGTGATTTACATATTTTTTAAATGGTTAACAGGGTCTAAATAGTATATTTTCGTTCCAAACATATGATCATTTGTTTATATTATTACACTCATTGAATTATTTTAAAAAAGGATCATTGCTTTAGTGCAATAGTAAACGTCTCAAGGGTCATGCATGATAAAGTATGTTCAGGACCTCCGAACGACTAGTTGTACAAAATTTTAAAATGTTAGGTTTCTCTCGGGTTTAAACCCTATAAGGACCCTACTTTGACAAGACCCATACTAGGTAATGACCTTTATTGCATTATCTTAAAAAAATTATAAATCTTATGTTTTAATGCATTATATTTGAAATAAATTTAGCAGTAGCCAAGGCATTTACCGATTAGCGGCATTGGCACTTTAGTCTCAAAATGATTTAGAGGGGCTCACAGAGATTTTCTCCCTGTTTCGATATGATGGTGACCCTGTAATTATCAAGTATTATCATCCCTCTCCCATTCAAGGCCAAAACACACATTGCAATTTGGTGTTGGCATTTCAATTATGATGGGTGCATTGCATCCATTGAATTGAAATGCACGAAAAGCGTGTCCTCTTGTATTTATCCTTTTCTCCTCTGTATACATGGTGTGATTTTTATTCCTTTCTTTTGGCAAAAATGTTTCTCATTCACAAACCAAAGTCAATGGTTGATGTTGAAAACAGAATAAAAGAAACAAAATTTTGTTTCCCACGCCACACGGCCACACCGTCATTGACCGGTCTAAGTGCAGGATAGTGGCCGTCATACTCATCACCAACTCATCCTAATTATATTATCTCCAAGGCCAACTTAATGCATTCTACTTAAGAAAAAAGAAAGAAGTTGAAACCAGCTAAAAACATAAGCCTGATTAGGTGCTTCGTAGGGTTGTCAATGGGTTGGGATGGCCCATTGAGCCTTTTGTGTGGTCGGCTTTCGGCCACGTGTGGAGTTTTTACAGACTTTTGGCTTTAAAGGAGGAACATGAGACGCTCCAGTGGCAAGGGTGTCTCATCTCATTTAATTGTTTGGGTATAATTAAGTAGTCTTCTAGGTTGTGTACCACTCACCCATCTAACTAAGAAAAATAAAATAATTGGTTTTTACGATGTCCATGGCCCTCCTATTGAATGGTTATGTTAAGAACCTAACCTGGAAAATCCAAGTGCCTTCCTTTTGGATTTGGTTACTAGATCCAGAACCAAAATTTGATCCCCTTTATATCAATGAAGGGCAATTTGGGTATTTTAAAAAAATCGAGGGAAAAAAGTCTCCAAAAAATAACTTTAAATGAATAGATGTCTATAATTGAAAGCGTCCTGAAAAACTTAGGGACTAACTTGAAAGGTTTTGAAACTTGTGTCATTTTTTTTAAATAAGGCAAAAACTTAAGGCTTTATTTGAGACTTCTGTTAGTCATTTGTTTTAGTTTGTAATTGTTGTCAAACATAG
This sequence comes from Persea americana, assembly GCA_029852735.1. Taxonomy (NCBI): domain Eukaryota; kingdom Viridiplantae; phylum Streptophyta; class Magnoliopsida; order Laurales; family Lauraceae; genus Persea; species Persea americana. Next base: position 71,962,964 of record CM056809.1, read on the forward strand.
GGTGTTGACATGTGTTGGAAAGCAGCATGATGAAGGTTGCAAGCATTCGAAGTGAAAATAGGAGCACTGCATGTTCAGGTTATGTTAATTAAGCATGTTGTTATACTTATATCTTCACATCTAACGTCTGAATTAAAAAGTGGTCAACATGACTTTTGTGCATCAGTGAGAGGGCTTCATTTTTGGTTTTGGAATCAGGTTGATCCGACTTCAGGTTTTAAAGTTATGGCCCGGACAACAGGACAACTCTGCTTCACTCAGGTTGCTGTTTTTCTGTGACCAGGCGGCTTCAAGGTGATTTTACACTACTTTCCATCCAATCTGGGTTAAATATCAAAACATGAAAGTTGTAGTCCTCTGATAAATCTTTCATTTGGCTCAAGAATCATGTCGTTTCAAGCTCGGAAGAGGAAGTTATGAATTTTCTAGTGGAGACAAATTATGCAGTTTTTCTGCACTGCGGGATTAATTACTCTTCTTTGTACTTTGTTGTGGGTCCCATTATGTGTTGGAAAGTAATTAGTAGATGGTCCATCAGATTCGTCTGACTTAAATAGTGGGTCAGCCCAGTCCAAACGAGGATTTGCTTGTTGGGTTCTTTGTTTGGTAAGAAAGTCAAAAGGATATTCTTCCTACCCTTTTTAATTGTTAGCAACTTCTCCTATTGGCTGAGATCCAACTTTTTAGGATCTGAGATGTGGGCTTTGAAAACTGAATGTTAAGAAACAGAGAAAGTTGCGTGCAGTTTAGTAAAAGAGAGAAAGACGTGTGAAGTTCTGCTTTTCCATTAGAGTTCTTCTGCAACAATCAGCTTGGAGTTTTCTTCATAGATTGATGTGCAGTTTATGAAAGAAAAAGGGGTGCAGAACAACAACTGCTGTGTAGTGAGGGGCAATTCCTGATATAGTAGGGTGTTGGTTTTGAGAAAAATTGCAGAGTGATGTTTTGGGAAAATTGAAGAACGGTTTGAGGTTGGTTTTTCATGAATTTGCTGCATCAGAATTTAAATATATTCCTGCATTAGATCTGTCTTGCATATTTCTACATCGTGCAAAATTCTGAATAGTGGTGTGCAAGGTTTTCATTGTGGTTTTCTTGTTGGGTTTTTCTGCATCTGAGATTGTGTTGAATTGTTTGAATCAAACGAATATTGCAGGATATACAGGTGTTTGTTTTGGCTGATTGAAAATATTGGAAAACATCTGCGTATGCTATATTTTTGTATTGAAAGTCTATAGGGCATCTACGTATGCCATTGGGATATTATTGTGAGACACCTGTGTGTGTCAAATTAATTGATATCTTGTAATCACTCAAGTTGGGGCTTGAGAGTAGGGGTTGGTGCTCCTGTTCGTTGAAGCGAGCGAAAATTGTAAAGGAGTTGGTGCTCCTAGCAGTGGGTGCTGCTAAATAGTGGAAGTGTGCACTTTGCACACCGTGGACGTAGCCTGCGGGTGAACCACGTAAAAATCCCTGGTGTTCTCTTGTGATTGTATGATTGCCTGGTTGATTGCTTAAGAAAGTGCTCATCTATTTTGCAGAATTAAAATTGAAATAAATTTGCAGATAAAAGACAGTCACTGATTCAAACAACCCCCCCCAGTGACCAATTGAACCTAACAACTTCTCCTAAAAAAAACAAAGCTGCTATATGCACATCCGGAGTTGCTCCATGCACATCCGTCCATGGGTCCCTTAATGGACTCCTCTGAAAAAAGACGAAAATACCCTCCCTTTCTTCTCTTACCTCTCCCTATCCCTATCCTTGCTCGGCAACCCACCTCCACCCACCTCCCTCCTCTCCCCCTCCCTCTCCCTCTCCCTCCATGCTCGGCATTTCCACTTGGGTCACCCCACTTCATGCTTACTACTTATAAGGCCCAGCTTGATACTGATTTGACCTTTAATTTGCGTTAGATTCTATCTCAAAATATATGTAGTTAAGATTAATTAAACTTTGAGGCTTTGCTAAAACTCCCTCATAAGGCCCTCTTATAGGTTAGGAAGAAACAAAGCACAAGTAAGAAAAGAAAGAAACCATATAATACTTATCCACTTCCATAGCTAACGGCTTAATGGCTAAGACATGGCTCCTTGTTTTTTTTCATTTTGTCTCTCCTCAAAATTCAATCCCTGACTTAGACCTCAGCTTAACTCCTATCTATGATGAGATTTTTTGTTTCATCCCCTACTTCCCACTTTTCTTTTGTTTTTGGTAAAGAAATCTTCATTACTTAATTAACACATTGAAGAAACAAACAAGAAGAAGAAAAATGAGTGAAACAACAAAAAGATGCCCACCACAAAGCACCCTCCTTACCACTTTTTTTTTGTTTTTTGTTGCTAATCGGGGGTATCCAAGGTTTCTTGGAGCACCTACTAAAGCCCCCAGAGTGGTGGCCTCCCCCTATTTCCACTCACCGGGTACGTCGGGCTAGAATAGCCTGAGGTTCCAATACATTGGCATACTTCAATGCTGAGACCTCCGGGTGGTTACGGAGTGACTCAACCAACAGTGTTACCAAGCGTTGGTTCCTCTTTCCCACTTATACACAAGTATCTAGAAGGTTTCATTAGTATTTTGTTATCCAACCAAGGGGGCTGGGACCTAAGAGAGAGCCTACGTATACACGGGAAGACAGCTCATTCGAGTGGGAAGGAAGTCCGCACAAGCGGGGAATAAAACCCATACAAGTGGAAAATGAACCCGTACAAGTGGGAGGAAGTAACATGCCCGGGGTCCAAACCTCGGACAACCAGGTAAAAATTGACGCTCCTTACCACTTAGGTAAGGAACCGTTCTCATAAGGGTTTCATTAGCTGGACCATGTATGAACAGTAAGTTCTGTATTCACCTCTACTTTTCTCCATTGAGTTCCAATGGAGAGGGACAAGGACGGACTACGATCGAGGGAGAAGGAGGGAGGGAGGGAGAGAGAGAGAGAGAGGTGGGCGCTGGGAGAGGGAGGGATACGGAGAAGGAGAGGGAGAGATGGAGAGGGGCTGGAGTTGGGCTGCTATAAAGGAGGGAGAATGAGAGGGAGGGAGGATGGATAAGGAGAGGGAGAAGGAAAGGAGGGAGGTAGGTGGAGGTGGGTTGCCCAGTGAGGAGAGGAAAGAGAAGAAAGGAAGGGTGTTTTCATCTTTTTTTTTATAGGGTCCATCAAAGTTCTATTGATAGATGTGCACCGTAAAACTCGGAACGTGCATATAGCCGCACCCACAAAAAAAAAAAATATCTGAAAGAATCAAAATTTTGTTTCCCACACGGCCACACCGTCATTGACCTTTTCTAAGTTCAAGATTGTAGTCGTCATCCTCATCACCACCTTATCCTTATTTTTCATCTGGGCCAACTTAATGCGTTCTACTTGAAAAACAAGAAAGAAATTAATAGGGTGCTTGGTAGGGTTGTCAGTGAGTGGGGATGGCCATTGAAGTCGGCTGTCTGCCACATGTGGAGTTTTTACGAACTTTTGGCTTTCAAGGAGGAACATGAAGATGCTTTCAGATTATGTGCCACTCATGCATCTGGCAGGAATAAAATAAAAAATAAAAAAGAAATAAAATTATATATATATATATATATATTGGCTTTAAATGTCCATGGACCTCCCATTGCCTGGTTATGTTCAGAACCTGACCTGAAAAATCCAGGTGCCCTCCTTTCGGATTTGATTACTGGATCCAGAACCAAAATTTGATCCCCTTTAATAAGTCGGCCCGGTTCTGGTTTCAGTTGGATCCGGACCTGGATAATGCATATTCTTTTGAGTGTAGTGCATGTTATATGTTGTATTTAATAATACTTAGTTATATCGTGATACAATAGATTTTTTTCTTTATTTTTTGCTAATGGAGGGTTCCTAACTCTTTAGGCTGGACTAATCCCTCTGTGCTCAGAGAGAAGCCGGGTAATACCCCTGTAGCCCCCAAGTGGTAGCACAAGTGGACTCAACCTTTGGCCTCGGAAGAGGGGGTAATCGGGGTCGATACCAAGACATCTAGCTCCGGAAGAGGGGGGCGCCGTGGTCCTGACCACTCGGCCAATTTAAGTTGTTATATATGACATAATATATGATAAACAATGAAGTAATCGGGTGAAGTGGGGTCTGTGCCATTAACAATAGGCCCATCTCGGGTCCAGGTCCACTATGGACCCAATCTCAACCCGAACCTCCTGGGTAAGACCAAATAGAGTGCTGGGCTTAGGCTTCTCTTTTAGAACACCCCCACCCCACCCCACCCCACCAAAATGCCTGGACTGGCTTGTTTAGGGTGCACTTTCCTTTTCTCTGTTGCCTGCCTGTGTGATGGTTAAACCTTCACGTATACATCTAGCTAGACACACCATCAGGCCCACAAAAGAAGGATGAAAATTGATTCAAGCCCAAACGTACAAACGAGCTTGGCTCATATACAAGATTGTGGAAACAAGTAGTGAGTTTTTCTTTTCTTTTGGTAGAAAAGAAATTACTGAGTCGAGGCCTGCATTTTTTAATGATTTTAATTTCAAGGAATGGTCAGATTTATCAAGATTTCAAGAATAATTCTAGGTAATCCAACCTACAAGTGTTAGCCTTAGTGGATTGGGGCCCATTGCCATGTCTGGTTAATTTTTGGCCCCAACCACAAATAGGAAAAACGCCCCCCACTTTGAGTATCTCTTCCGTTTCCTCTTCTTCAATGAGGAAATGGAAAATTCCATTGGAAACCTCTTTATTTCTCTCCTCGACGGTCTTTTCTCCATGGTTATATAAAGAGGATGCAGTGGAGAAGAAGATACATAGATCCAGTATCCCTATCTTCTTCTTCCTTTTGGCTATCACACAAGATTTGGTCCATCCACCCACTATCTCATGCATACATCTCTAAGCCTGTGGATAATAGGGAGTGCTTTGAGTGGGAGAGATTTTTAGTAAATATTCTCTAACCTCTTGACAAATACACTACTTCGTGTGCATCGGTCTCTTATGTTGTAGCGGACGTGTGACGCTCGATCCGAAGCTTCCACAACAATCTTCAACCAAGAGAAGTGGTTTGAATATTTTGACAGAACATGTCACCTTTCCACTCTGCTCAAAAGAAATAAGTTTTGATTTTTTTTTAAAGAGAAGAGAAGAAGACAAATGCAAGTCTGATGCCTGGTGTCACTATGCACAAAAGACTATACACACCATCAAGTCCAAAAATCAATTCAAATTACCCCCAGTCAATTAGTGATCATAAGAGGGACGGCAGAGAGATAAACTAATAATCTACATGTAATGAGATACAAAGGGACCTAGAGCTTTTTGGCCCAAGATTACTGGGCCTTAATTAGACTATAAGAGGGACGGCAGAGAGAGAAACTAGATGTAATGAGATACAAAGGGACCTTCATCTTTTATAATGTTATCAAACAAGCTCCATACAACATATTTTTAGTAGAGTAATTTAATATAATGTTGCCAAACAAGTTATGCCGAGTTTATAATCAGCACAACCTAATCCGACCATTGAGAACAATATGAGAACGATACCAAACAGGCCCTAATAATCTAAATGTAATGAGAGACAAAGGGACCTTCATCTTTTCGGCCCAAAATTTATGCCTTAATTACAACTCCAAATATTCAGGTTGGGCTTGGCTCATGCACAGGGATCTGGGAAATAGTAGTGAGTTGAAGCCCAAGCTTATTTTAGTAATTTTTTATTTCAAGGAATTTGTCTTCCTAGTGATGATGGTGATATTGCTCAAAAGAATTTTCACAAGAATATTAGGCATGTTCTGGTGTAATCCAACCTGCAAGTAGTTTGAATTTTTTGGCAGATCATGTGAACCTTTCACTACTTCCAAAAATCGAAAACAAATACATGGCTGATGCAGGATGAAACTATTCAGAGAAAAGTCTAATGGCGTGAACCTTTTGTCTTCTGTTAGCTTTAATATGAATATGATCTACTATTACCTGTGTGTGAGAGGAAGAACCTCAAACCAACTAGGCCGAGTCAAGTTTTAGGGCTGTTGAGTTGAATACTTGGTTCATGGTGATCTACTCTTTTTGCAATGCAAGACCTTACTCAGCGCCAGTAGAAAAGTATTATCAAAGTGGCTTAAAAGTCCTTTTCAATCAGTTTTAAGTCAAATAAGACTTAAAATTTAGATTTGCAAGACATCACCTAAGAGTATCATAGATACCTGATTGTGAAACATTGGCCGTCATATCATTTGTCAAATAAGACCTAAAAATAAGATTTGCGCGACATCACCTAAGCCTATCATAGATACCTGATTGTGAAACGTTGTCCGTCATACCATTTTGTCAAGTAAAACCAAATTAAATTTGTTTGGTTTAGACACATTCAATGAAGGGTAGCAACAGCAACATTAGCATAAAAAATAAAAAAAAAATCTATGCGAGTTGATGGCCCACCAAGGAGAACTTTAGGCCGAAGAGGACAAATTATATGTAGTAAGGATAGACTTGAAGAAGTGCAACCTATCTAATAATTTGGCTCATGATAATTCATATTTGAAAACTAGAATTCATGTAATCAACTCCAACATAGTTGGAATAAGGCTTTAATGATAATGATGTTCAATCACTTATGAATCAATTTTTTAATTACAATGGATCCAAACTGTCGATTAAGATTCCTAAAATGATTATTATTTATTAGTCATTTGAAAGTTATTGAAGGGCATACACACAGTTCTAACTACTAAAACCTGATTGTCTTGCACTTGTTAAGGTGAAGGTGATTCAACTCAAACCAAACATGTCTTCGATCAAGTCACTCTCAAACCAGTCCGACCAAGTAAACCCGGGTACTCACATTCTTACTCAATCCAACAACCTTCCAAATAGAGTAGAGTCTCCTGAGTTTTAAGAGTATTGACACACTAAACATGCAAGGCCCAGAAGCTAGATGAGTCCAAGATGCCCAGCCAGATGCCCTATTGGCTGCCACCCAGATGCCAAAGAATGGCAATTTGAGGTTATGTAGGGTCCAAGTCCATGAGTGGCCTGCCAAGCCCACCAAGTGGTAGTCAGTTACACCTTATTAAGAAGTGTTAAGTTAAAATGTACTTCTGTTAAACCATGAACCCCACACGTTTATAACAGGGAGGAGGCACGAATAAATGCACACTAGAAGCCTTTATCCAAACATCAAGAGGGCACAAGCATTAAAAGATGGCAGATGAATTGAAGACAGACAGCAGAAGACTATCAGTCCAAAGAATAGAGACAACTCTAAGAAATATAATTACATGTATTTTTTCACATGTGGCCCTCTCAAAAAAAAAAAAAAAAAAATTCTACGAGTGGCCCTTCAAGGATAAATTAATGGGTCTGCTCGCATTTACATATTGCCATGCTTAGCAAGCTTGCAAAAAAAAAAAAAAAAAAAAATTCCTTCAACAGGGACGGATCTACATATGGGCCAACAGGGGCAATTGTCCCTAGTCAACTTCTTAAAATTTTCACAATTTCACATAAGATGAAGTCTTTTAAGATTTTTCTATGGGTAAGCTGTATTTTTCCTACTTCTGCCCTCCTCACTTTTTACTACAACCAACTAATAACATTTCAAGAGAACTTGGGACAGAACTGTCCTTTTATTTCTTCAAAGAGAGTAGCTACCTGCACACTGCAAAAGACTCTCCACACACAGCATTTAAAAATAAAAATAAAATAAAAATAAAAAATTCCTAAACTACCCGTCTCCCTATCTCTCCCGCTCTCTTCCTCTCCCTATCTCTCTCCCCCGCCGCCAGTCGCCGACCCCGCCACCTCTGCCCTGGGCCAACCCATCTCCCCGCCCTCTCCTCCCTTTCCCCATCTCCTCCTTTCCGGCAACCTCATCCCTCTTCCCACTTCCTCCTTTCTCTCCCTCTCCTTCTCTCTCCCCCTCACTCATTCTCTTATACAAAAGGTTAATCAAATACCAGACCATCAATTTTCACCATTTTTAGTGTGTTTATGCGATTTTGCTCACTAGCTCTCGCGGGGCTTTCAGCCACTAACATGTTCGGCCCTAAGCGACCAAACAAATCGAGTTTGTTCGGCGACACAGGGCTGAACAAATCGAGTTTGTTCGGCCACACAGGGCCAAACATTTTTTATTTGTTTAGTCCCGTGTGGCCGAACGAATCAGGGAGAGGGGTTGTTTAGGAACTTTTTATTTTTTATTATTTTTTTAAAAAATGTAGTGTGTGGTGAGCCTTTTGCAGCGTAGGTAGCTGCTCTCTTCTTCAAAAGAGAGCTCTTTCTTCTACCTTCTTTCTAAGTACTCTTATTTCTTCAAAAGCAAGCTCTTTCTTCTACCTTATTTCTAAGTTTCTCATCTCAAATACAGGCATATAGGCAATTCTTCAACCCATTTGCTTTTTGTTTCTTTCTCTTTTTTTTTCATTTCTTTTTTCTCTCTTGCTTGAGTGCAATGGATGCCTCTTTGATGAGTATATTTAAAAGCATATATTAATATTTTTCATGTCTTGTTGTGTATTTTTTTTAAAATGCAGTTACTTCTTGATATTATTCATTTTTTTCTTTATTTTATGTTATGAGATTTTTTTTTATGCCATGTTATTTTAATCTACCAAGATTATTGATTTTGATTAAATTGATTTAAAAAAATTTAGGATTATGTGAATGAATAGTTTAGATTGGAAAGAATCATGGCCCACTAAATCAAATGAAGGCAATCTTTCTAATACCCCAAGTTCCATTACTTATCACTTCTTGATGTTGCGAGGTAATCTTTATTGCTTATCACTTTCAGCCTACTATCTTATTATAGGTTAGAGTTGTCGGCAAAAAAGTACAAGAGAATGGGTTACCAACCTTTTGACTCCTTAACAATTATATAACCAATCACTATTATATGTTAATATATAAATCTCCAAAGATTCATTGTAGAGCCCACATGATTATAATCTGAGCCATTCAAAATGAATATCACCCCTCTAATGATATATCCTGAAATTTCAATAGGACCGATTGAGCACATGATTGACTCTGTCTGTATCATATCATACAAAAATTGTAGTTCTACAAAGAAAAAAAAGAAAAGGCAAAAAAGATCAAAAAATTAAAAAGGTCACTGATTCTCATTTCTAATTAACAAACATTGATGTAATCAAATGGCTAATTGATGTACAAGACAACTTGTTACCTTTTTTTATAGATCTTTTGTTTATTGAAAGCTTTCTTTTAGTGGTTTTTTTTTTTTTTTTGCCACCTCTACGACTGTCTCTGTCACAGTCCTTTAACTAACTAAAGGAGATCAATAAACCATTGAGATGGAACAGATATTTGCATTTAGCTTGACATGACCGAGAAAAATAAATCGGATTAGAGTGATGTAGCTCCAAAATGCGTTCTCCATAACTACAACTTGTAAAGAACAAACACAAACTATGAGACATGCAAGTGATGGTGTCAGGTGTAGGATCTCAAAAGTCATAAAGAATTATGTTTCTACGTTTATAAAATCAGCACCTTAACCTTTCGATGTGTATATCTTGCGAAAAGCATATAAAGCGTCTTAATTAACCAACAATGCCATGCATGGCAGATAAAACAGATTGGCTACTAACAAGCCCCTGAACCAAACAAAAACAAAAACAAAAACAAAAAACAACATTAAAAAAAAAAAAAAAAAAAACCTTTTGAATGCAACTGAACTACAGCAGGCAAAATTAAACATACCAAAAAGGAACAGCTGGAGTCCATAAGAAAGATTGATCAACCTCTCCTCTGCTTTTTCCCTGCAAAATCTCCTTTATTGAAGCCTCTAAAGTCGTCGACTGTGTCTGCTGTGTTTTGCTTCTTCAAACCTTTCCTCCCTCCAAATCCAAACTTGGAATCCTTGAACTCCCTGCCCTTCCGCTTTTTATCCATGCCCTTCTTTCCCTTGCCACCACCACCTTGTCTTGCCCTCCCTCCAGATCTATCACCTGGAGCCACACCAGGCCTCTTCTTAGACCTTTGAAACGTTTTCCCATCTTCGAAATCTAGACCCATCTCATCAAAACCTTTACCTCCATCAGCAAACCCACTCTGCTGCCTCTGTTTCCTCCATTTTTGAACTGATTCAATCTCTTGTTTCTTCTGCTGGGCCCTCTCTTTGAGCTTCTGAGCCTGAACCTCTTTTGCAATTTTCTTGGCTTCCCTTGCTTTTCTCCTCTCTTCAGCCTCCTCGATCCGTTTCTTCTCTACTAGGAGCCTACTCCTCAGTTTCTCCATGTGGGCATCAGTCTTCACCATCTCTGCATAGTAGTCAGGAGGCCGGAGGAAGGGCAATCCCATCGACTGCAGCTTCTCAAATGCCTGCCTCGTGCCCTCCAATGCTTGGGTGTAGAATGCCAGCTCACGTGTCAGGTCATCATTCACATCAACCTCTTGCTCTTGATTGTAATCGATGGAGAGTTTGTGCATCCAATCCAAGTTCTCTGGCCAGCTTATGTCTCCAAGCTTATCGAGAATACCTTCCCTGTTGTATACAGCATCCTTTGAAGGTTCACTCAGCATCAATTCATCATCAGATTCAGATTCAGATAATTCATCAATATTCTCCCCTCCCATGTCATCTTCCTTCATTACGTCCACATCAGAATATAAATGTCTCTCTTTTAGCCCACCCATTTCAGCCAGATTCCAAAAGCAGTCTAAAACATAGAAAAAGAAAGCCCATTAGATCATAAAAAGCCAACACACCCATTTAGTTCTCTCTATCTTTTCCCAGTCTCTGGGAGGCTACACACACCACGTGCCAATTGCTGCATTTGGCTTCTACTATTTTTTGGGACTATAGATATATTGGCTTTTCGAGTGGGCATACGCTCATTAAGCAATTTACGCACAGCTTTGTGGGGCCAACCCGGGGCTACTCAATTCATGGGAGGTGGGGATCAAAAGATTTGGATGTGACCCACCTATGTGCAAAATAATAAAGCCTATTAGATCATTTTAACCCCTTTGATCTGTAGCCCTCAAGTTTAACAGTTTCTGAATGCATCGTTTCTTTTTTTATTTCAATCCAATGGCCAGTCCCATTCGGATCGGTGTAAAAAATATGGGCTCAGTGATATTCAGGGAGGGTGGTTGTGTGTGTAACATTCGAATTAATCATAAGAGAAATTTTCAGGTGGGCTATGTGCACCTAAGGTATTTGCGCACAAGCTCACCTGAAAATTTCTGATACATGTGTGTGCGTAATTCCCTCCGCCAAGCACAGGTGCTCATGATAGGTAAGCACCGTGTGCCAAAACACCTAGGGGGGGCCTAGCTTATTATCCATTCGAAGTGGACCATAAAACAAGGACCCCCCTTGATAGTCACTGATGCCGGGTTTGGCATTTGTACATGCAAACATTCCAATCAATCGATTTAGTCCATCCGTTACTTCTCAACATGATTTCATAGACCTCTGTACAAAAATACCATGATCAGATGATCCTATTGATCCTATCATCGGCCTTCTTCTTTATACACATCCATTTTCAAGCAATACACAAAAAGATGATCGCATATATGATATATGTTGATTATAGCAATTTTACTAAGATAATAATAATAATAATAATAATTAATACAATATAACTTTTGCACAGTGGGTTTCAAGCTATATGAGCAGAAGCAGGGATACAAAGTAACATAATAATCAACGGTTCAATAATAAGGTAAAAAGAGATGAGATGCAAAAGCATGAACAATTAGTTAGAGGTGCACTAGAAATGGCTAACTGAAGCAACCAGTGATTGCTTAAGTATATATAAGGAAAATTACATCTAAGACTAGAGGAGGATTCTATGAAATAACTAGACCCCAAAATATTGAAATCAGAGGCAACCAAGACACTTCTATCCAAAATAGCACCGATACACAAGTGCAGAAAGATGACAAGGTCCATTTCATAATGAATATGAGTACAGCATCAGTTAACCTTTCACTAATCTACAAGGCCCTTATCTAATACATACACAGGCTACTTAAAATCATCAATAGGACATGTACAAAAGAACTCAAAAGTCAACATCCTTGACAAAGGAGTTTTTTTTTAATAGTAAAGAAGATATTAATTGAAAAACTCAACAACTATAATGCCCCAGATACGGCATGGATACAGCAGGGACGCTCCATGGATATGGCCGAGAGTCCGAGACAAGGATTTTATGCTTAAAACGTGAAACATTGGATACAATAAGACACGATATGTTGCCTATTTTGAAGTATCCGGGTATCATAGCTCAGCAATGTCTTGGTTAGCCACAAGATTTTTGAAGTAGCTATTGGTCCTGCCACCATAAATGGAAGTTTCTCCATTTCTAACCGAAAAAAAGTTCAACTACAAATCTGGTTGTCAGGAATACCTTGATCAAGTGGGCCAACATAGGGAAGACCTGATAATCGTCACCATGCATCTAAGGGCTCCAAAGTTTAACAGCTTTATAATGCAGTTATAGAAGTGTTAAAAGTTTGGATCCCTTACTATAGCAAGGCCTCATAATCCCACCCAAGCAACTGGAATTCATAGAGGTGGGCCCTACAACAGGCCTGCAAATGTAGAAGTTGTGGCTCGGTTCATAGCCAATTTTCCTCTTCTAACTAATAATGGGAGGTAAGCAAAAGCTTAAACACTTGCATTTTCGTTAAATCTCAAGAAGCTTAAACATATCATGTGATCCAACCAATAAATTTGATGGTCTGGCTGATCAAAAAAACGAAAAAAAAAAAATTTTTGTTTTGATGCTCCGCTTGATACCTCATTTCAATTTATTAATTAAAAAATCTCAACAATACATATAATGGGGTTTGTTTTGTCAATAAAACACAAGAGCACAAGACATCAGTTGCACGGAATCTTCTCTCTTCTACAAAGGAAGAAATAAGAACCAAACCAACCCCCCGCGCCCCCCGCCGCCCCCCCCCCCCCACACACACAAATCAAGGCTTTTCCAAGGAAAAGCTGCAAGAAAGTTGACACTCTTAATTTCTCATCACAATCAATCTCAGTGTAAATCCACAATTTAAAAACCGAAAGCAGTCTTTTTAAAAAGAAAAAGATAAGAGAACAAACACAAAACTAAGAACCCTTAAGGACTTGTTTTTGCAACGAGAGGATTCCACGCTTGCAGATGTCTGTTTCCTCGGGAGAGAGGAGTCGCACATTTCTAACCTCTCATGGGAAATTGAAATCCTCTCAACCGAAGAAAATCAGTTTATCTTTTTTTTTTTTTCCATCAGGAAAATATGTCGTGCACCAAACAATAAAACAGTAACCTGCATAGAAAATCAAAACAATTTTCCTCTCCTTTGCAGAATCTTCTTGTCGCACAAGCATGCCCTAAGGGCATGTTTGTGCAACACTGCAGAAAACTAGTTCTGCGGAAAAACCTTCTCCACTTTCCACAGGAAACCAAGTCCAACACCCCATCAGAAATGGCTTTTTGCAAATCATAGAAAAGTTAGTTTATTTTATAACTTTTACTCGTGGAAAAGCGGCCACACCAAACATGGAACTTTAAGGAGTATGGAAACATGCCCAAAGTGTGCGTTTGTGTGACAAGATGAGTCCTTGATAGAGAGGAAAATTGTTCTGGTTTTCCATGCAGCTCACCGTTTCATTATCTGATGTGAAACATTTCCTTGCAAAAAAGGGAAAAAATGAACTGATTTTTCTAGATAGAGAGGATTTCGATCCCAATGACAGGGTGCAAGATTCCTCTCTCTTGTGGAAACAAAAAGTTGTGGAGTGTGGAATCCTCTCACTACACAAAAATGACTGGAAGGAAAAGACTAAAAGAGGAAGAAGACAATCATGACACAGAAATTTATCATAAAACAATAATGACAAAGGAATTGATGATTGTAAAGGAAGTAGTTGGTTTTTTCAGGCAATTAGAAAGAAAAAAAAAGAATCAAGTGGACTTTGATCATCCTCTTCCTTCAATGCATTGAAATTTTCTTGTTTCTATAGTTTTCTAAAAGGACTTTCTAGATTTCTTAGCCCCATTTGTTTCCATGGAATTGAATTCCTAGGAATATTGTATTCCTAAAAGTGGATAAAATTGAAGAAACAAATGTGAAGATCCGTATATAGCCATCAAAATAGTATCCTCTTTAATGGGAAATAAATTAAGGGCAATATGCAAAATGAATACCCAGCCCAAGGTAATTCAAATCCCAGGAAAGTCAGGGGGTCCCACATATATATCCACCTAATATCCATCACCCCTCACCTCTTTAAAAATCCTTTATTGGAACCTATTTCACCATGAAAATTTCCAAGGGAGTAAATTACGCAAAAAAAAAGGTCACAACAGAACTTAAAGAACTTTTACACATTGAGTGCATATTTGTCCCTTTAACCTAAGGACATGTTTGGTAACGAGTGAGGAGTCCGTGAGGAATCCACATATTTGAGGATTCCTCATTGAGGATTTGTATAGCGGAGAGTTTCACATCAATATCAATGCATATTGATACAACTAGATGAGAAAAATTGGTATCAATGCGTAACTCCACAAAATTGAGGATTTCCAAATCCAACAGAGGGAGTTACCCTAATCCTCAAGGATTTACAATTACCAAATGTGGATTTTCCAAATCCTTGGGGAAAATTGGTGAGGAGTCCCCAAGGATTTGGTATCCAAACATGACCTAAAGCTTCCCTCACCGAATCAGACTTCGAAATAACGTCTCGCCCAATTGGACTTCAAAATAACTTCTCGCCCAATTGGACTTCGAAATCAGATTTTGAAATGAGGAAACTAGGGTTTCGCGACTAGATGCATTATATATATGGGAGATGCTTCTATGAGAGATAGGGGTGGGGCCCTCACATTTAAGTTGTTGGCATTGGATATGGATGTGAGGGCCCCACCCCCTATCTCTCATAGGAGCATCTCCCATATATATATATATATATATATTCCTCTTTCCCTAGGACTCCCTTTCGTGTACGGCCATTTCTGAGGAAAAAGGAAATTGTCATGCTAGCAAAATCCATAGTAAATGGATACCGTAGAATAGGAGTTTTGGGGTAGTTACAAATTCAAGTTTGGTGCTTTTTTTTCCTTGATGAAATGGTGCCAACATTGTTTGGCACAGCTTCAGATTCCTTGGTGAAAAATACTTTTTTCCTATTTGGTGCGGCAATTTTCCACGGAGAAATAAAAATATTCCATATCATTCAATTATTCATTCACACAGATTCCAAATGATTGCTAGCAAATATGGAGATTGTACTAGTATAAATTCAAATTAGAGAATACCATATGAGCTGTTGGCCCAATACACACAAAAAATCCAGAATCTCAGTAAAAGATTAACAAACTGCACTATCAACAAGGATGAGCACTTCAAATCAATTCTTACATTCTCATAGGCATGCATTGGAAATCAATGAAACTTCAATAAATGGCGCACTTGGATGAATGCCGACGAGGACAGATAGTGATCTAGATTAGTGACATGACAGACCAAACCATGGAGAGATTGTGAAGCAAAGTCTCCAATGAGACAATCCTAAGACATCAATAATTCCACTGCTTGATATAGTTGGGCAGGCCCTCTTTGTTGCTCAACCATGAGTTGGATGAGAATATCATCTTGGGGCGGTGTCCATTTCAAATTCCATTCCAAGGTAATAGAGTTGTCATTTGTTATTTGTTCTCCCATTCCTACAGATTGGATGGAGGATAAGAGAGCATATATATTTTTCCCTCAACAACTATATTAAGCAACTATTTTTGAAGCATCCATCCATTTTTTTCATTCCTACAAATAGGGCATCCAAAAGCACACAAATAAACCACAAAAGAAAAGGGCATCATAAAATAGCTAATTGTTTGACTAGATAAACCACTACAATGATTAAGAATAGCACACGGCTTTAGGAATTGGGGGATCCAAATGGTACAAATATTTTCAGAAATTGAGGGAGCCCATGATGTAGGAAGTGGGGACCCACCTTCACTTGGGAACAAAACTACAAAACGTCTCATAAAATGAATGCAGAAATGGAGCCAGGATTGCACTACGTGGATCCAAGCATTAGTAGGCGCTTCAGAAGAAAATTATCACGATGGATAATTTAAGGAAAAGAGGGAAGATAATAGTCAATGGCTGCCCTATGTGCTTGCGAAATAAGGAATCAATAGACCATCTTCTACTTAACTGTAGCATCACTAGAATGCTCTAGTCTTCAGTGGCTGATTGGTTTGGGTGAACCTGGGTATACCCAAATGGCATTCTGGATCATTTCTTATTGCGGAGAAGCCCAATAGGGTCGCCAAGGGAAAATGAGATGTGGAGATTGTCTTTCCTTGCAGTAATTTGGATCATTTGGAAGGAAAGAAATTCAAGATGTTTTAAAGGGGTTGCAAAGGAAGATAGCATTTTGAAGGATAGAATTAAATTCACAGTTGCCTCTTGAGTGTCATCTAACAGTTCCTTCAAAGGGTATTCAATAGACCAGATTGTTAGAAATTGGAGAGAAGTGGCCTGCCTTTGATTAAAGTCTTCTGTCCTCTCATATGTGGTCTTGGTAGCTGTTTTTGCTTTGGTTTATTTTTTTTATTTTATTATTATTTTATTTTTTTTGGCTGGTTGTGTTCCTTGTGGTGTGGGGGACGGTATAATTATCTTGTACTGTTTCTCTCTCTTTTAATGAAAGTTGCCATTCAAAAAAATAATAACACACTCAAGATGTCTGTTAGCCTGCACAATGACAAGAACCCTAGACAATGACCTTTACTAGTTAGTTACTAGAACAAAATCTCTCCCCTCTATACATAGCTTTCTTTGTCAAATAGTGCCTCCCATTGCCATTAATTTGTTGCTGTTGTTGTTAGTACCGTGGTGGTTGGGTATAGGGTAGTGAAAGGGTTTTAAAACAAAAAGAAGAAGAAGAAGGAGATAGCAGCAAAGGAAATAACTTCCAACACTGCAGAAAGAGGAAAAGCAGCAAAGAAAATAACTCCCAACACTGCATACTTGGCAATACTATGTGTATTCAGAAGCTTTTCACCCTAAAAGTCACCAAGGGCCCTTTTCCTATTTCATTTGAACTCCTTGCTATTCATGGTCATAAAGGGTTTTATTGATGGGATATCAAAGATGTGAGGAGTGAATGGTGTAAGGTGGAGATACTGATGTGCCCCCATTTTTTTAACTATTCATAAAGAAGATTAATTTGGGCATGGATTATTACTTCCTCAAATGCAACGGGCATTAATTTGGGTAAAAGACTAGCTCATTTGGTTTTGTAGGAAGAACTCAGTGCAAACAAAAATTTTGATTCTGCCAATCAAAAAAAGAGTCACCCAGAGAATCTAATTGCATGTATTTGATTATGCAGAGATAAAACAACTGTCACCTACATGTAAAACAAGTTAACCAAACTCAAAAATCCTGATTTAGCATAAACAGAAGCGAAGATTCAAACAGGCTAAGGGATCCCATTCTGCCCATCAAACTGATACGAAAACACCAGCCTATGCACCATATGAATTCAGGCAAGATGCACGCACGCTCCACTACAAACACGCCCAGAAACACAGCAGTGCATAATAGAGAAACGTGAACAAAAAAGATAAAAGGGCGAGAGAGAGACCTACTGGCTACAATCGCCGCAGCAGCTGCTGCTGCTGCTTCTTCTTCTTCTCTTGTTTCTTTTTTCTTCCTTCCGTCGCTCCCCTCTGTTTCTATCAGTCGGTCCGGAAATAAACCCTAACTTTCTAGGGTTTTATAAATGAGTTCGGATCCTCTGAAGTGCAGGGCTCACGGAATCCAACAGTAGGTGTAGGTGTAGGTGCAGTGCAGTCCACCTCCATGGGGCCATCAATTTGACCATTCATCAGTCCTGAATCCCAAAGAAATCTTTGTGGTTAAAAGACCACTGAACTTTATAGACACATTTGTGAGGCCGCTGTCCGTGGGTAAAACATGAAAAATTTGGCCACTTTCCCACTGTTAAAAAATTCCCAGTGCGGTCACCTGCACAAGAAAAACCATAAAATAAGTTAAATTTTCTATCTATTCTATGGTTCCTTAAAAAAGACTTCCTGGGGTGTGGATTTTTTTTCCTGTGAAAGAGGAAAAATTCTACGTGACTGATTTTAAGTGAATGTAAACAAACATTAAGTTTGTTAAATTTGACTGGCTTTTTTTTTTTTTTTTTTTTTTTTTTACCCTTATTCATATGGCAACTTTTCAATTTACACCAATCCCCCTGATAAGGAAGCATCTAGGCGGGGCTAGGCATGTCAATGGGATGGGCCGGGCCTTTGCTTGGGCTATCCAATCCCATCCTAAATATTGGGTGGGCCTACTGGGTGTTGTCCAATCCTAGTCATAAATTGAAAGGGCCTACGTCAAATCCCATGTAGTGCAATCCGGGGCTCGGCCAGGACTAAGCATTTTCTTGAATATAATCTAAACAAGTTTTATTCAATTTTTTCCTTCACAATTCCTACTGGTGAAATGAATGAAATGTCTTTGAAGGAATTTGTGTTTAAGCCTTAACGCAGGCTAAGTTCCCAAATCAAGTTTCTTTATGGATTCCAATGTCAAATAATTAAACTAGTGGATTAACTTTATATCAAAAAAATCAATCAACCACAATAACGAAAGGAGGCACACGATTTTTTAACTTGAAAAACCCTACTTGGGAAAAACCACGAGTGGTAGAGACTACCAGAAAAAACCAACTACCATATTAAGAGAATTAAAAGGACTCCCAAAACCTTTCCCAGTTGCAATTCAACATGAGGACTACAATGGACTTGCTGACTACCTGCCGTTCACCTTCACCGTGCTTGATCCAGCCACACTTTGACACCACTCAAAGTGATGCAAACTCAGAACCCACCTTGATGCCTCTCAAGGTGCTTTAGAGAAGAAAAGGAAATCTACGTCTTCAGCGCAGTTCTCTTTGTATGAAATAGCCCACAAAATCTCTCTAGATGAATATGTGATGCTAGGGATGAGTAAAGAGCTCGAGGTCTTTTTTTCTTGTGGAAGCAAGAGGTCATATAATTAG
Organism: Persea americana; assembly: GCA_029852735.1. Lineage (NCBI taxonomy): Eukaryota > Viridiplantae > Streptophyta > Magnoliopsida > Laurales > Lauraceae > Persea > Persea americana. The sequence continues at coordinate 71,981,999 of CM056809.1, forward strand.
TCCAAGGCTCATGCATGAGGTTTGGAGTTGGATAAGAACTCTTAAACTTGAGTTTGAACCGCAACTAATCAAAGAGTCCGAACCAAGCAAGGAGACCCAACTCTAGCCTTTTGCCCAGTATAGGCTCGCTATAGAAACCTGCTTGCTGGAAATTGGCTTGAGGCGCGATTTGTTTCTGACAGGACTCCTCAAACTTTCTCTAATGTGTCTAGGAGACTTCAAACTTCGTCTAATGTGTCCAGGAGACTTCAAACTTCGTCTAATGTGTCCAGGGGACTTCATCCTCTGTCTTGTGGTTTCATCACAGTCAACTGTCTAAAAGAATACAAATTACAACTCAATTAGGACTTGAGTTTTGTTCAACTTAGAAGAATTAGCCAACTAGAAATCTAACCGTCTTGATTCTTTAAACAAGAACTTTAAAAAGGGCCACAATTCTCCTCATAAATCATTAATTCGCCACAAAAGCAACCAAAATAAATTATAAACTATGTTATATATTACCTATATGCTTTGTCTCTATGATGGGACCCACAAATTTGTGTTTACCTTTTTGTATGGTAAGTCAAAGGATTGTTTAAAATCCTTTACTGTTTAAGTTTTGCATAAGTCCCCTTTGATTGAAAAATTAGTAGAAATGAGATAGTATTAAACTATCTCACATAAACAGAAATCTAAAATCAAGAATAGAATTTATCATGTCATAAAATTATAACATCACGTAATTTGCTCTTAGAAGAGGTAAAATTTCAGCCAACCAGATATTTCATAAAATCTAAAAACATTATGAGAGAATGACACTTGGTTAAAACAAACATGAATCATGAGGCGGAAGACTTCACCTCAATAGATTACTTCAATTTCTCCTGCACCGCAATTCTCCTCACCTACAAACTTATTAAAAATGAGTGAAATGTAATTGCGGGCGGGTTGGGCCTGTTCTACCCATTTCTAGTCACATTTTGGCAAGGCTTTAAAATCATTGTCTAAGCCCAGCCCACCGGACTCAATTTTTCTTAAAAGCCCTATATTTTTAAGCTTGGCCCGGGCTGGGCCGAGTGCCTTGTACCCATTTTAACGGAATCAATTGACAGGCCTATGTGGGGTCTCACGAGCTAGACTGTATTAAAGCAGAATGCAGTTTGCTCGTAAGAGAACATTTCTCCTAAAATAAATGCCAATTATGAAATAGAGGATAAAAGGAGTTGACCATTCTCAAAGGAATCACAGTGGTGGTTGATACTATTCAAGTATTCGACTTGAGCTTATCTCATGAGATAGTCTATATTTCATCGGATGCAACTTTTAGGTCACGTTTGGCAACCAAATCTTTAGGAAAAAGATTTTTCGATTTTCCTAATGTTATGGTGAATCCATGTTTCACAATTGTAAACTCTTGAAGATTTGGACGAATGAGAATCTTCGTTTGTTAGGATTTTCAGATTCGACCGCCCCCAATAAGATTTGAAAATCCTCACATAAGTGGATTTGTACACCGAACTGTATTTTTCTCAATTATATGCATTGATACACACCAATATCAATGTGAAATCCTCAATTATATAAATCTCTAGCAGGAAATCTTTGTTCCAATGGTAGTGAAGAATCATCAGATCTATGAATTCCTCGCTTGTTACCAAACATGCTCTTAGTGCCGGTAATGGTAAGGCATGATTTGGTTTTGCTGAGCTGTGGATGGTCTGAAGGTATATTCAACCAAATAAGTTGAGATAAGGGCAATCATTATTGCCTTGCTTGAAGGTAAAGCTCGTGGTTTCCGTAGAGCCCCTCATTTTGTTTGATGCCTTAGAGGTGGTGCGAGCCATTAAAGGATCACGTGATTGTTCGATTGAACCTATTTTGAAAGACATTAGAACTCTTACATCTCATTTTGAGTCAGTTGGTTTTTTTTTATTCTTAGAAGATCGAATTTAGCAGCTCATATATTTGCTAAAAGTACATATGGGAGGGCTGGTGGGATATGGAATGTTGGGTCTTCTGTACCTATATCCGCTCCCTAATGTTTCTTTGTTGTTGCTTTGTTTTGTTCATTCTTAATATGATTATGCTAACTTAACACAAAAAAGAAGGGAATCACAAGCTATAGTACAATTTCAAATAAATCCAGTTTTCACATGTGTCACAACCCGGGCCCGAGATCCGGTAATCCCTGAGCCGTGATCCCATACTTACTCCTGTAAATTCTGAATTAACCGAAGTTAAAAAAGAATTCACAAGGGATAACATTCATTCGTACCTGTCAATGACACAGGTTGCGTAAATATGCATTTAACTATGTCAATTTACAATTGTACAATCGTACACAAAAGTAGAGTCTTTAGACATGTATGATCTCATCATTTACTTGTCGACCCTGCATATTCAAATACAATATAGGCTGACAACTACGCATGTCCTCAAAACATTACATTCAAAAATCATTTTCAAAAAGAATTTCCCAAAACACTCTCAATTCATTTACGCTCTCGGATATCCATGTCAAATGATATCCCATCCATTCCATTCGTTCAATCCTCCTGGAGGAACCGGAGCGGTCTCCTTTGCTGCTGCTGTGTTGCTGCTGGACTGGCATTGGCAATCAGACCTGTAATGCCATCAATAACACTAGTGAACACGACGGTTCAGCAATGTATATACAGATCTTATGATAATACATGTTAATGCATGCAATAAATTTGTACAATATATCAATTAACAAATTCAATAATCAATATCCAATTCTAAACCATTGTACAATAATTATACACAAACATTACAAATTGGCAACTATCATAGCATTCATTTCATTTAATTTCCATTTATTTCATTTCATTTAATTTACCATCTTCCGTCAAATGAATGATTCATCTTCCAAATGGAATGCATCAATCACCATCTTCCCTCAAATGAAGGATCCAAAATTTCACCCCAGCTAATGCCATGTCCAATCGATCGGATAGAAAACTGTCTCCAGTTAAGACATGACCGATCGATTGGACACTCAATGCCAATTGATCGGTAGTCAAGAACCACAGTTTCAGACCTTGAAACTGGGTTTACTTGCTATCCTTTCTCCATTCTTCCACCCTAAAACTGCATACAAACTTGGACCTCATGTTCACTCCTCAATTCTCATCTCATTCATCCATTAAACTCCTTCCAATCCTTCATTCAATCCATTCACACCACAATTAATCATAAAGAATAGTGCAAACCATTTCAAATTCCAAACCAGTGGACTATATGTAGTAATTAACATTAATCATAAGTATATTGTTTATACTTGCCTCTCTTGAAGCTTCCTGACAAAATCCCTCTTTTCTTAGCTTGGTTTGAGATGAAATATTTCCTAACCAAACTCTAATTTCATCAAAACAAGAAAATGGAATTCTATAAGCTATTTGAGCTAGAAATCTACTCTAATCACACAAGAGAACTTGAAAGCTCTACAAAAACCACTAACTACTTACTTGTAGCCCTATGGGAAGAAAGTTTGGGGTTCTCATCAACTTCAACTCTTCAAAAATGGAAGAAGCTCAACGGAAAAGATGCAATAGCTCCCTTCTTCACTTGAGTCACTCCAAAACCAACCTTGATGAAGAAGAAGGGAAGAAAGAAGAAGAGAAGATGTCTAGGGTTTGCCTTGGCTCAAACTTAGCGAATGAACTCAATGGAGTTCATCTCCATCTCCTTATAAGCCCCATTTTGCACAAAACCCCCTTCACTTTTACTATTTACGATTTAAGTCAAATGAATGTTTATTTGATCAATTTTAAGCCAAATGGATTGAAGTCTACTACGAAAGTTAATGTACTATTCGAGATACACGCGTTGGTATCAAGAGTTTCCGTATTCGACGAAATACGCGAAAACCCATATTTACGAAAAAGTCCTCGTTTGAGTCTAAACTCAATTTAATTAAACTAGTTTTATTCAAATCCATTCCATTATACTTAATGCAATCATTTGAGACTAATTCATCTCATTTTAGTCATTAACCACAATTAACCACGCACTCATCTTGATTATTTGCACTAATCTTGATTAATTAGCCTTAATCACGATTAGTTCGGGTCTGGGTGTAACAATATGATACCAAATAATTTCACCCATTGGAAGAAATACTATAAATTTCCTCTCCCTCAAAGAGCTTTTTCATTAAATACTATAAATTATCTCGGCAAGATCTCTCATTGAAGTTAGACTTGGAGTTTCAGATAGATCCTCTCGTATTTGTAACGAGGAGGAATCCTCATAACATGCTTTATTTCATTGTAATAGGGTAAGGGCCCTGGCCCGGTTTGCCTCGCACCTGGGGTCGTTAGCTCATAGTATCCCTTCAGAATAGATGATACACTAGCAAAACCCCGTGCTATGCACGGACCACAGAACCACCAAATGCACAGACTTATATGAATTATTTTTATTAAATTTAATAAGTAGTAAATTGTCGAGTCAGTTTTTTTGTTGCTAATTTGATATTTATTTACACATTCATAATGAATTATTTTTTTGTTGCTAACTTTTTTGTTGATGAAGCCCGACACTTGTAAGACAAAAAAAAAAAAAAAAGAAAAGAAAGAAAGACATATTCACAATAAAACAACTGAATAAAGCAAGTAAATGTAATTTGAATAACACGCAATCCACAATATACACATTCGTATGAATTATACAAATTAAAAGGCACTGAATTCATCATTTGAAACGGTTACGTTAATCTCTAGAAATCCAAAATATGTACAAATTAGAACACAGACAATATCAAATAAAATAATCATGCCGAGTATTTGAAAATCCATCTCTCAAGTGCTTCTCTGTGGACCTATAGGCAATTAAAAACTATGTTAATAATTAATAAATTATTATGTTAATGGAAAGTAATCCATTGAAACTATCTCAATAGTCATCATAAAAGGACATTTTTACCTGGAATATGGAGATCGACTTTTATATGTTGTTGTTGTTGTTGTTGTTCGGTCCATCCTCTAAATCTTTAAAAGCCTTTAATGTTGTAAGGTCGAACTACCTTTCTAGCCTAAGTTAGACCCAGAATTCTGGCCTGATTCTATGCCAAAAATCTGGCCTGAATGAGTCCCAATATATTGTATTGAATTAGTGTCACGACCCGGGCCCGAGATTAGGGTTACCACGGCTAAACCCCGAGTCGCGATGCCATACTTACTCCCGTAAACCTCGCATCACCGAAGTCAATACGAGATTCACAAAAGGATCTTACATAGACCTGTCAAATGTACATTATTTTGCGGAATATAGACATACATTGACATTCAACTTTAATATGTACAAATTCTTTACAGAAAGTAAAGTTTACTTATACATCTCATTTCCTATTTAAATCAACCATGCATATTCAAATACAATGCATGTGATCACTGTTTACAACAAAATGAATCTATTCAAAATGTTCCCAAAACTTTCTAAACCGATCGCCTCCGATTTACATCCATTCGTTCAATCCTCCTGGGGGAACCGGATTGGTCTCCTCCGCTGGCGGCGTGGTCTCGGAACCACTGGAACGGCCAACTGGGCCTGTAATGTCATCAATAACACTGTGAACACGACGGTTCAACAATGTATACACAATTCTATGATAATCACATGTTAGCAATTTGGTTCCAATGTATAACAATTATATTCAAATCAATTCAATTCAATTCAATGCATATAGTTCTTCCCCGAAGGAAGCATTCAATTCATGTAGTTCTCCCCTGAAGAGAGCATTCAATTCATGTATACACTTTATCCAGTGTCTTTTCGTTGTCCTCTAGCAGAGGCGGAAGGCGCACCCCATTCACAACCCAGCCTTTCAAGGACTCATTTCATTTCATTATTACTCACTTTATTAAGTGGCTTTTCAAATGTACTCACTTCATTAAGTGGCTTGTCAAGTGTACTCACTTCATTAAATGGCTTTTCAAGTGTGTGGGATTTACCAGTGTCTTGATCAGAGATCACCGGCATCACCACGGAGCTCCGGAACGCTCCATCTACTGCAGCAGACTTAATCTTTTATACATTACAATGTTTGTTCATTTCAGTTCTTTTCGTTTCATTTCATTGCATTTCATTGTATTAATTCAATACATTATTCAATGATAGCTCAACAAGGAGCATAACAATAATAGACGAGAGAGGACAAGCCAACTCAAGTCATAAACAAGTAAATTTCCTAAAACAACATTCGGGTGAAACGTTCATTATGCAATGTAGGTGTTATTATGGATGACATCACGTTTTAGTGAAATTTACATTCACATAAGTTTAGCTAACACCCATGAAGGTTTAGGAAATTATCAGAAATCAATTCTGATATTCCCTCAATTTCGGTCACCTCGTCGGTTACCTAGCGGTTAGCCGCATTAGGGGTTTCGGCTGACCGAACCACATTCGGTCAGCTACCAGAATTTCTCAATTTTACAGGACAATTTGCCCAATTCGGTCACCTATTCGGTCACCCACGCGGCTGGCCGAAATTCAAATTTCGGTTAGCCGAATTTCTTCGGTCAGCTCACGGTTCGTTTTCCAAAAGCTAAACTTCTGATGGAAAACCCTGACAAAATTTTCGGTCACCTTGCGGTCAACCCTCGGCTAGCCGAACTCACAAATTCGGCTAGCCGACCTATGTCGGTCAGCTCTCGGTTGGATGTCGGTCAGCCGTGTGCCCAGAAGTTCAGAAAATTCTGAACCGAATTTTCTGTAACTGAACTTCTTGAGTTCTAACAATTCACTTAACAATGGAAATCAATGTAATTGAGTATACTTGCCTGGTTTGGAAACTTCTTAGCAAGAATTCCCTTGTTTAGCTTGAATCCAAGCTGAATTCCCCAGGCCAAACCTCCTTTTGAACCTAAAACCCAAAACCAATCCACAAAAACAGAATTCTTGTGAATTCTTTGAGCCACAACTCAATAATGAAACCATGGAAGTGCTGAATTCAACTCAACACTTACTTGTAGCTTCTTGGTGGAAATCTTGAGATCTTCTCAAGTTTAAACTCCCAGAAAGTAAGAAAAGAGATGAAGAAGAGGATGGTGAAGATGGAGTCCCTTTTCACAAGCACTTGTCAATTCTCCAAATCACACACACCTTGACGGAAACCAAGAGGAACGGAAGAAAAAGGAAGAAGAGAAAGAGAAGGAGAGAAAGAGCTGCTGGGATGAAGGAATGAACTCAAATGAGTTCATCCTCATCTTATAATCTCACTTTTTGCATCAAACCCCCTCCTATTTCCTCTAATTACAATTCAAGTCAAATGAATGGTCATTTGAACCAATTCACGTCGAATAGAATCGTCACATTTATAAAAGTTAACGTACTCCTCGAGATATACGTGTGAGTATCAAGAGTTTCGTATTCGACGAAATACGTGTAATTTCGTATTTACGAAAAAGCCCTTACACCACTCAATTTGGCCTAAAACCATTTCTAATCCATTCAGAACCTTTACTATTCTGTTCATTAAGTTCAATTTGACCACTTGAGCCAAATTCTTATCAATTTAGCCATTAATCAACTTTAATTCCATAAAACATGTTGAATTAGCATTAATCCCGATTAGTTAGAGTTAATCTTAATTAACTCGGGACAAGGTGTTACAATTAGACCGAAATCTGTCCCATAAGCCAAGAATCACAGTCCTGGATTGCGCAAGATGAGCAATCGTCTCATAGCAGTCAACCGTGCCATCCTATATTTGATTTTTTTTTACGTACTTGTACACTTGGAAGTTTATCTATCCTGAACATATATAATTTCAAATCGTTTATTAGACTGGATAGATAGGTATCCATTTGTATTCTACCTATTTGTATCCTTTGATCCTGTAAAATTAATTTTTTCGCCATATTGCACGGGGTTTTTTTTTGTTAAATGATGTTTTTGTATTTGGGTAATGTTTTTAATTTATCAAACAAATTTTAGTTATTTTATATCACTGCCCTTTTTGTAAGCGCGTGTTTCACCTACATGTACTGCCACTAAGGCTCATTTTGACAATATTGTGTAATATATCGATATTTTTTTATTCTTTTTTGGGTTTTACCTAATTTGGGTTTTCTCCTTTTTTTTCCCTTTTTTTATTTGTTTAACTTGGATATGGTACTTTTATTTTTTTTAATTTTCATTTTTGCTGAAGAGTCTTTTTTTTTAATTATTTATCTTTTATTTTATCGAGTCATTAAACTTATGAAACCCCTTGCCATACAGGGACCCAATGCTACAGATTCGTACTTGGAAATGTACAACAAAGACATAAATTATACTCGAATAATAGGTTCAATGACTTACATACCACAATTAAAAAAGGCTTGATAACATCACTTATATAATGAAAATAACCAAATGCTAATACTGTAGATTATATCTGAAGAAAAAGTCATTTAAAAAGAAGAAATTAATGCGGAATTATCTACCTAAACCCCTAACTACATTTGAAATTTGATTAATCCAGGCCCCATTTCATATGTGAAGATAGTTCTTTATTTTTATTTTTCCCGAGCAAAGCTTCTGGTTGAAGATAGCTCAATAAAATGTGGTCTTCTTTAAAATTAAAAATTTATTAAATAAAGAATTTCCAAGAGTAACTTACTGGGCCTAATATTAGGCTCGATTATCTAATTCATCACAGGCTTGTAGTTAGACTTAGTACCCTATTCCTTAAGTTGTTTAATTTGGAAACAACTTGGCAAGGCATTAAATCCTATGTCATTTTTAGTGTATGAACAATAATTATTTCATTTTGATTGTTGCTTCTTTTTTTTTTTTACTCTATTTAGATTGGTTGTTATTCTTTGGTGATACTAACATATAATTCAACATGAACAGATACAAAGTATTAAATACCTTAGTGTGAAAAAAAAAAAGAAGAACATGTTGAAAAAAAAAAAAAAAAACAAAGACACATCATGACCCATAAGATGTGACAAATCTTCATACTTTGATTTCAAAAATTCCAATAATATGTGGTTGAAATTGGACAACATCTAGCAACCCAAACTTTTTGAAAAACATGTAATATAACCCGTTTATGCTTTAACATATGATAAGATGCCCAAAGACACATGATCCATAACATATGACAAATCTTCATAATTTGATTTCAGCCAACACACAATTATTAAATATCTCAGTGAGAATCCCTAGAGCTTCTTCAATATACTTGGGTTTGGGTTCCAGTCACGTCACTGAAAAGAACTATATTCCTGCTCAGAATAGGAAATGTGTTACACTCTCGAGAAAGTCATGATCATGAACCTTCAGATTTTTCTTTTCAGACCATCCTTTTTTTTTTTTTTTTTATGCAGAAACATTGTATGTGGTCCCACCTTTATTCATCTATCTTTTAATTTTTTTTATCATCATTCAATTATAAGTAGGGACTAATTCTGACTTGACTTGTATCTTTAATTCTTGCCTGGTCTGAACCGCCTTTCTAGCCTGAGTTAGACCCAGAATTCTGGCCTGATTTTGTGCTCAAAATCTGGCCTGAATTAGACTTAATATATTGTATTGAATTAGACTGAAATCTGGCCCATAGGCCAAGAATCACAGTCCATAACTGGCCAAGCTCGGATCAGGTTTAGCCCCTTTTATTTACAGGGGATACTTTTCATACCTGGATTTAGCCCATGGCCTGAAAGTTGGGCCTCTATCACCTCCTTTGCAAAATACATGTGCGCTTTTGTCATAATTATCTTGGGCTGTGCCCAGTCACCATACAAAAATCCAGGCCCGATGGTTTAACGATTAGTTAGAAAATTAGACCCGGGCCCATATAACAGAACTAATGGCTCAAATTCAGCCAAATGTGATATAGGTTTTAGCTAGGGACGACCCAACTTTTGATTCTGAACATTCATTATCATAAATGTGCACGTAGTTTCAACTTCTCATATTTTCAATTAATTAAATTCCAATCGTCAAATAGTTAGATCTCCTGAATAGGAGGAAATTCATGCACATGTCCCATTCATCAAAAATGAGATGGCCCACCTAAAAAATGGATGGGCCAATTTAAAAACGGATTCTGAATAAAAAAAAAAAGAAAAGAAGCCCATGGGCCAATTCATTAAAAACGGATTCTAAACAGAAATGAGATGGCCCACCTCTTGGTCCTGAACATTGATTATCATAAATGTGCACGTTGTTTCCACTTCTCATATTTTCAATTAATTAAATTCCAATCAGCAAATGGTTAGATCTCCTGAATAGGAGGAAATTCATGCACATGTCCCATTCATAAAAAATGAGATGGCCCACCTAAAAAACGGATGGGCCAGATTAAAAAAGGATTCTTAATAAAAAAAATAAGAAACCAATGGGCCAATTCATTAAAAACGGATTCTAAACAAAAGTGAGATGGCCCACCTCTTGATCCTGAACATTCATTTTCATAAATGTGCACGTTGTTTCCACTTCTCATATTTGCAATTAATTAAATTTCAATCATCAAATGGTTAGATCTCCTAAATAGGAGGAAATTCATGCACATGTCCCATTCATAAAAAATTGAGATGGACCACCTAAAATACGAATGGGCCAATTTAAAAACGGATTGTTAATAAAAAAACAAGAAACGGATGGGCCAATTTAAAAACGGGCTGTTAATAAAAAAATAAGAAACGGATGGGCCAATTCATTAAAAACAGATTATAAACAAAAATGAGATGACCCACCTCTTGATCGTGAACATTCATTATCATAAATGTGCACGTTGTTTCCACTTCTCATATTTTCAATTAATTAAATTCCAATCATCAAATGGTTAGATCTCCTGAATAGGAGGAAATTCATGCACATGTCCCATTCACTAAAATGAGATGGCCCACCTAAAAAATGGATGGGCCAGTTTAAAAAAGGATTCTTAATAAAAAAAAAGAGAAAAGAAACGGATGGACCAATTCATTAAAAACGGATTCTAAACAAAAGTGAGATGGCCCACCTCTTGATCATGGACATTCATTTTTCATAATCTGTGGATTTGGATTAGGAGATTGGAGAGAAAGTAGTTCCAAAGTCAGTTGAAGGGAGCAATTCCAAAGAGGATAGTGGAGAGAGAGGATAATGGAGAGAGAGGAGACTGGAGAGATGTTGACACCTGTTCTTATGCATTTTAAGAAATTAGGGATTGTGCTTTGGAGGCCTGTGGTTAGCCGAAGGCAAACCACATCCTATTAGAGGTATAGCTTGGTGTGATAAATGTTTTGAATCCTATTCAAGAAAAAAAAAATGTTTGGAATCCTATCTACCTACGTACTCTAAGGGTCCGTTTGTGCAGTGGAGGTTTCCGCGGAAACGGGTGGGGGACAAGGCGGTGGAAAACTCATTTCGTTTGGTGCAGCGACGGAATCCTCCTTCTGGATTTTCAGGCGCATCATCTAATTTCCCGACGTGAGGGGATGAGAAACCAACACACGCAGAAGAGGCGACTCTTCACAAACAGACCCTAAGATCCCCAAAAGATGAAAATATTAGTTGTTAATCTTTGGTGGGCTTTATGGAAAGCTAGAAATGAGTTTGTATTTAGAAACAGTAATATTAACCCTTTGAAAATTGTTTTGGATGCCAATAATAGGATTCCTTTGTGTAAGGAGGAGAATCATGGTAATAAGTACCTTGTTATCAACTCACATTTTCAAGATTTGAAAAGGTAATGGGACCATTATCTTAGCTACAGATGCTACTTTTTTCAAGGGCAGATGGTCGCTTTGCCCTTGGTTTTGTCATGGTTTATAATGAATTCATTGTGTGTGCAAGTGCTACCGAAGGATCTAGGATGGTCTCAATCAAGGAGGCAGAAATGGGGGTGATTTACTTCGCGTTAAGCATAGCCAAAGAGAGGGGTTTGTCCAAGGGGCCATGTTCCTTCAGATGCTCTTGGATGTGATAAATGTGATTAATGGGTCAAAAGATAGGTCTTGTTAGTTTTGGGTGGTAAAGAACTTGCATCCCAATTTGATCTGGTTATTTTTTATTACATTCTTAGATTTATTAATGGTGCTTTACATTTTATGGCAAAGTTTGGTAGAAACTATAGTGGTGTTGTTGAATGTTATGATTTTGTCCGAGGGTGGATTTCCAGGCTATTTTGTGGATGAAGTGGTCTATTATTGGGTTGGTCGTTCTGTTTGTGTTTTATTATTGGGTTGCCGTCTGTTGTTGTTTGTGGCCCATATAGTATACAGGCTGGGCTTGGATTAAGTGATAGAAAGCCTAAAACACGGCCAAGCTCCAATAATTAATGCATGTAGTTTAGACTTTAGTATTGATCTACCCAAACAAGTAATTAGAAAGCCCGGCCTGAAATTGGCCTGATTGTCTAAATGGGCGGGCTCGGGCCAGGCATTTAGGCCCATGTCGGGATTGGTTCAGATATGGGTGTGCATTTCTAAAAGGTGGGCTGGACCTGTATATGCCTTGGCCCGGCCCGAGCCCGTCCATGAACAGTATGGAACTCCCCTAAGCAAGGCGGCAATTTCTAGTGTTGCCCAAGTGAACTATGGGAGAGAGCCAAGTGGAGCCCACCTAGGAGGAGGTGATCAGGGAATGAGAAGGCCTATGTCTAGAGTAGTGGCCCACCAAATCTTAGATGGTTAGCACAGATTAGATGGGTCTCAAACTGGGCATGCTTGTAGTTCATGTGAGTAGAGGGAAGCACCCAAAGGGGGGTCCCTCATGGGTTGCCAGTTCCCACACATGATTGTTGGCAATAACCTGCCACCCCAAGGTAAAAATCTCCTATTTTATACAGTGGGTCAAAGTACCTTTGGTGGGGCCTAGCTGTCTATCAATCAAAGGGTGAGAGTCCGAATCCCATGATTCGACTGTTTCATCCAATCCCATAAAGCGACCTATATAAAAGAGGTTGCAATTAAGAGGAGTCCGGATCTCCTGTTACGTAGAAATAGGGAGATATTGTTTCATGAAATCCATATTCGTCAACTGTGTAAAATCTCTTCCTTCAATTTTTTTTTCATTCCAAGAAAGCAATTGAGAGTGTGCATTAGCTGGTATAAGATTTTACACAGTTGGCGAATGAGGATTGGATGAAATAACATTTCCATGTTTCTATGAAACAAGGAACCCGAACTCAATTAAGAGGTTTCAATTAGTGAAATCACATTTTATGTAGGTGGCGCTCCGGGATTGGATGAAACAGTATTCCCTGTTTTAACGAAACAAGGGATCTGGACTCCAAAAGGTGGATGTGGAGATTGAAAGGTCTACACAATTAAAGTAGTTGTATCAAAGTTGGCTTGATTGGATATCAAAGTTGAGCCCTTTGCCACCTTTAATCTTTTGGCTTCATATCCCTACTATTTGATATCCAATCAAGCCAGCTTTGATACAACTACTTTAATTGTGTAGGCCTTTCAACCTCCACATCCACCTTTTGGAGTCCAGATCCCTTGTTTCGTTAAAACAGGAAATACTGTTTCATCCAATCCCGGAGCGCCACCTACATAAAATGTGATTTCACTAATTGAAAAAGGTGGCAAAGGGCTCAAACATTTTCAAGGTCAAATCCAATGGTGGATTCAGTTAGAAAATGAGTCCTTACATAGGTCTGCCATCAATACATTGGAGTTGTGTTGGATCACAGAGGAACCCCTCTCAAGGATGCTCATACATTTAATAGGTTTAAGAAGCTGGGATTTTGGAGAATTTCATTGGTGCAAGTGAAATTTCGAAATGTAGGATTTTTGAAATTAATTCTACTTATCAAGTAGAGATAGGCCGTTTGTGTGTCTATTTTGCAGTGATCTAGTATGCTTTGCAGATCTTAGTTTTTACTTTTAATTCCCATTATATTTATATCTTTCTGTAGAGTCACAGTCTTATTTTGTGTTTTTCTTCAGTTGTAAATGATATTTTGGTATGTTACATGTCAAAAAAAGTTGAGACAGGGCACATGAAGAACCACCCTACTTAAAATGATGCCACTAGAGAGTTTACCTATTTTTTCCTGGGTTCTAGCTAAGTTGGCTGGTTCTTGGAGAGTCTCGATTGAAGGGGGAATTAATGAACCCCAGCACATGCTAGTGAAAAGACCACCTATGCATATAGCAGGGACTGCTTGCAAATGCCATGGAGAGATGACCCAGGGTCAAACATTGGGCAGTAGGGGAGATATGGTGTTGGTCATTTTTGAAAATTCACATGAATTTCTCCAATTTTAACCATTATTAGAGATAAGTCTTACAATTCGTATGTATTGAATTACATATGGGCCCTTTGTTTCATGCAATTAAACTCCTAGGAGTTTCAAGATATTGTGTTTTTATTAATGGTCAAAATGAGAATAAAAGTGAATATAAAAAAATGACAATCAAACAACCTCTCTTTGAAAATAAATTAAGGCAAGATGGAGAAAAATGCCCAGCCATCACCTAATCTTTCAAATCCTAAGGAAGTTAAGGCCATCCATATCGCCATCTTATATCCTTACCTTTCATCTCTTTAATAATCTTTCAGCATAGCTCATATGACCATGAGTTCCTATGTATTCAATTTCTATGTATTCTATTCAGATTAATAGGCTTGTAAAAATGATTGACTCAATTTGATAGAATTTTGGTCTCTAAAAAACTTTATTATCATAAAATGAAGTTTGTGTATCTGGATTTATCAACAATTATTCATACAAACCTATTTCCAGAGTTTTAAACAACGATTAGAAGAGATAATCCTCCAATCACAATCAAATTAAAATCCATGAAAGGTGAAAAAACAAAAAAAAACAAAAAAAAAAAAGGAGAAAAAAAATCACCATTTTCATTCTAACTAATCAAGATCCAATCAAGAAAATTAATAAGATCTGCGTTCATCACTCTTTACTTTCAAATCGGTTCATTATCAAATGCTTATAATATTATTGTTTTATAAAAAATAGAGAGTATATATAAACATGAAGTTAATTGGTTAAGATCATGCTGATACTTTGTTGTGCACCTTACTAGCATTATGTTACAACTACACCATTGATTTATGTGGAAGAAAATACCTTATCTGGCTACTTGTGTTTCCATGCACCTTTTTAAATTAATACTAGTAGAATAACCTGTACTGAGCACGGATATATTTACCAATAAAATGGCAACAACATATATAAAAATCAATAGTAAGAGAAGTTAGATGGAAAGGAAAGAAGAGTATGCATAGAGTAAATATATATGAGATTTTGGATGAAAATGAAGTTGAAAAGAGGAGTAAAACGTGAGAAGTAGAGTAGGTGCATGTGAAAGTGGGGAGAGAATGTGGGTTGGTTATAGAAAATGGATATAACTCTAGGTCAAATCAATAGTTACAGTCAAAATTAACTTTAAAATGATTCGCTTTAATATAGTATAATTAGTACAAAATGAGAAATTTTAATTTCTATGAATTAGAAATTGACAAAATATAGAGGGCATTTGGCATGCATTTCAACTAATACACACATAATATACAGATATGGATACATTTTAAAAGGGCAATATATCACTACTATATATGCACAAACGCATACAGTTGATTAAGAGAAATAAACTTCCAAATGTATCACATCGTTTTCTTATTGTTTGACTGCTAAAGCTTACTGGATAACATGGTTTTAAAATCACTTTCACAGATGATTTATTGATCAATGTATCCGTCGCTCACTGATATCAAGCTTTGTTTTGGTCCTTTTTTAATGACCGATTTATTCTAAAAAAATATTTTGACCATTTCTCGTAATCATCAAAGCCTTATCCCCCCACTATATTGGGGCCACTATATGAAATTTGCCCGCATCCTGGACCGGGTTAGTTCTAAAACGTGAATCTTAAAGCTAATCTGGTCCGGAATCGTAACAAATTTTGTTTCTCCATTTCAATTTGGCTTGAGCCAAATCCTCGGATAGTTGCATTTGACATTTTAGCATCCAAAACAAATATACATTTTAAATTGCTTATAGTGTTAGAAAAGAGAGAGAGACTAAGAGAGAAGATTAGAGAGAAAAGTAGATAGCTTTTCTATTATCTCATAACTTTGTACAAATACAAAAAGAGGGCCTATTTATATACGAAGTAACCTCACAAGAGAAGAATCCTAATTCTAACTCTAACTCATCTTAAATGGGCATCCACTCAAGATACAATCTTATAACATATAGCGCTAAAGTCATAATAGCAGTAACATTCACGATAAGAACCTTCGTGTATAAACACAATACAATTTGATTTTGGACAAGTTTTAAAATCATGTGTAGGATCTTATACCCCCCAAAACCAATTGGTGATAGGAAACGGCACAACTCATAAAATGCGTACCCGACCTACCAGGATTTGATACCATTTGTAGGATCTTACACCCCATTGAGGTACCACTTATCCTAAAACCAATTGGTGATAGGAAACGACACAATAATAGTTTTATGGTGAGGGCGAGGGCTCGACCACAATTATGACCGCTCATGAGCGAGGGTGAACGTTGACCTCAACATCATGCTTGATATAATAATGATATTGCCTGATAGAAATTAGCAATGTCTAAAGATTACAAATAAGCAAAAGTAAATAAATACATGAAAAGGATCTGTTACAATACTCTCATACATTTGCTATATTATGTTAGTATCTATACATGTAGATGTGTATGCAGATGGACTTCCTAAACTAATTTATCTCAGGATGCTAAATTGTTTATGCACTGAAGCTTTCTTACTAACAATTTGGCCTCTTTAATAGAAATGAACCATTGGAAATATCTACATAATAAACAATTATAAACCAATGAATACATGTAAAAATTATGTATGATCAGTACATACCAAAGGGCCTGAATATAACTTGGTCGAAACCAAACCAAATCATATGCCTGATATGTGAAGATTTTGAACATCATACCAAATCTTATGGCTGATTTAACTTTAGTCCAATAACTAAAATGTACTGGGATTTCATTCTAGCCACCTTTATATTCTATTTTATTGTTTTACTTACATCTAAAACATCCTAAAAGCAATAAAAAAAAAAAAAAGAGGATTTTGCAATTTTTGTTCTTCCTGTTCAAGATTTCCTTCCTAAGAAAAATACACCATAGCCAGCAAAGGTGTAAGACTAGAAATATATTGGCTGATAACTAAAAGGTTCTGTTCTACCAAAAAAATAATAATAAAATTAATGGTTCTAGCTTTGACATAGATGGGATCCGACACTCTTATGATGATAGACCTTGTATGGTTCTGTATTTTTTGGCTTTTTTTTCAAATGATACTTAATTTCCAGAAAAAGGGGGTACTATATATGGACAAACGCCATATTCATTTCAAAACAGAACTAATATCATGTCATTGCTCCATTGATTTATAGCAAAACAAAGAAGAGAGAAACTGTGATGTGAAAAACAGTGGTTGTTTCTTACATACTTTGGCCTTCATGTGATGGAAACTGGAAAGCCTGGTGTGAGGAATGAAGCCTGGTCCGAGATCAGTCCATGAAAGTAGGAAGAACTAATGAACAAAAGATTTGTATAGAAGATACGGAGAAAGGAATGAACCCCAGGAAGGATCTTGGAACAAACCTCATTCCAAACACCTGCATTCCTTCCTCTCTCTCTCTCTCTCTCTCTCTCTCTCTATCAATGATTCCACAATCAAGGCAAGAAGGCTGGAGGGTTTCTAGACCCTATGTAATGTTGAATGCATCTGTTGGGATTAGGGAGGGAGGGAGAGAGGAAGTAATAATATAGAAAAGCACATAATAGACAGGTCATTAGGGTCATAAAATAAGGAAAAGCTGGTGGGTTTTGGGGGTGATGTTGTCTTCTTCTTGGACATTCTTTATGGGAGTGAGAGTGCTAAGCTTTACAGGTTATCTCTGAGTAAAAGAGAACTGAAAATAACTAGGAAAACTACTGTGGGCATGGAAAGGAGCATGGGCCTCCTTGGGTGCAATATCATTTGGTAAAGTTGAGGTAATTAAATAAGGGGAATGTTCATATGGTGAGGGATACTCCACTTTTTGGACATTTTAAAGTACATAGGGTTAGGTACACTTTATTATCTTTATGTGCAAAAAAGAAAGTGTCCCTCACCCTATGGTGAGGGAGATGCATATGAACATTCCCCATTAAATAAAGCTAACAAGGATGATTTTTCTGTGGAGGTTGAGGCAAAAGGGCCACCATGCACCCCTAATCTGAGTACGATATCAGCACATACAACCATTCATAGATTTCATCTAAGGTGGGATTGAATCCATTTGAGGAAGTATTACTACACGTCTTTAACTACCTGTATTGTGCTTTGCTTGTGTAAAAATTTGTAATTGTGTACAAGGGAGAGAGAGCAAAACACATGAAAAGTCATATTGGGGGCACATTTGTGTAGTGCCCAAGGAAATCTTTTATGTGCAATGTTCTACCTTTCCTATACTCCCCCATTGAAAAGGCCTTTTTTCATTGATATGCAAAAAACTAAGTAACAAAATCGCTTTTCCTCACGAAAAAATGTTTACACCAAATAGTGGAAAAATAATATTCACAGAAAATCAAAACACTTTCCTTTTCCGCCAAAAATGTGTTAAACGTGGCCTAAAGGAATCTCAGCGCACCATATAAAAGAAAATTCCCCTGTGAAGTTTTTTCTTAATGATATTCTCATTTTGAGATTAGCATTTGTGTTTACATGCATGAGAGGTGCATCTGTATGGGTCTTTTTTTTCTTTTTTTTTTTTGGGTAGAACCGTTTGGGTCTAAAAATTGGACCAAAATGAAGTCCTTTGCATCTACTGAGACCTCGATCCTGATTTTAATTTTATAATTGGCTGGATTCAAAGTCCTTGAATTTGGTAAGTTAGCAACTCTTTGATTAATATATAATTGTGTGTGTGTGTTTTTTGCCATGTCTCATAAGTGAACACTTCGGCCACGAGTAATATCAATGTCTATTGGATTTGCTTAAAAACTTAAAAGGTATTGGAAGTTGGAATTCAATACAACAAAAACAGAGCAAAACAACAGCTTTAAGCCATTGTTTTTCCATACAAATGATGGCCTAAGCCATCGAACGGCCGTCTTTAATATTGCAGTAGTGTTTAGATAAACGACGGCCTAAAGACTATCGGTAAAAGTTCAAACTTCCATCCTCACTACTTGTCTTTTTAGTACTTTTATTTGTATCTGAAAACACCCTAATCACTGCTAAACCCTAATAGCAACCAAAGATTTGCAATGTTTCATTTTCTAACTAATTTTCATTAAAATTCTTCAAGATAAGAAGGGGCAAAAGAAAAAACTAGAGGACCAATACATCAGCCTACAAAAGGATTTGGCTTCCACTTATACAACGAAACCTCTTTAAAACACATGGTATTAAACAACTAACATGTGGGCTGTTTCATTTTAAACTGAAAATTTATAAGAAAAATAATATTTTCAAACATTTTAGAAAACTAAGAATTTAAAACATTCATTCTTAGGGTCCTTTTTTTTTTTTTTTTTTGTGTGTGTGAGAGTGGTATAAAATTTGTAAGACTATCTACCCACTTAGGGGATCAATCCCTAAGGATGCGTATGAGATGGGATTACCACTATAGCCTATCCCAAGTGATTCCATTCTCAACTTGTTTGTATTGAAATACGTAGAAATTAAATGCTTGTAATTTTTTTGAAGTGGTTAAAAATAAAGATTAAAGATTAATTTTTTAAAACGAGCATCAAATAATTTTTTCTTTGATGAAAATAGAATCAAAGAAAAATGGGAAATGAATGCCTAGCCTTTGGTTTTCATTTTTAACCACTTCAAAAAACTCCTGCTTATTAGATTCTCATGTATTTTAAGGCGACCAAACAGGCCCTTAAAGATTTCAAAGAGAGCATTAAAAACTTTTCTGTTATACCATAAAATAGCAGTGGTTATAACATAGGCTTAAGAGAGTACTCAAGGTTTTTTAGTGAAATAATAGTTTCTTATGTGATAAACATAACTCAATGTTTCATTTGCAGGGAACAGAGGGAGAGGGTAAACATAACTCAATATTTCATTTGCAAGGGACAGAGGGAGAAGGAGAAGGAGAGGGAGAGGGAGAGGGAGCATGATTACATGCTTGTTATGGTGTTTTCATGAGTTTTCACATCAAATACGATTTCACCTTTAACCTTTTGTATTGAGATGGGCCAATCTGTTTTTTGTCCTTCGATTGGATTGAAATGAAATCGGCTCGGGCCCACAACCAAGACTACTCGTATAAACATGATCTTGACCAATCATTTGCTCCCCCTTTAGACCGTGGATCCTGAACATCCACACCCACATTTCCCTGGCAATTGCTGGTGGGCTTCACCATCCCAACCCCACTTTTTCTTCTTTCTTGGGACATGCATGAACACTCCCATGTGGGCCCCATCAAAAAGTGCTTAGATCTTTGTGCGTGAACTGTGTACCATCTTCGTGGTTATTTGCGTCGTAGACCAAAAGACTACTTGAATTGGGTCTTAGGACTAGGTTAGCATATATGGCCCACGTATCCACTACTCTCCCTGTTGCCTGATGCTGATTGTCCAATCTGTGGGCTACTAATGATGTGGTTTGTCTCCATGCATGGAATGGTTACGATTGATTTTAGCATATGAATGATGTCATGTGTTGGTCAGCAGTCTATATTCTATTTGAAGAATGAAATAGATTTGGAATTTCATCTTGGAAATAAATAAGATGATCCAACCTAACCCTAGCTATTACTTAGCTCTTGCCGCCTGTTTCTTTCATGGAATTGAATTGCTATTAATCTTAAGTCTTTGTGCTTATTTATTTTCCTTGAAATACATAGAAGCTTAGTACATAGGAGTTTTTTTTTTTTTAAGTGATTAAAAATGAAGAGCAAAGGCTAGGTCATCATTTCTGATCTTCTCATTTTATTTTATTTTTATAAAGAAAATATTATTTGATGTTCGTTTTCGGAATTCACCTTTATTATTATTTTTTAACTGCTTCAAAAAAAATCCAATGTATTGGATTCCTATGTGATTTAATGCAAACAAACAGGCTATGTATTTTCATCAGTGGTAAAAAATAAAGAATCAAGTATCAACATGTTTCTATAAATTCTAGGTTTTTGCATTTAATAAAAGAATCAAAGATGAATATGCAAAAATACCATCAAATGATCATCCTTATAATGGAAATTGAGGAAAGGGAAAAATGTAAAATGAATACCTCTCATCACCTTAGCTATGACTCGAATCCTAGAAACGTCTAAGTCCCATCTCTATCACTATCTTGTATCCTTCGCCTCTTATCTTTAATAATTCTTTCAACTATCGCAACAACCTATGCTTAGCAAGGGCAAGTTCACCAATAACTGCAAAGATATGTTTAATGATTCGTTAAAAAGAAATTTAGATAATGAAAAATCACCCTCAAGTACTTACTGATAATTATTTGGTGTAGATAGTGTATAAAGTTTTAAAAAGAGAATAAAAGAAGAGAAGATTATGACAGTGCATCTTTTCTCAATCTAAGACTATGCAGAGTAGAAATGAGGTAGAAATAAATGGTATATGAGATTTGTGATAGAAATGAAATTATTGTGGAAGAGTGAAGAGTGAAAAGTGAGAAGAAGACTTGAGTGGTTACATATTGAAAGTGGGGGGAGAAGGTGGAAAAGTTATAGACAATGTATAGAACTCCCGTCAAAATCAAAATTTATGATAAAAAAATATTTCAAACCCCATGACTTTAATAGAGCTCATTTTTTTTTATCATGAATTCTTCTATATTTTATACAAACAAAGAAACCCTAACAGTGAGCTCAAACATGAACTTGTATCCCTTCGTACATGTTTTAGTTTATTTTGAAGTACTTGTTAGGATTACGTATCTGCTGAGCTGATTTGATAGGTTATTCATCGTATTGCAGCTATCATCTTAGCATCTAGGCTTACTGTTGAAAACTTGTAATGAGAAAAGGATAACGAACTTGTATCTAGGGTTGTCAATTGTGTTGTGTTAACGAATTCGTATCGCAGATTAACGAATTTGTAGAATCACCTTAACCCGTACACAACCCATCAAATAAACGGGTCACACTATCAAATACGAACACAACACGATTATTTAATGGATTACACAACACGACCCGTGTAACCAGTTAAATATATTAGGTCATTTCAGACCATATCAGTTAGTACGCATAACTCGCTACTATCAACCCGTTTAACCTGTTACTTATTTATAAAGTGACTCATTCTCCATCTGATTGTATTAAATAGCCTGAAATCTAAATAAGTGGAAAATAAAATTTCCCCTCATGTTGCCTTGAAAAATAAAACAACCTATCAGTTTGCCACCAATGATCACTGAGCAATCCATATTCCATAGCATACACTAGCAACTACAATAAAAATAACAAGTCAGTAATCATACAGGTTTGACGGATTGTTAATGGGTTGCCAACTTTATTTATTAATGACCCGCTAATTTAATGTGTTAATGGGTTCGAGCCGGTAACGATACAAACTCATTAAGAGGCCACCCGAATTCGTTAATATCGTGTGGGTTCGTGTCTTGTTAATGGGTCGCGTGACATTTTGACAGCCCTACTTGTATTCCTTTGTGCAAGCAAGAGTTTAACTCTCTCTCTCTCTCTCTCTCTCTCTCTCTCTTAAATGCATATGAATCATTATGTGTAGAGAAGATTGTGTTGGTCAATTAGGGGAAAAAAACACAAAAAACAAACACAACCACAAGAGATTTTTTAATCACATAGATTTACGTGGTTCAACAAACTCGTCTATGTCCACGGGGTCATGATGATTTCATTATGCAGAAATTGGACAACTCATTATAAGGATTTCAAAACCTCTAACACTTAATTTACTATTTTCTCATAGGTCTCAATCTTGCTTTGAAAGCCTCTCCCCTTCGGAAAACTCAGATATCACGAGAGAGAGATTTCTTACATCTCTCTTAGAGTTTAGGGTTACAGATTACATCAATATATAATTTCAACTTTCGTGTTTTCTAAGAAAGTTCCGGTACAATGATCAAAATACCCTTGACCCTCAACCCGGTCATTGGCTAATCCAATGAACCCGAAAAATAAGACATAAACCCAACATATTGCAAATAAAAGAGAATGATCAATGTCATCTTCACAACAACTTGGTTCCATTAAAATAAAATATAGTAGAAATATTATAGACGTGGTTGAAAAACTAAAATAGGCATTCCTATTAATAAAGGAGTAATGAGATGACAGAAAACATAAAAAAATAAAATAAAATAAAATAAGGTAAATAAGAGAAAGGAACTCACAACTAAATAAAACATATCAGTAACTCAAGATCCAATTCATATATATAATTGTGGATTTCTAGAAAAAAACGAATTAGAGGAGAAACTTATAAATGAAAAAAGTTTTAGTGGAAGACTGAAAACCATGAAGGCTTTAATGAATCCATAAGAAAATGAAAA
The DNA here is from genome assembly GCA_029852735.1 of Persea americana. Lineage (NCBI taxonomy): Eukaryota > Viridiplantae > Streptophyta > Magnoliopsida > Laurales > Lauraceae > Persea > Persea americana. The sequence continues at coordinate 72,005,457 of CM056809.1, forward strand.
AGACAGTGATTACTTTTATAGTTAAAAGACAAAAAGAATTAGTTGAGGTAATAAATACGCACAAATGGGTTCTTGAAACAAAAGTCGGTCAATATGGGGGGTGGCAGAAGCCAAGTAGACTCTACGGGTTTTCGTTTTTTTTGCTACAGAGACAGGGTGTTATATGGCAACAAAAAAGGGTTAAAAACAAACAAAGCAGGAAATGAAATATTGAAAAGGAACATATCAACTCTAAAACTCACCACAAAACTTCAAGCACTCCACTTGGCCTAGAGGAACTCTGATGGATCTGAAGCTCAATCTCGTGAGGATGGATGCTGAAATCACATCTTTTGACTTCCTCATTTTCTTTAGATTTTATACTTTTGAAAGCATCACTTCTTTTTTCTTTCATATACCACTCATTTATTGTTGAAGGAATTAATGAAGCAAAAGACTTGGATAAGTAGTCAACTACTTTATTTTGAGATCTCCCGCAAAATCTTATTTCCCAAGTATAAGAGGCTTTAAGGAAATTAAGGAGCTTTTTCCAAGTAAACATGTAATCTCAATAAAGATTCTTTTTTTTTTTTCAAGCTCTCTATAAGAATGAAGCAATCTCCTTCAAGTATAACTCGTTAAATCCTGTTCTTATGACAAATTAAAATTCTTTCATAGAGGGCCCTTAATTTAGCTGCAAGTGAGTGCGCCATTTCTATTGCTCCAAAGTATGCAATATCAACTCTCACTCATGATTCCTTACAATGCCTCCAAAGCCTGTTGTTTTGTTAACAGCGTTTACAGCCATCAAAACTCAATTTAAACACTCCTTTAGTCAGCGGGGTTCACTCCTCTTGATGAAGTCCTGCAAAGAGAGCTCCAAGGGAAATAGAGTGAGCAACAATAACTAAACCTGCAGGTAAAATGGGGCACTGTTGAAGTTCTATAGTGGGGCCCATCTATTGAAGATTTGGTCTCTCAAAATCAAGACCCACCAATTCAATTGGTCGAGCCAAATGTTTTCTCCAATAAAAATTAGTCTCACTATAAGATTGGCATATGATATTTTAAACACAGTCAATCACAATCATAGGATCAAAATAACTCTCATTGAAGAAAAAATTATAAAAAGCACATTGCTGCAGGTGTGGAGCTTGTTTAGAGTGGCTGTGTTACATTAGTAGGGGGGCCCCAACAAGGGGTTTCACATCCCATGAAAAGGGAAGAGACACTTACATATCTGGACTTCGAACTTTATGTTATCATGTCATTTGCACCTTATCTTTGCCTTATCATGACTTGCTGAATGACTTTTAACATCGTCCTTTCACATGGCATCATGATCACAACTAACTAATCAAATAATTTTTATTAACTAATTCTAATGGATTAGTTTACATGTGATCAATTCAATATAAGCTTTTTTTTGTTTAGAGAGAAATGAGACTCCAAGGGTTTAAACAAGGAGAAAAAACAAAACATATTTTGAGTAGTATAGCCTGTTGCATTGAATTGCATTTGCATTTGCATTTGCATTAGCGGTCTGAAGCTTATATTATAAAAGAGGAGTAATAAAATCACATTTCCTCAATGCCCAGTAGCAATGCAAAAAAAAATAAAAATCCTTCTCTTCATACCTTGCTCGCAAGTTCCATGTCAGAGCATAGGTAGTGCAGGTAGGGGTGTTCATGGGCTAGATTGGGTTAGGTTGCACAGTATGCGGGCCTGGACCGACTTATAAATGATAGGCCCAAGCCCAACCCTAGCCCAACTTGGGTCATAATGACTTATCCCGAGGGCTGAGCCCAGCCCACTTGAAAAAGTGGAGCCCTAGCCTGGGTGGATTACATTTAGCTATGAGATGTATCTTAGTTGTGGTTGTAACATAGGTTTCTACATCACTTTGAGTCCCCACTCTAGCAAAATGTAATTATTTCTTTGGGCGTGTTTGGCAATTAACTAGTTAAAGTAAAGTAAAGTAAAGTGAATCCAGACATGAAATGACAAAGGGTCATATCAAAAGTACATAGTTTCAAAATTCCCTTTGAATTTTTTTAAAAAAGTAAAAAAAAAAAAACCTCTTTTCTCCACTAAAAGAGAAAAAAAACTCTACTTTTATATACAAAAAGTCAAAAAGATTTCATAACACCATCATAACACCTTATATTTTATTCTCTCTTGATTTGATGCTTTACCTCACCATACTTCAATTCGCCATACATCCAAACAGCCCTTAAATGGTGTCTCTTTTCATGCAGGGCCGGGCTTCGGGCTCTCTACCTCTAAATCCAGGCCAGACCTGTGTGTTAAACGGGCTCTGATTTTAGTCTAAGCCCGGCTCTAATACTAAAACCTGAGGCTAAAGCCCAGCCCAAAGTGGGCTTTCCCAGGCTTGCCCTCAGGCCATCCCGGTCCATGAAACGCAAGGCCCCCTTCAAGGGTTTTATCCGGCCCCGGTCCGGCCCACTTAGAAATTTCGAATGAGCAATGCATATGCGCATGCCATCAGTCGCGCTCGCGCCCTACCATTCCAAAACTCGAACACCATCCGATCATCTCCTTCTCTTTCCGGTGCTCCAGCGCCGGTCGACACCATCTTCTTTGGTGAACCTCCAGCCGACGCCTCAGATGGCAACAGCCGATCGTCTCCCATTTTCCATCGACGATCGCGAAATCCAGGTAAGGAGGGTTTTATGGGGTTTTAGATCTTGGGATCTTCAGCATAAAAAAAAAAGCACGGGTAGGGCTCAATCAGATTTGAATTTGGATCTGGGTTTTTTTTTTTTTTTTTTGGGGTTGAAGAAGTTACACATTTGAGTTTAATCTGATCTTGCAGGAGGCCACATTGGTGAGACTGGTTGTAAATGCATTACAAGGTGTAAAATCAGCACTTGATGACATCGAAAAGCTTTCTACAGTATTTTGTTCCAATCCCGCAGACAGAACTTTCCATCAAATCCCTAGTTTATGGCATCGATCATCGAGCACAACAGCTTTGGGAGAGACCCTTAAGTCAGTAGGCCAATCAGGCCTTGTATTTTTCCTTCTCCGCAAGTTTGTAGACTATTTTCTTGGTGCAGATTTCAGCATAAGAAGAGAAAGCAGAGACAATGAACAGAAGAAGAAAGAAATTGGCCTAGACAATTGTCCTCCACAAAGTCTTGTTAATCAGGCATTCTCTGTTGCAGTGGGAAAAGTTTTAGAAGGATACCTTTGTGCTCTTAACACTTTATATTCTTCAGTACAGATGAGGCGATCGAAAAGTGCAGTTGGAAGTGCACAAGTTTATACTGGAGCGGGCTCTCTCACTAGTGTGGTGCATTCTGAAGTTTCTGTGTTGGAGGTTTGCCTGCATACAAAAGAACTTAGAACCCACATTGAAGCTCTTGGACATATTTGCTTTTCACTCTTGATACCGTCTGCTGAGGATATTACTGCTGATATATCCTTACAGTTCTGTGATTTTCCCAAAGGAGCAGATCTGCTTACATATTTGTACATTCAGCTAAGGGTATGCATCTGTTTCTCTGCTTCTTCCAATGTTCAATTGTCTCCTTGCTTATTATGAGAAACCTTTATTAATTTGTTGCTTGCCAGGTTTTAGTCCAAATGGTGAATATAATATCACATATGTATTATAGTGATATTCAGCTCTCTCCATTGTCCATTGCGCATGCGCCGATGAATTGCGAGCCCAAAGTTCACTTTGAAAATTTTAATGGGTCAAAGTTCACTTTGATTGGAGGCACTCTCATTGTGGGATTGAATCACTTTGGATTCAAACCCTTCAAACTGCTAAAATTTTGGGTTCTTAAAACAAAGATCACGAGCGTCCAACTGGGGCAGTTTTTCTAATTTCTCATCCATATATTCACCTTTCCAGGTGCTGGTGGTGGTCCTAGATGTGCCCCATAACAAGGATCTCAAATTTGCAATTTGAAAACCTTTTTCACTTAAAAAAAATAGTCTACATCTATCCTCTATTATGCAAGCCGGTTGCAGGGCTCACTTATGCATGATTATGATCAATCCTCCACCCTCATGCACTACTTGTACTAACAAAAACCATCACATTGGATCATCTTAGATCCTATGGATATGAGATTTGGTGGGCCCTTATCCAAACGTAGCCCACCTTATTCTCCCCACCTTCCCCTCCTTCCAGGTGGACCCCCTTTGTTTCTGAGTTATCCAACTTATTAACAATTATGATCCACATTCTAAAGAGGACTGTTCCAATTATTTCAGCCCACAATTGTTAAATGGCCCAAATAAACTAAAAACTCAACTGCAGAATAAGGGGATATTTGTTTAAATCACTTGTAAATCAACCATACCACGGCTTAAAAAAGATAAAAAATTGAAGCCGTAAAATTGTGTACTGGGGTGGAATGTCCCACTCTCTTATTTCTTAATCAATGTTCAATTCGCAAAAGCTACTTCTCTGTTTTTACATGTTTTTGGATCTAAGCCATACAAATAATCCTTAAATCTTTAGTCCTAACCATACATAAAACTATAAGAGAATAGAAAGAGTAAAATAGGAAAATGTTAAAAATTTAATAAGAGTAATTTGGAAATGGAGTGAAATTGAAAGGAATGAATTTAAAAGAGGAATAAAAAAAAGATGGAAAACTTGGAAAGGAAGCAATTGGAAAGATGAAACTTGGAAAGGAGAAAAACGGAGATCTTTTGGAGATAAGATAATAAGAAAAAAAAATAAAAATACTTCAAATTTGTTACTACCGTACATCCTATTAGAAAGTGGATCATAACATCCTCAAACAAACTTAGAATGATACAAACTTGGCTTATTGGAAAGCTAACTCAATAATCCACCTATTGTAATCCAGTTTCATGACAGTTGGACATTGTTTGGTGTATTAAATCTGGCCATATATTATAAACACGAAAATTAGAGCATGGATGGATCCTTGTGTGGGTTTGGTGGATTGAGCTTAGTGCATGGTCTTGGGCCTTCATGGTGGTTTCTTCGGCTGCATTATTCTTTTTTTTAAATGTTTATTTTCTTGGACTGCGTTATTCTTCCCCGCTTGAAAAAGAATTTGGTAGGAAATTTGATTCATTGGATGGGTTATTGGGTTAGCTTTCTGATGAGACTAAGTTTGCAGGGTTCCAACGCGGTATTAGGATGTGGGTAATGTCCAATGTATTTTATTTTTAATCTCTAAAACATGTCTCTTTTTCTTCTTTCCCTTTGCTTCCTTTCAAGTATTTCTTCTTTCTAAACTCCTCTTTTTTACTTTCTTTCTTTCTAAATTCCTCCTTCCTATTTTCTCTCTTTTTACCACTCGTTCTAGTTTTTTCCTATGTTTTTCACGTTCCTATTTTTCTCTTTCTATTCTCCTATCCTTTCCAAATTCCTACTTTCTAATTTTTATTTTTTTGTAAATTCCGACCATCCTAATTCTCTCTTGCCATTTTCCGTCTTTCTAAATTACCCAATTCATATTTTTCCCTCTTTCTAAAATCTCTTCCTTCTGAATTCTACAATTCCTATTTACTCTCCTTTCTAAAATCTCTTCTTTGTGGATTCTCCAATTCCCATTTTCCTCCTTTCTGAGTTCTTCTTTCTAAAATCACATTGTTTCTAAATTGTAGAGACTCCATCTTGTTGGCTTTCCCAGAGAATCGCCTCCACGCAGTCACTTTCTTAGAAAGTACTTTCCCTTCTTTATAGACCCCTTATATATTTATCTTTTTCCTTATAGGAGATTCCATCTCCAATTAATATATATATATATATTTTGTGGAAGTGCAAATTATTGCATTAACAAAGGGCCAAAAGACCCCCAAAAGAAAACACATAGGCTTAGCCAAAAGGCCAAAGGAAAACCACAGGGAAATGACTACTAAGCTGTACAAATAATGAGAGGAAATAGGAGAATGAAAAAGAGGGAACTATATGTCTAAGAAAGCTAAAAGAGTGTGGAGGGAACTTCCCACAAAATTCTTTTTGTAACTTTGGAAATCTAATACAAGATTCTCACTTAAGACATCAGTGGGATTATCCACTGAAGGCTTCTTGTTTTCAAAAGTTTGGCGATTTCTGGTGAACCAAATGGAGTAGGCTATGGGTAGGAGAGCAATGCCAAGGCCTTTCCTGGCGTAGGGGTCACTGTCTCTAGCCAAAAATTGCCAAATTGCAGTAGCTGAGAAGGAGATGGGCCATGAGCAGCCAGCAGCAGCAAGGAACCATCTCCATATGGCTGAAGCAAAACTACATTAAAAAAACTGGTGCCGGTATGTTTCATTGCCCCTTGGACACAAATTGCAGCAAGAAGCCAACAGGATGTCGATGGTCTGAGCCTAGGTAGCAGCAGGAATTCTCCTGTGAAAGGAACTTTTAGGTCAAAGATGCTGCAGTGGGCTGAAGCTGAATATTCCAGACAATTGCACGGCTGAAGGAGCTTCTAGGTGAAAGACTTCCTGGAACATCTAGATCGGATCAGCTCCCAACCCTAACTGAAAGTGAGGCTGCCACTAGGAGAGGGAGACCATCTGAAAGTGTCTGGTTGAGAAGGATTTAGCTGCACACAGCTGGTAGCTTGTTGCAGGAAAGAGCGCAGGTGAAGGGCAAGATAATTTGGGATTTTCCAAGAAGGGCCACAAATGAGGCTGGAGATGGTATAATGTGCTGAAAAAAGGATACGAGGGAAAATACTTGCTATTTGGCCTTGGTCAAGCCAAGCATCATGCCACAGAAGAACCCTGCTACCATTGCCAATTGACCACTTGCTACCAAGCTGAAGGGGGAGAGCTTATGAATCCTCCTCCAAATACAGAGCCCATAGTGGGATTGAGATGATGCCAAGTATAGCCTTTTTAAGCATACCTGTTCCTAAACCAAATTGATATCTTTTGTTTGAGCGCTTAGCCTTTTTTTGTATGGCTAGGATTAGAGACTTGGTGATTAATTGTATAGCTTGGATTGAAAAGCTTAGTACTATAAGTATTTATATGAGAATTGAAAAATGTAGCTTTTGAGAATTGAACATTGATTGGATGATAAGAGAGATGGTTGTCCCACTATTGTGGATGATTTCTACAAGTTCAATTCTGGGTCTTGTTTAATCCCTGATATGGTTGATTTACAAATTACAAGTGATTTAAGTTGATTTCCCTTTGCTAGGTGAAGTTTTATGTTCTTTTGGGTTATTTGACAAACACGACCTATGATAAGTGCATTGATGATCCTCTTTACAGTGTGGGTCCAAACTCTGAATAAATTGAATTTACATCAGTTTGTTGTAAGAGCAAAGTGGTCATGATCACTCTGTCCACAATGTCATGGGCAATCCCCCTTGAGGGGAGAGAGAGAGAGAGAGAGAGAGAGAGAGAGAGAGAGAGAGAGAGAGAGAGGTTCTCTAGTGAAAAATTTTCTATACATACACACATATTGACCTCCCACCATTTGGGCAATAGTTGAAGATGAGGATCGTGCCACATCTATGATCCTACTTTATAGCATCTCTGTTTTCAATTTTTAAAAGGCACTTTTTTAGAAGGCAATGTTGCATGCATGACTATTTTTTTTTCCTATCAAAATTAAATCAACGTATTTATTTCAAAATTTCTTAATAGTTGCAGTTAGGTGCAATATTGTTTTGAAGGGTTAGGTGCTATTTATTTATTTCATTAGTAATTTTAGACAGTTGCTATAGATGCTGGTATTTCTTTTCACTTATAAAACCTAAATTTATTTTATTAGATTCATTTTTTATTTTTTGGTCTACTTGTTCTAGTTTTACTTTTCTTATACTTACATATTTTTTCCTTTTCTATTACCAGGGTTTTTTTTTTCATTTTCATTTTTTCAACTAATTATGTTTTGTTGCCTATATGGATAATTTACCTCTTTTTCTTTATTTTTTTTGAAAAATCCATTAAAATTGTTATTTAATTTCTTATTTTGTTTTGTTTTCCATTGTACCCTCTTTATCGTTTTACCTTTATCCTTGTTTTCCATATCTTATATTTTATATTTTTTTGCCTTTCACATTAACTGGACACTTTTTTTTTTTTTTTTTTTTCATTTTCCAACTAACTATTTTTTAGTAATAAGAGTTTTTAATCTATTTCTTTTTCTAGTTCATAAACATTTACGTATTAAAGTTCAAATATTTTTGATATTTTATTTTGTTGTGGACTTTTCTAGAATTTATTTTTTTCTGTCTATTTTTTTATTGTTACTATAATAATGTATCGTTTCTGTTGAAATCTGTTTGATTTTGAAGCCAATGATGTTGTAAGATTGTTATCCTTACGAGAGAGAAGAAGGGATGTTAGAATATGGAAGCTTGATGCTAGAGGTAAGTTTGCTGTTAAGTCTTTTTATGATATCTTGACTGGAGAGGATGGTAGGATATTTTAGCTGGAAAAGGTTTTGTGATCCTTCGGTTCCTTCAAGAATTTTGGATCAGCTGAGAAAGAGAGTATATCATTGTGAATGGATGCTCTTGTTGGGAAGTCCCACATCCCGCATCGCCTATGTAATGGGTTTGACAGCCCTTCATATACCTGTTCGGGCCTTCCACCTATTAGCTTAAGCTTTTGGGTTGGTACATGGTTTTTTACAGGTGTGCCTAAAAGATGAGGAAACAATGAATCATTTGTTGATTCATTGTAGCTTTGCGCATAAAGTGTGGTACTCAATTATTAAAATGTTTGACATGTGTTGGGTTATGCCTTGTTCTATTAAGGAGTTTTTTGCGCAGTGGAACTATAGGCGTAACTCTATTCGTGGGCTTATTTTGTGGAGGTTATCTTTTTATGCTGGTCTTTGGAAGTTATGGCTTGAGAGGAGCAGCAGAATTTTTAATAACCAATGCAGAACTTCCTATGAGATTCTTAAGTCAGTTGTTTGGAATGTTTTGAAATGGGAAAATTCGGAAGGCTGAATTTGCAGGTGTATCTTTGGAGGATCTGAATAGATCTTGGGCGGCCCATTTACAAGGGGGTGGCATTCGAAATCTATGCAAAAAATCAGTTGGACGACTCCTCTGGCTGGTCTTCTAAAACTGACCTTTGATGGCAGTTATTTTCAGCACATTAATATGGGAGGCATTGGCGGTGCCATTTGTGACTCTTCAGGTATTTCTAGAACATTTTCGAGGCCAGTGAGTTCTTTGGATTCTAATGGGGCTGAATGTATCCTTTATTGGTTGGTTTCCGTGAGTTACGAATGTTGGGAGTTTATAATGCAATCATTGAAGGAGATTCTTTTCAGCAATTCAATGGCATTTTGGAAGGTCTTCTTATCCTTGGCTTTTGGCAGATTTGGTGGAGTAAATTCTAGATGTCTCGGATCAACTAGGAGCTACTTTTCATCATGTTCTTCGCGAAGCAATTTATGAGGCGGATGGTCTTGTGGGGAGGGAGTGCTTCGTTTATTCATTTCATTTGATGCTTAGCTTTCTTGTGTAGTCTCTTTTTTAGCTCGTATTCTGTATGTTGTTTTTCTCTTGCTTTTGCTCTCTTTCTTCTAAATAAAATTTACTGCTATAAAAAAATGCATTTATTAAAAAATGATATGATACAATAGAATATAAGTGGCTACTTTTGGTACTATAATGTTTACAGCTTGACTTTCTCCCCCACAATCCTTTTTTCTGCACAAAATTTACCACCATGTGAGTTTCATCTATCCTCTCTTTAGCCAACTCTTCAAAATGTGGTTGAAAAAACACCTCCAATGAATTGCACAAAAACTTGATCTCTGCCACTACATATGCCAATTTCCAAGGAGTGGATAAAGGGTTCTAGCAGCACATTGTACAATCTTCTTTGCTTGATCAACCTAAGAATGATTATTTAATTATCTAAATGCCTCCCCTATTGCCATTAATTTGGCCTCATTAGATTTCCCAATGATGATCATGTATTCTTCCCATCCCAGCCAGGCCTGTTTTACCCTTTGCCGCAGCATCAACGTTGAGTTGAAGAACCTGAGATGATAGAAGGGGTGATCCAGTCATTGCTATTTTTTTAAGTGAAGAACATTCCAACATTGCCTTTCATTTTATGACTGTCTGAAATGCACATGTCCCTAAATTCCTTTTTGTGGAATAAGCATGGAGCTTTTCTAAACTTTCATAATTCAAATACCAGTTTTGCAAAAGGGATAGACTATGTATAGATTAGGTGGAAAATGTCAGTCTCGATTTTGCAAGATTATTTTAGCGTTCACCCTCCCTATCAGCGCCTTTTAACAGAAAGGCCTCCATTCTTGTAGGGGAAATATTGTCTTTCTATCCTAATGCTTATGAAGAAGCTACAGTTTCATTACTTGTTAGCGCCGGATAGAAGGGTTTGGTAGAAAACCAGCCCGGCGAATCCTGTTTCCAAGTCCTCCAATTTGATCGCACCTGGTTGATCAAGGACAATAAACTGACAAACTTGATCAAGGACAATAAACTGACAAACTCTATTGACTAGACCTCAGACAACCCTCTTCTTAACACTGTTGAAAGGTGTTCTGGGGCTTTTTTGTGATTTAGCACAACATTTGCCTTAAATTTTTTTTACAAAGACCTAATTGTAAATGGACTTCTAGTCCCCCAATGGTCCCTTACATATAAGTGGGACTAATTACAAGATTCCCAATATCCTCAATCTGGACCAAAGTTATTAATTCTTCCTAGCTTGCAAAGAATGACACATTACTTTTTCCTATCAAGTGATGTAGTAAAGATACCTGCCAGGCTTTTTTTTTCCTGATCGGATAAATTTTTATACCTACGATATTCGAGAGAATCTTTTTTATTTTTTTGTAGAAAATAGCACTCCAAATTGACATGTTTGGCTCTTTCATGAAACTCTGAATTTTCTGAAATATACAGGGCCAGGTTGTCCCTAGATAGTCGCATTGGTTTCAGTGGACCTCCTTCCGAATTCGTATCTGTAATACTATCACATCCATGTTATTATATCTGGTGTAAAGTAGTCCTTTCCTTGATCCTGACTTTAGGTGCCTTAGAATTTGGTGGACGGCATCTGGGTGAGGTTTCATGGTGAATGCATAAATCGACTTACTATTTTGATTGCACAAGCAATAGTAGGTCTAGAGATAGTAAGATGAATAAGTCTTCCTATTAGCTGTTGGTAGTTGGTACTGTCTGATATGAGCCTGCAATTCTCCTTTTGTAGAGCAGAGACCATGATTCACCTCCATAGGAGTATCCGCAGGATTGTATCCAAGTAGCACTGTTTCATTCAGTAGATCAGGAGTGCACTTTCATTGTGAAATTACAATCCCTTTATGAGATTGGGGAATGGGTAAGGCTATTATGATGATGATGATGTAAATAGGGTGATTCAGTCTGAGGGTGATTAATTCTGTGAGAAGAATCAAATATGGGCCTGTGCCAATAGAGTGTGAGGGGGTTGGTTGGCCATAGGTGGACCCCCAAAAGATCTCATGTGGTTGGCTTCTCCAAATCATTTTCCTTAGTCGTACACATTCCAATGCTTTTATGAAATTGGTATGGAGCATTATGTTCTAGTTTCAATGGTGAACCCATTTGATAATCTTGTTTGAGACTAAACATTTCTCATGCTTTATTTTTAAGTTAAAATTTCCTACTTTATCCAAGTTGTATAAAATTTAAGTGTTTGTAAAACAAGCATATTCACGATGGCTTTTATATCATATCAATTCATTTGGGGATTTAGCTAATAGTTGCATGGTTTTCATCACTTGTCATCCTGGGCATTGCATGCTTTATTCAAAATGGTTGGTTTCGGAGCAAATTTTTGTTTATATGTTGTCATGTAAGATGGTTTTTGGCTCGTTTGTTGGAATGATGGCACCAAATACTTTCTGGAGTTTTGAACATATCATTCCATCATATCAAGCAATCAGCCAACGAGGAAGTTGATAAGCTTGCCAAAGAGGGAGACCGGAAAACTGCTCTGACCATTGATTCTTAATGGCTTTTGTACATAGTTTTTTGGGGCTTCTTGCCCATTTTTATTTGGGGGATTTAGGTCCTGTCCTTTTGTTTTCTGTTTGCTCTCCCATCTTTAGGGTTTTTTGTATACAGTATATCCCTCTTATGCTGTACAGTTTCTTTCGAGCAATGAATTTCAGTCACCATTTTCAAAATAAAATAAAATGATGGGACCAAATACTTATACTTGCTTCCATCTTTTGATACCCAGATGCTTCAGAATAAGCAATGTTTCTGCATCACATTGCATCAGATACTTAATTCCATATATGAAATCTGTGTAATTACTGTATTCATGACACGTCCTTGTGTTCTCCATGCAGTATCTGGGCATTATAGCTTGTACGCTGCTTATCCATCTTTACCATGCTTCTTTGTGTTGCTTTATCAGATTATCTCATTGATTTTTTTTCCATCTTTCTTACATGATGCATAGATGAATGGTACTAAACCATTTAATGAAATGCTCATTACTCTTACATCTGTGTCTTTTGTTTCAGAAAAGGCATTGGCTGTAGTTCTCTCACTGATGAGTTTGTGTGCCAGCAAATGGAAATAATGGAAATAATGTTCTCTTCCGTTGGCTGGAAATAATCTTAGGATAATTGGTCTTTTTAAGAATATAAACATATGAAGCAACTGTTGATGCTGTCCTGTCTTGGAGACTGATGACATGCTAAAAGGATAAATGAATTTTCCAACTTAGTATGCTTGTTTTTGCTTGTTTCTTAATTCTTATGGTTAATCTAATTGAGATTTCTGCAACTTATCTTATTGTAGGATTCTGATCCGGTTCACCGTGCACTTCTCAAGTTTCTCTTTGTTCGGTCATGTGAGCCGTATTATGCTTTCATCAGATCATGGATTTACAAAGCAAGCATTGATGATCCTTATAAGGAGTTCATTGTAGAATGTGCCGATGATTCATATCCTTCATTGCAAGGTAGAGGTGGCTATACTAATGGATTGTCTTTAGCATCAATTAAGGTAACACCTTTATTTAGAGTTTTGGGAATATTTGAAATCACAATTAGTTCGAATGCCTTCTTAGAATGGATGGTTCTCCATTCTATGCATTTGGAGTGGTGGATAAATCTGAAATTAAATTGGTGTGCTAACAATAATTTGGGATAGACAAGGCACAAATAGTAAACCTCCCCAAATGGTTTCTTTGCTTCCTCAAAGCTCAAATGCATGGTTAGAATGGATAGCTTCCATTCTGCTAATTTTTTTTCAAATGGTTTCAGTCTGGGCACATTTTAATGCACATCTGTAGCATCTCAGATAACTATGTCTTCTAAAGATTGCTTTTACTATACTACTACAAAGAACCATTTTAACAAAGTTCAAGTTCTCTCAGGAAAGAAGTGTTTCGGTTCCTTGCTTTCTGAAAGATGTTTGCCGCCCCCTCCTTAGAGCCGGACAGCAGCTTCAAGTGCTTATAAAACTTCTGGATATGTGTAATTGTATGACCACTAGAGATCAAAGTTATGAAAGGGGAGCTCTTCTCTCAAATCTAGCAGATGTCCTTCCCTATTGGAATGATTCTACAAGTGAGCATGTATCTTGCTCATTCCCATTAACTTTCATGAAAAGAAACATGGAGGCTATGGTACTCAAAAGGGAAACTTTGTACAGAATGCTGCAGGAAAAACTTGAAAATCTTTTTCCACGACTGAGTATAAGATGTTGGCAGATAAGTTCCAATGTAATAGGCTACTGTTCTTTTATTTATATTAATTGCTTTTCTTGTTTTGTTATCTTCATCTAGTGTTGTATCTTTAATAATGAGATACTAACCGAGGAACTTTTTCATGAATTTAAAGTCCACTGTTCTCCTGTTTTTATCTGTTGGAGTGCAACAGGAGAAGCCAGACGCTCCATAGAGTCAGCCCTGCCTCTTCCTGCTATTAGCGAAATATAAGATAGAGAGAAAAGTCTGTAGAAAAAGTCATCTGAATTTTGTGGTCGACTGAAATCTATATTGGGATTAAAAAAATCCAATTATTCTATGATAAGCCCAATTCTACGCTCAAGTCCAATTAGGGTTACAAAGTATTACAATGAATAAATACTTGATATATATGTCTAATTGCAAGAAATCATTAATCTATTCACAGTCAATCTATTTATAACAATATCTCCTACTATTAGTGTTGACTTTTACACATGAGATTACACATATGGGTCCCACTGTCTTTATACTGCCCCTCGAATTGATGCAGAGTTGAATGAAGCATCAATTTGGCAGTAAGAAAATCATCGCGAGTTGGTCATTGCTTTGGTGAAGAGGTTTGCCAACTGACGCTGAGATGAGACATGAGGAAGGTGTAGTGCTTTCGACAATATATGTTACACGAATGAAGTGACAGTCAACTTTGATGTGTTTGGTCTGTTCATGAAAAAGCACTGGTGGCAATCTGAATGGCAATTGTGTAGAACATTAACCACCTAGTGGTGGATCGACGGGTGTCAGGGCCATCAGTCCTGTCGGCATTTGCATGAAGGTGCAGAGCAGAAGTTGATGACTAAAAGAGTCCTTGGTGGATGAAAAATTTACCAACACCTTGTCTAACATATGCAATATTGGGTTGAGTCATGGTAAGGTAGATTAAACTACCAACAAGTCGACGATACATGGTGGGATCAAGGATTGGGCTGCCATCCTCTTTTTGGTACTTGATATTGAGCTCCATACAAGTTTTCCTAGCTTCACTGTTAGAAAGACAAGCCATTGACAATAGATCTTTAGATACTTGCATTGGTGAATGTGAGTACCTTTTTTTTAGTGCATATGATTTTCAGTCCAAGGGAACAGGTCAATTTCCCCATATCTTTCATTTTGAACATCTGCATAAGATAGCTTTTGAGTTCGCTAATTCCAAGGATATCATTTCCATTGATGATGGTGTCATTAGCATAGAGTTACAAAATAGTGCGGCCACGGGAGGTCCATTGAATGAAAAGGGAATGATTATTATGGGCCTGTTTGGTTAAAGGGATTTTTGACAAGGAATAAGCTTGTTGGGAATTCTTACATGATGTGACATCTTGTCCCCCGGGCATTTCAAATACTCTGTTTGATGTAAGAATTCAGAATTCCAGACCACATGAAAAGGCACTTTTAGCCTTATGAATTCCTTGAATTCTAGTATTCCAAATGCTAGAGGGGGGTTGAGCATTTGGAATTCTACTTTTGGGGGGCAACATTTGGAATTCTCCGAGTACTCCCATACAAGAATTCTCACAATTCTTCTAAATAAACATGCTCTATGGCTTTGACAAGGCTTTAAGGATGGCCTTTTGAAACTTGTCAAACCATGCATACGAAACTTGTTTGAGTTTGTAATGATATTTCTTCAGATGACATACCACATTTGGAGCACAAACATAGCCAGGTGGAGGATGCATGTAGATGGTTTCATGTAGGTCACTATGAAGAAAGGTGTTTTTGACATCCATTTGCCACAATGGCCAATTGCAAATGAAGGTCAATTTCGATTTAAATTTTGAGGGAGAGATTTTAGGGATTCGAGAGAAATTTTCGATTTTAGCCATTTAAGTAAATAGGCCAATCTAAAAGGAGTTTTTTTTAAGGAGTCTAATCTACCACAGTCTCTAATCAATCAATGCATTTTTAAGTTTTCTTATTTAATTTCATAGGTGGGGCAAATCTTATCTCATGCCATATTAAAGAGTCTGTCATCTGAACCTTCCATCCCTTACCTTGTGTAATCCCATTATGGTTTTCGAGTTTAGATGTGGTTTGATTGGATTTAGATTTTTTAATCACCCTTTAGTTGCGTAATTCAAATTAAGGAGAGTGAGTGAAACATGAGGATTCTCACGACTGCAATTTCAATGATTTTGGCAACACAAATTTTCATCTCTTCCATTTCTTAAATTTTTTCCTTTCTATGTATTTTTTAGTGTTTTAATGATATTTTTTTTTTCGGTTTTGATGAGTTCTTTTAGTTTCCAAGGTGATAGGTTTTCAGGGATTTTCATTTTCTCTTTTTTTTTTTTTTTGTTTCAACTTTTGGGTTTTAGTCTTTGGTTTTCCATGGGTTTATTTGTGTTTCATAAATTTTTTTTATCATTGGATTGTCTATGAATTTTTTTATGTGGTGTTTTTATCAATTTTTTTTAATATGGGTTTATTCTTCTGATTTCAAAAAAATGTTTGAAGTAAAATACTCAATTGATTTAAAAAAAAATGAAAGTGCTCTCATTTTGAAATTAACCAACTATTTTTGTTGTTGTTATTATTTTAGGTTTGAATTTTGATTGTAATTTTCACCATCTCAATATAATTTAGACTAAATATTATTTAAAAATCTTATAATTTTTAATGGGAGGTGCTCCTATGAGAGGCACTCTCACCAAGTTGGTGAGAGATGGGTGGGGGCCCTCACTTCCATATCCACTTTCACCAACTTAAATGCAAGGACCCCCAACTTAAATCTGAGGGCTCCCACCCATCTCTCACCAACTTGGTGAGAGTGCCTCTCATAGGAGCACCTCCCATTTTTAATATTATAAATTATATTACTTGTGCTAAGCGCGATTATGTTTTGCTATTTCAATTTGATGGGGATACTGTCACCTTTTTCCATTTTAAATGAGGAAATAGATATGACTTCAGGCAGAGTAGTTTTGAGTCCAAAATATTTGTCTTCCTATGACACAAATTTAATCACAGAAATCAAGGAGTACTTATTCGATAATAGAAAACTATGCCAAGATGACTTTATCTGCTACAATGTCTTCACAAATGGTTTGATTTCATATCAAAACTGAACATTAAAAAAAAAAAAAAAAAAAAAAAAAAACAAAGTCAAAGAGCCCACTGTATCTGGATGGGCCATGAAGCTGGCCAGATAAGACGAGATCTTAGGTCAGATTAAGAATTTTGATAGAACAATAAATCATGCACCCTCTGGTAATTTTTTAGGTCCAAATATTACAGATTCAAGAATTTGGATAGTGATGATTGAAAACTGTCCAGAAAAACTGCTTACAGGAAAACATGGGAAATCAATGGCCTGGGATTGCTAAAAAAGTGCAGAAAGATCACTGATAATCGTTAGAATAAGAGGCGATCCTTGCTGCAAAATTCTACCTTGATCGGATCATTAATTGTGGGGCCCGCTGTATGTAGTGAGATTCTGTTTCCTTGTGGAAACTTGTTGACAGATAGGAATAACAACCAGGGATTTAGAAATTCCTTCTTCCTTACTCTGTGGTTTCAATTTCCTTTCAGTTACTTATTCCAAAATACAATACAAAAGTACTGTTTTTTTTTTCCTTTAGCTTCTTTCCTCGAGCTTTTGTTGCTTTATGCATAAGCAATACTCAATTATGTGTACTTCTTGTTGCACTTATTTGCAGCATTGACATATTTTCATTAGCGTAATTTCTTTATTTTTTAATCCTTGATTGCCTTAAGATTGATTTTATGCATTTTTTGCCCAGGTATTTCAATTTTATACTGTTCCCTTTCTTCTTGATGAAGGTTTGATGTGTGCTCCCTTGAATTTGGATAAAGAGGCCTCAAAGTCGTGAGTTGCATCTTGTTTTTTAGATATTTATTTTTGTTACACTATCTGATGGAATCTACTGAAGAAAGTATTTACTTTTCTTTTGTCCTGTCAGAATTGTTGATGTCATTATGTTAGATAGAAGTATTTATGTTGTAAACTGTAGGTCTGTAGAGGACATGCATATCAAGGTTTTTTTTTTTGGCTGCTATTGTGCTGTTATTCTGTGTAGAAATCAGACAATTCTGTGGTATTTCAGGGTTGCATCTGCTATGGAAGAGGACACTTATGAGACATCATATTATTTCTCTGATGATGTCGAAGAGTCAGTTTCTTCAGAATGTTCTTCTTTGACTAGTTTTGAGGACCAAACTGAGTCTCAAGGTCCAACTGAATTGCATGGTATTTTAGCTGCTTCAATGTCAGGAGAGATGTCTCCTTCTGGGTTGACTACATGTCTTGCCAATCCAGGTAGATTGAGGAAGCTACCTCTACGTGACAGGCTACTGTATTCAGAATTTGTTTCTGATGGGACCTGCGAAAGAATGAACCCAACCAATTGTCATCCACATCATAAGGATGTGGAATTGACTCAGTTTTCTACACTGTCCCTTCAGCTAAGGAATCCAAAATGCTGTGGTGTGTCAAAAACTCCAGGTGCAGATAATTTGTTTGATAAGTGCTGGCCACTTGGTGGGCTTTTGAAGAATCCTTTTTCTGCTGGACAATCCCATAGTCCAACACATTTGCAAGTCACTGGCTACAGCCACAAGGTAATTGATAGAAACTCGGAAATAGAAGATATGGACATTTCAAATTTTGACGAAGTGTTTGGTTCTGGCCATTCTGATCTTGAGATAGGTACAGGAAAGATGCAACTCGAGAGTGGAAAGCATAAAACTCCATTTACTGCATTTACTCACCTATCATGGAACCTTGGTTATAGCTATAATCTTCTGAGCCTCAACCCCATGCTGACAAGGAATGCTGGGTATCACATGACATGTAGCTCAAGGATTACTAACAAAATGGACAATAGAAAGTCTTACATTCCATACTTTGACTTTTCATCGGTGGAAGACCCTAGAGAACTATATGGAGGAAGGTTTCATATCTCTCCTGATGATGAATTTCTAGTTGACATCACAGACTCTGGTGTGTCTGCTGCAATAGGAGTAAAAAATCCCAGTGAACAACAACATGATGGTGATGAAATTCTGGGTGATCCAATTGATAAGTCAGCTTTTTGTACTTCCTATTCATCAAGAAATTCTATAGAACTCCAGGAAGAGAGTTTTCCAACAAGTGCTTCTGGTGTATCTAAATGGGAGAGTTTGTTAAGCAGTTCTAGTAAAGATGTCAACTATTCTGCTAAAGATGTTGTGGATGGTGCTGGAGGTGACAGACATAATTCAATGTCTAGGTTTGAGATGCCCCTCGATGTTGTTATCGACAAATGTATAGTGCAGGAAATCTTGCTCCAGTATCCTTGAAATTATGCTTTTATGATTAAGAACTGCTTATTGTGCATATATACTTAATAGGCCTTTATTTGGAAGGGGCTGGTTAAAAAAGCTATCAAATTGACTGCGGGTATAGGCTCCATGGAATCAACACTATCAGTATTAAGTTTTCTGGGTGATTAGTAGCATTTAAAAGGAAAATATATGTACAGGTTATCTTTTACTGGCAGTTGTACCTCATAGATGAATTCCTAACATGTTTCATTTTATATTATATTTATTTGACATTTCAGTATTGATATGTTTTCCTTTAAAGGAGAACACATTGCTAGTGCATGGTTGGTACTCCTTATTGCACTATTGGGCAAGGGTTGGGGGTGGGATAGAAGGATGAGATCAGGAGATGATCTTGATTGCAGGAGGGTAAAATGGCCATAACTATTTTGGTGCGTTCCGACTAAGCTTGTTATGCATGCATATCTAATTCTAATGATGTAGAAATTAGGGCACCATTACCACACTATCTTGGTGGAGGGTTGTCTCTGTACTAACATTTGGTGGGCTTCTCCCAATAAATACACGCGTTGGTCAGCTACGCTGGCGAAGTGGGTGCCAAACTTGAATTTCCATTCCATGTATGCTATTAACTTCTCATGCTTCATGCACTCTGCTTTTGCTGCCAGAATTATTGGTGTGTCTTCCTCTTTCCAGAATCCGGATTGCATACTGTTTAATTTCTTTGGGTTTTGGTGGCGTTTGTAGTTATTTTTGTATGTGTTGCTTCTTCAATAAAATTTTCTAGCTGTTATGACACGGTTTTTCAGCCACATTGTGCCTCCTGCTTCAAGTCTGAAGATTGCATACATGTCATGCTTTTTATTTCCTCAACTATTCCAGATATAAGTATGTTAGCAACTTCACTATTAAGTTGCTTGAGGAAGGATTTGATCTGCAAGGACATTTATTGGCTCTGAGGCATTACCATTTTATGGAATTAGCAGATTGGGCAGATTCTTTCATCACCTCTCTGTGGAATCATGTATGCTCCTTCACTTCTGAGTATTATGTCTGCCAATTGCCATCTAGTTATGCTTTCTTTCTTTTGAATTATCCGATTACCATATAATTGGTGGCCAAGTTTAATGCCCTCGTTCTCATTTCTCTTCAACCAGAAATGGTTTGTTGCTGAGGCCAGCCTAAAACTCTCTGAAATTCAAGGATTTCTTGACTTAGCACTACAGAGGTCCTCATGCGAGAGCAACCACTACAAGGAAAGGTTATTTGTATACAAGAAGGGACAGGGCTCTACATCCTTGTCAACCCCTATCAATGGTGTGTTGTTCTCAACATGATGCTGTAGTGTTTAACTTTTCATCACATACTTCTTATGCGTAGGTGGGGATTTTCCTTTTCTCTTTTTGCTATTAATAGCTTTTGTTATATTACAAATGGCAGGTATCCATGCCTTCGATTTTATAGGTTTGGGTTATAGAGTGGACTGGCCTGTAAGTATTGTGTTGACTCCAGATGCACTAAAAATATATGCGGAGATCTTTAGCTTTCTGACTCAGGTTAAGCTGGCTGCTTTCTCATTAGCTGATATATGGCGCTTATTGAAGGTACGCTTATCTATAACTGTCTTGTATGGTATTGTTTCCATTTTCCAAGCTTTCATGCTACTTGCTGTTGTTCATATCCCACTTTACTAAATGAATGTGTGCTTGTACAGTCCTAATTTTTTCCTCTTTCCCATCTAAAACACATTGAAACATTTTTTTTCCCTCTGACAGTAGCATTTTCTAATTGAACAGACTATTCATCTTTAACATCTTTAATACTTTGTTGTCTGGATTAAAACAAATTATTCTCTCTTATGGCGTGTCTATGTAATCACAATTTTCTTACCAGATGTAGGTAAAGGAAACCCATCTCATGATCTCCTGTAAGTTGCGTAGGAGAGATTCTGCGCACAAAGCGTATTCGTCGAAACAAATTACTGTGGCGGTAGAACTATTCATTTTGTTATTTGGTTTTCCAAGGAAATGCTATATGCTCATTCCAGTTGTAAAACTTTATTCATGGATTCTACCGATGGTAAATCTAACTCCTTCACGCTTACCTAACTTGTCGTGGACATATCTTAGATTTGATCTTGATCGGAGCCTGATGCAACCTGGGATCTGTGAACAAAAAATAGACCAACTCCACAAGAGGGCTAGCCGCTGAATCACAAGGGATTCAAGACACACAAACACTCTCAATCATAGACACTCACCACCACATAGAAACTATAATAATTCTTTATTGAATAATAAAATGTGCCTCTCTTAATGAAGGGGTGATGCGCTCCAGATTGCCCAAGGCAATCTGCTGCAACAAAAATCCAAACTCTTCAAGGAATGGAGTGTCTTTCTTCTTCCAATGTCCAAACTTTCCTCTACTCTCCCTTCTCATCCCTTACATAGGTTCCAAAAAACCCTAAAACTCAAAAGAAAAGAAAAGACTAAAATGCCCCTCACAAATGGGCTACAAAGATGAAAATTAAAACACTCAACAATGGGCCAGGCCCATACAGTCTGTGCTCTGCGTCAGTCTCCCTTTCTTGGGAAGAACTTGACCTCGAGTTCTGCAAGTGCCCTCTTGGGTCGAAAATCCAGCATACAAACATCCCATGTGCTTGTTGATCTTTATACTCTTCACGTGGCTTGGAAACTTCTCACCATTTTTTGCTCCGAGTATCTTTTGTTTCTTGACTTCTCTTCAAATTTTCCTCATGGTGCTGTGTATTTGATATTCCAATTGATGAACTTGAATTTTGAAATTGTCTTGTAATTTCTCGATCTTGCTTGAATTCTTCTTGTTGATGTTGTACTGCTTCCCAAAATGGATCAACATATTCAGACTTAAAGAAGAGTTTTAAGAGCCGCAACTTGTGATGTGCATTCTTGCTTGGTCACCAATTTTGATGTGGCTTCCACCATTTGCACATTGCACTCTGGAATTGGCATTGCGATAAGATCCATTGAGTGGTCCATCTCATCATTAACCAAATCAAAGTCTTCAATTTCCAGATGTCCTCGATTTGCCTCTTCCGACATTTGATCAACTTGTTCACTTGTTGTTTCATCCAACTCTGCTATTAATTCTTCTATTTCTTGACAATCATCTTCCATATAGCTATCAAATATAGGAGGCAAATCTAGAAAATCATCTTTGACATTCTCATCATCAATGGCTTTTATAATTTCTTTTTTGACTCCATTTGCTGACATTTTCCACCTTGAGACTTTAGTTGCCTTGTGTGAGATTGTTTAAGTCTATGCTCAACACGGATAGCATATTGGTATGCTTCATGAATTGCTAGGTAAGACTTCATGTGCTTTCTAATGTTTGCTCTCAAACCTCTGATATAACGAGGTAAATCACGTGTTGGGTTTTCATCTAGTCCACATAAGATATGCAATTCTTGGAATTGATCCGTGTATTCATCAATAGTTAATTTCTTTTGCCTTAAACCAACGAACTGCTCAAAGCAGAACTCGTTTCCATATTATTGATCCCCATACTTGAATGGATTTATGCCAAATTCCACGTGTCTCATTTTGACTTAGATGCAAGGACATAAAAAAATGCTCTTTGAAATATAGGACTTACTTGCCATGTAGATCTTGTCACAACAAGTGCATAATCAAAAGCAGATTTGAAATCTGAGTTCCGATGGCTCCACAATTAGAGAAAATAGTTTATGGCCTTCAATCTAGTCAAACCCAGTGTTGACCAAACCCGCTTTTGACAGGAGGGTTGCAAATGGCTACTGGAATGTGCTCGGCTTCCTTCCAGATGGGCTCACGTTCTCGATGGGCTTTTGCTAGTGGGCTCTTGCATAGTAAGTCGGGTCAACTTGAACCAGGTCTGCACCTCTCCCGTGATTAGGGACCACAGAGGTATATGGTGCTTCACACCACCTTATACTTTCTTCCCCTTTTGTTTTTCTCTCCATAGAAGGAGGGAGCCATCAAAGTAAAAAAAGAAAAGAAAAAACATCCCACTTTTTTTTTTTTTTTAATTCTCTCTCTCCACCAACTCAACAAAAGACAAACACTCTCTCTTTCACTCCACCAAATACAACCCACCTCCTCCCTGTCTAGGTTCTTCCAACAAAACCCACTGACCGGTCAATCTCAGGGACGGAATGGGTGACGACACAACTACGGAGTCCTGGCATGTGGACGGCGGCAACGGTCCCCTCTTTCTTCTCCGTCAATGTCTGATGGCTTGATCGGCGTTGATTTGGGCACTCTACGTGCGACAATAAGGGGCGTAAACACCCCCCCCCCCCTCCCTTTTTAGATCCACGAGTCTGGATCCTTTGCGTCTCCTCTGGCGACGTCAATCAAGAGCGGCACACCTGGGATAGTGCCTAATCTATCTTCGTCATCTTCCACGGCACCTGATCAAGCACTAAGTGCCAAAGAGCCCCGCCTTTGATCTGTGTGCTCTGCAAATCCAGTAGAAAACGAACCCCTTCAAATCCGAGGCCTAGGTCTCGGCCTTCTCCTTTTCCTCTGTGCTTTGGAAGATCTGAGTAAACCACTCATCTTCTTCCTCCCTGTCGATCAAGATAAATTCAAGTCGATCAAAATAGAACTTGAGCAATCCGAACTTGGATGCTTTGATACTAACCATGGATGAAAATATCGGCTGCTACGCTACCGATATATCGGCCGTAGCAGTGGCTGCCGCCACGCTACGACTAATTTATTGGCCGTCGCACCCGTAGCAGCTGCTACGGGGCCGTTATGGCCGCTACGAGGCCGCTACGGGATGAGAAAAATTCATATTTTCCAAATTCTTTTTAAAATACATAATAAGACTTATTTCTTTTCTTCTTCTCTCCAAATAACATTTCTACACAGCTCTTTTACCCTTTTATATTTAAAAGAACACCAAAAAGCACATGATCTTGCCGAATTACAGTCGATACATAGAGTTATTCTCAAGGATTCTTCTCTAAGTACATCCTATTAGACACCCCCTATGGTAGATGTATTTTTTTCTCGAGGTACTCTTTAAGTCTTAAGTCTTGACTTCATGGCATAGTTTTTTCTTCTATGAGCTTTTCATTAGTTTCTAAGTTAGCATAACTAAGCAACATGAACACATGTGAAAAAAATGATCATTACTATTATTTTCTATTTATACAGCGATATAGGACCTCATACAATGAGGGGACTGCTACGCCCTTTTATCTTAATTACTTTTGCAAAAAAAAAAATATTTTCTCTCATTTTCCAATATTCTAGATTTTCTACAAAACTTTCATATTTTTTTGATGATTTTTTCAAATCGCATCGCTACGCCGCTACGTAGCACCCGCTACGTAGCGTTTTAGCGGTAGGCCACTACGCCCGCCGCTACCGCTATTTTTATCCTTGATACTAACTGTTGCACTTCAGGCAATCTGCTGTAACAAAAACCCAACCTCTTCAAGGTATGGAGTGTCTTTCTGATGCAACCCGTTCACAATCCAAGAATAAGACTCGGAAGCATTGACGGACCCGTCTGATGGAACTACATAGTCTACATATTTTCTAGATTAGTAGTTTACTTTATTTAATTATTTCTAAGATTAGAATGCTTAATTGTTTAGGAAGATTTTCTTTATTGCTTATTTAGGATTAATGCTACTCTATATATGGAGAAGATCTCTATTGTAATCTTTAGACCATATTCTAATATTATTCAAAAAGTTTCTCTCGTGAGTTTGGGTATTTCCCTAAATTGATCTTAGGGTTAGAGTCGGAAGACCCGATCTCACCGTTGGAGGTGTAGATCTTCATCAAGTGGTATCAGAGCCGACGATCTGTCGCAGATCGCCGGTTGAGATCACTGATCTGAGCGTCCATCCACCATCGTTCCATCATCTCTCATCCCTCTTCATCACTGCGAACCAGTTCTTCACCTTCGTTCGAATCCCACAACATCCTTTCATCTTTTCCTCCAGAACCATCCCTACCCACGTACCCCACCCCTCATCACACCGGTCATCACTACAACCCTAAACCCCACCAGCCACCCAAACCTGTCACCGATCCCCCACAATACCGACCCCTATTCATCCCTAACCCGCGAAAACCCCAAATCCCTAACCTAGCAATCCTATCGCTCCATCTTCAGCCAACTCCACTCCACTGTTCCAATCACCCATACCCAGAAAAAAACAAGAGAGAAACAGAAAGGGATAGGCGACAGAAGTGAAGGAGAAGAAAGGAGGTCGAGCGATGGGACGCTGGGCTCCTAGCACCCATCGTCTCTAGCGTGCAACCATCGTCTAGTAACTCCACCACTGCAGCACCTTCCTCTTTCATCTCTAGCCGCGTCATCGTCCCTCACAGGTCATTCGCAAGCTGCCTCCCATCTTCTCCAAACCTGCAGCGCCTTTTCGTTTCTCTTGTTCTTTGCGACGAAGGTAAGCAGAAGCCCATAGCCCTCTTATTTTCTCTCTGCGCACGAGACCCAAGGCCGACCCATGTGTTGGATCAGTTTATTGATTTGGGCCTTAGTTGGACTTAACCTGTAGTCTGGGCCTGGTTTGAGTTAGAACCCAACCCAGCCCACTCACAGCTACAAAAAAAAAAAAAAAAAAAAAACAAACCCCTCCATGGCGACCTGAGGACGGCAATACCATGGGTATTTCACCAATTACCAGCGGGATGAGCAATTGACTAAATTGTGAAATGACATGGACGATGTGATTTAGCGACTGGAAATTGTTGAAGCCACTCTTACTGAACTTCAAGGAACTCGAGCTACAGGTAGAACAAAATCTGCTGTCACAGAGCTGGATCCGCAAACGTCTGGAACCGGAATTCAGATCAAGCCAGTCACCCCCGCTCCCCAATCATCCGGCATAAGGGCTCAAGTGATTCTAGCCACACCTGGTCCTCAGCATCAGCATCGTGAGACCATGTTTGACATGGTACAACGCCTTTTACTTGAACATGGTGACGACGAGCCCCGCAGTGCACCACATATAGATGACATAACCAAAAAGGTTCGACTAAAAATCAGTGATTTTTCAGGGGATCTTCATCCCAAGGCCTTTGTTGACGGGCTCAATTCTCTTGATGACTATTTTGCATGGTACAACATGAATGATGCCCAGAAGATAGCCTTCACAAAAGTTAAGCTCAAAGGTCCTGCACGCATTTGATGGCAAAGTATTGAAAACAGTGAGCTTGCCTTTGGACATCCCATCTTGCAATGGGAAGACATGAAGCGGCAACTCAAGCAAAATTTTCTTCCTTCTGACTATATTGACTCTTTGCATAAAGGATACCTTAGTTTGCAATAAGGTGCCTATTCTTTGGATGAGTATACCAATCTGTTTCGAGAATATATTGTGCGCTGCAATCTTCGAGCTAATGATGGCCTCATCATCAACAAATACACAGAAGGCTTATGTCCTGATATTCGGCAACGGATTTCTATATTTGATTTCAATGATATCAACGAAGCTTATTGTAAAGCCCGCAAAGCACA
Source organism: Persea americana (assembly GCA_029852735.1). NCBI lineage: Eukaryota > Viridiplantae > Streptophyta > Magnoliopsida > Laurales > Lauraceae > Persea > Persea americana. The sequence goes on from CM056809.1 coordinate 72,031,953, forward strand.
GCATGAATCCAGTTAAGGAGGCGGGAAAGATCCCAAGCTGGGGAGTTTTCCACTCGAGGGGTACAGTATATAACTCCCACTAACTCCTAGTAGTCAGTTAATCGACCGAGGCCACCACAGGCACTGTAAAAGCAACCCCAAGGGGTGCCACAACGTCCACTTTCTCTACAAAATCAGCGGCAATAGGCACCATAAAATGATCCTTGTGCGCGAGGACGTGCTGATAAAAGAGAAGTGATCTGTCATACCTGCCAGCAGAAAGGACATTATGCTAGAGAATGTCCTTACAGGAATTTTTATGCCGATGATGAAGCTGAAGACAGTGAAGAGTATGATGAGCACATTGATATGGAAAAACCTACAGACACTCAAAGCCTTGTCAATGAAGAATTTCCTGCTGATGGTGTACCACTTGTATATCTTGAGCGTCATCTTCTGATCACAGAAGATCAGCAGGATGAGCAGGATTCTAATCATGCACTTATCTTACGCTCTTGAGTTCACTGCATGGGCAAAACTTGCAATATGATTATTGATGGAGGTAGTGCTATGAACGTTATTGCTAAAGAGGCTGTGGATAAGCTAAAGCTGCCTACAACAAAGCATCCAAGGCCATACAAAATAGCATGGGTAAATGACTCCACTATTCCGGTTGACAAGCAGTGCATTGTTCCTTTCAAACTAGGTTCTTATGAAGATACAATCACATGTGATGTTATTCCAATGAAAGTCACACACATACTCTTTGGTCGCCCTTGGCTAAAGAAGTTGAAGGTTGTCACAAATAATGACACAAACACCCATACTTTCATGTGGAAAGGCAACAAGACCCGGTTATGGCCATTGCCACCCCAACATGCTGCTAAGGACCCAAAAGAGGCTGCCACTCCTCAGATATTAACCATGAGCAAATTTGAACATGAAAGTAGAGATCAGGATCTGATGTATGCCTTGGTTATCCGACAAGTGACAGATGACTCTCCACATGAGTCCCCATTCCGGCAGAAGTCAAACCACTATTGCAACACTTCACCGATCTTATTCCGGATGAGCTGCCAAATACTCTTCCACCTATGAGGGGCATACAACATGCCATTGATCTAGTCTCTTCACTACCGAATCTACCTGCATATCGGATGAGTCCCGCAGAGCACGCCGAACTCAAGAAACAGGTGGATGATCTGTTACAAAAGGGGTACATTCAGGGAAGTCTCAGTCCATGCGGGGTACCAACCCTTCTTACTCCCAGGAAGGATGGAAGCTGGTGCATGTGTATCGACAGTCGAGCTATCAACAAGATCACAGTAAAATACAGATTTCCTATTCCTAGATTAGATGATATGCTTGACATGATGATAGGTTACAGCCATCTTCTCTAAGATTGATCTGCGAAGTGGTTACCATCATATTCGCGTCAGAAAAGGTGATGAGTGGAAAACAACTTTCAAAACCCGAGATGGTCTCTATGAATGGTTAGTCATGCCATTCGGGTTAACCAATGCTCCCATTACCTTCATGCGGGTTATGACTCATCTGCTGCAGCCTTATATCAGGAAATTCGTCGTTGTTTATTTTGACGACATTCTTGTTTACAGCAAAAACAGGGAGGAGCATCTCACTCATCTCCACTCTATTTGCCAGCTCCTTCATTGAGAAAGCTTTTACATCAATCTCATGAAATGCACCTTCATGAGCAAGTTAGTTATATCCTTGGGCTTCATCATATCGATGGAAGGCATAAAAATGGATCCAGAAAAAGTCAAAGCAATTATCGATTGGCCACTCCCCACCACGGTCACTGAAGTCAGGAATTTTCATGGACTTGCTACCTTCTATAGGCGAATCATTAGGAATTTCAGCGGTATCACTGCTCCAATTACAGATTGTTTAAAGAAGGGCGAGTTCAAATGGACCAATGCCGCAACCCGAGCTTTTGAACAGATCAAACAGAAAATCAGGAAAGCTCCTATCCTCTGCCTTCCAGATTTTGAAAAAGTGTTAGAAGTTGCTTGCGATGCGTCTAATGTTGGAATTGGAAGTGTCCTTAGCCAAGAAGGACATCCAATTGCTTTCCACAGTTAGAAGCTTTCAGATTCAAAGCACAAGTACTCTCCTTATGCCTTGGAGTTCTATCCTCAGATATTAACCATGAGCAAATTTGAACATGAAAGTAGAGATCAGGATCTGATGTATGCCTTGGTTATCCGACAAGTGACAGATGACTCTCCACATGAGTCCCCATTCCGGCAGAAGTCAAACCACTATTGCAACACTTCACCGATCTTATTCCGGATGAGCTGCCAAATACTCTTCCACCTATGAGGGGCATACAACATGCCATTGATCTAGTCTCTTCACTACCGAATCTACCTGCATATCGGATGAGTCCCGCAGAGCACGCCGAACTCAAGAAACAGGTGGATGATCTGTTACAAAAGGGGTACATTCAGGGAAGTCTCAGTCCATGCGGGGTACCAACCCTTCTTACTCCCAGGAAGGATGGAAGCTGGTGCATGTGTATCGACAGTCGAGCTATCAACAAGATCACAGTAAAATACAGATTTCCTATTCCTAGATTAGATGATATGCTTGACATGATGATAGGTTACAGCCATCTTCTCTAAGATTGATCTGCGAAGTGGTTACCATCATATTCGCGTCAGAAAAGGTGATGAGTGGAAAACAACTTTCAAAACCCGAGATGGTCTCTATGAATGGTTAGTCATGCCATTCGGGTTAACCAATGCTCCCATTACCTTCATGCGGGTTATGACTCATCTGCTGCAGCCTTATATCAGGAAATTCGTCGTTGTTTATTTTGACGACATTCTTGTTTACAGCAAAAACAGGGAGGAGCATCTCACTCATCTCCACTCTATTTGCCAGCTCCTTCATTGAGAAAGCTTTTACATCAATCTCATGAAATGCACCTTCATGAGCAAGTTAGTTATATCCTTGGGCTTCATCATATCGATGGAAGGCATAAAAATGGATCCAGAAAAAGTCAAAGCAATTATCGATTGGCCACTCCCCACCACGGTCACTGAAGTCAGGAATTTTCATGGACTTGCTACCTTCTATAGGCGAATCATTAGGAATTTCAGCGGTATCACTGCTCCAATTACAGATTGTTTAAAGAAGGGCGAGTTCAAATGGACCAATGCCGCAACCCGAGCTTTTGAACAGATCAAACAGAAAATCAGGAAAGCTCCTATCCTCTGCCTTCCAGATTTTGAAAAAGTGTTAGAAGTTGCTTGCGATGCGTCTAATGTTGGAATTGGAAGTGTCCTTAGCCAAGAAGGACATCCAATTGCTTTCCACAGTTAGAAGCTTTCAGATTCAAAGCACAAGTACTCTCCTTATGCCTTGGAGTTCTATCCTCAGATATTAACCATGAGCAAATTTGAACATGAAAGTAGAGATCAGGATCTGATGTATGCCTTGGTTATCCGACAAGTGACAGATGACTCTCCACATGAGTCCCCATTCCGGCAGAAGTCAAACCACTATTGCAACACTTCACCGATCTTATTCCGGATGAGCTGCCAAATACTCTTCCACCTATGAGGGGCATACAACATGCCATTGATCTAGTCTCTTCACTACCGAATCTACCTGCATATCGGATGAGTCCCGCAGAGCACGCCGAACTCAAGAAACAGGTGGATGATCTGTTACAAAAGGGGTACATTCAGGGAAGTCTCAGTCCATGCGGGGTACCAACCCTTCTTACTCCCAGGAAGGATGGAAGCTGGTGCATGTGTATCGACAGTCGAGCTATCAACAAGATCACAGTAAAATACAGATTTCCTATTCCTAGATTAGATGATATGCTTGACATGATGATAGGTTACAGCCATCTTCTCTAAGATTGATCTGCGAAGTGGTTACCATCATATTCGCGTCAGAAAAGGTGATGAGTGGAAAACAACTTTCAAAACCCGAGATGGTCTCTATGAATGGTTAGTCATGCCATTCGGGTTAACCAATGCTCCCATTACCTTCATGCGGGTTATGACTCATCTGCTGCAGCCTTATATCAGGAAATTCGTCGTTGTTTATTTTGACGACATTCTTGTTTACAGCAAAAACAGGGAGGAGCATCTCACTCATCTCCACTCTATTTGCCAGCTCCTTCATTGAGAAAGCTTTTACATCAATCTCATGAAATGCACCTTCATGAGCAAGTTAGTTATATCCTTGGGCTTCATCATATCGATGGAAGGCATAAAAATGGATCCAGAAAAAGTCAAAGCAATTATCGATTGGCCACTCCCCACCACGGTCACTGAAGTCAGGAATTTTCATGGACTTGCTACCTTCTATAGGCGAATCATTAGGAATTTCAGCGGTATCACTGCTCCAATTACAGATTGTTTAAAGAAGGGCGAGTTCAAATGGACCAATGCCGCAACCCGAGCTTTTGAACAGATCAAACAGAAAATCAGGAAAGCTCCTATCCTCTGCCTTCCAGATTTTGAAAAAGTGTTAGAAGTTGCTTGCGATGCGTCTAATGTTGGAATTGGAAGTGTCCTTAGCCAAGAAGGACATCCAATTGCTTTCCACAGTTAGAAGCTTTCAGATTCAAAGCACAAGTACTCTCCTTATGCCTTGGAGTTCTATGCTCTTGTTCAGTCACTTTGCCATTGGAGGCATTACCTGATAGGTAGAGAATTTGTGCTTTACTCCGATCATGAATCTCTCAAGCACCTTCAGGCACAACATAAAATGGGAGCTAACTTTGCCAAACAGAGCGCTTATATTCAGGAGTTTACCTTTACCATCCGCCTTAAACCTGGTAAGAAAAATGTCATAGCGGATGCTCTCAGTCCCCGGGAACATCTCCTGACCACCATGGCTATTTCTGTACCAGGTTTTGAGTAAATCAAGGAGGAATATGCGACAGACAAAGACTTCGGTACTATCTATAAAGCGATCCTTCAGGGAGATCATCTCAAGCATCCATACTTTAGCATTCGTGATGGCTATTTATTCTATAGTAGTCGCCTTTGTTTGCCAAATACATCTATCCGAGAGCATGTTATCAGGGAACTCCATTCCGGAGGATGCAGCAGACATTTGGGTCGTGATAAGACCTTCGCTTTTGTCGGAGATAGATACTATTGGTCACACATGACACTCTATCTTTCTCGAATCTGTGAGCGGTGTCGTACTTGCCCGTTGGCCGAAGGAAGCAAGAAGAATACGGGGTTACATCAGCCGTTGCCAGTTCCCTAGGGCCCCTGGGAGGATATCAGCATGGATTTTGTACTTGGGCTACCGATGACCCGCACAAAAGTGGATTCTGTATGTGTGGTTGTGGATCGTTTCTCGAAAATGGCTCATTTTATTCCTTGGTCCAACACAGCAGATGCCTACAAAATTGCACAACTCTTCTTTAAGGAAGTCGTCCGTCTGCATGGACTTCCAAAGACCATTGTGTTCGACAGGGATACTAAGTTCGTTAGCTACTTCTGGAAGACATTGTGGGGCATGTCCAAAACAAAGCTAAAACTTTCTACCGCCTATCATCCACAAATTGATGGTCAGACAGAAGTTGTCAAACTGTAGCCTTGGGAATCTTCTACGTTGTTTAGTGCGCGACCATCTTACTACATGGAATCAGGTTTTGCCTATGGATGAGTTTGCTTATAATAACTCAGTCAACCGGTCCACTGGAATTTCTCCTTTTGAAGCAATCACTGGCACCAGACCACGTCTACTAGTTGATCTTGTTCCCCTCCTGTAGTAGCACGACCAAGTGCTGATGCGGACAACTTTATTTGCCATATGCAGCAGGTTCCTGAAGAAGTTCGACGTCATATTTTAGCAAGTAATGATTCTTATAAGGAACATGCTGATAAGCGTTGTCATTTCGTTCAGTTTGCGGAAGGAGATTTGTTTATGCTTCGTAATTGTCTTGAGCGCCTTCCCCTGAGCGCCAACAAAAAGATGCACCCCTGCAACTCCAGACCGTTCAAGATTCTCAAGAAAATTGGTCCTAATGCATATGTGTTGGATTTACCACCTGATCTTGGTTTCATTGCTACCTTTAATGTTGAAGATTTCACGCTCTATTAGGGCCATGACCAAGACAGTCCGTCGGAAGAACATGAGATTCAGCTACCACCCTTACTAGCCCTTGCAGTTCAAATTTTTGATGTGCTTGATGATCAGATTGTTTCCACTCGACAAGGGGGATTTCAGAAGTTTCTTGTTCGCTGGAAGAATTGTCCAATTTCCAATGCCACGTAAATTCCAGCTACCGATTTCCAACGTCTTAATCTCGATCTTTACGAGAGATATCAAGCTATTAACTCGCCGGAGTCGAGTTTTTCCAAGCCGGGGAGAGTTGATGAAGCCCGTTCACAATCCAAGAACAAGACTCGGAAGCATTGACGGACCCGTCTTATGGGACCACATAGTCCACATATTTTCTAGATTAGTAGTTTACTTTATTTAATTATTTCTAAGATTAGAATATGCTTAATTGTTTAGGAAGATTTCCTTTATTGCTTATTTAGGATTAATGCTACTCTATATATAGAGAAGATCTCTATTGTAATCTTCAGACCATAGTCTAATATTATTCAAGATGTTGCTCTCGTGAGTTTGGGTATTTCCCTAAATTGATCTTAGGGTTAGAGTCGGAAGACTCGATCTCACCGTTGGAGGTGTAGATCTTCATCACTTTCTTCTTCCAATGTCAAACCTCTTCTCTCCCTTCAAATCCCTTACTCATCCCTTACATAGGTTCAAAAAAACCCTAAAACTCAAAAGATAAGAAAAGACTAAAATGCCTCCCACAAACGGGCTACAAAGATGAAAATTAAAAGACTAAAAAAATGGGCCAGGCCCATACAGTCTATGCTCTACAACAAGGGGTTACATGCTTAGAGGAAGGGATGGGATGCCCCTTCGTAGTTTGGTTTCTAATCCCTAAATTTTATTTAATTTAGATGGGACTAAATCTCTAAAAAACTTGCTGAAATTAATCCAAATCATATGAGATTCTTAATATAAAGGCAAGTATACCGACTCCTAATTAAGCAAATGGACCAGTTAGGCACGGGTTGGGCCTAATGTGCCTAGTCAATCCATGGGTCGCATCAGTTCTCCTCAGCTTGGAAATGACTCGACCTCGAGTTCATCCTGGGTCAAAAGGTCTATTGTACAAACTTTTGATGTTCTTGTTGATCTTCATTCTCTTTGCATGGCTTGGAGGTTTGACTCAATCTTTTTCTTCACCTAGAAATAGATTGGATGTGTTGCTTCTTCTGATGTTTGAATTTATCTTGGATGTGTGATTAGACCCATGGATGAAAATCACAATATTGGCGGACCCCAAAAACCAATACCGTTGCGGTATTGGATGTGGCCTTAATTTCTTTTTATCAAAAAAAAAAAAAAAAAAACCGAAAAAGTATCCCCAAAATCCAGAATATTGGAAAATGCTAGAATATATTATTATTTTTATTAGTACACACTTTAAACCAAAATATCAGTCCCCTTAAGTTACAACATCCTGTATCGCTATTTAAATAGTTAATTAAATATGTGAAGTTTTATTATTTAATCTCTAAGCCATCATTATAATTTGTAAATTCATCAATGTATCACATATCCAAAGTTTTAAGTTCTAACAATAACCATCGCCCTCGTAATAAGAGATGGACTAAATTATCAGGTTGATCATTTGAAAGATCAAAATTTCTCATAAATAAAGTAAAAAAAAAGGTCCCCTCTTATACGGCTTTCCAGATCTTCCTCTAATAAAAGATAGCTAAATGTCAAATGCAATAAAAAATATGAGATATACAGTGTGATTGTGGCCCACTAGTTAAAATTTACACCTGAAAAAAAAACTTCTTCTCTTACAGGGCCCTTGTGCAATTTCTATCCACTATTATATTAATCTTCTATTTGTGGGCCTATATTCTATTGAAGTAAAATTTGATGTGAATTGATACAACCAATGGTTTAGGACCTTAGGTGTTTTAGATGTGGCCTCCATTGCAGAGCCGATGGCTTTAGTTTTGCCAAGGCACATGTGAGCCACACACGTAAGGATTAAAAACCCTAAAAAGGGCATTCCACTTCTTGCTCCCCATTTTGATCGAACAGAAAGTTGAAAATGGAGGGAAAAAGGGGAAAAAAGAGAAGAAGAGGGAAAGATAGAAGAAGTAAAAAAAAGGGAAAAGAGAAGGAGAGGAGAAGAAGAGGAATTGGGTGGCGGTGTTGGATGTAGCGAGTGGAGGCGTTGGATGGAGTAGTGATGCAGAAATTGCTGAAGATCCTATTCTTTGTTATGGCTGAAGCTTATTTGCAACAGTGGGAGCATCTGAAGATGGCCCGCAAGGGTCCCGACAAGTTTTGATTGAAAACTTGGGCCCAAACAGTTTAGATTTTAGTTTAAAATTATACAACAGGGACTGTTTTGGGAATATAAAGAAGTACATCGACTGTTTTACAATTTTACAGAAAACTCAAAACATAAAATGGGTCTCACGTGCACTGTTTTCAAGCCACAGTTTGGTGGGTCAAATTGGACCCAATCCAAGAAAGGAAACCACTAGCAGGGTCGACCATGAGTGCTCTTTCATATGGTGCAGGTGCTTCCATCAAAGGATGGCCCATGTGGGCCCCACATAAGATCTACTGCTAGATGTCCAAGTCGACCCAGATTCTGAAAATCAGTGAATTTCTCCATTTTATCGAGGATTTTCTAGATGATTTTGTTTTTAGAAAGTTGGTGTTATACTTCTATTTGTATTAGGATTCTTTAATGGTAAGAGTTCTAGGGTTTTAGAGAGTTTTTTAGCATTATATATGGAGTTTATCGCCAGTTACTGTTCATGCTACAGTACCCAAAAATAAAAGTTTGAAGAAAAGCACAGTTTTGCTTTGTTTTTTCCTCTCTCTTGTATCATGTGGATGCTAGGAGATTGAGAAGGCTCTTTAAGGTCAGATTTTGGGTTTTTTCAATGCTATTCCTTCTCCATTAATTTCTGGATTTCTATTTTTTATTGCATATTGTTGTGGTGGCTGGATATTTTATGGATTTGGATTATTTGGGCCCTAGATAGTCCGATTGCATCAAAGCGGGACTCTGTCAAGCAGGCGGCAAGTGTTGTAGTTCGCCTCTCTCTTTGGCAACTTGCAGATACTGTTTTCTTTTTCTTTTTCCTACGAATGCATCCAATCCAACCCATAAATCTGACGCTATGCTCTCTCTCTCTCTCTCTCTCTCTCTCTCTCTCTCTCTCTCTCTCAATGTTTCAGTCACATTAGTTGTTTTGACTGATATTCAACTGACATTTTCGCGATATTGAATGAGATGACACCGAAACAGATATCACTATAAAATATTGTTACGGTCCGGACTGATACCAATACATATCGGCCAATACCAGTTATATTAAACCATGATATGACCATTAGATGCTTTAACTATGACCTCGTACCAACAAATTTCAATCTTCGAATATCCATCGATGTTTTGTGACGATAAAATCAATGTGGGAAACTTGAAATGAGTGGTTCTTGTCACAGCCCCACCTAACTCGCCCATGTGCACGTGCGAGGACTTCCTAGGCTGTCACCCGTCCTGGCATTGCTCTCGCCCAAGTACACTTAACTTTGCAGTTCTTATGGGATCCAAGGCTTTAAAACGCGTCATGTAGAGCTAAGACGGGCTTTGAATTATAAGCCCGAGGTTAGTACTTGGATATTTTCGATGTGAGACTTGGACAAGGCCTCACGGTGCTAACTGAAGCACTCCACTCATACCCCTGCGGATTCCCCTTTCTTGGCTCATAGGATCACTTGACCTGGTCTTGCCTCAAGGGATTAGCTAGGTAGATTGGGTCTCACTGTACTTCTTTTGAAACTGCTTGTATAATGTAATTGTCCTCGAATGATACATAGGCTCTTTTGGAACAATTGTTAGGTCTAATGGATGATTGGGCTTGTTGCTATTTAGATCCACCTTTTCAATCTCTAGTTTTCCTTCTTCCTTTGCCTTTTGTATCTCTTGATAGACGTTGTCCACAAAAAGAAACTCTGTCCCTTTGTCGTCTCCTTTGAAGTATGATCCAGCTTGGGAGTTCTACATGGTTGGTTTCATCTGATTTTGCCGTGAAATCCTCCGTTCCATGATCTTGCTCCTTAATGTCACCTTTGATGTCTCTTGTCATGGTTTTGAACTCATTTGTTGCAATCACGGTTGAAGGTGATGATGTAGGCGGGAGGTGTTGTTGACTTCAATGGAAGAAGCTCGATTCATTACCCTTTCCACATAAAGGAATGTGTGTTCTTTTTGTCGGTGTGCACCTCCCAATCCAAAGTCATGGTCGTCCACAAAGAATATGAGTGACGTTCATAGGGATTACATCACACCAAATTTCTTCCTCTATAGTGTCAATCCTAACAGATGCCAAATGTCGGTGGGTTACAAGAATGCAAAATATTAACCGTGCGACTTTGTAGGGCTTCAAGAGCTTCTTGATTTGTAATTGAAGCTTGTCAATAACCTCTCGCGCAATGAAATTTATCCCACTACCACTGTCATTAATTAGATTATATGACTTGCCTCCGGACCTTACTCATGCTCGACATAGGGATTACATCACACCAAATTTCTTCCTCATTAGCGTCAATCCTAACAGATGCCAAATGTTGGTGGGTTACAAGAATGCAAAATATTAACTGTGCGACTTTGTAGGGCTTCAAGAGCTTCTCGATTAGTAATTGAAGCTTGTCAATAACCTTTTGCGTAACGAAATTTATCCCACTACCATTGTCATTAATTAGATTATATGACTTGCCTTCGGACCTTACTCATGTTCGACATATTATAGTCTGTCTCCACTCTTCTTCTTCCTTCTCATTTGTGGTGAGAAGTCTGCATAGGACGAGTGCGGGACTATGCATAGGACGAGTGCGGGACTATCTTCTTCGGAAAAATGTGACTCAACAGTACTTGAAATTGGTAGTTATATACATAATTATCAACAATTTTTGCTTCAATTTAAGGAATTGCTCAATGTAGAACTCATTCTTAAAATACCAATTTTCATATTTGTGTTGATACAAATGGCTTTGAATCTCATCCGAGGCTCCATTGTTTCTCATATTGATTTTAATGCAAGAGGGACATATATGCCGCCGATTAACAAATGGACTGACATATTGTGTAGATCTTATTGTTAGGATCATGCTAGCCAAAATGGATCATCAATCCGAGTTTGGATGGTCCAATTATCGGCTACTGAGGATTAACGGCTGAGAATGGGTCAAAATAAGTTCGACCAAAGCTAGCACTTGAGTCAGCATTTGTGTGAACTGGTCTAGGCCCTTCTCGGTTCTGGTCTGCCTGATCTGATCTGTGGACTTGCTACAAATTACAGGCTGTTAAGGGCTGGAAAATTCTCGCTCTTATTGTCTGCACATGTGCCAAAGCAGTAAGCGACAGCTGCAACTCTTTTGATGACTGTAGTTCAGTTCAGCTTGACTTGACTTCTCACTGGTATGGCATAAAAAAGATAAAGGTTGAGCAGACATGACTCAGTTTTCAGCTAGCTCTACACTTCAAAAGAGGTGGAAACCACTGTTAGCTATGTCTGTAGTCACCTTAGATGAGGCCAAACTCATTCCTTGCATATAAAACTCCTCACCTCTCTTCATTTTTTCCCCAACTTTTTGGTTCTTTCTTTCGATCTTAATCTTCTTTCTTGAATGCTGACTCCAAAGAAGAAGAAACGGCCAAGATAGATAGGGTGGTAGGAATGAGCGTTCGATTGATAGGGTGGCGATGAAGTACTTCTGTGGCTCGGCCTGCTGGGAACGACGAATTAGGTGTGATGAAACCCTGATTTTCCTTTTTTGACTCCTCTCTATCTCTCTCTGTGCGGATTGGGAGTCTCAAAGTTCGGATGGGAGTTTGAAGGGTTGCGGAGGGGTTTGATGTTTGAGTGTTTGGGATGTGGGCTTTTGGTATTATCCGTATGGCTGCGTGCGGGATTGGGTAGCACGGGTCGGGCCTATATCGTTGTTTTTTATGGCATATTTTAAATGAGAGTATATATAGCAATTGATATGAATTCACCTCCTTTTATATAAAAAAAAAAGTGCACCGGGAATCTCTCCTGTGCTACTCGCACAGAAGATCATTCCTCTACATGTAGATTTTTGTATGTATGCATCATTTTATGTTGATATCTTCTTCTTTCTGCAGTGACCTATTGTTAAAAAGGGCAGTCGCCAGGAACCCTAGATATTGCGAATAGATCACTGCGGAAATACCTTTAGACGAGATGATTAAAAAACCATACCTACGAGATCTCTTTGATTTGACCTCGGTTTTACAGCAACCCGAAAGTCTCAAGATCTTCTACTGTATTCCTCTATGCTCGAACTCACACCAAGGTGTAGGCCTCTTCGGTGAATTCTCTTTGCTCTCCAAAAATGAGATCTCTCTTGTTTCTTGACCTAGAGAGCAATAACGCATATTTATAGGCTACAATAGGGACCTTAAGAAGGAAATAAGGATAGGCTTCTTATGGAAACAGGAAACCCTAATTCGACCAAAATTAGAATCCTAGTTCCATAAATTACAATTCGGTCCGCTAGAGAATTATAATTGCACTCCTGTCCTTATTCTCAAAATAATATTTCGAGCTTCTTCTTATTAAATTCCTATTAATCTCCCCACGTTATGATTTCAGATATCCATCGATTAAATAATTACTGACATCTTTATTTAATCGATATCTTTATAATTCCTTAAGACCTTACACTTAACTTATTTGATATGTCGGACACAAAGTTCACCTGCAACGTTTGACATAATCAAAACATAAAAGCTTCATCAAGGGGATATCATCAATCCCTATTACGGGACGTGGATTCTGTCAGTAAACTAATATGCACTATATACGTCAAGGATGAAAATAGCGGTAGCGGCGGGCGTAGCGGCCTGCCGCCAAAACGCTACGCAGCATAGCGGTGCTGCGTAGCGGTGTGATTTGGAAAAATCATCAAAAAAATATGAAAATTTTTTAGAAAATCTAGAATATTGGAAAATGAGAGAAAATGTATTTTTTTTTTGCAAAAGTAACTAAGGTTAGGGGGCGTAACAGTCCCCTCACTATATGAGGTCCTGTATCGCTATATAAATAGAAAATAATAGTAATGATCATTTTTTTCTCATGTGTTCATGTTGCTTAGTTATGCTAACTTAGAAACTAATGAAAGGCTCAGAAAAGAAAAAACTATGTCATGAAGTCAAGACTTAAGAGTACCTAGAGAAAAAAATACATCTACCAGAAGGGGTGTCTAATAGGATGTACTTAGAGAAGAACTCTCTGTATCGATTGTAATTCGGCGAGATCATGTGCTTTTTGGTGTTCTTTTAAATATAAAAGGGTAGAAGAGTTGTGTAGAAATGTTATTTGAAGAGAAGAAGAAAAGAAATAAGTTTTATTATGCATTTTAAAAAAAATTGAAAAGCAGGAAATTTTCTCACCTCGTAGCGGGCTTGTAGCGGCCCCGTAGCGGACGTAGCGGCCGCTACAGGTGCGACGGCCGATAAATCGGCTGTAGCGTAGCGGTGGCGGCCGCTACGGCCGATATAGTAGCCGCTACGCTACGTGGCGGCCGCTATTTTCATCCATTATATACGTAGTATAGTCATCCAATTTACTGGGATTATTGACCCATAAAAGATCTCACTACTTTGTAAGTCAAATGCCAAACACTAAATATATGTGTCTATTATTTATTTCGGGATTAAGAGTACAAGCACTCATAATAACGATTTGGATGTTAATCATCCTATATAGTCGGTATAAGGACAATAAACCCAAATGCAGTCCTGTTCAATACACACAAAGCATACTAGCATAATGAGTCGAAATTATTCCGTTTCCCGTAGCCATGACAAGCCTGCTGAAACATTATGCTACAATCGTACCAATGGTGTGTCCAAATTTACCTAGATTGTGAACAACAATTTATATTCTATAAGAACCGACAAACAAGTCTTCCGTGTATAAGTAGAACTCTACACACCAACTTGTCTACTTTATAGAATGAAAGACACACACATGCATAATAATTAATAATGCAACCATTTGCCCATACAAAATCTCAGTTAGATGAAAAGACAAAATATACTAATAAATAAATCAGTGAAAGACAAATACATAAAAGTATGTTTTTAGAATAAATTTCCAACACCTATGATGTCCTCAAAATTGTTACATGCAGGAGTTTCTATTTGTGGGCGATTCTTTCATCAATAAAATTGCATCCTCTCCAATAAAAGAAATGCCATCCTTAACATTCCATAGTTGCGTGCTTGCTTGTGGATGATCATTTCCACATTTTTATTAGCTGTTGTTGCTTTTTTCTTTACTCATGTTGAATATCTCAACTGTACTTTCTCAATGGCCCTTTATTTAATAAGCTACTTTTCTTCATCTTGGCCAGGCCCTGAAGACTCAAGATTCTGCATCAAGTAGGCAAGAAATGAAGTACTTAAATGTCCTAATAAAGACGAGGTATTTTTATGCACTATTCCATATCCTTTTTTATTTTGTTGGAAAATAGCCAGTGACTTATTTGTAATTTTTAGCAATTATGGACTAATTTATAATTATGAAAAACTTTGGTGAGGAGAATTTCTAGCTTGCTTCAGTTTTTGAAGCTTTTCATTAGATGGTTAAAGCAAAGTTTCATACAAAGTGAAAGTTTTACAATATAATGATGGGGTCCGACGGTTCGTACTTGTCAAATAAGCATCAATCATATTTATCAGAAAATGGAATTAAATTTGAAACTTTATTTGCATATACTTCTAAACAAATAGTAGTAACTGACCATGAGGTTACCCGATCTCTTTTATTCAGAAATGAATGTCCCAAAGTGCTTGCTGGTCCATGATGTATTAACAGCTGCCTTTCTCATTACTCGCATGCCTTTTCATTTTCTTTCTTTTGCGTGGGTGGTCATGGGTAAGAGTCTTGTCCAAAGATAGTTGCTTTGTCCAGTGCTCCATTGTTCTCAATTCCTCCTAAGTATTTAGATGTGTTTGTTTTGTTCATATTCCTAAATAGCAAAGAGATGAACTAGATGCCAAAACTGTTGAATATACATTTATGGAGCATCCTAGTACTTAAAAGGGGTATAAATATTTTGTCCGGTAAAGGTGGAAAAAAACTTTATTACTTGAGGTGTGTTATTTTTGGGGGATGTGCATTTCTATTCTCCTCACAATAATGAGATAGTTGAGCCAGTTTGCCAAGGGGACTCTCCATTTTTAGCTCAATCTGTTTCTCCACTATCTTTTGAGCCACCTTCTGCTTCAGCTGATATCCAAAGTATAAAAATCCATAAGAAGTCTCATAAGGTATATTCTCGAAGAGAAGTTGACACCATCAGGTTGAACCATCCTCCTGAAACAAGTGATTATTTTCCAAGCATTTTCCAATAATCACCATCATCCCTGAAGTTGTTTAGAAATTGTTGAGAATACTGAGAAACAGTTGGGTTTATTTGTAATTGGGTTCATTGGATTTATCTGTAATTTTGGGACTAAATTCTTCCTAGACTAGGATTGAATTATTTTGGGATAGGGTTGTAATGGGATAAGGGTTAGGTTTACTGGTTTGGTATGATTAAGTTTCCTAGTTTGTTGGTTGTCCTCTTATAAGTAGCAATTTGCTATTCTTAAGGACATCATAGAGAATTCAGCCAAATCGTTCTGTCAAGATGTCGCCTTAAATTTCGACTTGGTATCAGAGCTTAGGTTTAGGGTTAGATTTATATTTATTTATTTTTCTTCCTTTTCTATTTGTTGGTGTAGTCTAATAATTTTATTTTCATCGTTTGAGTTCAAGTTCATCCTATGTAATAGAAAGCTTTCTTGAGTTAGTCGCCCAAGACAACCTACCAAAACCCCATCTAACGTTTTTGGATTTGTTACTGGGACTGAAACCTATGAGAGACGATCTCCTAGTTCCATTACTAGAAAAAAAAGAAAAAAAAGGAAAGGCAACAAGTTGCTTCTGATCACTGTTCACGGTGTTAGCAGACAAAACCTCAGGAGAGAGTCGAGGTTTCTTAGATTGTAGCAAGACAGGGATTACAGTTCTCGGTATTTTTAGAAAGAGAGTAAGTTTTGGACTAGTTCCGTTTTTTTTTTTTTTTTTGGAAAAAAAGAAGGTTGGCGGTGGTAACAACCAGAAACACCAAAAGCTTGAGTTGTTAGTGAATGATAGAACAATGTTAATCAAAGGGTCATGATGGCTCCCCTCACGTGTAGGGCTTTGCACGTGGACAAAAACACGCCAATGACCAACATGAATAAAAACACGTCCCAAGGATTCGAACACACAGCCCCCGGCTCTAATACAACGTTAATAACCCGAAACGCCAAAAGCTTGAGCTGTTAATGAACGACAAAACAATGTATATCCAAGGGTCTTAATAGGCAGAGTCACAAGTAGATCCAAAAAAAAAAAAAATGAGGGAAAGGGGCAAGCTGTTTTAGGCCTTAGATCCGAAGGCACCCACAAGAGAAAGAGGGGAAAACCCCAATTGAGTTTAACAAAGGCATGGCTCTCTCTCCACCTACCATCGACGCACGATAGCCCTAGAAGGGGGAGGATTCGAAATTGAAATCAACAAATTTCTTGAAGGCACGTATGCATGGTGGATCTTCAACAAAAAGAGGGAGAGGAAATTTCTCTTTTGATCAGTGGAGCAGTATCTAGAATGTCATTTGGACTTGTCAATATATTGGAGCTGTCCACAGAAAGGATTTGGGTCGTTGTTGTAGAGATGGTGAGACTCCGGGGGCAACAACACATGTAACAAAAACCAGAAAATAGAAGGGTAAAGGAGGAGAGAGAACATGAAGGCTCTGTGTTGTTCGGCTCTCACATGCCGGGACATTCCGGGTTCGACGAATGTGGCCATCTGGGGACCTAGCCCTTGCCGGGTGGGGAGAAGAATTTGGTTTTCTTTTTGTACGCGTATGTCAAATTTTCTATTCTACTCGAAAAGAAAGAATAATCCGAAGATCTACTCTTTTGTGCAGAGAAAGGGGAAAAAAAGAATTCTCATATTTCTTTGCACATGTATTGAGAAAAAGGAAAAAAAAATATTTTTGGTGTCGTGAAAGTCAAATTTTGTTTTTTTGCCGTGAAAGATGAATTGCATCTCTTGTCAGAAAAGACAAGATTTGTGATTTTTTGTCTCTTTTAACAAAAACATAAAAGAATTGTGGGAACATGTTCGGATTAGCGGACGCAAGCTGTGTATGTTGGCTCCTCCGACATTCCTCTGATAGTACTATAGTATCGCGATGCTTGTATTCTTCGACAAGGCATCGAATCTCAAAGTTTTAGAGAATAAGGATCAACGCAAAGAGGAGATCCTATATCCAATAAAAATTTAAGTAGATGGGCTGAACAACCACATCTACGCCATGGAGAAGAGAAGAAATTGGCCTTTTTTTTTTGTGGTGGGGGACCCCAAGTGTCTTCAATCACATTGTAGACTTGTAGAGATTTCTGCTGAATTTCTTCAACGGAGGAAGAGAAGGAGCTTGTAGGCTTGTGGAGAGTAGTTTCAATGTCTCCAGTGTGCTTGACATGATACCCAAGGTCTCCTCTTATAGGCTCTTGGAGGGGATTTGAAAAGACATGAGAGGAGGTAAAAAGCCAAGAGACACCACCAATGGTTACCATTGAATGCATTAATTGCATTCAATTTCCATCATGGGAGGAGTTATGCTTCTAATGACATTCATTTGTAACTCCTTTTTCCTCAATTCTCATTGATTGTTGTAGGATCATGGGCATTTAGTGCATTCAATAACGGCCAAACATGTGCTGGAAATTGAAGAGCATGGATTTTGCAACTGTTGAAATTCTGTGGCATGAAACTCTTGCGATGTGGGAGACTTTTGTCGCGAGAAGATAATATGCATCAATCACCGTCGGATCGACTTGAAACTTTAGAGGTTGATTGTTGTTGATGGACCAAGACCATTTGTTTGTTGATCACATGATTAGTTAAGTGAAATGTGGACCTCTTTAGTTGACTGAAATGCGAATCTGAGATGTTGGCAGAGATTGGCGAGTATCGGACCCTAAAAGACAGATTTTCAGAATGCTAGGCAAAAGGGGCCAAAAATGGAAAGAAGTACCAAAAATGGACTTTTTTGGAAATCCAGCGGACCCGGATTTCCATGGTCACTGACAACCTTACACCCATGGTCGGGGCAAAGTTGCTCGGTTTGGCTGTTTTCTTCCAAATTTTCCTTAATTTTCTTCTCTGCATGTTTTTTCTGATATTTTTGGGGTTTGTCGTAAGAAGGTGACAAAATGATGTGCAAAACGCGTAAAGTTTCCAAATTTGCAAGAAACATGAGGGATTTGTCATAAGAAGGTGTTGTTTTGTCGCAAGAAGTAGAATTTGAGTCAAACGATGTTGGAATGACCTGAAATTTGAGGCGAATCTTCTTAGGGACAAAATACGATCATCCATGGCCTCTTATTTGAGAATCATGGCCTCTAGGGTTCCCTTCGTAAGAAGAATCCGTATTGTTGCAAAAAGGAAGTTGTGAAGCCGAATTCAGTCAAATGATATTAGAATGACTTGAAATCACAGTGAAGCTTCTTAGAGGTAAAAGAAGATGATCCAAGGGCTCTGATTTGAGGATCATGGCCCCAAAGGATCTCATCACAAGGACATGCTTCACGGCAAGAAGAAAGAATGTGTCAAACAATGTCGGAATGACCCGAAATTTGATGTGGAAGCTCTTGGAAGTATTTTGAGACCAACAATTTGCTCTGATTTGAGAAACACAGTCTTCAAGATAGTTGTTGCAAGGACTGGGTTTTTTTGCAAGAATAATGCAACTTTTGCCTTCAAGGCCAAACGATGTTGGAATGGCTTGAGATTTGATGTGGAGCCTCTTGGTGGTATTTTGAGGCCAACCATGTGCTCGATTTTGGGAAACAGGGTCTCCAGCACTACTGTTGCAAGGACTTGTTTCTCTGTTAGAAGAGTGAAGTTGGGCTAGATGGTACTAGAATGGCCTAAAACTTAATGTAGACACTCTTAAGGTTTGTAAAAGAGGATCTTGACCTATCCAAGTGATTCTGAGAATATCTAGTGCCTGAAGTAGCTGTTACCCAGTTTGTTGCAAGAAGAATGAAATGATGTTGAAACTTCTCGAAATTAATGAGAAACCTTTGATTTGCCTAAGTAGGACTTCTGTGAGCTTTTTACATCTTGTTTGCTGAGTCTGGAGATGTTCCGCCTTCATTTATTCTTCAGGGATTTTTTTTATCCGTCTTTAGACTTTAGCAGATTTTGCGGGCCTTCGTGGCCATTGGTGAACCTTGCTTTTGGTTTTGATGGGCTTCTTACATGATGAATAAGTATTTGGCGCCTTCTTGTTGCTAAAAATCACACTTGAATTGCTTGATGTAGCTTTGGGTGATTTCTTCAGTGTTGGAATTTCTTCGGGGCAATAATGACATTTTTGGTGTCAATAGTCATCATCCATGTTGTATCGTCACTGTTGACATCGTCGTTCTACATTTTCAATGACGTGTCACCCTCCTCTCCCTGATCCTCTCTTCTGCGTCACCGCATGGATCACGTCCGACGCCAGAGCACTGATCGCCACTGTCGAACCATGAAAATATGCAGAATAGAGAAAGAGAGTGATGCAAGAGCTTATGGCCTAAATTCATTGCATGATGTGATTGATTAGGGCCTCGCTTATTTGGATCGATTTGATTTATCAGAAGGATTTTTGGATCCATCTCAATCGGGGCTCAATCAAGAAAACAATTCAAATCTAGCTTTGGATGGGAAATTGAATGGTCAAGATTGGGTCTGAAATAAACTTCAGAATTAATTATAATTATTCTGAATTAACTGGGGAATCAAGTCAGATCAATTCCAGCTCATTTGGATCATGCCATCATGTTATTCCAGGCCCACGTCCGTTGAGCAGGCCTAAATTGTGGACAGCAGGTCAGGTGGTTTGGACCCATTAAATAGAGGCCCAGGCCATGTCCGATTCACAAAAGGTGCCTAGATTTAGGGGCCATATATAAGCAACTGCTTGGTCCCACATAACTACCTATGGAGGCCTATAGTCTCTAAAGCACAGCTCGTGCAATGAATCTGGGCGAACTTTCTGCTTGATTGGTTCCCTTCTTTCTCAATATTTACCTATATTTTAGCTGCTTGAAATGGTAAGAGGTTGTTAGGATTAGAAGGCATGTCTTTCAAATGCAGACTTGCTATGAATAAAGAGGATAAACAGGTAGACTATCAAGGATAATCTTTAGGCCCTACAAATGTGCAAGAGAAGATCCGTAGACTGTTGGGAGGTTTCCTACTTGGTTAATTCCATTAGGATTCCATGCTAACTATCAAAAGAAGCAAGAACCGTTGGAGTATCTCCAAGACATCAAGTGGGGTCCATGCCCACCCAAACAAGGAGTTCAAGTGCAAATCTCTTTCTTTTCTTTTTTTTTTTTTCGTTATTTTTGGTCTTTCCTAGTTTTAATGTAATAGGATTCTATTTTTTAGGAGTTTCATTAGGGTTGTAAAGATGTTTTAAGTTTTATACATACGTATGTGAGGGGTTGGCTGTCTCTAGTCTTGAATATTTTTTAAAATTTGAGGAAAGTTCCATGTGTGCATTTTTATCTATTTTTCTTCTCCTTGGTTTGAGTATCTTCCATTGGATTGAAGGTATTGATTGTGGATATTCGTGATCAACGGTATGTGAATCTACTTTTCTCTTTGTTTAAGTTGATTTTTGGTCTGATTCATGATCGGGTATTGTTGGGTTCAACATCAATTGGGATTAGTGCTTCCCTGAGTGCATGAGCCACAAGCTTCTCAGATAAAGTCTTCTGTGCTCATTTAGAGTTCGTAGAGAGAGAGAGAGAGAGAGAGAGAGAGAGAGAGAGAGAGAGAGATTGGAAGAAAAGGGGTCTTGAAAGTGCTGTTTTAGAAATTAGTAATGATGTTCACTTTGAAATTGGTGATGATGTTCAACTTGTTAGCCCAGTTAATCACTCTTCCTATCAGCCAATTCGGCACTCTCTTTTGTTGTTAACTTATGCTTTTTATGATTTTACTGTTTATAACACGGTCCGAATCAAATGATTTATTTAAACTGCATTAGTTTTCAATTTATGACTAATTTCTTTTTATCATCCGCAACAGTTTTCAGTGTTTTATCTGCTTTTTGTTGCTTGAATGTTGTTTTTAGGTGGCTAGTAAATTGATTTTTGATCACGTGCTTAATGGTCATATTACTGCTATTGTGTTCCAGGCAGCAGGTTAATCACTTTGTGTCTACATTACAGCAATACATGCAATCACAATTGTCGCATGTATCATGGTGCAGGTTTTCATACTCCCTTAGGCATCAGGTTTAAATTTCTTTTCTTTCTGATATGTTTTCTTCTTTTTTTTCCTTCTTCTATCAATTTCTGTAAGGTAGCTACTATGAAAGTACTGTCTGATCCATGGCCTGTTATAGACGCAGTACTGTGAGGCCCTGAGCTTTGATCTGATATGGGAGCCCATGGTTCAGATATCTGCAGCTTTGATCTGATTTGATCCTCTTATGCTGAGTGTGAACTATTTCATTATGCTTTCTTAATGAATATATGTATGTCATTCGTAGTTGGGACAAGGCTTTGATGAATGATGATGATGATGTAAATCATCCAAAGTTTTCAATTTTAGGGGAATGGTCCATCTCTGTTGGGTTCCTTAAGTCAAATGGTCTGATGTTAAAGTTATAGCCCACTTATCCATAACAAAGGCCTGAGGATACAATGCATGTCTGGGTCTTTAGATCATATATATACTTGAAGGCCCCATGAACATTTTTTGTGTTCTTACTGATACTAGGCCTCGCTTTTTAATTGTGGTCCACTACCAGCTAAGTGATCTGGTTGGGGTCTGGGATGTTCATTCCTTAAACCAATATAAATTTCTATATATATTGAACATATTTCTTTGCATTAGTCTTCATTTTCCCTTGCATATGGCGTTTTTTGACATGTTTCCATAATGTACATGGGAATTTGACCAAGACTCGAAAATATCAAATCAGAATTTCTACTGTGTTGAAGGGATCTCTTTCCTCTTGTACATTAGACCATAACTCAAAAATATTAAATCAGAATTCCTACTGCGTTGAGTGGTGAAGGGATCTCTTTTCCCTACTATGCATGGTTTTAAATTTTCGAGTATTGGCTGCTATGTTGATGGCTTCCACCTGTAACCAAAATGATCGATGAAGACTTACTGTTACATGTCATTAGTAATAGAGAATATTTTACTTTAAGAAGGTTGTTATGATGAAATGGGTTCATCTTAAATTAGGATTAAATTAGATTTGATTTTTGATGTGATTAGGATCGGGTTATATCAGAGTTATGATGTTGTTAGGATATCTCGAGTGTTTTTTTTCTTAGAGTTATCTTAAAATTAAGTGATCTTTATTGTACTTATAAATACAAAGTTATTCTCAATAAAATATACCACGGTAATTTGTCAAAAAAAGCAGTCCCTTAATTTCTTCAGCTACATCATATTCTAACCTGTTACCTATTGTGATACCCTACAACTGAAAAGAAAACAGTAAAAGAAAGAGGTTTGGCATTAGTTTAATCCTTTCCTTGCTGTCATCCTTTTATGGCATAAAATAAATTTTCATAGCCACACAACCATAAACATGGCTACTTTCATTCTTGGTTTTAACAGATGCCATTATAGTCACCAAAACAATTATTTATAACCTTAGTTTAATCCTTTGCATGCTGTACTCCTTTTATGGCATAAAATAGAGTTTCATATCCATACAGCCATAACCGGTATGACCACTATCATTCTTGGTTTTAACAGATGCCATTATAGCCACCAAAACAATTAATTATAACCTTCATTCTATGGATAAATATTACCCAGACAATAATTAGTTCAGTTTTGTTGCAACCGACAAATTGCCTTTCTACTCTTTCTAACTCAGCTATTATTTAATAACACAAGCATCAGGTATTGGTCAGCTGTCTGGAGCATGGAACAACTTGTGGTGGGCCTGCATTGTCACAACCCGGAACCTGGGGCCCTCAAACTCCGAGTCATGTGTTAACAAGTATCACATTCACATTCATAAGTCAAATTAAATAACCAAAATATGAATTCAGGCTTAGATTTATAGTTATAAATCTCTACAATTTAAAGTAACAATCTAAACACAGCCACCCAATATCGATAAATTGACTATTAAGTCCACAATTGCTTAAGACAATTAAATAACTCTAAAATGTGTAAGACTATTCCTTTAATCCAAATAGTTTGTCGTCTCTCAATTTCACAAGCCGAATCCTATAGGTCCTCCGTCATCTAACTCATTATTCCCTTCAAAAGTCTGGTTAACTGGTAGTGGCAATCCAGAGGTCATTGGAAACTGAGTGAATATAGCCAAATTGTGCAAACGTACAACAAATTAAATAAAATTATAACATCAAGCTTAAAGAACATGCATAAGGTCTCTCTCATAGTCAGGGCCAGGTGGATTTGGTCAATTCTACTGACAAGCACCAAGCCGCTTGATAGCACAAGCCTGACTCATGCACCTCAAGGATTCCAAATATAACAAAATGGCGCCTTCAAAATCTTTTTGTGCACATAACAAATTGACCAATGAAGGTCTAAAACAAAATTGACCATAAGGTCTAAATTCATCAAAATGGTACTTATGAATAAAATTCTTCCAAAACTGCCCAAAGTCAACAAATCTCCCAAAATTGCCCATTGTATGGGGACGTCTTACCATACAGTGCTAGTGGTCTAGGGGTGTCCAAAAGTTTCCTCCGAACAACTAAGTCATTCCTAATTTATCATATTGGCTGAATTCAAACATACATAACTTATAAATTCAAATTGACTTTTTTGTCAATATCATTACCCGCAATGAGTTGGTTCAACCAGCCCCTTACATGCAATCCGGATTTTTTTTTTTTTTTGCCCCGCACAAAATCACTATTGGTATCCAATTGTGTAAGGTCAGTCCCATACCAACTCTTTACAGATTTTGAGATAATAACATTGGGTCACACAAAGTTAACACAACATAGGCATCAATCACATCATATAGTCTATTGCATGACAGCCCAATTGTTCACTCATAACTGACAAACAATAGCATACATGTATTTATCTGAATATAAGTCGTTAAACGCCTTAGCTATCCAAGTCATATGCCACTCATTAACAATTAAATAACGGAATTTCATCAACTCTTCATAGAATGATGAAAACTCTAACTAGAATTTAACTTGGAGAGTTCAGCCAAGGCCAGGGCAGGCACTCATCCTTGAGTTTGGCTAAGTCTTTTCCTCTCTACCTTCAACTTGTTGACTGAATTACAACAACAAGTGAAAAACAACAATTATTCAAAGAATCAGCAATGATTCACTAAGAAGAGTAAATTTCTGCAACACAATATGAAAATAATACATAACATTCAAAGAAAAGAGGTCTACATGTATTCACCCAAGATCACACCCTCCTATAGGTTCGACTATGGTCAAACTCCAAGAGTAGAGTTTGGTCAACTCAGAAATCCTCAAAATTGGGGTTCAGCTATACCCCAAACCCGTAGAACAAGATGCAACCAGTCGCCAAATAGTAATTTGGGATTCGGCCAAGGAGTTCCTCATTAGTATCCATCAATCCACTACATTCCTCGTGGTTTCCACACAAATCAGAGCATATTAGGGTCCTCACAAAGTCAAGATTGAGGAAAAACAGCAATATACACAACTAGATATGGGTATCTATTCACCTAGTGTATGCAATTGATGCTCGATTCACTTGAGGGAAGACGAATGTCATCAAAGAAGGCACAAAGCTGCTGGTTCTCCTCTTCACCTTCCCTTGACCTCCCTAATTTCCTCTTCCAGTTTTTGTCTAGGGCTCTAGGGTTTGGATTTCAAGAGGTTTACAAAAGAAAAGGAGAGAAAGAGTGGTGGATGGAGAGGCTGGTGCTTTTGAATGGGGTCTGAAGAGGATTATAAGTTAGCAACTAGTATTGGAATCCTACTAGAGTTAGTGCGACACAAGAATCTCACCTTGGGATTCATGTGCACTTCCCTTCTCAATTCTCATAGTCGAAACCCACTATTCCTTGTATATCCTCATATGGGTCCCATCTACTAATTCTAATACAACTAATCCTCTTAGTTGATCTCTTAGGGTCCTTCCAAGGAGGCAATTAAAAGAAAATCTTAAGCCATCAATTCTACCTCAAATGTTTAATTAAAAAGGGTCCCCCAAGACCCTATCCAGATCTGTAAAAATATGGAAATCTTTTGCATCCTAATATTAGGTTCCACAAGGTTCTTCCCAAATTGTAGAATTTGGGTTAGGCCACAAGGGTCCCGCCCAGGGTTGTTGCCCACTGCAAAACTCATTTTCTTCATATGTACAACTGGTTCCCTTGGGCCTACGCCAAAAGAATCAAGTAGTAATAATATAAAGTATCAAGATCATAGTTATAATGCTTATCATAATACCGACAACAACAACAACAACAACAATAATAATAATTTTATTAATTATTATAGTAATAATCATCCAAATAAAATATTTTTATATAATTCACAAAATAAAGTATATTCATATATTTATATTCTGAACAAATCTAATATTCTAATATATTTAAGAAAATCCAGAAATTAATTATATACAATATTGCTAACTAACAAGGTCTGAGTTATTACATACATGATCAATCCAAACGCCTTACACTCACAGCCCCCAATGAATGGCACGCTTCAGGTAGACCCTATAGGCATGACCGCTTCTTGCTGTAGTAGAATAGCAAGGCCATTCCTACAAAACCCGTGTGTATATAATTTTATTTATTTATTTATTTTTCAAATTATTCACATTGTCAACAATTTAAAGATGAAAATGGAATTTTTTTTTTTTTTTTTGGTAATCCAACCAAGGGGGTTGGGACCCAAGAGAGACGCCTCACACATATAGGAAGATAGGCCGCACAAGCGGGAAGAAGGCCCACACAAGTGGGAAGAGGTGGCTTACCCAAGGTTTGAACCCTAGGCAGCCAGGTGAGAACCGCCGCCACTTACCTGTAAGATAAGTGGCCGTTCTCTGATGAAATGGCAATTGATTGAGGTTCAGGGTCCTTGCTTTGTGGTCTGTAATATATATATGTATGTATATCTTATATGTCATTGTTCTTACACCGTCATTCATAAACATTCCAACTTAGTTCAATGATTATCTTTTTTTTTCTTTGGATAGGTTAAAGATATGGTGGACTTGGAGTCAGTGCATATGGCATACCTGGATGATTCATTGTATATGTGAGTTAAAACATGCTATTATTTGGAGATTTTGTTTTACCAGTATATTTATGGGCTAAATTAACAAGATATCCTTACTCCTGGAATGACTAAATATCCCTTGAAATTATTGGATAAATTAAAACTGAATTAACTAGTATCTTAGAGAAACCTTGTTATTATTATGTTTTAGCTTATTTCTTTGAATATGTTTGGTCTTTTTTGTCAGTTGATGATGATGATATTTGGTCTTTTCAGCTAGCTGGATTGTACTTTATTGCAAAAATTAAGTTTTTGTTAACTCTAACATATATCAATATATTAGAGTTGTATGCGCTATAGGTCCAAATGACATTCCGATAGAGGCTTGAAAATGCTTAAGAGAAGTTGGAGTGATTTGGTTAATTAGGCTATTCAATAAGATATTAATGAAAAAGAAGATGCTGGATGAATGGAGAAGAAGTATTGTAGTATCTATATATATAAACAATGAAGACATACAAAATCGTACCAACTACCGTGGGATTAAACTTATGAGTCATACTATGAAGCATTGGGAGAGAGTAATAGAGCAAAGACTTAGATAGAAGACCAAGCTATTTGAAAATCAATTTGGTTTTATGCTAGGAGGTCCACTATGGAAGCTATATTCTCAATTAGGTAATTCATGGAAAACTGTCGAGCTAAGAGAACAAATATGCATATGGTATTCATTCATTTATAAAAACTTATGACATGGTACTTAGAGATTTAATTTGGTGGGTTTTAAAATAAAAGGAATGTCCCAAGAGGTTATATTGAAATTATTAATGACATGTATGGAAAGGCTTTAATGAGTGTGAGAAATACTTGTGGAGAGACAGTGAGTTCCTGGTGACCATAGGTGTGCATTAGGGGTCAGCCCTAAGCCCTTATCTCTTTGCATTGATTATGGATGAGTTAACTACTCATTTTCAAGAGAAGGTACCCTAGTGTATGTTATTCGCAGACAATATAGTATTGGTGGATGAATCAAGAGATGGTATGGATGGAAAACTTGAGAGATGTGGGGGAGACTTTAGAATCCAAAAGCTTTAAAATAAGTCGTATAAAGACAAAATATATAAATTGCAACTTTAGTGGGCATATGAAAGGAGCTGAAACTACTGTGAGAATTGAAGCCCACAAGATCAAAAAGATTCTTTCAGTTACCTTGGCTCGATAATTAGTAAGGACGGGGAGATTGATGAAGATGTCGAACTTAAGATAATAGCAGGATGGTTTAAAAGAAGACTTGCTTGCCATGCTTCTGGAGTGCTTCGTGACCGACAAATGCCAATAAGATTGAAAGCGAAATTTTACAAGACAATGATTAGACTAGCTATGACCTATGGAGTAGAATGTTGGTCAATTAAGAAGCAACATATGTACAAAATGGATGTAGTAGAGATGAGAATGTTGAGGTGGATGCGTGGTAAAACTAAGAAGGATAAAATTAGAAATGTGTAATTTCGAGAGCACTTGGGGGTAGCATCAATAGGGGATAAAATTAGAGAAACCCGTTTGAGATGGTTTGGGCATGTCCAACGCAAGCCGGCAACCAAGGGTGGACCCAAGTGTGAGCACATGGGTGCGAATAAGACCTTAAAAGATTCAATTTTATTATTTAACTTCTTCACTTGATCATTGCCCGCACCACCCAAACAAAAATCTTGGGTTCGCCATTTCCGGCAACGGCACCAGTAAGGACAAGTTTGGTTATGTAGGTTGATGGCCCACCAAGGGGAAGGGGTAGGCCGAAGAGGACGTGGATGGATGTAGTAAAAATAGACCTGAAGAAGTACAACTTACTTGAGGATTTGGCTCATGATAGATTGGAATGGAGAAACAGAGTTCATGTAGCCGACCCCAACCTAGCTAGGACAAGGCTTTGATGATGAAGATGAACTCTAATATATGGATAACAGTTTGAAAGCTTATCTCCTACTTTTGTCACTTCTATTGTAACATTTCTGTTTTAATTTGATTTCAAAGTAGCTGGCTGCATCAAAGGCTGGCCCACTACTGTTTCAAGGCCCATTTACTGTTTTTATTTTTATTCTGAAAAGTAGGAAAATATTTCTGCACTTCTTTTCTCATTTTTATGTCCCTGATGTAAACATCCATAGTTCTCTTTGCTGTAAAAGGCTGATTCTAATCAAACTTTATGCTTTGCCTTCAAGATGTTTCCTGTCTGTTGAGACACGATCTGTTGCTAGCTTTATTGAGAATATTTTGCAATGTGCATTGGACTTCCGGATGTGTTTTGCTGGAGGCTGTTGGAATGCTGGTTCCAGTGTAGAAGACTCATTAGAGATGCTTGCTGAGATAAACTTTTCCCAGGTGATTTCTACCTCTTGTTTCATGGCAATTGTCTTTTGATTCATTCTAAACCTGGCTTTAATAAACATCTATTTCCATTTTGACTGGAACTAATCTGGATTTTTGGAAAACAATTGGCTGGAGCCTTTCACTGGGGTCGCAGCCAGGGGGGTTGAAGGGGGGCAATTTTTTGAGTCCGGATACTCTTAGTGTCTCACTCACTTGGAGTGAGGGGAGTGAAACTCCATGGTGGTGCTCACCTGGCCATAATCCAAATTGTTCAAAATTAATGCCCTCCCCTCTAGTGGGTTTTCCCTACATTTTACTCCAATAGGAGTTTGTCCCACTAAAAGATTCAGCTGGTAGCTTAGTTGGTGAGGCACTTCTCTTCCACAGAAACAACCAGAGATCAATCCCGCGCTGTTGCGCTAATGGTAAAGACTTGAGTTGGATGTGTGAGTACTTACCTTGCAAAAAAAAAAAAAAAAGATTGAGTAAATGGTTAATATGTGATTAATGCATATGATAAATCGTATGGACAACATACCATATGAAAAGTTTGACACATATGTCATGTGTACATGCGCATGTGAAACAGAGTTTTTGTGCGTACTATGTGTGGCTCTTCATCTGGACGCGGTGATGATGCACGCACACGTTCGTGGTTTACCGAACAAACATCCATATTCTGTAGTCTGTACAATTTGGAAATCATGTGTTAACATCTAAGAGGTTGTTTACCCACCTACAATTTGGGATTCATCACATCATATCTCCGTGGATGTACAATATACAGTCAGCAAACCCATATCTACTGGTTTTGGTATACTTCAATAAAAATATATAAAAAAAAAACAATTCCACTTACCTGTTCTGCATAAGGCAAACTATATTCAATTTACAAAATACATTATACAGTTGAAACATATTCATATGGATGTACAAAATATGTCAGTGGCCATAGAAAAAATTCCTCGAACTTCATATATCTGATAGCTCGAGCAGGAAGGAATTCGGGGCAACACCAATGTCTGATAGTATCATTACTTAATGTAAGTGAAGAGATGATCGTCGCACAAAGCATATACATGGGTGCGCTAAGGAATGAGCAACGGATGGGGAGGAAGGGACGAGAAGGGGGAAAGATTGGCGTGGAATGGGTTTCCAAAAGAGGGAAAGTAGGGAGAAAGAGGCATGTGTGACCGGTGATCTTTCTAAAAGTAAAAAAAAAGGTACTTACCCTAAGTAAAGTTTCCTTGCCCGGTTGTCAGGTTACCTACCTGGTTTCCAGGACTGTTTTGGGCCTTTCCCTATTTCTAGGCTTGGTTTGGGTCTTCTTGGATATTTCAGGCTTTTTTTGGTTTGTCCCTTTTTAAAATTATATATATATATATAATTTATTTAAAGGGAAAACAGTATAGCTAACTTTCATAAACTACAAATAAAAAATGTATTTAAAATTAAAGAAATCAAAGTTATTAAAATAAAATGAAATGAATAATATATTTATGAATTTTAAAATTATCTTTAAAGTTCATTAAAATGACTAAACTAAGATTATATAACCTGTATCCAATTTTTAAAATAGGTCACATAAATCCGGCTTACTGGCTCAACCTACTTTTAGTGACTCTAATATGTTTATTTAACTTAAATCTAATTTTAGGTTCTTTAAAATTCAAATAAAGACCAAATGACAATATTTGTTTGTAGAAGTTTTTTAGATTGGTCTAAGCCTTTTAAAGATGTATAATATCAAATGAATTAAATATTAAAGATTTCTCTACAAAAAAAATTTCAAGAAAGAACTTTTTAAAAAAATGAGAGCACATTTAATGGTGTCCACCTTTAATGAATCCAAACCTCACGTATACCTACCACCTGATGAATTGGTACTCATGCAAAGTTGATGCTTGTGGATCTGATATAAACCATTAAATCAAGAAAAAACAAACAAAGAAATGACTTCCTGCAAAGTTGAAACTTTAGGGCCCATAAATGAAGGGCTATTATGGTTTGATTAGAACAATTTTGTGTGAGATTCTTGGTCATGATCATGAGATACGTGTTTGCTTGAATAGCCATCTTTTTTTCTTTTTTGAAATTGAATAGCCATCACTTGAAGTCCAAATCCTTTGAGAGACATGGCCGTTGATTCAACAAAAATTGATGGAACCCTGTTTAGAAGCAAATAAATTTGCATGAGGATGGGAAATAAAAAGAGAAGAAACTAACCATTAAATAAAAAGTTGTAAATTCATTATGCCAATCATGTAACAATGGAGAGCGGATATCTGCACTAATGAAAGAAAATTCAGGAGAGCTAGTGGAGTTAAAATATTTTAAGGATATGACGTTGGTTTGTATGGCTATAGCAATCAATTCAATTGAAGAGCAGGGATCCGATATAAGTTGGACATGCGATAAATGAGTTCTTGGGGTGGGGGATTTTAATTAAATGATTTTTATTTACGAAAATTATATTAAGTTGAAGGGGATGGAGAAAAATGCATGTTAGTATATATGAATATGAAGCCCACTAATTTCAATTGTGAAATCAGCCTTAGATTGTTAAATTGATTTTGACCGTCTGGATTTTGACCATTTTAAAATGATTTCGATGTCTCCTTTAATTCGAACAACCACTAATTCTCCAACTCTTTGATATCGTAACCCCTCAAGCATTTCTGCGAGCTTCTCCTTAAACGACCTGTATTACTTTGGCCCTGCTTTTTAACTCCTTCCAATTGAAACTGTAGATCTTAAAATTTTTGTAGCTTTGCATTTTTTTTCAACTTGACTGAAGATCCAGATCTCAGTATTCTCCTACCTTTTCAAACGATCTAGGGTTTCTTTTGCCTTCTATCTACAGTTTAGGGGGAAAATCCGGTGTGAGTTTTATCAAATTCCGCCCTTTTTTTATTGTCGATTGGAGAGGTAAGTTGTGGAAATCACATATGGTTTCTACGGTTTGCTTTGATTCTAGGTGTTTAAGCTTTGTTGAATCTTCGATTTTGTTGCTTCTAAGAGCAATTTCAACCCCATGCTTCTCGACCTATTTGTTCTTTTTAACATTGTATGCATTTTACCCTGATCTGTTTCTCTGCTGCGCTTGGGCATGTTATGTAAGTTTTACCCGATATGTTTCTCTACATCATAGGGGAGGGGGTTGTGGGGTCCACTTGGATGGACCATCAGGTGGGCTCCACGGTGCACACACCTGAGAGAGAGAGGGAGTGAGAGTTGCTGGCCCGAAAATGAGGCCAAATCCCTATAAATTTTTTATTCTCTCTGGTCTTTTTACCCTATAATTGTTGTAGTCTCTGTATAACCATGTTTGTATGGCATTGCAGGTGCTCGCCATTAAGGCGACCTTTGAGGAGAACCTGAAAGAATTGTATCTCTGCTATTTGAAATCACCAAAAAACAGAGAATTCGGTCTCTCTCGTTTCTGGGAACACCTTAACTACAATGAGTATTTTTCAAACATCATCAATAAGAGAACAGGACAGCACCTTCTGTAAATTCATTTCCTGAGATGCTAAGATTTACAGTTCTGTAAGGGCTTATTGCTATTTTTGAGGGCAATGTATAATGATTGCATCATATCTTTGAGAAAACCTGGTTGAAGAATGGCTTGACATGTCTGTGCTCTCGAGATCATCTGGCATGAACCTTCTCCTGTAAAGTAACTGTTGTGCTCAGTGAAATAGTAACAGCTTGAAGATTTTTGCATCAATGTAAAGTTTTGGAGATCCTCGGTTTAACCCTTGCTGAACAATTGTGCATCCCGTTTCAGTTATACGGAGATCCATGCGAGACCAGTGTGTATATATGTTGCTAGTAATGATTTGCTTGAAGGCTGGAGTTGCGTGTGTTCGGTTGCAGTTCACTTGCATGCCTGAGCTCTGCTGAGTATTTGTCCTGATAAGGGCAACCTCAATGAAGGCACAAAAGCCAACTGTGGTAAGCTTGGGGGTTAATTTTTGCTACGCTTATGATTTGCTTGTGTCTAATATCCAAGTTTCTGTTTTTATGTATACAAGCCTTAGTGGCAGAATCTGCTGGTGTGATTTAGCAGTTAGGAACAAATATATGGGCATGCTGTAATGAGTAATCTCTACTGGCTAAAACGCCTTAGGGTTGTATTTTTTTTCAGAAAACACACTCTATTGAGAGGCTTGCAATTGTTTGTTTTCATGTTTCAATATGAGAAAATCTGATTTTGTAGAAGAGAGAAATTAATGTTATCGGTTTAATTTGTATGATAACATCTGATTTTGTTATCGGTTTAATTTGTATGATAACATGTGATTTTGTTACCAATGATTTTTACTTTGGAACGTAAGTCATATCTTAGTTTGCATTTATCTTTGTCATTTATGATTGTGTGGGTGTGAGTGATGTAGGCCCTAGGGTTAGGGCTTGCATAGATGCCAAAGCACGTATCAAAGACACTTCAAATTATATCCACAAAGATTTCTAACACGAGGAAAACCTCTCCAAGGGAAAATACCAATTTTTATTCAACTCCAAATCTAAAAATAATCTTGTATAATGCCATATAAATAGTAAAAGAAGACTTGAGCCCTAAGAAACCTAATTAAAATAGAAAACCAAATAAATATAAAACCTAATCCTAAATACAACTCATCTAATAAAACTATTAACTAATAACAATTAAATAAATATGAAAACTCCTAAATCTACTTAGGCCCCACACATCTGGCCATGAGGTCTACGTTCCATCATTCTCTCCCACTTGAAAAAGAACTCGACATCGAGTTCGGAAAATGTTCACCTGGATCAAAGATCAATCTAATGAACTTCCGATTTGTTGGGCGATCTATAACTTCTTGGCACAGCTTCATGCATAATTGCTTTTTATGGCTGAAATATGTGTTGATGTGCCTTACTTGTAGAACATGCACCATGAAATCAGAATCTCTGACTAGCCGCTGGACATCTCCCTGTTGACATAGTTGATCTCCAAAGACAAAATCAATAGGAGAATTAATGTAGGGAATATCAATAACTTGTGCTTCATCACTTGATATTTGCATTTCGGAGTTATTAGTACTCATAGGAGAAATTTCAAGGCCAACTGTAGATATGGAATCTCCTGTGTCCAACTTTGGCAGATCGGTCTGCATATCCGTTGTCCCTGGTTCCTCAACACAGTTTGTTATGTGTGGCGACTTTTCTTCGTGAAGCGTAACTTCCACTAGATGAGTCCTTTTAAGTATTCGCTCCACACGAATTGCTTCCCAAATATCTCATGGATGGTCTTGCAGTTAGTCATTCTCCCCACTATGTCTTGTCTTAAGCCTCGTATAAAACCAATGAAATCATGTTCTTCATCATCCTCCATTCCACGTGCATCTTGGAGTCGTGAAAATTCGTTAGAATATTCAAGAACGAACAATTCTTCTTGTTTCAAATCAAGAAATTGCTGAAAATAATTTTTATTTACAGTATACCATACTCCATATTGACACGCATATCTGACTCCTTAAAGTGCATTGTAGAACTTACTGATATAGGAATTTCATTATGGACTGACCTGATTTGTAGATCTGCTATCTACGATCACGCAGGCATAGTCGGATCTGAAATCTGACAGGAGATGAGCCCGATATCGCTAAAAAAAATTATGGCTGTCAATCTGGTAAAAATAATTGTTGACTGAAATTTGCTGATAGTATTGGGCTTCTTGTGTGAATGGGTCTCAGAAATCAACTTGAACTAAGCCTGGGATGGACTTGGCCCAAATGCTGATGAGTCCCAAAAGATAGCACGTGTGCTGTCCTTGGGAGTCGTGCAGGAATAGAAAAAAAAAAAAAAAAACCTTTTCGGTCTTACCTGCTTCCACTTGGAGAAAAACGAAGGGACTGAAAAAATAGACGATCGCTAGCCTCTGGAGATGACGACAATGGCGCTGGAGCTCGGGGACTTTCAACGATAGAGAAGCCCGGCGAAGGAGCTGCTGGTGCGGGACCATGATGGTGCACAGTGCGTCTCTTTCCTCTTCCCCTCTCTTTCTTCGCTGCCTTTCTGTCCTTCTTCTTTTCAGAGCTTCTTCTCCTCTTCTATGATCTCTCTCTATCGCTTTGTCTTTTTTGTTTTTTTTAATGTATGATCGAAGGAGTTGAGGGAGAGATGAAGATGACGACAACAGTAACGAAGAGCAGCAGGAATGCAACGGTAGTGACGAGGAATGCTGGCGAGCTCAACGAAGACAATGGGGTGATGGCGAGCGGGCAGACAACGTCGGCCGGCAGGTGGCAGGGGGCTCGAGTGTTAGGTATGTTTCTCGTCCTTTGCTGGGATTTTTTTTTGTTTTGTTTCGGTTGTGACTTTGCGATTAGGGATTTGGCGATTAGGGTTTCTGGATGGAGTGAGGGATTGACAGTGAAGGGGTGTGGTCGTGGGATGATGAACGGAATGAGGGATATGGGTAATCACGCCGACGATCGGAGATCGTTTGCTCTTATACCAATTGATGCAGGCCTTAGGGTTAGGGCTTGCTTAGATGCCGAAGCACGTGTCAAAGACACTTAAAATTATCTCCGCAGAGATTTCTAACACGAGGAAAGCCTCTCCAAGGGAAAATCCCAATTTTTATTCAACTCCAAACCTAAAAATAATCTTGTGCAATGCCATATAAATAGTAAAAGAAGACTTGAGCCCTAAGAAGCCTAATTAAAATAGAAAACCAAATAAATATGAAACCTAATCCTAAATACAACTCATCTAATAAAACTATTAACTAATAACAATTAAATAAATATGAAAACTCCTAAATCTACTTACGCCCCACACATGTGGCCATGAGGTCTACGTTGCATCAGTGAGCTCTCTAAAAATTGTAAAATGTCGGGTTATTTTCTAATTTGACGGTTTTATTGGGAATGTTATTGGAAAAATGTTTAGGAAATTAATTATACTTTTAACATTGTAAAACACAAGAAAAGAAAATAAAAATAGATAATGTTAAAATAGCTTTTGTATAGAGTCTGCTTATTTCATGTAATTGAATTCCTAGGAATTCTAACACTTTTATATTTGAAGAACCAAGGGTAAATGTCCAAAAATTGATAATTAAATATCCTCTTGTTTAATGGAAATTGAATCAAGGGAAGATGAAAATGAATACCCAGCTATGACCCTAGTAATTCAAATTCTAGGAAAGCCAAGGTTTTATCTGCATTGCTATCCTCATCTCTTTTAAAAAAAACCTTAGGTGGAGCTCATTTGAGCACGAATTTACTATGCATTTTATGCAAACAGATGCACATAAAAAAAATTTCCTGCTAAATTGCATAATGTTTAACCTTTTCCATTTTGTTTGGATAGTATTGTGGTTACCCAACGGCCCCCGATCTGGGTCCAACAATGAGACTTGGAACTTGGATCAATGCCTTCCCAACGAGGGTTATGGGAGGCTTTAGTGTGCCTGATGAATGATCAACCCCAGTAAGTAACTGCCCTAATCAGATTAGGGTTAAACATGTGATCTAGGTACTTGCCTATGGTATCTGGCTGTTGAAGTTTAATTGGGAAATCTTATCAATTGAATGGCCACGGTTGTTTAATACAGATGTCATCAATGGTAGGTGCCACCATATGGACGGTCTGGACCATCTTAGAAGTTAAAATGCAACCACAGGAATAAAATAAATGTTTGACCTTTGACACTATATATGCCTCAACTCCTCCTCCCTTGTTTTTGAGAACTCTCAATTTTGACTATATTTCTAGGATTTTTGAATGGTGCTGCCCGTGGCATAGCCAAGTAGAGGCATACTCATGATGACTTTTTTTATTTTTTTTTGTTTTCTATTGGGTCTTCCCAACTCCATTGTGGGGGTTGAGATTTCTCATTAATAGCTGTCTTTCTTAAAAAATTCCTCCCATGTGCTGCTTACCATGAAAATGTGTTGCTGCAGTCTTGTAGTGGGTGGATTTTGTACAAAGTGTGGACCCCACAGTGCTGATTTTGCTTACATGTATCGTGAGTTATTATATCTAAAAAAACCCCAGATCCTTTGCGGGTGGGCTTGTTGGAATTCTTTGCAACCAACCCTATATATCTATCAGTGGGACTCACCTCTCAAGTCCTACTGCCCCGCATGCTGGACCAAACATCATTATAATTGTGATTGAGCTCACTATCGGATCGATCACATGTAAAATACATGATGTCATTCATATATTTTACATTTGATCAATTTGATAGTGGGTTTAACTCTCATTGATGTGAGATTTAGCTAGGGGTGTACAAAAAAACCGTTAAACCGATACGAACCGGATGGTTTGGATCATTTTTGTAGTAGGGGTTTGGTCACGGTTCGGATTTCCTTGAAACCGCTTGGTTCGATTCGGCTTTCGGTTTAAAGAAAACAAAAAACCGTAACCGAATCGAACCGGTTCCTTTCGGTTCAGTTCGGTTTGAGCACATGGGCAACTCGATTCGATTTGGGAAAATAGAAAACTACTGGGTTCGGTTTGGTTGATGATTTCCCCTCTAAACCGATATGAACTACCCATGTGTACCCTTAGATTTAGCCCATAGCCAAAATAAGAGAATGCAGTGATTTTAAACAGTTCAAATTTAAAAGATGTGCTCCACTGATGGATTTATAAGGCTGACCTCTGAGAACTCTTTTGGGCACGTTTGTGTACCGCAACGGAGAACTAGTACAGCGGATTTCTCCCTTTTCTGTGAAAAAACAATTTCCAACCTCGATAAGAAAATCTTTCCAATAGAATCGTAGAAAATCTAGCTTATTCTTGCAGTTTTTCTTCCGGAAAGCAACCACGCCAAAAAATAAAAAAATAAAAATCTGAAATCCGTTTATGCAATCCTGACTTTTTATGTGGAAGACCAAATGTGCCCTTGTGCGACTTCTGAGATCGCGTGACTACTCGTACTCCAGATTCCAGTTAGTATGCTTTGCCATGGGTTGTCTTTTTCCCCTTTCTATCACGGGGGTGTGGTTCAGCTGCTAATAAAATATTAGGTCGATGCTCTTTTGTATTTATTTTAGGCTCTTTGCGTACACAGGTAGAGGCTTTGAACTGCTCTGCTTAGAGCCTGTAGATTAGAATAGTAATATCTTTTGAGAATCTTGCATATGGACCAAGGGCTTTCGAGGCCAACGAAAACTTAACAAGAAACCAACAAGAAATTCCGACCATTGACTTGAGGAATTACACACGTGAGCCCAGATTTCAAATGGTCCAGACTAGCTCGAGTGGTTTTTAGCTTATTGAACGTATTTTAAAACTACGATTTAAAGGGTTGTAGTTCGGGGTGAAAATCTGGCCAAGCACAGCCCGCCCAAGATCGGGTCCAGTTGTGCCCGAGCCGGGCCAGCGTGGCCCATGTCTGATATGCAGGCTGTGCCGTGCCGGGCCCAACCTCTTGGGGGTCAGCCCAGCACGGCCCTGGTCATGCCTTGCTGGGCTGGGCCCCAATCGGGCCTGAGCCGTGCTGGCTATGGGCGGCCCACAGATCCCACCCCACCCCACCCTTTTTTTTTTTTTTTTTTTTTTTTAAAGTGTTTGTCAATTTCTTCAGTTGCTTGGGGATAAAGAGCAGATTTGAAGGGAAGATTGATAGGGTCACAAGGTAGCTGCTAGGAGCTTGTATCGCTGTTAGCTCAAGCAATGCCCAACTGTTTCAACGACGACATCAGCTAGCTTGAGGTGAAACTTTGTATTTTGTGAACAAGTAGGGCCTAAATATAGAGTTTCTAACTTGCTGCTCTTTGATTAAAGGAACTACATTTGGATATGCTTGTAGATTCTGACTTTGTACAGATCTGACATGGGGGGGGTGGTTTTTCAAAAAATGAGACTTCTCGTGCCGGGCCGGGCCGCCCACAGGCCTAGGGGGCCTGGCCCAGCACAGCACAAGTTTTATTCTTGCCGAGGCCTGGCAGCCCTGGCCCAACACTGCCCGCTGGGGACTGCCGGGCCGGGCCGGCCCGTTGACCAAGTCAACGAGCTCAGGCACGGCCCATGCATGGTTTTTTAGTGCCGGGCCTGTGCTGGGCTTGGGCCGCCCGCCCAGATTTAGACCCTTAGTTGTAGTTGCGCCCAGGCCCAACATCTTGGCTCGACAAGACATGGAATTTCTCAATATGTTTGCCTCATCATATACTTTTCTCACGCCCGAAAGAAAGGAAAAAGGTTTGCTTAAGACACAGTGACGACTCAAAGCCTTGTCTAACCAAATTTTGAGTCTAATTTTGTAAGAGGAGGACCCAACTACATCCATGTAGGGGGGCAGGGCGGGGGGGTGGGGGCGTCACACCCATTGGACCTCAGTCTGCGCCCTTCAAACAAAAATCCTGAGTCCGCCCAGGTAGGGGCTTATTTTGCCTAAAGATCCTATTGGAATTTAAAGTCCTCGTTGCTCTGGGTCAAAACCCTGATCTTGTTAGATGCACGGCTTCCACAATCTGAAATTACATAGCTCGGCTCAGATGGTCATGACCATGCAGAGGGAGCAATCGGTCAGACTCGTTTGGTGACCTTACTTGGTGACGAAAGATCCATGTTGACTTGGCAAGTTGTGGCTAATCAGAACATGTTACTGAACAATGGCCTGAGACCAGGTTGGTTGACAACTCAAGTATCACATGCAGTGCTGACTTGTTAATACAAATTTATAATCACTGAAGTTTGAGTTACGTTTCAGGCTTTACTCTGAAATAATACCTATCTGCAAGCTAAACCCGACCTGATCATCAACCCTGTGTGAGCTCACTTGTTATGGGTTAGCCCTCCTAAGCTGGAGCTTAGCTCATTCTAAGCTGAAGCAATGTTGATCTCACAAATCAAAGTCTATTATTGTTATTTTTTGCATGATGATCGTCCCCAAAATCAAGATAAATCCAATCAGAACTGGATTTTCCTATACTATCATGCAAAAATTAGATATAATGAACTTTGATTTGTGAAACCAGCATTATTTCAGTTTAGGATAAGTTAAGCCAACACTATTTCAGTTTAGGATAAGTTAAGCTGCAACTTATGAGAGTCATGCTCTCTCTCTCTCTCTCACATCTAATCCTATCAACCCTTAGAATCCACTGTTCACATCTTTCACTTATGGATCTCATAGGTGGTTAGATTAGTTGGGTCCAATGGGCATCGTGTTTTTAGGAAAATTTTGTGGCCTAACTGCCATGGGGCCCACACCAGTTGAGGTCGGTGGTGTGCCGCGGATGAACTCCTAATAAATTTTGATATGGTAGAATAGATAGGGATAAAACTCTTGGATGTAGAGTTTGGATCAGTATCATGATCGGACTCCTGGTTTCTGTAGAATTCTCATGTTGGTTAGGAGGTGTGGGATTTCAGGAGGAGTAGAGTCCATAATAGTCGTGACCATGGTATAAAATATCGGCCGATACCGGTTCATATCGGCCGATATGAACCGGTATCGGCCCATACCGGTCCGATATTTTGGTGAGATATCGGTCTCGGTATCGCATACCAAAATATCCCCAAAATATCGGTCCATCTCGGCCGATATTTTGAAAATATCGGTTTAATCGATATATCGGCCGATATATCGGTCAATCTCGGTCAAAATATCGGCTGAGATGGAATAATGGTAAAAAAATCCTTAAAATTTTACTTTTTTCCTCATTCTTCCCCCACATTCTTCCTCTCCCCTCATCTCCTTGGAACAACCCTTCCTCCTTAGCTCATTCTCTTGCATATTTCCAATACTATTTCTTGAAGAATTCATTCTATTTTGATAAGAAAATCAACATACTCCCTTATTTTAACTATTATGTATTTTTTAACAATCCATACCGAATAGATGATGATGATGATGATATCGAGCTTGGGCGACACTCCACTTGGAATTAGGCTGTTATGCTCATCAATTTCTCTCTCTAGTCTCCCTTAATTTCAAGCAAACAATAAACCTTTTGATGTCCAAGTGCCTTTTGATTTATTCATCTCACTATCATGTTTCAGATTTTAATATTTTATCTTCATGGTCTTGGATTTCACAACTTATTTGATGATTGACTTAGTATCAAATAATACTTGATATGTTATCTTTATTTTGTTATATTTTACATTAATAAATTGATCTTGAGCCAAAATAATAGTTACATTATATAAAATACTGGAGAAGACAGCGAGTCAACGACATAGACAGGACTCATGACTTATAGTGACCGATATTTTGATTTATTGTTATTACTAAAGGGAAAAAATATTGTTTTCCAGCATTTTCTAATATTCTGGATTTTTTGGATATTTTTGTGAATTTTTTTGGATTAAAATAAATTTTCACACCGCGATGACCGCGGCGGACCGATAACCGCGACCGATACCGATATGATATTGGTTTTTTGCCCCGGCCGATACTGCGACCGATACCGCGATTTTGAACCATGGTCGTGACTCCTAGTGATTGCTTTATATGAGGGAGATAGGAATACTTGGTGCCCGTTGTGCCTGTTTGGCAACTCTATTATCCACCTCTTATTGTCTAAAAGAGGTTTGAAAAAGTAAAAAAATATGTTTGGTAACTGGACAACATCCTTCAGTTGGAAACGCATAAAGACGAAATCCATTTGTTTCAAAAAGCAACAAAAAGTGCCAGATTTGAAACAAACGTACAGATTTGAAGCGCGGGCATTCGCATCGAGTTTAAATGATCTATATTACACCAGAACACACAAAGGTTCTCGGCAAGTTTGGTTCCGATACCCATATGGACCAACAGTTCTTTTATTGCGTGAGCCACCGTCATCTGAGATGACCCACTAATATTATACTACTTGCATGATCCCACAATATTATGTTACTCAAGTGGGTCACCTTAATATTTGGTTTGATTGTTAATCGAAAGACATTTTGATATCTCAGAAGTCTAAGTAGGTTGTGTATAGTCTATTTGTGATCCTTTAACCAAATATACATAAAATGTTCTAACTTGTATAAAAAAAAAAAAAACTAAATATACAAGTATTTTAAGCTGTGAAAATAAAAAATTAACAAGTAGTTTGAGCTATGAGAATCAAAATTATTGTATCGATATTTACTCATATATATATATATATGTGTGTGTGTGTGTATATGATTTCATTGTAACTTGTATATAAATTTAACAAGAAGTTTAAGCTGTGAGAATCGAAAATTAATTTATAGATAATTTACTCATATATTGTTGAATTACTGTGTGTGAATTTCTTTTTAATGAATTATATTATACTATGAATTTATATTCCGATGATTACACAAATGGTTTACAATTCAATCAATGGATATATATATATATATATTTTATTCATCAGTACTTTTATATTAATTTAATTTATTATTCAACCTGCATTGGATTTGACTTGTGCATCTCACGGGCTTTATGCTAGTATAAATTTATGTGTACATATTTGTACAGGTGGATGCTATATACATGGATGCTTTTATTTAGCAAAAAGAGGAAAATTTAGTAAGCAGTGAAGGCCTCCTCATCGTATGTTTTTTTATTATTGTGATTTGGGTTGGGTTACTCCCACTAGCGTGGGTTCAATGGGGTCCCGGGCCCCTTAGTTGGGGTAAAGAAAAAAAAAAAAATCCTAAAAGTGAATAATGATTGTATTAATGTAAAATGGTGAAGATGTGCCGTTCGAATAAGATGGGTCAATCGATGCCTTAAAATCTTAAAATCTTTAGCCCTTGATTAAATGTTCTTTTTCTCAAATAAAACCACATTATAGAGCAGGTTTGCAGCAGTAACGCAGACAAACAGACACTTCATGGACAGCTCAATGAACTAGGCAGACTCCATTTAAATTGCATCAAGAGAACCTTTAAGATAAGGTACAAGCACAACTAATGTTAGTTAAAGAGATAAACAAGAACAATAAACATCCATAATCCTATCAACATTCACTTGGATGACAGCAAATCTGTTAATACTCCAAAAAGTTCGGAGAATGCAGGAGAAATGCCATCTGTCCGTCCTTGGAGGAAAACTGTGTACTTTTCAAAGTCTCTTTTGACCTTTCCTTTTAAATTATTAATATCAAACTATGAAACTAGCAGCAATGCCCCTACCTCTCTACCATCATTGGGATGCCCCAGTTGGGCCCATAGGCAACTTCACATGTGAGGACAGTTCTCACACAAAGAAAACTTAAAATTGTTAACAATCTCTAATCTGTCAAAAAGAATTCATTTTGAAACTAATTAACAAGTTAATCTATATAGGCTAACTAGTTGGATTATACAATGAATTCCAGCGAGATATAAATATGAAAGTGTAGCTAGTGCTAATAAGCTAGCCAATACATATAAGGAGTTTATTGTGAGCAAGTCTTATTTTCCTAGTAAGATGGGTTCACTTAGTGCCTGTATATTTTATGTAATTGAAAGTACTATAATTTATAAGACTTTATTTCTATAAGTGGATAAAAAATGGAGAATTAAAATCATATTTTGAAAAATCACCCCTCCTGTAACCTCTCCTTTGATTGAAATTGAGTCAACGGGGAATATAGGAAACGAATAACCAATCATCCGCAATGAAAATCTTAAGAAATTCAAGTTCTCATCTTCTACTTTATATTCTTCACCCCTCACCTCGTGTTCCTTTCTTTCCTTCACCTCTTAAAGTTATGGCTTATGTTTAGGTCCACTTTTTTGACCCGAATGAAATTTGATATATATAACGAACTATTCATATGCATCCATTCCTCACAATATTAAAGTGGGGACAACATAGTGGGGCCGGCTTTATAAAACATTTGAACTACCTACATACATGGGAACTCTTTAAGTATAAGTCTTCACATATCCAAATGGATTGGACCACTGGATCGAAGGTCAGTTTTTTTCTTTAATAGTAAGGTGCTAAATTTTTAAACCACTTCTCTCTGGGTTGGTTGAGTAGTCAGGACCACGGTTCTTCTTTCTTTCGGAGCAAGAGATCTTGGTATCGACCCCCAATTCCCCTTTCTGTAGGAACGGAAGTTTGAGTCCACTAGTGCTACTACTTGGGGGCCACAAGAGTAATACCCAGCTTCTCTCTGGGCCCGGAGGGGTTAGTTCGACCAAAATGGTTGAGAACCCTCAATTAGTAAAATAAATAAATAAATTTGTGAACCACGGATAAAGGGATTAAAGGAACATAAAATTGACCTCAAACTTGATATATGGGCCCATTCAAGATGTCTCTTTCTATTCATCCAAGTTTTTTAATTAGTGGGATCCTGTGGGCCCCATTAAATTTGTCTGCGAGGAGTAGTTGCGAGTGACAACATAGTTGTGAGTGGGGCCCATACGAATTTTCCCCCCATATTCCCTCTCCCAATTTCCCACCCCCCTTCCCAAACACCCTCTTTGATGGCATTCACCCCCCATTTTCCCCTCTACTTTTTCCTCCCTTCATTTTAC
This sequence comes from Persea americana, assembly GCA_029852735.1. Lineage (NCBI taxonomy): Eukaryota > Viridiplantae > Streptophyta > Magnoliopsida > Laurales > Lauraceae > Persea > Persea americana. The sequence continues at coordinate 72,076,160 of CM056809.1, forward strand.
ACCCTTCCCAAACAAAGGGTTAAAAGAGCTCAAGTGAAATATCATATACGCTATGTATGTTATGATATGCGATTGCCATCAGGTGAAGAGCCTAAACTAGAAAGTACAGTTTCTTTTTAAACAGAAATCCATCATAATCATCAGAGTACAAATGATCATGGGTGGGCCTTGATGGGATGTTATGTCATTTTTATTGTAATTCCCAAATTACCCTTTGAGACCGAGAAGAGAGAGAGAGGAAAAGAAAAAACCTTCCTTTTACGACATTGGGGTATATGGCATATACCCGAGCCTCGATTCTCTCCGCAACAGCAGAAATTCAAGACCACACCAAAGCATTGAAAACAGGAAACACCAACGATTCTATCTCTATATCCTTCTCCCGCTTTTCACCCATTCCTTCTCTCCTCCTTTGCTTTCCTCTCCCACAAATCTCAGGTCTGTTTTTTCATCTCTTTTCTCTCTTGCATTTCATTTCATTTCATTCATTTTCTTGTGTAATTATTTTCCTACCCATCTTTTGGACTTTTTTTTAAAATGGGTTGTCTTGAATTTCTTTGGAGATGTGATGGTGTACAGTGATGTGTTTGACCCAGTTCATGTCATCAATGTTTTTTTTCTTTTCATTGTTTCATGGGTTGTTTGTTTTGAAAAAAATTCTGATCTGGGGTTGTCTTTTTTTGGTTATTAGGAATTGAGGATGTTTGGATTTGATGTTTCTGTTCTGATCTCTTGTGTTAATGATCTTGGGTTTTGAGATTTGATGATGTGGTTGTAGTTTAAGATAGGATTCATCTGCATTTGTAGGTGGGAGATGTATTTTCTATTTTTGAATTGTGTGAGAAATGTTGGTTTGTTTGAAGGGAATGAGAACTGAAGCTATCTATCTGAGACTTTTTTTCACTAATGGCTTGGAGGTTATTGAGGATTTGACCATTATTGATTCCTCGGTTTTTTCATCTATGTCTTGGGATTTGGTGCTTGATCCGTACCATACTGTTTTAAAGTTTGGAAGCATCTGCATTTTTTTTCTTTTATTTTTTAAATACATTTGCATTGTGCTAGAAATGCAGCACCTTTCTTTTTTGTTTGTCTGATGGATGGAAACTGGAAAAAAATATCGTGTTGGTTTTTATTTTTGCGGTCTTTGAATGCTGATCTGAATCAATAGATGGGTTGGAAGGGCGAAGAGGAGGAATTGGGGTTTAGATAGTGATGGACATGTTAGGATGGGTTTTGAATTGTGGGGCTGTTGCCTTCCAGAGGACATCAGTCACCAATCATTTAATCAATTGGGTTGAAATTGATCATGGTGGATGGCATTGGTGAGATAAATTCAATTTTTTTTTTTTTTTTTTGTATTATGTAGAAGCATCCTTTTCTATTACAGCCAGACATGATAATTTGATTTATGGTATTTGGCAGACTCTAGAAATGCACTGACACATTCTTCACTCTTTTGTTATATATTTCCAATCTTTGTGGCAGTTATGACATTTATAGTTTTAGTAGATGTGTCAATCTGGATATAGATTCGCTGGTCCAAAGGTCGCTGGATTGCTGGAGAGAGAGAGAGAGAGAGAGAGAGAGAGAGAGATTCTGCACTCTTTTGTATATATTTCCAATCTTTGTGGCAGTTATGACATTTATGGTTTTAGTAGATGTGTCAATCTGGATATAGATTTGCTGCTCAAAAGGTCGCTGGATTGCTGGAGAGAGAGAGAGAGATTTTTCAACCAATTGCTTCATTTCATGTTTGCATCACAACTATGGCGCTAAAATAGTTGCCCATGGAGGGGACAACCTCAAGGAAGCAAATGCTAAATTTTTTTTAAAATCTCCCCACCCCAATTGCTTCATTTCATGTTTGCATCACAACTATGGCGCTAAAATAGTTGCCCATGGAGGGGACAACCTCAAGGAAGCAAATGCTAAAATTTTATTAAAATCTCCCCACCCCATTGAATAAGCTGCAGGCAGGTTGCTATTGAAGATTTTCATTAACAAGTTTTAGATGATGCAAGTTGAAGGTGCAATGGGCGTTTGCAAGTCAATTTTGAGAAGTATTCTATAAAGAACTGGTTGGAATAGTTAGAGAAGAAAATACAGTGTGCCATTATCGGAAGATAACAAGGGCCATACCTGCATCTCCATTTGTTTCACCATTTTCTCTTTCTAACACTAGTTCCTTTTGTCAATGGCAATCTTATGCTGTTATGAACTTCAGCAAGAAGAATTTCATGCAGTGTCATTATTTGTTTTTTCCCATAAAAGAAAACTTATGACGATGTGAGCATTAACAATGTATGGTTTATATTGGTTAAAACAGAAAAACTGTTTCATTTACTGAGGCCCTCAATTCTTTTTGGGGTATCTTTTCGACAACTATTCATCTGCTGAAACCTTGTGTAGATAGGGGATGGTCCAGAATTGGAAGATCCTAGTGCTTTGCTCTTCTGCTTCTGGATCTTCTGTATCGTCTTTTTAAACAATATTTGTTGTTTGCATTCTGTAGCTATAGTGTTGATACTGGGTGTTTGATAGCCCACTCTTGGGGACTTCTTGGTCGTCATCCATTTATGGTAGAGCCGTTCAGAACAAAGTTCAGTACCACCAAACCATGGGCTTCATATGCATTCTATCCACTGTGCACTTGCTGTGCTTTAATACTATAATTCTTCAAAAAATTTGTTCTACCTGGTTCATGTTGTACCAACTATATTTCTTCTTAAAGAAATTGTGAGCTGACAAAAGAAAGTACAGGTGCAACTCACCTAGAAGAAAGGGAGAGCATGCTAGATGTAACTTCACTCTCACTGGGGATTTCGCTTCACTATAGGGTTTGTAATTTATTTGTTGAACTTATCCTTGAATTCTATAAACTTTATTGTGGATTTATCATTGCCTCCTGCAGTTGGTTCGTGTTTACATCATGGAAGCAGATGAAGATTTTGGTGGTCTAGAATAGTATTTTGTCAGATAGACTCTATATGGGTTTTTCATGCATTGATACCGGCCGAAGTGTTCCATCGTAAGCTTTTAGAATGGATTAGAGTGACAGCTGAAACTTTCAAGAGCCAGAGCTATTTTGCATCTTTTTGTTGACTTTGGCTGATAGAATATTACTTTTGATCTGGCTCTTGAGATTCCCTGGTGAAGTGTATCTTGTAGTTTAGATAGTGTTAAGTGTTAAGACCTATGGAGGGTTCCACATTGCCCTTAGGCTCAATAAAACAGATACCCACACACAAATCTTCTTCAAATAATTCCCAGAAGGATCTGTGGTTTGTCACAAGAGAAGGATCATTATCTGAATTAGATGCTGGTTTGCTACTGCTGAAAAAGAATGGTGGAAATATTGATGCAAGGAATGCTTTTGGTCTCACTCCTCTACACATTGCAACATGGAGAAATCATGTGCCTATGGTGCAGAGATTACTTGCTGCTGGTGCTGATCCCAATGCCAGGGTTTGTGTTTCACAGTTTTTGTCATTTTAACATACTGTGTCAGATACTGCATATAATCTGTAACCTTTTAAACTGTGACTAATTGCATATAGAATCGGGTTTGATTTGCTAAATGGTATCCATAAAAGGTTCTCTTTGTTTCTTCTTTTGTCTTTCCATATTCCCTTCTAAGCCATCTTCAAGACGCTTGGCTACGCAAAACTATGAGTTGGTTAAGTGGAAGATACCTTAGGGCACGTTTGTCTACATGCTTTTCCATAGAAAAAGCGTGGAAAGTGGAATCATTTTTGCACTTGTACACTTATATCAACTCTGGTAAATGCCCATTGAGAGATTTTTGCTGCAGTCACTGGGAGATTTTGCTGTATTTGTTATACTCATCGCTGGTTATTTATTTTACGATTTTTTCCTTTTTTCTTTTGAGCTGAATGGTTTCAACAAACCTGACGCTCCAATCCTAGCCAAAATTGTTTGCTCTCTTGAAAATTGCGATGTGTAATAGATTTGGGGAAATGCAAGTTGTATGCTTCTTGGAACTCTGCTAGTGTCAATATATTTTTCTGGCAATGATAGGTGTTGATTTGAGATAATAAGGCCCATTCAAAATAATAATAATAATAATAAGGTCCAAAGATTACATCTTACCAAAAAAAAAAAAAAAAAAAAGGCCCAAAGATTACTCTTTTGGATTTTTGGGAGGAAATACATTTCATAGTTTTCAATGAATCTTTTTTCTTATTTCTCGCAACATGACCCATTAACTTCCTTTCAGGATGGAGAATCAGGCTGGAGTAGCCTTCACAGGGCTCTGCATTTTGGGCATCTTGCTGTGGCAAGTGTTCTTCTTCAATCTGGTGCATCCCTTGTGTTGGAGGATTCTAAAGGTCGTACCCCTGTTGATCTCCTTTCAGGACCTGTGCTACAGGTTGTTGGAAATGGACCAAAATCAGGTATGCTACTATTTGTTTATGATTGGTGCCCACTGTTTTTCAAGGGGCTCTTCTATTTTCACTCTCTTAATTATCAGTGACCACGTTCTTTTGCACCTGTGGTATATGCATATAAGTATCCAACTCACCCTCTGTTGGCATTACCTTGAATGCGCTATAACCCACCCAAATTTGAGTGATCCTTTCTCTTTTTTTTTCTTTTTTTTCATTTTTTCATTTTTTTTTAATTTTCTTTTTTCGGGCAGAAGCAAACCGAACATTCTAACAGTCATATTTGAGAACACGAAAAGAGAGTGGATGGTGTTTCAGATCACTTCATCAATAGGATTTTGGTCTTTGGTGCATTGGATAACCTTGTTCAAATATCGTACATGAGTGATAGTTATGGAAATAGTAACTGATAAATTCAGGGGGAAAAGGTGTCCAACAGCTCGAAATTTCTCTTTTCTTTTTTTTACTGCCATCTATGCTCCTTTTAGTATTATGAAATTGCTCCTTCATATGGAACAGTGCTAATATTGTTGATTCATATGTATATGGTCTTGTGTTTATTTTAGTTGCTACAGAAGTCTTTAGCTGGGGTAGTGGTACAAACTATCAACTTGGAACTGGAAATGCACACATACAGAAGCTTCCAGTGAAAGTTGATGCACTTCAAGGCTCTTATATCAAGATAGCGGCTGCTGCAAAGTTTCACAGTGTAGCAGTTGGTGCTAGTGGCGAGCTGTACACCTGGGGGTTTGGAAGGGGAGGTCGCCTTGGACATCCAGACTTTGATATTCACAGGTGTACTTGGAAGATTGCTTAGAATCTGCTTTAATCGTTTTTATATGCATGAAGGATAGCTATTTGAGATCAAAGATGAATGACTTCTTAGAAGGAGAATGACCTTATGCAACTCATTCTTATTCTCAACTACCCATCCAGCATGCCCCACTTAGATTGGCCATGGTTCATAAATTCCGTAGTTGGATGATCCTCCTTCTGATTAATGGCCCAAAAAAGAAGTCATAAATCATAATAAAAGAACTTATTTCATCTTTTTTCCCCTTTTAACCATTTTTTAGATTACTGTTTCTACACGGGAATTATCTGATTGGTGCAATTATTATTATTATTATTATTATTATTATAGTGTCTGCTAACTGTTGGTCACATCCATTGAACAATCTAGAATTCTAGACTAATTATTTCACTTTTTGTGCTAACTGCTAAATGCACCAACTATGCATCATGATCCGATGTAAAAGAGTAATTATGACCTTTTTTTAATGAAGCAGTTTGAATTCTTTTTGTGAAAGTTCTTATCAAGAATCACTTCCAAATTTCTACTATAGGAATTCACCTTTATCTGATCGGTGTGAATTTTTCTCTGGTGGCTTGCCTACCATTGGGGACATCCAATGAACAATCTAGATTGATAATTGCACCAGTCCTCTGCTAAACACAACTTATTTCCACATTAATTTGGTACAAAAGAGTAGTTATGATTCACTTTCATTCCTTTTTTTATATAAAGAAGTAATTGTGATGTTATAAAAAAAATGAAGTAATTGGGATCCTTATTGTGAAATCTCTCTCTCTCTCTCACTCTCTCTCATGGTATTCCTGTGAAATTTCTTAGCGCTCTCTCTCTCCCGAATGGTATTCCTGTGAAATTTCTTAGCAAGAACAATTTCTAAAATTTACTGTAGGAATTATTTATTATATATATAGATGGTGCAAATATTTTTATGGTGCCCTGTGAACCATTGGGCATATCTGAGGAATGGTCTAGATTGATGATTTCATTATTCATGTGCTAAATGCATCTCATTTTCACCATGATCTGTTGCAAAGTGTAGTTATAATCCTTTTCTTTTTCCTGGTCTGTAATGGTTTTAAGCAAAAGAATGCTCGTAGAGAATATATAAAATATTTTATAGAACAGGTATTTACACAGTAGAATGCTTAAATTTGAATTTTTTTAATGGTAACTTTCATTAGAAGGGAGAAAACGGTACAAGAGAATTATACTGACCACCACACCACAAGGAAATAAAACCGACCATAAAAAACAAACCAGCGCAAAACCAACTACCAAGACCACAATTGGGAGGACAGTAATCACTATTCAAAGCCAGGTCACTTCTCTCCAATTTCTAACAATTTGTTCTATTGAATACCCTTTGAAAGAGCTGTTAGACAACACCCAAGAGGCAACTGTGAATTTATTTTTTTTCCTTCAAAACGCTATTATCTGCTGCAACCCCCTTAAAACATCTTGAATTTATTTCCTTCCAAATGATCCAAATTACTGTGAGGAAAGACAACCTCCACATCTCCTTTCCTCTTGACGACTCTATAGGGTTTTTCCACGATATGAAATGATCCAGAATGCAATTTGGGAACACTCAGGTGCACCCAAACCAATCAGCCACTGAAGACCATAACATTCTAGCATTGCTACAGTTAAGTAGAAGATGATCGACTGATTCCTCATCATGCAAACACATAGGACAGCCATTGACCATTTTCTTCCCTCTTTTCCTTAAATTACCCATCGTGAGAATTCTCTTCTGAAGCACCAACCACCCAAAGACAACGACTCTTGGTGGGCCTTAAGCTTCCAAATGTTTGCCATCGAGTTCCCGATCCCGTCACTTTTATTAATGACCTCAAAGAAAGAGGTGATAGAGAAGGAGCCATCCTTGGAAGCATTCCATCTTTTGTCCACTCCATCCTGAATTTGGACCCCACTTAAGAGGTTAAGCAACGACGTATATTGATTCAGTTCGTTATCTTTAAGATTTCTCTTCAAAATGGGGTTCCAATCATAGTGATCACCTGACCTCATCATGTAGCAATGTATTTTAGCCTTTTTATTTGCAGCAGAATTAAAAATGCCTAGGAATTGAGTAGCCGATGCTCCATCTCCAATCCAGTTATCCAGCCAAAAAAAGATTCTGTCACCTGTTCCAACTCGATATCTGATTTGAATAAAAAAGGATCATAATTTGATACTTAAGCAGTAGAATGCTGGTCATCCAGCCCCAAATTGGACGACCAGCAAACTATCTCTCTATTTCTTATTCTTCACCCTCTTTTTTCCATTTTCTTTCTTTCTCATCTTTCATCTGTTCCATACATCATCTCTCAGACACTGTTTTACTTACGCCATTGAAGACTCAAATCACACCAACCAAAAGGCAAAAATGGGTCTCCCGAACAACAGGCCGCTTGAACTTTGTGCTGCCTCTCCTAATGATTGCGGAAAACACTACATACGCTGCTAATCTTAAAGAATTGGTTTTACATACTGGAAGTAATCGGACATTTGAGGAAGAGATGACTGTTGGTTTCATTCTCTATATTGCAAAGAGCACTTGTGCTCGATATCATTGAATGCCCTCCCCCACTCAGGTGAATAGCTCACTGTGAGAACTTTTCCCTTTAAAATCAGCCAAGAAAAGACTTAGATAGGAATTTTTAGAAGGGGCATATTTTCCTAATCCTCTAAGTCCCTGCAAATAAAAGCGTTGTTTAGGAATGACCAATACCGCCCTTCTTTCACGTCTGATGCACTCCTAAAACTGATACTATACAAATTTCACTTCCAAGTTCCAACCACGCATAACACTCATTGACCGAAGATTTTTTGTTAGTCAGTACCTTGTACAATCCTGGAAATTGGACTCTCATGGAGACTCACCCACCCTTACATCTTCCAAAATAAGGACTCTACCCTTATCCCTTCTTTAAAGCCCATCATTTATGGAAAACACCCCTGCCTGATTGCACTTGTCCGGTTTCCCCCCCTCGAAAATCAAATACTCACACTCTTGACAACTTGGATCAATGGAACTTGGAATGAAGAACTCTTACATTCGAGAGAAATGTGAAAACCTTGGGATCCTGAATGAAGAGTTGGCATTTAGCTGTTTGGCAGCTAACCACCATCATTGTTACCAGTGACATTTTGAAAATATCAAGAATTGTGATGTATGCCTAAAACAGCATTTTTCCCGATAATATCACACTGTTTTAAAAAATTTGCTAAAAATGAAAAAATTGTGAGAAAATATAAAAAATTGAAATAATAATTGGAAAGATGGGAAAAACTTATAAAGATATTTTTAGCTGTATATATTGGTTTTATCTATTATTTTTAATTATTTAAAAATAACTTATATTGTGTAAGATTTTCGTGTAATATCCAAGAAAATCCCAACTTTAAAAATATCCTGATATATTCTTGAGATGTTAATTTCCCTAGAAAGATATTTGTGACAATGTGGCTAACAGCGCAGATTTCTGTGAAATTCTTCACATCCATAGGATGAGTGAATGAATTTGTGACAATGTGGCTAGCAGTGCAAAGTTCCATGGAACTCTTTTCACATCCCTAGAATGAGTGAGATTCCACCTTCTTGTAGGATAAGTGAGATCCTTAGATCTGGAATATTGTTATTTCAGGAACTCTTCTGTGAGTTCCATACACCTATTCAAGCATGGGAACTTTATTTAAGTTCTCTGGGTCCAGGACATCTGTGATTTCTTCCCTGCACTCCAAGAACATTGTGATTTTTGGTGTCTATATTGTCCCCGACTAAGTGGAATGGTTATCCAACTGTTTGGGCGAAAAATTAAAGCCGATTGTCATTTGTGATACATTTTTTTTTTTTGAATGGTTACTTTGATTAATAAAAGCAAACAGTACAAGAGATGAATACTGACAAGCAAAAACAGGAGCATAGAAAAATAAAATAAAATCAAGAACCTAAAACCAACAACCTAGGACCCTGCTTAAGAGAGCACCAGCTCTTTCCATTGATACACTATTTGATCTATGGAGTACCCTTTAAAAGACGGGTTGATGGACACCCAGAGAGCCACTAAAAACTTGGTTTTGTCCACCAATCTACTTTCGCTGGATGATATCCCTTCAAAACATCTTGAGTTCCTTTCCTTCCAAGTTCCATATCATCCAGATTACTGCCAGAAATGTCAACCTCCACATCTCCTTTCCTCTAGGATACCCGAATGGAGCCTTCCAAGCCTAGAAGAGCTCGAGGAGAGAATTAGTGAGGACCTAGCTACAGTCAAACCACCATACCATTGACATCCAAATAGATTGAGCTGTTTTGCAATTCAGCATGAGATGGTCCACGGATTCTTCGTAACTCAAGCACAGAGGGCAGCTATTTACTATAGTCATCCCTTTCCTCCTTAAAATATCCACAGTAGGAATTCTTTTCCGGAGGGCCAGCCACCCAAAGACGATCACCCTTGGGGGAGCCTTCAGCTTCCATATGCTGTACACTACACTCCTCTCCCTCGGATTGTTAAGAATAGTCTTGAAGAAAGAGGAAATTGAAAAGTCCCGTCTTTTGAGGCTTCCCCCACCCTCACGTCTCCCCCACTATCCGGGGTGTTTATATCATTCAGGAGGTTTAGGTGGGATTCTTCATAGTTCTTCAGGTTCCTTTATATCATTCCAGAGGCTTCCCACCAAACCACCTGCCCTCCAATTCTATTCATACAAGAATTGACCGTTGCTTCCTTATCCTTCGCACACCTAAACAGATCCAGGAATTGAGTACTCATAGTCCTTTCTCCATCCCACCGATCTTTCTAAAAGAGGATCCTCTCCCCTGATCCTATTTGGTATCTAATGTTCTCAATGAAGAGCTTCTTTACCGAGAGGACTCCTTTCCAAATTGCAGACGAGTTCATTCGGGCCTCTTGGACTTCCCATCCATGTCTCAGAAGATTATATTTCCTTTCCAGCACCTGTTTCTAGAGACCATCTGTACCTTCTCCTATCCTCCACAACCATTTGCCAAAAACGGCTTGATTCATCTGTGATACGTCCTCCACCTGTTGCCTAATTGGAGTCTTGACAGCTTGGTGACCATTATATAGGGTATGTAATCTATCTTTGAATTCTTGGGCACACAGTTATACAATCTTCCAACGTTACCCTTATGATTTTTTTATTTTTTTTTGAATGGTATTGTTATCCTTATGATGTCAACATCCAACTTGCAAGTGGTTTCAATATTCTAGTTGAACGATTGTTATCCGTTTCATTTGTGATTTTGGGTGGCCAAAGTGTCAGACCACAGCACAGAGCACATTAGGTGGATTACTGTTTCTCTACTTTGTGCAAATTCAATATCTTAGATTATGTGTTTTTTTTTTTTTTAACCACCTCCCAACCACACGGAAATTCAGAAAAAAATGGAAAAAGAAAAAAAAAAAAACAGAAATAGTCTCCCATCTTATTCTCTACCCTCCCTCTTTCCTTATTTTTGCACTGAACACATGATAGACAGGATAAAATCATGTACAATTTGCAGTACATCCAAACACACTTTAGATCTCCATGTTGGGAGTGCTAACTTGTGATCATTTGCAGTGGTCAGGCTGCAGTGATTACCCCTCGGCAGGTAACATTGGGGTTAGGTTATCGCCGTGTGAAGGCTATCGCAGCTGCTAAACATCATACTGTTATTGCAACAGAAGCTGGTGAAGTGTTCACTTGGGGATCAAATAGAGGTAACAATCTGATTATTTGATGACTATCAATGTCTATTTCTCTGGTGCGCAGAGAAGCCTTCAATTCAAGCTGGTTGATATTTCTTGGAAATTTCTCTTAAATATAGATTTTTAAACATCTTGTGATAGTGATGCTATCTTCTGTGTTTGGATTTTGAATTTTAAAGCACATGTCTTCATCCTTAGACTGCCTGGTATTGAACTTTCCACTTGGAAGCATCCTAACTTCTTTAATGATACAAAAGGAAATGCCTAATTTATTTTGGCTGTATCAATTGTTGTTGTTTCCGACCAGTTGCATGTGCATACCATCCTCCAGTGGTTTGTTACTCTTCTATCTGCACATATGTGAAGATTCCAACCTATCCTTATGGTGAGTTCACCAGTAATCGAATTCAAAACTAGGCCCCTGCACATCAGGTGGGTTACATACAGAAAGAATGGGTGATTCAGAAAAAAATTTGGTTGGTGGTCTGCGCTTGATGGATGTGTTATCCTGATGTCTGGACTGGCCTGATTTTTGGGGCTTGGTGATGCAAATATGTGCCATACTATTGCATGGCTTGTATCTGGCACAGGCATGTTTCTATGTGCTGTGGTTGCATGGAACTAGGCATGGAAAGTGTGTCTTGTGATGTACAGAACATATACTTAAGGAATCCTTCTTATTTTAGGCTTTGAATTATTTTTGGTTTTGAATGCCCAGAGCTACTAGGTAAATGAATCAAGACACAAGATGTTATAAGGATGTACTAGTATGTTTTCCGAATTCTGGATTTATTTTCTGAGATTTTTTTCATTCTGATTTATTGTGTTACGACCTCATGCAGAGGGTCAGCTTGGTTATACATCTGTGGACACACAACCCACACCACGGCGAGTGAGTTCTCTCCGGACAAAAATAATAGCTGTTGCTGCTGCAAACAAGCATACTGCTGTGGTATCTGAGTGTGGTGAAATTTTCACATGGGGTTGCAACAAGGAAGGTCAGCTTGGGTATGGAACCTCCAACTCGGCCTCAAATTATACGCCTCATGTGGTTGAATATCTGAAAGGCAAAGTGTTCACCGGAGTTTCAGCTGCAAAATATCATACAATTGTGTTAGGAGCTGATGGGGAGGTGAGTTCAGGAGCAAGTGTTGCTGAAATTGATAAATACGCATGATTACCCCACTGCTGGAATTTGTGTGCTGATCAGGAAATATAAATGCTGGCCTTGAAATGTTATTATTGTTTGCTTGGGTTCCATTTTCTACAAGTAGGACCTATGGTTCAGCTATCTAAACTGTTGATAGAATGAGCCTGACAAGCTGTACATTTGCTGAGAATCAGAACCATATAATTTACTGAATTAACTTGAAACGTAGAACACTTCTTTTTGGTTGAATGGGGTAACCGAGTCTATAAAATCTTAGGAAACTCCGCTAATTACATGGGAAGATCCATCAGATTCTTAAAATAAAACTGAATCTACTACATGGCAATAGAGAATTAAAGCTACAGCAGTGAGTTAGAAGCAAGAGCTTGATTGAATTTTTATCAGACTGAGGCCCTGCTGAATCCAATTCAAATGTTGAGGTTTTTTTTTTTTTTTTTTTTTTTTAAATCTACCTTTCAGAAAAATTCTATATAGCCAAACAGGTCTTGGACAACAGTGAGTAGGTTTTATAAACTTTGGTTTGCTAAATGTATCGATTTTGCAGGTTTTCACTTGGGGTCACCGGCTAGTCACCCCAAGACGTGTTGTCATTGCTAGAAATATAAAGAAGAGTGGAACTGCACCATTAAAGTTTCATCGCATGGAACGGCTTCATGTAATTTCTATAGCAGCAGGAGTGGTTCACAGCACAGCTCTCACAGATGATGGCACTTTATTTTATTGGCTTTCTTCTGATCCTGATATCAGATGCCAACAGGTGATTTAATAGGAAATTCTTCACAGGTTACTCGTTTATTCAATTTTAGGTGCTTCCTGTACATACTGTGGAGGATGGAAGATGCTCCAAAAGTTTCCTTTATCGGAAGGCCCAAAGCTTTGGCCCTTTTCTCTACCATCGTTGCGTTTTCCTCTTGATCCAGATGCCCGAATACTTACTTTAATGCAATATTGGGTAGGTTTGGCTCGTTAAAATTGATCGAGATCAATATAACTCAGCCCAACATTCATGGTATCCAGCCAATGTTGTAGATTTAGAAACTCAACAGAACATTGCAACATTTAAACCTTCTCTAGAATTTTGTTTAAGTCCACCAGCTTGTATGAAATTGATCTCAGTCAAGGGATGGTTACAGATTTGTCGATCAACACTGTTGTGCATATTGGAGACTGGTTGAATGGGAGTCTGAAATAATCCTTGTATTCAGTGACTACTCTATGAGCTACAGGGCTGGATGAACTGTAGAAGGCATCAGCGATCCTATGATTTTATGTGCAAGACCATAAAATAGCAGCAGTAGCTAAGCAATGTCAGGCCTTGTACCTATGGTTCACACATCAAGAAGTCAGTTTTGTTCACAGAAAGTTGAATGGAAGGTTTCAGAAAGGCAAGGCAGTTGAAACATTCAGGAAGAAAGAAAATATATCAATCTCACAAACCACCATTCACTTAAAAACAAAAAACGAAAGAATAAGAACAGGACTAAGAAAATTCTCAACAGTTCCTGGCAGTAGGCCTTACATTGCTTTTTTATTGTACCTAAAACTACCCACTTCCTAGATTATCTTATCATCTAGTTCTAGCATATCATAATTTCAGCTCTTGAAAATACTTGAAAAGCAATTCCTAGATTTGGAGTCCCAACTTTACATAAATAAAGATGAGCATTAAGACTTAAGAGTAATAAACGAAATAGGAAAGATTCAGATGTCATTGAAACTGGGAGATTTATGCAAGTTTGCTATTTGGACAAATCAACTAGTGTTCTCTTGAATTTGTGCAAGTGGGACCATGTGGAGATCTTCTCAAATCTGCATCATTTCTCTACCATGTATTCTCTGGTCGCTCATTTTAGGTTAAGATATCCCCCCTGGAGTGGTTTTCAACAATCTCTTGTGCATGGGATTGCACAGGAACTCCGAAAGCTCGTTAGGTCCATGTGCCCAAGATATACAGTGGGCACTATAAGCATACCATACGCCTTGTAGTTCTGTTCTTTTATTTATTTTTCTTTTTTCAAATTCTCGAAATCAAGGCAACTAGTTGAGAAAGTAAAAGCTTATTCTTTTTTTAATTTTCAATTTTCATGTCCTTTCCAATCTATGAAACAAGGAAATGGTACTAACAAGTATGTGTTTCTTTCACCACTTTATCATTGTTATTTAACTATAGTACTTCTCATGTGGTGTCATTTATGATGCTTGTTTAAATTATTGTGTTTAACAGGTTACATCATCTATATGGTCTATATCTGTTTCTGATTTCCTCACCTTGGCTGTTTCCTTTAGGTATATTCATTGTGTGGGAGGAATGTGGTGAGCATTTCTTCAGGAAAGTACTGGACTGCTGCTGTTACAACAACAGGGGATGTTTATATGTGGGATGGGAAGAAATCCAAGGATGAGACTCCCATTCCAACTCGCTTACATGGTGTAAAGCGTGCAACCTGTGTGTCGGTTGGTGAAACACATTTGCTGATTGTCTGTGCTCTTTACCATCCTGTGTATCCCCCTAAATTGGCCGAAGTGTCTCAGAAATCAAGGTTAGATGGCAGTGATGAATTAGAAGAGTTAGATGAAGATTTTATGTTCAATGATATTGAAACAGCTAAAAGAGCATGTTCCTTAGAAAAGAATGACAAAGGTAGTAGATCCGTGCCTAGTTTAAAAAGCCTCTGTGAAAAGGTGGCGGCAGAATTTCTGGTGGAGCCAAGGAACACCATGCAACTACTTGAAATTGCAGATTCTCTGGATGCTAATGATTTGAGAATGCACTGTGAGGTAACCATTGAACTTCTCATATGATACCCGCATCATGGTGTTGCATCAGCAATTCAGCATTAAAAAACACTACTGAAGAAAAAGACACTTAGCTTTCTGATAACTTTCTAGAAATGAGTATTTCATGGGACTCAAATTGTATTTTGTTTTCTGCAAGATTTAGTTCATCTTATGATTCCAAAAAAAATATTTCATAACAATGTTAATGTAAACACTGAAATTGTATCGAGACGAAGTTCCATTGACTTGACATGGTGCAGCTCTAGAGCATCTTAGCAATTCCATGATCCTTCCCTAAGTAAGAATCACAATATTTGAGTAAAACTGTAAGATTTGTAAGATTCAAGCTTAAAATTTAACTTGTTATAAGATCAGTTTGAAATATTTCATTCACTAGTCACCAATATGTCTTGTGTGTGCTCTCACCCACATAAAAGTATGTGCACACCCACACCCACATGTGCATGCATGGACACACAAATATATAATATTATATAATATTTGGCCCCGTTCTTATGTATTTACCTCGCACGAGTAGCTTGTTGATGCCCATTTGGGGCCCATTGATCATGAGAGAAGGGGGAGATGGAAAGGTCCATCTATCAAAATTCAGCTCAATCCAATGCCCCTAACCCCTTGATCTGTAATCTTGGATTTCCCCATTCTTCTATAAAAAATAAAATAAAATTTGCAGTCCTAGTCTTTCATGTGAAGGAGGAAGGAGAGGAGGAGGTGAAGAGAGGTTGCAGTAATTAAAAAAAAAAAAAAGGAAAGAGAGACAGGGAAGGTGTACCTATCTGTTAGTGGGGAAGAGGATGCCGCCGGTGGGAACTATGAACGAGTGGGCTTCTTCTGCGAACTAGAGGGCTTCTCGTTGCCAATGGAAACTGCAACGAGAGGGAACTGCGAACGAGAGGGTGGCTGCTTTTATTTTGGGTTTCTTGTTTTGTCTGGATATAAGGGGCGTGAGGGCTTTTTCTTTTTCTGCTACTCCTTTCCTCATCTCTCTCTTTCTTGATCTTTCTATTCGAACATAAACAGGGGTAGGACAAATGCCCTTTTTTAGGGTCCGTCTCTTTTAACTCGGGATTTCTATTGAGCCGGATTCTTTTATTGAAGGGGATAAGGTTCGTGCGCTCCCACAATGGGGCCTATCTAATTGAAGATTTAAACCATAATCAAATATTAATGTCATATTGATGCAGGCCAGACCCATGGTCTGCCAACTAATTGGGCCCAGTCCACAAGCCCAATAGGTCATTCATTTAGTTACCAGTCCACAAGCCCAATGGGTCATTCATTTAGTTAGAAGTTTTAATTACTTAAAGAATCTTATTTAGAGAGTTGTGATTCATTTAGAAGTCATTAAAATTAGGATGTTTTTTTTTTTTTTTTTTTTTTTTTATTTGGATTGTAACCAAGTTTAGTTTCCTTTATTGTTTAGGAAAAATAGAGTCCTACTAGAAAAGGGGATGTCCAACCCTCCCTATAAATATGTCATCCCTTCATTAGGAGAGTAGTTCCTGATTATTCAATAATAAAGATTGGTTTGTTTGGTTTTCCTTTCTCTTCAATGGAAGAGTGCTATTGAGTTCTGAGAGGAATTCGGCCAATTCCCATATGCGGAGTTGGTCCTCACTGGAATCTGTCCAGGATTCAGCGAACTCTCTTGTAGGGTTTGTCTACACCCATTCCATCACCACCCCTTCATCACTTGCGGATCCAAGGCTGCGCACATATCTATATATAATTTTTCCAAATCTCACTCTAATAGAGACGCGGCCTAGCCAAATGTCACTAGATCTAAACCATCAATCAAATATTAATGTCCTATATATGTATATGTGTGTCTATATTTATATATACATATATGTATGTATGTCTGTAAATATATATATATATATATATATGTATGTATGTATGGAGATGCTCCTATGAGAGCATCTCTTACCTTACTATGAGAGATAGAGTGGGGGCCCTCACATTTAAGTTGTTAGGGGAGCATAAGCTAAAGTGTGCGTTATGCACGTGTGTGACCCATTTACTGTAACACGGGTCAGGCCAAACCCGACCCGGAACTAACCTAGACATGTTTTGGCCAAGGTCACAAACCTAGTCGTCTGAGTTCTTATTCCTCTAGCTAGACAAAAGCCCCTGCTCCGTCGTTTGTCCGTAAGTGCAACCAGCTGCAAAGTTTTTGCAACTCTTCTTCGACAAAGAACCTGATGGTTGGTTCTCACTGTCCAGAGGGAAGGTAGTCCGGCGGTCGCAGAGGAGAGAAGGGTTGTTTTGCAGTCCGGCGAGCTCGAGAGGGGAGGCGCAGATGGGAGCCGTTTCGCAGAGAGGGAGACTCACCTGCAAGGGAGAGAAGGGAATTGGTTCTTCTCTGGTCTGGGCGTCTTGGCAATTATGTTAGAAGAGGGGAAATCGAAATCTAGGAGGAGCCGTAGCTTGAGGATCAGATCCCATCGAGTGTTTGTCGGAGATGTTTAGTTTTCCAGCCAATGGGGTGGCCTCTAACCTTCTTGAGAATCAGGTCACATCGAGTTATCACATCCCCCGATCGGCGCAGAACATCGGCGACTGGTATGGGAATGTAGGCCAGGCATGGTGGGGAGCTTGGGTTCTTTAGATGATGCCAAAGACCACATCGGCAGAGGTGGCGATGATGGAAACAATGTAAATAGCAGCATAAACAACATCATATTTCGGGTATGAATGCGGATTCTGTAGTAGCCATGCAACTTTTCCTCATGAACCCACAACCAAGATCACCTTCTCCTTCTACTCAACCTTCATCTTCCACACCCCTCCATTTGCTGCTTCCCAACCCTCTTCTTCTCTTCATGCTTTCCACACACCATAGTCAGCCAGAACAGTGATTGGAAACAACCCCATTCCTCCTCCATCACCTCAATTAACATGGACGGCTGGCGCCGGTGGTGAAAACAGCAACAAGATCAGCATCCTGGAGAGCCAATGCCTTTTGCTGTCGTTGTCATCATCTCTATCATCTCTACAGCAATTGGAAGCAGCCAAAGGGGATGAATTGAGAATGGGAAGGTTAGAAGCTTTTCGGCCGGCATACATGCAGAATGCACACTTCAGCTTAGGCTCCCCTAAGCTACAACTTAGGGGAGCCCCCCTCTACATATGCCGGCCCCCCCAAACAATGAAATAGTCAAATAGTCACCAAGTCCCTGACTTTTCCTCACCGTTGGATTGAAATCATTATAAAATGATGCCTCCAAAAACCATTAAATTTAAAGGCCATGGATCAAAAGGTTAGGATGATCTTATGGACTCAAGATTTTGCATGTAGGTAGGCCTCATATGGATCTTTTCATCAAATGGACTTCCATGATCATCATGCATCCCAATGGGCCCAACTAGGAGGGGCGTTTGCTCCTAAAAAACGCCCAAGCGATGTGTAGCACTCCCCATGTATATTTATATGAGGGGGGCTCTCCTAAGCTGCAGCTTATGTTATCCTAAATTGAAATTGTTTGCAAAATCCTCTCCATTGTATCCAATAAGAACTGGATTTTTTAGTTCCGTAAGGCCAAAAACAGAGAATAATGACAATGATGCACTGTTTTAGCTTAGGAGAGGGCCCCCACCCTCTCTATTTATATATGGGCAACGGCAACTCCTAAGGTAAAGCTTAGGATAAAATTCCGTACGCTCATGCTTGTGGGGCCCACCATTGGTCCATCCAAATGGACCAAACACACGAGCCCCCTAAATTGCAGATCTCTACCAACTTTTGGTTGGATCTTAATTTACTGGACCGTTGGATCAACTGTATAGTGTGTATCGATCCGAATGGACTGTTGACCATTAAACTTTTGGGGCCCAGATGGAGATGATAGAAACTACAGTTGGGGCTGATTTTTTGCAAAGAGGAGGGTCCCAGGGAGTCCTTGAAATCCCCCCCACCCCCATGTGGGCCCCACCACACACTTGAGCTTACCTCAGCTTACCTTATCCTAAGCTGCAGCTTAGGAAACCTGCCCCATATATATATATATATATATATAAGTTATCCAAATTTCACTCTCATAGATATGGGACCTAGCCCTCGTAGACCTCCTTCTCTCCCCAGGGGCTCTCCTTCATTGCTGGGAATGCTTAAGCTCAATTTCAAAGTGAGCACTAGGAGCAATCCAGGCTTATTTGCTATTGGAGGCATCGATCTGTGATTTCTATCATTTCCTTCTCCGGGCCTTCTAATGCTAATGCAGAATTGCTTTAGTCCGGTTGGGGTTTTCTAATACCATTGCAAAAAGGGTAAGCCTAGTGGGCTGTCCTTGGATCTAAATTTTTGGCCCTTCAATATATGGGCCAGGCTTGGATTAATTGATAGAAAGCCCAGCCCAACCCAAATAAGTAATGCATGTAGTTAGTGATTGATTTACACAAATAAGTAATTAGAAAGCTCAAAAAAGTGGTACAAAGCCCTGTCTATCCCAGCTTGATTGACTAAATGGGCAGGCTCAGGCCAGGCACTTAAGGCCTGTGTTGGGCTTGGGCCGGACATGTGCATACGTTTCTAAAGGTGGGCCAGGTGTGGATATGCCTCATCCTGTCCCTGCCCGACCCACCCCTAATTGCAAAGGGAGAATCTTCTTGTGCTATTGGTTGGGCCTTGGGATCTTCTAGGCCCCACTTGGCATCTTGCGGACGTCACAGAGGTTGTTGGAGTGGGGATTAAAGCTTAATGTTTCCTTTGTGCATATCAAGAGGTTTCCTGATGAGGTTGTTCATGGTCTATCTAAAGAGAGGGGGTTGGGAGATCGGATTTGGTCATCGAGATATTTGCTTCTTAAGCCTACTGCTTTATCTTTTGGGAGAGGGTTTTTTTTTTTTTATGCTTTTTCAGTATGTCTCTTATGCTGCTTAGCTTTAATAAAATTCCGTTACTATTAAAAAAGAAACGGAGCCTAGCCAAATGTCACTCTAATAGGAACAGGCCCAATCAAATTTCACTCTAATAGAAAATAGGGCTCTAATCGAATTTCTTTTTAATAAAAAATTAGCTAACTATTAGATTGGCCAAATAGAAATAGCATAATAAGCATCACATTACCCTCCCATAATTAGCATGCATCCAATTAGGCCTCAAAATGGGGCGTAAAGTTTTACCTCCTGCCATTCGTGAGAGGTACCCCTTAACCAAATGTGACCCTATACATACATACACATCTATGTATCTATCTATCTAGATATATGGGCCCTGTTCTTGTGCGGATGTCTTGCATAGGAGACTGTGCAAGACAACTTATGGGGCCCACCTGGGGCCCTACCTATCATGGGTGGGCGATTGAATCATCGAAATGGGAGCGGCCCATATATGAAATTTCTAGTCTTTTCAATCATCCTAACCCCTTGATCTGTGGCCCTCAAGGTTAATGGTTTTAGAATGCATCATTTTTTTAAAACTTCAATCCAATGGTCAATCCCATTTGGATTGGTGTAAAACCCATGGATCCATGATGTTTAAATGGGGTGGTAGTGGGTGACAGGGTGGGATTGATTATAGGGGTCCACAAATGGGCCCCACTAGTTGTCTCACATCATGAGAGAGAGAGAGAGAGAGAGAGAGTCAGTCTTGGTCATTGCTGTTCTTTGATGTTATTTTTAACACTAACTAAGCCAACCCTAGATTGATGGGCCAAGATGATGACGATGATTCATTTCAACTCATCGTCATTCCTCGGAACACTATCCCTTTTACCTGGACTCTGTAATTTGGTTTGGTAATTTTATGCACAACCACCCATCTGATGCAACCATTGTTAAGAGGACTCAACAATTCAAACCTGAAATCTGATAAAATAATGAGCATGGGACCAACACATGCTAACCCATGGCATGATAGAGGACTCAACAGAAGTGGAATGGGTTATCAAAAACTGGGGCATAGGAGGATCCATCGCAATACTCACCAATGTTGCCTAGAGAATTGAACATGAATAGGCGACCATGTATGGAGAGGCTATTTTGAAGGGACTTGAAAGGACTTGAAAGGAGCCATTGAGAACGGATCATTATTAATCTATTCATTCAATTCATTGATTAGATGACAAGGGATTTGCTACCTTAAAGTCTCTTAAGATTTAAATTGGAGATTGTAAGATTTTTGTTTTTAATGTCGGTACCCATATCTGTGTCCAAGTTACATTGAATGGCCGTGCAGCTTGAGAACACTTTAGTGGTGGCTCTGAGATTGTTTTTCTTTGATAAGTTTTGTTGCTCATGTGGAAGAAGAAGATTGCCCAGCTGCTGTATTTGGTTCCAGAAAGAGCCAAAATTTTTTAATTGCACTTACACAGACAAAACCGTCCTATTTACTTAAACAACCTTAGCAATTTTAAGTTAATGCAAACTGGAAGTGTTTCAATGATCTCCATTATGAAGTTTGAATGAAGCTAGATGAGTTGACTTGTAACTTTATATTCTTTTTGGGAAAAAAAAATTAATTTATGGAAAATTGAGATGCTGTCAAGTCTACCACATATTACGTACCTATCAATTATCCAATCTTTAACATGCTATGGCATACATGTGATGCAAAGATACCTAAAAAAATTGAAATGTCCAAACTCTTTCTTATGTCATACTCAAAATATGAAGCATGAAGTCCATACTGACATGCTTTGTAATATCAAAATAATCAAATATGAGTACATGCCACCTGTCCTTCCGTTCCATCTCCTTCAGCTCATAAAAATATAACTAATTAGTGCTAGTGATCATGAAATTCTATGCCACTCTCATAAGGAAATGATAATTTAGTTTGATGTTTTTATTTTGAATAGGACTTCAGGTTTGAATTGTGAATAATTTTATATCGATTTGACTCAAATTGTAGGAGGTGATAGTTGGATGTCTACGACACTGGAAATGGTGTCCTGCCAAAGGTTATATTTTAAGCCATTGACATTGATTATGCAGGATATAGCCATACGCAACTTTGACTATATATTTGCAGTCTCAACGCCAGCAGTTGCAACTGCTTCACTTGACATTCTAGCAAGGCTAGAAAAGGCACTGGATGCAAGATCCTCTGAGCCTTGGAGTTACCGGCAGCTGCCCACTCCAACAGCTACTTTTCCAGCCATTATTAACAGTGAAGAGGACAGTGAGAATGGATACCTCAGGCTGCGTGAGAATCATGAGATGCCCATGTCGAAAAATTCTGGAGCTGAGAGAACAGATAGCTTTCTGCAATCTTCAAGCACTACAGATCAAGCTATGTTGAAACAGATTAGAGCACTGAGGAAGAAGTTGCAGCAGATAGAGATGCTGGAATTTAAGCAGTCCAAGGGTCATCTTCTTGATGGCCAGCAAATTGCCAAACTCCAAACCAGGTTGGCTCTTGAAGATGCACTTGCTGAACTTGGTGCTCCACTTGAGACACAGGCTAAAGCATCGTCTTCGGTCATGTTAGATGGGAAAGGGAGTAAGAAGGTAGAGATATCTAAAAAACAAAGGAGAAAGGACAAGCAGAGGGTGACACAAGTGGAAGCATTGTCCGGGAATGAAGAAACTCTTGTTGACCCAATCTTGGTCAAGGGGTTCCCAGATGTCAAAACTCCTCCCTGCAAAGAAAAGGTTGGGTCTCTTAACATTTACAGTTTACCTAATTACGGTTAAATTTTTTGGCCATGAGTAATTTTCTCACACCTTATATTAGTTTTTTTTAAATGTTTAGTTCCTCATGCAACTGATCCTGTTCCTTTACTACAGTGTAGTTGGTGATTGTATTGGTCTTATCATTTGATGAAATATTATCACTATCCTACAAAAATTTCTATGATATTGCTGTGGCAGGGCTTCCAAATTCCAGAATCTGAATTCTAACGGTAACATGCAGCAAGATATAGAAATAGGGATGAAGATAACAACCAAGGAATCAGCACCTATAGGGGCCTTCTTTGGAGTCTTCACCTTCCCATGGTTAAAGGCACCATGAACCAAGAGAAGGATCTTGCTCCCAGAAAAAAGGGAGAAATTTCTGTGTATTCAAGTAATGGGAATAGTTGAATACAACACCTATTTGTTTCCTATTTTATTCAACTTGGACTCCTTAACTCATTAATTATAGAAACTTCTAAATAGAACTTAATTAAACTAGTATTCATAGTGACTGCTGTCTCCAGGAAAAAGTTCTTGGCTTTTCTTTTCTTCCTTTTTTTTGAGGATGTTTTAGAAAAAAAGATATTCTCATGAGCTTGGAAGGGGGATCATTTCACTGCTTTTCTTTATGGATGGACTCTCAAAATTTCTGTTTTCTCAAACTTACAAATTGTTTTGCCAATGATTGATATTCTGTTGCAATGCTTTTCTATTTCTCAGTATTGTTTTCTGCAGGAACTAAATATATGTTTGTGTAGTTTTGCTGAAAACTTATGAGCTGTGTCACATAACATGCTTCATCATGCCTTCTGATAGGGAGACATGGATGTCAAAGAAACTGACAACAATAAAGTCCTTGAAGAGCATCCTTTACCCAGTTTAAAGGTTAATACTGACCCCCATAGGACTAAGACTTCCCAGCCAACTTCATCAAAGAAGAAAAACAAGAAGGGTGGCTTATCAATGTTTTTGAGTGGGGCACTTGACGATGCTCCAAGAGTTGTTGTTCCACCGCCGACACCCAAAAGCGAGGGCCCAGCATGGGGTGGGGCGAAGATCTTGAAGGAACCTACTTCTCTCCGTGACATTCAGAATGAGCAGAGCAGAGTGAAGGAGAGTCAGCCGAGGACGCCAAAGGATCGGCCAGAGGAATTCCTTGATGGAGGAAGTAGTGGGAGGATTAGATTAAGTTCATTTATGTCAGGATCCAAATCAAGTCCAATAGCTGTAGCCCCCACTCGAGCATCACCATCTGATGGTGAAAAGAGCACCCCACCTTGGGCTGCTGCAGGGACTTCACCAGTCTCCTGTCGACCATCTTTGAGAGACATTCAAATGCAGCAGGTATGTAATCTTGGCATTTCTGTCATTTTCTAATATCTGTTTCACAATAAATAAATAAATAGATAAAGAAATAAATAATAATAATAAGAAGATAGCTGGACCTGCCTCCTTTATAGTCCTAGTTTATGGCGGTATTGAAGGGCTTATTTTTGTTTTGCTACATAAAAACAGTTTAACAAATGGTAATATTTTTTGTTGGATTCAGCTCTCTTTCATTGTAACTTATATTTTCTCTCTGTATGAGCATTTCCTTAAAAATCTTTCATGGCCCTGGAAAGTGGAAACCCGTATTTCTTTAGTGGACGATTGCCATTTTCCTATCATTTACATTTGCCATCACAGGTGGGAAAAGTTACAGTCACCTATAGCATTTATCTTCACTCTGCATCCCTTTGGTCAATGCCACATTCCCCTGAAAACGATAGGAAAAAGGAGAAAGGTTTCTTTATAGGTGTTCATGGAGGGCAAGTCATCATACAAAAGCTGTCTTATGGCTTTACACTGTTATTATCAATCATTGTGTAATTTAAAGGAAACGATTTTTCCTTAGGTACTACTAAGCTGTTGCTGGATTGATGATTTTTTTAATACATCCATACATACATGCATGCATATATGTGTCTGCCATTGTTTTTGTTTGCATGATGAGAGCCCATAGCAGAGCTAGAAGGTGGGACTGTTGCAGCCATGGGGGTTTCAATTCATGTTACCAAATATTTATAAATTTTTCCTAATCCCATTTCATTTAATTTTATAGAAGCTTTGTAAATTCCTTTTGTTTAGAATTTTTTTTTTTTTTTGCTCAGTTGGCCCTGTGGCCAGGACATTTGAGTAAAGGGCTCCCACCCGGGTTCGAAACCTGATGGGAGCTATGGGAGCAGGCACCTTATCCACAGGCCAGCCCTTTATTTCCTTTTGTTTAGAATCTTTATTTAGAAGTGTTATAGAAGCATTTTCATGATTGTCTGTTTTTGATCATCTTGTAATTTATAAAAACCACAAAAATCCCATGTTTTGTTGAGGCATTCAAGAGGTTATTTTGGAAGGGTTCTGTTTAGGCCTGTTTGTTATCTTTTCCGATATATTCTTACATTATTTAGTGGACATTTTCCCTTCGGTTTTTCTTCTAAATTTGTAAAAGGATTTATCAAATGCCCACAGTTGTTTATGGTTCCTGACCAATTGTTGAGATGCCAGATTAATGTTCAGCCCATATTGCAGAGATTTAGCGGCCTGTCCATGGCTGGGTGATGAATAAAAGAATCTCGTTAATCTGACAATCTGCCATCTAATTAGGTGAGCTCGTTCTTGTTGCGTATGGGCCATCTTGACTGTTTTGGTGTTGACCTTTTGTTCCGAGGCAAACAGTTTGATGGCTGACGTTGTCCAGTGGAACTTTGTTTATTTAAGCATCGTCCATCTGCAGTTATTCATACACTACCAGATCGTCTGATCACTGAGAGGTGCACCCATCCATAATGCTGTATCAAATGTTGGACTGAACATTAAGCACTATAAATAATTCAGGGTGGCATTTAGTATTTATTCATGATGTAAATACTGATAATCGTGAGCACTATTTGTTTATTCAAAGTCTAGATGTTGGATCGGTGTCCCTAAGCAAGTTCGGAAGAATCATTTCACAGCTATACTGATAACAAATAATCTGAATCCAGGTCTCATTCTCTGTGTTCTTTTAAACAGGAGAAGCGCCAGCAGAGCTTATCTCACAGCCCTAAGGCAAGGATTGCAGGTTTCTCAGTCTCTTCCAGCCAGGTATCACCATTGGAGCCCAGTGGCCTGAGCCGCTGGTTCAAGCCAGAGATTGATGCACCCTCATCAATTCGCTCCATTCAAATTGAGGAGAGGGCAATAAAAGATCTCAAGCGCTTCTACAGTAATGTCAGGCTGGTAAAACACCAGACCAAGGCACAAGGTTAGGATGTTACTTCTTTTTTTTTTTTTTTTCACTTTTGTAAATCAGACTGTACAGATCTCTGTAAATTTAGTTGCATATTTATAGCGCAAGGTTCCCTTTGTTCATGAGAAGTTTTGGAATGTATGAGATATGGTCCTTTCAAATCAAGATCCCTTGCTGTAGCCCATGTGGTATTTGGATGTTGATTTGGGTGGGGATCGCACCGTAGAGTCTAAAAAAACGAAGAAGAAAAAAGAACCCCTTGCAACTGCAATATGCCCTTTACAGTGGTTCAAAAAAAAAAAAAAAAAAAAAGGAAAAAAAAAAACTAGTCTTGTCCAAGTGACTTGGGCACTTTTTTTTTTTTTGTTGTAGGGGTGGGGGCGCATTGGGGTGTCTTGTGTTGTGGGTTCGGGGAGGTGGCCGGCCAGCTATGACGATATGGATACAGGTATTGACAGACATGATTCTGCACCTATGAAAATTTATAGACGGGCGGAACCAGGACATAGGCTTGTATGTATCAATTACAAATGTCAATTTGCTCCCACAAGGATAAAGTTGGGGATGTGGATTAGCATTTGATCAGATCCATTGGACATTGGATACCATTTCATATATATGATGATTTGCCGCTCTTAGGTGGTGCTTTGACAGCTACTTAACATGTAATAAGATAGATTATTATAATAATTACCTGTAAAATTTATGATATATACATGCATAGGAGGACTTGTATTTACAGTAAAATTAAGCAAGACCTTAAAATGGGTCAGATAGGTAGAACCCAGATTTGAGCTGATGGCATCTGGCCTTTTAACAAATGCACCAAATATTGATGGAATCTCAATCTGCCAAATGTGAAGCTCATCCCAAGCCATTTAAACCGAACTTGGCATAGCCCAAACTCATTTGCAACCTCTATCTAGATACATTCAAGAAGTGGAACTAAATTTGAGTTTGGGTGCAATGTGATTAGATGAGAAAATAGAGAACAATCGTTGCGAATTTCCAAGTTCCGCTGTCCCTCTTTGTAGGGCCCAACTGAATGTAGTCTAATCAGTGACGGGGATGATAGAAAAGTCTCATTGTGAATAAGAGCTGCTAAATAAATCAACCAAATGAGATTATTCTTGCCCTTCTAGTTGTTTTTAAGGGTCTCAAAAGTTTAATAGTGTTTTAACCATGCAAGGTAAAATTTTTATTTTCACATTCAAATCCATAAAAAATAAAAATAAAAATAATTTAAGGTTGATGAGTGTCATCAATTAGGGTTCTCTCGACTAACTTTTTTCCTTAGAAGCTCATCTGCAGGTGCAGAGAAAATAAATCTACATAACCACCAAGCACTTGCTATAGGGTAGCAGTTGTTTTTTGTACATAAAGAATAATGTTCATTTACAAAACACTTCAAATAAGAGTACGAAAGATTTTACAAACTGGATGTACCGCTGCATTTCCAAGGCTATAGCTGGTGGTGACGTTTAATTTCGGGTGCCAATCTAAACCATTCAATTAGGGGGTTCCACAGTGTAAGAATACAGCCAAGTCTTAGCCGTTTATTTAGAGGCCACAAGTTACCATGATCTCATCCATCATCACTATGATTCTCGAGTTATTTTCAGTCCATGGTGGAACCCTGGCTTATGGGCGGATAATATTGATTTCAAGCCGACTAGACTTTTCATATCTCTCTCTCTCTCTCCCCTCAAATGTGCGTCCACTTTCATTCCTTAACAAGGATTGAAAAGTCAGAAGCAATCAAGTGCTTATTTGAAATAGAGCTGATTCAATCATATCCATTTAAAAAAGAGTTTGTTTCAATTAGACCTCTGTACAAATTGACTATTGGTATATCTAATTTATTTAGAGAAAAAACTGCTAATTGGGTCCGGCTCGGATCCTCATCACTCTTACATATATATGGTGTATACATGAAATGAGATATAACAGTCAAGTATTCTGGTAGTTGCGAACCCATTTATCAATCACATCCTAGAGGATCTGAGCCAGGATCCAATTTTTAGATGGGTCAATAAGTTGGCCAATCTTGATTGGATAGAACAGTGTCTTCCTGTTGCAACAAAACAAGAGATAATTGGAGCTTTGACATCCCTATCCAGAAGTGTGTAGGGATTATAAAGAGAGGCTTTTTTGGGTCTTACTGTTAAATAGGAAGGAGTATTTTTATAATAAAAAAAAAAACTGTTGACCTCAAGTAAAAAAAATTATCGATGGGCCCCACTTTTCCAAACTCCACAATACAAAAGATGCTGTGGATGACAAGAAAGAAAATAGGAATATTATTACCCATATAAGAAGTGATCATCTAAACACCACCGAAGCATAGCATAATGCTTTTCCCTCATGCCCACAAAAATGAAAAAGGAATCTTTCATTCTCCATTGGAAGAAACCCCCTCTTTCTCTCTCCTATATATACACAAACCCATGAAACATCTTACTTCCACCTTTCTCTCTCTCATTCAAAGAATACTTTCTTTCATTACCTTCTTTTAGCATTCATTCAAAGAAAATATTTAGAGAGAGAATGGAAAAAAAGACTCTATCCACCGCTTCTCGCACGTATGAGGATTTCCAACCACGTTGGGATCGGGTACGGGAAGAAAAATCAGATACTGTTGTGCTGCATCTTCCTGGTATTTATCAGTTGCCTCTGCATTGATTTTTCTATTTCCTTCTGATTGTGTTAACACGTGCGAACTCGGGCCCTCTATGGGTTCTAATGTGGATTGTTTAGAGAACTGAATCTCGCTGATTGGACAATCTTAACCATTCAATTGGTGGCCCACAAGAGATGTGGGTCAAAGATTGTGTTCCTGATCACATGGTCCACCATTTGAATTGGGCAATATCATTCAATCAAGATACGAGGCCAGTGGTCTTTCCAGTGCGGGACCCACCAAATAATTATCCACTCTTTTTTATTTTTTGGTTTTAACGTCATTTGACTGTCATAATTCACATGACTTAAACGATAAAAACCCTGTAACTGTTGAGGCTTTGTTATGCACTGGAACTGAAAGAAATGGACCTATTTTTCCCACTGGACTGGACCTGAAAGAACTGGTTATCGACTTGACCGACCTGAACCCAACCCATTGACTTGAGTACCAGAAGGATTCAAACCAAATAAACCTTCAAAAGAGGGCATGGACCAACTTGAACCCAATGTGAGTTCAATGATTATTATCTACTTGGTAGACCGTTCATGCAACTTAACTCCATCAATTAGATGCATCCCAGATGGGCCCAAAGAGGCCCGGGTTCACGCTGGGACGCCCTAAGGAAACAATTAGCAATTTATTAAAAGAAAACAAAAGGAACCCATTAATTCCCCAGTCCATTAATGGTTGACTTCATTTTGGGGTGGAAATTCATTAGCTGACCCACTAACTCAACCCCACATGATCTTAGAACTTTGAGCCCAGCCTTAAAATCGAAATTGCTCAAAACCTTTGTGCCTCCTTGTTTTGTCATGAGAATGAATTTCAGGCCAATTAGAGTGAAGGTTACATCTAAACAAGGGATCCAAATAAGTGAAAGGGATTCACTTTCACTTAGCTGAAGGTTACATGATCTGTAGCTGACCCACTAACTCAACCCCACATGATCTGTAGGACTTTGAGCCCAGCCTTAAAATCGAAATTGCTCAAAACCTTTGCGCCTCCTTGTTTTATCATGAGAATGAATTTCAGGCCAATCAGAGTGAGGGTTACATCTAAACTAGGGATCAAAATAACTGAAAGGGATTCAGACTAACCATTTTTTTAATAGGTTGGATTCAGGTTTATTCTCTTGCTTATTCTACCCATCAACCCGGCTAAGGCATACCAGAGTGCCAGCCAAATGTCAGCAGATTTAGGCTGGCAGTCTTGGTTTGACCAGCCGTAACCAACCAAACAACCCACGGTGCTCAAAACCCAACCCATTGCCATTTGGCAACCCCATCATCTTCTTTCTTAAGCAAGCAATCATTAATGGGCTTCCATGTCTTGATCTGAACCGTAGGATTCACAAAGGAGCAGCTGAGAGTTCAGCTCGACAGCAACAGCTATTTAATTGTAAGCGGAGAACGGCCCATCGATAGTGCAAGCAACAAGTGGAGCCGCTTTCGCAAGGAATTTCGCGCCCCAAACGACTGCAATTTAAATGCAGTCACTGCCAAGTTCGAAAACGCCACGCTGTACTTGATCATGCCAAAGGACACCTCCGATACCCTTCCTATCGGCGATCAACCCAAAGCCACCACCGCACTTGAAAAGAAGAAACAACGAGGAAGTGGGTTCTTGCCAGGAACAAGTGAGGCCACTTCTGGAAGTAGTAGGTGGTTCAGAAGAGGTGGTGGGTTGATGTCAGGGAAGAGGGTATTGGTGGTGAGTGTGATGGTGGTGGTGGTTGCAGTTGGGGTTTATGCAGCTTATAAACATTTGTACCCGGAGGAAAATGAAGACTGATTTTTTTTTTTCCACTTTGATATTAAGATGGGATGGGAGTGGAAGTCTATGGTGAAGATGATATAATGTTGGTTGTTCCTGATGGAAGTTTAAGACTGAAAAAGTCTTGTAATGTAACTGCTGGTGATTGGAAAGATTTGTTAAAGGAATAAATAATACTTTATATATTTTTTTATGTGTTCGTATTTTCTAGAGAAATTTATTAAAAAAAAAAAAAAAACTCTTTAGATGAACACCAGACCAAACAGGTCACTGTAGGACCTCACACCAAATCGGCCTTCCCATCCAAAAAGCCCTTTTTTTTTACCCATTTTTTTAGTGTCAATATCGCCCCTGCGCAGGGAAGCAAATAGTTCGCTCGTCTTGTTCCTCGTTTCTTCTCCAAACCTGACCCAAAGGAGAAGATGCAAATGCACTTTCACACCACACCATACGCTCAGATGAATGAACTAATCTCCATACCTTCAACCAAAATCCTAAGAGACTCTTGTGCAAGGCAATTGGGAATTTTAATGAAGCCTCAAAACAATTATCACAACTCATAGAAACGAGAGTCCCTCAAGATTTTGGTTGAATGCATTCCAAAGAGATTTCCACAATCACATCCCAAAATGCTTTCATGGAAATTTCCAATTGCCTTGCGCAATCCCTCAAGAATTTAGATGCAAGCATGGCTATTAGTTCATTCATCTGAGTGTCCGGTGTAGTGTGGAATTGCATTTGGGTTTTCCCCTTTGGGTTAGGTTTGGGGAAGAGAGGAGGAAGAAGACGAATTAAATTGTTTTGCTTGGCTGGGTAGGGTCAATATTTACCCTCGGAAAAATGAGTAGAAAAGAGGTATTTTGGGCGAGAAGGCCAATTTGGTGTGAAGTCCCCTAAAATGACCTTTTTGGTCTACTGTCCATCTAAAGTGTCTTTTTCTAATAAATTCCTCTACTTCTTATATAGATGTGTTCTACTTTCTCTAGATGTTTAAAAAAGAAAAAACAGAAAATCTTTCATCAATGCTTATATTTAGATTTGAGGCTGCTTGTTTGGATGGACTTGAAATCCTATGTCATACCAAAATGGGTTCCAAAGAAGGGACTAAAGAGGTGAGGGGTAGATATATATATACACACATACAAGAGAGAGAGAGAGAGAGAGAGATTCTCAAAAATTACGCTTTTTAATGACTCCCTTTTTTGCTTCTCTACTTTTTTATGCCCATGGAGCTCGTCTTAAGCCAATCAGTCTCTTCACACACACTACTCTTTATGAATTGTTAGCAGTCCAAAATTGATACTCATCTAGCTTTTAATCACCGGTGGATTAAAATCCTAAGAAAATGATGTATCTAAAACCATTAAACTTTAGGGCCATAGATTATGGTATAAGAATGATCTAGTGGAGTTGAGATTTTAAATATAAATTGGTATTATTCATATCTTTCAATCCAACGGTGTTCCATGGTTATTGTGTATAACAATGGGCCCCACTAGCAAGGGCATATTTTTGAAAAAACTCCCCGAGAGTTTCCTAATATTGTTCCCTACACACATAACAATTAATTTTACTAAGGTAATGGATTGGGTATTCATTTTCCATCTAAGAGGAGATTATTTGATTGCCATTCATGAATCTTTTCACCCATTTTTCTTTGATTTTAGCTACTCTAAATCGGAAGGCATTTCTTAAAATTCATCAGGAATTCAATTCTATGAATTCAATTCTATGAAAACAAAATAGCCATTTAAGATAGAGATAACCCAAGCAATAAGAATCTTATGATAATGATGACAAACAATTGCCTAAGTGAACTTTTATGCAATTTTTAAATTCTTTTCAGTCTCCCAAGTCCCAAGTCTAAGTCTAGGACGGGTATGAGCGTGTTCGGATACTCAATAAGACTCCCCTGAGTTACTTGACTCGATGACGGTTTTAGTGATTTGAATTTAAATATTATTTTTTTTTAACCCCAATCTAAGGGTGCAAGTACCCATGAGAGTGCTTACACATGTGGGAAGATCTCACCCACACACGTCGGAGAAGAGCCCACACATGTGAAGAGGGCAACCTACCCAAGGCACAAAGTCTTGGGAACTTCACTCTTAGGGTGGAGTAAAGTAAAGCATCCAATTTTCAAAAAATGGTAACATCAAAAGTACACATTTTTAAAATTCCTTTCTTTAAAAAAAAAAGTAAAAAAAAAAAAAAAAAACCCTCTTTTCTCCTCTAAAAAAAAACTTACTTTTTAAACAAAAGATCAAAAAAATTCCCTACCAAATAACTAACCGACTCTAAGCAGCTGCTGGATGACAGATGGAGTAATAAAAGGCTTGTCCACCCGTACTTTTCTCTTTAAGTTGGATCCTCAGCATGAACACTATTTCAAGATTTAAAAACAAATACAAATAGAGGTTGTGGATTGCCCTCTCTACTAAAAGGTGCATCATTTGGCATTTCTATCCATCAAATTCAAAACCTCTAAATTGACGATATAAATAGAACTCAGTTAACGGCTAGTAATGGTTATCACCATCACCATTACATTTCTAGGGGCCAATAGTTCCCACCAATATAACCCATATTTACTGGCATGGGAAGTTTCTCAGAGTTTTAAATTCCTATTGGTGTGGGTTGTCGATGGGCCAGGTTGATCAATCCATTTATAGGTACATTAAATCCATGCAAATCCGTACATGCATTGTATGTAAACATCATGCAATCCTTTTTCCAACGAAGAGATGATAGATGGTGAGATAAAAGAAGAGAGGATCAGGCAAGTCATGCAAGAAGCCAAAAGTTTCTGTGGGTCTTGGTGTTGAGAAGATATCCTGCATTTTGCACCTTCTTTGAAACTCCTACACAAAGGCACTTGCTATGCTTAATCAAATACTCAGCAGTATCTATCCCTTTAGTGGAAGGAGTTGGCACTAGAAGGGTAAGGAATAGATAGATCTTGGGAGAAGGTTCCAAATCAGTGAGAGAAAGGACACATGGCAGATAGATGGTCATTTGTTTCAAGCCCGTCTCTACAAAGGACACATAAAGATGCAGTAGGATCAGATTGGCTGCCCATCTTTGGCTGGAGGGAAAGGTTGTCTAATAAAACATTCCAAGCAAACATTTTAAGTTTTGAAGGAAGGTAGAGACTCCATACAATTTTCCAGGGAAATTGAGGCCCAACTAGGGAGGGACTAATATCATTATACCATGCTTTAAGAGAGCAGGTCCAGGCCCTTTCAGATCCCCAGCACATGACATGCTCTCCACCCAAAGGGGTGTTTAGAATTCTTTTCGCTATATTGTTCAGTGATGGTAGGTTTACCTTGATCCTAAAAATAAAAATATGGGACCAGGAGGTTCCAGGCTCCAGCCCATTTGGCTTATATATATATTTATATATAATGGAAGGTGCTCCTATGAGAGACACTCTCACCAATTTGGTGAGAGATGAGTGGAGGCCCTCATTTTAATATCCACTCTCATCAACTTAAATGCAAGGATCCCCAACTTAAATGTGAGGGCCCCCACCCATCTCTCACCAAGTTAGTGAGAGTGCCTCTCATAGGAGCACCTCCCATATATAATTTTATATATATATATATATATATATTTATATAGTTGTGTATTAGCCATATGCTAAAACTCAACTATGTACGACTTTTACATTATTGGTCTCTCAATCTAAAGCAATGATAGCAGGACATTCATCTATTTTTCTTTTGATGGTAAAATTAAAAGCCTTATATAAGATAACTAGGAATGTCCAATGAAAGCTGATTGTCAAGCAGATACAAGCATACAACCCTTACTTAAATGCTTGACGATCTATCCCGAACAGTGTGTAAAAATGGGTTTCTTCTAGCAATGGATGGGTCTAGAACCAGAACATCGACCTGGTTTTTATTATGTGGTATTGGGTTCAAATTCTAATCTGGCATAAGCCCATCCCGGATTTTTTTTACTAAGGCTGGGTAAGGTCCACGGCAACAATTAAATCTGTAACGAGGCCCTGATCACTTGGTTATTGCCTTATTGGTTATCCTATGAATCCATTTCAAGAAAATCCGGATACAATCCTTTTGATCTCCCAATTTAGACCGGCATCTACTACAATACCAGAATACCATTTTAGCTTCATTCTCTTCTGTGATCATCATAACTTATCGTAGCAATCTGGGCCTAATGCCCATTGCTTAGGTTATAATAATATCTAAATGGAAAATATTCATGCACATCTATCCCTCGCCGTATTATTGTGAGGGACAACATAGTCGAGCCGACTTTATAATCCATCCGAACCATCCATACACGTGGACCCCTGAATTACAATGGATGAATTGAGTTTCCACTAATCCGAATGGATTGGACTGTAGATTGAAGGTCAAATATTTTTTTAATATAAAGTCCTCAAATTTGTAGATCACAGATGAAAGGGTTAGAAATTTGGAATTGACCCCAAGCTTGATATATGAGTCCCTCCAATATGACTATGCCTATCCAAACCCCCCCACCCCCCCCCCCCCCCCCCCCCCCCAAAAAAAAATAAAATGATCAATAGGTCTCTAGGTGGGCCTTATCAAGTTTGTCCCTCACCATGTGGTGAGGGATGGATGCACATGAATATCCCTCTTAATGTATATAATTCATATTACAACTATTTATGTACTTATATATTATACATACATCATAACCATGCAAAAAAAAAAAAAAACTATATATCATACATTGTACATTATATATAATGATGTATTCGCTCATAGTTTCACAAGTAAATAATAAAGGTCCTGGTCCAATCAGGTCCATCGGATCCTGATCTGGTTCTGGATCTAGTCGTACCCATTAATAACTAGGTCAGTAAAATCAACGACTTACCTAACCTAGATGCAAAACATAAGTCGTCTTCAGGTAGTTGTACCTATAAATAATTGTGTCCGAGTCCAGGTTCACCATTGACCCAACCCAGACCCAAATAATTTGCAGACTTTGTGAATATTACAACATACTACTTTTATAGAACATGTTCTATTAAAATATTCACTTGTCAGTTGGTCCTCCCAGTACTGGGACCTTGAAACTGAACCCGGCTCACTGGGCTAAACTTGGACCCCGGCCCGGTATTGTTGGATAGGAGTTGTGACCGATTCTTTGTAGGTACGACCCACCCAAATTTATAGCCCATTTGTACCAGAGAGTAGGCTAATGAATGCTGCCCAAAAAAAAAATCACATGATTACCTATAAAAAACCTATTAACACACATACTTATCATGATGGCCCAATCTGCCAGAAGATGCGATGGCACATGTCAATTCTCTAGATCACATAAGCACCTCATGGCCCCCACATGAACGGCATCATAAAAAATTTGTAAGGAAGACCTGCAACCATCACAATCATCAATCTGGGAAGGACCCGCAACAAATTTCAAGTCAACATTCGGGTGAACCCTTTATTTGCAATCCCCACTTCATCATATAAATTAATCAGCAATTAAATTCTATCATGAAGCCGAAGTCCTACTGGAGTTCTGCAAAGGTTCAAAAGCTTCATCTTGTCAGAGAAGAGGAAGTTCAAAATATATGAGAAAGTCCACTGGAAGCCTAATATGCTTTCCTAGCAAGGGTCCCACAAACCTAAATCAAGGAACAAAAACTATAGAATCACAGGAAATCCTAATGTTTTAATCTGAAATATTCTGGTTCTTCTAGTAATTTTCCCAATCATTGACGGGGCTCGTTGGACAACAAATGAACAGTCATCACCATCATCAAAGTAGGATTCCAACTTTAGCTTTTAGATTCACCTTTAACAAGGGAATTCCAACTTTGCAGCAATCCATTCATCATCACTGATTGGCAATACAATGGCGCCTTTGGGCAATGTTATGTTCGTCGAATGTGGATAAACCAGAATCTTGTCCCCCAAAAATGTTGGGCCACTTTCTCCTCGGGGAAAACTGTTAGGTGGGTCGGAAGCATCTAGGTGTTCAGAACTCTTGGATGGCAATGATATTCCATCATTGGAATGTCCATCTGGAAAAGGATCACGTAGAGATGCATAAGTCAAGTCAGATTTATTACTTGGCATAGCGTTGGATGAGGAAAACGATTCCACATTCTGTGACACAGCATCAGTAGATGATTTTCCAGTAGCAGATGTAATCAATTTGTGAATGCCGGCTTTATCCTTGTTTAGGCTTTGAAAGGATTCACTTACTTTAGCTTCACCTGAGAAACATAATTCAGTAAGTAAATGCATATTAAGTTCATGCTTACATACTGCTAATTTATGCCATTCATGCATAGATCAGGGTGCTGCTTGTCTGTCATACACAAATTCGAACACATCTTGTACCAAACAACTTACATGGTTAGGTACATCGGCATAATATTTGATGAATTACAATGCTGAAAATGAATATATATACACATCCATTAAAAAAGAAATGAATATATATATATATATATATTTATACATCAATCATATGGAAGCCAATGCGAATAAAATCTGCATTGTGGTACTTCCTATTGAAGAATGCCAATGGATCTAGACTAACACTCAAGTGCACCAAATAACACTCAAAATCTAAATGAAAAACACCACTGCACTAAAACCAAGATTTTTCTATTATCACATTGCGATCTTATATTTTATCTTAGACTTGCATTAAAGTGTGGTAAAAAGAACAGTAGTAGGGCATAACTTGCTTATTTGCACCTAACCTCGTAATCTGCATGGTGTAGAGTAGGGGTTGGTCAAAATCTCACTTTAATTAGATCATCCTAACTCTCTATTTTAGTGCATCTTTATTGTGAGTCAATCCATAGGAGATGGTGTAGTGGTGTAGTTGGATCAGTAAAGCTCTGAGACGAGTGTCCATTACGGCCTCAAAGTTTAATTAGATCATCCTAAAACTCTTGGGATATTCTTTGAGAGAGTAAACCCAAGATAATGTTGGCAGTCCCTCTAACCACATTGAGATGTGTAGTATAAACCTATTGGCACGCACTTCATCATCATCAAAGCCTTGTCCCAACTATGTTGGGGTCAGCCAAATCCTCTATAAATTGCACTTCTTCGTATCTATTTTTACTTCCTCAATCCACATCCTCTTTGGCCAATCCCTTCCCATTGGTTGGCCATCTACCTGTACAGCCAAACTTTTCCTTACCGGTGCTATTGTCGACCTACGTTGGACATGCCCAAACCATTTCTAATGGGTTTCTCTAATTTTTATCCCCCATTAATGTTACCCCTAAATGCTCTCGAAAGCACTCATTTCTAATTTTATCCTTTCTAGCTTTACCATACATCCACCTCAATCTTCTCATCTCTACTACATTCATTTTTTGCATATATTGCTTCTTGATTGGCTAAAGTTCTACTCCATAGGTTATAGCTAGTCTAATTGTTGTCCTGTAAAAAAAAACTCCCTTAAATCTTATTGGCATGCTACAATCACAAAGCACTCCAAAAGCAAGTCTCCAATTCAACCATCACGCTTTTATCCTATGTTAGATATTTTGATCAACCTCTCCATCCTTACTGATTATCGAGCCAAGGTAATGAAAAGAATCTCTGTGGTATGTCATGGGCTTCAATTCTCACGATAGTTTCAGCTCTTTGTATATCCCCATTGAAGTTGCAATCCATATATTCTTGTCTTCGTACAGCTTATTTTAAAGCCTTTGGATTCTAAAGCCTCTTACTATCTCTCGAGTTTTGTATTTACATAATCTCGACTCATGCACCAACACTATATCATCCGAAAACAACATACACCAAGGTATGCACTTAAAAATAAAAAAAATGAAAAGCAAAAAATATATATGAGTACTTATAAATGCAAGCGCATAGGACTTCAATTCACATGTGAATGGGGGCTGGGGCTGGGATTTAAACAGCAGTTTTTTTTAATACACTGACCAAAACAATTAAAGAGCAACAAGGAAATTCTTTTACAATAAGCATAAATCATAAATTAAAGAGCAAGAAGTCACCTGTGCTGACATCACTATCATCCTTGGATCCAGTTTTCATCATCTGAACAGAATTAGATATGTTCCCAACATTCAGCAGTGAGTCAGAGGTGACACTAGACTGATGAGCATCCAGTGCTCGGCAACTTGAAGAAGATAGCATTGAGGTATTTATACCTGAAAGAAGAAAGTTATCATATCTTACAATGTACTGTTGACACCATCATTGATCATTATAGATTCTTTGATACTAGTGTACATGATAACATTGACACATAGTGAAGCAGGTGGCCCAGTTGATATAAAAAACCATATACCTGAGCAGTCTTTAGCATACATGGAGGGTTATGATCGAGCCCATGGGGTCCATACCCATGTGCACAAAGCTTTATCAAGTTAAAAAGCCCAAAAACAGTCCAACAGTCCAATTAATTGAGATTCGATGAAGATGGGAGCTATTTTGATACTCCAATACACCACAAGGTGT
The DNA here is from genome assembly GCA_029852735.1 of Persea americana. Taxonomy (NCBI): domain Eukaryota; kingdom Viridiplantae; phylum Streptophyta; class Magnoliopsida; order Laurales; family Lauraceae; genus Persea; species Persea americana. Next base: position 72,114,888 of record CM056809.1, read on the forward strand.
ATTTTGAAAATAATACATTCCGTTCAAATGCACAGTAGTACAGTTGGTTGAGAACAGAGGAGCTAGACGTCAGCTCATTTGGGCTGGGTTTTACTGGGTCTTATGCGCTCTGGACCAAACTGAAACTTACACTCCCAGGCTCACCCAGGAGTGTACGGCTAGACGGTGTGGCCCATTGTCCAATCAGATGGGCCATGTGGGCCTCTTGCTCTTTCTCATCCAGAAGGTCCAGACGACCTTGGGTTTTGGAAATTGCTGTAATTCCATCGATCTCCACCAAACTAGTTGATGATGTATTAGGGATTGTATGAGAGATTAGGTGGTATAATTATAGAGAGATTAGTGGAAGAACTTAGGGGCTTTAGTGGCATAAGCATAGAAAAATGTGGATTGTATGACGGTCAACTGTATCAACCCAGACAAACGACAGCTGATTTCTTCCCTTTTGATGTTTTTTTTTCTCTGTTTAATTTTAGTAAAATATGTGGTGTTCCTATCTTATTTCCTAAACATGAATGAATTAGGATTCAGCAGATTTTGTATTAAGGCATTTTGACTATATATGCATGGAAAAGGTCGACTATGTAGTCTCAGCATTTTAAGAACAGTTTATGCCATTGAATTAAGGCACAGTTGAAGCCTTTCTTTTGTTTCTTCTCTTGTGTGAATTTTGTGTTTGACATCTCTTCGGTGTTCAGTGTTTTATTTCTTTGGTGTTAATGGTCAAGGTATTTAATTGTGTTTAGTGTTTGTAACTGGCAACAAAGGAAGAACATTCACTGCAAACAGCGTGCAGTAGCAGTATCCGAGTGATTTAATAGTCTACGGGTTCGTTTGAATCCATGACTGCATCACATAGCAAGCAAAATATGACCTGCATTTTCATGATGGTTATCCTTCGACTCAATTGGAGCTTGAATGGAGAAGCTTGGAGCTGGGGTGTAGGTAGCTTGCGGACTGAGCTTTGGTGGCAAGTCAACAATGACACATGCTTCTAAGAAAGAAGTGTCTTCAACTGATTGCTGCATCCAAGTTGATTTACCTGAAAAGAGAAGACATCTCATCATATCAATGTAGCATATCACAGTAATCAAGCAATATATCAACATTGTAAAAGAAAAACATGGGGCTGAAAACACCTCATGCACTAATGGACTTCTTTTAATTTTTCTTCTTTTTTTTCTTTTCCTTTTGGTAATAAGTGGACTTCTTCCCCCTAAACAACACAAGTTACAAATTCAAAATGTATCATAACAAAATTCGGTATATATGTACACAACACAAGTTGCAAATTCAAATTATATCATAACAAAAGTCGGTCTATATGAACTAGAATTCACAGGACTAATCACATCATTTTATTACCAAAATCTCAGGAGATTCTGCAGTCACACGAAGAGACTTGGTTGGATAGTGCTCATGGTCACAACCACCAAGCCACGGCTTCAAGTCATGCTACTAATTAAACAAAGGAATCTCAAAGAACCCCCTTGAGGTTTGTCTTATAAAAAATACATGACCTTTAAGATTCCTAAAAAAATGAAACTCAAAGTATGGTTCAGTCATTAAAAGGTGAACCCCACATTTGATCTAATTGGATTAGCTCTCCACATCATGTGGTCAACCTTATGTAATCATTTCCCTCATATTAGCTAGTCTTTTTTTCTATTTTTTCTTTTTCCTTATCTTCATATAACTCTCTTACTAACTCTCAGTTGGGCTTACCCTAAACAAATAATAAGGATCATGGAGGCCAAACCGCTGATATAATAATATAATCATATCCAGTGGCGGGAGGGGGGGGGGGGGGGGGGGGGGGGGGGGGGTGGGGGTGGTGTGCGCGCCTAAATTTCAAATTTTCAAATAATCCCTTGGGAGTTGGAATAATTGAAAATTTAATGTTAGTTTTTGCAATGCCCCCCCATGAAATCTCTTTTTTCAGAATGGCCCCCCCAAGGCCTACTTTCCAGTTCCGCCCCTGTGACTAAACTCTTTATCCATATCATGGTTCAAAATCGCAGTTGCGGTCGCCATCACGGGTGACCCCAAAAAACCGTAATGAAGCTATATCACGTGGCAGTTCGCGGTCCATCGTGGAACGAATTTTTTTTTACTCCAAAAAAATCCAACAAACCCAGAATATTGGAAAATGCTAGAAACCAATGTCTTTTTTAATTAGTACATACTATAAATCAAAATAAGGGTCCCCCTAAGTCATAGTATTCTACATCGCTGCTATTTGATCTTTGACTGTTAAATATGCTATTTTAGTATTTATTATTTTTCCCCATCCCTATACCTAATAGATCCATCAATGTAATCCATATTTAAAATGCAACGCAATAAAAATAATAATTATCACAATCTATATTTCCTTTATAAAAAATTTCACTCTAATCATAGTTGGGCCCACCATCAAATTGACCATGCCATATTATTAGAATCATTGGCCTATTAGAATGAGACATCAAGAATTTAGTCGTTTGCAAGAAATCAAGTTTATCAAATGTTTTCGTGATTAAATATCATTAGTGTAAAAAAAATAAGAACCATGATTACTTTCCCTCTTTTTTTTTTTTTTTTTTTATATGAAAGGATGACTGAAATCATTTCATTTCACCATGGAACTTTACAGTATAAGAGTAGTATATTGATAACCAAAAAGGCCCAAAAAAGCCAAGGGTAAAATACTAAAATCCAAAATCCCCAAAAGGAAAGGGTTGTCCACCCCCAAAAAATCAGGTGTGAACCTAAAGGCAAAAAATATTAACAGTCAGTTACAATACACAAAGACGGTCTGGATACTCCCTCTTTGGCTAGTCTGTTCGCTTCCGAGTTTGCAGAGCGCTTAATGAGGTTATATGAAATTTTATATGTTCTTAGCAATCTCTACCACCTCTACTACTACATCTGTATGGTACCAAGGAACCATAGAAGCTTGAGAAGCCCACTTTATCGTGCATGAAGAATCCCCTTCCACAATCAACAACTGAGGATTGAATCTCACCACTTCTCGTAATCCAATTTTTAGAGATAATATCTCAGCTTTGTTACATGAGCATATAGACCAGCTAGACCTGAGTACGATAACAAGGTGACTCCTTGATCATTGCGAATTTACTACACAACCCACCCCTGCGCGCCCCCCCTGGATTCCCTATTGCACTTCCGTCTAAGTTCAATTTCAACGCACCATTTGCTGGAGTCGTCCATTTGTAGATTATGCAGGGTTTATGTGGATGTGAGAATGCATTTCCGTCCAATTTTGAAAGATAGCATTTGCTGCAATACCTTTGAAGAGTGTTAATGAAGAAGCCCAAATAGCGACCAAATGCTTAATTCTCTCTCCTAGTTGATTATCAGTAGAAGATAATCCTTCAAAGCATCTTTTGTTTCTTTCTTTCCATATGCACCACAAAACCGCCAAGAACAGAAGATTCCACATCGTCTTTCCTCTTTTTGACCCCACTCCCATTTTCCAATATTCAAACAAGACTGGTAGGGATTGAGGAAGAGGCCCACAACAGTGAAACCAGCCCAATGTAACCTTACATATGAATTGTGCTGTTTTGCAGTTGAGCAAAAGGTGGTCGATGGTTTCCTCAACCGATAGACACATTGGACATGCATTTACAATCAGCATTCTCCTTCACCATAGGTTATCCATTGTTAGAATACCACCAAGTAGAGCGGACCACCCAAACGCAATGACTCTAGGTGGGGCTTTCACCCTCCATAGGCTGGCAATATGTGGGTGTGATGTCATTGCGTCTTTAGTCATGGCTGAGAAGAAAGACGCCACCAGAAATATGCCATTTGTGGAGGATGTCCAGATCCTTTATCTTTCCCCTTTTTTGGAATGAAAACCAATAAGCAGCATCATAGCTTGGAATTGAGCCACCACCTCATTCAGATTTCTTCTAAACCTTGGCCCCCACACTACTCGATCAATCCATTCCAATTAATCATCAACTATGGCTCTTTGATTAGTGGCACAATTGAATAGATTTGGAAAGGAAGTTGCTAACGGTGTGCCCCCCACGCAAAGGTCTGTCCAAAAAAAGACTCATACTTGCCAACACGATATCTGATATTCTTAGAGAACATCTCCTTTGAAGCAAGAATACATTTCCATTTATATGGCTGAGCACTGCGGCATAGGATCTCAGACTTCCCACCCATCCCTTGAAGTTCCATATTTTGAGAATAGTAACAGTTTCCATAGGGCTTCTGATCCATCCTCAATCCTCCATAACCATTTGCCAAGTAGCGCTAGATTGGTCTCTTTTACGGTTCTAATTCCCAAACCCCCATCTTCTCTAGACTTGCAAACTTGAGAACACTTTATCAAATGAAATTTCCTTTTCTACTCATTACCGTACCATAGGAAGTCCCTTTGCAATTTCTCAATTCTTTTGATTACCTCCACCTGACATTTAAAAAGGGACATGAAGTAAATTGGGAGGTTTGCTAGGGCCGCTTTAATTAAAGTGATCCTGCCACCAAAAGACAAATAGTTAGTTTTACACAAAGAGAGTTTTTTTTTTCCAGCCTCTCAAGCACCGGCGTCCATAGAGATTTGGATGCCACTCCATCGCAAAGTGGCAATCCCATATATGTCGAGGGAAGCACCCCTGCTTTGCATCCAATAAGGTTTGCCAGATTTTGTAAATGGCTTACATCAACTCTAATTTCAATGAGCTCACTTTTAAAGAAACTCAGTCTAAGGCCCGAAACTGCCTCAAAGCAGAGGAGGATTGCTTTAATGTTGCGAAGCTGCTCTTCTTCCGCATCATAGAAAAGGATGGTATCATCTAGGGCTATCAATCAGGTCGTGTTAACGAATTCGGGTTGCAGGTCAAACGAATTCGGGTTAGAATCGCCTCAACCCGAACACGACCCATTAAGAAAACAGGTCAAAAAACCAAACACGAACCCAATTCATTTATTTAACGGGTCATACGACACGACCCGTTAACCCGTTAATTTTGAAAAAAATATTCATTACACCTAAAAAGTATCTCTTTTCTAAATCATGAAGCGATACTTTATGTTTTGAGGCTAGGCCCATTTTCTAAGTAAATGTTGTATCTCTTCTGATTAAGTGCAACTTCCACTGAACCAAAGTCATGTCTCCCACACTTTGATTTTTTGCATGGTAATGTGATGCACACTTGGTAGCATGGCTTTTTGGCTGGTTGTATCGGGTCGTAATGGGTTACCGGGTTTATTCGTTAACGACCAATTAATTTAACGGGTTAACGGGTCCGACCCATTAACGACCCGAACCCATTAAGGGGTGACCCGAACCCGTTAATATCGTGTGGGTTCGTGTCGTGTTAACGGGTCGTGTGACATTTTGACAGCCCTAATATCATCTGCGAATTGCAAGGGTGTAATTTCTTGCACCTCACTTGAAGGAGAAAAACCTTTTTATCAACCTGGCATTTGATGCTGCATACATCATTTTGCTAAGTGCTTCTCCTACAATGATGAATAGGAATGGTGACAGCAGGTCCCCTTGACGCAACCCTCTAGTAGCCGAAAAGAAGCCTTTTGGGGTTCCATTAATTAGGATGGAGAAAGAAGCTGATTTTAGGCATTCCAATATCCAATTCCGCCATTTGATACCAAAGCCCATCCTCCTTAATAGATATAGTAAGAAGTCTCAATCCACTCTGTCATATGCCTTCTCCAGGTCTAATTTGCAAATAATACATGGTCTTTCTACCTAATACCTAGAGTGGATTCCTTCATTTGCAATTAAAACACCATCTAGGATTTGGCGTCCATGAACAAGTGCTCCTGGTGCAGGGGATGTCAGCTGAGGAAGTAAATTTTTAATCCTAGTGGCTAGCACTTTAGCAAGGATTTAGTAGATTGCACCAATAAGACTAATAGGTCGATAGTCTTTTATATCTTCTGCTCACGCCTTCTTAGCAACTAAGGTTATGAACGATGCACCAATGTGTTCAGAAAGCTTACCTCTGACATGAAACTCTTTCATGAAGTTCATCACATCCTCCTTAATTACCTCCCAAAAGGTTTGAAAGAAAGCTATAGGGAATCCGTCTGGCCCAGGCGCTTTGTCTCCTACTAGATCTGAGATAGCCGCTATGACTTCCTTTTCTTCACACTTTCTCTATCATGTCCGCCTCAGCTTCAGTAATCATAGGCAATTGGAGGTTGTCTAGGGATGGGTGATCCCAAACCTCTTTTGAGAAGAGCTCTTTATAATAGTCTATCCCATGATCCCAAACCTCTTTTGAGAAGAGCTTCTCTTTGTTTTCCAATCGTCTGTCACCATCCAATAGGACAGGGATTCTATTTCTTCTGTTTTTGAAAGATGCAGAGCTGTGGAAAAAATTGTGTTTCCATCACCATCCTTTAGCCATAAGTGTCTGGACCTTTGTCTCCATTTTATTTCTTCCTGCTTTGCTTTGCTATGGTATTTTTCCTTTAGATATCTGCATAGCTCTATGTCACTTTCCAATAGCATCCCTGATTCCCTGTTTCTTCCTTGGATTCGATTTCTTTTAGCTGGATCAACCAGTCAGCCATTTCCACCTCCAAGTTACCAAAGCTGGATACGGCCCATTCCTTAATTTTAGATTTAAGGATCTTGAGCTTCATTACCAGCCTATATCCAGCCCAACCTTGTACATTCATTTCCTCCCTCCATTTTCGAATTAGGTTAGGAAATGCTTTGTCTTCTAGCCACATTAACTCAAAACGAAATGGTTTTGGACCCCATGACTCCACCCTCGAATCCAATAGAAGAGGACAAAGATCTGATGTGGTTTTTGGAAATGCCGTTTGAGATGCCTGTGGGTACATTTCTGCCCAGTCCCCAAAGATCAAGAACCTATCCAACCGGGACATAATTGGAGGATTCTGATGATTTGACCACGTGAAGGAGGCTCCATTTAACTGCAGATCTAATAGACCATGTCTATTGATCCAATCTGAGAATGCAGACATCTCTGGTGTTATTCGGGAACACCCCAGCTTATCATCAGAAAATCTGATGACATTGAAGTCCCCCCCTATACACCATGGTTTACTCCATCTCATTCTAATAGTATCCAGTTCATTCCAGAACTCCATTCTTCTATGGTTTACATTTGGGCCATACACTTAGGAAATGATGCATTCCTTCCGATTATCTCAATCCTCAAGGACTGAGACTGAGAATACTCCTGTCCAATGATCCTTCGATTCCACTCTACTACTGTCCCATAAAAGAAGATTCCACCAGCTGAGCTATTAGCACTTAGAGTCAACCATCTGACATTATTTCCACCCCAAATTTCTTTCACCACTCTGTTGACTTCTGAGTTAACTTTAGATTCCTGGATGAACACCACATCCAGTTTCTGACTCCGGATTATCTGCTTGACAGCCACCCACTTATCCACCCCACCAAGACCCCTAACATTCCATGACCAGATTTTCATTGTCGACTTTTTTCAACCACCTTGTAGCTCTGTGTTATCTGATCAGAGGTTTGACTACCCTCTGCTCTTGAACCCCTATTGTAATTGATAGAGCTTTTCAAACTCTGAAGTTCTCTGGCCACCTTGTTCTTTGCTTTTTTTGGAATCCTCCCGTTGACAAGCAAATTGGATTAGATTGTCCCAACCCAAGTTGCTGTTACTGACTGATATTCCTACAGCCTTCCCACATGACTGATATCATTTTCAAGCTCAGCCAATCTTTTGGTTCCAACAGACCTGTAGTAGACATCAACATGGACACCTCTTCTTTGCACTCATCAGGCTCTGTCTGCTTCTCCACTTCTTCATGTTTCTTCCCCCGATCTGGGATGTGAATAGAGATTCTGCCTGGGCTTGTCTCCTCTGAGGGATTCATTTCCCAATTAATTGTACAGGCGGTAAAGTTGATTTCGCCCTTCTTTCCACTTTTATCAATTGAAACCCACCCCTTTTTAGCTTCCTCTATGTTGGGTGAATCTATCTTCTTCCCAGAGGCCTCATCAAAGTTACACAGAGGGAGGCATGCCACTGGTGTAATGTCGGCCACATCTATAGTAGCCAGAGCAAGATCTTCAGTGCCTTGATTTTTCATTGGAGAGATCTCAGAGGATTCTTCCTCCCGCACTTCATCTTCCAGAGTTAAGAGGAGAGAAGCCCTCAGTGACTACCTTGCCATCTCCATAAGCTGGAGACACCCTTTCCTCCCCTAAGCATACGTGACTGAACTGTCAACAATCGCATTGAGGCTGTTCCCATTCTCCTTGAGCACTCTCGTCTGCTGACGGCTCTCTAATCACTGAAGCGACTTCAATCGGAGTCCCAATCGCCAACGAACCTTCAGTCAGAGCCCTAATCAGTGAGTCGTTTTCGGTTGCAGCCCTAATCGACGAGGTCTCTCTGATATTGGACTTTTCCTTTCCAATCAAGGGAAAGTTACTTCTTATATTATTAGAAACTGGACTGAGCCCAATACCATCTTCCAGCCCATGGTCCAGCGATGGCCCAAATCTGAAGCCTAGCTCAGAATCCACCCCTGGATCTCGACCCAGTAGGATTTGGTCCTGGTCCATTGGCCCATCAGAATTCAAATAAAAAAGGGGGGGGAGGTGTGGGGGGAGTTTTGAATTTGAATTTGAAACTGGATTTGAAATCAAGGCTTTGGAGGTGACGTAATCAGCTTCCTCCTCAGGCTCTGAACTGCTACCGGCTGCAAGCGTGCCCTGAGACGCTATCGACTCACTGTTTTGTGGATCCCCACCCATCTTCAAGGTCATTTTTAACTTAGATCCTTCATTTTTCCAATTCCACCTCAATCGGTAGGCACAAATCCTCTAAATAGAGGAATATTCTTAGAAGAAGGGTTTGGTTTATATCTCTGGCAACTTTAACTCTGCCAAAAAGGAGCATCTGCTTCTTTGCTGTAGCTGGGTCAACCCCCACTGTGGATCCCACACAATCACCCAGAAGTGAGAAGGTTTCTTCCCTCCATACATGAAGGGGAACGCCCTTGAACCTAACCCAGACATCGTGTGAAGGGCTTCCGAGGATCTCCATCCATCTTTCCAACTGTACGAATGGAGAGTTTGCCTGATCCTGAGCATAATATAAGGATTCTTTAACCTCTGCTTCAGAGCAAAGTTTGATCCAAACTGTCAAATATCCTGTCATCTTTAGAGCAAAGTTTGATCCAAACTGTCAAATATCCTGTCATCTTTACATCCAACGGAGGTTTCCCCAGGAAGAACTGAAACCATGACAGGACCTTTGAGACTACCTCCTTATCTGTGTGTGTAGATAGAGCTTGGGAGGAGTGTGAAGAATATAGTCAGACCCTGGACTTTCAACATAATTACAAACTTAACCTTTTACCTAGATAGATCAAGGTTTATGAGGACTGTGATCAATTATATGGATTGTGATTAATTATTTAGACTGTAATTAACTAACGTTATGTTTATAATGTAGTGTGGGGTGGGCAGGGCCACCCCTATACCACTCAATACCAATTATGATGCACAGTGGGGCAGCAACCAGTAAAGTGTGCAAGGGCTGGGATCACACTACTGATTGTGTAAATTATTAATAATACTGTAATCTGGTTGCTATGTGATTATGACATATCATGCACTGGATCCTAGATTTGGTATGTTGGACTTGGTGTCCAGATCATTGATGGCCGTTGTATTGCCTGGTCCTTGGTGGACGTGGATGATGAAATAAGACCATGGTGGCCGGTGGACATGTGTATGATTAGCCTCGGTAGCGTAGCAAGGTGCATGGGGCACGAATATGTAATTGAATGAATTATTAATTGTATTTGACTTGTTAATTGAGATTTGTACGTTTATGTAACACTATGTTCTATGTTGTATTGTTAATTAGGAAAACTCATTCACCAGTGTTACTGATGTTGTATTGCCCCCTTCAGGTAGTCACGTTGCGAGTGGGTCAGAGCAGAACGACGTTCAGCCCGTAGACTTTGACATGCGTGGTTGGAGAGAGAGAGAGAGAGAGAGAGAGAGAGAGAGAGAGAGAGAGAGAGAGAGAGAGAGAGAGAGAGAGAGAGAGATTGGCATGCGTGGCTAGAGAGAGAGAGAGAGGAGAATTCAAATGATTGATAGGGAGATTAGCTCTTGTTTTAGGGAATTTTATTTAATGTTTCAAGTACATTATTGAATTGAGTCAGAATATGGAATTTTGATTATTCTAGGATTATTGATATTGTTTGACTTTTATAATTTAATTAGAATTATATTTTCAAACTAAATGCCTGATTCCTTGTGGAAATTATTTGATGAATGCATAGTGAATATTGCTAAATAATCACGATCCAGAATCCGACAGGGCCCCGAAATTTGGGTCGTGATAGTTTAAATTTATTTAAGAGGGTCGTGATAGTTTAAATTTATTTAAGTGTATTAAAAATTTTAATTTGAAAATTTTAAGGTGCATTATGAGTTATAATTTAAAAAAAAAAAAGTAACTTTGAGCCCATTTAATAATTTAAAAATTAAAAAGGCCTAATGGGTATTGGCAAAATAAAAGGAATGGGGGACTCACAAACTTAAAAGCCTTACTAATAGGTCTTATGTGACCTAGTGAGGCTAAGACTCACGTATTTGATCGACAAGCCCTAAAAAGGGCAAAACGCTGTATTGAAACAGAAGAGGGGGAAAAGGGAAAAAAATGAGGGAAAGAAAGGAGAAGAGGAAATGGAAGAGGAAGAGGAAGAGGGAAAGAGAGGAGAGGAGGGGGAGGAGCAACGGGTGCTTGAGGGTGGCGACTTCCGGGTGATGATATGCAACGGCCGTTATTTTAATTATTCCATATACTTTAATCACTTACTTTGGTTCTTTCACTTAGTGGGTGACCCCAGTGCAAGTGCGCTCTTACTCCATGGATGCCCGTAGTCAAGTGTACAATTCACACTAACCAACTTCCCAATGCTCACTTAAATTTTTGGCACGACTAATATAGTACCAACTTCACAATGCCCAGTAAAATTTCCAGCGCAACTGATAGTACCAACCACATAGTGCCCAACCAAACTTCAACACGATGATAATTCCTACTTCTCAACGGTCAAGCCTTTTCAGCGAAATTGATAGTACCAACTTCTCATTTGCCAAATTTAATTTCAAGACACATTTAATAGTACCAACTTCTCAATTGCCAAATTGAAATCTCAGTGCAGCTGGTTGTACCAACTTCGAAGTGCCCGATTGAATATCGACGCAATGATAGTACCAACTTTTCAATGCAATATTGAATCACGGCATGGGGAAGGAGAGAATGTACCTGACACCGACCTCACGTCTACCGTGGATTTCTGCTTTCCTGCTTTCCTCCTCTTTCTCTTTCTCTTTCCTTCTTCTTCGTATTTCTTCCTTCCTTTTGCTACTTTCCATTTCTCCAAAGTGTCACGCGTTGCAAAAGGTTATGAGGGTCGAAACTCAAAAGGCCCATTTCACCCCTTTTAATTACATTTGCCTTTTGTTGAATGAGTGAAGTGATATCACGGTGGGGCCATTGAAAATCCAAGCCATTCTTAAATTAGTAAGACATAAATGCACCCTAGTCACGTTTAGCCCTAATTTAAGATGAATTAAATATCATATTAATAATTACAAGGGCTTAATTATCAGTGGGACATTTAATTTATTTCAGTTTAAGGCTCAAAAATGGCTGGGCATATGTAATTACTAGTGGGACATTAAATTTATTTCATTTTAAGCCTCAAACATAGACTGAGCCTCATGTAATAATTAGTGGGACATTTAATATATCTTAATTTAGGGCTCAAATAAGCCCTAGCCATATTTTAGCCCTGAATTAAGACAAATTAGATGTCCCACTGATAATTAGCCCAACCCATGTTTAAGCCCTGAATTAAGATAAATTAGATGTCCCACTAATAATTACACGGGCTTTAAATATAAAATAGGGCCCTGGCCATATTTCATTTCAATATTTGTCTTATATAATATAAATCTGAAACACTTTGCCCGAATCGACCGAAATATTTTAGTTTGGTGGCTTGACCGAAAAGCAGTCCAAAAGGAATTTCTCGACTATGGACTTTTTTTACTTTAATTATTTAACATTAATGGTTAGTTCAAAATTATGGTTGCAGTGCATAGTGTAAAATTTGTGATATTTCAACTTATTTTAATGTATACATGTAAATTTATTTAATTCAATACAAACTTTACAAGTTTCAGATAAGACAGCGATACATGATGTTTAACCATGGTTTAAAATCGCGGTATCGGTCGCAGTCTCGGCCAGGCCGAAAAACCGATATGATATTGGTATCGGTCTCGGATATCGGTCCGTCGCGGTCGTCGCGGTGTGAATTTTTTTTTAATCCAAAAAAAATAGCAAAAATATCCAAAAAATCCAGAATATTAGAAAATGGTGGAAAACAATATTTTTTTCCATTAGTAACAACAATAAATAGAAATCTCGGTCACCTTAAGTTATGAGCCCTGTCTGTATCACAATTCGCTGTCTTCTCCAGTATTTTATATAATGCAACCATTATTGATGCTCATAATCAATTTATTAGTGTAAAATATAAGAAAACAAAGATAATATAAAAATTATCTATACACTATTAATAAGCTATTAGTATTTACTATTTAGTAGCATAAATACTCCAACTATTTTTTTTTTTTTTTAAGTAGAAGATTTAAAAAGCACCATTTTTCTATACCCAAAATCATATTTATAAGTAGATCTAGCATAAAAGTGTGTAGATCTAAGTGAAGAACACAACACAAACCGAGAAATGACATGCAAATGATCTTTTCATTCATTTTTATGCTTTATCTAAAAATAAAAAATAAAAAACACATAATAGTAAAAATAAGGTAGTTAAGTACTTGATTTTCTCTTACTAAATAAAATGATTTCTTCAAAAAATAGTTTTGGAATTTGGAAAACAAGAGAGAATGAGTTATGGAGACATGGTTCCTCTAAGGAGATGAGGGGAGAGGAGAAGAAAATTGGAGAATAGGGAAAAAGTTACAAAAAATTACTTTTTTTTACTATTATTCCATCGCAGTCCATCTCGGCCGATATTTTGAAAATATCGGCCGAGATATCGGTGAGATATCTGTAAAACTGATATTTTGACCATATCAGCCGAGATGAATCGATATTTTGGGGATATTTTGACCATATCGGCCTGACTCGGTATCGCGGCAAAATATCGTCGCGATATCGGCCGATACCGGTTCATATAGGCCGATATGAACTGGTATCGGCCGAGATTTTAAACCATGTGTTTAACTGAGGGGAACCGATATTTTGATTCAAAGTGCTTACTAATGGGAATTTTTTTTTTTATTTTCTAGCATTTTATAATATTCTGGATCTTTTGGATATTTTTCAGATTTTTGGGGGTAAAATAAAAATTCGCACTGCGATGGACCACAATGATCTTGAACTGCGACGCAACACCGCGTCATAACGGCTATTATGGTCGTCCGCAATGGTGACCACGAGTGCGATTTTGAACCATAGTTGAACCTTAAGATTTGATCTAAGTGGAATCACACTTTATTCATAAATTTTAATTGCTAAGAGAACTCATGTAGTTGGACAAAACCCTAGCATTATGTCATCAATGGAATGCATAGCCATATTAGGAATTTGGTGAAAACAAGTATGTGTTATATGAAAAGTTTAGTGGACCGTATAACTAGTCTATGTTATACGAACAGCCGACTGATTTGTATTATCGTTTCTTTGTTATACGAAAAGTTTAAAGGCTTATTGAACATTTTTTTTTTTACTTACAACTGAATGGTGGACCAACTTTGGCGATGATCGTCCCGATTTCAGGAATTTGGAAAGGAAAATTTTGAGGCAGACATCACCCTCGTTCAGATGTAGAAAAAATTGGAGCACATTCAGTTTGATCCACACAAAGCCGAAATCATATCACAATGTCCAAGCTGGAGAAGTTAGTTTTCATACATTATAAAATGAGGCTAAGGACAAGAAACCTCTAAAGAAAAGAAAATGCAAATGGGTCATGTGATCCAAAATAACCGGATAATGTATTCGAAGAAGATAACCCTTAGATGAATGGTCAGTTGACGGCGAGGTGCCTGTAATGCCCGATGCCATAGTTCTGAAAATCGGAATCATATCGCAAATCGTTCATACCCATGAATCGAATCGAGTCGTGAATCATATCGTGAATCTTAGGATTTTATAATTTTCTAATAAAAATGGAGACGCCCGTAATGCCCGATGCCATAGTTCTGAAAATCGGAATTGTATCGTAAATCGTTCATACCCATTAAACGAATCGAGTTGTGAATCATATCATGAATCTCAAGATTTTATAATTTTCTAATAAAAATGAAAAATATTTATAAATTAAAAAAGAAAAAGAAAAAAGTACTTATTCATAACCACCCAATTTCTCATGTATAGCAATATAAATACAATGACAAATAAGTCTATCATATAATCATATTAAGAACATCAAGACATATATTAATACATAATAAATGATATATGCAAACAATTTAATAAGTTTAAGGCATCGTTATATATTTATTTTTTGTTATCTTACACAGTAGGATATTTTTTGAAGTTACAAAAGTGTTCATGAAGAAAAAAAAAAGGTTGAAAAAAGATGTGGACAAGCACCATACGTACAGTCAAACAGCTTTAATTAAATGCAAGTTCTTTATTTATCTCTAAAACTTCCCCAAAACCGTGAATATTAGGGCTCGATTGGTACTTTACTAGATCAGTAAAAGTCAAGTAAAGCCTCCATTTTTCAGACAAGGGGTCACATCAATAGCACTTTAATTTAAAATTCCCTCCATCTTTTTCAAAAAAAGTCAAAAAGCAACCTCCTTTCTCCACTAAAAGACAAAAAAGCACCATTTTTCTATATAAAAAGTCAAAAAGATTCTATACCAAACAACTAAAAACAAAATACCATCATAACCACATTATATTTTATTTTCTCTTGATTTGATGCTTTACTACACTTTATTTTACATGTGAAATTACCAAACGGGACCTAAGAGGTTTTGTTAACTACTAAATAATTTTTAAAAGTAAAACGCTAAAAGAAAGAGAATAAAAAAAGAAAAAAGGTAAGAGATTGTTAATATTAATTATGTGGTTGTAGATATTCTCGGTCAGTCGAATCGCTTGAATCGTAAGATTTAATAAAATGAGTATCAAATTGTAAGATTCACACCTAAATCCTAAGATTCATTTGTAAATGGGATTCATTGCATAGATATGAATAGTTTTTTTTTTCCTTAAGATTCGGGATACGAATCGTAGGGTTTTGATAACCATGCCCAATCCAAGTTTACTTGACAAAGCTAGGCTTGATGTTGGTGATGATAATCGTGGTGATGGTGATAGTGGCGATGAGGAAATAACACCATTGTCGATCCTAGAACATGCATCCCTACCTCCGCTACGTAGATTGGCATTTATGAAGGATAGTGACAAGAGTGTAGCCGTGTCCCCATCACAATGTCACGTAAGCATGACCGGGTAACGATGAATTGACATCATGTTCATCCCTCCCTAAAGAAAAACAATGCCTTAAGGATCCATCTCTCCACTACAGACAAAAGACAAAAGGTCGTAAGAGTGCTCAGATTCAAAGTTAGAGCTTCGCCACACACAAAGAACAACAACAACGTATGACTCATCATATGCTAGCAAGGGCGGCTCACCATCTAATCAAAACGGGAATGATCATGGAACAAAATAGCAATCACTATGCTACAGACAATTTATCGTCACAAGCAAATTTAGCAGTCGCTACTAACCGCTATGGTCTCACTATAGGCCGCTGCGAACAGTGATTGACATTTTTTAATACACATAATAAGACTTCTTTCTTCTTTTTCTCTCCGAGCAACATTTCTATGCAACTATTCCACCCTTCCATGCCTAAAAGAACACTAAAACACACAAGATTTCGCCTAATTGAAGCTGATACATAGAGTTTCTCTCGAGGGCTCTTCTCTAGGTATATCATGGTAGATTCCCTTTGGTATTAATAGAGGTATTCTTTTTTCAACTCTCATTAAAAGTACATAGGTTGCATTTAATGGAAGTTAACCCGTCATTTAGTTTGAACTTTAAACTTTATTTAAGCATTACTATATAATTTATTTATCCTATGTTATGTACGGTTATGCTAAATTGCTTATGAATTATGAATTTAGAAGTGCATAATAGTTTCTAACTTAGATTAATTAAAATAACATGAAAACATGTAAAAAAAAAAAAAAAGATAAACATTGTTGTTTTATAATCATTCGACAATACAGAACCTCTATGCACTGAAGAGACAGCTAAATTCCCCTATCTTAGTTAGTATAGGAAACAAATAATCAAATTCTAATATTTTCCAATATTCTGGATTTTTTGGGTATTTCTTTGAATTTTTTTCACCACCTTTTCAATTAACACCGCTATACCGATACTACTACGTAATGACCGTTATGCCCGCCACTGCTGCTATTTTGATCATTGGGAATGAGCAAGTACATGAAGAAGGCAATGGCGGTGATGGAAAGTATGAGGACAATGTTCGAGTCTATGACCCCTTATATGGTGATCCACATGAGCCTACTGGTGGTTGGGGCAGAAAAGGAGGTGGGCCATTAAGAAAACGTTCTGACCCATAGCAAATGGTGTTGGGTTCAAGACCCACAGATTCCAATAGTTCATACAATGCTTACTATGGAGCTCCATATCCATATGAATATGGGCAGCAGTATGGGGTTACAATTATACTTCATATGGGTATGGGCAAATATTGACATTGGGATTTGGGAACCCACACAAGAACAACCACCAGCGGTTTATCCTTCATATGGACAAGTGTCATCTTGAGAAGATGAAACATAGGAGAGAGAGAGAGAGAGAGAGAGAGAGACTTGTGATGAATGGCATGTCTCCTTTAGGGTTTACCCCTTCTCATTATATAAGGGTTGATTACCCTATTAACAGAATCCTATTACAATGCAAATTCTAAATTCTAGCTACCTAATTATAGAAAGTATATATAAGTTAGGACTAGACTAATTGTAACTTAACTAAAATACAATAGGTACCTTAAAATACAATTATTGGGCCCAGATCTGGCTTGCGCAAATGGACTTAATTGAACCCCCCCCCCCCCCCCCCCCCCCCCCCCCCCCCCCCCCAAAATTGATGCTGGGGAGTTATATAGCAGCAATTTGGTAACCAGAAACTGATGTTGAGGCCGAGAAAGTCCTTTGGTGAAGATATCAGCAAACTGAAGCTCGGTAGGGACTTTAGGTAAAGAAATGACATCACGCTTAAATTCATCCCGAATAAAGTGGCAGTCTAATTCAATATGTTTGGTGCGTTCATGGAAGACAGGATTTTTACTGATCCTGATTGCCCTAGTATTATCTGCATGCAATGAAGTAGGAGAGGATTGAATAAAGCTGAGATCCGAAAGATGTCCCCAGAGCCATAAGATTTCAGAACAGGCAGAAGGCATTGCCCCATATTTAGCCTCTGTGGAAGATCGAGAAACGCGCTCTTGTATCTTGTATTTCCAAGAAGTTAGAGAATCTCCGAGATACATACACCAACCAGTAGTAGACTGATGTATATCCTGACAACCCACCCAGTTAGCTTCTGCATAAGCGGTCAACTGAAGAGGAATATCCTTGGGATAATATAAACCGTGAGTAACAATGCCCAACAAATACCGAATAATGCGCTTGACAACAGTCAGATGAAGGTGTCTAGGAGGTGTCATGAATTGGCTCACAAGATTGATAACATAGGTCAAGTGATGGTCAGATAGACAAGACTACCCGCCAAGCACCTGTAGGTATGTGGATTAGGAAGAAGGACACCATTATCTTTACTCAATTTTAAATTGACCTCTACAGGTATATCAACGAGCGAAGATTCATGGAGATCAGCAAGCTCAATAAGATCAGATGCGTATTTTTGTTGATTAAGAAACAGGCATGTGGGAGTTTAATGTACTAGTTCTAACTCCAAAAAAAATATTGAAAGGGGCCCAAATCCTTCATATGGAAAGAATCCTTGAGAGAGGCTTGGATAGACTTGATCATACCATCATCAGTGCCAGTGATAATAATGTCATCAACATACACAAGGAGAATAGTAACACCAGTAGATGTTGTTTGCAGAAAAAAAAAGACAGATCGTAAGGGCTTTGAGTAAAGTCACTTATGTATAGACGACCCCTAAAAGTTTCAAACCATGCTCGACGAGCTTGCTTCAGACCATAAAGAGACTTCTGTAAGTAATAGACAGATTTCTTAGATGGAGAGGTGACTCCCTGTCTGTGATATCCGCATATAGACCTCTTCTTTCAAATCCCCGTAGAGAAATGCATTTTTTACATCCAATAGGTATAATGGCCAATATTTAGAGGCAGCAATAACAAGAAGTAACCGAACTATAGTCATTTTTGCCACAGGTGCAAACATCTCCTCATAGTCAATCCCATATCCTTGCCTGTTTCTGAGTGCCACGACTCTAACTTTGTGTCTATCCAAGAAGCCGTCAGATTTAAGTTTGATGGAGTAGATTTATTTGCAACCGATGGGTTTAATTGCTCAAGGACAATCCACAATGTCCCATTTGTGATTCTGATCCAATGCATCCAATTCTTCCTTCATGGCCTAGTTCCAACTATCATGTTGTACTGCCTGCAAATAAGAACTTAGGATAGAGACAGAAGAAAGGGTTGTCATCACAGAAGTGTGTGTGAATCCATACCACTCAGTTCGTCTAGAAGTTCTGGAGGAGCGCCGCAGGATATGAGTAGCTATGGAACCAGTTGCTGGGAGAGGATCAAGAGGACGGGCATCTATAATGATAGGTTTTTCCAAACGATGATACATCTACAGTGATAGGTTTTTCCCGACGATGATAAACAAAATCAGGATGAAACCTAGTAACAGCTGCTTTATCTGAAAAGCCCAGTAAGATAGCAGGAGAAGATGGATGAGGATAATCCAAGTGTGGAAAAAATACTGATTTTCAAAGAAAAAAACATTGCAAGAAACTCGGATGCGACAACCAATGGGATCATAACAAACAAAACATTTTTTATTAGTGGCATAACCCAAAAATGCGCACCTGCAAGATTGTGCGGTTAATTTTTTTCGCTCTGTGGGAGGTAGATGAACGAAGCAAACATAGCCGAAGGTGTGTAGATGATCAAATATAGGATGATGACCAAACAATTTAAAATGTGGTGTTAATTGATCAATGGTACGTGAAAGAAGACGGTTTATTAAATGTACTACTGTAGTGTAAGCTTCAACCCAAAAATGAGGAGAAACTGATGATTCAATCAGTAGAGTTCTAGTTACATCAATGAGATGATTGTTTTTTCTGATCCGCGACTCCATTTTTGTTGCAGAGTATATAGACAGGTACGCTGAGAAACATACCCCCCCCCCCCCCCCCCCCCCCCCCGCGAATCTAAGCACAAAGTTTTAATGCATTTGGAAAATTGGGTCTCAACATAGCTAAGGAAAAATTGAAATGCATTAAGAACATCAGACTTAGAATGCAATAAATAAATCTAAGTAAACCTGTTGTAGTCATCAATGAACGTAACAAAGTACTTGAAATGACCATGTGAAAGGTGAGGAGCAATGCCTCAAACACCGCTCGCTGTGAATTAATTCAAAACATTCAGTGCTCCGTGTTGTGGAACGACGAAAATGTAAAGTTTTACTTTTTCCTAATTTACAAGCATCACATTCAAAAGAAATAAAATCGATAGGTTTATTTAATAATCCAGATTTAAACAAAGTAGTCATTGTAGAAACATTCGGATGACCAAGTCTATTATGCCACAACCGAGAATTATTCTGAATGAAAAAACAAAACCACTGGTGGAAAGTTTTATTATGAATAAATGCATACACTGGTAGGGAAAACAATCTGCCATGCTTAGGCCCCCTCGCGATCACTTCCCCTGACTCCCGATCCTACACAACACAATCAGAAGAAGAAAACGAGGCTTTGTAATTATCCTCAACAAGTTGACCCACAGAAACTAAATTGGTAGCAAGATGAGGAGACACTAAAACATTGGATAATGGTCATGGGCCAGGGTTATCACCAACAAAGGTGATGGGAAGATGGTCTCCATTGACAGTTTGAACAGTAAGATTACCAGTGAAAGGAACCACATGTTGTAAAGTTGTGGTGAAGATGTTATATGGTTACTTGCGACAAAATCTAAGTACCACGTATGAGAAGGAGATGAATTAGTACCTGAGATGTTTATTGATGCCAAGGCATTGATAATCATTTGATTTACCATATCATGAGTGAGAGGAGCTAGGGATGCAGATTGTGATGAGGAACCAAGCTGTGAAGAAAAACAAACCGAAGAAATCATCTAAGTCAGAGGGTGCATATGGTTGAGAAGTCACTGTGTAAGCACTAGGAGCTGACTATACATTGGAAGTACCAGGGGCTGACGGCATATAGTTGCAGGAAGTAGAATTTCGAGCCTTCTTCCGACATTCTTAAATAACGTGACCAATGGCCTTACAATATTTGCAAATTTTAGCCCTGCATTGATTTGCATAATGACCATATTTTTTACAGTTATAGCATTGAACTTTATTGATGTCCCAAGAAGGTGGCCTGGTTGTGTTGCCTCAGTAGATCTCTGTTGTTCCATAGTCATTTTGGTAACCAGACGTTATTCCTCTCGCAGAAGTTCCTGAAGACAGTCATCTAAGTTTGGAAGAGGAGTCTGGCTCATTAAGTTTGATTTGACGGTCTCAAACTCTAGACGAAGTTTCATGATAAACTGGTCCCGATCGCTATTTTGTTGTAAGGGAAGTAATTTTGGTAAGTGTTGTAGACATAGTTGAAAATTTGATCTCATCATATCAGACCACGGTCATCGAAACCCATTGTAATATTCCTGTATAGACAGGGTGCCTTGAGAAAATTGGAAGATGTCTAGCTCCAAGTGAAATTGTCAAGCAGCATTACCTTGTTGATAAATCTTTTTAAGATAATCTCACATCTCACGGGCAGATTTGCAAGGTTTCAGATTGAGAATAAAACGTTCAACAGAGCTGAGTAACCAAGTTCTGATTTTAGCATCCTTAGTTTTCCATGCTGATATCTTCTTCTTATCGTCCTCCGGTTTAGGTTCAAAACCATCCATGTAGCCCCAGAGTTCTTTCCCTTGCAAGTAAATTTGAAACTGGAAGGCCCACGATGTGTAATTTTTCCCATCAAAACGAACTAAGACGATTTCAGATTTCTCCATTAATAGCAGACTAGTAAGAATTCCAAAGGGGGAACCAACAGAATGTTCAGATCAATGATCAATTGGGAATACAGTACATGGGCCCCGCCAAGTTATAGCAAGAAAGGAAGAGAAGCAGACTCTGATGCATGGATACTTCAAAATGGGGCAACGTATCGTGTCGTATCGTATCTGATACTTCGCTTTTTATGTGTAAAATCCGTGTCTCTGCCATGTCTACGTGTCTTTACCGTATCCATGCCGTATCTATGCATCATAGGCAGCAGAAAGAAGATATCACAGCAGCAATGCAGAATATAGCAAAAACAGCATAAAAAGTGCACAAACCAGCAGATGATCAAACCAGCAACAAAAAAAAAACAGCACAGATCAGCAAGAAACAAAAAACAGTGCACAGAACACCCCAAAAACGTCCATGTCGTAAGAGTGAAGAACAGCACATGGGCCCCACCTGGTGATCTCTAGACAGATCAGAGATTGGGGATGAATGAAGAGTAGTTCTATGCAACTATTGGAAGTAGTCTCAGTCAAAACTACTCTAGATCCAAAATTTTGGACGGTAGAGACTAGAGATGGAATCAGATTGCTGAAATTGAATTTCCACAGAAATCGATAGCAAGCCTACCTCTGATGAGAAACAATTGCTGAAAAAATCACCATAAACATTGATAAATCCAGTCGACCAGCATGGGATGAATCCGCAGAGGGGCTGATGAAGATCTCAAGTGGGCCACGCTTGATCAGAGATGATCAGGGATGATCGGATGATGTACTAAAGGCTTCCAAAACTTGGAAGATGGCAAGGAGGATCTACAGATCCTTGTGTTGAAGAGATTTGACTCACTAGGACGTGTAGATCACCATGCTATGATACCATGTCATCTTGAGAAGATGAAACAGATATATATATATATATATAGAGAGAGAGAGAGAGAGACTTGTGATGAATGGCGTGTCCCCTTTAGGGTTTACCCCTTTTCATTATATAAGGGTTGATTACCCTATTAACAGAATCCTATTACAATGCAAATCCTAAATTATAGCTACCTAATTATAGAAAGTGTACATAAGTTAGGACTAGACTAATTGTAACTAAACTAAAATACAATAGGTAACTTAAAATACAATTATTGGGCCCAGATCTGGCCTGCGCAGATGGGCTTGATTGACAACAAGAACATTTCATGCCTACGGGTCCTTATGGTTATGGTTATCCTAATCCATCCACATATGGACAAGGTCCACAAGGAGGGGTGGAAGGCTTCTTTGACTTTAGTTGTGCACAATATGGGTATAACTACAG
The DNA here is from genome assembly GCA_029852735.1 of Persea americana. NCBI lineage: Eukaryota > Viridiplantae > Streptophyta > Magnoliopsida > Laurales > Lauraceae > Persea > Persea americana. The sequence continues at coordinate 72,137,515 of CM056809.1, forward strand.
TCAAAATCAAAATGACGACGGCGATGAAGGGAGCAACATCCAACCAGGAAGGCATTCAACATGGTATTAAATTAAGTTCAAGGGATGGTTGATAGACTGTCATTTATTTGCAATTAAATAATTTGTCTCATAATTTATCATAATTCATGACTTGTGGAATATGCAGATAGACTTATCGTAGATTATGATTTCTAATGAATATGTTGTTAATAACGTTGGTTGTTGTCTTGAGTGTCTTCTTGAGTGTTAATATAATTTCCTAGACATAATAAGTGATTTCTTGAGCCTTGAAAAGTGAAAACACCTGAGTAGTTGAAAAAAAGTAGAGATAAATGACTCAATTCATTAAAACTATAGTGTCACATAAAGATTCAACAAATTTAAATAGAAGCAGGGCCTCCTAAGATTTTTTTTTCTTTTTTCTATAATATTTTTAAATTTTTTCTGTGCCTTTTTTGAGACTCAACCCAACTCGGCCAACTCCCATGCCACTTTGATTGAAGGGACATTCTTATGAGATGACAGTTAAACCCACTATCTTGTATGGACCTGAATGTTGGGCAACAAAGAAACAAAAGGCTGCGCAAATGGTTGAGATGCACATGCTAAGATGAATTTGTAGGGTTACAGGAAAAGATTGAAATGGGAATGGTAAGAGATATCTTATCGATATCCCCTATAACTGAAAAAAAACCAAAGAACGTTGCCTGACATCGTTTCGGAACCATGTTTGGAAGGCCGAAAACAGCCCCCATACGACTTACTCAAGGACCATAAGTGAAAAAGGTACTAAAAGAAACGGGGGAGACCAACAAAGACCTTGAATGAAGGGAGCATTTTGAGGATTGTGGAGTTGCAAAAACATGGCTCCAAACATATAATAATAAAAAATTGACGATAGCGGGATGAGATAGTGATATTGATGATGCCTGGATGAAGAATTGACAAGTAGGAAGGCAACATAACCACCATGTAGTATAAATTAAATTTAGAGGAAAAGGCACCTGACGGGACCCTATATTGGATGGAATCCTCACACATTCACTATGGATGCTTGGCCTTCGGAGTCATCAACCTTAGAACGCAAGGAGAAGCACTTGCTCAAAGCATTGTCCATAATGATGAGAAGAGACAATTTTCACTAAATTGCATAAATGAGATAATACAAGGGAATTTATAGAGGATAGAAAGACGATCCTGCCTATTTGCGATCCTAGATAGAATTTCCTTTTCCTCTCCATAAAATACTTGCACGCCAATCTCTTTACACTTAAATAGGATTTTCTTTCCTCTCCCTTATTATTACAATGTCAATCAATTATCTTTTATTGATTACATGTCAATCAATTATTTTGGTAGATCTTCTTAGGATTGCCTAAACTAAGAAAATATGTCTATAATAATCCTTCTTGAAAAAATTTTATACTAAGAATGTAGATCTAGGAAATTTTATTGAAAATACCTATACTAAGAAAGTAGACAGTCAGACCAATGGGAAAGCAAACCATGGGTTATGCCTAATGGATCAATCATCTATGATGGGCTTGGCCCAGCGGCCAGCCCACTATAGGTTAGGACTGACGGGCTGGCCAACAGGCTTATTCTTGGGCCATTTTTTGTAGATTTTAATGCCCAGGGCTATATCAGTCCCCATACTTCAATAGTTCAACTTACATTTCCTTCCCCATGGTTGCACTTTAATTTTATGACTCTCATTTACACATTCATAAATATGTGCGTGCGCGTGTTCATATGTATATGTATATATGTATACATATATATATTCAATAAAACTCATTTAAGCCAACCCATGATAAAAGGCTTGATGGATTCTAAAGTTAGGTATACTCGAATATATGATGCATATTCAACAAAAGTTCTTCAGGTTAATTAGTAGAAAATTAAAACACGGCTAAACAATATTTTATGGAAAGCTAACACCAAACTTACGCTCATAAAGCTTTGAAAACGCAACCTTTGCTGCATTCATTTCTGCCTGCTTCTTGGTTTTAGCAGCTTTTCCAGAGAAAACCTCACCATCTACTTCAACAGTAGAAAAGAAAGTCGGCATATGAGAAGCACCGGCAGTGATGGTCTTATATTGTAAAGAAAATCCTTGTTTAGCAGCCAATTCCTGTAACATAGTTTTGTAAAAACTATGTTCACCCTGCAGTAAGTAGACACCAATCATTTTTTTTTTTCCTTCAAAATTAAAACCACGAAGCAGAATGACTTTCAGACCCAATTAAACATGGTCACCTCCTGAACTCCTGCAGACAATTCCATCAAAGCAGCTTTTGCAGCAGCATGTTCTGCTTCTCTTAATGTTCGGAAGAAATCTGGACTTTCAAAGGTTTGTCCACCAACTGAAACCTTACCCTTAAAGCGGAGAGAATGAGGCGGACCATCACGAACACAGGAATACAAAGGTGGTTGCATGTTTCTTCTTTGGGCCAAACCATGCAGCTGGTTCTTGCACAAATGCAACATATCTAATAGCAAGAACAAGTGTAAGACGTGTATCCCACATGAATACAAGATGTGTCCATAAATAAATAAATAAAGCAAAAACAAAAATCTTTTTTTCAGGCCATATAGAAGATCATCTGGGATAGCATGATAGGTAACTGATTGCATGAAATACCAAAGATAGCAGCTGCAAGTAGTGGATCTAATTAATTAAGCGATGATGATGATAGGATGATGACATACGTCATGCAATTAATTTTTTCTATGTAATTATGAAAACCAACAACCATTTCCAATCACTTATGGTTCCTAATAACTAGACCTGACTAAAAAATAAGAAAAACAGAAGGTGCAGTTCATGTCTATGTCTCTTCTCCAACCAAAGTGGCATCTATCGGTTGAACTGCTCACTTGGGTGGAGCTCTAATATCAACAAATTATGGTGGATGCGAGTATGCGATAGGTTATGATGACCGCATGTCCTATGTGCCTTATAGACTCTTAAGTTTATGGAACATCTTCTACTTCATTGTTCTTCTGCACAATAGGGTATAGAACATGGCCTTGTCTTGGTTTGACAACAAATGGGAATTGCTAACACACTTAAACATCTACTTGCTGCATAAAAGGCTTCATTAATAATGCCGGTGTAGGTATTGGGTCAGGGTTGTGCACATTGGATCATCTTTTTTTGTTGCAGCATTCTTGTTCTTTTGAAAGGAACAAATGGTCAAAGATTTGAGGGTATACCCCATAACCATGCGTAATTCATCATCATGCTCAAACACAGGATTGTGTAGTGGGCATCATGCCTCAAGTGCTTAATGGGCGTGTTTTCTCCACTGAGAAAAGTTAGCAAGAGGATATTGATTTTGGTAGGCCAACATAGCCAGCGCCATATCATATCCAACCCCTGCAGGGGGACTTAAGCTAAACTTGGTGGTGCTGCTGGTAACTTGAGGTTGGTAAAGGGTTGGAGGGCTAATGCTCAATATTCAATAATGTCATTAGCTGGTGTTTCTGGAGGGCTTCGTGTGAGGCCACACCAGCCAAAGGGCCCCATCACTTGTGCATAAAGACAAAAACCTTATCGGATTTCATGTGTGTGCAAGGCGCATCCATCCCATGTGTGGCTGCACATGCCAATGATTTGGTTTGTGCCCAGATTTGCTAAGTTGTAGGGATTTTCCCATTTCTTAGTTGGAGCCTTAAGTGTAAAGAATCTCCAAGGTCTTCGCTTTTGGTAATTTTAATTAAAAAAGTACTTAAGCAGACGAATCTTTTTTGAATTTGATGTTAAAAGTTGTTCTTTCAAATGACACAAGTATAAAGGATTTAGCTAATGAAATTTACAATATAGCAGATGTATACTGTGGGGATATAACGGTAGAAAGGGCCAAGGCAACCAAAAGGAGGGGGTACACTCACTCACTCCCACATGTCAACAAACGAGGTTAGGACGAGCCATCCAGCCAATACAAAAGCTAGCCTCGACCAGCAACAAGCCAGGAGCACCAAACCCATATGCCCAGAACAGTTTATGTATTGATCAGCAAACCCATACCCAAACATCAACGGCCTGAAATCATAGAATCCATGCCCGACAGTGAAGATCAAGGAAGCAAAGGGATCCCACTGTTGAAAGGCAAGAATAGACATGGCCCTCGGCTTTGAAGGTATCCGCTTCATCATTAGAACCATGGAAGAAAATATCGGCCGCTACGTAGCGTAGCGGCCGATATATCGGCCGTGGCGGCCAAGGCCGCCACGCGAATATGAAATTATTGGCATTCGAACCGTATCGGCCGCTACGCATGGTAGCGGCCGATACATACCGCCACGTAGCAGCAGCTTTATAAAACCCCCCCAATTCGACCCATTTCACTTTCCCTTTCACATTTCACTTCTTCTTCTCACTGTGAAACCGCCCAAGTGCTGTTTTTTCAACTTTTTACCACAAGATCCACAACCAACATCAAAACAAGGAAATTAATCAAACACAAGTTACACAACTACAACTACAAGATCCAAGAGCTACCATTAAATCCATTCCATCTTCATCAAGATTCAAGATTTTAGGTATGTTTCTTCTTTTAGATTTTTTGTAGTTGACTTTTGAGATCACATTCAATTAATCTCTCTCTAACTAGTAAGTACTAGAAATGCTTCATTGTCTTGTAATATTGTTAGATCTATGTTTTCCTTTGATGATGCACACTTTTTTTTTTTTTTTTTTTTGCTATTTTTTATTTTCGGATTTATTTATTTTTTGAAAAAAAAAATTTGTATACTCATGAACAACCCATGAAACAACTTGGAAATTCATTCTAAATGATAGATCTATGTTTCCCATAGATCAATCCATCACATTTTAAATATTTATTGATTTTTCTCAATTTTTTATTTTCGGATTTATTTATTTTTTGAAAAAAAAAATGTGAATACTCATGGACAACCAATGAGACAACTTGTAAATTGCTTGTAAATGATAGATCTATGTTTCCCATAGATCAATCCATCAACATTTTGAATGTTTATAGATTTTTCTCTATTTTTTATTTTCGGATTTATTTATTTTTTGGAAAAAAAAATGTGAATACTCATGGATAACCAATGAAATAACTTGGAAATTGCTTGTAAATGATAGATCTATGTTTCCCATAAACCAATCCATCACATTTTGAATGTTTATTGATTTTTCTCTATTTTTTATTTTCGGATTTATTTATTTTTTGAAAAAAAAAATGTGAATACTTATGGACAACCCATGAAACCACTTGGAAATGCATTCTAAATGATAGATCTATGTTTCCCATAGATCAATCCATCATTTTTTAATGTTTATTGATTTTTCTCTATTTTTTATTTTCGGATTTATTTAATTTTTTTAAAAATAATTTTTAATATTTGAATACCAATCAAATGTCTTGAAAATGGTTCCTTGATTTGAGATTTATGTTTTCCATAGATCATTCCAACATATATTGCTTGTTTTTTTTACTTTTTAAATTTTTTAATTTCGGATTTTTGTTATTTTTTGGAAAAAAAAATATTTTTAATAATGGAATGCCAATCAAATGTATTGAAAAATGCTCCTAAATGTTATATCTATGTTTGGCATAGATCAATCCAACATATGTTTGTCATTTCCTAATTCTATTTTATTTTCTTATTTTCGGATTTTTAAAATTTTTGAAAAAAAATAATAATTTAAGCAATGAAATACCACTTAAATGTCAAGAGAATGATTCCTAAGCGTTAGATATATATTTCCTCTAACATGTTTCTTTGTTTTTTTAATTTTTAACATACTACTTGTTCATATTTAATTATTTATAGCCAGGTATTCAGTCTTCTATTGATAACTTAAAATGCCTCGTGATATTGATCCCGCATGGAGCTTTGGTGAGGCAGTTGAGAATAACAGATTGAAAATCAAATGCAAGTTTTGTGGGAAAGTGACCAATGAGGGCATTACAAGATTCAAGCACCACTTGGGCCACATTTCTGGCAATGTTGCTGGTTGTACTGAAGTACCAAGGGAAGTCAGGGAACAAATGAAAGCTTTGGTTGGCCAAAACAAAGCTAGAAAAGTAGAGATAAAAGAAAAGAGGCGGCAAGATGTTGATGCTGCCCGTTATGAAGTATTTAGGGATGAATACACTTTGATGAGGAAGATGCACAGATGGAGGCTGCACGCCGAGAGTCCATCATGAGTCAACAAGAAGAACAGGAACGTCGTGCATTTGCTGCAAGCAAATATTATGATGCAGGGGGCTCATCTACTGTGCCAAGGCAGCCAAGCAAGGGCATTGCGGGGGCCATGCGTAGGGCATTTAGCACCCGGGAACGGGATGTTGATGTAGAAATTATCTCTACTAGAAGAGCAGTTCCTCCCCCTGTTGATCCTCTAGCACATAGAAAAGAGGAAGATAAACAACCAAAAATATCGAGTGTTATGAAAGGGGTAATGAAGGCTGCAAGAGATAAGTTAGCCAAAGCTACAACAAAATGGCTAATTCATAAGAACATACCACCTACAGCAGTAGATTCCCCATATTTCCAGACTATTCTTGATGTTGCCGCCGAAACTAGGCAGGGTATACAGGCGCCCTCCGTATATGATGTGGGCACTAAATACCTTGAAGAATATAGAGAAATAAAGGCTTGGGTGGAACAATTTAAGCCCATGTGGCAACAAAATGGTGTTACCATCATGTGTGACGGGTGGACCAGCGGCACCCAAACACAATTAATAAACTTTTTGGTGTATTCAGTCGCTGGGACCGTCTTTGTGAAGTCTGTTGATGCAACTGAACATAGACGGACGGCCACATATATATATACACTCTTATGGATAGAGTTGTAGAAAGTGTGGGAGAGGAGCACATTGTACAGATTGTTACAGACAATGGCGCCAATTTCAAGAAGGCAGGTCAGTTATTAATGGACAAGAGGACCCATTTATTCTGGACCCCATGTGCAGCACACTGCATAGATCTCATCTTGGAAGAAATTGGAAGGAAGACAAAAGTGGCTTCACTGATCAAGGCATGTAGAGGAATTACAAGATTTATATATGATCATTCATGGGTGTTAAGCTTGATGAAAAGATACACAAATAACCATGCCTTGGTGCGTCCAGGATTAACTAGGTTTGCAACCCATTTTCTGGCTATGGAAAGCCTTGTAAGGTTTAGAACGGAGCTGATTCAGATGTTTGCATCAGAAGAATGGCTTCTTTCGAAATGGGGCAATGCGACTAGTGGTCAGGGATTTGAAGTCCCAAACCTTATGAGAGACAATAAATTTTGGAAAAAAGTGAGGAAGGTATTAAAGGTTTTTGAGCCTTTAGTTAAAGTGTTGAGGCTTGTAGATGGTGATGACAAGTCGACAATGGGCTTTATATATAAGGCAATGGATCGGGCAAAGCAAGCCATTATGGAAAATGTTAAATATCACGATAAATATATAAAAATTATTGATGCCCGTTGGAACGATCAGCTGCACCATCCATTGCATGTTGCAGGTAATTAATATATATCTTTAATACATTTTATTTTCCTAACTAATGTATTTATTATCTTGTTTGCTCACAGTACATTTTGTATATTTTTAATGTAGGTTATTTTTTAAATCCCGAATTCTATTACCGCAATGCCGAACTACATACCGAAGCAATAGATACGGACTTGCGCGTAGGATTACGGGAGGTATTAAAGAGATTGTTAAACCTAGATGATCAAATTAATGCCATACAAGAGGTGAGTGGGTGGTTACTTAAGAGAATTTAATTATGCTGCCAAGTGCCAATTGTCATACATGCAGTAGGGGTTTACTGATTTATTTTTAATTTTCACATCGTAGATATCTATATATACACAAAGGAGAGGAACCTTTGCTGGCCCTCTTGTGCAACGATCGATTGGAAGGATGCCACCCGGTATGACTATGAACAAAAGACCCCACCCAATAGTCTTGATCTTTATATCTTAATTGATTAGAAGGATTTGAGGGTTACGAATATCTAATTTTCTTTATTTATTTTTTGCATTTTAGCTGATTGGTGGATGAATTATGGAGAGAGTGCTCCACATCTAAGAAAAGCGGCTGTTCGCATCCTTAGTCAGACTACAACATCTTCCAACTGTGAGAGAAATTGGAGCACTCTCTCCTTGATCCACACGAAGGCCAGGAATCGGCTTACCATGTACAAACTCAACAAGCTTGTATACTGTCATTACAATCTGAAATTGAGAAACAGAACTAGGGAGAGAAGGGCAAGGGATGATCCTGCTTATTGTCCTATTAATTTGGATCACATATTCAGAGATGACGATCCCTTACTCCCATGGCTAGCCGAGATAGAGGATCCACTGCTAGATTCAGATCCGGTTTTTCAAAGAATGGTTCAAGAGTTGATAGATGAGGATATGGGTGAGGGCCGTGAGGCACTTGCAGAAGGTCAACCACCTCAAGGAGAAGGTACCAGTAGGGCTAGGAGGAGTGGGAAAGAACCTATTCATATTGGATCTTCTGAGAAAGCTAGTTCCACCACCGTCTCTTCGAGTAGCCATGGGGGAACTAGAGGAGGAGGAGGAGACAGTGGGACAGGTAGTTCTAGTGAATACTATCAACATGATGAAGACGATGACATTCCTGTAGAGGAAGTACATGAGTTACCTCCATCTGGAAGATTTGATCCAAGCCGTGGTTATCAACGGCGCCGAAGAGACTCACCGCCTGGGGCTGGAGGTAGTAGTGAGCAAGGAAATATGGGTGGAGATGTTGGTGGACAACAAGTAGCATCATGGACTGATTCGTGGGACCCTAGGTACGGTGGACAAGGACTCTCACAATATTTTCCATATGGTCAAGCGCAACAAGGAGAAGAAGAGTCTTCAACTTCAGGGTCCTACTCATATGGATATGGACCATATGGTGACTATGGTGAAATGCAAAGAAATCCACCTCCACCTCTTGTAAGTTCCTATGATGCGGCTGCCTTGTTTGGATTTGTTGATCCCAATTCTCATCAATATTAAATTCAATATGGTGCCAACAGAAATGATAACAATGATGGGGATGAGGATGACCATGGAGCCTTGAATCTTGGTAGACATTCCTTTTGGTGGTGATTAAGGTATTCCTATTTCCTTCACTAACTCTCTACTCTCTACTCTTTGTCATTTCTAAATTGGTGTTGATTGTTGAATGTTGATTGTTGATCACTTCATAGTTCATTCACTTCATTGAATTTGAACCTTGAATGTTGAAGTATTGATATTTGATTGTTCAATGTTCTAATGAGTAATGAGTAATGACCTAACTCTTAAGTCTTATGCCTTTATTTCATGTTCTAATTTTTTTTTACAAGCTTTACATTACTTTCTAGGTTAGCATGACTAAGAAACATGAATACATGTGAAAAAACTAATCATTACTATTATTTTCTATTTATACAGCGATACAGGACCTCATATCTTGAGAGCACCGCTACGCCCACTTTTCTTACTTACTTTTGCAAAAGAACCACATTTTCTTTCATTTTACAATTTTCTGAATTTTCTGGAATTTTTTCATATTTTTTTGGCGATTTTTTCAAATCGCACCGCTACGCCGCTACGTAACCCTGCTACGCTACGTATCGCCCGCTTCGTAGCGGTTTGGCGCCGGGCCGCTACGCCCGCCGCTACCGCTATTTTCATCCATGATTAGAACTTCTAAGAACCATGGCCATGGACTCTTGGATCTTCCTACTTAGATCAAGAATCTACTCCACTACATTCAGATGTAACGGGGAGGACCTCTTTCCACTCACCCACCGCATAGAACACAAAGAATCTGAGGACCTCTTTACAGGGTTAGCCAAGATACTCACAACCTACGGGCCTCCCTCAGGTCAACCCTGAAGAGCCATCAATTTGGCCACATTGGCAGATTGGATTTCAACTGGCCCTTTGAAATACATGGGAGTCCTCAGATTCACAATTCAGTCTTCTTCTGTGAGATTATTCCATGACATCACACCTCGACAGCCTGTAGTGTGTTGAACATAGTGCGCTGCTTCTAGTTGCTGGATTTTGTTGTGCTGATGGCGATTAGCATGGATTAGATTCATTGGGTGGTGAGATTTCTAGATTAGTATGATTCAGATCAGGTTACTCAAAGTTGACTTGGGCTAAAACCTGGGTTTGACCCAGACCAATCCGGTTTGTAGCTCAAACCTCTCTTCTTACTTGCATCAGATTACAAAATCCCACATAGAGAGAAAAAGAAAGACGGTTCTACCTCTCACTTCAATATTCTCAGTAGTGACACTTGAACTAACTCCATTAGAATTAAAATCCTTTGACATTTCTTGACTTTTTGGTTGCACACTCCCATTGGGAACTGAGGCCTCATTCAACTCACTGCTTCCACCAGAAGAACCTACAGAAAGCATTGAATAAAATATAAGAACACAGCAAACATTTGCAACTTACTGCATGCTGAGAAGCTTACCCAATGATGGCAAATCCCATTCTTTCTTAACCTTATTTTAAAAGAATCAAAATTGACCTAATAATATTCCTTGAATATATTCCTTTCAGAATCCATCATCAAGCCTATAAAGATAATTTCCACAGAAGCTTAGAAGAAATTGCACAAGAAAAAAATTAAGAAATCCCATAGACTAACGCGGCAACGCCCATTTTGGCAAATCTCATCTCTATGAAACAAATCTGTATGTTATAGAACTGTTTCAAAAGGAGTGGTTTGAAATAGTTGTTTTATAAAACATACCATTTGGTAAGGCAAAAAAATGTTTGAAATAGATGTTTAAAAATCCAACAGTTCATGATTTTTCATTATTTTTTCGAGATCTACACAATGAATCAGGGGTTGGTTTTGATCCCTATAGTTTTATTCATCCTTACAAAGGGGATCAATGGCTCAGATCACGATTTTGATGGCCTTTTATAATAAATATCTCAAGATCAGTTACAAATAACGGTTCAAATTTGACTGCCTGGCTGTTCTTATGGTTTAAAGATTTCTTTGCTACCCTGTATGCTAAGGAAGAGTGGGACAGACCAGCTCTGGATAATTTGCAGTTTGACACTATTGGGGAAGTGAATGCTGCTTTTCTGGAAAGTGAGTTTGAGAAGGAAGAAGTGAGAAAGGCTGTGTTCGCTTTAAGAGGGGATAAAGCTCCGGGTCTGGATGGGTTCCCGATAGCCTTCTTCCATCGGTTATGGCATACCTTGATATCATGGCTTTTTTCACTGATTTACACTTGAGAGGTAAGCTTCCAAATAGTATTGGCGCTTCTTTCATTTCTCTTATCCCAAAGAAATAGGGCGCTGATTGCTTGAAGGATTTTAGACCGATAAGTCTTATTGGCAGTATATATAAGACCTTGGCTAACGTTCTGGCTTCGAGACTGATTACAATTATGCCAACCATCATCTCTCAATCTCAAGGAGCTTTTGTGCATGGAAGACAAATCCTTGATGCGGTTCTTGTTGCTAACAAGTGTTTGCATTCGAGGCACAAGGCCAAGCTGCCAGGGGTGTTATGTAAGCTAGACTTGGAAAAGGCGTACAATAGAGTTGACTGGGATTTCCCCATCATACTGGATGTGTAGAATGGGATTCGGTCTCAAGTGGCAGGGTTGGATTTTGAAGTGTGTTTCCTCCGCCAGATTCTCTATTATGGTCAATGGGTCTCCAAATGGTTACTTTGCTGCTCAAAGAGGCCTTCGTCAGGGTGATCCTCTCTCTCCTCTCCTTTTTGCCATGGTTGGGGAGGCATTGAGTCATATGATATCAGCTGCGGGAGAGGCAGATATGATTTCTGGATTTAAACTAGCGATTAGTAGCCCAACGGTCACTCATTTGCAATATGCTGATGACACTCTAATTTTTTGTGCAGCATAGGCAGAGCAAATCAAAAATGTTGTAGCAGCCCTTATGTGTTATGAAGCGGCTTCGGTCCTCAAAGTTAATTTCTCTAAAAGTGCTCTTTTAGGCATTGAGGCAGGGGCTCATCTGGTAGAGGTCCTAGCAACCATAATGGGGTGCACGGTTGGGTCTTTTCCGACCACCTATCTTGGGTTGCCCCTTTGCTCCAGAAGGCCTTCCAAAGAAGCTTGGAATCCGGTGGTGGAGAGAGTAGAACAGAAGCTAGCTACATGGAAGGCAATACATGGAAGGCAAAATACTTATCTCTCGGGGGAAGAATTACCTTGATCAATCGGCTCTCTCTAACCGTCCAACGTACTTCATGTCCATGTTCAAATGCCCAGTATCGATCGTTAATTGAATTGAGAAGTTGCAGCAGGATTTTCTATGGCAAGGAAAAGGCACTAAGAAAAAGTATCATCTGGTTCTGTGGAACAAAGTTTGCAAATCTAAAAGGGAGGGCGGTCTAGGCTTCAGATCTTTAAAGATTATGAACCAAGCCCTTCTAGGGAAATGGCTGTGGAGAATTGGAGAACAGTCCTATAGTTTATGGAGACATATCATTTTGTCCAAATATGGGATGAGACGGAATGGTTGGGACGTTGCTGGACCATCCCACAGGTGCTCAAGTTGGTGGAAAGATATTGTGGGCATAAAGGAATCTTTCAACTCAGAAATCAGATACCATGTTGGGACAGGTGAAGACATCTTCTTTTGGCATAATGTTTGGGTGGGAGAAACTCCATTAGCAGTGCAATTTCCATACGTGTACAGATGCGTTAGGAATAAACAAGCAAAGGTGACTGAGTATATGGATAGGGATGCGGACAGGTACTCTAGGGTCCAATCTTCAGAAGAGATTTGACTTAGTCGGAAGAAGAGAACCTTATGAATCTCCATGACAAGCTTGGTCGGATTTTCATTCCTATAGAAGGGAAGGATAACAAAGTGTGGGCTGCCTCAAAGGATGGTGTGTTTTCAGTATCCTTTTTCTTCGTGGTGTTGTCAAACACTCACAATTCACATAATTGGTTTTGACTACCTCTGGAAGACCAAGGCTCCTCCTAGAGTCCTGGTGTTTGGTTGGTTAGCTCTTCGAGGCAGCATCCTCACTATGGATAATCTCCATCGACGCAGGGTGTGTCTAATCAATACTTGTCCTTTATGCCTATCGACGGAAGAGACCGTGGATCATCTGTTGCTTAATTGCAGTTTCGCGCAAGCTATTTGGACTTCTACCCTAGATTGTTTTGGTTGTAGCTGGGTCCTCTCTCGATCCAATTCGGAGCTTTTCGATGCTTGGAAGTTTGGACTTCAATCTAAGGGAGGAAGGGTTTTTTGGCATTCGTCTTTTGTTGCTAACATTTTGACAATTTGGAAGGAAAGAAATATGCGTTGCTTTGACGACCATTCTTCTCCTTGAGTAGTTGTTGCTATGAAAGCCAAATTTCTCGCTGCGTCTTGGGTTTCTGTTTTACCAGAATTTTGGGGAGTGCCTATGGAGCTTTTGTTGTTTAAATGAAGGGAAGTAGTATCATCTTAATCTTTTGGTCGCTCTTTTTGGGGCCTTAGGCCTGTTTAGGAGTCTGTGCCTTTCCTCTTTTGCTTTTTGGTTGGTGTCTCTGTTCCCCTTGTATCTTTTATTGCTCTTCAATATATATATTTTGTACTACTTTGCTTTGATTAATACAATTCACCATTCAAAAAAAAAAAAAAAGACTCCTAATGGTTTTGATCATGCTGTAGTGGCCAACAAGTCAAGGAAATAAACAAAAACAAAAACGGACAGACATGAAAGTGGAGCATTTGACCTGTCTATATCTAACAGCTCTTGGCTTTTCATCAATATCTCAAGATATACAACCAATTATTGGCTGATTTTTCACATGGTAGCCGTTTTCAACCTTCTCAAGAGAATCAACGGTTCGGATTGTGAGTATAGGGGCCACAGACGTCCAAAAAGTTAGATTTGTGGTTGTCATTTTTCACAAACTTCTCGAGATCTGTGATAGATCAATAGATGAAATTTGGCGTCCTAGCCGTTTTAAAGATGATAAAGATGACCAATGGTTTGGATCATCAATGTGGGTCCCATAGTGTTAAAAAAATCAAAAGACCGGTCATTTACAAACGACCGTTTTTATAATGGTACCAAAGCATGTCTGAGCGCTTCAGACGGCTACCTCTGTTTCGATTCCCCTTGATTTCGTGGCTGACCAAAATAGACATTTTACCTCTTTATGAGGTATGAAATGGAAGTGGACAACGTGGTTACCAAACAATCTATATGCATTTCCAAACCGTTTTAAGATGATAAGAGCTTGTAAATAGACTTGCAAACGAGCAAAAATATCCTGCTCTTCCTTAAAAAGAAGAAGAAAAGTTAATGAACACTTCAAGCTCTAAACAGTCATAAAATAACATCCAAACCCCTAAAACTCGGGGCAAGTTTGTGAAAGACAGTTTCCACACCATTTTATTTCCACCTGCAGAGAATTAAAACGGAAGATTTCAGTTTCCAGTTTCAGTTTTTATCGTTTGGTCCGGAAAAACATTTTTTCTTTTGCAGTGAAATGTGTTCTGCCTCATGCCAAACTGCAGAAAATGATTTGCCACGCCAATAAATGGAAACTGAAACCATTTGCCTCTAAACTCATCAAGCATGTTTGTGCGAGACAGTTTCCACAGCATTTTATTTCCAAAATGATTTCATTTTCTGCAGAAAATGAAAACTGAAGATATCATTTTCTACAGTTTTTCAGTTTCAGTTTATAATGTGTGGTCCAGCAAAACATATTTTGCCATGAAATGTGTTTTTACATTGTGTAAGACTGCAGATAATGTTTTGCCGCACCAAAAAATGGGAACTGAAAACTGTAGAAAAATGAAATCTTTAGTCAGATAATGAATCCATTGTGGAAATAGAATGCTGCCGAAGTAATGAAGAAAATGGTTTTTTACCTATTCAATCTGAATCTTTTTTTTTTTTTTTACGTACATTTAAAGACGCCATCAAAACAAATGATCATGAGGCATCAAATATGGAATTTCTATAATGACTACGAGGACATAAACTGTGTGGGCTTGGCCCCTTGGTCAATGGTCCCTTTCTCCAATCAAATGCAGCGTGAGTATACATGGTTTCTGAATTGACTTGTTCGTGTTGTCGCATTCGATTGTCCAGAGACAGAAGTTCCCTCCACCTAATGACATAGGTGGAGGGTTGGCATCACGCAGGCATTACAAGCAAAACTTGCTGAACCAAATTGGGTCTACTTCTATATAGACGTAGGACTCAAAAACTTTCCTGCATTATCAGAAATCAGTAATGGGAAATGATGGCACTAATGACATAAACTTCATGTTTCCACACAAAAATCCATTGGAGAGGCCCAAGAATGAGGCTTCACGAAAAAACATTAGGACAAGTTATTTCAAGAACCAATCGAAAGGTGCACAGAGAAAATTCATTATGACAACAAGCATGAGGAAGTGTCACCCTACACAATACCTTCTGCTTACAACATATTCTATATAACTTTTTCATCGGTTCAGAATCAGAATGCAAGGTAAGTCATAGCAATGAGAAGATTGCCCAGTTTCACCACATAAACAATCCAATGTATCTGGATACACCACAAGAGATGTATTCTTCCCAAAGGAAATGGAGAAATACCTAGATCACTTTTGATCAAAGTAACATCCAATGTTGGAATGAAGCTCAAGATGACCGTGGTTAGACAAATTAAATCACATCCATCTGCACTGTCTCGATCCAACGGCCACAGAGATATCACCCTAATAAGTGTGATAATTCGAGAGGACGTCTCATGGGGTTATTATTCAAGAACCTTCCTGATCATAACAGGATATATTGAAGATACTGGAAAACAGATAATGGCATGACCAAATATTATAAAATTCCAAGAGAATCAGAGATAAATTGTAAAAACATAATAAATTTTATAAAAGCAGAATCTTGATAGCAACTTTTTTTTTTTTTAATTTCTATTCTTCCATTTCAAACTTTATTTATTTTCCATGGGATTTTCCCAATCATGTCCTGAGAAACCCCAAATTCGGGAAAGATCACAACGTTTTATATCTGTAACACACTACTCTTATCAGATTTATGGGATCATTCTTTCAACAAAAGGGTCGTGGAAGGGCTCCAATCACAGTATACTACAGTTTCTACTCAAAAGAATCCATTGTAAGAACCTTAAATCTAGTAAGAAATGCAACCCAACACGGAAAACCTCATAACAATCCAATCCAACCAACCAAACCCCATTTTCTTCCACCCCCAACATTAATCAAAACCACCATCCAACATCAACACAAACCCCAGTCAAGACAGAATCTCAGAAAGCATTAAAAAAAGGATCAAATCGGGATTAGGGGTTTTGGGTATTATACCTTGAGGCAACTGAATCCCAGGAATAACAGCAGATGGGTCTTTGAGGGAGATAGCCTCGGGCGTGGTGAAGTGCTCGAAGGCGAGCCTGGCGGCCTCGCTCTGCGCCTCTTTGGAGGATCTGGAGGACTGGGTCATCTCAAAGCGGACGCCGTTGACGATAACAGAGGCTGTGAAGCGGGGATTGTGGTCGGGACCCACCTTGTCCGAAGTGTACTTGGGCATTGCCCAGTACTTCTTCTGGCACAGCTCTTGAAGCCGATTCTTATACATCTTCTTCTCCTGAAAAAGATGATTAACAGAAAGGGATTGTCTGATTCCGATGCAGCAGGAAAGAGAGAAGAAGATTATTCTCTTTTTTTTCAAGAAGAAGGAGAGCTGTGGAAAGGAGCAGAAATGCCCGGGTGAGGACGAAAAAGGCTCACGAGAGTGGGGGTTTGCATTGCATGTACGGGTTCTGTGTCTCCTGGTCCTTTGGCACTCCAGTTAAGTGGGGGTTTGCATTGCATGTGGGGGTTTGCATTGCATGTACGGGTTCTGTGTCTCCTGGTCCTTTGGCACTCCAGTTAATTGAGTGAGGTTTTGGATAACTGGGCTGGATGGTATTCGAGGCTTGAAGTATGATTTTTAAGTCACATTTGCCAATCAAATTCTTTTTTTTTTGCAATTACTAGTTAATTCATAGTGGGAAAATTCAAGTTAAATTAAAAGTATATATCAAGTACAAAAAGAAATTTTATTTAAAATAATTATATATAAAATTCAGAATTAGTCATTATCTTTTAAAGAACCCCATTTTTCTTTTATCTCTTCCCATCCATGGGGCATGGATATTGGACGGAGAGAGAGATGACTTGAAAGTAAATTTAAATATAAATAGAAACAAATTGATTGTCAAATGCAATTGGGAGACATGTTTATTTTAAAGAGAATAATTTATTAAAAAATATATTATATATAAATCTAAATCAATCATCTATATCAAAACATTGAATCATATTCGAGATCAAACTGACCGTGTTCTTTATGATATCAATGGCGACGATGCTAGAGTTGTTTCTACTATATAACATGCGTTGGAGTCGGAGAGGAGGCTGATGTTAATGCTTCATTCTGCAATAGAATAACTAAATATTCAACTTGCATATACTATGCATTGATGTTAAATGAACCTTATAAGATTGAGAAAAGAAAGCAAAATGGAGAGCAGAAAAAAAATAAAAAAATTTGAAAGCTAATATTTTAATGATTAAGTAAATTGAATGAGTATATAAAAATATATATAAAAGAAAAAATTTACTAAAACGTAAGAAAGCTTCTTAATTACATACAGAACATATAAATTACCGTATATTGTATTTTTTTTATTTCAGCTGAAGTCTCAATTGCAATTCTCCACTTGTTATTCTTGATAAGCAAACAATCATCTCAATCATCAAACATATGAAACTGCACATTTTGGAAAATTAATAAGGGGTAGCAAAATGATAAAATCTTGTGACAATTTAAACAAATATAAATGATGACAAAAAAAAATGACAACTAATAAACAAATAAAAAAAAAAGAAAGAAATAAACTTCTCCAAATGATCTATTTAATAGATGAATTCAGTTTTATTTTTTTTTATTTTTTTTTATTTTTTATTTTTTGTATTTCTTCCAAACAAACCCAAAGACTATACAAAATGACTAACTTTATTACTATGACCCACCAACCTAATCTGAACTTCCATGTTCCATCTATTTTATTATTATTACCCACCAACCTAGCCTAAACTTCCATACTACATCGATAATAGTGTTTACATTTTCAATCCTATTAATAAATAGGAAGCATTAGGTTAGCAAAGTTATTTGGAATGAACAAAATTAAACCTAACATGGTTTGGAAACTATAAACCTAAACGTAGCCTTTAATAGATGGGTGAGGCTTAGGTTAATGAAGAATAAACCTAAACCTAAGTATTAGATCGGACTTTCTATAGAATGTAGTAATTAAATAGAAATGAAAAGAGCAGTATTGACATAAAACCTTTCTACAAACTAAAGATGATCTTATATACATTTACAAAAAAGGGGGCAATGGAATGTAGACACATAGCAATTATTGTAATGAAAATGGTGACTCTAGATTTGACAGCTGAATGTCTGAGTCATCATCAAGATAAAATAACCAATTGTTGGAAGCAATGAACTTTTATACTTCACATAGCATAAAATAGTTTCAGAATTGATCTAATACAACTTCTATCTAAATCAGATATCCATGCATCAATTATACTGTATCAATGAAAAGATAAACACACATTCGGTTCAATGTAAAAAAAAAAATTGCAATAAATTTCAAATTTTCACTTGTTTAATCATTGTCACATTGTTTGATGTCAAAAGTAGAAAATAAAATTACTAAGCTCACACTGATGGTACCATGCTGAGATCTCAAAGATGATATATAAATATATATATATATATATATATTGCTAGAACTCAAAGATGATATTGGGCAGACCGCTTATCCAAGCATTCAAATTGACCCTTTCCTCAATCCCTTTTTTCGTAACCAAACATCCAAGCCAGCATAGGAAGTGGGCATCCTGTTCTTCTTCTTTTTTATTAAATAAAAAAACCCACGAGGAGTGGGCATTTTGTTTGAAAAGAAAGCTCAAAATTTTGCTTGGTCTCATTGTAAAAAAAAAAAAAAAAACATAAACTCTTTTTACTCATGACGCAATCATATGAAGGCTACATTCTATTTTACAATGAAAATTGTGGTGGAACTCGATTCCCCTCTTATTTTATATGGTTTTTTTTATTGATCATAAGTAGGAAATGATGGGGTAAATAAGGGCGTTTTGACATTGGAAACGGGCAAACCCATATCTCCCTTTGCCTTGGCTCACACTCCCATTAGCCATATTCATCTAGAGGTGGCAAAATGTTACCCAACCAGCTAACCCGGCTCTAACCTCACCTGGTTTTAACTCATCCACCCCAACCCATAAGAAATATATACTAGCTTTGCTTCATTAACTATAAATGGGTTCTCTAAGATAACTCAACTGCAATGCATAAACTGGTGGGCTTTGTAGGATGTACTAGCAACAAAGGCCCGGGCCAAAGCTGAGAATATATTTATAATTAAAACAAGAGAAAAGATATTATTTAATTAAAATAAAGAGTATCATATAGACACCGGTGCAGAAGTATAGTTGCACATAGCTGTCATACCATGATAATGTAATATGAATGAATTTATAAACTAAAAGTTTATGAAATAAGTATATTTATCCAAAATAATAAACTAAAAGTTAATGCATCTTCACTCTTTAATCTTTTTTTTTATTTGGATTCCAATTAATTTTATGAGTTTTGGGCTGAGGTATGTCAATTACATGTCCTTAAAAGAAAAAAAAAAAGGATCCTTAACCTTCTACACCATATTTTTTCTTTTGATTTAATGAAATCTGAATTTCTTTTGTTTTTTCAATATTATTATTACTACAGAATAAACCAATCTAGATTTGTCCACATAAGGGTGTTTTTATATATAACTTTTGCACATTTTGTCATGATAGGTGTCACGTCTTAATGCATCTTTACTCTCTAATCTTTTTTTATTTGGATTCCAATTAAATGGTGGGCCCTAAGCATATGACCAGAGAATAGGCAAACCAAAGCACATTAAAAAAAATATAATACTATCTAGTATTATAGTGTCATTTGGTGGCCGTTTGATTTGACCTGTGTGGGGCCTACATTGGGTTTTTCTTTTCTTCTTTTCTCCTCCTTTTTAAAACAATTTCACACTTTGTCGTCTTTCTCACCTTCTCCTTCACTTAAAAATGCAACAATCCACACCACAATTATTTCTTTCAGAATAGAAGCAATCACTTCCCAAACAGAGGAAAACAAAAAATGCTTCAGATTAACAGATTGGCCACAGTTGATGGAAATTTCAAAAGTATTGCATACTCTAACTGACTTTCACATTTTGCCCTTACAGATATTACATTCTAAGTAAATGATATGGGCGAACCAAAATATATTTTTGTTACCAGTTTATTTCCGAACTGGTTAATATGACTTCTTTTCTTGTCCCCTTGAATTGAAATAAGAGATCACATGTGGGCTACATTTGGTGTCTTTGAGAATCACACCAAAAATCAATAACAATATCCTTGCATGTATGACTCGGAATGATCTGGCTGCCTATCAGGGTTTTTGCTTGTTGCGCCAGACATGGTATCAGACTACCAGTTCAACCATTGTGAAGAAGAAGAAGATCGAGCAATCATAGTATAAAAAAAAAAACTTTGGATGCTTTCTAAATACTTATCATGACAGTTTGATGGAATTTTCAGAAGCATTACATACTTTGTAATGAATTTTCACCATCTTGTGATTGGCAACAAACAATGTTGTGTGCCCCACAACATGATCAGTACCCAGTTCTCCCTGTTTTCTTGATTTGTTCTGTTTGTTTCCTATGTGTTTTTATTGGGTATTTGTGCTTCATGGATGCTATGAAATGGGAAAAAAAGGGAAGAAAATGAACGTGCATGGGTTTAGTCAGGTGAATGGGCTAGGAGATGGGTGCAACAGTGAAGTGGGTGTAGTAGTGAGGGTGTGTGCAGTGAAATGGTGGCATGGAAGGAGTGTCTAGTGGATATGAGTGCAAGGAGGCAGCGAGGGTGTGCAACAGGTGGGGTGTAGTGAAGGTGAGATGCACAGAGATGGAGGTGTGCGCAGGGGAGGAGAAGAAGAAGAGAAGGAAAGAAGAAGAAAGAAAGGGGGTGGGTTCAGGGGTTGTGCAGGCGGAATGCAGTGGAGGAAGAAGAAAGGGTGTTATGGTGCTGCGTGTAGGTGAGGGAGGAGAAGATGGGGAAGAAGAGGAAGAGAAGAAAGAAACAGAAATAAAAGGAGAGGTGCAGTGGGTGAACGGGTGGCGGAGTGTAGTGAGAAAAGGGAAAGAAGAAGTGTTGGGTGTTGCAAATGGGTTGTGTGCAGGGAGATGGAGTGAAGTGATGGAGGAAGAGAGAGGGTATGCAGCAGGTGGGTGCAACAGTGAAACAAGGCAGAAGAAGATGGGGGAGAAGAGGAAGAGAAGAAAGAGAAAAAAAAAAAAAAAAAGAAGGAGAAGGAAGAAGAAGGTGTGTAGGCGGGTGGTGGTGCAGGGGAAGAAGAGGAAGAGGAGGAAAGGAACAGAGGAAGAGAAGGTGGGTGGCGCTGAAGGTGGAGATGGGTGCTGCGTGGGCGTGTCGGCGATGATGCAGGTGGAGAGAAGAATGATGATGCAGGGAGGAGACAGGGGAGAGAGCGTACTTGGTGGGGGGTTGATGGAGATGCGAGGGGCTGCTGCGGCGTGCGTCTGGGAGCTACTGCGTGAGTCTAGCAGGGAGATGAAGATAGAGGACTGCGATAGGGGAAGCAGAGGGGTTCTACGCTGATGGGAGGCGATGGAGATAGGTCCGCGCAGGATGATGGGCATCGTCTGGAGGGAGTGGCGTGAGCGTGAGGGTTTACGTCGTCAGGGAGATGGGTTCTACGTGGAGGTGGCGTCTGCGTCCGAGAGATGGGTTGCAGAAGACAATGAAGGGGAAAGGAGTTCTATGCCTTGGTTGGAGATAGAGATGGAGAGTGTTGGTGAGGGAGGTTGTAGCCAGAGGTTATGCGCATGATGGACTGACATAGGCGTGAGATGATGGAGGGATGAAAGATTGGCGTGAAGATTGGTTTGAGATTGCTGTGAGATTTGGTAATGCAAATGAGAGATTTTTTAGGACTCAAATCGTGGATTGATCGATTGTTATCTTAATTGAAGAGAGAGAGAGAGAGAGAGAGACTTTAAGAGTTTGAAAAGGCCCCACTTGAGAGTATCCAAACCTGAGAGTATCTGACCCTCCATTAAATCACTAAAGCCAAACCATCTCACCGTTCGTCGAAGGCAAACCATCTCATGTTTTCTTTTGCATTTCTCTGAAAGGAGAGATTTTTTAGGGCTGAAGTGGCACCCCTCACAGCTCACCTCTCCCTTTGCTTTAATATATATAATGGTTGCAGCAAACATAATATACCTGGACTGCGAACCACTAACCCTTATAACGTGTACCGGATAATGCTTCACGTGTTTGAGATATGTATTGCCACATTTTGTATTCCATGTGGAGTGTCTTCTTGAATGCATTGATATGGGGTCTCGACTCTCAAGTCTCAACGGATTGACGTTCTAGTGGCATTTTTTTTAGGCCTTTGCAATGACTGGTTAGAGAATTTAGATTTGTTCCTATTATGTAGGAAAATTGGAGAATAGTGGTTCGGTGAAATTAGATAATAAGGGCAATTCCAGAATGTGGCATTGCAAAAAGTTTGAGAATGCACCACGTGTCGCTCTCCAAGGAAGTCACATGCTGTCTTTTATTATATAATAAACATCCTTGGGATTTTTTAGGCTTCCCTGGAAAATTTACATAGGAGCTGTTTGTGCACGCGATGTTTCGATAAGAAAATTTACATTTAGGAGCTGTTTGTGGAGGTGAGGTTTTGACGGAAAGGGAGTACTGATAAGGCGCCAAAGATTTCAGCAACTTCTTCCTCTTATTTGGTGCAACAAAGAAGAAGTCAGATTTTCCGCAAGTTATCTTCTCGTTAGAGGGGAGACGGTTATCCCATAGACTAACCCCGATCGAAATCCAGAGCCGCAAAAGAGGAAACCCGTGTTTCTCTTCTTCGGATTATTCTCACATCAAACATTTCCTGTCTAATATCGTAAATCCTCGAAAGGCGAGAAAGCGAAACTACAGTGATATTGGGCGGTAACTGAGAGGTTATCAGTTTTGTGTTTGAAAACCTGTTTTTGGAGTTCCTCAATTGGGATCCAAATATACTTGTCAGTTTCTTGTCATTTTGGCCAAGTGGCTGAAACGAAATTGGGGATAAAACCTTGCCATCCAAATTCAAAATTTTTCGGGCGAAATGTGATATTTCGGCCAAAATTCCAGCCAAAATATTTTTTGACATAATTCATATTTTATTTTGATATAATTCGAAATTCAAATCCTAGAAATGTCAAGGTCTATCTTCATATCTACCTTATCTCATTCACCACTCACATCTTTAATAATCCTTTTCGGAGCTGATTTGATCACGTATTCCTTTGAGTTTAATTCCAGGCAAATAAAGGTGCCCTTAATTTATATCTTCATTGTGGTGGAGGGGCACTCCGGACTGCTGCAGCTGAAGGCATGAATTTAGTGTGGGAAGTGGGAACTGCACTTTATTATTTATTTTTCGCAGGATGTGTTGTAGGTCTTCTTCCACTGCAAAGGTATGAAACTGAAATGTTTGGAGGCATGAAATTGTCCGTTGCTTGGGCCACATTCATGCGATTATGACTTACAGCAACCATTCTTTAGTATTGATTACACATTACATTTAGCCGCTTGCAAGCCAAACCCTTTCTAGTCTAGTAAAAAGCCTGACCACTTTATATTTAACCGGTCTTTACTGAATGGATTGGACATGACAAATTGCTAATTTTTGTACATTTATGCCCTTCTGAGGAGCTGTGTGTGGAAAGTTCTTGGTGGGGCATGCCAAATTAAAAGGAGCAATTGTGATTCATTTGCTTTAAGACAACTTTAAAAAAATTCCTACTATGAGAATATCAAAATCTGTCATCCATATTCTTTCCACTGATTTTTTTTTTTAAATGATAGAAGGAATATGTCAATCTAAATTCTTAAATTCAGAGAATTCTAAAAGCTTTGTAGATTAAAGAAAATATTCTTCTCATAATCTAACATGTCCAGACCATTTCTAGGTTTTGACATGTAAGCAGTATATAAAAATGGCGTTTTAAGGATAATTCATTAAGACAGTTTGGTAGAATAATATTTAGTGAGAGCTGCATGTGTTTGGTGTGAGAATGGAATTTAAGAATTCTTGAAGTGCTCTGTTGTTCAGCCCTTCTGAATTGCAAGTTAGTTGACATGATAACTTCTTCTTTCAAGATTACAACTTAACCATTTGATTTGATAACATAAACCATGTCAGATTTTCAGGCATAATCCATGGTTCTTCCAACTCCACTAGACCACTATGGGGAAAAACTCAAGTGAGCCACAGGGCCCACCTTTGAAATGAAAGACTCTTGATAGAAATGGCCCACCTTGAGTCTCTAAAGTGCCATCATGCCACCTTAATTAGATTTTAACTTAGTCGTCTTATAAAGAACGGCTCCTTATCCGAGTGGTAAGGAGCGTTGGTTCTTATATGACTGCCGGATACTATCTTTTACACTATCAAACCCCAATTCCTTTCTTATAGAAAAAAAAAAAAAAAAAATGCCCACACACACATACTTCTTGAAAACCAAGACTTACTCAATTCAAAGTTTAAAACCCCCAAAAACTCGTTCTTATTCTCTGACTTGGAAGGCCATCCACTCGGAGGGACTCGGCCTAGTCTTGACCAAGTAGTAAAGTTAATGACTTGTTAAAAAGAGGAATATGCTCAAACATGTTATTTTTACATAGTTAGAGAAATGAAACTGCTGCCAAATGTGAGATGCATGTAAAAAGAGGAATGTGCTCAAACATTTTATTTTTACGTAGTTAGAGAAATGAAAACTGCTGCCAAATGTGAGATGCGTGCAATGGTCTAAGATTAGTAGTTCTATAAATAAAGATAATGTCAACATATCTAGGCATTTGACAATAAAGATATGAAATTAGCTCCAAATGAAAAAGAAAATCATGATCTAGGGTATAGTTTTAAAAATAATGTGACAATATCTATGCATTTGACAATAGGAATATGGAAATTCCTCCAAACGGAAAAGGGAAATCATATTCTAAAGTAAATAAAGCATAAAACAAAGGTAATGCGTGCACTGAAAGGCTTGAATGAATTCACCATGGGTTGATTTCCATCGATGCATGTATTAATAGTATATTTACAGAGTATAGATCTGGTTGATAAGAATTACACAAAAGGCAAGTATCCACATATATATAGAAAACACAGATCTAGACGATGGATAACCACCCATCGATGCATAGTATATTTATAGAGTGTAGATTTGGTTGATAAGAATTACACATCACGAGATCTTCCATCCTCCTAATACAGAAAGTTGATCGTGCGAGATATTATTCTGCTTGGATTTATCATACAGCTGTGATGAGACTAGCCTTGGTGTGCTTCGGCTTGGATGGTTGAGCCTGCGTGCTTATCCTAATATGCACGAGTCCATCAAACAATACAATATAGAGTTAAAAGGTGGGATAGAAAGGTAATAGGTAAAGTTTGGTGAGAAATTTCGTAAACAACAAAGAGAATGACAAAGGATAAAAGTGGAGAAAAAAGGTGGGAGAAAAAAGCAGACGTGTTATATATAAAACCAGCGACGACATCCAGGGGCGGAACCACTGTAGGGCCTGCCCCCCAGGCTTTGGAATATCCTTTAAACACCCGCCCCCCCCCCTCCCCAAGTTTTGTCCATTAATGGATTTAAATTCAATATGGGTTCTATTTTTTTGAATTAAAATTAAAAATAAGAATTGAAGTTTAAAGTATACTTAGACCAAAGGGCGTCAAAATAGATATGCTAATCATACAAGTGAGCCTCTTGATTAAAATATATTATTTAACCTAAAGTACACTCTAATCCAACAAACTGAATGGCCTGTGACTATGTATTAAGAAATGTTAAAATAAAAAGTTACATTCAATTTCAGTTTTGGATCCAAATCGAATCATATGATCATGCACACCCACTTTTTTGTTCTTTAAATATCTCCATCAGCAAATCCATAGGTGTAAGGAGTGGAACTCTACGGCAAAGCCCACCTATTAAAAATTCATCGCCACGAAATACAAGTGGACTTATCGAATAATCAGATAATCAGTTGTCCTAAAAAAAAAAGAATTTATTCTTTATTCACTTCTTATCTCTAGTTGTCTCAAGGTGAAAGCAGCAAAACTCTACACCATGGAATCCACCTATTAAAAATTTGGTTAGCTGGGGAGGATTTGGAGCTTGGGGTCTCTAATAATTGGATAATCAGTTACATCCAAGTCCATTCACATCCCAAGTTGGACTGTTCTGGGGCTTGGGTTGTAACTTTGAGAAGGGTTTTAAATCTAGCAGCTAGATGCCACTGAAAGTCTGTACTGAAAGTCTGTATGTAGAACTGACAACAGCAATGAAAGTCTTGAATACTAATTAGTAACTAATATGTGATATGTGTCAAATTAGTAACTTAACTGATATGGTTTTGGTGCTTCTTTGAACTACTGTGTCTTTGTCAGTGTCAAATTAGTAACTGATGATTTTAGTGCTTCTTTGAACTGCTATGTTAAATTTTAACTGATGCAGATGAATTCAACGATACAAACTACGAGAGGTCAGGTCATGTGAATTTTGTGTCATATCATTTAATGGATGTATCATGATAAATGCATTTTGAGCACTAATTATGCAAGAGTGCAGTTAAGCTTGGGATGCAATTAATCATCCTAACTGCAGAAAGCTTGTTTCTCTCTTACTATATGATGAGTTATGGTTGAATTAAGCTTTTCTTTTCTTTTCCTTTCTTTTTAATACTGAAATAAAATAAGCTTTTATTGGATACTAAACTAGCATCTTAATCATAAAAAAGATTGTCCAATGTTTCTGATCTATGTTAATGGTTGGTAAAGACTAGAAGATCAACAATCTACCAACTTGTTTTTAGAGTGATTGAACTTGTGCTTACTCTTTCAGTTTCTATTGCAACTACTAAACGATCATTTTCAGCCATGAATATTGTCAAAACTAGGCATTGCTGCAAAATGAATGATGATTTTCTCTTTGACTCTTTGATTGTGTACATTGAAAAATAAATTGTGGAGAAGCTTAGCACATAATCAATCATAGAAGATTTCCGAGATTTGAAAGAACGTCGAGTTCCATTTTGATAGATGATTGATTTGAAATGTGATAAGAAACAATTATTTTACGACTTTTCTTTGCTTATTTTTTGTTGAGGCTGAATAGATATTGGTTTTAATTTTCATGTAAAATTTAGTCTTAAATAGTATATATTTTTTATGCTTGAACTTACAACTATATCGAAAGAAAACTTAAAAACATGATAGTTATAATAATTGGTGAAATAAAATTTTATTTAATCTTTGCGCCGCCCACACAACCCCCCCCCCCCCCCGAGATGAAATCCTAGCTCCGCCCCTAACGATATCGTTGCTTCATCGGAATGGACAAAAAGAAAAATTAAAAAGAAAATTTTGGCGGGAAGGACTTTACTATGCTAGGGCCTTTTTAGTGCATGGGACATCCAAAATGATTTTTCCCATAAAATCCTCAAGAGAGAGAGAGAGAGTAAAATCTCGAGGGAAAGTCAAACTTATAACTATTGGAGTCCTTGGCCGAAAGGCCTTTACTGTGCTGAGGAAACTAAGAGGGTCGTTTTAGTAGGGGTGTTCATGGGCTAGGCTAAGTCATATATAGGCCTATCCTGACTTTACAAACAGAGGCCCAAGCCTGACACGAGCCGTAAAAGTTAGGCCCGAGCCAGCCCATTTAATCAATTGGGCTGGTCCAAACCAGTCTTTTTTTTTTTTCACTTTTGTAGGCATTTGATCAACTGTTTAGACTAATTAAACTAAATTACATGCATTCCCTACTCCCTACACCCGCCGGACTGGGCCAGGCTTTGGGCTGTCTCTCACTTACTCCAAGCCCAGCCCAATTATTAAACGGGCCCTGAATATATATCCAAGCCCAGGCCCAAAGCGTGCTGGTGACATCCCCTACTTTTTAGTGCAGGTGATATCGAAGGTGGTTTTTCCCATAAAATCCTCAAGAGAGAGAGCAAAATTTTGAGGGAAAGTCAACCTTATATAAAATATCAGGAGTCCTCTGTTTTTTTGCAATAAGCAGAAATTCTCAAACGCCGAAGTTCTCATTTCTTCTCCTGTTTATGCTACAACTCATGGAATTCCCACGATTAAATATTCTTCTGTTCTTCTGGTCACTTATCCAGAATTTAGGCTGAAGCTCGTTCAAGCCCAGTAACGCTTGAATTCTGGCCATAGGCATTAGAGTTACACCCAGGCCTGCCCATCCACAAAGTATTTTACATTTGGGTAGGACAAGTTTGACTGGATTAAGCCACGTAAAGCATACATTGTCCCATTACCATTGGCAAGGCCAAGCTCACGTTAATTGAAACCCCTGCACGGCCCTAAGGGGAATGGGCATCAGGCATGTGGTAGGATGGGATGGGCCGGCACTAATAGAATGTCTATTAATTATGTTTTTGGGGATTTGACACTAGCAATTGACTTGATGGCCCAAATGGAGAAACCTAGCCAATAATCTCAGAGATTAGATGGTAAGAGTGGGACAGTATAAAAGAAGAAATGACTTTTTCTTGTTTTTCTTGCCCATTTGGGTAATTCACTTGTGAAGTGAATTCGAGTAAATGGCCACTTTTAAAGTGATAAGAAACGAAGATGTGTCTTATGAAAAAGTAAAAAAAAATCTCAAAACCCAATTTTTGACCTTTTGTCATTTGTGGCATGTGAGGAAACTTTTAAAAAAGCAGAAGGGGTGGTCTTTGAATTTTTATACTTCTAATAAGACCCATCTCATTTTCTTATTTCATTCACTTTACTTTACTTTACAAGTTAATTACCTAAAGGTGGCCTTATCAAAAAATACATAATCCCAAAATTGACCTCTAATTTATTTTTAAAAAAGCCAATCTCTCATTTTACTAAAAAACAAAAAATGTCTCTTCTTTTTATACAAATAGACAAAAAAAAAAAAAGAAAAAACAGAAAAAGAAAAAAAGAAACACACTTCTCATGACACAAGATGAAAAAAGGTCAAGGCGGTGGATTTTGAAATTTTGTGCTCTTTGAAATAACCCCGAGATCATTCACTTGAATTCACTCTACCAGTGAATTACCCTTACCCAAACAAGTTAAGGATCATGCACTGTGGTGGTGTTTATTTATTTATTTATTTATTTTAAAAAAGTGACTATTCATTGCTTGAAGGAAACTGTATAGTGTAGGAGATATTTACTGACTCGAAAACTCCCAAGGAACTGCGAATGAGCAATAAAACTAAAGGGCTAAGGTTAAACCCCAGAAAACGTAGGCAGCAACTTAAAAAAACTTAATAGAAAAGCACATTGAAAAGAAATAGTCATAGTCAAAGCAAAATTCAAGAGCTCCCTCTTTGATCATGGTCATAGTCAAGAAGGAGTTGAACACTGATTCACCCATAATAGACTGATTGAGGATTGATCATGCACCGTTTTTTGCGTATAAAGGTGCCATTCACGATGGATGAATTTCAGTCTGCAAGCCCTTTTCAAATCACAATGAAACTAAAACCTGACTTGACATGGGCACAGGAATTTCAGTGGGAGGGAGGGTTCTGCTTTTATGGATGGTTGGAATTCATAATCCCGCGCGGGAGCCCCGTGGGTGAAATTTTCACTACTGACAACTGAACATTGGGATTTTATATTTCCCAAATGGCAAAACCATGTAAAAGAAGGGGGGAGTTCAACTTCCCATGGTCTTTTTCTAGTGAGACCGGTGGTCATCTTTTCAGTTTTTGGAATCAAGACTGCCTCAAAAGCTTTTCTACACCTACCTATGCTAGCCACCAATTCCTCGTGTTTCTGCTGAAATCTTGGTTATGCAATGTACAATATATATCTATTTCAGCTTATATTTCTCTAGGCCACAAGCATCCAGAAAAAAACCATGCCCAAACCAGAACAATGTGATGATAGGAAAGCCCTCTAAATTCTGAACGGCCAAAAAGCAAACTTCTAAAGGATGAGAAGGCTTCAACCATCATATCCATTCATTTACATCACTTTAATAGAGAGAGAGAGAGAGAGAGAGAGAGAGAGAGAGAGAGTCTGAATTCTGAACGGCCAAAAAGCAAACTTCTAAAGGATGAGAAGGCTTCAACCATCATATCCATTCATTTACATCACTTTAATAGAGAGAGAGAGAGAGAGCAACAAAGATCAAACTGAAATAAAGGAGGAAACAAAGTCTTCAAAAATGAAAACATAAATGGCCTTTGACCACAAAATCTTAAGTCACCAACATTAATCACGACACAAGGAAACAAAGTCCTCAAAAATGAAAACATAAATGGCCTTTGACCACAAAATCTAAAGTCACCAACATTAACCATGACACAAGCAACACTTTATTAGAAACAAATAGATCATTCCTTCCATATAAGAATCATGAGGAACTAGAGATTATTGCCAAAAGGCACTCTTACTTGGCACTGGCGAGTTGGGTCCTTAGGAGTTTGGCTGCTTCAACCATGGCAGTGAGAGCAGGCTTCACCTCAGCATACTTGCGAGTCTTAAGCCCACAGTCAGGGTTGACCCAGAGGATGTTTGTCTCGAGCACTGCAAGCATCTTGTTGATCCTGTCCGCAATCTCCTCTGTTGATGGGATACGAGGGGAGTGGATGTCGTACACTCCTGGTCCAATACCTGCACCATACTTCACTCCCTCGCGGAAGACCGAGAGGAGCTTCTCATCAGAGCGAGAGTTCTCGATGGTGATCACATCGGCATCCATGTCAATGATGGAGTGGATGATGTCGTTGAAGTTCGAGTAGCACATGTGGGTGTGGATCTGTGGAAGAGAGAGATCACAAGCAAGTATGGGAGATTAGCTTACACCGAGTTAAGAACCCAACAACAAAATTGTAAAAAATGACATAAGCCATTAGTTTGAATACACCCCCACCCCAACCCCCGTTCTCTCGCACAAATACCAGCATTTATGCAAGCTCCAAACTGCTTGCTTATCAGTGGGGGTCCATGATGTAGATCTCATTGGATGGGACTTCTATATGTAAAAACTGATGAACATGACAAAAGAATGTCCATTTCCACCCAACAATGAGTGGACCAGTCACTTTTCAACACCCACCATCCAAGGATGGGGAATCTCCCTGCTTGAATGTCAGGAACCGGGAATTCCACACGAGCTGTGTGGGAGTTCTGTAGGGGGAAAGACCCAGTGGACTAGATGATCTTTGAACCACAAATGCATAGTGATTAGGAATGCAAATTCAGTCTCATGGCCCGGGCACTTGGGAGAGAATAGATGCCTAGGTAAAGAGTTACAAAATGACAACTTAGGGATTAGGCCATCTTGAAAATATTGATTTGATCCCTTATGGTCATCTTCTTTTCATATAATATTAGTAACCGCAGTGAAGGAGTGAAAGGGAAAGTACCTGGGTAGTGTCCTGAACGCCACAGTTGGTGATCCGGAATGAATGGACAGCCCACTCCAAGTAAAATGATTGCTCTGATTTCCTCAGAGGCAAACCCTCTCTCAAAGCAGCTTCATCAATTTGGATAACCTGCAGTCAACCCAAAAATGAAACCAAAATAAATTAATGTAATCACAGGTGAGGTTCTCAACATCTCACTCAAACAGAATCCCAGTCAAAGCTCATAAAAACCTGAATGCCAGCAGCTTCAAGATCCTCAACTTCATCCTTGATGGCCAAAGCAATCTGATAGCAGGTCTCGAATCTGGTAACATCCACATTCAATGCTAAGAATCATCTGTCAAAGACAGTTTAAAGGATTGAGGTAAGTATGAAGATTGGTCACCTTGGTTGGTCATTTCTGACGAAGGACCAGTTGAGAATAGTGACAGGACCCGTCAACATTCCCTTCATTGGCCGAGAAGTCATGCTCTGAGCCATAGCGGACCAGAACACAGTCATGGCCTTAGGGCGACTCACATCACCATAGATGATGGGAGGCTTGACACAGCGAGAACCATAAGATTGCACCCATCCATTGACAGTGAAGGCAAAACCCTGCAACTGCTCCCCAAAGTACTCCACCATGTCGTTTCTCTGCATAGAGTACTTTTAAATTAGAAAAAAAATAAAATCTATTTGCTTAATAGACTGCAGGATGCGGCTCATCATTTAAACTCACCTCTGGTTCTCCATGAACCAAAACATCAATATCAAGCTCTTCCTGCAGCTTGACAACGCTGCTGATTTCCTCTTTGATAGCTTTCACATACTCTTCTTCAGATATTCTGCAAAGAAATTAAAGAACAGACAATTTCAGTGTAGGCACATTGAAGACTAGCTCCAGATGACAGCTCTGAATACAAATTGTTAAAGACCACCTACTTATTAGCCTTGTACTCACGGCGCACTCTCCTAAGATCCATGGTCTGAGGGAATGACCCAATGGTAGTCGTCGGGAGAATTGGAAGGTTGAGCTTCTTCTGCTGTGCATCCAACCTGGCGCTGACAGTAGTAGCTCGCCGATGATCAGAGCCCTTGAGAGCAGCAGCCTGGACAGGTGACAACACTCTATTAGTGACCAAACATGTATTACAGATCTTATGAAGGTAGAAGTGCATTTGAATGTAAACCAACTCAGTGAACTCACAAATCAGTTAGAAAAAAATTGGCATAAAGAGGAAGATACATTATGATGAGTATTGGAAAATTGGAAATCACATTAGATGGGTAACTGTTCTTCCGAGTTTCCTTCTCTCAATAATTATATAGGCACCCGACACTAATAATATCATTTTCAAATGCATCAACACTGATACTAGGTTCGCACAGTAAAGAAAGAAAGGAAAAAGATCCTATCCAATGAGATTTTCAGTTCCTACAGTGTATCTTGCATTAAAAAAGATCTTGACCAATGAGGTTTCCAGTTTCTACAGCGTGTAATCAAATGCCAACAGATAATTACTGATGCTAGCAAAAGATTTAAACCGCTTGTGATTTGTGGTACTTTAGATGAAAAAAAGAAAAAAAAGGACTACATCGTTGCAAGCACTTACAGCTTTCTGAACTGCTTCATTGTTCACCCTTGGAGAAGATTTCCTGGAAGCTTGAGCAGCAGCATTGGCTGAGAAGAACGCCTGAAGAGACCGGCAAACAGTCAAGTGATCGAATAGTACAGTGCAGTTGCCAATTACACCATAACCGGGAATACATATTCATATTTAGAGAACTCCCTACCCAGTACCCACGTTCAGAATTGGACTAGGTAATTTGGAACTCGACCAAATCATATTGCTTTGTTCAGGCTATGTCAGAGTACAATTGGGTTGAGAGATTAATGTGACACAGACAGAACAACCCCTAAACAGATTTTCATCCCGATTCCAACTTCTAGAACATTGATCATTAACCACAGGTCCACAACGACAAAGGTAAGTAATTACTGATGCTATAGTGAAAAGAATTAAACCAATGACACCAAGCCAATTACAGAACTACTGTTGCAAAAACAACAAAGGAACATGCCTAGTAAATCAGTGAAGGAGAAGCTCAACAAAATGGATAAGAGAGATAGTTGGCGGCTTGTACCTCATCCTTCTGGCCAGACAATGCCTTTGCTAAGGCATTCACTTCCAATATTTTCTGAGCAGCAAATGCCAGCCATGATTTGATTTCACTGTCCAGCTTTGTCTCATTCACCAGATCGACTGCAGTGTGGAGAAGCGAACAGGAAGTAGAGACGACAAGCTTGTCTGTGGCACAAACAACACATAATTGTAACTTGCAAGTGAAAATTCAATGTGGATTGAAAAGTCACAAATGCATGCAAGGACATGCACCTTTGCCCACAATGGCCTCAAGGGCTTGCAGGGTGCCGAGAGAAGCAGCCAGATCATTAGCCCAGATATTCCTTCCATCAACCACTCCAGCAAAAAGAAATTTGTCACTAGGAAACCCAGCACTTTTGATCAAATCAACTGTCTGTGTTCCACGGACCAGATCTAACCCAATAGCAGTGACACCCTTCAAACCAGTGACAGTCCTGAGACAATTATATATAAACAGATGAATGGTCTTAAACCGAAAATCAAGATGGCAGTAAAAAAATAACTTGTAAAAGACATTAAATTTCCTAAAATTGAATTAAGTCCACATACTTGTATGCCTCAGCAGGAACATCAGCAAAGTAGGTTTCAATAAGCACATTCAAACCAGATAGAGATGATTCAAGCTCTGAATAGGCATGAGTGAATGCTTCCAATTTATGAGCATCGAGGTCCAACACAAGGGTGGGCTCATCAAACTGAATCCAAGAAGCACCAGCTGCCTTCAGCTCAGCCACAACTTCCCTGCACATGATTTATTTATCAGTATACAAATTTGAGGAGACATGTAAGGATATCTATAACTAAATGATGACCTAGAAGCAAGACTCCGATTCTCACTTGTAGACAGTTAGGATGCCACTCAGCAGTGAAAGAGTGGAGAAAGATTTCTCGACTCCCTTTGCAGGTTTTGACATCAACAAGTATGAGACAGGGCCTACAAGGACTGGAACAGTATCGACTCCTAGCTGCATGAATCAGGATAAAAGAGAGTAAGCCAAACTGCCAAAGAGAGTTAATGATTAAAATTCCCATGCATTGTGATACAACAGATACCAGCTCAACCTTTTTTTAAGTTTGGAGGAGCTCAACAACGATATCATCAAATACAGATATCAAAGCCACTAGTACCCTATGTTTACTTACACATTAAGATAACTCAAATATGTCATGTTAACCAATCTTCCTTCTTTCTCTACAGTTGCATGATTAGAAAGAAGCATCCCAAAGAGGTCAAGGGTTCTCAAAGGTTTGGCAGACACTCTTCTTCATCAGACAAGTCCCATTTAAGGATTCCTTAAAAAATAGTGGATATAAATGGACGATCTTCTTCATTAGAGGGCCGTTTGAGATGGTTTGGGCATATCCAATGCAGGCCAGAAAAGACACCGGTAAGGAAAAGTTCGACTATGAAGGTTTATGGCCCTCAAAGGGGTAGGCCAAAGAAGACATGGATGGAGGTAGTAAATATAGATCTGAAAAAGTGCAACTTATCTAAGGACTGGGCTCAAGATAGATCGGAATGGAGAAACAAAATTCGTGTAAATGATGATGATGATGAAATAGATATGAATTAATTTAAATGAAAACAGTATCTCCTTTAAATAAAATTCTAATTAAAATAAATTACAAAAGCAACTTTCCTAATATATTACAAAAATAAACAATTTTTAATAATGTGCCTCATTCACCTGTTCTCCTATTTTTCAAAAACTGATATTATCTTAGTCTCGTGACTCTTTTTAAGGTTATTAACTATAATGTAAAAGATTTTTCTTGTACCAGTTTTTTTTTCCAACAAATAGCAATTAGCACTTTCAAAGTGCATAAAAGTACAAGCCTACAGAACATACATGCTAATGTTATATTAACTCTAACATGCAAATAATAAAGCATCGATAAATTATTGTATGCATGTAAATACAACATGTCATGCATGCATATGTTTGTGCAAACCAACACTCTGAAGTCTAAAATTCCTAAAGTTATGAAAGAAAACCAGTAATAAATAAGTACTATAATGGCAACACCAAATCACCTACCGCTTTTGCTTCCTTGTACTCGGTCACTGCCTTGTGAGAGGCATAGGAGAACTTCATGTCAGGTCCCAATTCCGGTACAATGAAATGGCTGCATCAAGTAGCATAAGTATGAAACATAATGCAATGGAGCATTAAAAAATAATTAAAATTATAGACAGAGAAGATAAGAGCTTACTAGTTGGTGTCAAACCACTTGGTCATCTCCATAGCAGGCAGAGTCGCATTCCCTCTTGCCATAGAGAAGTAGATGTCAAACCCAATTTCACCTCCACTCCAACCATATCTTGGAGGAACAGCACCAAGCATCGCCGTTGTATCAAGTACCTGGTCATAGTAGGAGAAGGTGTTGCTGGGGATGTACTTGATACAAGCGTCAGTCATCTGTTTCCAGATGGATGACCTTAGATTTGCAGCAACCTTCTGCAAGTCCTCAATTCCGCTCTTCCCATCCCAGAAAGACTCTAATGCAAACTTGAGCTCTCTCTTTGGCCCCATGCGAGGATATCCAACAATATGTGATGCCATTTTCTGTTAAGAAATGTGCAATATATCTTAAACAGTGCAATGTGGTAAAGATGTTAACTGTTGCATGCGAAGAAGCAATCATTAATTAATCCATTTAAAAAAAAAATCATTTAACTTAAAGATAAAAGGAAAAGATGGGTAGAAAACTTCCTGCTACATGAAGTCAAATGGTGAAACTGACTAGGATTATAAAATCCTTAGCAAGTGTGCCGACTAGATGAGCCCATATTACATACAACCAGGTTTTTCTTTTAATAACGGTAAAGTTATTTAGATTGTTTCCCAGGTCAGTCTAACTGCTGGACACTGGACCAAAATTCTCAGCATCTTAACAATCCGATTCTTCTGATAAGCGGAGAATTTTCCATTGCGTTCAAACAGTAGGCTGTACCTTTTTTTTATTTTTATTATCCATTCCTTTGCAGTCCAACAATCCAAAAGCTAGGATTACTATATGCCATTAACATGCCAGTTGGGTGGTGTTCGCATATCCTTCGGTAGAGCCGGTTAAAATTTTTGCCCACCAAATAAACAATCTGGAAACTGGATCACTCAAGGAGGACCTCTAACAACAGAATACTAAACCACCAACTAAACAATCATAAATTCTTTGGGCCAGTTGGCTACTATTCATATATTCTTACAGTCCATTGTATATTCCACCAAATAAACAATCCAGAACTCCAGATGATAGACCTCCCCTGTATTGAAAGCTGGCCCTGAATTGCTGCTATTTTCAAAAAATCCCTGGTCTGTTTGGATGAGTTAAAAAAAAAAAATTGTAATGTGGTATGTTTTCTCCACATCCATACAGGACCAGGACCTAAGAACCAAGGGATCTCTACTTTAGAAGAAGCTCAATCCAATAAAACATAACAAATTCGTTCCTTCTTTCATACAAGTAAAATGTAGACATATTTATAAAATATTATTTCTACCATTATATATCATACAACTCCAAGGATAGCTCAGTTGGCTCAGGACCACGGTTTGCTCCTCAAAGTTGAGGGTTTGAAACCGCGCTACCACACAGGGCCGATGGGGATTTACCCGACTCCCCCTAACCCATAGGATTAGTCTAGCCAAAGGATTGGAACACCCTACAAAATCAAACACCATTATATAACCATATATACACACACATGCCTGCCTTTTATCAAGTGCGCGACTCACTGTGGGGCCCACCTAGTGCCCCACCCGAGGCTGGGACCTGGGGGATCTGAAGATCTTCCAGGGCTCCTCTTCTATAAAAAAAACTATCAGCCCTAACCACCAACCATCCTATCATCCTCATCTGACCCCAAAAGTCCAAAAGTTAAACGGTGGACAGTCAATCCACGTGTCCAGTTCATTTGGATGTATGCAACCTGGGTGGGCCCGAGTAAGAAGGAGGGCAGCTTTTTGGTCCACTTGGATGGGGCCACCACGGTGGGCAACTGGTGCAGCGGGCGCTTGTATATAGAATGGAAATGGAAGAAATAAAGGCAAATCCAGATCTACAGCGTATGCGATGATACCGTAGATCTACAAGCAGGGAACTAGATCTAGAAATGGCTACTGAAAAGCCAGAACTAGCTATCAAATCAAATCAAATCAAATCAAATGAAAGTAGCCAAGCTAAATGAGATATGATCATTAAACTACTACATCCAATTAAAAACAGAGAAAGGCCAGATCTGACATGTGAACTAGAGTGATCCACACAGAGAAGAATCAGATAAAGTTTTTAAAAAGTGCGTGGTTAGATCCGATGCTTTGAAGCAGCTCCTGACCATCACAAATCCAAATCCAGATCTGCAAACTCAGTTGCCCATAAACTAGATCTTACCCTCTAAAAGCTCTGAATCTAAAATCAGATCTGTAACAGCAGGTCCGGAACTAGACCAGAAAAGCAGGAAAGATTTTGGAAAAAAACCAAATCTCTGCAAAAAGAAGGTAGAAACGAGAACGGAGAAGTGGTAAATTGGAAGCAGGAAAAAAGAGTACCTCTTCGGAGGAAGAACAGGAAAGCTTGATGGGTTCCGGTTAGAGAGAGAGGAATGGAAAATGGAGAGGCGAGTGCAAATGGAGTCGGGGAGAGGGTTTAAATAGAGAAAGGAAGCTAGATCTAATTGTAAGGAGGTAACAACTCTCTGTTTGCAGGTCGGGTAGGGTAAAATGCAATGAAATAAAGTGTAAAATAAGAAAAAACGAAAAAAGTTTTTTTCTTTTTTGCATATACCCCTAAGGTTTATGTGATTTATAAATAGGCCCACGTGGTTTTAGTATTTGCAAATAAATTTTTTTTTTTTCATTTCAATACCTTTCATATCCCAAAATTAGTAATGATAATGGGTAACCCCGTGAGAGTTGCTTTGAACTTTTATAAAAATGAAAGTTTTTTCCTTATATCCGTTAAACAAAAATTAGTATATCATTATTGACAAAAATACTATTATTTTATTCCAAGTCCCTACAATGTCTCTTAATAACTATTTAATGCATATGAAGACTAATCATGTATTTTAAAGCTTTCATTAATTTAATGGTGGGTTGTGCATGGATTGGATTAATTATAACTAATTATAAGTACAATCGATTTGGATTTAATGAGATAGGCCCTATATTAATAAAAATAGATTTATGTATAGTTATTCTCTCTAATTAAATGTAATTATTAGTGTTACAAGCTTTAGAGAAAAATAAATCCAAGCTTTTAAATTTATGCATATATTGATAAAAAATATTGGCAAAGTGTTATTTCACTGTAACAACTTTTTGTGGTTAGAAGGTTGCTGATTTTGTTAAAATGAAAAAGTAGAGCTCTATTTATAAGTACTAAAACTATAAGGGCCTATTTCCAAATTCTAACAATTTAGCGAAGTATACGTAAAAAGCTTTAAAAAAGATAGTAGAAGGAGTTGGTTGCAAAAGCACAAATTGACAAGAGGCACAAAATGGCAAAATATATACTATTAAAATAGTATAAAATAACAAAAAGAGTGCTTTTACTCCCAACTCATATTAGGTTCTTGACATTGTATCTTCCCTTAAATGGATTTTTCATGCTTGTAATTTTATATTTTTCATCTCTTATCATTTAGAAAATATTATGTTTCCTATGTCGTGTTTATAACAACATATTTTTTAACTTCTCTCCCTTGTTTGGGTGATGGTGTAATTCTCTTTCTTGAGAGAGAGAGAGAGAGAGAGAGAGAGAGAGAGAGCATTATGTAATTTCTTGGAGAAATGTTGTCCTACGAGGAGCCTTATATGCACTTCAGCGCCATGGGCCCACTTGATCAGTGCATGCCCTTTCACGTTCTCATCCTCCATGATTTGCCACGAATGCCCATTTCACTCTTATCAAACCTTCATCTACCATTGGATTGAATCTCTAAGAAATCCATTTTTAAAAGGCTA
The DNA here is from genome assembly GCA_029852735.1 of Persea americana. Lineage (NCBI taxonomy): Eukaryota > Viridiplantae > Streptophyta > Magnoliopsida > Laurales > Lauraceae > Persea > Persea americana. The sequence continues at coordinate 72,177,258 of CM056809.1, forward strand.
TTAAATTTTTATGGTTATCAAATCAAAGACTAGGATGACCTAACGAAGCCGGGTTTTTTTATTTATTTATTTGACCTTTAAACATAAGTAGACCTTTGCATGAACCCCACCATCATTGTAGTCAGATGAGAAGAATGAATGAAGTTTGCTTGTAGGAGAACTTTACACGTACTTCTTGTTTTGTTTTGGATTTTGTGTTACAATCTGATTGGATACAATTCCATTTTTAAATATTATTTTTCATGTATGCTTTTAACTTTTAAACTTGAGTTTTTCATGCATTTTCATGATTTCATTTTCATATCTTTTTAGGCATCTCAGAATCATATTTTGAAAACATTGTTATCCTTTTGATTTTAAAAGATGTCTAAATCTCTTTAGAGTAGCTCTTTTTGGACAATCATTTTTTAATATTTTTGTTATAGTGTTTTTGCTATAGTATTTTTGTTATTGCCAAGCCTAAAAATAATCTATAATGGTTATAGATTAGCAAAGAGAATTTAAGTGTTGTAGGATTTTAAGGTGAACTGGAAACTTCTAGTGTCTAGTGGAATATTGGTGAGGTACATAAGTTGGCAGTGAATGTTGGCTTTTTGGTCGAACCACTACAAACTTTTGCATTGTGGTGAGTGTTTTATTATTTATAGTGGATGTTTATTGTTTATGCTTCCATTTCCTTATTTCTGCGAACATTAGTTGTGCCTTAATTGTAAAAGGAATTTAAAATTAGTCATAATTTGTCCCCTCCTCTCCCGCTCTAGCGTTTAGATCCTAAACTCTTATTATTTACAACTATGCGGATTTTAATTTCTACAAATTTTTATTTCCATGATAGGAAGAAATAAAAAAAATTTACCTGTTAAATGGGAAATTGAAATTCTCTTCTTAAAAAAACAAATTAACTTAGTTTTTTTCAATTCCACAAGAAAAATGCGTCACATCAAACAAAAAAATAGTGTGTTGTAAGGAAAATAAAAATGATTTCTTTCCATCCACTGCATTGGACAACCCTTTTGTTGCACAAAGCATCCTATCGAAAAAGTTGGTGTGGCAAATGTCAAATCTTTGTTCCACAGACGTGTGTCTATATGAGCCCTTACAAGTTACAAGACTGTAACAGTCAACTTTATTCCAAAAGTTAATACAACTAAAAAAATTACTATCATTAAAATCCATGAAATGCATTATATCCATATTTCTTTATCCAGTCAACCTTCGAAATTACTACAATTAGAACGAAGTTTGTGGAAAGAGCTCATAGGCCTATCATGTACGTAGGGTTTGATCATTTGTAAAGAATTTGAATTTGAGTTCCATGCATTCATGGTAAAATGGGCTTCAACGTGGAATTGTAAAAGAAGTGGCCTCAAGGATATAAGCGTGGGATGTTGATGAACCCTAACTTTCCATAGATTTGATTTACTATGGCAATGACTGGGCATTGATTCCTCATATCTCCTTAACTCATTTTTCATTAAAGGGAGATTATTTGATTTCCATCTCTGAGTTTTTACCTTTGTTTCTTCAATCATAAACTCTTTTATGAATGTATTTTTAATTTTTTTAATAATTAATATTATATAAAAGTCACAAGCCCTTGAGTTTGACATAATATATCCAGTTTTTTTAGATGACCAAATTTCAAAGGCCGTCAGCATGCATTCACAAAGATGAAAACGAGTGTTCTTCCTTTCTCACTAGCTTATTTCCAAATAGCATAGTTTTGAAGGTCCACTGATTATGACATGGGGGTGTGATAAACTAACTCATTGAGCTCTGAAAACACCTGAATTTTTAGTTTCTTTGTGTCAATGGAATTAAATGATGCTTAGGAGCAACGGTGTTCATGGCCCAGGTTGAGTCCGTCTAAGATATATCCAGGCGCCGCCCGACTTTATAAACAGAGGTCCATATCTAGCCGAAGCTCGACCTGGCCATAAATGTCCGGCCAAAGCCTGTCCATTTGGTCATTCAAGATGGGCTGGGCATTGGGCTTTATCTTGCTTAATTTAAGCCTGGCCCAAATATTAAATGGGCCCGAATCATATGTCCAAGCCCCGGCCCATGATCACCCCTACTTCGGGCCCTTTGGTCAAGGAGGCAACAGCATAATTCTTGTCAAAGTAAAGAATGTGGGAAAGGAGAAATTAGAGGTGCAACATGGGCTAGATCCAACCAGTCAAAATTCAATGCAAGATAAAACATTTTTAGCTTTAGGTGTTTTGTTGAATAAGGGTCAAGTATAAAAATTTCAAAATTAAAAAAACCATTGAAGTAATGGATGATAGAGTTTGGTTTTCAAAAGAATATCATGGTCAAATCTACATATTTTTGAATTTTTTTTTTAAGAGAGAGACAGTAGTGATGTGCTTTTCACGGGTCCTACTTACTATTTGTATATTTTAGACCACATCCCACTCGTGGGGTCCACCAAGTTGGTGGAGATTGCGTTGGAGAAAGAAAATGGCGACGGCCAAAGTTGGTGGAACAGAGTTTGGTAGGAGTGGTGGGCCCTACATCTATGACATGATTGGATGGATTTCCTTTTTAATCTCCCTAGTTATGAATTTTATGATTTGGTCCTTTCTCTCTCATAGGCTAATTTTGTGGAGTAGGTGAAGCTTTTTGGGTCAAACAAGTAAAGTGAGGGAATAGAATGGTGGCCTAATCATCTACTGATTGGGACACATGGCCATCTAGTTTACCCATATTAGAACTCTTAATAGGCTATTATCCAACGGCCAGGTGGTTATGTAGGCCTAAAGGGCCTTATTAAAGTTTATGACTTGGGGTTCCTATGTTTGTGTCAAAGTTTATAAAGTTGGTTCCAACCCGACATATGGGTCTTACTTGGTTGAACCACTCCCAACGGTTACATTTTAAATTTCACAGTTCCATCATTTCAATCGTATCCATTTTCTTTTGGGACAATTAACGTAAGGAAGCCACTAAATCTGATATTCGCCTGATAACAAATGAAAAAATATAAATTTCTGCATAATTGTTTTTACATAAAAGGACGCTGTGGGTCTAACCCGATATCCTAGGGTTATAGTATATCTTAGAATTCGATATCCTATGGATTTAAAATATTGCATATATTTTCACCATGAACTGAAGACCTCAGTTTCATCTTCTCCGTTTTTACTTATCGTATCTATGGGATTTTATCATTCAATCTTCTTTTATCCGTAGTTTATATATTTTACTCATCACCCTTTTTTTAAAATTATTTTTATTTTTATTTTTGTACTGTTTTTGTTGTCCACTGTGGTGGAGACCGAAAATATTGGCCAAGCTTGAGCACGACTGTAGATTTGACGGCACCATTGGATGGATGATGCCTTATCAACCTTCAAAATTTACAATATTTTTCACCGGAAGAAGTGTCGAGTTTTCTTTATAGATGTTTAGGGCCCGTTTGGCATTTAACTAATATAGTATAGTAATGGCATCAAGAATGAGCCACATCATATCAACAGTGACTGAGTTGTGGGCATACAATCTGAATGAGCTTAACCCACCCAGAAAAGTCTAATTGAGTGTTTCGAATTTTCTGTTGCTTTGAATTTGAGTATTGACATTTTTAAGGTGCTAATGTGCTTGTAGATGCTTTTGGTGATAGTGATCACTGCAGTGGAAAGAAATTGAGTAGTGAGGGAGAGGAAAGAAAGGGGCTGCTCCTTAAACAGAATAACCCCCCTCGCCCACTTTTTAAATCATTGGTGTCCAGACGCCTAGATCCGGACGCAGAAGCCTCTCCGGACGCATAATCAAAATAGACATGTGCATTACCTGCTTATAATCTATTATATATAAGGGTCACCCCACCTAAAAGCCAAGAGAATGAAAAACAGAAGAACCTTAACACTGGATGGTCTAGTAAAAATGGGTCACCCCACAATAAAGACAGTTCAGGAACTAGCCATCTAGTAAAAATGAGATGGAACTGACATGGATATATGTTTGAACTAATGCTATGAAAAAGTTGGAGAGAAATAAGAACTAAGGAGGTTGAATGTGATGAAAACAGGTGGAGGAAATTTCTCTCTTTACATAATGGGAATACACCATCTTCCTCTTCATCCGTGTGACCCTAGGATATCGAATCCTGAGATATCCTACAGCTCTAGAATATCGCACGGTAAAGAGTAAAAATGCCACACGTGCGGCTTCCTTTTCTGTACGAATAGTTATTTGGAAATTTCTTCTTTTTCTTCTGTTTCAGGCAAATATGAGTTTTAGTGCCTTTTGTATGGTATCCCTTTTATTTTTTGAAATTTTCTTGCTCCAGCTGTGTGCTGGGGCCTCTAGAAACTTGCACATGTAAGATGATAGGAACTCGCAAATATAACGGTGGACAACTCACGCATGTGAGGTAATAAGAACTCACACATGTAAGGAGTACCAACTTGAATATGTGAGAAAATAAGGACTTGCATGCACATGCAAGGGAGGGGGGGGACTTGGTCACCCGATTGAGGATTATGGCGTCTTAGCACTTAGGTAAGATGTCGTTCTTACTGCTACGTCATTTGATGGGGATCAAAACGAATAGAATGAAGAAATATTGAGGGAATACACTCACGCTGAAGGTGTAAGGTTTTCTCATGATTCCTCGAAAAAAAAGGATTGGATTGGGTTGAATTTTGAAATCGCCCAAAGCAGCAAATATGAGGAATACAAAATTTTCTCCTATGCCGCCCAATGGCAATGCACTTGTAGCTTCACTAGAAACATCCGTGGTCCTCACTATACACTCCTTCACTGGTCCAGTTTATAATGAAAAAAAAAGGGAGATAAGGATTGATATGAAAAAAGGCTGCGGTGGACAAGGAAAGACAGAAGGCTACAGAAGTAGTTATCAAATTTGCAGTTCAACTCTTATGTATCTTTTTACAAATAAATAAATAAAATAAAAATAAAAAACTCTTATGTATCTATGTTTCTTTCTTTCTTTCTTTCTTTGTTTTTTTTTAGCTAAAATATTTGTGTTTCTAATTTGCAGCTTGCGTAGGCTTCAATACATTTTTAGTTTGCTTACTCCATGCAATGCAAAGATCTAGTTTGCTAGATTTATGAATACATTCAATTTTAATTCAACAAAGTTTGACTCAGATTGCATGATTTGCAAGTCTAATTCAATTAATTCATACGTACAGTATTAATATGTCGTCTTTTAGCATATATTAACAGCTAAAAGTCCTTATTGAAACATACCAAACATATTATTTATAAAAGGCTCGAATTAAAATAGCTTTATTTCAATCATAGACTTACCACTAGTATCATATGAAAAAAGATGGTAGAGCTGATTGCCAAGCCATCACCTTAGTTCATCAAATCTTAATAACACGAAGGTGTCGCGTATATGTTTACCTTACATCTTTTATTTCTCACATTTTTAGTATTTTTAAGTTTAAACACGTTTTAGGCCGTATTGTCGGGAATTCTCACATCCCACATCGCTCAAGTCCTAAGTTGGATAGGGACTCATATACCTGTATGGGCCTTCCACCTAAATGCCAGATGGGTAAAAGCAAAAGGTAAACATTGTGATCTCTAGGGCTCTTTTCCCGGACTCTCTATAAGTGGTTATAGTTATTAACTCATTATATCTCCTTTATTGATGATTTCTCCAAATATCTCAAGCATCGCCACATTGTTGAGATGAGTCTCACACTGATGGCTCAAGCCCATAATGCCTCTTTGCTATTAGGTTGAGGCCTTTAACACAACAATTTTTATTATTAACCATCTTCCATTTAAAATTCTAAAAAAATTATTAACTGTGGGAATGCTTGTTTTACCGCCCTCCTGACTGTAGGTTTCTTCGTAGTTTTGGGTGCCTTTACAGTAAGAAGAGTTGATCTGATGGGTTGGTAATATTTGCATTTTTACCCATCTGACATTCATCACAAATTAGAATTTTGTTCTAGGTGTGTTTTACTTGGAAACAACCTGAATCACTTTTGGTATTGCTGCCTAGACTTTGTCCATTGGCCGTGTTTTCCTCTCTAGGTACGTTGTCTTCAATGAACAGGTGTTCTCTTTCAAGGATTTGGATTCACTTCCTCTCATTTCTGCCCCGAACAGCACTGAACCAATGCTATTGTTGCGTCCAAAATCAGATGAGTGTCATCCACATACATAATCTGGTGGGCCCGCTTCATCTGGATTCAGTCAAATCCCCATGAACCCATATCTCAAACACAACCACTACATGTGGCCAACTATCAGAACCTGGTCCATCTAACCAGGAAACTAATCTTGGTCCACTATTCCAAGACACAAAACCTGGTTCATTAAATCAACATGCAGCACCCACTTTTCCCACCAATGACACTTCACTACGGACCACCCATCAGTATATCCCGGTTCCCAACACACCCAATCAGAGCAGGCCATGGCCCTCGGTCCACCATCAATCCCAATGATACGTAGCTGTTTACATAATAAAATAAAATAGAAAATTAGAATGAGAAAGAAAGAGTACACTTCTGAAGGGGACCAAGACCTCATAAGGTTCAATTCGAGGAGAACCACAACTCCTAAGACAAGAGTAAAGCCTTGAATTGTTCTTCATTCATATTTTCAACTATATCGCTTATACAAATATTTATACATATTCCATAATCGTTAAAAAAACTCTACTACTAACCCACTACCCACTACCCACTACTCAATTAACTCACTATCTCTCCACTCTTGCACATATATAAAGCATATTTACATACAATCTTGACGACATTATTTTAAATACAATTAAAAATCCTAACAAAACTAATTCCTAAATTAAACATTCTAATAAAATATATAATATTGAAATTAAATAATAGGCACGTATCACCCTACAACATCCGACCATCCATTTGCTCCCACTCCAATTCCAACACAGCCGCCTACTTGTGATACTGAAGTTAGACCAGTACCTAGTGGTACTCTGCAATCTTCTATAACTGTTGAGACATCTGTTATTTAGCCTTTGGATGTCTCTGATTAGTCCAGCCCATGGTATAAAATATCGGCCGATACCGGTTCATATCGGCCGATATGAACCGGTATCGGCCGGTTCCGAGTCGATATTTTGCCTGCGATACCGGTTTCGGTATCGCAGGCAAAATATCCCTAAAATATCGGCCGATATTTTGGGGATATTTTTAGATGAAGCATAGAAATGATCATTTGGTTTGTCACTTTGGTTGTATTCTCCACTTAGAAGTTAGATCTACATACTTTCATGCTAGATCTACTCATACACATGATTTTTATATTTTTATTTTAATTATTTTATTTTCGGATTTTTCAATATTTAAATTATAATATATCATTTTTTGGGGATTTCATCATAAATATGTTGTTTTAATGATTCATGATCATTGTGTAGTTTATAAATGATTGATTTATATACTTTTATGCTAGATCTATATATTTAGTGTTTTGAAAATAATTTTATTAAATCTTAATTTTTCTAAAAATAATTGTTGTTACTTGGTCTTGAATTTCTTAATTTATTTGTTGATTGAGTTAGTATTAAATGATGATTGATATATTATTTTTATTTTCTTATATTTTACACTAATAAATTGATCATGAGCATCAATAATGGTTGTATTATATGAAATACTGGAAAAGACAGCGAACTGTAATATAGACAGGACTCATAACTTAAGGTGACCGAGATTTTGATTTATTGTTGTTACTAATGGAAAAAAATATTGTTTTCCAGCATTTTCTAATATTCTAGATTTTTTGGATATTTTTGGAAATTTTTTTGGATTAAAAAAAAAATTCACACCGCGACGACCGCGACGGACCGATATCCGCGACCGATACCGATATCATATCTGTTTTTCGGCCCGACCAAGACCGCAACCGAAACCGAGATTTTAAACCATGGTCCAGCCACCCCATGGTAACAACATCTAAAGATGGCATTTCTACTGCTATTATAAAAGAGGGAATGTTGCAATAAATTCTCACTACACCATGTGGGGCCCACCTCTACCTATTATCTACCACTCTTATAAAAGAGGGGATGTTGCAAAGGTTTTTCACTACACCATGTGGGGCCCACCTCCAACTACTATATATTATTATATTATACTATTTATCTACTCTATATATATATATATATATATCTATCGACTATTATAAAAGAGGGAAAGTTGCATAGTTTTTTCACTACACCTTTGTGGGGCCCACCTCCAAATATTATAATGCAAACTTTTTCACTACACCATTGTGGAGCCCATCCCCAAATATTTTAATATAATATAATAATATATTACTATGAGAAATTGCAAACTTTTTCACTACACGTTTGTGGGGCCCACCCCCAAATATTACAATACAAACTTTTGCACTACACCATTGTGGGGCCCACCCCCAAATATTATAATATAATATCTCTACTCTTATGAAAGAAAAGAAAATGCAATTTGGTTTCACTGTACACCTGGCCACATCTAAGAGAAAAAAATGACAAAACTTGTGAGGGCTCCACTTATATAATAATAATCTAATATATATTATTATTACCCTTCTAAAAGAGAAGAACTTGGGCCCCACTTATATAATAATAATAAGATTCTAAAAGAGAAGAACTTTTGTGGACCCCACTTATCTCTACTCTTATAAAAGAGAATAAAATGCAATTTGGTTTCACTACACACCTGGCCCACATCTAAGAGAACAAAATGACAGAACTTGTGTAGGCCCCACTTATATAATCTACTAATATTATAAAAAAGAAGAACTTGTGTGGGCCCCACTTATATAATAATAATAATATAATTTATACATTATTATTATTATTATTATTATTATTATTATTATATGTATTATTATTATATATATAACAAAATGACATAACTTGTGTGGGCACCATTTATATAATAATAATATAATCTATACGTTATTATTATTATTATATATGTATATAACAAAATGACATAACTTGTGTGGTCTCCACTTATATAATAATAATATAATCTATATATTGTTATTTCCCATCTAAAAGAGAAGATCCAATGTGGCCCCACTTATATAATAATATTATAATCTATACATTATTATTATTATTATATCTATATATATCTATATCTACCCTTATAAAAGGGATGAACTTGTCATTCTTATCTCTCTACACATTTGTGGGCCCCACTTATATAAGAATAATCTATTTTTATCTTGGGCCCCACTTATATAATAATAATACAAGGAGCTAATCTCATTTTGGAGAAGAACTTGTCATGTTTATTTCTCTATACATCTGTGGGCCCCACTTATGTAATAATAATAAGATTATAAAAGAGAAGAACTTGTGTGGGGCCCACTTATATAATAAGCATATTATCTATATATTATTATTACCCTTCTAAAAGAGAAGAACTTGAGCCTCACTTATATAGTAATAATAAGATTATAAAAGAGAAGAACTTGTGTGGGCCCCACTTATATAATAATAATATAATCTATATTATTATTATATTTATTATTACCCTTATCAAATAGAAGAACTTGTCATGTTTATTTCTCTACACATCTGTGGGCCGATTATAAAAGAGAAGAACTTGTATGGGCCCAACTTATATAATAAGATTATAAGGAGTTGGTCTCATTCTGGTATTTTTTTTCCTGCTGTTAAGCTTTATTTCATGCTCATATATCTTATAATGTACCATTTCTTTATCAAAATTAAGGGGCAAAAGCCTGGCACAGTAGAAGGTGCTCCCTATTTCCACCTTGAAGTTGTGGTTCAAGTCATGTATCAATAAAAAAAAATAAAACTAAAAGGATTGTTGGATAAAAAAATCATAACATTGATCATATGTCGTTTTCTTTCTTATCATCATCATTATCATGATTGTCATTATTGTTGTTGTTGTTGCTGCTGTTGTTGTTATCATTATTAAATTCTACTTTTTGATGGTATTCAAAAGATGCTTTGAGTAGGTATTTTCCTCCAAATTCTTTGGAAATCTAATGTTTGGCTTTCTATGAGCAAACTAGAGAAGGCCATGACCATTAATTTAAATGCCCTTGTGAATTGTCTTGAAGAGATGACTATTAAATGCCCTCATAAATTGTCACTAAGAGCCTTCATTTCATAAGAGAATTTAATGAAATTCTGGAGCCTTAATATTTTTCTTAGACTGCAATGATAAATTTGTCACAGCAAATTGCCTGTCACTTAACCAGCTTAAGTAGGGCTCTAATAAGAGCTCATATTATCATGAAATGCTGACTCATTAAAAAGCTAGCTCTACTTGGCGCTGGTGTGCCGTCTTGCATGCAAGCAAAGCGCTATTAGCTGCAATAAATAGCTCACTGAGCGATGATTGATGCAGTCAATCAATGCCCTCGATTGTTCCAGAGAGAAGGATCATGGTGCCCCTAGAACCGTGACATCCAGCAGCAGAATCTCCTTGTATGCGAGAGACTTCTATGCCGGCCGTTATTCCCAAGTATGTTATGAAAGAAAGTGGTAGCTAAAGCAAATCTAAAGCGTCAATTGCCTTTTGCTTCTTATTCTTAGTCAACCAACCACTTGGTACCAATCAACCGGTTAGCTATTGCGCTTTCAAAGTAGAAGAGTGGTCTCTTATCTAAGAAGTGGTGGTGTAAGAAGCGCACTATCCTCTTTGTCTTAAAAGAAAGTGAGTAAGCATAACGAAGCATATACATTAAATAAGTCAGCGGCGTAATAAGCCGGCCTTTGAAGAAAGAAAGAAAATAAGAATGTCCGCAATTGAACTAAAAAGAAAAACAAGTAATCGGACTTGTCGCGAAATAAGTGATCGATGTCCAAGGAACAATACTTCTTGTTGAGCAAAGAGCACTTATCCTTCTTGACATAAAACTAGTTATCGCATAATATCTGGAAGATAGCTCTTCAAACGTTCCACGTGCTCTTTAAGCGTCCCACTGTAGACCACAATGCTATTAAGATATACCACCACAAACCTGTCCACCAATGAGGTAATTATATTAATTTTCTTACCTTTAACCAATTTGTGATAATTCTCTTTATTCAAATTAGTTTTACAAGGGGGAGATTTGTTTATTTTTTACAAAGTATTTGGATTATTTTACTTAAGATTTGCACCCTTCTTCCAATTGATTGTGATGAGTATGATTTCATTTTGAATTATTATTGCATTGATTATAAAAAAAAAATATTCAGAAGAGTGTAAGAAGTGTAAGTTGTAGTTTGACCTTGCACGTGCCTTGCACATGCAAGGCTCACTAGTATTATAAAAGAGGGAATGTTGCAAAAAAAAATTCACGACACCATGTGGGGCCCACCTCTACCTATTAGAATACAATATGATAATATATTATTATTATTATTATACAACTATTATAAAAGAGGGAATGTTGTAAAAAATTTTCACTACACCATGTGGGGCCCACCTCTACCTATTAGAATAGAATATGATAATATATTTCTACTACTATTATAAAAGAGGGAATGTTGCAAAAAAATTTCACTACACCATGTGGGGCCCACCTCTACCTATTAGAATAGAATATGATAATATATTATTATTATACAACTATTATAAAAGAGGGAATGTTGCAAAAAAATCTCACTACACCATGTGGGGCCCACCTCTACCTATTAGAATAGAATATGATAATATATTTATTTTATAAAAGAGGGAATGTTGCAAAAAAATTTCAGTACACCATGTGGGGCCCACCTCTACCTATTAGAATAGAATATGATAATATATTATTATTATATTATAATAATATCTACTACACTTATATTTTTTTATTTCTATCTACTTCTACTTTTTATAAAAGAGGGAATGTTGCGTATTTTTTTCACTACACCATTGTGGGGCCCACCCCAAAATATTATAATAGAATGTAATAATATATTATTATATAATATTTGTAGCCTTATTATCTATCTACTATTATAAAAGAGGAGATATTGCAAACTTTTTCACTACACCATTGTGGGGCCCACCCCCAAATATTATAATACAAACATTTTCACTACACTATTATGGGGCCCACCCCCAAATATTATAATATAATATAATAATATATTATTTTAAGAAATTACAAACTTTTTCACTACACCTTTGTGGGGCTCACCCCAAAATATTATAATGAAACCTTTTTCACTACACCATTGTGGGATCCACCCCTAAATATTATAATATAATATAATAATATATTATTATGAGAAATTGCAAACTTTTTGACTATACCATTGTGGGGCCTACCCCCAAATATTATAATATAATATAATAATATATTATTCTAAGAAATTGCAAATTTTTTCATTACACCTTTGTGGGGCTCACCCTCAAATATTAGAATCTATCTATTATTTTATCTATATTTACTATTATAAAAGAGGAAGAGAAGTTGCATACTTTTTCATTACACCTTTGTAGGGCCCACCCCCAGATATTATAATATATTATAATATAATAATATATTATTACATAATAATAATAATAATAATATAATATCTATACCCTTATTATAAAATAGATGAAAGTGTCATGCTTTTTCTCTACACATCTGTGGGTCCCACTTAGTATTATTATATTATATATATAAAATAAAAGAGAATTAGACATATGTTGGCCCCAATAAAAGAGAAGAACTTGTCATGCCTAACTTGTCATGCCTTTTCACTCCATCTAGACATCTGTGGGCCCCACTTAGTATTATTATATTATATATATGTATATAATAAAAGAGAACTACACATCTGTGCGCCCCACTTGGTAGAAGAACTTGTCAAGTTTTTTCTCTACATCTACACATCTATGGGCTCCACTTAGTATTATTATATTATATATATATATATAATAAAAGAGAACTACACATCTATGGGCCCCACTTAGTAGAAGAACTTGTCATGCTTTTTCTTTACATCTACACATCTATGGGCCCCATGTAGTATTATATTATACATATATAAAATAAAAGAGAACTACACATTTGTGGGCCCCACTTAATAGAAGAACTTGTCATGTTTTTTCTCTACACATCTGTGGCTTCACTTAGTATTATTAAATTATATTATATATATAATCAAAGAGAACTACACATTTGTGGGGCCCACTTAGTATTATTATAGTTTGATGAAATGCTTATCTCAAATGTTCATAAAAAGTATTATGTTTGAAGAATTTGTACATTCGCTGCAAAATCTCAAGTGAGAAATTTCAATTGAGATTTTCATGTGTAGGAAATTTCAACTTCGATCCCAATGCCTGTAAAGATACAATTTGCTTGTTAGAGCAAAAGATGAGAATGAGAATGCCAAAGATTGCTTGGAATCCTTGTGATTTATTATTTATCTGTTTAAAACTATGAGTTGGGTACCGTTTTGGTTGGTTGATATTTTGTTTCATTGAATTTGTAATGCCAGAAATGAAATATGTGAAATAGAATTGTGACATTTTAAACATTTAGTGCTTCAACAACATTCGACAAAGTGAACTTTGTGACAATAGAAAATCTCTTTTTAATGTTGGGCATTTTTTTTATGTTACTGAAATAGTGAACTTTACTTTAAATTTTTATAAGCGATTAAAAATGAAGTAAATTTGAATATTCAAAAATGACCAGCAATATTAGAAATGAAATAGAATTTTAATATTTAGGGGAGGTAGTGACCGGTTGAGTTTTTTTTTTTTTTTTATGTTGTTTTGGCTGTTTTTGTGTTGTATTAGCCAGCATGGAGGATTGGTCATCTTGTATGTTATCTTTGACATTAGTGGTTTTGGCATAAGGTTTGAACCGTTTATGATTGTTTTTTAATCTTTTAATGCGTTCCCCTCTTTCTGGAAAAAAAAAAAAGGAAAAAAAAATAATTGTAACATGTTACATATTTTAGTGCATCAAACTTTATAAGGAATGACAAAAAATAGTTCATATAGTTCCTAAGAGTTATAGGGCTTTAAATTTTTATTAGTGGTTAAAATGTAAAATCATACATGAATATTAAAAAATGACAATCAAATAACTTCTCTTTTAATGGAATTTGATTTGAGGAAAAATGAGAGACGAATGCTCATCAATCATCCTGGAACTCAAATCTCACGAAGGTCAAGGTCCCTTTTGCATTCATAATCTCGTGTCTCTCACCCCTCACTTCTTTAATAATCTTTCAGCAATGCTTATTTCACTATGAATTCCTATGTATAATAGCAAGTATGTTATGATGCAGTAGAAATCCGCAATCGATACAAAACACCATGCACAAATAGATCTAACCAAATAGTCACTCTAAAAAATATAGAAAAATATTTATGTGGTTTGATAGTATGCTTGTGTCAGATCAGAAAAAAAAATACTGGGACATATATATATCCGTTTACTAAAAAAGTATGGTGTTTTCATACTTAGTGATGAGGACTTGGGTGACATTAGTGGGTTGAAATGAGGAAGTTATTTCACTGATGTGTGGATGCACTAGCGAAAGATACAGAGATGCTGTAGAGAGGCTTAAGGTCTATTTAAATGCTTCATTTTCTTAGTAGCCAGATAATCTCGGTGTCATGAAAGTTTTTTTGTGAATATGCAAGCGTATGTAGATTTTTTTCATGTAAGCCTTTTCTTGATTTCTTCATTACATGCAAGTTGGTTTTCTTTTAAATTTTATTGCTATATATCAAACCAACATCCAATGTAAGTGACTAATGGCTTGTCTTATTACTTTTTGAATTATGATAAGGTATTTTATTTTTATTTTCAAGTTTTTATGAGTATGATGCAATGGAACCCATCATTTTGATATGCCAATTCATGTTTTTAGATTCACTCTCTTATTTTGATTTGAAGTGATTGCTTTAGGGCCCTTGTTTTTTTTGTTTTAGGCAATTTTGGCAACATGCATTCCTTCATTATCATTCTACGTGCTAAATTGTGTTTGAGGGCGCTAATTGTCTTTCTTTGCATACTTCATCCAAGGCATCATCTCAGGTCGAACCAATGTTACTCTTGAACTTGATTTATGTCCAACATTGCAACTACATTACTATAATGTTAGGATAATGAAATTTCCATTAAATTTTCTTATGAAGTTTGAAGGAAGTAGTTGTGCCCATCGTGAGAGTGCATGGCTAAACATCTCTTTACAGTTGGTTCTCTTGCTTCAAATTATGATATGTGTTTCAAAGATTCACTTACAACAAAATTAGAATGTAACATAACTGATTTATGATACATAAAAAGCTAACAAAAGTGCCACAAATGTACATAGTTCAAAATTTGGTAGCGGTGTCATCTTAATTCAAGAAAGCTTTTTAAGTTGTTGCTCTGGCCCTCATCCTGACATATCAATCTTGTTTCTTTCCATAATATTCAAATTTCTTTGTATTAGTATTACTGCCATTTAGTGCTTCCCAACATGAATTTGGTATGTATTTAGATCTAGGTTTTAGACAATTTTTTTTGGAAAATAAGCCGGACGATCGATCTATATTGAAATTGGTGAGTGTTTTGCTTAATCATGTATGGCCAGAAAAAGTTGGTTTTCAACTTTTTTTCAGTTTGTTTCCTTCCGTATATCTTATTATTCTATATTCTTCTTACTTTTTTCTATTGAAGCTTTTACTGAATTTCATAAGAACAATGAGTGATTGTAAATTGCTTAATTTGCCAAAAAAATTGAGCTATATGTAAACTGGTCATTCTCCAATGGGATCGTTAATATTGAATTTCTCAATGACTTTATTTTTCCATATTATCATAATGAAAGAGTATGTTCCCTGCACGGGCTCCACTAGTACAACCAAAAACCTTTATCGACTGTTGTTTAGCGACTCGACGTCCTCTGCTGATTGCTCTTCAAGCCATCGTCACTTCTACAATGTCTGAACCTACATGCTTCAGTGTCGTTACAAAAAGTCCTGATTGGCGTGCGTCCTGCCATGGCATCTGAATTTGATGCCCTTCAACGTAATGGAACTTGGACTCTAGTCCTAGCCCAACCACACATGAATGTTGTTGGTTGCCGTTGGGTATATAATTTGAAACATAGAGCTTATGGCTCAATTGATTAGAATAAGGCACCACTTGTTGCCAAGAGGTATCACCAACAAGCTGGAGTTGACTACTCTGAAACATTCAGTCCGGTTGCCAAGCCTACCACCATTCGAATTGTTCCAACATTAGCAGTACAACTTAATCGGAGAATTCGTCAACTTGACGTTAGCAATGCTTTTTTACATGGAGAACTTAAGGAAAAAGTATATATGCATCAGCCTCAAGGATTTTGTCGATTGCACCAAATCTCTTTATGGACTCAAACAACTCCAACGGCCTAGTTTGAAAGACTCACAACTTATTTGGTCACTATTGGGATTCGAGCATCTACAACAGATCCTTCTATGTTTGTTTGGTTTTATGGGCACACATTTATCACCTTACTTTTATATGTGGACGATATTATCACCACTGGTAATAACCCAACTTCCTCACAGTTGTTAATTCGTCAATTGGCTTTAGCCTTTGCAATGAAGGATCTTGGCCCATTGCATCACTTCCTTGGATTAGAGGTCCATCAATCTAGTGAAGGTTTGTTTCTTTCACAAACAAAATATGATGTTGATGTGTTAAAGAAATTCAAATTGGATGGGGCTAAGCCATACTCCTCGCCTGCAGTTGGTGGTAGTGAATTAAGTTTGTTTGATGGAGATCCACTTCCTTATCCATTTGAATATCACAGTGCCATGGGTGCTTTACAATATTTAATTGGACAAGGCTTCACATTGCTTTTGCAGCTAGCCAAGTTTGCTAATTAATGCACACACCTACAACTAACCATTGGACAACTGTCACTTTTATCTTGCGCTATATCAAAGGCACAGCCACTCATGGACTCCACTTCACCAAATTGAACTTAGCTCTTACGTGTTTTTCACATGCAGATTGGGCTAGTAACCCAGATGACAGGAGACCTACTTCAAGACAATGTGTCTTTCTCGGAAGAAACTTGATTTCACGGAGTGCAAAGAAGCAACCCATGGTTGCAAAGTCAAGTATTGAATTTAAATATCGGTCATTCGCCCACTTCGCGTTTGAGTTATCCTGGATCCTATCTATTTTCAAGGATCTTCACATCCCTATTGCCATACTTGCAAAACCCCGTGCCATGCACGTACCATGGAACCACCAAATGCACAGATTTATACGAATTAATCTTAGTAAATTTATTAATTAGTAAACTTTTGAGTCCTTCTTTTTATTGCTAACTTGATATTTATGTGTTTTTTTAGATGTTTTATTCTTTACATGAGGTGTAAATGGAGTTTGTTGAAGCCCGAGCAAGTGTAAAAAAATAAAATAAAAGACATATTATGGCCTAAATTAGGCTGTATTCTGGCCTGATTTAGGCTTGTAATCCGGGCATAATCTTGGCCTATTTTTTTACCCATAAATCTAAACTGGTTTAGAATTATAAGTATGGATTAATTTTGGACTGACTTGAATCTGTAATTCTCGCCTGATTTGTATTGCCATTCTCGCCTAAATTAGATCCAGAATTCTGGTCTGAATTTTTATCCAAAATCTGGCTTGAAGTATATCAAATATTTTATCTTGAATTAGACCCAAATCTAGCCAGATTTAGACCAACAAATCTGGCCAGATTTAGACCAAAAAATCTGGCCTAGTCTAGACCCAATATTCTATCTTTAATTAGACCCAAGTTCTTGTCTGCTTTACACAAAAAGATCCGGCATAGTTTAGACCCAATATTTTGTCTTAAATTAGACCCAAAACCTGGCCTTATTTAGGCCTAAAATCTGGCATGAATTAGACCCAATATCTTTGTTATGAATGAGTTTAAACTCTAGCCAATTTCAATCCTTTTCACGCCAATGATGAGAGAGTATACTAAGGAAAATCTGGGTAAATTGTCACCCAATAATGAGACAGTTTGCAATTATAGTTTGAGGTAAAACTCATTTAGAGAATCCAATTTGGGCCAAGTCTTAGCCCATTTAGATAAACCAATTTGGGTCAAGTTGTAACCCATTTGTAATCCCACCATAAACCAATGTAGACAATCAAGCTAACATCTAAATTCATTTTCTGCTTGGATAAATTCAACACATTTGTTGAAAACCCAATATATTTAATGTTCTGATTGAATCAAGGTTATAGGTTCATGGTACATGTTTAGTGAAGCCCAACCTGTATGTCTAATGTAACCTGATTTATTTTTGTCTCGGGTCATTAATTTTAGGAATTTTATTTTTTTTATATTCATTTTTGGAGATGGGTCCATATATCTTACATTATTATTCATTGTGGTGTTTTTTAGTCCTCTCCCTCCCTTTTTTTTTTTTTATCCTCAATTTGTTTTTGTTCACCACATCATTGATATCTTCAGCACTTTCTTTTTCTTATTATTCTTCTATTTTCATTTTTTTTCTGTGGACCTTACAACCTGACATTAATGTTTCGTATTGTTATTATTATTATTATTATTATTTTGTTATAGAACCTTGAAAGACACCTTAAAATGTCATTTTAATATAGTCATTTTTTGTGTTTATTATTTAAGCTCGGAATATTTTGTCTTGCTTAGTTTTTTATTTTTTTTATTTTCTTTTCTCTTGGTTTTTTGCCCCAGTCATTTAAGCTTTCAATAATTTCCCATTTTTTATGTTCATTTTTGGGGATCATTTTTTAAAATCATTTTTGTGCTTCTCTCTCCTCCTTTGGGTTTTTCACTTTCTCCTTTGGTAATTGCTCAAACAGTTAAAGGAATAGGAAGTGCTCGGTTAGAAAAAGAAGAAATGAGAAGTGGGAATGGATCCTATTTTTTATGAGGTTGCCACGCAGGAGACAGAATGAATGAAGATAGAGGAATGAGAGTTTGAGGCCTGTAGATAATTGAAGAACAACCACATTCCTTTAGATATATAGATACCAATAAAATGGCGATTGGCGCGGTCTTATTGTTATCCAACCCAATACTCTATGTTCGTACAAAGCACATTGAGGTTGATTATCACTATATTCACGAGAGAAGTCCTTTGCAAAGGAATCACTATTTAATTTGTATCTACATTTGATCAAATCGTGGACATTTTCACAAAAAGGACTGACCACTGCTCGGTTTGTGTTACTTAGAGACAAACTAATGATCTGACCACAACCCATTAGCTTGCGTGGGCGGGGGGGGCATAACTGAGGATAAAGCTCATCCCACAGTTAGAAATTCAAACTACATAAAGAGGAAAACTCAAACCTCATCACAATCTCATCATGATATGTATTATCTTTATTTGAATTCTCTTCCCAACTCAATGTATACACAACTATAAATATCAATACAAATCTCTCTAAACAAATACACGAGAGATCGAGAAAGAATTCTTCTTTTTTTTTTTATACGTATTTGACTGAGACGTCATAGAAAATTATAATCACACACATCGCAATTTTGGGATACCAAGGGGAATGAGTAATATATGGCGATAATGTATTGACGAACTTTTCTTTTTCCCAAACTGTGGGAGTTCTCAACAAGTAAGTCATTTTGAAGGAAAAAAAACTTTTGAGAATCAAGCTTTGGCCTCAAAACATAAATAAATTCTTGAGATAGAATAGTCTGCATCGGCCAAGTAAGTCATTTTGAAGGAAAAAAAACTTTTGAGAATCAAGCTTTGGCCTCAAAACATAAATAAATTCTTGAGATAGAATAGTCTGCATCGGCCGCCGCAAAGTTCAGATCCCTTATCGTGTTTTACATTCTCTTGCAAGAGATGCTTGGAACTTCACCGTGGGACCCATATGACGACAATTGGATAGTTCATCTTAAATTCCATCGACTCTAGTGACGTATCTTCAAATTTCACTTTAACAAAAGTTCATCCCAGCGTTGAATTGTCCATATAACTAATAACATGATTAGCACAATCTCATGTATTATTAAACGTGATTAGCACAATCTCATGTATTATTAATTAAATACTTTAATCTAACTATCAATCATGTATACAATCTAACAGTGGGATGAACTTCCGTTGAAGTGAAATTTGAGGAAATGTCATCAAAGGGGTGGAAATCAAGAAGAAATGTATGGATTATCATCATGTGTACCCCATGGAGGAGTTCCAGGCGTTTGATCTGGATTCCTCCCCACTCTATTCCAAATATAACTAATTTCATCCTAAAAGTTATTATTTCTCAACCAAAATGACCGTTCCATAAATTTCTATAATCTCCCCTGACCCAACCCAATCCAATGTAGAAGGACTTTGGCCCAATCACAAAATATACTAGAAAAACACAACTTTTAATGCGACTACAAGAAACAAATGAAGAGGGCCCACCTTTTCCCTCCTGCTTTGTTACCTAAAAAAATTATTTCCTAAACTAACTAAATAAATCAATGGTATCAGAAACTTGAGACGTTTCTGTACCGAGATTATTTCATATTACACAGCTGTCCGGGATCGATCCTTTAGCTCCCATTTGATAATGCACTTGTAATGTAAATTTAAAGTAAATAATTACTTTTAAGAGACGAAAAAAAGAAGAAAGAACTAATCAAATAGTACGAGATTGTAAAAATTGCCTCTTGATTTTTTTTTTAAATGGTAAACAAGACATCCTCTCATACCACTGAAAGACAAAAAAAAATTCTTCTTTTTGCCCAAAAAGTTAAATTTTTTTTCTTCACATGCATAAATCAATTACAATTCAAAAATATAAAATATAAGATTTTATATTTTTGGATAAGATCTTCTAAAAGTGAATTCACTTTACAAGCTGTAAAGTTGTTTCATAAGTTGTGTAAGACTTACACAAGTTTTTTTGATCCCACAGGAGGCAAGAGGTATACATACAGAGGTGTAAGGTGGTTTCATAGGTTGGGTAATATTCATAAGCATCTATTCCTCACCATAAAGTCAGAAATACTTTTATAAATAGTATTTTTTAAATATAAAAAAAAATCTCAAATACATAAAATGAAGTAAAAAAAAAAAAAAATTTACGTGTAAAACGAAAAATTATCTTCATATTATGGTAAGAGATAGATGCAACTCCAGATGTATTCTTTTGCAACGCCAGCTTAATAGGAGTGGGGAAGGTGCACGTGGAATCACGTGGAGTATTGGCTGCTTGTGGCAGATTTTTGGCCTTTTATAAGTGGCAGACAGCTCGAGAATTTGGCGTTGTCAGACTATTTAAGCGTCGGCAGTCTTTCACTAATCCTCTATCGTCTTGGGGGCTGGAGCTTTCCGTGGGGCCCACCTGAGTAGTTGATGATTTGGGTCCCCAACCTACCACCATTACCAATGTAATTGTTCTTTTTTTTTTCTTCTTTGGGTTCACATGTGGGTTTCTCACTGGGCTTAGGGTTTCAATTGGCGGTCCCATAGTATAAGAATAATATTCATCCGCCAAGTTATAGCCAGTTCTTTTAAGCCTTCATTTGGTGGCCATCAAGTACTATGTGTTGTAACTTGTTTGTTGGTTTTCTCTTTTAATGAATTTTTTTATATTAAAAAAAAAACCACAATGATCGTATCGGGCATAACTGTGATTCTTGAGCTATTTTTGGTCCATGGTAGGGCCCTTGCTAATGGTCGCATAGTATTATTTCTGGCTGATTAGACTTTATAACCTTTCTTTGGTTGTAGAGGTTGTTTCAATTAGACTCTTACCTAAATAGGGTTTTGATGTATGTAGTTTTATTAAAAAATAGTGAACTTGTCATGTGTAAAAATTGTAGATGAAGAAAAATGTCATATGGTTAATGTACAAAAGGACTCATGTCACAGAAAATCAGAACTTGTTTTCTGTGCTTTAGACATTGAATCTAATTGATAAAGAGAAGACACAAGATCATAAAGCTATTTCAATGATTGATTTGATTAAGTAAAAGCATTGATTGAATATATATTTTAAATAAAATAGACCAATTAATGGATTTGACAAATTACAGCACCTTTTTTTTATTACTAGCTTTGACCTTAATATCATATTTATGTTGCACCATGAATCATTTTGGCCGTATACTAAAGTAACCCACCAATTCTTTTCTTAGAAAAGCCATCTCAGTTACATTAAATCAACTTTTATTTGTTTCATCAATGCTGACATTGTTACAAGTTTTTTATAACTTGATCCTCCCTTACATAAACAACAGCTTAACTGAACTATTATTTAACTATTGCATAATCACTGCTTATCAACCTCCACTTTGTCTATATCCTGATTGTCATATTTGCTAAATACATACAAGACTCATCTAGTAAAATATCACAGAAAAATCTAGTCAATAATGTTATGTATATTTTGTTTGCAGCTATAGTAGCTACAAAGAAAAAGACAAAAGAAAAAAATAAAATAAAACAAAATAAACAAACAAACAAGACCTCCACCTTATACAGTGATCATGCAGGCCTAATTACTCAGCTATATGTTGACTCATTTTATATTTGTTTATCTTAGAATCTAAAATGTTCAAGAAAGCATACATAGAGTCCAAGCATATTAATTACCTATTACCCACTCATCTATGTATAAAATATGTAGTTACGCACGTTTTACTTGTATTTAAAATCGAATATAATTTGTGGCTGCTTGTGTACAAAAGGTTGTAACTTTTCCCAGACTTCCCACCAACATTTTGCCAAGTTAATTATAAATGCAGAAACATGCATATGAGAATCCAATTTGTGTTTGGTCACTAAACCTCGCAGTTGCATTGCCATTGAGCGCCGTGACGCTCGTGTTCATGATATGTGAGTGCACGTGGGAAACATCGTAAATCATTGGGCTTCCAAGTTCCAAGGGGGAAATTGTTTCTAGCACCTAGGCCAAAACATTTTCATTCCAATTCCAAATCTCCAATTACATGTGTGCGCGGCACAAATTTTACAGCAAAACGATTACTTTCTTCTTTTCTCTCACCTATAAAATGATTCTTTAGGAAGTTAGGAGTAATTTGCCTTTTATGTATGGGATATAAAAATGGATTATTTATGTGTAAATGTTATACGTGCAAATATTACAAATGTGAAACACATTACAACGTTGGTTAAGATCACCATTTTCAAATGAATGAGTGACTATTTCCAACGATTTAGGGGCATGTTTATGAAACAAAATTCAGGAAATTCATATACGGAGAATTCTTGAATTCTCCAAAAGTTATTCCGTGAAATGGAATTTTTGATTCTTTATCTCTTGTGGAGGATTTACAAATTCCAAGGAGGCTGGAATTTTGAGAAATCCAAAGGTATGAGACCTTTTGGGCTTGTTCTACATTTTTTTACGATTATTTAGTGTGTTGGAAATCCATGAACATGATGTGATTGCTTGTCCAATTACTTTTACAAATGCCATGTTTCTTTATTAGAATCACATAACTCTAATCACCTAATATGTCTCAAATGACCTTTGAAATTCCTTGAATTCCAATATCTTTGTCTTATGGTGGAATTTCTAGATGCTCAATTATGAAGGAGATTCAGAAATTTCACATGTTTGAGAATTCAGAAACTCTCCAAATAGGAATTCTCTGAATTCTAATAAAGAAATGGGCCATTTAGGTCGCTGAAATTTGGAGCTCTAGCAAGGAAATATGACATTTGAAATATTAAAAGGACAAGTCATCACATCATGTTTATGAATTTTTTGTAGGTGAAAGATTCGCGGAAATTGTTAATAAATTAATTAAGTTAAAAATATTTTTAGAAAAATGAAAAAAGGAAACCGAAAAATTTGTAGTCGAAGCATGTCACTGAGGAGCTTTCTTTAGATAGATTTCACCCCTATAATTGTGTAGTTGACCCATGGACTTCTATATAGGGATACGATGGCTTCTTGGTCGGATATCTCCATCACTCGTGCGCTTGAAGGGATGACAAGCTCAAACACAATGGACCGCTATTTCAAACTTTCTTGCAGCAGCAGCAATGAAAAACAAAGAGCAAAAGGGAAAAAGTGTTCTACTATGATAATGGAGTTTATATGTGTTCTATCTGATCCCTTCTATGGAACCTCAGTATAAAGAGGAGCACAAAATGGACGCAAAAGAATGTTATCACCACTTGGCTGTAACACACCCGCTTCCGCGAAGGAAACGTACCCACTCTTGCGGAGGTAATTCACCTCATAAATCCATGGTGGTGACGCACTACTACTACTTCCACGGAAGCACGAATATGTTCTCAAGTAATTAACTTGTCATAGAAAGAGGAAATACATTGAGAGTGGTTACACAATCACCCCAACGGCTATGGGCAGAAATGGGTAGGGTCAGAAAGATGGTAGTGGGCAGAAACTTGTGGAGTACTCTAAAAACACACATGAAAGAGAGGACCTTCCTATGCTTTAAAGCATGAAGCCACCAACAATCCCCCACACTTTAAAGTATAAGAAAAAAAATATGTTGTTGCCAAGGTGGTTTGATGAAGTTGCGCATAGATGGAGGTGAACTAGGTCTTGAACCTTTACTTAGTATAATAAGTTGGAAAGTATCGAAACTTTATGGTGAGCTAGGGTCTTGAACCGAGAGCTTATTTGATAAATCTAGTTATTACACACATAACCTCAAGGTCTCTTTAACTCCTAACTGACCGTGCACATTAACTACCTTGTGCTATCCTAGTTCTCAAGGGTTCTCTAGAGAGTAGTTTAATCTCTCATGGGAAGCGGCTTGACTTCCACACTCACATAGGTATGCTCTATCAAGGATGTTCCTTTTTAACATCCCATTTATATAAGACATGGAGTTCATACTAACTATCATACAGGAAATAAACTAAGAACGAGTTTTATACATGTGGGGTTTTTAAGTGTTCTCATAATGTCACCTTAAAATAAGTTCATTCTTCCCACTGAACCCTTCACATGGGGTCTCTAATCAAATGAGCTGGGTGTCTGTTATTGATGATTTGTCTCTTTTAGGCTTAAGTCCTATTTCCCTCGATGTTAAGGAAACTCATTCTCTGGCAAGTCCTTTGGTTAGTGGATCAGCTAAATTCTCCATTGATCTCACAAAATCTATTGCAACTACTCCTTTCTTGAGTAATTGTCTCAACAAATTGATCATCGGATGAATATGTTTGTATTTACTACTATAAGTTTTGTTATGTACTTTATCAATTGTAGACTTAGAATCACTGTGGAGAGGGATGGTTGTAACTAGTTTACCCCGTATCGGTATATCCATCAACAAGTTGTTTGGTCATTCTGTTTCGTCACCAGCAAATCTATGGCAATAATCACACCTCACCAGCTAATGTCATGGCAATAATCACTGAATCCATTGTAGATTGGGATATACATGATTGTTTCTTTAATTTCGATGAGACAGATGCATTACCACATGCAAATACATAGCGGTTTGTGGACTTAGAAACTTATATCCAGTTAGCATTGCAATACCCTTCTAGAACTGCGTGATACTTATCATAGTATAAGCCATAACTTATGGTCCTCTTCAGGTATTTCAATATATGGGTCACAAATATCTAATGCTCCTCATCGCCGAGATTACTCGTGTATCTGTTTAATTTACTTACTGCATAGGCAATGTAAGGTCTAGTGCAACTCATGATATAGATTAAGCATCCAATAGCTCTAGAATAGTCTAATTGAGATACACTTGCTCATTTATTTTTATACATTTGATACTAGGATCAAAAGAGGTGGATACACCATTGCCCTTAAGTATATTAAACTTCCAAAGCCTTTTCTCAATATATATAGTGGGATTGTGATAGAACTATCCCTTCAAAGTTTCTATGGATTTTGATACCAAGAAGCACATCTGCCTCACCTATGTCCTTCATGTCAAACTTTAAACAAAGAAACTACTTTGTGTTCTTGACTGATTTTAAATCAGCTTAAAAAATAATCATATCACCCACATACAAGCAACTTATAATGCGGGAGTTATCAACACATTTGAAATAAATACATTTATTTGATTCATTTATTCTAAAACCATCAGACATCAAGACCTAATCAAAATCTTCATGCCATTGCTTAGGAGTTGTTTTAAGCTATAGTGAGATTTAACAAGTCTACAAACTTTATTTTCGTAACCTCCTGCAATAAATTCTTTAGGTTGTTCCATATAGATCTCTTCATCTAACTCTCCGTTTAAAAATGTGTTGACCATATCATGGATAGAAGTTAAGGCTATCAATACTCTAATGGTAGTAATCTTTATCACTGGAGCATAGATATCAAAGGAGTTAGTTCCTTCCTTTTGTTTGAGCCATTTTGCAACCAGTCTAGCATTAGACTTTTTAATGGGGCAATCGGGCCTTAACTTCCTTTTGAATATGTTTTTACTTCCCAATGGTTTATTTCCCAGAGGAAAATCAACAAGTTCCCAAGTGTGATTTGTAAGCATAGATTTTATCTCACACTATCAAGGTATTCTCTTCAAAATAGCAGCATTTGGATAATGCATGACCTCACTATAAGTAGTATATACGGTCATTTTCCAAAATATAAGTATAAAAGTCAGGACCTAATTTGTTTGTGACTCGGGGCGCTACTAGAGTTATGTGGATAATGTTAGTTCTTCAAAGTTCAGCAATTGTGAAGACATGAGAAATTCCTTGACTTTTTAACTTTCCAGCGGAAACTTACAATATGCCTTGATTCAAAATCTGGAGCTCATCAGATTATGTCATGGCGCAAAGCAATATAAAATGTCACGTGAGACTGGCATGAAAACTTCATAACAAATAGAATAACAGAGCAAGACAATATCCCATAAATTCATCCCCACAATATATTAAGATATTAATTATAAAAGTGCATTAAACACATTCCCAAGGTTTGAAAAACCAATACCAATTAGCAAAAAGGTACAAAAGGCACTAAACTAAAGTGTTATCTTCCAAAAGATGTGACGCATCTCTCGCGCAAGCTTGATGCCCTAGAATACATAGCTTGCACTGCACTTAACCTAGCCTTATGGTTCTCTTGGAAAGTCTCACTTCCTTACTTAGGGGTAGGGGTGTCGTCATCTACGATAGCAAGCGTAAAGTTAGCCTAAATATAGACCCAGCAATGTGATCAAAGTAAATAACATCAACAACTGCGTCAAAATAAGACAGTTATGATAGTAGATCATAAGATAGCAAATAATGTCTGAACTAAGCAGATTATACATGAATAACAATAATCGTAAAGAATCATTTTGCATACAAGACTATACAAATATCCTAACAAATTCACAACCCATGTCGCTAAGGTTTCTCAGCTTCACATTTACTCCAACATGACTGTGACAGAGAGCTA
Source organism: Persea americana (assembly GCA_029852735.1). Lineage (NCBI taxonomy): Eukaryota > Viridiplantae > Streptophyta > Magnoliopsida > Laurales > Lauraceae > Persea > Persea americana. Next base: position 72,204,534 of record CM056809.1, read on the forward strand.
AACCCATCAAAAGGGATAGAAGGGGCACGCTAGTATAGAATACCAAGGTGAGCTTCGAGACACCTCGAGAAACGAGAGATTACACGGTAGTGAATTACATATACACATACACATGGACACAATAATAATACTAGTTGAGTGGTGCTGACTCATGGTTTAGAGATCAGTGGCGGACCTACATTTGGGGGCATGGGGGCTTCAGCCCCCACCCAACTTGGGAAAACCTCATCTGGGCACTAACAACTATTTGGCCAACCCTCACTTAGAGAATCCTCCATCCCCATCCCTTTCTGGCCTTCCCTAAACTTCAAAAACATTTTTGTCCATCTCTCTCCCTCTCGAAAGTCTCCAAAATAACAAAAAGTCCCAACTCGCTATCCGTCTCCGACATCGATGCAAAAGGAGCTTCGTTTCAAAAGGATAGAAGAACGAGAACAGTAAAATTTTGATATGATGTTGGTTCTGTATCTCATATTAGCTTAATTAACTACTATGATATTTGTGTTAACGTAACATAACCTATTATAATTTTTTGTAATAACTCTTAAAATTCAACCAACACATATTGGTTTGGCCGGCTGAGGCTAAAATTTATCTTTCACGATATCATTAAAAAAAAAGATTAATTTTTCAAGCCCCCCTCACATAAAAATTTTGGTCCGCCATTGGTTGAAGAAGACTCTATCCCTAAGATGGGGTCCAAAAGGAGACTGCTCCAAATACAAAACAAGTCCTTCAAAACCATTTTTAAGATAGCAGTCCTTCCCAAAGCTCAAGAAATCACAAACTCCAATGAATATGGACAAACAATTGGCCAAATGTACAAAAAGGTCAAGACTAGGCAATTGAGAGAGCTAAATGACATGCTAAATGAGCGAGACTTGACCTAGCTCATGTGAGTAGTTGATGATATGGGCCCTCAACCCACCCACATTGGTATAGTAATTTTTTTTTTCACAGGTGGATTTCTCACAAAGCTTTAATTTCGGGTGCCAATCTGAATCATTCAATTAGCTATCCCGTAGTATAAGAACTAGTAGCAACCCCCTGTGCTTAGCCTGGGGCAAAATAATATATTACATTTTATATTTATGACATATCAAAATTAATTATAAATATATAAGAATACATTCATGCATATTTATATAAAAATAGTCAAGACATCTTCAATCACAAATGCAAGTTGCCAACATCAATAATAAACTATTACAAAGATAAAGCTAAAAAAATCCATTCAACAACAACATAAAAATAATAATAACAGTAATAATTACTAAAGAAGATGTAGAAAAGCGAACTTTGTTAATATATATAATATTAGTAATAAGAAATGCATTCAAGTTTTTGTTACCCATTGATAATTTCAAAGCCCAATAAAACAAAGCTACCTCATTTGGACTTGTTCGTGCAACAAGAGGATTCTAGTTTATACAGATTTTTATTTCCTAATGAGAATGGAATCTTGTATTTTCTTAGAAAATCAAAGTCATATCTATTAAGGAAAAATGATTCATTTTTTTCCTCTATGCAAGGAAAATACATCACACCAAACAATATAATATTGTTAACAAAGAAAATCATAAAAACATGCAATCCTCTCATTGCACAAATGCACCATTTTTTTTATTTTCACATAGGCCAATGGTCATTTCAATCCCTCTGCGCAAGTTTCTTCTTTACCACTTTGAAGTAGCACCAATACCATTTTAGAACTGATCAAACCGTTTTTTAGCTCTAGATTTTAAAAAGAATCTATAAACATCTTAACTTTAAAAGCAATAAATTATGAGACTTTAAAACATAGGCTAGTGTTATTTGATCCCGGTAAAATTTGGCCCACCTTATATCAATGTATATACATCTTAATTATGAGTCCGTGTAGGCCCACGGAAGTGTAATTTATAGTGGGTCAAACCTAGGGTCGTATGTCTATATAATCAGATCAGAAAAGGATGCCTATAAGATTCAACAAAAAAATTTCCAACATCAAAACATTTTTATCACAAGCCCATCCATGAGGTGGTCTACCAGAAGGTCGGGTCTAATTTTCCTTCACATGTGACAATTTTTAAATGGAGCAGAGCTCTATTTGAAAACTAAAAGAAAATGATATTTATAATGAAAAATTTATCATTGTGAATTGTTGAAATATTAAAACAAAAAGATGACAATCTTGAGAAGATGAAAGATAGATGGTGTTGAGAGAGAAAATAACTGTAGCAAAATAGAGAGATTTTAGGGGATATTGATTGAAAGACTTTAGAAGATAGAGGATATGGATAAAGAGATTTTTTTGGAGAAAAAATTGAGCCATGTGATGACATGGCACCTTATATAGCACACTATGTCTTTTCTATATATTTATTTGAAAGGAGAATTATTGGATTGCTGAGGTGACACCCTCTTCAGCCCACATCCCCCTTTGCTTTAATAAATATAATACGACCAAGCTATAGCTAGTTCTTTTGAGTCGTTTTTATGGTGGCCCCCAATTACTTTGATCTTATCGGTCATAACTATGATTCTTGAGTTATTTTTCAGTCCATAATGGACCCTAGCTCATGCCGCATTATATTATTTCTAGTTGACGAGACTTTGTGATTTCTTTTTAATTATAGAGTTGGTTTCAATTAGACTCTTATTTAAATAGATTTTTATTATATATAATTTAAGTGAAAAATAATTCCGTAAAATCCTCTAAGTAAAAATAGTATATGAAAAAAAAATGTTATATAGTTAAAGGTTAAAGTCCAGACGGAAACATGTCACAAAAAATAAGAAGTTATTTTCTGTGCTTTAGACAATGATATTTGATTGATAAAGAGAAGGCAAAAGATCTTAAAAATATTTCAATGATTGAATAAATAAAATTGCATTGCTTGACTTTTAAATCAAATAGACCAATAAGTAGATTTGCCAAACAACACCATATTGCTTACTAGCTTTGACCCCAATATCATTTATGTCATAGTATGAATCATTTTGGCTGCTTATCAAGGTGGCCACATAGTCTTCTTGTTAAATGCAGAAACATGCATATGAGGATCCAATTTGTGTTTGTGTTACACCCCGACCCGAACTAATCGTGATTAAGCCTAATTAATCGAGATTAGTGGAAATTAAGCATGATTAGTTGAGTTAATGATGGTTGGTGACCGAAGAGAGACAAATTAGTCTTAAATGATTGAATTACACTTAATGAAGTTAAATTGAGTGAGATTGAGCTAACTGATTTGAGTTTAGACCCAAACAAGATAGAACAATGACTTTTTCGTAAATATGAATTTTTCGTGTATTTAGTCGAATACTATAACTCTTGATACCATCGTGTGTATCTCAAAGAATACGTTAATTTTCATAATAGGCTCGATAGCATTTGACCTCAAATGGGTCAAATGGCCATCCATTTGACTTAAGTTTTAAATGAGGGAAAAGAAGGGGGCTTAAGTGCAAAATCTTGTTTATAAGGTTTGGGATGAACTTCAATGAGTTCATTCTTCATTTTCAAAACCCTAGACCTCTTTCTCTTCTCTCCTTCCATTTTCTACATCAAGTGTGAAGATGGGAATGTTTTCAAGTGGTTTGTGAGAAGACTTCATCTTCTTCATTTTCCCCATTAAGCTTCTTCCATTTTTGGAGAGTGTGGAGCTTGAGAGAGATCTCCAAATTCTTTCCTTTCAACCACAAGTAGTTAATTGCTTTTATAGAGTTTTCAAGTTCTATTGAGTTGTGAGGAGAGGTTTCTAGCACAAATAGCTTAAGGGACTCCCTTTTGGGTTGTTTTTATGGATTAGGGTTTGAAAAGAAGATATTTGATGTCAAATCAAGCTAAATAAGAGGGGCTTGGTTAATTAGCTTCAAGAGAAATGCAAGTATAAATATTTACTTATGATTGATGTTAATTATTGTAGATGTTCATAGAAATTGCATTGATTTGGATTTTGTGCCATTTCCACTATTGTTTAGAATGAAGTTAATTTGTGGAGAATTGATGAATGAGTTGTGTATGAGTATGAATGAGATGGGAATTGAGGAGTGAACAGGAGGTCCAAGTTTTGTGCAGATTGTGAATGGTTTAGGGCAAGAAAGGAGGAAGGAGAACCATTTTTCTGAACTGAAACTGATTTTCAAAGCAGGTCCGATCGATCGGACCTGAAGGCTGATCGATCGGAATGAGAATTACATGGACAGTTTTTCTGTCCAATCGATCGGACTGTGCATTAACTGAAGTTAGGAGTGTTTCTTATAAGTACAAGTACTCCCTAAATTAGTTTTAAGACTAATTATGGGGTGATTTGAGATTATTGAGAATTAAGAACAATGAAAGAAGAGTTTTATGATTGAACAATTGTTTTAATAGTTAATTGATTATAAACTAAACCTCCATAGGTGATAATTATAGGGACGCTAATGTACACATTATATGCATATAAATGTGATGTCCATCGAGAATAACACGTGCATTGGATAACCAATAGTTACACCTAAATGGTTGTTTAGAACTGAGATAGAAATTAGTCAAATTAGAATAGTTAACAATTCTATTATTGTGTTGTCTTCCGTATCATTGTATTCCGATCTAATGAGATCGATGTTACTATTATTCATTTCATTTATTAAGAATGGAATTGAGTCAAAAAATGGATTAATATTGAAATGTATTGACTTTTGAGTCTGGCATTACATAGCTATTGTATTGAAGCTCTAAATGAGCTAAATGAATCAATAAATAAATAAATGACTATTCATACTGTAATAGATGGATTTGGGAGCGTTCCGGAGCTCCGTGGTGATACCAGTTGTCCCTGGCCCGGACACTGGTAAGTGCCACAATTCTGATCGTATTAATAAATACTAATTGATGCATTTCATGTGGAAAATGAATCCTTCCTTTGAGGGAAGATAGTAAAATAAATGAAATGAATTGAAATTAAATGAAATGGATGCTATGGTAGTTGCCTATTTGTAATGTCTATCACTTGACTCTAAATGTCTGTATACTGTCATTATACAATGGTTTAGAATGGGATATCGATTGTAGAATTGTGAATTGATATATATATATATAATACACAGATTTACTATATGCATTAGTATGTGTTATCATATGCTATCACAAGATCTGTTTATATATTGTTGAACCATCGTGTTCACTGGTGTTATTGATTGCATTACAAGCTCGATTGCTAATGTCGATCCAGCAGCGACCCCAGCAGCAGTGGAGGAGACCACTCCGGTTCCTCTAGGAGAACTGATCGAATGGAATGGACGGGATACCATTTGACATGGATATTCGAGTGCGAGAATGAGTTAGAACATTTTGGAAAATATTTTGAGAAATAATTATGTATATTCATTTTGAAATGTAATTAGTTGTCACTTGCATTGTGTTTTGAATATGCAGTGGTTGACTTAGATAGTGATATGAGATGTGTGTATTGAACTTTACTACTCGTATAATTTTAATTGGTATCATCAATGTATATGTTTCTGCAAACTCGTATAACTGACATGTATGAATGAATGCTATCCATTATGGATTCTGTTTTAACTTTGATTAATTCAGAGTTTATAGGAGTAAGTATGGGATCACGGCTTGGGATTATCGTACCTCGAGCTCGGGTCATGACAGTTTGACTACCATGACTCTCGTGTTCGTGCTATGTGAGTGCACGTGGGTTGTCAATGCGCTTCTAAGTTCCCAAGGGGAAAATTGTATTGTGCAATGGACCTTTTAGCACCTAGGCCACAACATTCCTATTCCGAATCTCCAATTACATGTGTGTGCGAGAGAAATTCTACAATAAAATGATTACTTCCCTTTCTCCTCTCATCTATAAATATTTTCAATAGTTTACGGGCATGTATCTTTAGCAAAATTTAGGAAATTTATATATGGAGAATCTTTGAATTATCCTGAAGTTGTCCCTTGAAGTGAAGTTCCTAAACCTTTCTCTTGGGTGGAGGATTTGCAAATGTCAAGGAGGCTGAAAATTTTGAGAAATCCAAAGGTCAAATGAGAGTTTTCAGGCAATACTAAAGTTTTTTTACCATGATTTGGTGTGTTGGGAATTTATGGACATGATGTGATTGCTTGTCGCTTGCATTTGCAAATGTCATCTTTCTTTATTAGAATTCCAAAACTCCAACCACCTAAATTATCTCTAATGACCTTTGGAATTCATAGAACTATGGGTGTGTTTGGCATTGTTTCTGTTTGTTTCCGTTTCTGTGCTAAGATAAGATTGTGCTGAGGCTGTTATGCACAGAACTTGTTTGATGACATTAGTTTAATTTGTTTCCATGAGAATTTGCTGCACGAAACTTGTTTGGTAACATTATAACAATTTTGTTCCAAGGAGTAGAATATGGAGAATCAATTTTGGATATCGTGTTGAACTTAAATTTAACATTGTTGTATATGGGTCCTGCCTTTAGAAATTACCACATGAAGTCCACCTTCACAGGATTTACAATGTGAGCCCACCTTTTGTGGTTGTGAACATGTGACCCACTTTTAAGAATTATAAAGTGGGGCCACCTTTTTGTGGTAGTCAACATGGGACCCACCTTTGGAGATTTTTGTAATTGGGGCCCACCTTTTAAATTTTAGAATGTAAAACCCACCATTTGCATCATTTTTGGAAAATTTATAAGGTAGTTCAAAACACTGCAAATATAAATTCTTAGAAAAGAAAAATGAAGAAGCAACAATTACACAATGAAAACTTAAAATCAAATAAGCTTTCACAGTAAATAAATAAAAGAAAAAGGCTCATTCCATAACACCTTTGAAGACAAAAAGATGGTCCAATATGCATTTCATGTGCATTGACAATATTAGCAAAATACTTTCAAAAGATGCTAGATTAGATTTCTGATTTTTATATTTCGTGGCTGAAGCATATTCTTTTGCGTGTTTTGGCCTGTTATAATATTTGGAAATCCATACATATTCTAGAATTCAAATGATACATATTATAGAATTGTTTATTCTGCTAGTGTCCGCCACGTCCGTTCGCACAAGTATTTGTCAGGCCTTTACTTTGAGAGGTTCACGGACCTGCCTTCTTGTGGCCTGACCAACACTCTGTTTGGGTTTGACCCATCTCATGTGTACTCTTGCTTTTCTGGTGAGATTGAAGGATGTTACATTGTTGTTCATCAGTTCAACCATACGATTAAGCTCCTCAAACACACACAAACAACCACCTAATACACTGACAGCCACCTGCACATAATCAGATAGTGTAGGTGTAGATTAGTGAGAGCACAAAAGAAACATATCCATAAAATTTAAAACAGAGCATATCATAAAACATGGGAAAAAAAACCTACATTTATGTATTCACCTGATAATGAAGCAAATCTCAACTCATTGGAGAAAATACGACAACCAAGTAATTCAACTCCTTTGCATGACAATCAAACTCTAGAAATAGAAGATCCACATGTCACATGTGATTGACACTTAGCAAAATGTTGAGTATCAATGATACAAATTAAAGAATATCATGTCAGGTACAATGCCTCATAATTGGTCCAGCATAATAAATTGTTAGATGAAGATCTAACCACTTTCCACATGTCTCTTTTCTTTTGATCCCCACAAAGTATTGGGCCAGAAAAGGAACAAAAGATTAGAATGAACAAGCACATACATATATATAGAGGCTATAGATGGAAGTGTTGGCATCAAGCATACCATCAAAAGACATAACAACACTATTCTGAAGTTTCATCTGTAAAAGTATTACAAAATAGCAAATACAATGTAAAAACTAAGAACTATAACCATGGCAGTTCATGAATGACAAGACAGGGGAGCTATGATAATATGAACACTTCACAAAGATTAGTATGTGCAACTCATAGAACTCCAAAAAGCAGCAAACAAGAGGAATAAATACAAGCCTTGGAGCCTACAGCCGGACACTTGACTCCTCTGTTTCAAACAGCATTCTAAAGCGCGTGTCGACAGAAACACGGGTGTGGTAAGACTGTTTTAACATATTTGGCTAGTGGTAAGACAAATTCAGATGGGCTTGCCCTGACAACAACAAAAAAAGCAATCAGCACAAAAGAGGCTTACAATATAAAAAATTCTGTGAACAGCACAAGCTCTACCTTGGATTATAAAATATAGTGAAATGACTATTTGTTTCTGCAGCACTAAATAATGTCTTAAAGCTAACCAGCAATCTTTCATGTTTCAATAATATGAAACTGTAAATACACTCCCTAGGAGAAGGAAGTCAGAATTCAATTAATTTGGAACTGCTATGCAGCAGATTTTTTCGAAAATGAGGCTGGAATTTTATACTTCTTTGAGATTTTTCCCATATTATAACTGCAAAGATTTGCATGAATTAGTCAGGCTATAACACATATACAACGACAAACTTAGAGCTGCATAAGCAGACAAAGTTCAACTTAAGCTAGCTCCAGTGCATTAACTTAAATTACAAGCATGCAGCAGCATCCTTCAATATTATCAGTTGCTAATGATTACTCTTGTTAAAGAGAAAATCCAAATACAAAACCAAATCCCAAAGAAGAAAAGGAACACAATGGTAACAGTGTCATGCTCCACACCTACGATCCAATAGGTAGGTAGGGATTGCTCCTTCATGAACATTATCATCGACCTTACGCCTAGTTGATGATTCCTCATGCACAGCAAGCCTGTTGAAATGATATAGATATTAAACCACATTGGAGTAATTTGTAGAAAACAACTTATAGAAAAGGCTAATATGATTATCACAAAAGCTTGCAACCACATTGGAGCATTTTGAGGAAAAACAACTTATACCAAACTACTAGGTAAAACTGAGAACAGAATATGGACACAATAATGCTGATATCAGGGCGTTGATGTTCCCAATACACTTTTTGCTAGAGGAGAATAAACACAAACCAAACCTATTTATAATAACAGATACGCACATTATGATGACAAGAACAGGAACCAAAGATAAGCTCACTCTACAATGACTAGAGCTCCCGTCTAAAAGCAGCAACTGTCGAACCCTTGGCTCTGCAACATTTAAAATGGTACCAAGACCTGAAAGGGTTAAAAAACAAACAGTTGTAAAATAGGCCTGTATCTGTTTGAACCTAATCAAACAGACAGCCAATTGAAACAGAAAATCAAATGGCAATGTTGATACTATTGAGATCCCATGGCTAAGAACACAGACTTCTATCAAGAGGAGCCAAGGGGTACTGTTTTCTAAATGGTAATCCAGCTTTAGGCCAGAGATGGTGGAATCTCACAAAGTCTTCGTTTAATCACCATCATGGGACTTGAAGATACTGTTTTAGTTTAATCACAACTCTCAATGTATAATCTTACCCAAAAAATATAGCTTCTATTCCTAACAAGGAAAAATCTAGCCTGTTTTAGAGCTAGAAATGCAACAAAGACATTGCTTATAGCATAATATGTTGACTTATAATCCAATACCCAATACATAGAATCTGCTTGCATAGAAAAAACACCAAACCATGAGGAAATCATCTAGTGGTCAGCTCACACACGCACACACACTGAGAGGTGTAAAAACATTATGGAATAGATCAATTTTGCTTCTGTTGATCACTCAACTTTTCTTTCTGTATAAACCTCTATATGAAGCAGTATCTTGTCTAATCATATGAAGCATTAGCCTCCAAGGTAGAGCTCACTAGTTAGGATCACACCCACCATGGAAAGAATCTAATGTGCTTTGGAAACCATCAACTGACCCCGAAACCAAAACATAAACACAAACAAAACACACCAACACAATATATCAAACTATCAAGCCTTTAGCTCAAAAACCCACCAAAGCATAATGAACTTCATGGTTTAAACAGGTTTTTCACATAGACAACTCCTATTAATAACTTCATCAACTATAACGGTGTATGAGAATTGAGAAGACCAACCAATAACCATCCCATTCAATTGGTAAGTCAAACTACAAAACAACAACTGGCAATATGCTAAAAGGGGAAAATGGGATACGAGAGGTGTATTGGAAAGCCTAAAAAAAAAAATATAATCGATTGATGAGATTGAAAAATCACCTGAAAATGGCTCAGAGCCCTTTATCTTACTTGGGCAGGTTCTTGCTACCAGTGACGCTTTTAACCCCAAGCAACGTCGTGGGAGTCACTGAGAATGACGCCAATCTAAGACGGGTGATGTACAACATGTACAAGGCAAATATAGACGAGAATGTATTCTGACTACTGGCAAATGCAACAGATTAAACTCATTAAAACTTGACTCATTATGTTTCTCCTTTTTTTAACCAATGACTAAATATGGGTTTTTTCAGTCATCGGTCCCTTGCCCCCATGCAACTTGTCATCTGTTTATCTTCATAAATCCTATTTCAGCTTTTATATCAATAAGAATCATTTAACCATAGATAAAACATCAACTGATCATAATAGTAACAACAATAACAACAACTATATAAAACAATAATTGTTTCTGACACTTGTTTCTTTGTTCTGGTTCCACTAAAAAAAGGTCATGGAAATGATACTTAAATCTTCTACTTTAATTATCTTATCTTCTTTTATTTTGAATTGAACAAGTTCTATGAATGCCTGCAACACCAATGCAAGAGCCCTACCTTGTCAAACTACCACCCAGGAGCCAAACAACCAACCGCTATACAAATAATTATAACATCTAGAAATAGTGAGATTACCTTCCACCTGTTTGGGTTGGTTGCTTGAGGTTGTTTGATCGTATCCACCACCTCTGACTTGGCAGAGGTTGACTCATCCACTCCGGACGGCTTATCACCCAAATTGGACTGCTGCACTCCATTTGCATCAGCCACAACCATAGAATTATCTATCAATGTTGTTCCTCTGTTCTTCCCTCTATTAGATTTCCCAGCCATTTTCACCCGACAACATTTAAAAAAAAAGGATAATAACATATTTTTCAGAGGTCCTAAAACTGAAAACAACCATAATACATTTGAAATTTGACTTTGAGTGCATTAAAAAAATCTGAGGAGGTATGTTGATGTATGAAATAACTATGTGGAGATAAAAGTAATAAAAAAAAAAAAAACAAAACAAATACAACAACTCTAAAAAGGAAGAAATCAAGAAATCCAACTACAATAATATAACCTGATGCCGTCAATAATCAGCTCAAAATAGCAATCAACGGCTGAGAACTAAGAAAACGTTGATGAAGATGTTGAAATGGAAAAAAAATCGCAGAAAGATAGATATAGAGAGAGATCATGGATCATGCAATGAGATTTTAGGAGAAAACTTATGAGTCATACGAAATCCCTAAATTTAGCTATGATGATCATTTGATATCAGCCATATTATTGCAAGATCAAGAGTAGAGAAACAAGCCCTAACGGAATAAGAAATAAAAAAGAAGGGAAGGAGATTGTGTGGAATTTCCAAACCCTGTCTTCTCCTGCAGTAGTCGAACTCTCCTCAAGCTCAAGCGGCAGCGGCGATCGGAGATCCCAAGCCAGCGACGAATCGATCTAAAAAAAACCCTAGGATTTCTATCTTCCGTCTTCTGCAACCAATCTTGTTAAACCCTAGGATTTTCTAGAAAGAGAGAGAGGAGAAAGGATTTTTGAGAAAGAGATATATGGGTTTCTGAAAAAGAGAGAGGGGAAAGGATTTCTGAGGGAGGGAAAAAATGGGCGCAAACCAAATGCAGGAATGAGGGAACAGAACGAGTTTTAGCAAATGGGGGGATGAGAACGAGTTTTATCAAAACGGGCCCCTTTTTATTTGTCTTGAAACGGTTTTTAAAGTTGGGACGGTTTGAAACCTCGTCTGATTACAAACGGCTACTGACCGTTTCAATGTTCCGTTTCTAATTCCCCTTTTTGGTGTAGTGCTATGCTATTTAAAAGTTTCTTTGCAATAAGTATGTACATGTATTGTATCACAGCCAACTTTTTTTTTTTACTTTCTCGCCCTTCTATTGTGAGTGCGAGTTTTTCCATCATGCACATTACTGAGCAAAAGGCCCAGCCAAGTGTCAATTTTCCAGTACTGGGTCAAGCTCCAAGCCCAACCGGTGTTGTATCTTGTCTAATTGGGTCACAAAACCAAACCAATTGAGGTTATTATGAATTTGGTTTCTGGCCTTAATTTGAGCCTAATGATTTTTTGAGCCTGATGTTTTATGGATTTTATGTTTGGCTGCAATCATTTATGCAGCACATGTATACATTGAAACGGGAATGGGAATGGGAATGGGCTGCATTTTCAGCCCCAAATTTTCACACCTAAAGGGGTATTAAGTAGAACCGTATATGAGTGAACAAAAAGGAACCAAAAGGTTGTGCTACAGTAAATCAAGTCAATAAAACCCCAGTCTGGTTTTCTGATTTTCCTGACTTGTGTGCACCATAATTAAGATCTAAATTGTTCAGATTCTTTAAAAGGCCAAACATGGCCGTGGATCAATTTTCAGCCTTTGATTCATCATGGATCTTGAGATATTTGCAAAAAATCCAAACATTAAAATCTACCTTTCTTGAGTTCTATGCGGCCCATTTTCATGATGTGAACCGTTAATCCTCTTTAGAAGGCCAAAAACGCCTAGGGGTAAAATTTTACATCTTTATTCTTCATGGATTTCAAGTGATCAAAAAAAAAAAAAAAAATGTAAAACCATTGGATTGAACAAGTACTTTGACATGTTTATGGGCGTCCCTTACTACCAGCCTGTGTTTTCTATTTTCTCGAATTGGATGGGTCCCTAAAGAAAGATCCGAATTGTTAAAATCCTTATAGGCCAAAAATAGACAAGCGGGCAAGTTTTATCTGTTAATCAATCATGGATTTTGAGATATTTGTGAAAGAGAGCATATACTAAAATATGCAACTTTGGACTTCTATGGTGTCAATTTTCATGATCCCAACCATTGGTCCTATTTGTAAGACAAGAATATCATGGAGAATCAAAATTCAAATTTTAACTCAATATGTATTTTGAGAAACTTGAGAAAAACAGTTTGGGCGTTTGATGGAAAATGGCCTTTTTGCTTGGTTTTGAAGCATATGTGAAAATAACAAACAATAGAAAGTGTTTTCATGAGACTCAGTTGCATATGAAAATGAATTACATGTGCATCATTTACTCACGTGAATCATTTTTTTATCACATGGTTTTACCAAACAACCTTTAAAGAAAAAATTAATATAGAACTTTTGCTTAAGTAAAGGGAGAACTTTCTTGTGAAGGTGGACTGTTTGTGGAGTCTAGCTCTAGGGAGCCACTTAGGAACCTTAGATCAGTGCTACTCCTTTCACACTCTTATCCCCCCAATGTCTTCAATCATGTCCGATTTTATATTCATCAAGGCTTTACTTACCATTGGGTTGAATCTCAAAAAAATAATCTACGGTTAAAAGACTATTAAATTCTTAAGATGTTAAATCACGGGCTAGGATAATTTAGCAGTGCTAACTTTTTACATGACTCATTCATAAAAGATGTTTCTACCTATCCCATCTCAACGATATGAATCCATCCAAATAGGCCCCACAATCTGGACTACATAAAATATGCAGTCTCCTTGTAGGTGCAAAGTAAAGATGCAAGATCTTTTTTGTTACCCTAGCCACGGGGGCTGGACCTAAGAGAGAGCCCCCACACACGAGAAGGGAGCCCACTTGTAGGGAAAAGGAGCACGCACACGAAGAAAGAAAGCCTACATATGCAGAAAGAAAGCCCACATAAGTAGGAAATGAGCCTGACGAGAGCGAAGGGGTAGCATGCCTAGGGTTTGAATCCTGGGCAGTTAGGTGAGAACTGTCACTCTGGTAAGGAGTCGTTCTCAAGATGGAAGATTAATAACATCATCGAGACAAGTGAGATGAATTGTTTCAGCTACATTTGATTTGAGTTCAACAAAGTTGAACCGGTCATTCTGAAGTTGTTTTTAAAACGGGTCATTTGAAAGTTGAGAATACTGGAAAAAGTATAAATTTTAACTTGACAGTTTTCCCCACCTTATTCCCATCCCAAAATGTAATAGTGGGATCCACCTTTTCAAAATCCAAGCCGGTTGCTTACACAAACACCATATGTAATGATCATATCTAAATTATTACTCAAATCGGCAAGAAATCAATTGTTGGATTGACTATATTTGAAACACGTGATGAGTGAAGGAACTTTACTTTTCTCTCATCCGAATAGAAATGAAGGGAGTCTTTTATTTGATTAATATAACTGTTGGCCGGCTGAAATTGACATTGAAATGGAATACAATGGATGTTAGGGCTGGTAATCGGTAGGATTTTGAAGAGGTTGGCCCCAACATGCATTTAGGTGCACCATTTAGTTCTGCCTCTCCCATTAAGACGCGACTGTAAACATCTTTCTAAAACAGTGGCACGGAAGATGAGTTTAAAAAGTTCAAACAAGGAGGGTTAATCCCTAGAAAATAAGAGATCTTTACCTTTCTTTTGATAATGAAATAGTAATTTCTCCCCTCTAGTTTATTTTTTTAAACTCTTAATTCTTAAAAAAAAATCGGATTTGGGATTTTATATAAAGATAATTTTGATTTACATGAGTATTTTGTTATAATGAACACAATGGGAGAGGCATAGTATTATACATTATTGTTTTTTATAACCCGATTGGTTAAAGAAGGTTCACTCTGATGAAACCATGATATGAACAACAAATTGTAAATATTAAATAAGGAATAAAAAAATTCTAATTATTTTTTTGAAAAGTCAAAAAATACTTTTTTTTTTTTAATCTAGTCATATAATTTGACCGTCTTCCTAAATTTTCCACGTTTGGTGAAACTGCTTTTCCACAAGGAAAAGTACAAAAGTACGAAATAAGCTAACTTTTCCATGATTCCAAAAAAACGTATTTCCCACGAGTGGAGTCAGAAAAAGAACTCTACTGAAGAAGAAAAAGTCAGCAGAATCATATCTTCTGCAAAATAACACAAAAAATCCCCGGTGCATGATGCGTCAATGTAAAGTCCACCTGCAATGGCATGACGACCAAGCTGCTGACCGATGATGAGGAGTTCAGATTTACAATTATAGAATTTATGAACTCTTTTCCTAGGTTGGTTTTAAGGTTTTCAGATTTGGCCCATCTCTAAAGATGATTTTAAATTGACACATCCCATCCAATCGTGGATCAAAACGAGTACACACTTTCTACATAATTAATAACATAGGATGAATTTTTTTTTTCTCTCTCTTGGCTTTACAAGACATTCGAAACTTAGGATTAACTTTACACACAGAATAACTGAATAAAACTAAATCATTTAATACTTCAGTGAATTGAAATCATATCAATTACAACACAAGAATCAAAATAAATTTTTCTGATAAATTTGAACATACAGTCATGGTAATAAAAATTCCAATTTAAGCTCAAACAAGACAAGACATTTCAAGCTCATTTTACTGAATTTCTGAGATTAATTGGATAATAATATGATCATTAACATAATGATAATGGCGAGGACAGAAAGGAGGAGTCATGTGTTGGTGTAGCATTCAGCTTCTCCATGAGTTCCACAAAGTTGGCAGAGTCAGAGTCACTTGTTGGAGCAATGTCCCAACCCAACACATATGAAGCATCAATAATGGGCCCTTTTGGAAGATCATCATATAAGAAGACTACTGTATTTCCACTGATCTTGATTTGGGGTCCTTGTTGCACCACTTTAATTTCACTTCCTGTGTCTAATTCTTCCCTGGCCATCATCTCCATAAGTTCGTCAAAGCCAGCAAAGTCTGAGTCACTCATGGGAGGAATGTCCCAACTCATATCTGAAGCATCATGCACGAGCCCTTTCTCAAGATTATCACTTGAGAGGACAACAGATTGGTAATTATCTTTATACTCACTGATCTTAATTTGGGGTTGCTCTTGTTGCACCACAGTAACACTCTCTTCGCTTATAGTGCCTAATTCTTCCTTGGCCATCATCTCCATGAGCTCGGTCGCAGAATTGGCAACGTCGGAGTCACTCATAGGAGCAATGTCGACCCAACCCATATCTAAAGCATCATGAACTGGCTCTTTCTGAAGATTATCATATGAGGCGACCACAGACTGGTCATTATCCTTGTATTCATTTATCTGAACTTGGGGTTCTTGTTGCACCACAATAGCTCTCTTTTCCTTTCTTGTGTCTAAATTTTCTGTGGCCTTCCTCTTTCTTTTCCTTTTCTCCCTCTCATCGGCACACAAGTTCTCATAAATGCTACAGAGAACCCATTCATCTAGCTGGAGATTGGAAATAAGAGAGAACCATTAGTCACCATGCTCACAGATTCATCATGCCTAAATATATGATACATTAATTATTCTAGTGTATATTTAATTAAATGATGCACTCATCAATCTAAATAAAAAAAAAAAGTGAAGCATAGAGACATGGAATGGTGTAATGTGTATATACCTTCATTGGGTCGGTAGGAATTTGGACATGAGTGGTACTTTGATTTTCAATCAACTTGTACTCATGCATAATCCAATGACTCTTCCTTCCATGTGGATGATCTCCGTAATGAAAAACAAGGCTTCTCTTGGTGCCAATCTCATTATTTCTTTCATCTTCAATTGGTGTCACTGCAGTACTGGCCCTCCAGTATCCATTGCTGGTGGTTCGATTTGGTCTGCTTCCATTCACAGATTTTCGATAAGTTGGGGTAAAGAAGTAGCACTTCTCTTCACCCTTGGAGATAAATTGATCTGCAGGATTTCGTGAATAACTAAATATATCAATAATGTGTAAAACTTCTCATTCTATTAAATGTGAAGAAATTTGACATCCAAGATTAATACTACTAGCCGTCTACTACTACTACTAACATTAATAACAACATATTACACATTATTATTCACAGGGAAGACAAGACCTATCTAACCCTACTGAGGAATCAATGAACAACACAATATTATACATACAGAATTCCATTTCACAATGCAGAATCTGAAAATCACAAGTTCTCACACCATCTACCTAATGAAAGGAAAATCTTCTTCTGTAGCACACGCTCCTGTGAGAGCGAATATCCGTCGCCAGAGGCGGGACCCTCCTGAATGTCACTTGGTCCCACGTGACGAATGGCCCCGACAAATAGTTCACGCAGTAGAAAATCATCCCATAATCGAGTAGGTCCTTATTTTCTAATTAGAGGCTGATCATTTGATAAAAGTTATGGTGGATCAATCAATCATGACGTGATCAGTTTCTGCGAATGTGATGTAAAAATCCCATCAAACAAATCATCGGAATTCAATGAGACTGCTTGGATTTGACATCATCACAATATTAAAAGAAAATTCATTAAGAACAAGAGAAGCAGAAAAAGAACTTGAATACGAAGCACTAAACTTGAAAGAAAAAAAAAAAAAAAAAAACAATTGAAAGAATCTGAATCATCCAGAGAATGATTGAGACTGCAAAATGGAACCCACCCAGCTCGCCTACATACATTCAAGAACAAGAGCAGAAGCAAGAAGAAGAAGAAGAAGTAATTAGACATGCAAGATTAATACTACTACTAACCATAACAATTGCAACGCGTTACATATTATTATCAACGGAGAAGACTAGACCTAGCTCACACCATCTGGATAATGGGAGATCAAGGCACAGCAAAATATTACATAAACAGAATTCTTGTTCACAATAAAAGATTTGTTAATCGCAGTTCACACCATCTGCATAATGGGGTGGGTCCTTAATTTTTGTAATCAGAGGCTGATGATTTGGCCGGAATTACAGAAGGGTGGATAAATTCAATCACGACCCACCCAACTAGTCTCTTTGAGTCTACATGTAAAAATCACATGAAACAAGTCATCAAGACTCAAAGAAACTGCGTGCATTTGACATCTTCTCATTAAAATAAAAAATCATCAAAACAAGAAAAACAGATAAAAGAATTTTAGACTAGAGAAAAGATGACAGAGAGTTGCATCCCAAGAATGATTGAAACTGCCAAAAGAAAACCCACCCAATTCACCAAGAAAGATGGTTGAAAGTCATTAAGATCTTGGCAATGTTCAATAGGGAGCAACAAGAACAAGAAAAAGAACGAAACAAGAATATATAGCAACAAGAAGAAAATGAACAAGGAAGAAGAAGAAGAAGAAGATCAACAACAATAATAATACTGCAAGAAAGACGAGTGGTTGATTGATCATCAAATGGAAAAGAAGATGGGTTATATTAGAACAAACCTGTCAGCTCACTTGGATCATACTTGTATAATTCAACCTCTTTGATTATGTCGCATGGCAGAGGCAGATTATGAATCTTTCTTTTCAGGTAGACCAAGAGTTCTTCGTCTGTAGGATGAAATCTATAACCATATGGAACCGCCATTGAAGTTGATCTTGTTGCAGCACAATAAATCTCTCTCTCTCTTCCTCTATGACTAGAGCAAGAACTCAAAATCTCTCTACCTCTATATCTCTCTCCAAGAAATATTAGATTGCAAATAGACCATCTACACACGTACAGGAATCTCTTATATAGTTTTCTGTATCAATATCAAGAAATTTCATAACTGAATTCTGTTATTAAACCAGTCGGAAGTGTGATAGGAGTTGGAGTTGTTTCTAACTAATCAAGTGGGAAATAGAAAGTAAATGCAAGAAGAGATATCAGTGGATTAGGACACTGATGCTCAAATGATTTCTTGTTGAGGAATGCAAGACATTTTCTACGAGTACGTACATGGACATTAATATATAATGGGGTCTTCGTCCTTCCCATGTAACTGGGAAGGTTGGTGTTAGGTCAACCCAGGCCCGGCACAAGTTGCAGTCGGGAAGTGTTGATTGAATGAAGGCAGAAAGTGAAATTAGCTGCCATTGCCCCCACCCAAGACTGACCGACCCAAATTAAACCCATCCCTGTATACCTGAATTCATGGATGGAAAACTCTAGGAATTGACTATTGACTCTCCCCACTAATCTCATTTTGAGAAAGGACAGAGTGAAAATGGGGGAGACTCGGCCGCGTCATCTTATTTTAATAAGTCTTTTGCATTCCGAACCATTTAATAGGCAACTTTAATTTTAAAATATTAAAGTTTATTTATAAATAATTATGCATAAGGTTTGGAGTCATTAATTTAAAAATGATTACTAGAATGTAATTTGAAACTTATATTCGGTCTTTTACATGTGATATTTGGACTAACAAATTATGTAATAATCAATATCTATTCTTTTATTTTCTTTATTATTTTACTTTTCTTGCATATATAAGTATATTAATTAGAATTGATTATTCTTAATGCATGTAAATAAATATATTTTTAAATTTCAATATTAAAAAAAAAAAAAACCATGACTCTCGTGAGTGTGCGCGTTGACTCTATCTGAGTAAATTTTTTTGAGTTAGACGAGTCGAGTATGAGCCATGAGTTTTCCAACATTCCTTGAATTGTATGTTTTATGAGTTCGATTTTGCTATGATTTTTAAATTTGTGTAGAGAGTGAAATGAGAGGTATGTTCCACACTCTACTGTGGGGCCCACAAAGGGCCATGCCAGTGGTGGGGGTAGAGAATTGGAAACTTTGGTTCTTTTGGGTGAAGGGGCTAGAACTCGACCAATGGGCCCGCCCATTGAAAATCCAAACTGGTCGGAGCATATTCTCTTCCTTTTTAGATTTCCCAACTAAAATTGCTATGGGAGTTGGTGCCACCATAAAGCCGAGCATATGGTTAATCATGTAATTAATATAAATGATTGATAATGTATAAGACTGTGTTAATTGCATTTCCACCCACCCCTTTAGGGCATGTTTGTGCAATAAGTTTTCCGTGAAATCAGCACATTCATTTTTCCATCTGCTATAAGTTGTTCGGTGCAATACAAAACATCCATAGAAAACGGCTTGTTTGAATAGATTTTCTTCATAGCATGCAAAAATACGAGTCCATCCCCTCCCGTGCATCACCATGGGGCTTACTTGGGCTCACCTACATGTAGTTCTTTGACTATGATCCTTTCACCAATGGTCTCTTTTCCAAAATTAACTTCAATGGCCTCATTTCTCTCACCTATTTCAATTTTCCTCCTGCATATACTGCATTTCATTATTTGCTAGAGCGAAAAACCCAGTTGAAAAGAGAAAACTCTCCAATACTCGTTTTCGGAAAAAAATATAAACCTACAAAGACTTAGGGGTGCTCATGGACAGGCTGGTCCAAGCCCAACATAGGCCCAACCTGATTTGGGCCAAGCTAGGACTCAGGGTACGTAATGAGCCTGAAGCCCAATACGACCCCAAGGAGAGACACAATGTAAGAAAAGAACAAGTTTTGCTTTTACTTAGAATGGGGTGCTCAAACACATGCACTCTTAACTGCACAAGCAAACCAACCACCTGAGATAAAGGCTGCTGCATTTTGAAAATGTGTTTTTTCTTTTCATAATAAACGTTAGTATCCTCCAGGGCTCAGGACTGGCCCTTTTCAGGCGGGTGGGCCTCTGGCAATGCACTTTTGGCCCAAATTGGGTTACTACTGCTTAACTATTAACGATGATAACTATGTAGGCCACATGGGCTTGTCCATTCAAGATTGATGTGCTTGATCCAAAATGGTAAAAACAGAAAAGGAAGGGATGTTTTGAAAAATCCCTGAGTTCTAAAAATTTTACCCATTAAATATTCCATAACAAATTGCATAAACTTGATACCTGGCTTCCCATTCATAAGGCCTGTATTTTTATTTTGCTTTTTTGTTACCCCAAGCAAGCGGCTTGGGTCCTGGGAGAGAACCCGCAAACGCAGGAAAGGAAGCCCACACACAGGGGGAAGGAGGCCCATACACGCGAGAATAGAAGCCCCCATATGTGGGAATGGTGGCTACCCAGGGTTTGAACTCTAGACAACCAGGTGAGAACTGCCTCTCCTTACCATTTGAGTAAGGAGCCGCTCTCTAAAGCTGATAGTTGAATCAGTGAGAGGTGCAAACTGCAAGCCCTCATGTGATGATTTTCTTTGATCTAATTAATAATAATGTTTGGCGTGATTAATATTTTCACCTAACTAGTATAACAAACTCATTGTCAGTATTAATTTTTCTATGATGAAATTGCTAGCTCAGATCTCCATGTCAAATGTTTTAAGGCTCATTAGTGGAGTTGGCTTTTAGAAACATAGCAATTGTAGAAATCACAACTTTTTTTTTATATATCAGAGGTAAAACTGGCTAGCATATCTCGAATTTTACTTGAATAGGATTTAGTCCCACTATAAGATTAAACATCTAATTGATAGTGTAATTAATTCATGGAATTCATGATGTATAAGATTGTGTAAATCACGTCATCGATCATGTATTCAATCTTATGGTAGGACCAAATTCTATTGAATTAGTTTGAAGGTATGCTACCAGAGGGCCTTACTTTCAATTTTAATAGTTTTGATCGTCAGTATTTAGGCGCCATGGTGAGTTCCAAATATCCCACTCATAGGAAGCGCGTAAGAGGCCATACAGGGGATCTGAGCACATGGTATGAGTGGACTCATAATCTTTGCAGTGAAATTGGGTCAAAGTTAACATGGAATAGAGTTTCTTGGAGTTTCAAGACGTAAAGTAAAACCCATGGAAAAGTATTTTCGATTGTCAAAATTTTACTTTATCATGGAGTAGAAAAGTAAAGTCCCTACTGCCCTTTCTTTTTTTTCTGATGGATGGTAGAGCATTTGACTATCTTTTCGTATCATCCTAGCTTCCTAATCTGGAGAATACACAATGATCACATGTCATGTGCTCGCCTATCCAAATGGCTAATTGGATTTTGAGGTCACATTGGGGCCCATTTAGCATCATTTAAAAATATTCATGCACTTCTATAAACCAAACTCTAGGGACTAGGGTGGCCGGTGTCTGGTTTTTAGCTAATCCAAGCTAGACTCAAATTATAGAAACACCATCCCGAATTGAGCCAAACCCAGTTTCATTGAACTGAAATTCAAGCCAGATTCCGAAAGGGCCAACTTACATCCCACTCAATGAAAGTTGACCCTCATTAGACCTATAGGTTTTTGAGCTACACCTAAGAAAACGAGTATACTCTGTCTCACTCACGGTTCCCATGAGTTAGGGGAGTGGACTCCACGAGAGAACCATCTTTTGAAAACAACTCTCTCAATCTGTAGTTTATCCCTGCATTTTACTCCAATCAAGGGCTCTAATTTCTACTAGAGTAAATTTGTGGACATTCCATAACTGGGGAGGGCGTTCACGGTAAGAGTTTAGATTCTCTTCTATGAAATTAAAAATTAGTTCAGTTCAATAATGAGCCCCACCGTGCATTTAAATAGAATTTATATATTGATAATTATGCATTTTCATATGAACCATACCCCAAGTCCAACCCAAACTTCGAGGGTTGAGAAAATTAGAAAATCTATAGGTTTGCAGGAACCGTACCCTAGGCCTGACCCTGTGAACGAAAGAAAGTAAATTGAAAGGTAAACTGTGCAAGTGGAATAAGAGATGAAATGTGTGTGCTTATGACAATTCTATTTCAACGACCAGAGACCCCAGGCTTTACATTAGGCTTTTTTATGTCCACTATCGTGAATGCCAATACCCCTTTCACAGAGAGATTGTAGGCGATGATAAGTTTCCTGAGATTGAGAGAGAGAGAGAGAGATATCTGGGGTATTCCCCGTCTCTTGCTTCTTTTCTTAGGGCCTAAGTTCTCTATCCCTCCCCGTTTTCTCCCTCTCTTTCTCGGGACTAGCATACCCACCATCTAGGTTCTTTTACATGTGCTAGCCCAGGCTGGCTTTTGCCTCCGCCTAACCTACCGTCGTTGATCCATCACGGAAGCAATTAACATTTCGTCTTTCCAAAGGGACCTTTTGCCTTTCTCGTTAGTTAGGCCCGTGGAAGCAAGTGGCTCACTCGTTAAGGTCAGTCCGTGTTAACCGTTCCTTTTTTTTATCAAGAGGGGTCCGACTTTCTTATGGTTTTGTGCATCTTGCGTCCATAGTGGTGGACCTGGTCTATTGGACGTGCCTAAAAACCCAAACCTGGAGGGTCGAACAAATTAGAAAATCTGCAGTTTTGCCTTCGTTTAGAGCAATGGAAAAGTTACACTGGACAAGGAATTAGAAAACTAGCTTGCAGGCTTTCCACCTCTTAAAGCGAAGGAAAAGTTGCATAGGGTGGTAAACCTGCACTTTTGGCAGCTTACCCTTGTCTTATTACATTGCATGTCATTTACTCCAAGGTAGCTAGGGGTGCACAAAAAAAGCGGTAAACTGCTAAAACGATCCAGATTGATCCGAACTGGGCGGTTCAGATCGGTTTTGTAGTAGAACAGTTCGGACATGGTTTAGATTTCTTTCAAACCATTCGGTTCGGTTCGATTTTCGGTTTGAATGTGCAGTTAAACTGCTCAAACCAAACAAATTATATAAATATATATTTTTTATAAAATATATAAAGAAATATGAAAAATTATTTGAAGTCCGTTAATTGAACTCCAACGTCTCTCACCATTTGAATTGCCATACTTTTGTGAAAAAAAAAAAAAAAAAACCCGTAACCGAACCGAATCGGTTCCTTTCGGTTCGGTTTGAGCACATGGGCGGTTCAGTTTGGTTTGGGAAAATAGAAATTGGTTGATGATTTTCCCTCTAAACCGAACTGAACTGCCCATGTGCACCCCTACTCCAAAGTAGGGGTACTATGGATCAAGCCACCATAAGCTCAATCTAAACATGATCAACACTATATTAGAATTGGGCTATGCTCTTAGGCCCCTGGGCTACACCAGAGCTTACCTTTTTAGCTTGGCTAGCATATTTAGTAAGAATAAAAGTACATATGATTTTCATTTTTAATGGGCCTCAACTTTTATTTTAGGGCCATTTCTAGGTGTGGTTGTAAGCTTAGGCCTGAAAACCAAACGGGTCACGGTTCACAATCTTTGGCTCGGCTAGACCTAGATAATAAAAAGCCACCATGGCTTGATAACAAGAGGAGTGGCAAGGGTACTAAGATAACTTCTTGAAATATAGTACATCCATAGGAACCTTAAGCCGATCAACATCCTCTTAATTAGGCCCCCAACATGGAACCCAATATCTCCGATTTTGGCATCGAAAGACTCCTTTCTGGCATCATCACAATGGATTTATTTTTACATTTTTTTTAAAAACTTTTTGCGAACCTTACTTTCACAATGGTATGATATGAAGATTCACTAATGTTGTGAAAAAGGTCGTGAATTTCTTCGGACAAACGTTTCTACAAACTGGTGCAGTGCATTTATAAAAATAAAGAGGTGCAATACTTTAGAGGAAAGAAATTGAATTAATTTTCCTCAGCTCCACAAACAAATGGATTATTACATTCACAAAAAAGGATTCATGTGGAATGAAAAGTCCCAATGTTACTAGGAACTCACGAGAGAATTAAAATAAATTAGAAACATGATAAATCTATAAAAAAATCTTAAAACCATATGATATATTTATTTTATACTTCTTTATTTGTTATTATTTAAAAATCTCTTCATCTGTCAGAGAACGTTTTTTATTATGCCCCTCCAAAAAAACCTTAGAATTAAAAATAACCGGACAGTTTTCTGGAGCAATAATTTCCAGATTGATATATGTGATAATGATCCTACATAGTAGTAACAATTCTATTAAAAAGATTCTTATGAGCCACATTAAAATACATTAAAAGGACCGGGACAAGAACAACCTTGAATTAAAAATAGATGGACCTGATTTTGCAAAATGTTCCCTTAACGCCCCAATTCCGAATACCGAAGATAACGCTAAGGTATCCAAATTTGGTGAGCTACTTCCCGGGAAATCCGAGAACCTCCAAGATCGTAGTCCGCAGTGAGGTCAAAATTTAAAACTTTTTAAACAATAACATAATCAACAATTGTATTGTGGAGGCGTAAGAAAAGATAGCGGAAGCAATAGTATCATGTAAATGAGTCAAATATAACAGTGCGGAAGTCTAATAAAAATCTCAAAGTATAGTTATCAAAGTTTATACAAAACTGCCTATCTACCCAACTCACTTCAAAAATCCTCTCAAAATCCAAAAGAAAGAACTGCACTAATTCCCCTTGTGCAGGCGCTCCGTCTTCCGGTTCTACCACCTGGTCGGCCGGCCCCCACCCATAGTCACCAACTATAGGCACTTCGTAGTACGCATCGTCCGCGGGGTCATGGTCGGGTCCTAAGCATCAAAGATGGGTCAGATCTAAGGATCTGGCAAGGCACCATATGTAGATAACAGAGGAGGTATACAACAAAAGAGAATAGTGACATGTATGTAATTATAAGAGTAACAAAGATACATGATGTAGGCAATTGAGCAGTAATAAACAGTTTAGAATCATAAATGTAAAGTATTCTAATCTAATCAGATAACAAATGGCACATTCACACAAGCTGGATATACTGCGGGATATTATGCCGCGGCCCTCCCATACTGTAAACATCGCATACTGTAAATAGTTTGCGATGGGGGAAAAGGGTAATAACCATGCAAGGGATAACAACCCTGCTAATAATAACATACATAATATGACACCGATCACACCCCTTTATTGCACCGATCACACCCCTTTATCAAATTAACTCGGACCCGGTATCACACCGTCCGTCTAATCACAGCTCATCATAATAGCTCTAGGTAACCAATATAGCTCCTACCAGCGATGATCAGTCAATTGGCTGAGCTTAAATCAACTGAGTGAATGTTTAGTGCTGGCCCAGGGAACAAGTACAGGTCTGTATCTGTCTAGGCTTGTCTTGTGTGAGCAAGATCCTAACCAAGTCTCTAAGAGCTTTAGGTATAATAATATGGAACACAGTCCAATATCTAAATCCAAGTCCAATCATCATTGGGTCCACTCCAAGGCCCACAACCATGGCTTGAGGCAATACAAGTGCAACACCATGATCATTCCACAAGTGATCATCCAATGCTCATACACAATGAGCCTTCAAGTCCATTAAACCTAACATCTCCATTCTATTGTTTCACATATCCAACCTTAGGCCGTATGAGGGCCCGCCAAGCCTCAGACACCGGTCATTTATCTCCAAACACATCGCAGGGTCACCTCTAAGTAATTCTAGGTTCAGATTATCCAATTCCCATTAATTAACAGATTTATAATTTAAATCAGGATAGAAGAGAAGAACATAACATATAAACCTCCAATTCACAGAATCAAGTGGAATTGACAAAGGTCCAATCCTAGGTAATGGTCCACTCTTAGTTCAGAGCCTCATCATGTAATTGGATCCCTAATTATAGTCTCTGATGTTAAAAGATAATAAATCGGGTGCTCCTGACGTTATGGACATCATAAACTACATTTAAGGACCGAATTATTGATGATTCAAATCTCAAAACCTCAATTGGTGGACCCCACGAGTCAAGGCTGAGCCATGCCATTGATTCGTACTTGGCACACTTGATGAGAGCCTATTTGGATGGTCAATGGGCCCCACAATTGATCAAACATAAAAAAAAACACAGAAGTCTGGAAACTCACTGTTCACAGTGTGCCCGGTCAACATCATCTCCTGGGATGTCAACCGGGTGCACTGGATGTTGACCCCCCAGTCGACATCCTGTAGTGTCCCCGGTCGACATCATGGTCGTGATGTCGACCGGGTACACAGGACTCTGTCTATCTGAGAAATCACAGGTCTTAGCTATTTCTTACAGATCTCTGTGTGCCCGGTCGACCGAGACAGGATCCGGTCGACTAAGTACACTGTCTGTACAAATTTCAGGAAAAATAACCGGGACTTGGTTTTTCTGCTTTTTTAGTGTGCCCGGTCGACCGAGATAGGGTCCGGTCGACCGGGTACACGCAGGGAGCTGCAAATTCCAACATTTTGGGATTCTTCCTTCTCAACCCATTTCTCATCCAATTCATTCCAAACTTCTTCCATCCATCACACAAACAAAGATAAACACAAAAACGTTATAAAATCTCCAGCCATCATCCAACCGGGCCATTGATCTTCCAAATAGGAGAACCCATCCATCAAATGGCCATTTATCCATAAACAAGCTCAAAAGGAAGATCTACACATGTATTTCTATCTAATTGAATCGAAATTACAGAATCAAAAGAAGAGCAGCATGCGTCAAGTGAAATTAACATAGGGTATTTGCCTTTGTGTAGTAGAAAAGGGAAAATTGAAGTGCAAGAAAAGATCCAATAGAGGTGTTGTTGCAAATTGGGCTGGTCTCCCAGCCTCATTGTGCTGGAACTTAGGGGAATTAGGGTTTTCTTGGGGAGGAAGATGGGGTAATTAAGAGAGGAGAGTGAATTAGGGTTTTAGGCTAATGTTGCAATAGTTAGGCTTATATAGATTAGAGTTTAGGTTAATTACCAAAATGATAACTTAGTTGTAAATGAAAAAGAGATGGGCCATGGGTAATTAGGTCATTAGGTGAGATTCTAAAAGGTTCTAAGCTCTCAATGTCTCTCCTATTAATTCTAATAACAACTAAGTCCTGATCTAATTAAAACTCCACTAAATTACAATAAGTACCTAATATCTATTTAAAAATTATATAAAAGCTACATCCTAAGACTTAGGAATTTTAGAAACTATTCTACTAATTCCTATTAATTATCATATTAAAGTAGGAAATATGATATTAATAATTATTTTAATCAAACTGAGGGCCCACAAAGGGTGGGGCCTCACAGTTCCTACAGCAAGCATAATTCGTTGACCCGATCTCTTGGATAAATCTTGGTCCAAAAATATTATGAATTATCAAATCTATCATTTAGTTTAGGTGATCTAAAAAGATTATAACATCAGGAAAAAATAAGAAAACAAATACCGTGCATATGATTTTAAAATTGGTATGATATTTTCAAATTATCCTTTGATTATATGCCCCAATTTGCTCAAGTGGCCCCACATTTTGGCCCACATATTGAGCATTAACAGCTCAAGTGACTGTGCTTATCAGTTCCATCTAATAAATTAATAATGATTGAAATGTCAAATTTGGGCTTGTGGAATTGACAATAATAGATTGGTCATTTGGTCTTATGTACTAAAACCATGCGCGTGCTTATTTGATGATGTCCCTAAAAAAGATGGCTAAGAGACAAAGGAGAGGGAGAAGCTTAGAAAAAAGGTCTAACCTCTATTCGAACCACACATACTAAATAATTTATTATAAAAAATGGCCAAATTTCTAAGCATAGGGTTGGATTTTGCATTGGTCTGGTCATTAGCAAAAGTTTTAAAGTCGGTGGTGGTAATATAAAAGTATTACATATAATACATAATTAAAAAAAAATCATTTCTTCCAGCCTTGGCCTGTGAGAGTAGGAGATGGGCTTAGGTATTATAGGTCTGCCAAGGGCTTTGGTTGAACCTAGGCTTGGCTATGGTAAGGGCTTACCCTAGCCGTGCCTGAGCCCTATCCTTTAACATCCCTACCGAAGGGGTTAAAGAAGAAATCCCAATTAGGAAATGATATTTTCAAATTTAGGGCCGTTGATAGCTTTATCGCTGCTATAAGGGGCGATATACCTTTTCTCCTCAAATTTCACACTTTCGAAGAAAGATTACAATTGCAGCTTTACTGCTGATAAAATCCTCCTCCAATTTATGCATTTTTTTTTCATTGGGATGCGTCTGATCTAGGTCCTTACAATATTTAAGACAAAGATATGTATAATTTGCACACCGGCTAGGCCTCTGTATAAGTTTTAGGCCCATGGGCTGGAACCAAGCCTAAATTCAAGGCTTGATAGATAAGAGGGCCTATCATGGACAAGATTGGTGTGGCCCAACTTGGGCCATTAATACCTACACCGGAACTCATACCCATTACTTAACAAAGGTCAACCCTACTCGATCTGACCTATTTTGTCAATAATCACTGTAAAAATTATCGGCAATATTTTGAAAATATTATTATAAAATATATATCAGAAATGTACTTATCCACCTGCACATTTATAGTAGAGTGGTGGTTGCATGTTAGTATCATACACATGTCCAAGGATCGATCCCTGGTTCTTCAAGTTTGAAGTGTCATTCTCGAACAGAAGTCCAACTTTTCTCAAAAAATATTTTTGATCATTTCCCAAAAAACCCTATAATTGAAAATGTCTGGACATTTTTCTGGAACGATAATTTCTAGAGAACTGTGACAGTGCTCGTACTTAATTGTAACCCTCAGGGCAGTGCAATTGGCTTTGACCACGGCTCATGAACTAGAAGATGTGATTTTAAACTCATTTAATCTCCTTGGGCAAGGCCAGACTTACCCTAACCCGGACCAAAAAAAAAACAAAAAAGGGCGGAGTGGGTCTAGAATCTGGGTGCAGCTGTAAGAGTGAAATCGAGATTTTTCCGCCGTCATAATTGGCGAAAGTCTGTAATTGCTACTATTCCACCGGCACAGTCAGCGGAAAACTTAGAATTTCAAATCTAATCAGCCGAAAGACTAATTTCAACTTTTCCGTAGATACGATTAGCGGAATATCTATAATTTCACCTTTTCCACTCATATAATCATTAACATTGTTTCATATACTCCCCACTGCTTTATTCTATGGGCCATGGTAGGACTACCAAAGAAATAGGGAAGTAGAACCTAACATGTTTTGCTCGATTAAATATTCCAAAAATGACTCAATTATATTTAAAAGGGCGTTCTGGTCCCTTGCCTGATGCTAAAAACGCATTCATTCCCCTTATTTCAAAATACTTCAATTAGCACCTATTATCAACTGCTTTTAACAATACAATTTTTTTTTTTTTTTGTTAGGAAATTTGTTTTAACTCATTGGGAAAACTTAAAATCCTACCTTATATTCTTTTTATTAAAACTCTCGGATAATGAGCCAACCTATATTCAATTCCTTTGTGCTACTACCATCTCATTATTCACACTCATCTTGATTCATATTCACCGTAGGTTTGATCGTTTTTAGGCCAATGGGATAGACCTGGGGATAACTTTCTGGCGTAGTGGTCTATTGTTTTTATTTAAGGCCCAGCTGCCCCTAAATAATCATTGGGAAGCGGACTTGCACTTAGAAAAAAGATGGAGTAGTGTTGGATTCCCGCAAGCACAAGCTAGCAACGGTAAAGTTACATCCAAAACCTTTTCCCCAACAAAATGTTCTGGGCAAAAAAGGGATTTGAAATGGCCCAGGGGTGGCTTTAAGATGTAAATCCCAATTCGGAAAGGAGAACAGCAAATTTGGGGTCACTAATACCTTTACCACAGAAAAGCATTTCCCATAAGGGGGTTTAGAAAAAAAATTATCCCTTGGAAGAGGAAAAAGTTTGCAAAATGGGTTTTTTGTGGGGATTAACGCAAAAATGCCCTAAGTGCATCATGCATCATGCATCAATGGAAAGTCCACCTGGATGGCATGATGACCAAGCAGCTGACCGATATGAGTTGTATTAGATTTAACATTAGGGGTATTTGGCCAGAGGTCACTCAACTTTGGTTTTTATTGCAAACGGTCCACTTTTTTTTAGAGGCAAAGGTCCATTTTCAAGTTTTAAACAATTAAAAAGTCCGGAATGCCCTTCTTAATACACTCTGTGCGGTATACGAAAAAGGAAAACTGATTTCGTTAAGAGTTTCATTTGGAGAAAAAAAAGGGGGAAAAGTCGTCAATTTCGTGAAGATGATTTGACAGTATGAATCAAGGATTACGATAGATAAGAGAAATAAAATGGGAAAAACTGATTTAGAGAAGGATAAATCATCCAGAAAATCTGCACGTGGGGCTACGCGAAACTCATATAAATTTATCTGAGAAGGAGAAATCATCCAGAAAATTTGCACGTGGGACTGAGCAAAACTCAAATAAATTTGTCCAAGTTTGCTTCAAATTAAGATAATTCTTTTTCAAACTTAGATAAGTTTGGTCCAAAGTCAGATAAATTTGGTCTAAACTCAGATAAATTTGTCTGAGTTTTACTAGAAGTTCTGATAAATTTATCTGAATTTGAAACCAAATCTATGGAAAAAAACTAAGATAAATTTATATATATCTTTTTGAAGAAACTCACAATACAGCAAAAGGAACGAGATATAGTAGTCATGTTGTGAAGAAAACTACAGAAGATCACAGAAACTCTCTCGCAAAACTAGAATGAACCCATTAAAAAGGAGTCAATACTGATCTTGTGTGGGGAAAAATACAATTCAATACTTTTGTTATGTCTTAGTACAATTCTTCTCCTATTTCTTGTGGGACAACTACGACAGAAACTCCCGCGCATAAAAAGTCTTCAACAATGAGGTGGGGCAAATATCAGTTGGAAAAAAAATAGACTGATGACCGGATCTTGGGCCTCTCCATCAAGATGGGTATAATATAAATGGCATGGTTATCTGATAATTGCAAAGAAAACCCGTACAAGCTTTTGCAAGTAGTGCCTCCGTAGCAAGTCATACATTGGTGTAGGAGGCCTATTCTCTCCAATTTTAATTTCGAAACTTGATTTAAAACTAGGAAATAAAATCCGTTAAACAGCTTGATTAATTTACAATTGGTAAATCAGTCATTAAATATAATGTTAAGGAGCTTAAAACTAGGGATTAAATTCGTGACAAAAATTTAGACAGTTAAAAGGGCAGATCGGTCTTGCAAATGTATGATTTAGCATACTTAACGACCTCCGCCTGCAATAAGTTTAGGCGCACGGATTAGAGGTCTTAACCGAAAATCCAGTGGATTAGACGCCTTAAATGACAGTATTAAAGGACCGTTGGCTAATTTTCTCTTAACATTATAGAATTTATGAGCTCTTCTTCCTAGGTTCGTTTCAAGGTTTTCAATTTTCGAGCATCTCTGAAGATGATTTAAAATTGACTCATCCCATCTAAATATCGTGGATCAAAAGGAGGCCACACTTTCTATGTATTTTATAAAACAGTCACACTTTGGATTTCCCAAACTTAGGATCAACCTGTTTCTTTCTCTTTTGGCTTTACAGTACATTCGAGACTTAGGATGGACTTTACACGCAGAATAACTGAATAAAACTCGATCATTTAATACTTCAGTGAATTGAATTAATCATATCAATTATAACAAAAAAAAAATGAAAATAAAATTTTCTGATAAATTCGAACATACAGTGATGTACTATCTTTCAATTGAAGTTCAAACAAGGCAATATTTCAAGCCCATTTTACTGAATGTCTTAGATAAATGGGACAAGTATACGATCATTATCATGATCATGACAATGGCGAGGTCCGAGAGGAAGAGTCACGTGTCGGTGTAGTCAGCTTCTCCATGAGTTCCACAAAGGTGGTAAAGTCAGCGTCACTTGTTGGAGCAATGTCACAGCCCACAGTATCTGAAGCATCAATGGGCCCCTTTTGAAGATCATCATATGAGAAGATTTCTTTATTTTCACTGGTCTTGATTTGGGGTCCTTGTTGCACCGCAGTAATGTTACTACCCGGGCCCGAGATTAGGGTTACCACGGCTAAACCCCGAGTCGCGATCATCATACTTACTCCCGTAAACCTCGTATCACCGAAGTCAATACGAAATTCACAATGGATCTTACATATACCTGTCAAATGTACAATTTGCGGAAATACATATTTACATTGACATCAATTTAGACCATACAAGTTCTTTACATAAAGTAAAGTTTACTTACACATTCCATTCTCTATTTACATTAAGTCAACCCTGTATATTCAAATACAATGCAGGTGACTACTACTTACATCAAAATGAATCTACACATTCCTCTCAAAATATTCAAAATGTTCAATTGTAATTGTCCTCCGCTCTACGTCCACTCGTTTAATTCCTCTGGAGGAACTTAATTGGCCTCCTTCGCTGGCAGCGCGGCCTCTGCAATATCGGAACGGGCAACTTGGCCTGTAATGTCATTAATAACACTGTGAACACGACGGTTCAACAATGTATACTCAAATATATGATAACAATTTGTTTAGCAATTCTAAACAATTCAAATCAACAAACAACTACATTCATTCATCGCATTCAATTATACAGTCATTTAGTTCTTCCCTGAAGGAAGCATTCAATTTCACTACATACACTTTATCAAGTGACTTTTCATTGTCCTCAAGGGCATGGGCGGAAGGGCACACCATTCATGACCCAGCCTTAAGAAGGACTCATTCAATTCAATTTCACACTTCAGTAAGTAACTTTTCAAATGTGTGGGATTTACCAGTGTCTTGATTAGAGATCACCGGCATCACCACGGAGCTCCGGAACACTCCATCTCATTTACTGCAGTAGGCATGTCCTTTGTCCTTTAATTCATTGCACTAGTTCATTTATTTCATTTCACTCCATTCCACTTCACTTCATTAATTCAATACATTATTCAATGGTAGCTTAACAAGGAGCACAACAGTAGTAGACGTGAGAGGACAAGTCAACTCAAGTTATAAACAATTAAATTTTCCTAAAACAACATTCAAGTGAAACGTTCGTTATGTAATGTATGTGTCATTCTAGATGACATCACTTTTTAGTAAAATTTACATTCACATAACCTTAGCTAACATCCATGAAGGTTTAGGAAAATATCAGAAATAATTTCTGAAATCTCAACAATGTCGGTCACCTTGTCAGTCACTTGTTGGCTAACCGAGCTCTGAATTTCAGCTGACCGATGTCTGTTGGTCAGCTTTCCAGAAGCTCAGTTCCCTGATACAATTCTGTCATTCTTGTCCAAGAGAATTCGGTCACCTTGTCAGTTGACCGAACTCACAGTGTCGGCTAACGGAGTTTGGTTTGGTCACCCCTCGGTTCCAATTTCAGAGAGCTCAAAAGAGATCTCAGACAACTCGGTCTGACAACTCGGTCGACTGTCGGTCGATCGAGCTTCAATGTCGGCTGACCGAACTCAATTCGGTCAGCTTTACAGAAACTTAAATCTCCTGCGAGATGCAACCCAGAAAACGTTGGTCAGGTGTCGGTCAGCCGAATTACTCCAGAATGTTCAGAAAATTCTGAACTGGAATTTTCTAGAATTGAACTCCTTGAGTTCAAACAAATCTATTAGCATATCAAATCAATAGAATTGAGTACACTTGCCTTATTTGGAGATTAATTAGCAAGAACCTCCTATTCTAGCTTGAATTTGAGATGAAAAACCCCTTTGAAACCCTCTTTGGAACCTAATTCAAACACCAATTTCACAAATGGAACTCCAATGAGTTCTTTGCGCTAGAAATCACCCCAAATCATCAAAGAGAAGGGAGAAACTCTATAAGCAACCTAAATCACTTACTTGTAGTTCTCTAGACAAGACCTTTGAGTCTTTCCTCCAGCTTGAAACCTCAAGAAATCAAGGAAGAAGCTAGAGAAGATGAAGAAGATGATTTATCCTCTTCCATTCACTTGTCAATTCGCCAAATCACCACTTGAGGGAGGGAAATTGGAAGAAAGAAATGAGAAAGAGACAAAGAGAGAAAGAGAGAACTGTGCTGGAAGATGAGATGAATGAACTCAAAGTTCATCATCATCTCTTATAAGCCCATTTTTGCAACTAAGTCCCTCTTTATTCCCCTTATTTATGTATTGAGTCAAATGAAGGGTCATTTAATCCAATTCACGTCGAATAAAATCGCTACTGTTATGGGAACTAACGTACTCCTCGAGATACACGCGCAGTTATCAAGAGTTTCCGTATTCGACAAAATATGCATAAAGTCGTATTTGCGAAAAAGTTCTTTTATCACTCAATCTAAGCTTAAAATCATTTCAATTCATTTCATAACCTTCATCACCTTTCCATTATGCTCAAATTAATCATTTAAGACATTTTCAATTCAATTTGGCCATTAATCCACATTAATTCAATAAAACATGCTTCATTAGCATTAATCCCCATTAATTAGAGTTAATCTCAATTAACTCGGGACAGGGTGTTACAAGTAATTTCATTGCTTGTGTCTAATTCTTCCCCGGCAGTGAAGTCGGAGTCGCTCATAGGAGGAATGTCCCAACCCACCATATCAGAAGCATCAAGTATTGGCAGTTTTTGAAGATCATCATATGAGAAGAATACAGATTGATGAGTATCTTTATTTTCACCGGTCTTGATTTGGGGTCCTTGTTGCACCATAGTAATTTCGCTTCTTGTGTCTAATTCTTCCCCGGCCCTCATAAGTTCGGCTAAGTCATCAAAGTTGGAGTCACTGATAGGTGGAATGTCCCAACTCAAGATATCTGAAGCATCAAATATTGGCACTTTTTGAAGATCATCATATGAGAAGAATACAGATTGGCCATTATCTTCATTTTCACTGATATTGATTTGGGGTCCTTGTTGCACCACATTAATTTCACTTCTTCTGTCTAATTCTTCCCCGGTCATCACCTCCATAAGTTTGGCTAAGTCAGCAAAGTCGGAGTCACTCATAGGTGGAATGTCCCAACTTATGATATCTTCAAGATAATCAGCTGAGAAGACAACCGATTGGTGGTGTTCTTGTTGCACTAGGGCAATCCTCTCTTCTCTTTTAGTTCCTACTTCTTCCGTGGCCATCTTTTCCATTAGTTTGGCAAAATCGGAGTCACTCATAAGACCAATGTCTGAAGCATCATGTATGGGCTCTTTCTGATCAAGAATATCATATGAGGAGACCACATGTTGGTCATTAGCTTTATATTCATTTATCTGACTTATGGGTTCTTGCACCACGAGAGCTCTCTTTTCAGTTCTTGTGTCTAATTCTTCTGTAGCCTTCCGCTTCCTTTTCTCCCTCTTATCGCCACTCAAATTCTCATAAACGCTACAAAGAACCCATTCATCAAGCTGGAGATTGGAAAATAAGAGAAAACCATTAGGCAAGCCAAAAAGTATACATGGGTAATTATCATGTGAGCACGGTACTCACAGGAGTACTATGCTCACCAGCTGTTGGGGACCAGCGGGGGATCCATAGATCATGGCACAGTATGGGGGATCGAAAGATCCAAGTGGGACCGCCCAAAATATGAAGCTTGAAGCTACTCCCATGCCTCTAACCTCTTGATCCGTGACTCAAAAATTTAACAAATTTGTATTGAAGAAACTACTAATTGTCCCTCGATCAAACACGGACTAGTCCATTCAAATGGGTTGAGCAAAACTCAGGGATTAATTAGTAACTATCAGGGTGGTCTCCTTCTTAGTTGTCCGCTCGGATAGATCATAACATGGGCCCCACTAGCTGGTGCGCATAATTATGCAATGAGCAGGATAATTTGCCTATATATTTAACACATTATTTCTAGCGCATATTTAATTAAAAGACGCATATGCATCCATCTAAAAGAAAGTGAAACATAGAGTCAAGAAGTGTAGTGTTTATATACCTTCATTGGTTCAATAGGAGTTTTGACAGTAGCGGTATTTTGATATTGCATCAACTTGTACTCATGCATAATCCAGTTGGTCTTCCTTCCATGTGGTTGTTCTCCATAATAAAAAAACAAGCGTTCTCTTGGTGCCAATATCTTTGTTTCTTTCGTCTTTTACTTGCGTACCGGCAGTACTGGTCTTCCAGTATCCGTTATTGGTGGATCGATTTGGTCGGCTTCCATTCAAATATTTTCTATAAGTCGGGGTAAAGAAGTAGCACTTCTCTTCACCCTTTGAAAGAAATCGACCTGCAGGATATCATGAAAAACTAAATATATCAAGATATTGTAAAACTTCTCCAATGTATTAAATATGAAGAAATTAAACATGCATGATTAATATTACTGCTACTAAAAACAATAACAACGACATATTATTATTAACAATTGAAGACAAAACTTATTTATCCCGGCCAAGTGGGGAATCAGAGAACTGCATGAGATTACACATACATAATTTTAGTTTACAATACAGAATGATCTGAAAATCACAAGCACACATCATATCTACATAATCAGGTAGGTCCTTATTTTCTAATTAGAGGCTGATGATTTGGCAGCAAGTATAGTAGATTAATCAATCGTGATCCAGCCATCAGTTTTTGTGAATGAGATGAAAAATCCCATGCATGATAAAAATCATCAAAACTCAAACAAACTGAATGCATTTGACATCATCTCATTAAAAGAGAAATCATCAAGAACAAGAAGAAGAGATAAAAGAATTTGAATCTGACACATTAAACTTGAAAAGGAGAAAAAAGACAGAGAATCTGAACCATCCCTAGTATGATTGAGAATGCAAATAAGATAACGTAGCTACCCAGTTCGCCTACATGAACCCAACAAAGACATGTGAAGGTGATCTTTTGTCATGTTCAATGGAAAGCAACATGAACAAGAAAAAGCAACACATAAGAATAACAGCGAGGAGGAGGAGAAGAAGAAGACAAGACCTAGCTAACCCAACTAAATGAGGAATCAAAGAACAACATAATATTACACACGTAGAGAATTCTAAATTCACAATACAGAATCTGTTAATCGCAGCTCACACCATCGACCATCTGCATATGGATTCGTTCCTTAGAGGCTGATGATTTGGCAGGTATTACAGTATAGTGGATCAAACATTCACGACCCACCCGACAGTCTTTGTGAAGCGAGATGTAAAATTCCCATTAAACAAGTGATCAAGACTTTAAAAAAAGAAGAAAAAAAAAAAGAAAAACTGCATGCATTTGGCTTCATCTCATTTGAAAAAAAAATCAAGAACAATAAAAACACATAAAAGAACTTGAATCTGAAGCATTAAACTTGAAAAAGAATGACAGAACTTGAATCATCCCAAGTACGATTGAGAAAACCCTCCCAGTTCACCTACATACATCCAAGAACGATAGGTGAAGGTGGTCTTTGTAATGTTCAGTAGAGAGCGACAAGAACAAGAAAAAAAAGCCACACAAGAATAGCAGCAACATGAACAAGTAACAGTAGAAAAAGAAGAACAAGAACAACGAAAATAATACTGCAAGAAAGACGAACGGTTGATTGATTACACAAATAAAAATAAAAGAAGATGGGATAGATTAGAACAAACCTATAAGATCACTTGGATCATACTTGTATAATTCAACCTCATTGATTATGTCGGATGGCAGGGGCAGATTATGAATCTTTCTTTTCTGGTAGACCAAGAGTTCTTCATCTCTAGGATGAAATCTATAACCACATGGAACCGTCATTGAAGTTGATCTTGTTGCAGCACAAGAAATCTCTCTCTCTCTCCAAGAAATATTAGATTGCAAATAGGCGATCTACACCTACTGGAGTCTTATATAGTTTTTTGTAACAATCAAGAAATTTCATAACTGAATTCTGTTATTAAACCAGTCCGAAGTATGATAGGAAATGGAGTTATTTCTAACTAATCATATGGAAAATAGAAAGTATAGGCAGAGAAGAAATTCACTAATCAAATAGTATCGATAGAAGTGGATATGGGGTACGGTGCTGCTCAAATAATTTCATGTTGGGGAAGGAATGCCATTTTCTACGTGCATATGCATGGACAATAATACATGGGTCGTCGTTCTTTAGGTCCAGCTGGGCAGGTTGGTATGGGGCCAACCCAAGCCTAGCCCAAATTGCCCAAATTGTAACGGGGGAATGTTGACTGAATGAAGGTGGGAAATGAAATTGGCTACTAATCAGGATTGATATTGGCCCAACCCAAGACTGACTGGCCAAAATGAAACCCGTCCATGTTTACAAGTCCAACTTGAAATATTGTATGCATGTTCCCCACTAGTGCAATTTGGGGTCGACATCTTACTCTCAAAGGACCTATTGATATGCTACAGTCACATGATACTATCATTTTAATTAAATTACCCTGACCATTAATTTTAAGCTTCAAAGTTTTGTGGGTTTTAAAGTGCATTTGTTTGTGATTTTATTAAAAGAAAATTATTGTCAAATTGCATCTTCATATTATGGAGATGTTGTCTGTGAAAGGTATAAATTGATCCCTTGTGAATCTTATCCATGGTTGAAAAACTCTCCAAGTTAACTCTTGATTATCTTGAGTCATCTCGTTTTGACGAAGGACCGAATCAAAATAGGGGAGATTCGGCCAAGTTATTTCATTTTATTAAGCTGTTTACATTATGCACGATTTAATAGGTAGGTCTACAATTTCAAACATTTCATATTTATTTATAAGTAATTATTTATGAGGTTTGGAGTCATCAATTTAAAAAATGATGAATGAAATGAAAATTGAAACATATATTTGATCTTTTATATTTAATATTTAGGGAAATTTATGAGAAGAAAACCCCATAAGTGGTCTCTACACAGATAAGGACCCAGTAAAGCTTTGGAAATGGAGAAGGTCCTCAAGTTGATTTTTGTCCTTTTTTTTTTACGTTTTGCGATATGATCGATATCAACTATTCTGTCGTGTTCAGCAAATCAGACACTTACAAGTTAGATAAAATTTGACTAACAGATTGGTCGATATCGACCATCTTAGCTAAGTGGTGATGGTCGATATCGACCATTTTGTCATATCCAGCAAACAAAGCAGTTACAGGTTGGAGCAAATCTAACTAACAAATTTATCTATATCGACCATCATGGTTTAGTTGTGATGGTCGATGTCGACCATTTTGTCATGTTTAGCAACTAAGACAGTTATAGGTTGGATCACCTATTACATGACAACATATTCATATAGATCACTTGTCACATTCTCACATTTTCACTTCATTGATCGCCTATTACATGACAACAAGAAAAACACCACAAAAAATGACTCCAATGTAATTTAGAGAAAATGAAGAACATGATTATGAATCATTGAATTCCAACAAGAACGATCTTACAAGTCCATAAAAAATAAGCCCATGTCTCTAAATTCAAGAGAAAATCAAGAATAGTGATATGGATTTTTGCATTTCCAACCTGAAAGAATCCAACAAGTTACAACCCTCTCACCCACAAATTCCAGTATGGACTTCCTTCCTCTTTTCCTAAACCCTCTCTCAGAAACAAAACACCGAACACATGGACTCCAACTCCAAAGTCGTTCCCACTCCTCTCCTAAAACCAGTCAAGGACCAAGACTTCCTAACCCATTTCGAGTCCTACCTCTCCAAACACGATGGCCCTGCACAAAGATCTTCTCTCTCTTTTTTACACGACTTCACTGAGTCTGGATTCCTTATGCTGCTGCCCAGCGTGGACTTTCAAAAAAATATCCAAGTTCCTTTATTCTCTTCTCCGATTCAAACAAGAGACCAAACCTCTTCTCCTTTGTCTGCAGCAAAACCCTGTGGAAAGACAGAAGTGTACGCGTAGAGGGTAGTGGTGAGGGCAAAACCCCACGTGACCAACCACCAACCTTCCTCTGTCACTCATTTCCGTTCACTCACTACATTACTACCATAAAAATCAACTTATTCTCTCTCCCTCCTTTATGTCTTAACCATCATCCTATCATCTGTATCTATCTTGACAGGAGAAAACAAATAAAGGGAAAAGAAAGAAATGGAGAGGAGCTTGTGGTCCTCACACGCACGCTCTACTTTTCACCCCCTCCTCCTTCCCATATTTCTACCCCTCTTTTTATCTCTCTCTTCCTTCCTTTCTTCCGCCCAACGGAGCCATGGAGTCAAAAGCTGACGCCAAGGAGAAGGCGAAGAAGGAAGCTTTTGAAGGCGAAAGAGACGACGAAGAAGATGGAGGTGGTGACACAGCTATAGAGGATGAGAAGAAGAAGAGAGCGACGGCCACAGTCGGGTCGCCTTCTCTGAAGAAGGGAGGGACACATCATCTATAGCCGTCGAGCTTCTAGGTAGAGAAATGCGCCGCGGATCTGACTGATGCAAAGCGCTACCACCATCGCCACATGGTCCGTGAGCAACACTCCGATCTCAAAGTTCTTTTGATTTGAGAACACAATTTGTGTGGCCCACCTAGAGATCAACTCCGATCTTCGTCTCTCTGTTGGT
The DNA here is from genome assembly GCA_029852735.1 of Persea americana. Lineage (NCBI taxonomy): Eukaryota > Viridiplantae > Streptophyta > Magnoliopsida > Laurales > Lauraceae > Persea > Persea americana. The sequence goes on from CM056809.1 coordinate 72,245,499, forward strand.
TGAGATATTGACATATGAAGTTGTTGGGGTTTAAAAGGAGATGGAGAAGACGACCTATTAGGGTGTCACAGTAGACAGTAATGGTCAATATTGACCTTTCCAAAAGAAAGAAAAGATGAAAGGAACCCAAAGGACCCCTTCTGTCTATACAATTTTACTGGGTACTTTGCTGTCTACCGACGGGTTTTTTCCCTCAAATTCCTCAAAAAAAATTATAATTTATTTTTAAAACTTTATAATTCCTTTTCCTTTCTTGTCTTCTAAAATGATCCTTAGTAAATTCTTATCCTTAAAGTTGAAAATTGGTTGAAAGAAAATAAACCCATTCTTAAACCTCCACAAGACACGTAGCAGGTGCATTAGACCTAAAACTCAAAAACTGAAACGCATTTCTTTCCTTCATCCTCTTTTAACGGCCAGAAAGGAGGACTTCTTGAATCCTCTTTCAAAAACTCTTTAGAATAATGGAAAATATATAAAACAATGCAGAAAAACTTTGAGGTTCAAACACTGAAACGACAGGATTTCTAAACCACTCTAAAAGCGCACCCCACCCCGCCGCCCCCCCCCCCCCCCCCCCCCCCCCCATATTGCTTCCTTCATACTAATCCATTTCATTTTCTGAGAAGGAAGAAGAGTATTTCCAGTTTCCCATTTGGGATGGCTGATGTGGAAGCGGAAGGATGTGTGTTTCTCATGGTCGTGGTTGGATGAGAGAGAGCATGTACAATTTCTCATGAAATAGGTATGTTTTTTCCTCATGAATCTTTTTGAAGACGATGGGTACTTTTAATATAAGGAGATTTTAATAGAAGTGTTGGTGATTTTCTTTCCTTTGTTGGATATTTTGTTACATCCAATATAATAAAGGAGAAAAAGAAAAGGAAAATAAAAGGAAGCTAATCACTTGCTTTGGATGTCCATGAATCTTAATCTTTTGTTTGCCCAACACCCTCCAATGGAACATATTTTGTGCATTAGTGGTGACTAGCATAAACCCATGTGCAATGCACAAGTTAATCTTGTGCAAAGTGATTAATAAATTAAACTCATCACCACAAACCCATCACAAACTAAAGTAATTAGTTGTAGATTTGACTAATAAAACCATAAATGTTATTATAGTTACAAAAACTGCTAAAGTGTTGCAATCTACTAACCAAACATGTAGGGAAAAAAACCCAAAAACCTATCAGATTACTCCAATCCTTGATTTTAAATTATTATTTGATTCTATTGAAAATGATTTGTATCAAGTATGGAGAATACATTGGGAATGTTAGAAAAATATCGTCTAAGTGAGGTCAAATATCTGTTGATAATTCTTCAAAGAAAGAAACAAGAAGCTCAATGTTAAATCCCCATTGATTTAATTTCTTGAAATAAAAAGAAACCAATTACAAACACTTCTATTAATATTTTTTTAAGAAAAGCTTTCAATGTCAAATCCCCATATTCTATGCCCTAGAATCTCTTTTAACGAACGGAAGAAGTCGAATGTTAAACCCTAGTGGTTTAATTTATTGAAATAGAAAGAAATCAATTGCATACACTTCTATTGACATTCTTTTTAAGAAAAGCCCTCGTTGTCAAATCCCCACGTCAAAAGCAATAAAATAGCAGAGCATTAGAATCAGAAATCATACCTTAGTAGAGTAATGGGTGAAGATGAAGAGGAAGAGTGAACCAGAAACTACACCTTGGTAGGTGCTGAGATAGAGAGAAAGAGCACTGATGAAGAGGAAAGGAAGATGAGAGTTAGGGAATGGGGGGTTTCACCAATGAAGAGCCTCAGTGGTTGAGGAAGAAGGATGACCAATTGTAGTGGTTGAGGAAGAGGGGATACACATAAAAACCCTAAGTTTTTAGGTGGGGCCCATATGTTGACGTAGATCAAGGTGTGAGAGTTTTGACTTGATTTCTTCCCAGCTGCTATCTAGCTTTAAGGAATAAGATTATTTTGATGATGACGATGACGATGACGATGACGGTGACGGATGGCTTATATTCTTGGAAGCCCAAGGACATGGAGAAGACAAAGAAGTAGAGAAACCAAACGATGTTTGACTTAAGTATTAGACAAACAAATTCCAGTGAAAGTAGGATTATCACTTGGCCGGCTCTGATAAATAATTGGAAGCCAGTTGATAATTAACTAGCATAAAGCTGCTGTGCGATGCACAGGTTAAGTTCCATGTGACTTGAACAATATATTAAAACTAATATCCCTTTCATATAAATCCATTTATAACAAAATAATTTAAAAATCCAAATCAACCAAAAAATTTTGAAAATCAAAACATTTCTTCTCTTAATCCACATCTGCATACACGTTTCATCTTAAAAACAAAGAATTCGTATGCATTTCTGTTCATTTTGAATACTATATAAAAGCTTAGAAAATGACTTTAATTTATAGAGTTAGAAGGCATTCCTTTGAATTGGGTCACATCCACACAAATTGGCCCAAGAGACACACTATATTGAAAAGGCACATATATATTTTAAGAAGATATATTCACAAATGGGCCAGGGGCACATTTTATTGAAAAGTCACATATGTGTTTTTGCAAAGATACATTCACAAATGGGCTTTTCCTAAGGCCAAAATTGAGTTTTTTTTTTCCACAACCGCAATACAACTTTAAAGAGAAAGAATTAGACAAACATATTACACTTTACAATTAAAGAAGAATAATGGTTAAGTAGATTCCATGCTCCTACACCATTTAAACCGCTCATTTTGGGGTTTTAATCATGGCTGGAGGATTAATGATTCTTCCTTACAAAGACTTTTATTAGAATAATTAGAAGGACAAAGAGAGATAAAAGTCTTTAGAGGAATTTACCTGAAAAACGACCTTAGATGGCCACTAAACGAAAAAACCTCTAGTAGTTTATATGATACGAAAGTTGTCCCCTGAGATCACTTTCAATTTTTTTTTGAAGTTTTCATTGAGCGACGACATCGTCGCTAGTTTAAACCTTACAAAACCCCCGAAATCCTATTTTTTCTTTTCTTCTCCCAATTGTTTTCCCCCGTCTGGTGATTTTGTTGAGTCATTTTACCTCTACAGTTTGCAACATGGTCTCGGAGGTTGTTTTTCGACCTGTTTTGGATTGAAACATCATAGATTCATGCATCATATCATGTAGATGTATTCTTTTTGTCGTCTGCCCATTGTTTATTTTTCAAAATAACGATTATTGTGGGTTTCTTCATCTTTTTTCAATTTCCTTCAACCTATTTCCAATATAGCCTCATAAAATTATTAATATTCATGCACTACACGTGTTTTTTGCAATGAATTAACTCGATCATTAATTAGTCCCTCCATTTTTCCCTTCTTGACTGGGCTGCCGAATGATATAGTAGTAGTGTATATCACCATGTTGGGGATATCAGAAGAATATGTGGTCAGAAGTCATGATTGAATCATGTCATTGCATCTTTTTCATGGTGAATTACTAGAACAAGTAGATGATGGTGTAGTTGAGTGTACCATAAATAAAATAACTATTTGTATTTTTTTTTTTTTTTGGCACTCTTAGTATTGAAGGAATAAACGAATATCCTATTTAATAGGTGATTAGCATGAGTGGTTGGTAATTCTCATTAATTTAGCTTAAACTATAAGATTAAGACCCTTGTGAGATTAATAGTGGTTTCCTAGAATTAATTTTCTAATTAGAAGCCTAAGTTGTAATTTTAACCATATATGGTATTTCCTACTTTAAGATGCTAATTAATAGGAATTAGTGGAATAGATGGCTAATGTTCCTAAGTTTTAGAACTAGCTTGTATATATATAATTCTTAATATATATTAGATGTTTATTGTTAATTTAATTGGTCTTGATTAGATTAAGACTTAGTTGATATTAGAATTAATAGGAAGAACATTGAGAGTTAAGTACCTTCTAAAAACCCACCTAATGACCCATTTACCCATGGCCCCATCTCTTTCCCATTTTAAACTAAGTTACCCTTTTGGTAATTATCCTAAACCCTAAGCTATAAAAATAAACTATTGCAAATATTAGCTTAAAACCCTAATTTACTCTCATCTCTCATTTACCCTATCTTCCTCCCCAAGCAAACCCTAATTCCCCAAAATACCGGCCCAAGGAGAAGCTAGGAGACCACCCCAATTACTCAATCAACATCTTAGGAGCTTGGAATTCACATATCTCTCTCTCAATTCCATCACCATTTTCGAATAGAGGCAAGTAGACATGTTTAGATTCCTTCATTTAATTGATTAATATGCTTAGAGTTATAATTACTGTCTTTGATGGATGTGTAGCATGATTTCTGTATATAGATGGTTGATTGAATGATATGATGTGTGGAATTGTTGTTCTGAGCCTTTCTTTTGTGTTTTTGGCCATTGATGGATGGGAAACCCCCATTTGGAAGATCAATGGCCCAATCGTGATGAGATCAGGATGTGGGAGATGTGTATGAAGTTTGGAGATGATCAGTGTAGATCTGGGTTGGATTTGATGAAGTTTTGATGGAAAATGAAAAGGGCAGAATTCTGAGAAAAATGTGGAATTCGTGTGTACCCGGTCGACATCATCCCCCAGGATGTCGACCGGGAACACAGGAAGGCTTCAGCTAACTAGGAGCAAAAATGGTCACAGGGTACAAACCCAGTGTACCCAGTCGACCGGCCAGAAGGTCCGGTCGACCGGCCAGTGTACCCAGTCGACTGGCCAATAGGCCTGGTCGACCAACCACATTGCATTTCCACCCCACCTGCCAGATGTTTGTGGAAGTGCCTGCAGTGTACCCGGTAGACCGGGTGAGCATGATGTCGATCGGGGACACTGCAGAATGTGATTTATGACTCTCAGTTAGCTGTCCATTTCCACAGAATGCTAGGTCGACCCCGGGACCCATGATGTCGACCCGGTACCCTGTAAACAGTGATTTTCCATATCTAGTTCCCCTTTTTTATCTGATTATGTATGGGCCCCGTTGACCTTTCATTTGGACCGTTTGGGACACGCTGGACACGAATCAAGGGCCGGGCTTAACCTTGACCCATGTAACCACCTAAGTAGGGTCTAGTGTTATAAACGGAACTTGGTTCATAGGTTATGGATGTCCTATAATGCTAAATACATACAGGAGCATGAAGGATACATAATACGCATCTAAGACTCCGTGATCACTGTCTTAGGTGAAGTGGGGCCCTAGACCTGAATGGAGGGGCAGCGATCATCTATGGATTTGTGACATATGGTACGTATATTGATGAAACAGACACTAAGGCTGGCTGGTAGGTCCGAACCTGGGACATTGGCCTTGAGAGGTACTATAATCAGGACATTGCACTTAGGATCTGATCCATGATCACAGTCCGTATTGGATAAGATGTCAGGATATGGAACTTGAAGTCCTGACCTGTAATATTGAGATCTTAACGATAGATATGGATTGGTGGACTGTATAATGAGATAATGTTAATTAAGCGTATCGAGAAGCAGAGTTCACAAGGGTATGCATTATTAACTGTTGAGTTACTTATACCTGAGCTCCATGTCTCATGCCCTTGACTAATATCGTCTCATATTAATTCTGATAAGGCTATCCAGTTCGGAGTACCCCCACCTAGCGGTCTGTAGAATTTGTGGATGTACGATTGGTCTGCCGAGGGTTATGATGCTGGCATGGACATTGATATTAAGATATTGTTGGTTGACACAGTAGGTACAGGTGTGGGAGGGGTATTGAGACCGCCGGCGCTCGGACCGGGTGTGGATGGATGGTGCTGTTGATCTAGCACGTAAGACCAATGGCTGGGACTTGGCTGTGGCTATGGATATTGATAGGCTCTTGTACACTCCTATTCGATGAGACAACAACGATGGGTGGCTATAGCCCCCATGGTTGATGTCCATCGATAGTTGTTGGGAAGACGACGATGGGTTGCCTCTGACCTCCTACGTCCCTTGTAATTCAACTGTGGACGTACCTTGTGTGCTCTTATGCATGTATATTGGGTGTAGTAATATTATGTATTCAGGATATCGTTGCTTAGTGTCTTTGACTGTCGACGTTGACATGGTTGGATCTAGATACGATGATTGTGGATATGGTAGGGTTACTTTCTCTGGTTACTTCTGTTACTGGTGATATAGATGTATTTGCATGGTTTATACGATATATTGATGATTATGGCTTCTCTTGTCTATCTGATATAGTGCATCTAACATCTGTTATATTATTATCTCGATTACTATTCATGCACTACACTCCACACTGTTTATGTTGCACTCTGATATCCTATATCATTATTGAGGTACTAATCACGCAAGTTCAGCTGGGATCAGGTATGGCCTTCTTCCATATCTGTTAATATAATGTATTGCTATCTAAACATGCCTATTTGCCTAGCTCATCGAGCCTGACCCAATCCTTGGTGTTTTCAGGTATATTCTCTTTTGCTTTCTTTGATTGGTAGAACTGCTTGGCGGCTGATACATTGCCGCATGGTTCAAAGAATGGTGTAGTTGGTGCACCGATAGGCGTCTATCAGATAGATCTCTATTCTTTCCTTTTATTGTAGTTGGTCATGTTGGCATAGGATTGAATAGTTAGCTTAATTATAAAAGGGAGATGCTCCTATGAGAGGCACTTTCATCAAGTTGGTGAGAGATGGGTGAGGGCTCTCACTTCCATATCCACTCTTACCAACTTAAATGAGAGGACCCCCAACTTAAATGTGAGGGCCCCCACCCATCTCTCACCAACTTGGTGAGAGTACCTCTCATAAGAGCATCTCCCATTATAGAAAGTACCTTGTAATCCTTTAAAGTGAAATAAAATTTTAAGACATTGTCCATCTATATGCTCATATGAGATTTAAACTTGATTATATTACTGGATCTTCCGCATCTCTTAGGTACTTTCTCGTAGCGCCCCGAGATTCGAGGCGCCCGGATTTCGGGGCGTTACACAAATGATGCCCCCATTGATCATTTTCCTGCCACAACCCTTTTAATTGCGTATAAGCCATTGCAGAGGGCTCCTAAAAAAATAAAATAAACTATAAATGATTTCCTTTAAATAATTTTTGGGCCATGAGAAAATGATATAATTAGCTCAAGCCATGTGAATTGAACCATCAAAAGTTGGAATGGTGAAGTGAACTCCCTGAAGCTAAGTTTGGTGGACTCTAGAGTTCAAACCTTAATGAAACAGGTCTTTTAAATGGAACATATCATTTCCCAATAAGCCTTCGATATTTATGATAATAAATCCCAATTCCTTTACAATTTGCTCAGCTTCAAGCTTATAAATTCATCAATTGATTCCCTTCAAAGACCCACCAATTTTTCTACTTCTGAATACCCCATAAGATGATAAATAAAAAAAGTAAGCATCATTAATAGGAACCCCACAAAAAAAAAAAAAGCAATATAAAAAGGGCAAAAAAAATAATAATAAATGAAAAAATAAAACACAATACTAAAAAACGTCATCCTTTTCTTTAAAAGAAAACATGGTCATCTCCCCCTTGACACCACACATATCAAAGAAAACCTGATTTCTTTAAATCATGTAGTGCGTGTGTACATCATAGTGGATCTAATGATTTTTTTTTTCAAACTAAGATCAACATCGATATCGTTGCCAACCGTTTATAAAGTCTTGCTGAAATAGTAGAATAAGCGACGACGACGTCGCTTCGCAGAATCTTAAGATACTTGGTCTATTGAAATGAGCAACGACGTCATTATTCGTCAAAAAAAGGTTAAAAAATGAGAATAGTTTAGCGGGAAGACCAGTTTCGTATCCTATAAACTATTGTTGGCTTTTTCGTTTTATGGCCATGCAAGCTCATTTTTCGGATAAATTCCTGGTCTTTATTTGTATTTTTTACCAATTGATAATTAATTTGAATACTTTTTACACGTGAGTTAAGCAGAGTGTTGCTGAATGCCTCATTAAATTCTTACCGTTGGATTTGATGTAGTTACGCCAGTTGATGCTCCTGTCTTCAAACATCTACCGTCAGATGCGACGTCTCTTCCTTTCATTTATTACAAAACCCCTCAAACCTCTCTGTCTCCTCCCACGAGGGTGGTGGTGAAATGGAAAACGGTGGAAGTACGCTCTCCGAAATCCACCACAGCTCCAAGCGTCTGCTCCTCAGAACCAGAGATGGATTGGAAAGGTTGGAACGCTTCGATTCTTCTTCTTCTTCAGATCTCGTCCACTCCATCAACAAAGACGTCACGCAGATCCAATCTCTCTGCGTCGAGATGAACCGCCTCTGGCGATCCGTCGCCTCCAAACCCCAAAGAGATCTCTGGAGAAGGTAGGTATCTGCAATCCCCATCCGTCCTCTCTTTCTTCCAAATTTAGGGTTCTGAAACCACGATCCGAGGGGAATTTTTTTTATTTTCAATCTCCTTTCTCAGATCGATCATCTCAGTTACTGAACGGTTTCTAGGGTTTCGATTCAGTTGAATTGTGCGTTTATGGTTGGGAATTTACGCAATTTGTTCCACGATTAGGGTTTCAATGATGATCATATAATAACGTATCAGCACCCTTGTCCTTTATTTTTACGAATAATTAGGGCTTGTAAAACTAGTGTTGAATTCTGCAGTTCGATTGTGATTCTGCGGCTTTCGTGGGTTTGCTTTGCTTCAATTCAATGATCTTAGTTTCCAAATAGTATTTGGGGATGGATTGCTCAATTAGATGATGTGCGATATGTATCAATTTTAAAAGAAAAGGCGATAGATGTTGTTGATTGAATACCCAATTTGCATATAAATGGCCAATTTCGCGGGTATGTAGCTCTGATTCATATGGCTAATGCAGGCAGATACTGACTCTTGGCTTTTAGTTTTCAGTTGAAAAAAATGAAATAAAACTAGTGTGGCCGACTTTCCAATCAGCATCAGCTGCACAGCTGATACTTATAGTTCTTCACTTGGCCAATATGGGGTCCTAAACTATGCCTTATGCTGATACTGTTGATGATTAGGGGTTCAATGATAAATTTATAATCTGTTGGTAAATTTGCAGTTTGAATATATCAAAATGATGAAACTAATCTATTATAATACCCATAGCTGGAAAACTTTCTATTTGATGCATTTGTTTTAAGTTCTATCTAGATATTTTGACAAGATTTTGTGGTTGTATTTAGGCTTTGAGGGTTGTTCTTTGTAAATGGGGGTCCCATCGTAACTTTTTTTTTTTTTTTTTGTGGTTGCCCGCATTTGGCTCCCATGTACAATTTGGCATAAAAAAAAAAAAAAAAAGAATTGGCTTCCATGCATTGAATGGCAGCTGGGATTGTCCCACCTCGTCTTGGCCGGACTATCTAGTATCTACACTGGGGGACCATATTATCAGCTTTTGATCACCAAGCTATGGTTCTCACTTGTACCTACCTAAGGATCGACGATTTGTGGCATATCCTTGGGTGAGGATCATACATTTGATGACCCCTCACTGCCTGATGATTCATAGTATATTATATGTATCACACAGTAGTATATTGGATTATGTGTGGCTTTGTGTTTTCTTACCTCACATGTTTCGCTCTTATGATTCACCAATTATTTGGCCTAATTCAAATTCTTACTGTTTATAAAAATTAAAAAAGAGTGATCACTGTTTCATGGCATTCCCCTTTTTCTCTTTTGGCCTGTTTGGATGGATTACGGTTGTCTCATGTCTGTTATGGATGGACTTGTTCAAGGTTTAGGCTGCATTTGGTGCCTGTATTTATGTACTTCATTCTCAGAACACAGAAAAATAGATGTGCCTGAGCTTTTCTATTTCTTTATAGGATATTTCCATGTTTCTACTTCTTTACTCCGAGGGAAGCAAAATAGAGGGAAATTGGGTAAATTTTACTTTAATTCCACCGATGCACTTATTGTTGAAATTGTACCTTATTTTTATAACTGCAGCGGGTATATTTCCATGGATTTCCTTATAGCCAAAGGTAGCCTTGCAGGTTTATCATCTGTTTGGCCTTTGCCTAAGCTTTGAGAGTTGCCTTTTATTTCTTTATTTTTTCTTTTTGTCTCTGTTAGTATCTATTGCTACCATCAGCTTTGAAGTGTCAACCATTTCATTAAAAAAATATCGTATTTTCATGCACAGAAAAGTGGAACAGGTGGAGGAAGAGGTTGACTCCTTGAAACAAAGCCTGGATAAACATTTGCTACGGAACCAGAAAAGGACACAGGAAGCTAAAGAGAGGGCAGAGTTACTTAAAAGAGCTGTATGTTTTTAGTTGATGGTCTCTCTTTAAAATGTTTATTAGTTACTGTGATGCTAGTACTCCAAGGTCCGGTATTTTTAGCAAATTTGTACTGTGCTCAACTTTCATGTAGGCAAATTATTGGATTGAACAATTATTCCGGCAATTACATATCCCATTTGGCCTATGGACAAATAAGTAAGCATACATTTCATGCTTGTGATGAGAGATGCTTCTGATTGAACCGGATCAGATGGGTCAGGTAACTCACTGTGGTGAATATCACTATTATCAGAGTGATATTTGGACAGAGTTGACAAGAGCTTGTGGCACAGTGGAAAGTGCTCACTCTTGTAACCTTGACGTTGTGGGTTCAAGTCATGTTACCATGAGTTATTAAAGAATTCTACTCATGCATTCCTTGTAGCACACTGCCAAAAACGTTTACTAACAGAGAGAGTGGAACCCCAGCTTGATAGGATAATGTTGATGAAAAGGCTTTCTCAGGGAGGGACCCTCATCCTATGCCCCCCACCATATAAAAGAGCATTTGCTAAGTTAGCTATCTATAAAAGTCACCATCTATGATGCCCAGATGCGGATATGGATACGGACACTGATACGGGAATCGGGGAAACGACTCCTCACTTTTCAAAATCTAGGATACGGGTACGGTTAGGGTGTCCTGATTTTTTTTCTTTAGATCACTTTTGAATCAATGAAATTATCATTGTTTTAATCCTTTTCTAACATTTTTTTAGGGTGATAAGTAAAAATATTAAAAGAACTATATGAAATAAAAGACTTTATAAGTAGGATATGTTAAACTTGTTCCTTAGAAGTGTCATGCAGTATCGGGTACCAATACAAGTGTCGTATCGGTCCGATATGGATACATTGGGCTTGTAAAAGTATCCAGGTATCATAGGTCACCATCATTGGAAAATACTAGTAGAAAAGTCGGTTTCATTGGAAACTACTAGCAGTCCAATCAAAGGTAACAAAGTGGACCAAATAATGTAGAAACGACGAATAACTTGCGATCTTTGATTGGTCAGGTAGAACCGTCCAATGATCCTTTGTCTTTTATGAGTACTCAATCCATCAGATTCTCTTTTATATGGTGGTTTGTCCCATATTCAATTGCCGATGCAGTATTATTGGAAATTCGGCATTAAACCAGCATGTTTGTTTATTGAATTGCTGCAACTAGAATCACAAGTTATGGTGTTGTCAAATCCATACTGTGGCCCATCTTTCATAAAGACACAACACTGGATACTCCTCCTAGATTAACACGTGCCCCCAAATCAGCACTATTATCATGGTTATTATCACCGACTATGAGCTAATCATACTATTTGAACTAATTTAACCAGGCCCATCACTTATTGCAGAAGGAAGTGAATTAATTCAATGGTTTGCCTAAATGAAAAGTAATGCCCACGGGATGGATTTGTGCAACACCAACACAACATGTTACTGGTGATAATAATTCTCAATATAGAATTACCTGGATAGAGTGGAAACTTATTATAAGAAATATAAATGATATTTTGTTTAGAACCCAAGTACTAAAAAGATGTATGATGAAACAAAGCTTGCACACTTTTTTTTTTTTTTTTTGAAAATGCGCTTGCACACATTTGTACAATTCAAACAAAATATTGAGAAAAAAAAATGATCAGATTATTTTGCTTCAGTCTCAAATTGACTTTGACCAGGTCCCAAGTTGCATTGATATTTCTATTTGGTGACTAAAGCAAAGATTATAGTATTCGATTTTGATTTTGTCACTACTTCGATAGTATAACCGGTAAATGTTCTTTCTTGAGTTCAACTAATGAATTCTGATGCTATACGCTGCAGAATGGGGAGTCTGCTCATGTTCTGAGAATTTTCGATGAGGAAGCACAGGCTATGCAGTCAGCCCGCAATTCATCTTTAATGCTTGATGATGCATACAATACAGGGGTGGCCGTTCTCACCAAATATGCAGAACAAAGGGATCGCCTAAAGGTAAACTACCTACTATTTGTTTTAGAAGTATGATAATCACAAGGTCATGCTAAATAGGGTTCCCATTATATTTTCATAAGATCCTACATGACTAACCTTTCAAGAAAAAGAAACAAAGAAAAAAAAGGAGAGAGATGTTAAAATTAAAGCTCATTGAGAAGTGCCATAGTATCTTGATTCTTCAAGAATTCTTGTTGACCTGGATTATGTCCCATCTTTCACCAAAACTGTGTAAATTAATCCAATTTAAATGTGGCATACTTGCTGCAGTATCTAGGTAATCCTAAATGATTGTTTTTGTGATGGAATGACTACAGCCTAGAAGTAACACTAATCTCACAATCCACACTATCCAGTTGACTATCAAATGGATTGAAAATTTGTCGATCATCAGTCTACCATCTGGAATATGACGGTTAGGTTTGTCCACTCAGTGTGATTTTAGACAGTCTATAATCAATGAGGCCCAATTTGAGTGGTCTGCTTTGGCATGCATCCATGTCACATGCTCCGTGGATGAGTTGCCACGAAGTTTTACTTTGTAGATGAGCTCTATCTGATAGTTGTTTTCTGGTTTTTAGAGGGCACAACGAAAAGCACTGGACATCCTCAACACAGTGGGGCTCTCAAACTCGGTGTTAAAGGTCATTGAGAAGCGCCATTGCATTGACAAGTGGATTGCTTATGCTGGTATGTTGACTACGATTGTAATTGTATATGCATTTTGGAGGTGGACACATTGATTGTGGACACAGATCAATGCATATGAATCTCAAGTCAATTGTACATTTCTTTTTCTTGGCATCTCAAGGTATGAGATGTTCAAATCATGGAATCAGAGAAACAAAGTCAATTTAGATTTTTCTCAGCAATCTGTGTATTTTTTTATTTTTTTTTTCCACTGCATAATTTGTTCTAGAATCTTGTGGTAGAATTCTGCTGAATCCTGAGAGAGGTATCTACATGGCACCGTCAAATTCTCCCTTACCATCCTATGAAAATCTCTCTAAAAAAGAAAAGGAGAAGCAACAATGCAAATAGATTCTAAGGATTTGATGTTCATTTGATTACCCGATCCCTCTAAGCTCCCGTTTGTTCATAGGAATTGCATTCATAGGAATTCCCAAGAATTCCAGGACATATATTTTTAGAAACCATCACCATCACCCTGATAAATCAAATCCTAGGAAAGTCGGTCCAGTTTTCATCACCTTATGTCCTATCATCTCCTCTTTAATAATCCCTTGTTGGAACACATTTTGCCTTGAATTCATGTAAGTTCAATTGCATCCAAATAAACAAGCCATAATGAAATGATTTTTTTTTTTTCTTTTTTTTTTCACTTTCCCGTTGTCCCAAGTGGTCTTTGTTCACCCACCTGGGAGTTGTTAGAGTGGCACAAGGTTTGGATTTGATTTCCACCTCTTGTAGTTGAACCCACTCCAGAATTGCTCTGTGTGCGAATGTGGCTTTTAGTCCAGTTTGGTCAAAGACCTCAGGGTATACATGTCATCCATTTTTTTTTATTTTGGCCAATCAAGAAGTGGTCTCATTAAGAAAAGGGTATCCGTAAAAAAAAAATGGATAGAGTTTTTGCAATAAAGATCAATAATATCTCATTGTGAAACTATTTGCAATAAAGATCAATAATATCATTTTGTGAAACTTAAAGCTTGCGCTGAAAACGAGCTAGAGTAAGCTCAGGTTAGGACTGCTCAAGCTCTAGGTGGCCCTCAGCCTCACCAACACGATAGACCCAACCAAACTTAACCTAACTGACTCAACAAGACCTAAACTCAGATTGAACATTGCAACTAAGCAGAACATGAGTAGGGTTGGCTCGGGTGCACATTACAATTATGAAAAAAAAAAAAGAATATACATGACGCATTCAAACCTTAAATATGATGATATACAATATTAGTCCTTCATCCTGAACAATTTCATATTATTAATAACTCCTAGGGAATTCACTGAAAACAGCAATTCACTTTTTTTTTTTTTTTGGTCATTTCTATTTTTTAAAAATTTAGTAGGCCTTATCTCTGAAAGTAAAATTCAGCCTTCTTTAGACCTTCGAGGCAGGAGAGTGGATGGAAATCTGAGATGTACTCAAACGGCAAGAGATTATATTAAAATTTATATACATCTTAATTAAAGAAGCATATCCCAGCAATCGGCATCATCAATAGAATTTCCTTCCAGAAAACCCAACCCCAACAGCTCATTGCTCTTCTCCTCCTGTCAAGAAAATAAAATGATTTAAGTGAGATTCATGTTGGAATTCCACCTTATGTGGTCCCAACAACCACATCTATTTTAAAATGAATTCATCCTCATCTTTAGTTCAGTTTTTTAACAAATCCCATATTTGTATTTTGGTTAATTAGGGATAACTCTCTCTCACCAGTTTCAAACCCAACCTTTCTTTTAGAAGCAAGCATTAGAATTATCAGATATTCAGACACATGAAAGCATTAGAATGATCAGATATTCAGACAACATGAGACATAATTCTTCCGTGCATTGGTGATATGTCATTAATGCATCTTTAAACAACTACTATCAGTCATGAAAAGACTTTACTCATATACTAATATAGGATTCTAAAATAGGATTAGTCTAAATAAAAATCAGAAATTAGGGATGGCAACGAGAAGTATTTGGTACGGAGCCTAAACCTGTACCCATCTTTGTCTCATGATAGGTTTATGATTTGTGATGCTAAACTTGCCCTGTGACTAATACAGGTTGAGTTAAGTTTCAAGGAGGTGATTTTAAAATCATTTTATATATATATAAATAAATAAATAAATAAATAAAACATTGTAATAGTTTCCATTGCCTACTACCACCTGCGTTACTAGTATTGGATGAAATGACTTACTGAGTACGGGTCAGGCACACCAAACCCAAACCCAAACCCTACTGAGTATCGGGTCAGGCACATAAAAAATGCCCAAACCCGCCAACTCACTATCCCATTTAAACCCGACCTATTGCCGTTCCTAATAGGAAGTAACTCTTAATGATTTACCAAGAGAGCACTTATGGTAAATATCTACAGCAAATATCTACTGATTTACAGAGTAAATACAAGGTAAATCTCTATTGATATATCCTCTTTATTAACTGGTAGTGCATGAGCCTTCCTTGGTACATGATGGGACAAATGGGACTCGATTTGGATCTGGCTCATGCTCTAAAAAGCCCATGGTTAGGCAGCTGCACTCGGGTTTCATCAAAACATGATCATGGGGTTGAGAATTGAGATGATTGGCCAATCAACTCTGAACTTTATTATCTGTTAATTAAAATTGTTCGGGGGGCTCTTTTTTTGAAGAATATTTTTTTTTTAGAGTTTTTTTTTTTTTTTTTCCTCTTTTGAACAGTTGTTCAGGGGGCTCTGATACCATATAAAGTATTAGAGGTTTTTTCTTAAAATTGTTGAATTAAAAATTAAGAATTACACAAGTGTATATACAGTACGATATTAAATGACGAGTTAAGGAAACTAATCAACCTAATCTATCTAGATTACTAACAGTTTGATTAGGCCTTGAGTCCACATCTCCAAATCTGAAAGATTCAAAGCAAAAGTGGCTAGAGATCTGGCACATCCAAAATTTACTTCTCTCTTTGAAAGGCGGCTCTTCAAGAAAAAATGTATTTTGTGAATCCAAATTTGACTTACCAATTGAAACAAATTGAGTTAAAGAATATTGTGTGAACTTCACTGAGTTTTGAAACAGTGATGCCAAGGAGTAAGAATGCTACTAGACATGACATTGGAAGGATCTAAATGGAGGCAATATGCATAAAAAAATGCCAATTAAAGGTTCATACAATTGTTAATTTCTCCTGAACTCTGTAAGGACTGGGTAAATGTTCTCAAAGGCAGTGTAAGTCTCATCTCTCACCTGCAGGATCAAAAAACAAGGGAACCAGTTTTAGAGGTACACAAGAAGAGGGAGGAGATAACAGAGTAAGGTGCATCTAGAATTAATGTCAAGCACCTTAGCCCCTGTAAGTACTATCTTTCCAGACTGAAAAATGAGCAGCACAATCTTTGGCTGCTTCATCCGATAGATCAATCCAGGAAATATTTCTGGATCATACTGTAATAAGCAATAATATGCAGACCACATTTAATTATGATCAAACAATTATAAAACAATAACAGAAGTTTCCTCCATTTCCAAATTGCAAGTGATGCAAACAGTTTGCATACTGTTACCAGCAATCAATATGCAAGCGCATGCATTGAAACTAAACTAGAAGCTTTAAGAAAGCCTAGAATGAATAAGAGAAATTTTCTCTGAACATAAGGCTAACATTAGCAAGATAATTCATCTTTAGCACAAAAAGCAACTTGAAATAAATTTTTTACTTACAGATGTGAAAGCTGAATGAGTACATCCAAGGACTTCAAGTCTTATTGGAAATTTGACATCACAAGAGCCAACTATATTCTGAATCTTGAAGTCCTGTAGTTCACAGAGAACAGAAATTACCCAAAAAGAGAATTGAGAAATATGGTTTTGTGGACTGATGCAACAGTAGCATATAGCCAATTCAGTTTGCACATAAAGTCTTTATTAGAACTAATAAACAGGGGGCATTGGAGAACGCCCAACCCTGTATTTTTCTCATTTAAAAAAAGAAAAAAAAAGCCTATTTACCTTAAATTTAGCAGGAAACCCAAGCTTCTGAACAATACGTGCGTACTGGACAAAGACATCATGTTAGGCAGCAAGTTCTTTGAACAAAGCTTCATGTTCAGATGGGATTCAGATATTCATATGTTTATGTGATAAAAATCCCAAAGCAGTCATTGAGATATTTCTTAATGACTATACCTTTCTTGCTGCCAGCTTTGATTGTGCCTCAGTCTTTGCTCCTGTACAAACCTGAATACAAGACAGATGGCTTTCAAACTAGAACCCAAAATCCATCAAAGAGCAAGGAAAAATTTAGTAGCAGCAGATTGATTGTTTTAAGGAAAACTTAGTTTCACTATCTAGATGAACAAAGGCTTTCCACTCAAAATGTTAATTAGAAACAGAACAAAGCTCTTGGATGAAGTTAATTTTGGACTCTTTTTATCTAACCAAGCAGTAAAATTTCTAGCACATTTACCAGTGCAAAGCAGCTCATTACAATCAGTCACGTTATGACAACTCATTTAAAGTGAAACATCCATTATTCAGATCAGCCATTCGAATCACATCACATGCCCCAGCCTATACGGGCAATGGCCTAATTTTCACTAACTGAAGTGTGGAGCTATGCTTTAAAGACATTCTAATTTTTATTTTTATTTTTATAATAGAGGGTGTCCTAGCCTTTTGGGCCGGACTAATCCCTACGGGCCCAGGGGAAGCCAAAGCATTATTTTGTTCATCAAACATGATCAATCTAGTGCTGTAAATTGCATTGGATGGGGCGGTCTATTGGCCACTGTCTGGACAAGGTGTGTTGTGTGTTGCAAATGGGATGGATCAACTAAAGGTCGGCCCCATACCAGTCAAGCAGGTGTTTAGGATGGTCCTAATGTTATTACTTGATCATTTCTCTAAAATAAAATACTAGCGACATAATAAAACTCTAATATAAACCACCTTCCCTAGTTAGTGAAGTAGACCTCATGTTGCCAAGCAACATCCACAGAAGGTACAGAGAGAGGAACACTACTAAGAAACCTTATCAGTTATCAGAGAAGTTTTCTTTAACACCTGAATACTCATATACCTAGATTAAATGCTCAGCTACCATATCAGAAAAATCTCCGTTAACATTTGAATGCTTTTGTGGTTATGTTTGAGTCTGGTAGTTAGTACTTTCTTCTTCAAAATTATCCTTAAAATGCATTCTCCCACATGAAATATTTCCCCCCCTTATGTTTCCATAGGCCATCTAAAGAGCACAAATTTAATAAATAACAAAATATTTGTTGTAAATCTCCTATTTTTATTATTGGTGATTGACTATAAGCACATTGTGTGGTCCGAGAAATGAAAGACACAGGCAACAGTAACAAAAGTAAAATGGAAAGATCATGCATATGATTTTCATTATTGGATGAATGATTAATTCTAGATAGTGATTTCGTGCAAAACTTAGTAGAGTAATTGCAGAAAGCAGCAACACAATTGACATATTCAGAATAACTTGACAGAAAGAGTACCCATGGATCTGGATGAGAAACTTCTATGAGGCTAAATATTAACATACCATTTTTCCAGATGCAAATATCAGTGCTGTGGTTTTGGGTTCCCTTATCCTCATGATAACAGCAGCAAAACGCTGTAAGAAGGGACCCGGAAAGCAAATTAGCGACTACAGGCTACTAACAGAGCATATATGCAGCTAATCATCAGAGTGTGAAGTGAGAGTATTTTAATTAAAATGCTTATAGGCTATGTTCTAGCAAAAGCTCCATACCTTGGGATTATACTCTGCATTACGGGCGTGCAGAGCTATGGCCTTCAGATCCACCTTGCAGTCTAGATTAACTGTTGATACAATATTCCTACACAATTGAACATGACCGCATATGTTATCAAGAACGTTGTATGAACATATATTTACCTGAGATCATGGATGATAGTTCCCTTTAAAGAAATCCATAATAGAATTAGAGATATAAAGGAAACACCCCAATATTTGACAGCTCAAAATAGATCATGCAAACACATGCTAGCGAATTTCAATGGATCGCTTATAAGCATACATAAAACTTGCCGCATGGAAAGTACAGAGGTTTTAAAATGGGTGCCATAAGCAGCACTATAACTCGGTGTAAATAACACAACCACATACTAGTGGTGCTGTACGTGGATAAAATAGCAAGCAACCTCAGCATGCAGCCCAAAACTTGAATGTACATACCAACACTCATCTCAGTCTTAACTTTTAACACTTCTTTTAATATCTTTTTCTGGGAATGATCTTCTTTGAACATGTTAGACTATAGATTTACTATGTACTATGACCTCAAAATAGGGTCAAATGCGATAGCAAAACTGACGTAGGCATGAAATGATAATGACTTAAGTCTCTATTGCATTGTGCTATCCAGTAGAAATGCTTTTCTTACCTATATTCGTCAGTCGAAGAACACAACCAAATGGCATAGACTAACACCTGAAGCCCCCATAAAATTTTTTTCCCAGCAGTAACATCAATGTCATTAAAAGAGATATTTGAACAATTAATTAAACACAAGCTCCATCCAAAGGCGGCCCGAAGGGTATAACACGAAGAAAGAACTAGGCAAAAGCTACAAACGGATGAGATCTATACAACCCTAGCTTAGTCAACGAGTCTGTAAAACCATTGATCGAGCGCTAGCATGACGGAATTCCACAGAGATTGAAGAAGACAACACCTTAATCCCATTGAAGTAAAACTAGAACCTCCAAGGATGTATGGCGCAAGAAGACACCAGAGAAATAGCGTTGGAATCGCTCGCTATCACAAGCTGGTTTGAAAAACGATAATAGAAAATCCAGAGGGCCTCTAGAATAGCCACCACCTCTGCTTCATTAGACTCCATGCTACCCACACACTTGAGAATAAGGCGACTACAATCCCATAACTATTGGGGAGCACCCCTCCAATCCTAGGCGGACCCGGCTTGCCTTTAGCCACACCATCAACATTAAACTTTAACACACCTAGAAGAGGTGGAATCCAAGAAACCACCTTCCTCACCTTAGGAACCCTGCCAAGAGGAGAAGCCTCCCAATTGTGCAAGATCCCATCCACCTTTATGAAATTAAACTCACTCTTACAAGTAATGGCATTTACATAATTCAATCATTGACCAAGTCAAGTAATATGCAAACACGGCAAATATCAATACAATGCTCTGTTCCCTCATTAATAATTAGGCAAGTGATCTACCAAACGCAAAGAAAGAAAATCTCAAGTATGTATTGCCTCCATAAGGATAGAAGGACCACCATTACATTAACCATTGAATATTCTTACATCATTCATCACAATCAAACAAGCAATGTTACCATCCTAATGCAGCAAATTTTCTAGGTTTAAAGTTCTCATATATATGATATATGGCTACTCAAGTTTGCTTCTGCAACGCTCAGTTTTCCACTCAAGACATTTACTGTGCTGTAGGCTTTTCCTCTACGTAAGCTAATGCTAAAATAATCAAAGAACCGGGTTTTCCTTTTAAAGATGACCCAGGTATTGTTGCAAGTGCTTTTTTCAGCCATCGGTCACGTAAAGGTTGCATGATTTTGAATCCACCCCATCCAAACAATGGAGGTCCCTGAATTAAAGGCGTAAGTAACCCCATAGGTGAAAATTGCCTATCATTGCAATATAAAAAGAATGGCATTTCAACTCCATCTTCTTACCATAAAATAATAGCATTTCAAGTTCATCTGAAAATAAAATATAGATCACTCAATTCACAATAACCAGCATTCTATGGCCATCCTTAACCCCACAGTATTAGAACAACCCAATCGATATTCACCTAATGATCGAGAGAGGCAAAGGAACAAAGATAAGAAGAAGATGAAAGAAAGAAAGAGACTTACTGGAGAGTGGGAACAATGCCAGATGGATGCTTGGAAAGATCCACTGGTTGATTGCCTTCCAAGCCCTGATAGGCCATTTCCCTCCCTGATCTTTCTTTCTCCTCAAACAATCAAAACCAGCTGTCCCTCTACTTTTATCCAAAAGCAGATAGATGTCTTCAAAAGATTCATAAAAGATCCGTAGAGATTAAAGATAGAATTTTACCCAATAGAGAATTCCCCACAGTTTCCACGTTAGATCGATTTATGTTTGAGAATCAGACGATCTGATCCGATTTAAAGACAGAAAAAAAAAAGTCTTCTTCGTTCCAGGTCTCATTTGAGACGATACAAGATCCAGATGCCACAACGGGAAAAATTAAAAGATTACTATGAGAAAGCTCAGGAATTTGATTTCTTTATGATTTTGGCTCCTCTCAGGATCAAACCCGATCGATCTCTTCCAGATTTTAAGGGTTTAGAGAACAAACAAACAATAGAATGTTGACTTGGAGGCGGGAAGATTTGAATAGAGATGTCTTTTTAAATATTGCATATAAAGGAATGGCAGATCTGGAATGAGAATGAGAACTTTGTTCGTCCTATATATATATATATATATGAGAAAGCGAGAGAAAGAAAGGAAGAGGGTAAGAGAAGGAGAAAGAGAGAGACAGGAGGCTCTTTTTGTCGCAGGGTTCAGTATTTATAGGAGGTGAGACCGACTAACGCGGGAAATTATCCGGTACGTACGTAATGAAACGGGATGTGGGATGTTTTCTTTCTATTCACGTGTCGTTGAATCCCAAAGGTCAGTTTTCTGTGTGAAATGACAACAATGCCTTTTTATTTATTCTTTATTATTTTTATTATTTTTTCATCCTTGAGATTTTTGACCCAATGAGACCAATTTCCTCGGTCGTGCCCACTAGAGTACACAAACTAATCACGCGGGTGATGCCCATTCAAATGCACATTAGGCAATCCGAGGAAGTTTTCAATGAATTGGTACTTGTCTTCGTCGAAGGTAATTGTCAAAGAAGCTGCCATTATTAGTTTTAAAAAAAACTCTGAAACAATACTATATCTATTAGTAATCACAAGAATATAATGACTATAAATGAAAAAACTATGGTTTTATCTTTTCAAATCGCTCGAAGGGACATGGCTCGACCCAGGTGAGGTGAAGAAGGCAAAGAGTCATAGAAAGTACAATTGTTCTGATCGCAATTATGGTACGTTCAAAATGAGCGTTCTAGTGACTGTTAGAAGCTAATTCAAATTACTGAGAAGCAGAGCTCACTCGAGGTAAAACGAATATAAGGTTGAAGATACAAATGTGTCCATCGCGAATATAGAATAGGTGGGTTGAATATGAGAGATATATGGCTGAAATAAGGGATCTGGACGAAGGTGCATTCAAGTGGATTGAAGACATTGGGCCGCATCACTGGGCAAATGCATTTGTAGAAAGAAGACGGTATGACATGATCACAACCAATGTCGTTGAATGCACAAACAGTTTATTGAAAGAGGCTACGGAGCATCCAATCACAAGGCAAGTAGAGGCCGTACGATGTAAATTAATGGAATTTTATGAGGTATGCCATCGCAATTCACTTGACCTGCGTACAAGACTAACTCCGTATGCCAAGAAAATATTGAGTAAAGAATGCAAAGACACCCGTCGATTGGGAGTCTGACCAGTAAGCCAATTTGAATGCCAAGTTCACTCTGCCTAGTACATTGATGTGGTGCATATTGATTTGTGATCTTGTTCTTGCCGAAGGTGGGATGTGTTAGGTATTCCATGTTCGCATGCAGTGGCAGCAATTCAAATGAGGTGAGTTGATCCATATGATTACTGTGAACAGTGGTTCTCGAGCGATGTTTATCAGTCAACATATAACGATATTGTCCATGCGATCAGAGACATCAGTGAATGGAAAGTTCACAGCGATCTGCGCGTCTTGCCTCCACATGCACGACAACAAGCTGGCCAACCTAAAAAGACCAGAACTTATACAGAGGACAAACAAAAGCGGCAAGTCACGTGTTCCAATTGTCGCCAAATTGGGCGTAATTGAAAGAGATGTCATTACCCACCTGATTGACAATAGTTCTGTGCATCAAGGGGCTCAAAACATTTTGTATGATATTAGTCTAGTTGTGTCTGTATATGACTACTTTGTAGAAACAGATGATACATTTTGTATATATTGAAACAGTTGCTTGACAGGTCTCTTGTTATGTATAGTCTTGTAATGGATATGCATGCACTTTTTTAGGGCATTCAGTCTTACTTTGTAGATTTTCAATGTGCTCTTGTTGGTAAGATTTGGAACATGGAATTGTCCATTCACAATGTGTAATTAAGCTAAGAAGTAACATAATGTGTATCTGGTCAAAGGTTTTTTTCTTTTTTTTTATGAGATGTTTTCTATGCCATTTTAGATGACTTCCTCTCCCGACAAGGTCGAATGATACTCTCCAACACATGGAGTTGTCCATTCACAATGGTTATTTTAACCTCACAACATTCATAATGTATATCTTACTTTAGTTTTTTTTTTTTTATGAGATGCTTTCTGTGCCATTTGTTCACAACCTTCCTCTCCTGACAAGGTCATATGATACTTAGATGGAATTGTCCATTCCCAATATTTATTTAATCTAACAACATTCATGATGTATGAGTTACTTTAGTTTTTTTTCTCTTTTTTTTTTCTTTTTTTTTTTTTATTAGATGCTTTCTGTGCCATTTGATCACAACCTTCCTTTCCTGACAAGGTCATATGATACTGACATGGAATTGTCCATTCACAATATATTTATTTAATCTAACAACATTCATAATGTATGACTTACTTCAGTTTTTTTTTTTTTTTTTTTTTTTTTTTTTTTTTTTTTTTTTTTTTTTTTTTTTCTTGAGATGGTTTTTGTGCTATTACACATTCAGAAGATACATCGTAAGTCATCTGCACATGAAGTGTTGTACAATATCTTAAAAGAGAGCACATTCACAAACTACACCTTTTTTCTCTTCACCTGCACATTCACATTCACAATGAACCATCTTAAGTCATCTGCACATGATCAGGTTATATTCAGTCTTAAATCACCAGCAGGTTCACATTGTGAACCTTCTTCTCTTCAACTGCACATTCACATTCACAATTCAGATCTCTCTTCACCTGCAGATGAAGAGTTGTACACTTGCTTAAATCACTTGCACATTCATGGTGTACACCGTTTTCTCTTCACCTGCACATGAAGTGTTCAAAAAGTACGTATAAAGTAATCTGCACATTCATTCAGTGTAGTGCACTATCTTAACCTGCACATTCATTCAGAACACATTTCTCTTCACCTGCACATTCACATGGCACTAAGAACACCTACATTCACATTCATTATGATACAGAGGCAACCTCCTAATATCGCCTGCACATTCATTCAGAACACCTTAAATCACCTACACATTCACATTCATTTTGTACACCTGCACATTCATGATACATCTTGTAATTGAAATACACAAGTCAAATAGCATGGAATGTCTAGCCACAGCTCTGGAAATATCACAACCTATATCCACCTATAAACAAATCCACATTAAAGCCTCATTCATATATAAAAACAGCCAACAGACGAGACATTATCTGAAATTCTTTCTTTAACCATAAAGTTTAAAATCCACCATAAGTTATGTATTGCATGCCAGTTGTTTACATCATGATCATGACACATTGAACCACATGCGGAACAATGGAATGGATCCATCCAAAATAAAAACAACAGAACCCAATTCAGTTTACAAAAACACAGCACTAGATCTCAAAATGTTTGTTATACATTGACTCATCCCCTCTCTTCCACCACTCCATTTGTTTCTAAAGCATTTTCATCCTCTACCACGTCTGCTAGCTCCCACTGTCTTACGTATACATCAATTACTATCCTTTGATGATAGTACCAAATATCAGCTTGAGTGAACGCAACCTTACGTCGGTATGCAGCATGCTCAGCATAGGCCATTACAAATATGCCAGAGTCATTGCTGCACAAAAGATAAGATGACATTCATCAAATATAGGAGTTGGAAAACAGAATGTAAATTTGAATCTATGTTGTATAGCACCTACATATTCTCCTGTTGAGGGTGATTCTCAGCATCTTCGAGTGGCCAACTTGAGGGGTCATCCCATCCCAGGCCCATGAAACAACTCTTTAGAAAAACAATCTAATAGTTTAAAAAGGACAAAAAAATAAAAATAAAAAAAATAGCAAATAAGTATGACACCATGAAATAAGATGAATGTTAAAAAAAAAAAAAAATGAATCCAGTCGAATGTGCTCACATGTTTACCTAACTATCTCTATATTAAAGTAGACCAAGTTTTATTTTATAGTTTTTTCAAACCACCTAGCAACCTAACATCTACCATCCCCATACAAAAGTTTCTGGGAATTACATCACCCGACAATGGAATGGGCCTACATAAGAGGTACAAAAACAATAGGGCGTATTCTAATACAATACAATGTTTATTATAATATGAAAATACTAAAAATGTATTTGTACTGTCACCAGTAACATGCTGAGGGGCCCTAAACACATGGTTAACCTATGTGGGGCCACCTTTGTGTGTGATACCCCACAAAAATCATTGACCTCACTTTGTAGACAGCCCTAAACACCTGGTTAACCTATGTGGGGCCACCTTTGTGTGTGATACCCCACAAAAATCATTGACCTCACTTTGTAGACACTGACCCAAACTACATTTTGATTTGATCGACACCATTGGATGCGCATGTCTAAAATATGCTATTAGTTTCCTACACATGATGATCTAATGGTTCACATCGCCTTGGTTGGGGTAAAGTTTTGAGCACTTGTAATATTGGATAGTTGGAATGAGAAAAGGTTGTGGCCATGGCATCATCGGAACATTAATGGCTCATCAAGCCCAGCACATGTGTTGGATCTTTGCATATATTAGGCAGCATGCTTGATACAATGAACTTTATCGATGTTCGTTGTGCTTTGCATAACTCAAAAGTGGTTTGTATTGATCAATTTCAACAATATTCAAAACTGAAATTGCATGGAATGGCTTGGACTAACTTCACTGTATGAAATATACGGTTAATAATTCCAATTCAGTTTCGAGTAAAAAATCCAACCAAATTTATAATGTGTCACATGGCACTATATAAGCTAAAAAAGATAGAACAAACTTACAAACTCTTCAGCAAACTGCTGGTCGCCATCGTGTCCCATGATTGAATTATAGTACTCAAATCTTCCACGATCGACATACCCAATTAAGAGGAAGAAATGTTGGTTACGCACGATAGAGAAGATTAGAGTACGAAATTGTGTGAACCGACGACCAAGGAATGACTCCACTCCAAAGGTAGTATAGTAAAGGTGCTCGGCCCTATGAATATACAAGTCCTACAAAATAAAGGGCATATTATAGTCATGAAATGGATTGCCAATTCCAACACGTGTCTTAACAAATACACACCGCCAAATTTGATGGAAAACAATGAGAGTCCATCGCCTTTTCATGTACATTCTTGAACCATTCATCCATCATCTAAAAATAGTGCCAGGTGACTTTAGAAAACTGAAGAAATGGTTGAACTGCATTAATAATATCACATAGGAACATATGCGTGTACTTACATCTGTATCCATCCAATTTGGGGATAATGTTCCCCTCAAATCTTTTGGCTTCACCGGTTGACACCATGTATCCATCCATGACCTCCTACATTTATTCAGAAGATAAACCAGTAAGGTGCAACATCTATAAGATTCCATAAATACTCAAAAGTGAATTATAATATCTTACTTTGCTGTATAATGATCCCAAAAGAGATTCATTATAGCTCTGTCTCTATCCGTAAGGGCATAATCTGGGTTTGGCTCGAGCCTACTCTTTTTCCGAGTGAGTTGATATGGATCAAACCTTGTTGGGATAGCTTTGTTCTTCCTCCCCAAACCCTTCACACGTGCCACAATGGAATTGATATCCCTTTTTTAAATAGAAGATACCACATGCTTTTCGGGCATAGGAGTTGGAGTTGATACAGAGGCCAGAGTTTGAAATTGCATGGAATGGCTTGTACTAGATTGGAACACATTCTCAACGGAAGTAGGAGTTTGAGCATGTACTTGACTTGGACTAGATTGGAACAAAGGCTCAGCAGAAGTAGGAGTCTCAACTTGCACTTGGCTTGCACTGTAATGGAACACATTCTCAACAAAAGTAGGAGTTTGAACATGTAGTTGGGTTGGATTGGATTCTAACAAAGGGTCCACATTACTCGAAGGACCTGTGTCTGGTGGCAGTCCAGTTTGGAGGGACCTTGCGATGGGAGGAGATGGTGTCAGTACAACAGTCAGGGCTCTGAACTCTCAATTGAGTTGGACTAGAATGTAACAAAGACTCAACAGAGTGAGGAGTTTCCATGTCTGGTGCCAAAGTGGCTTGATTGGATCTTGTGATGGGAGGAGATGAAGTCAGTGCCACAGTCGGTCCACAAGTACCTTGGCCCTGTAACATACAAGTTGAGGGAAAATTTCAACACATGAATTTACAAACAATGAACCCGGTGGAGGAGATTATTTAATTTCAAAGTTTACCTGTTGTGCCTCATTTGTCTCATCCTTTAAACATTCTTCAATATCTAGTTTATCAAAACCAGTGGCACATGATGCATGGAATTTGGTGAGCTTACTATGAACCGATCTAACAGCCTTGGCTAGGACTGTAGAACCAGTGTTTTCATCAATAGTCCCAAAAGATGCAATAGCACGTTCTACAAAGGCCCTAACCTGCAACAAACATCAGACCATGGTAAGTACACAAAGTTGATTTAGAAACCCCAACAATTCTGTTACCTGCATAATCTATGGTTGGAAAGTGTTTTTGTACATGCATCATAATTAGAAATTTCATTAGAACGGGCTTTTGTTTGTGAAACTACGATATTTAATGTGCCATTAATAATGCTAATTTTGAACCTGTTGTATAGTTGAGAATGTCGAAAAAAACTGCATTGTTTCAGCAATTTTGTTCTGACTGTGTTCCAAAAGTACGCAATTTGAAAACCATGAAAAAGAAATTATCTTGCCTTGAAATTTGGCAGAATCAAAGTATACTAAAAGGGCTTAGAAACCCCAGAATTTCAGATATAAATAACCTAGGGAACCATGTCAACCGGAGGCACAAACAGTGGTTCTCAGCAAGGTTGTACAAGATTTCAGCAATATAACTATTTCAAGTAAGCATATTGTTACATTCGTATCTTTTTCATCTGAACTCCTTTTTCACTTCTATTTCTTTTGTTGTGTTCATGCATCATCAAGGTTCGAATTACAGCAATTAGGTTTTGGTCTAGAGCATCTTAGGCAGGTTTTACAGTCCAGCAAAGTTGGGCCTGCGAATAGGTTCCATACTTGGCCATTCTCAGCATGCATTAGATTTTTTGGAACTTGCCTAGAACTGCCATTTTTTCATGTAGGAGCTCATAAATCATTCATATTTACATTGGCATCCAATTTAGGTAGTTTTGTTTTGATTTATCTTAGGCTAATGTGTGTTTTGATCTATCTTAAGCCAAATTGTTTTGTTTTGATTTATCTTAGACCAATCTATGGTTACTGACATTGTCGACCTAGTCTCACCAGTTATTACTACAGTCGCACCCTTTTACTTGGAGGTCCGATCAGACCACATGTGTTATATGACATGTACAATCCTAGAAAAAATTTAAAAGGTGAGAGTATTCCATGAGAATCAATTTTACCTTGACAACCGACTGATCCTCCACCACATCCATGGCACCCATGCCTCATCCAATTTGCAAGCGTGTAATTCCTGTATACCAAGCCAAGTAGCAATCAAAGTGATGAGTGGTGTCATCAGGCTCACCATCAATTATATTGTTCCATCTCTCCTCCCACATATAATTAATTTCTTTCCTCCTAATTTGATAATCTCTTGCTGTTGTTGACACGCGCTCTTCTCGAAGCAATGGTGGTTTCCAAGTAGGAGGAACAATTTGCCTCGGTCCAAACTATTTCATGACTCTACATGCATTGTGATTCTCGAAGACCCCAAAAAAGATGAGCATGGTCTGTGACCCAAATAGGGCCCTTTCTTTGTCTTCAAAATGTTCAAGTAGACGATCACCATATTGAATGTAGGGCTCCCATACAAACTAGGATGTTCAACGAAATAACATAATTAGCATGTATGAGGAAGTCAATGAATATCACCTATATGTATAAATATTTAATTTACTTTGTCCATTCATGGTGACTCATATTATCTTTGTCCTCTTGCTTATCAAGTTGTTCGTGGACAGAAAATGTCTTCAACAACAAATTAAAACCTTTCAACCTTTCATGCCACATCAAACATAAAGGGAAAGCAAACTCGATCCGGTCCCAACTCCACTCAATCTGTCGCCCTATCTTCATCTGAGAAAGAGCCTAAATCTGCACCATATGTAAAACCATTGTCTATCAATAAAAGTAGGTATATAATAAAACATGAATATCATCTTATGACAAACTACAGATATTACCTGTAAGGCTGAAATAGTTGAAGTGGGCTAGTAAGTGTTCTGGTCCCATCTTTCAATCTCGTTGCTCTGCCTAGAGTCCTATACAGAGTTGCCAAACAAGCTGGCCCCCATGCATATCTTTCAAATGTCCTAAACAACTCAAGAAGGTATCTGTTCCCCCTCGACCCGAAAGTATTGCTACAAATTTGTTGGGCCATTAAGCATAATACGTATGCACAAGTATAACGGTGTTCAACCTCTTCAGATGCCGCCTCCGGACATATGCCAAAATGGAGATGAAACCAGGTGTACTTTATTTGTGCCCCCATGCAATCCATAGGCTTGGTTGGGAACTCTCCCTAATAATTCATGACATACTCCTCTCATCTCTTCTACCCTCAAAATCGTACAGCCTTTAACTAGCCTTCCATCGATGGGAAGGCCATAAATATAGGCAACATCCTCCAATGTTATTGTCGCCTCGCCGAAGTTAAAATAGAAGGTATTAGTCTCGCGTCTCCATCGCTCCACCAACACCCATATAATGCCATGGTGAATTTTCATTTTACCAATAGAGGCCACATTGGGTATGTCACGCCCCGAGCCCGAGATTAAGCTCATCTTGAAGCATGACATATGCCCGCGTGGAAATTCAAACCAACATAATTCCACGAACGGGTTTTCCCATAGGATATCACCTGTGAGATTAAAAATTCATTAACCTGTATAGTTCAATCATAACTATCCATACATATAAACATCCATCAAATATGTAATCATGATAAAAGAGCGTAATCTAATCCACGAGCATAGTTAAGAGTTTAAGTTTCAAAGGTAGGAAGTAAGAAAGAAATACTAAAGTATAGCGGAACAAGTATTAATTAGGTTTACAATCCAAAATAAAAGTCTAAATCAAGTCTAAGTCTTTGGCAATCCATGCCATGGTCAAGGGAAATGGAGACACATGTACACTCAACACATAGATGTCTAAAAGACATCCTCTGGGGCCCACTCTGCTAGTTGTTGAGGAGTTTCCTCCCCAACCACGGTGATCTCCTGGGCAATGGCATCGAGGTGGTCCTCACCTGTAACGCCAAGTGTAGCACCATGAGACTACGCTAAGCAAAGTGAACAAGAATAAAATATAACATGCATATCAAACGAGTAAGATTAACAAGATAGATCATATGAGGTCAAGGAAATCTAGGCATACATGATGTCAAGACCTCGGACCAGGAACGAGCCAACCAAGGCCCTAATCAGGAGCCGCAAAGCGACGGGCCAGAAAATTTCGCCCGCTCACGCTGTTCCCCACAACTCTTGCAACTGTAATTTCAATTCACCCAACTCTGCTGGAGCCATTCTGTACGGGGCAACAGAAATTGGAACTATTTCTAGCATGAGCTCTATGGTGAATTCCACTTTCCTGACTGGTGGCAACCCTGGAATTTTTTCCGAAAACACATCAGGAAATTCGCACACTACGGGGATTTCCTCCACCCCTTGGGACTGTTTGTCCTCTGTAATGAAAACTATGAATATCTCACATCCGCTTCTTAGCAACTTGACTGGGGACAATGCTGAAATCACACTAGCTTGTGAAACCCTTTTCTCTCCATGAAATTCCACTCCTGAGGATGTCCCATCCAACTTGAAAGAAATGGTTTTGTTAAAACAATCCATAGTAACATCTTGACAACCAATCCATCCCTAATATGACATCGAAGTCATGCATGTCCAAGATAATAAGATCTGCTGGGGATGTAACATCACCTATCTTAACTGTGCAATTAGGGTAATATGTGGTACACACAACTTGTTTTCCTACTAGTGTTGTAACAGTTTGAATAAAGTCTAGTTCGCTAACAGGCACACCAATCATTTTAGCAAACACAGGAGACAAGAAAGAGTGTGTGGAACCAGGATCAAACAGTACTTTAGCTTCAATTCCACAGACAAAGAGTGTACCTTCTACTATGTTACCCACTGCGTCCGCATCCACTTGGTTCAGATGATATGCGTGTCCTTGTTGTTGAGGTCTATTCCGATTATGGTTTTGTCTCCCTTGTTGCGCATTCCTGTTTTGCTGAGGTGGACGGGCATTTTGGTTCTTAGGTTGTTGGCAAGGCTACTATTGCTGATTCTGCTGCTATGGCTGCCTTGGTTGGTTCTGAGCCACTTGTTGATTCTGCTGAGGTGGCCTGTTGCCCTGGTTCCTGTTGTTTGGGCAATCTTTCATCATGTGGTCCGTATGGCCACATTTAAAGCATCCACCTGTAACCCTGTAGCATAGGTGAGAAGGGTGATTCTTACCACAGTGTTCACATCCACCTTGCCTTGGGGGATTCTACTCTTGTCTTGACTTCTTGCCCTGATGGGACCTCTGCCCTTGCTGCTGACATTTCCTTCGATCCTGAATGATTTTGTTGTTAATATCTTCAAACTTGTAAGCCCTCTTGACCGCTTCTTGAAAGGTAGCAGGTATGACTACACCGGTAGCATCTCACTCAATAATGGGGTTGAGTCCCTCCAGAAATTTGATTATCTTTTTCTCCTCGGTGTTGACGAGCTCTGAGGCATACCGGGATAGTCTCTCGAATTTGGTGACATAATGCAGGACTGTCTATCTCTTGATGCGGGCTGGCACATATTTTTCAGTGAATTGCTCCTTGAAGGTAGTCCACGCGGTGTCATTTGCAATATTCTGATAGTCATCCTTGAGTGTCTTCCACCAAATATCGGCTAAGCCAGTGAACATGGAAGCTGCCAAATGGACTCACTGTCTGCCCATGCACCTGAAGAGATCGAAAATGTTCTTAGTGTGGGCTAGCCAGTCATCTGCGGTTAAAGGATCCTCTTTCCCTGTGAATTCTTTTGGGCCTCTCTTCCGGAAGCGTTCAAATAGTACATTCGGATCATTGTCACGGTTATTGATGACAATCTAAGGACCCGCTGGTGGAGCTTGTACGGGCTCTAGCCTTTTGGCCAATACTTCCAACAATTGCCTTTGTACTTGTGCTAATTCTTCATCTTTCTTGGCCATCTGTTCTTGCAATCTAGCCTGATTTTCATTGGCTTTTCTATGTTGTTCCATCATCATCTCATTAGTTTTCTATTGTTGTTCCATCATCATTTGCTTGAAGTTCTGGAATTGATTATCCCCAGATGGGCCTGCGCTATGAGCGTTGCTGCTAGAAGGATTTACGTTGGTGTAATCTATGCGTGGAGGCATTTTTGCTACAAAACCACTTATTAGTACAATAAAATATATCAAAGAAAGCGTACCCACAATCCCCACGCGATACTAACTAACGAAAATTCTAACGAATCCTCTCCACGTCCCTATGTTTCTAGTGTCTTTTAATTGCCCGACATATTTCTCGCTCTGATACCAACACCTGTCACGCCCCCGGATTGAGGTCCTGATAATCAAGTTCTTAATCCGGGGCCGCGGCACGGCGAACCCGCACGAGCTAATTATCTTCCCACAAGATTCCGTGGTGAGGATTCCAAACGATCCATCACAACTAAGCTATCAATTTCACAACTAATATCGATGTGTGGAACCATGTAGCAAAACAAAATCCAATGAATCACAATAATAGATAAGCAAGCTTTGCATCAAAAGGAGAAATATATTCATAGCATAACCCAATGTTAGTTAAAGTTGTGAAGATCACAAAAGTATATTAAAGTTATACATCCCATAGCAGGCCAACAAATGATAATAGAAAATTCCCAAAATGAACATCACTCCCCAAAATGTTATCCAAGCTCATGCCAAAACCCGATGTCTAAATGACATCGTTAGGCTGCCACTCCTGCTCCAACTGAGGCCCTACTGTCTCAATTGCATGCTCCGCCTCAACGGCTGCGAATTCGTTATTTGATACCAAACAAAAGAATATCAGACACGACGGTCTGGCAGGTGAATAAAACAGATAAGATATACAAAGTTTTATCAGTGTCATATTTAAAATCATAAGATGCATTTAAAAGAAACATAAACATAAAGATGAGTCAAAATAGCAATTTTTGTATAAAAAGGAAATTCATATTAAAATATTTCATACTGACTGATAAATAAGCAGAATATTAGCAACTCACATTTAGCTATATTCTCCTATTACCTAAGTAACAAGAGCACACAAATAGAATCGTTGCCTTACAAAATGGCCGGAGCAAAACCGTTGCTATGCAAAATGGCCGGAATAGAACCGTTGCCATACAAGATGGCCAGAACAAACAAATAACCATTGCCATGGCCGGAGCAAACAAACAAATGGTCCAAACTGCAGTTGGCAAAGCATTAGAGGATCCTAAGCCCGGTGATCAGCCCGACAAAGTGACCCAAGCTTAGTGGTGCCGATTAAAATCCAAAACGATACGATCAAACCAACAAAATACCTTTCAATCGATAAAAGGACTACTCTTGGCAAAGAACAAACGAACCATACGAACAAATCAGATGAGTAGTTAATCGATTATTCCAAATGTGGTGAACCACTCAAATTCATTTCAAAACGATGTATAAGAAATCATATAAATCTGCTAACATGGAATGATGTTGTATATGGTGGTTGATTAGCTTACCTAGGGTTGTCTCATCATACACTTAGTGTCCCCACGTCAATTTTGGAACAAAGAGTTCGATGCCACTGAAGATCTTTGGCGTTTGAGACGTGAAGTATATATCGAGGCTCGAATAGTTCCCTGGTAAATTTTAAATATCGAACAAACTTTCTAATCCCCAAAATTTCCGTAATACGAATGTCTGAAAATTCAAATTCCCATCATTCCACGTCAATAAGTCCTTAAAAGGGAAGGTCTGCACCTCAAAATATTGAAACAGTGTGCAAGAAAAAGCCTCGAGTCAGAGCCCGGGTCCGCTCGAGCGAAGCCTCACAGAAGCTCGCTCGCTTGAGCGCACATCAAGTTCGCTCGAGCGAGCAAGGTTCTGTCTCGCTCCTCGCAGACAGTATTTAGGTCTGCTCAAGCGGACAGCCCACTGCCTGGGCACCTCCAGTGCAGAATTCCTGTTTTCTTCACCTGAAGTCAAGTCTTCTTATATCCTTCCTTCCTAACTAGCTAAGCTCCTTAATAGCTCCAATTAATTCCATTCAACCACCCACATTGCCACCATTCCATTCATCATTTAAATTCAAAAGAGAGAAACAAATCCAAATCACAAGAGTATAAAGTATCTGAATGTAATTCGGGTAACCAATTGACAAGAAACCACATAACTCTACAAAACAAGATAGCTTGTAAACAGCATAATATAGAGATCATTCTTCAAAAACGTTTCAATACTAAATCACCCCCATGTAGAGAACACAATAGAATTATTAGAGTTACTAGGGGTGTAAAAAAAAACCGAAAAACCGTCTAACCGAACCGAACCGAACCGAACCGCGGTTAATAACCGTGTTTCACGGTTCGGTTACGGTTACGGTTTTTGAAATCGAAAAACCGCGCTTCACGGTTCGGTTACGGTTTTTATCTCGACTTACGGTTATTAACCGCGGTTAACCGTTGACCACGGTTCGGTTAACCGTATTCCCAAAACACACGGTTAACCGTATTCCCAAAACACACGGTTAACCGAACCGTTTCACTAATAAGAAAAAAACTTAAGGGCCTAAATGTGATTTTTTTTTTTTTAGAGTAACATATTATGCCATTCTCTAACTATTTTTTTTTTTTCACAATAAGTTTGATTAATAAACAACAAAATTTTCATAAAAAATTTTAAATGACAATTAACCGTAACCGAACCGTTAACCGCGGTTAACCGCGGTTCGGTTTTTAACGGTTTTTAATAGTTCGGTTACGGTTACGGTTTTTAAAAACAAAAAACCGTAAAACACGGTTCGGTTAACCGTTTTCCTAAAAACCGCGGTTAACCGAACCGTTACACCCCTAAGAGTTACAACTAAGCATTTCATTAAGAAGAAACAATACTTTCATAACAAGCATTTCTAAATCTGATTATTCACTTGCCTTAACTTCCCAAATGGATTCTAATCACGCCAAAGACTCTTCCACCCAGCCAAACCCCAATCCTACACCAAAAGCCCCATGGAAATCCAACTCAAATCCATAAAAATTTGGAAAACAAAGGAGTTCTCCAAGGAGCTCCTTGCATGCATGATAAAAGGCTTCCAGAGGGTCAAAAGAGCACATGGTATTAATAAGGTAGCAATGGCTTACCTCTAGATGGTTCAAACAAGAAGAAGAGGTTGGAGAAGAGGAAGAATCCAGCTGAAATTTCTTGAAAAGGATATCAATGGAAAGCTAGAGATGAGGAGAAGAGGAGGGTGTAGTTTGTTCTTCAATCTGGGCTTTAATCCTTTGACATGCATAGGAGAGAAGGTGAAAAGAAGAGAAGGACTCTCTTGTTTCGATTGTTGCAGAAAAACAGGAATGAAGAAGAAGAAGAAGAACCAATGTTGGGTTGGTCTTAAATGAATGGGTTTAAGTTGTGAGCCCCATTGGCCCCTAAATCTTCAAGGGCTTAAAACTCCTATATGTGGGTCTCAGATGAAGTCGACGAAGAAGAGAAAAATGATCATCGAAAAATCTAGTTTTCAAAAAGTTTATTTTCCTCATATTTTCAAATTTCGAAATTTATGCACAGATTTGGTGTAAAAAGATAGATTTGCCCTTTTTCTGAAAAAAGTGATTTCTAGGGTTCAAATGCAAACGGGGTGAATATAAAAGTTATTGGGACCAAAATAAAATATACAAAAAGATCAAAATCAATATTTTTCGAAATCAACAAATAAATTTCCCACAAGAACACACGTCACACGGGGTCACCCCGGACCCGGTCAAACCAGACTCAATGCGCTCAAACTTTCCCAAAGCGATTCAAAATTCTAATATAACTAAAAACTCAAGCTAATCGTCCTCTAATCCCACTTAGAGACTAATGACGGTTAAAAATAATAGTTAAAAATATTAAACCTTGGTTGGGGTCTGACACGAGTCTCATAACCCAACCCGATGTCTAGATGACATCATCGGGCTGCCACTCTCTTCCAATCAGCGGCTCTTGCTCCACCTCATGGGCAACGGGATCGACATCTGGCATCAAACAAATGAAATATCAGACACGACGGTCTGGCAGGCGGATAAAGCAAATAAAGTATACAAGTGTTTACCAAGACATTTATAATCATAAAAGTGCATTTGAGAACTAACCAGACATAGCGCTGAGTTAAAGGAAATCAAATTCTGAAACCGAATGATTAGTATCATACATTTAAAAAGACGCTGACATTCAAATAAAACAATAGCAATCCACATGGAGCCATGTTCTCCTATTATCGAAGTAATAAGAGCAATCAAAATAACTGTCACCATATAAAATGGCCAGAGCAAACGAATCATACATAAATAACCCAATATAAATCGGTCTTAAACAAAAGTTCACTGCGGAATGAATAACAAACGAACAAAGTATCCAAGCTGCAGTTGGCAAAGTATTTTAGGATCCTAAGCCAAGGGATCAGTCCAACAAGGCGACCCAAGCTTAGTGGTGCCAACAAAACGAAAATCTAAACAAAACATAAATCGAACCATATAAACATAATTCATATCAATAAAAGGACTACTCCGCACAAAACATAAGCGGACACACGAAGTCGAAACAGACGAGTAGCCTCACTGAGAGTTTATGACAAAACAAACCATACAAAGCTATCCAAAATTTATTTACACAAAAATATATACAATTTTCAAATCTGGAATGAGGTAATTAATTGCGTTGGAATGGCTTACCTAGGGCCGTCTCAATGAGCACTCAAGGTCCAAGTGTCGAGTTATAAGAATACATTTGATGCCGCTGAAGTTATCCGGCAATTGGAACCTCCGAGTGCACAGTGAGGCTTTGATAGCGTTCAAGATATTTCCTTGGTAATTCAAATATAAGTTTCTCCTTGTTTCTTCCCTAATTTCCATCATCGAATATGTATTCAAGTTCCAAATTTTCTTCCGAGCAAGCGTGGGTTTTCAAGCATAAATACCATAGTAGAATAGGTAGAAAATGCTTAGAAAACACAAATGGGCAGTACCCAGGCTCGCTAGAGCGAGCTTGGGCTCCCTATAGTGAGCCACCTCAGAAGATTGGCTCGCTATAGCTAGCCCAATCTCGTTATAGCGAGAGGGTCTTCTGGAATGGGCTTCTGAAGTGTGAGATTTGTGTCCTTTTTCCAAATTTTTGAACCTCCACTCCCTCCTTATCAAACAAACACTCTCCAGCACAACAACTGAGTTTCCCCTAGCCTCAATCCATCCTCCATTCAACACCAAACAAAAATAACTCATTCCATAATCTGATTAAATGAAGAATTCAGCTATTAACATAAGTAAACACAAAAATTCCAAAAATAAGATTTCCATCCTTGTAAAACAACGCAAAGACATGAATTCTCCATGTTATCATAGACAAACAAAATCCTGCAGAAAATCGAACATAGACTAAACACTAGAATCCTCATGAAATCACCCTTACATAGCCAAAGAAAATACATCAAATGAAATAGCATTTTCAAATCAAACTTTGAAGAAGAAACACAAATTCAATTGCATGCATTCCAGGAACAGTTTATTCACTTGCCTTAAATCAAAATGGGTCCTAAATCACTCCAAGAACTCCTTTAACACAGCAAGCCGCCAATCTACACAAAACCCCCATGAAACACACCTCAAAAATCCAACATTTTGAAAGAGAAAGGAGTTCTCCAAGAGAAAACCTTGCATGCATGAAATAGAGGCTCTAAAGGACTAAACAAACCCAAGGTTAAAAGAGGGAAGCCATTGCTAACGTTTAGAAGCTCTAACCAAAAAGAGAAGCTAGAAGAAGAAGGTGGTTCCAGCAGAAATCTTTTGAAAATGGTATAAGTAGAAAGTTTAGGTGATGAGGGAGAGATTGGTGCATTCACATCTCCATTTTTTGCCAAGGAAGCTCAACATGCAAAGGAGAGAAGATGGGAGAGGAAACTAGTCTTCCCTCAGTTTTCTAGATAATTTCAAAACAGGGCAAGTGAGGAAGAAGACAACTGTATGCTTAGTTTTACGTTGGGTGGGGAGTGGGCCCCACCAGCTCCAAAGTTTCAAGTGGCTAAAAACATTATTTGTGGGTCTCGGACGAGAGCGATGAAGAAAAGTAAATTGATCGTTGAAAATTCTAGTTTCCAAAAAGTATATTTTCCTCATGATTTGCAAATATCAAAATTTATGCACATATTTGGTGTGAAAAGTCAGTTTTGCTCTTTTCCTCAAAAAAAGGGATTTCTGGGGTTCGAAAACAGACAGAGCAAACATAAAAGTCGTAGAGTTTGATATAGCAAACCAAAACGAGTAAAAATCTGAATTTTTCGAAATAAAAGATTAGTTCCTCACACAGACACGCGTCACCTAGGCCACACCAGGCCGTGTCAAAACAAGCTCAACGACTCTCAAAATTCTCCAAAGCTAAGAAGAATCTAGCCAAACTAAAATCTAAGTTAAACAACCTCTAATCCCACTTAAAGACTAATAATTGGCTTAAACGACGCAAAGCACATCAAACCTGATGGCAAAACCACATGAGTAAACATGATACGTAAGGAATCAAAGATGACAAGTGCATAGACATACATATCATAACTAGATGGCAAACCACATGAGCTATATTCTCCCACATAAACATGTAAACATTGTCACATGAGAGCATGGCATAACATAACATAAACATGAGGTACCACTAGGAGGGATAGGGCCCAGAAACTCCATCGTGGACCTGAGGTACTAATCAACCCCCCATAAAAATACCATCTGCAGTGATCTATGAAAATTAACTAAACCCGCACCCAGCCGGTTCTAACTGGGCTAAGGTCGAAGCTAAGTGGTGCCGACTCAAGGGATAGAGTGTACATCAAATATCATGGGGTGACATAGCGTGAGCATAAACATATAAAAATGTAAACATTGACAAGTACATGACGATAATCATAAGTGCGTAACATGACATATCTTATGAACATGCATAGATACATAATGCATAAGGAAACATATGACGTAAAACAAGGGCACATGAGCTAAGCAAATAGACACGAGATAGCATGTACATACCATGCAAGAGCACTAGAAACGGAAATGAAATGCATGCATAAGGATTGTATACGGAATCAAGGATGCATGACAAGCCGATCCTAAGGTTTTGGAATACTCGTGGGTCTCACCGTCCAACAATGTGTAGGCTTAAGGTTTCCGACATCATTGGGCTACAAAAGAACCACTGGCGTTACATAATTTGGGACGCCAAATACCTTAAGATAACACCTTTGGTTCGGGGTAAAAGAAGACCAAAAACGAGTTTCCATGAGAGTGTACGTGTGTGCTCAAACAACACCCTCTAACATTAGAAATCCATTGGGCTTAAAATAAGGTTCAAGGATCCAATACTAAGGTCCAAAACTAGGTGCATAGTCACTTAATAATCATATTAAGTTGATTCCAAAAGAATCACACTTGGTTCACCTAGGTACGATATGGGTAGCATGAGTTATGGGGCTAAATTCATTGGTTTAAATATCCCCTAACTTTCCTAACATCTGATTATAAAATTGTGGACTAATAAATTCTACATTCCAAAAGCTTTCTAATGATATGTAGAACTCCAAAATCAGACATACGGATCAAAAGTTATGGCCTTTCGAAAATCTGTCAATTTGGTAAAGAATCTACCCAAATTCAGTTGACCGAATTCTTGACTGAATTTCTAACCCGAAATTTGACATAAACCATGATTTCTATGCCTGCAATTCTCTTCCAAAAGAAAATTTCTCTTAAAAAAAATCCTCTTCAAAAAAAAATTATATTTTTTGACTTTCTTCCAAATACTAGAACTTCTTAGTATAAAAGGCAAGCTAAAACCTTAAACCCTATCTCTTTCATTTCATTCCACCTCCATTAGCAAGAGGCACCTAGGGTAAGATCAGGATATTACAGTGTAGGCCGACCTGATGGACAATTTATTCTTGTCTTTCATTTAACTCCCAAAAATCATTTAAAGGGTCAGCTGGGATGCACTTCAGTGGGCCAAGTTCCTACAATTAACAAATACATAACATTATAACAAAAGTCTCTGGAGGAACCATCTGAAACGAATAGAATTATGATAAAGTTTAGCAATAACAACATTGACTCTACCCGCCCTTCCCATATCACTTTTGATATATGATTATCTTGATCAGTAAGGATCCGTTTATCCAAAGGACCAGGATCCATCTATCAATTATCCAATCACAACAAGCATAAAAGTTAAAAATAAAAAATATGGCATCATTAGCAGTTTTGAATCCAATTGTTATCAGTGGAGCCATTAGTTTATAAGAAAAGAATTGCAATAAGTTAAAATAGAAAACGAGAAGACCAAATTCCTGAAGCAACAAAATCAAATGTTATAGTACAAGAAATATGAAAGAGTCATTAAACATTACAAAATCAGGCTATAATGAAAGAGTCATTAAATATATCAAAATCATGCTACAAATTCAAAAGAGAAAAAAATTGAAAATGTCAAACACCATGTAAATGAAAAATCAACAGAGGTCCCATACCAGAAACTAATTTCTTCATATAAGTATAATGCAAAGAGCATATCAAGACAAAAGAAACTGAGAAGTCACAATTCCTAAAACAAAAGAATCAAATGCCATAGCAGAAAAAAACATTAAAGAGTCATACGTTAATAGGCAATGGAGGAAACATCGATCGAAAACTTAGAAAATGAGAGAGATGTGTGTGTGAGACGAGGGCAGCAAATTGAATACTAAGAGAGGAAGTGGCATTCATAAGACTTGCATTTTTTACATTAAGAGAGGCAGACAGAGAGTCGTTGGACCATTCTGCCTTGATAAGAGGTGTTAAAGAAGGAAATGTCGTTTCTTTTAGATGTTGCAAAGTGAGACATTGGGACCTAACGTTTAATGAGAATGGTTGCAAGACAAAAGAAGGGATATGTTGATGTGATGGAGACTCTGACCTGGCTCAAGGAGGGTTGAGAATCTAGATTTTTTTTCCAACCGTTATTCAGCTTTAAGGGATAAGAACTAGCTTAAAGCCCATGCGATGCACGAGTTAGATATCATGCCAAAATAATGAGTAAATATACGCATCTGCATTGACAAATGATGGCAAGCCAAAAAACATATGGTGTCAAGACCAATCTGCATTTCAATTAGCTTCAAGGGGCAAGTGGGTCAATAACAAATCACAAGACAAAAAATATCAAATTTGGAAATGCAAATCTTTTGTGAAATCCCAACATCCAAATGACCTCCATAACTCATATAAAATGTCATCACTCCAATTAGAGAGATCGATAATAAGACAAATAGGAAGCAAGACTCGCGAGGACCATGAGGCAACTTCCCTACAGTTGGGGTCCTAACCTTATAAGTTGCAAAGTGTTGTAGATGACAAATCAAATGCATCACTACCAAATTCATTAATTTCATTCATCTACACGGATTTCATAAAATGAAAAAGAAAATAGTCGTGTCAGATTCATCATTTTTTCAAGAACAGATATACTATTAGACATTACATATGGTTCTGCTGGTGGACAGTATACAAACCATAAACAAACAAGTAGGCAATGATCCAAGCTCTTTTAGAAAAATGAGAAAACAAAAACAACTCTAGCATAAATTTCCAGCCTTTAAAAAATAGAGACATGTAAACACAAAAAACTTTAATGATATAAAATACTATAATATTCAAAATAAAATTCATGTTCAAATACATACACAAACACTAACATTGTTCAAATTCTTCCTTGCAACTTCTTCTAAGATATTCACATGTCCGGTTGTAAGAAATGGCCCAACTCTATTCACCAAAAGCACTTAGAGTGCTGCCACTGATCCCGCAATGAAAGGATCTTTGAGCCCCATGTCAAAGTCTCCTTCCAACTCTTTAAACATACACATCCATCCTATCTTCTATGAATAAAAGAAATATGCCTCCGCCCCTATTTCAAATAAAGATCTATAGAAGAAATAAGAGTCAACCACTCCCATCTAAAGCCAACTCTCGAAGTCTTCTTCTAAGTCTCTAACTCGAGATGGGTCACCACCCTAAAAAGAATATAAAAAATCATCTCGTTATGTGCAAACAGTCCAACTGATGTTGAATTGACTTTTAACCAAAACATTCCAACCAACTGTGAATTGAGGCACACCCAAAATGACATGTAAATTCCGGCAAAGGAGATGCTTTCTGAAGATGGGTCACACCAGACTCCAACAACAGATGCTCGATCAAAACAAAGGAAATAGAAGAACAGAACTCGCTAAAAGAGAGAGGAAAGAAGGATTACCAGGTTCAGTAAGGGCGACTGCAACAACACCAAACTCGGAAACGCCCAGATTGCGAAACAATGGTGGCCAAAATCCCTAGTTGATCTAGACAACGGAGACGATTATGCTTTGTCGACGTCGAACGGACGTTGGGTGCCTTGCGTATTTGCAAATAGGTTGGCGAGGGAGGGGGATGGTGAAAACGGCTAGGGGAGAGTACTATGGCAGGTGAAAATAATGAATAGTTGAAACAGGGAGGGATAAAGGATGAAAAGGGTTTTTCGAGTTGCGCTATCGCTATATAAATTGCGAGATGACAACATAAATTGCTATAACACAACTTAATAACTTGCGGAATCGCAACATTTGTTGTGATATCACAAATAAAAAAACGCCTTCTTGCCAGAACAATGGTACAAACGGTACAGAGAACGTCTGGATAAAATAGCCAACTTTGGTAACAAGAGGGAGCAATCGAGGACTTTGGCTTACCGTACAGAAAACTTCCCTTGTTAAATTGACTTCCAAACGCTGAGGGCTAGCCATGCTGTGCGAGTAGCAGACCTGGCCTGCCGACTGTAACCTTCGCCTAGAACTGGCTTACCGCATTAGCTTACTGTGCGAGTGAGTGG
This sequence comes from Persea americana, assembly GCA_029852735.1. Lineage (NCBI taxonomy): Eukaryota > Viridiplantae > Streptophyta > Magnoliopsida > Laurales > Lauraceae > Persea > Persea americana. The sequence continues at coordinate 72,288,883 of CM056809.1, forward strand.
AGTTATTTGCCTTTGAGTTAAAAGCACCGTGCAGAGTGAAAAGTTTACAGGACTCCAAGCAAGAGAGCTCAGACCGGCATCTATTTTTTTTCAAATAAGAAGCGAATTGATCAGATAGCTCAACCATTGACCAGACAACCGGCAAATACAGAAAGACCAAGCTGGTGTGCCACACCTCCAACTCCAACTGGAAGTCAATTTAACAAACAAAATTGGGCCAACAAGATGGGTGGACATGGACCCAAGTAATGGTTGGTGAGGAAACTTCTCCAGTGGACCCCACTTGATGAATGGGCTAGATACTGCACACATGTAATAATGTTGGCACCTACCTACAAGTAGAACATTCTTCTTGGAGGGTAGACAAGAGGACTGCTTTATATTCTCGTAATCACCATGGAAATCAACTAACCTAACAGGTGTATGACCCATTTAGTGCTAGTAAGGGAGGCTTGTCTACAGTTATGACCGTGACAGAGCTCACCAAATGTTGGTAACCCTTTATGTGACCTACTTATGTTTGCAATCATAGTGGGACCACTCTAACATTGGAAGTGATAGTAGGACATATTTGTTTTCTATAAACAACATCAGACCGATCTAAGTTTGAAAATCATGCTAGGCCTATTATGAAATGTTTGATCATAAATTCATCTGTAGAATTATTATGCTAAAAACTTTCGTCTTGATTTTTTTTTTCTAGGTGGTGAGTGATACACAACCTGTGCTACAACCTACCTGCCAAGGGATCTATCGTTGAGCGGTTTTATGAGATGAGACACCCTTGCAACTGGGTTGCCTCTTGTTTCTCTGTTTTATACATTTGGGCCAATTTAATTTAGATGTATGCAGATTAAATGTTTACAGATTTAGATAATGACATAATAAGATGGTGCAGAAGATAACACTACAATAATATAATATCATAGTATAGTTGCATTTTTAGAAGTTTTTGAAGAATTCAGCAGATTCTGAATTGAACTGCTTGGCCATTGGCAGAACCATATTTAATTTTTTTCAACTTGATGTAAAAAACCAAATAAATTATAATGGAAATTCACATTTGTAATTTACATATCTCCAAAAGTGCAGAATAATAGACTTTTACATAATTCTAACAATGCCTTCAAGCATTTCAGTCTTTCACAAATTTTGAACATTGATTTGAGCAAAAACTGATATGTGTGAATGAGTGAGGCCACAAGACCATAGGATCCAGCATTAGTGTGCGACTCCAGATCCCCAGTCACATCCGTTACAAACTTATAGGCTTTAATGTAATTGATGCCTCAAACTCCATCATGGGCAAATGATTATAATTCGGACCATCAATCTTGAATCCTGTCCCCTCTAGTGACAAATCTTTAAATTTCACTTCAAAATGGGACTCTCAACCTACAATGTGAACATGATTGACAACGTTGTTAGCACCTTAATCTTGTTATCAATCAGGTCTACAACCAAACAGAAAGGGATCGGACTCAAGCTGAATGCCTGGATCATCATCATGTGGGCCCATAGTGGAGTTCTTAGGTTAAGGCATGTGAGACGCATCTCCTTAGGGCCTAATTGGTTAGGGGCATTTCTGACAGGAATTAGGCTCGCTGTAAATCAACAGATAACTCACGCAATGGTGAGGCACACCCAAGTGTCCATCGCACCCACGAGATTCGAGAAACTCTTTAAATAACACCTTAAGAATTTCTATATTATTGTTTAACATTTTTACTTGACAATTGCTGCACCACCCAAACAAAAATCTGAGGTCCGCCATTGGTGAGGCACCTCCGTTCAATCCCTTGCAGTAGGGGTGACGGTGAGGTACTAGGGTGAGTGTGTTTAGCTGTGACTATTTTTCAAACAAAAAAAAATATACATTCATAAAATTAATCACAGTGAAAACTAGGAAGAAATAAATTACCTTGTTTCCTACTTTCCTATACCACCTAGTCCTTATGCAGGTTGCAGTTGCAATGTCAAAATGAAGATTTCTTGTTTCATAGTCTTCCATATCCTTCCTATTTACACAAATAAGAAGTTTAAAACAAATTGCATGATAAATAAGGAAAGAGAAAATGGAAAAGCAAAAATCTTTAATTTAGAAAAAAATACTATTTATTTAAAAATAAATAGTAGTTGCATTAAATAAATAAATAAATAACCATTTGAAGATCAACAAGAAGCTTTCTGGAAAAAGATGACAACAAAGATGAAATTCTGGAAGGGGTTTCCTTCTTTCTTTGATCAAGAAAATAGGAGTTAGGATTTGGGACGATCACCTTTACCTCTAAATCTACAAAAACAAAAACAAATCACCAGGGAAAGCGATTACCTCGGATTACAGTAAGAGGAGATTGTATACGAAGAAATCCTGCCGTAACTTCCTCTCTCCTTTTCTTTTCAATGTGGTGAGGAGTCGAGAGGAAGGCCACGATAGGCACTGGGTGGGGCACCTTTTAATAAGAACTGAGAGAGATAAAATACAAGGAAGAGAGAGAGGAATGGACAGAGAGATAGAACGTCATGATGAGGAAAATAGAAAGCTAGAAAGAAGGAAAGAAGGAAAGTGATGGGATGGGACAGAGAAAAAGGAAAGAAAAGAGGAGTGACCACGAAAGGTGCAGACGAGAGAAAACAGGAGGATAGAGAGAAAGAGAAAGAAAGACGAAGTATAAATGGAATGGAAAAGAGAGCGAGAGAGGTTCAGTGGAATCTGAGCCCTGAAGAGTTTCTGAGGTTCGCAAAATCCAAGAGAGAGAAAGAAGTTCAGAGAGAGGAGAAAGAAACTGCCTGACGTTTCATGCACATGGAAATACCAACAGAGCAGCTACGTGCACACTGCAGAATGCTCTCTACACACTGTATTTTAAAAAAAAAATTAAAAAAAGTAAAATTTTTAAAGTACCCCTCTCCCTCTCCCTGCTCCGGCCACCTCTGCCCTGTGCCGACCCATCTCCCCGCCCTCTCCTTCTCCCTTTCCCCATCTCCCCCTTTCCAGCAACCCCATCCCTCTCCCCATCTCCTCCTTTCTCTTCCTCTCTCCCCCTCTCCCCTCGCTCGTTGTTGGCCCCAGCCCGAAATCCCTCCTCCCTCTGCTTCAAGAAGCCCCAAACCCTAAGATGATCGAGCATGCCCTTTGGGCCATCTACGCCCTCTCTGCCTCCACCTCCCGCCTCGACGGCGAGGGCCCTTTCCTCATCCCCCTCCGCCGCCGGATTCCCTCCTCAGCTGGCGGAGCTGATCAGGCAGGGAGGGCAGCGCGAGAGGGATGAAAGTGGGTTGCGATGGAGACAGAGGTAGGCGATGGGTTCTGGGAGTGCTGATGGGATGGGAGATGGCAGATGGAGGGGAGATGGTGGTCTTGCGCAGGGATGGCTGGGGAGGACGATGAAGGGGAGAGAGATGGAGAGGGATGGGTTATGCGCGTGCGTCAGGGAGAGATGGAGGGCGAGATGATGCTGGAGGGGAGATGGTGGTCTTGCCCAGAGAGACGACGAAGAGGATGAAGTGGGGATGAGGTGGGGGGTGAGACGGAGTGAGAGAGGTGGAGTGCAGTGAGATGCAGGGCGGTTGATGAAGATGGAATTGGTTCTGCGTGGGAATGATGGAAAATGGAATGGGTTCTGCGTGCGTAGAGGAAGATGATGAGAGGGAATGATGGAGTTGTTCTTCGCGCTGAGGGTTTCTGAGATGGAGGATGATGGGCAATGGGAGTTCCGAGATGGGTTTTGATGGAGGAGGGAGATGAGAGATGGGCGCAGGGGATGGAGGGCGATGGAAAGGGTGATGGCTGGGGATGAGGGCGGGTGGGTGCAGAAAGAATTGGGAGTAAGGATAGGGAAGGAAGGGGAGAGGGAGATGGGTCAAGTCAGGGTAGCAGCGGGCAGGGTCAGCGCAGGGCGGCTGCGGCGGGTGGGGTTGCCGGATCAAGGAGAGGGAGGGGGAAGAAAGGGAGAGGGGTAGTTTAGGTATTTTCTATTTTTTATTATTTAAGAAAAAATACAATACATGAAGAGCATTTTACAGTATGTAGTATTTAGGTAGCATCACCCAATACCAATTGATGTAACCTTCCAAGCATGACTAGTCATACAAATTAATGTGTTAATGGATGGACAGCCAAAAGGGAAACAAATCATTTATGGTAGATAAGAAAATAAATGAAGAACAAACTATGTTGGTGTTGGTGTTGGTGTTGGTGTTGGTGATGTAAAATCAGCTATACCCCTTACAATTTGATGTATACCATTTGATGTAACCTGCCAAGCATGACTAGTCATACAAATTAATGTGCTGATGGATGGAAAGCCAAAAAGGAAACAAATCATTTATGGTGGACAAAAGTAAATGAAAAACTAACTTAGGTTGGCGCTGGTGTTCGTGATGGTGACGTACAATCAGCTGTACCCTTACCCACACCATTTCGACGCCTTATTTGTTGAATGTCTTTTTCAGATGCCATATCCAAACGTGATTGCATAAAATTGTTTTGCCGGTTAGAAAATGGAGCAGAATCGCTTACTAATTTCTTGGAAGCTTGTTTTAAAATAAAAAAAAAACACTTGACAGGATTTTCGAAACGCGTCTTTCAACTAAGAATTGAGTGACATACGCTTTACAATCTACATTCTTCCAAAGCTGTGCCTAGAATTACCAACGAATGGAAATCATTTACACATATACATCAATGCAAACAAATAATCCCATATGTTTGGAAATGACTTGCAAAACACAGTGTAATCTTTCACTAGACTTAGTATTCACAATTTTTATTGGGATTTAAAATATAAAAAAAAAAACACTATAGACATGTTTTCCACCTGCAAATGATAATTTTCAAAATCAAGGGCACGTTTGGCAAAAGTCATCGTCGTAGATTCCTCGTCCAAGATCCGCGATCGCACGGATTTTCGTGTTTGGATCAACATGGATTTGAAGATGATGGAGAAGAGATTTCTTCTCTTTTGATTTTTTCTGGAATCAGACCCCCACTCCTTTGGATTTTCTCATTCCGCGCGATGAAGGATTTGCGGAGCTACAGTGCATTGAGGCGTTAATATTGGGCAGAGCGGCTTTTGCGTTTTTTTTTTTTTTTTTTTATCTCTATGGACCCCACAATCAAGATCTGAACCGATAATAGTGTCAAGAAGGTCCAAAACGGCCAGTTCACCAAATTTCAACCATTGATTCATCTTAGATCTTGAGATATTTGCATAAACATTTGAACCGTTCGATGGCAATTTCTGATATGATGTGGGCCAAAAAAGGGATTAAATCCGGTCCATTTTTTTATTTTCTGGTTCCTATGGGCCCCACAATCATGATCTGAACCAGTGGTTATTTCTAGGAGGTCAAACACGGCTAGTTGACCAAATTTCAACCGTTGATTATTCTTAGATCTTGAGATATTTGCAAAAAAGTCCAGGAACTAAAATATTAAATTTTTATTCTTGTGGGCCCCCTTTGCATGATCAGAACCGTTCATATTTTCTAGATGACCACAAAGTACTTTGAGGTGAAAGTTGAGGTCTTGATTTTTCATGGATTTTGGAAATTTTTATAAAACATATTTATAACCATTGAATTATATATTCTACAATTTGTAGGAATCCTCCCTCCATCCAAACATGGAACTCTCTTTAGGAATCTTACTAGAGGATTGTGGCCTTCTTTGGAGATGGAGAGAATCCTCTAAATAAAAGATTCTTCGTAAACGTGCCCTAACAAAAGAGTGCGTCAATACATGATACGTGTGATCTCTTGATGAGCTGGAGACTCCATATCCAATTATCACGATATATATGTACCTTTTACCCCCAAAATATTTATATATTTAAAAACCCTGTCTCCTCTTCTTTACAAAATCATATCCCACATCCAAAATCCTATTCCTCTGTCACAAAACCACCTTAAATCCAAATCTGATCTTTTCTTTGCAAAATCACCCCGTCTTCCTCTTCTTTACAAAATTACCTCATATCTTTCCTTCTTATCTTCTTTACATCCTACATCAAATATCCCATCTTCACAAATTCATCATCCATGCACCTCTTTCTATCTCTGCTAATTAGTAAAGAGTTCTGGTGTTTTTTTTTTTTTTTTTTTTATATGTGTGTGTGTGTGTCCTTTTTTTTTTTTTTTTGGTCTTTTTTGGGTAAGCAGGGGTAATTTTGTATTTGAAGAAAACCATCATATGCTGCAGTCATTTTTTAATGGTCATTAGCTAGGTGTTCAATTCAAAATACAAGAAAAGAAGGGGTCAAATTAAAAAAAAAAAAAACTAAATTTCAAAAACCACTTATCCTTTTTACCAAAATATCAAAAAGTTACTTTATCATGCCACTAAATGTTAAAAATCTATCTTCTTTTTTTATTTAAAAAAGGTTAAAAGGCTACACTACCATGACATAGTTTTTGTCATTTAGAACTATTTTTATTAGACCTCATCTTCTTTTATTATCTCTTGAATTCACCATTCAGTTTATTTCATTGGTAAAACAAAAAAACCTATAAGTGTGACCCAACAGAAGGGGCTTGCAGTTTTGTGGAAAAAGGGTGAGCTCGTACTGGCTCCCAAAAACATAAAATGCATCTTTATCGCGCTAATACGATTGGCATGCAATGTATTATTGATGTAAATGTGTATTTAATCCTCAGATTATCTAGAAATTCCAACCCGTCAAAAACCGGATTTGGGTCTTTATTTAAGCCCCGATAAGTAAATGAGTCAGGGTCCAATAGAGGAGAAGCTAATATCGAATTCTAAAATAGGAGCAAAACAATCGAAAGAGTAAAATCTTTATTGATTTGGTGATAGGCTATAACGCTTTTACTAAGAAAAAAAGTCTTGATTACCTAGAGAGATCGTAATCAACTGATAGAGGATTCAAATCAATGCAATTGGCAAGAAATCAGTACTTTTATTTATAATTATATCATGATATCTGTCACTACATCTTTTACTCCAAAAGTGTACCTCAGTTGGTCTATGACCACGGTTTGCTACTAGAGGTTTGAAGTTTTGAAATTGCGCTGTCACATTTGAACTACAGAGGATTTACCTGGCTCTTCCTGAGCCTGTAGAGATTACTCCGGCCCATTACAAAATATTCAGATATCCAAAACCTCTGTCTCCTTTTATTTATAAAATCATCCCACGTGTAAAATCCCAGTTCCTTTTCTTAACAAAATCACCTTTTTAAGTCCAAATCTGATATTTTCTTCTTCACAAAATCACCCCCTTCTCCCTCTTCTTTACAAAATTACCTCACATCTTCCACTCTTCTCTTCTTTACATCCTACATCAAACATTCCCTCTTCAGAAATTCATTATCCACCTCTTTCTATCTCTGTGTTAAGTAAAAAGAACAACTAGCTGTATCGTGAGTTCAATGTAATTTCGTGTTTTTTTTTGGTAAGCAGGGGTAATTTTGTATTAAAGAAAACCATCATATGATACAGTCATTTTTTTTTTAATGGTCATTGGCTAGGTGCCGGCATGGTGGGATGAAGTAAAAGGGCAAGTCAAAATACAAGCAAAGAAGGAGTCAAATAAAAAATAATTAATTCCAAAAATCGCCTATCGTTTTTACTTAAAAAGTTAATTACTTTCTTGTGCCACTAAATATTAAAAACTCTCTTTTTTTTTGCTCATGTCAACTAATGTGAAAAAGTCGTCTTCTTTTTAATTTAAGAAAAAAGTCAAAAGCTACCATGTGTCTTTTTGTCATTTAGCACTTTTTTATAAGCCCGCGTCTTTCTTAATTCTCTCTTGAATTGATCATTCACTTTATCTCACAAATAAAATAAATTTACCTATAAGTGTGACCCGAATAGGAGAGCATGCAGTTCCCTCGAAAAGGTAGAAGCCCATACTGCTAAAAAAAAGAGTGTATTTTGGATGAGCTTTTCCCAGGCATATCATCATCCATAAGACATAGCTGGGAAGAACCCCAGGATACAAACTAGCAACATTTCACAACAAAAGCTATGAGAATTTGCAATGAGTCTCAATAATATTGGATTAATTGAACAAATTAAGAATTTATCTCTAACTATAGAGTTTTTTATGCTTTCCTTGTTTGATTCGAATTGGAAAACAGGTTCTCTACATTCTAATGAGATTAGATCTCTTAATCCTAATCATACTGAACAGAAGCAAAGCCTCTTAGTTGCTTAAGAACTGCGAACACAAAGTTCAACGACGATTAGAGATCCAGTGGCAGTAATCAAGCCACAAATCCAACAAATTATACTTCATCTTTACAAAACCAAAAAAAAAAAAAAAAAGTAATTCATTTCAAACAATTATCCCATCATGAGGAACTGCAACTCATGCTGAAACCAAGCCAGAATAAATTGGGCTAATACTGATCATCTCACAAGGTGGCCCTCGACCTCACCAACACAACAAAACACAACCAATATCTGACCTGACTCAACTGACCAAAAATCAGGTTGAAAATTGCATCTGGCAGACCAAGAACTGGGTCAGCTCGGGGGCAAATTCCACACCCATACAATTATGAAAATACACACACATTCACATTATATTCTCATGATGCATTCAAACCTGAATGATTATGCTATGCAATATTGATCGTTCACCGGGAACAACTTCATCATTAAAACCAATGTGTTCACTGAAGACAACAATTCAATTCTTCTTCTTTTTTGTCATTTCCATTTTTTTAATCTTTTTTCCAGACCTTATCTCAAAAACAAAATTCAGCCTTCTTTAGACCCCCGTGGCGGGCAAACTTCGAAGGGGAGTGGATGGAAATCGGAGATGAGCTCATTAACAACAAACTGCAAGAGATTATCTTATATACAAGTTGGTAAAAGAAGCATATCCCAGCAATTGCAAGCATCAATTGAATGTCCTTCCAGAAAATCCAACCCAAGTGCTTATTGCTCTCCTTCATATCTGTCAAGAAAATAACAACATTTAAGTGAGATTAAAAACCAACCCAAACTTTTTTTCTTTTGATCAGTATATCTAAAGTCAAAAGGAAATGCATAAAATGAGGCACACCTCAGTAGCTGACTCAATTAATGGGAGGCCACATGTCATAATTCAATTTTTAGAAGCAATAAAAACAATCTGATAAAGAATGTACGGACATCATTCTTCCGGCCTCCTAAGAATTGCCAGGTACATGAGCTAATAATAAGACCCTTAAAGCAACTACTATCATTTTTTTCCCTTGTCAATAAACAACTACTGTCGTCAATCATGATAAGATTTTACTGATATAGGATTCTAAAATAGGAGCAAACTGTATAAAAAGTAAATCTTTACTGATTTACCAAGATAACACTCAAGGTAAATCTCTACAGAATCTACTGACTCATTGAGACTAGACAAGGTAAACTACTAATTTATCCTCTTAATAGACTGGTAGAGCATGGGCCTCCTCTGGTACATGACAGGGCCCGTTGGATCTGGGTCATGGTAAAAGCCTATTATGGTGCAGTCCCTCTTGGGTTACATCACAACATGATCAAGGAGTTGAGATTGATTGACCCAATCAACTGTGAACTTTATTATCTGTAAAGATTGTATGAGGGCTCTGATACTATGTAAAATATTGGAGATTTCTCATTGAATTGTTGCATGCCCCATTAACAACTAAACAACTGAAAATATTAAAACTTGAGGGGCCCATTATTTATATCCAAATCTAATAGAATAAAAGCTAAAATGGCTGGAGATTTGGAACATCCAAGATTTCCTTGCCTTTGAAAGGAGGATCCTTAAAAAATTAATTAAGAAAATCAGCCACTAAATTTATTTTTTCTTTTGCTTTTTTTTTTTTTTTTTACTGGCAGCCTCTTAATTTCTATGTTCTCTTTCAATTGAGACTTTATATTGGTATCCAAATCTGACTTAGAAACAAATTGAGATAGAACATATAGTGTGAACTAAATGGAGTTTCAAAACAGTGACACCAAACCCCCAGAGTGCTAATAGACCTAATATTCAAAATATCAAAGTGGAGAGAAGAACATGGATGAACAAAATGCAATACATTTCATGCCTAGATATTTGTAAATTACAGGCGATACCTTGGTATCCTGAACTCTGCAAGGACTGGATAGATGTTCTGAAAGGCAGTGTAAATCTCATCTCTCAACTGAAGGATTAAAAATCAAGGGAACCATCAGTTTAAGCAGTACACACAAAAACGGAAATAACATAATAAGGTTCACAGCAGAATAAATGCCACGCACCTTTGCACCTGTAAGAACAATCTTTCCAGACTGAAAAACGAGTAGCACAATCTTCGGTTGCTTCATCCGATACATTAATCCGGGAAATATCTCCGCATTATACTGATATAAGCAATACAGGCCACATTTAATTATGATCAAACACTTATAAACCAAGAGCAGAAAATTTTCTCTGTTTCCAAAATGCAAATGAGCCAAACAGTTCATATACTGTTGTTATAAGCAATCAATATGCAGCCTCATTGAAAATACAAAGCCTTAAGAAAGACTAGAATGAATAATAAAAATTTTGCTTTGTACATAAAGCTAAAACTATCAAGACAATTCATCTTAGCACAAGAAACAACTTGAATAAAATCTTGACTTACAGATATGAAAGCTGAATGAGCACTACATTCAAGGAGTTCAAGTCTTATTGGAAATTTGACATCACAAGAGCCAACTATGTTCTGAATCTTGAAGTCCTTTAGGTCACAGAGACAGAATTTACCCAAAAAGAGACTTGAGAAAAGTAATGACACAGGAGGCACTAGCGAACCAGAAATACCATTTGTTCTTTTTTAAAGCAACATATTCATTTACCTTAAATTTAGCAGGATACCCAAGCTTCTGAACAACACGTGCATACTGGATGACAAAGATATCATGTTAGATAGCAATTCTTTGAACAAAGCATCCCGTTCAGATGGGATTCAGATATTCACATGTTTATCTTTCTGTGATAAAATTCCAAAGCAGTCATCGAGATATTTTTTAATGACCATACCTTCCTTGCTGCCAGCTTCGATTCTTCCTCAGTCTTTGCTCCGGTACAAACCTGAATACAAGATAGATGGCTTTCAAACTAGAATGCTCAATATCACAACTTAAAACTGAATAGCAAAAGCTTCATTTAAGGAAAAGTTGGCTACTTTCTCCACACAAACCCATGCTTTCGACTCAAACGTTAATTAAAAACATAGAAAGGCTCTTGAATGCTAAAAGCAAGAAATTTGATTAAATGTCAAACGTAACGATAAATATGAACTATTTACGAATTTCTGCAACATCCGGATCGTAATGGAATAAACCAGCATCAATTTTTGTACTCTTCTAGCTGAGTAGTAACTTAGTTTGCACCTAGCACGTTTAGCACTTCAAAGGAAACTCATTGCAATCCATCAGATTATAACAACTCATTTATGGTGAAATTACAATAATTATTACAAACATCCCCTGGTAAGGTATCAAAAATAAAATAAAAAGAAACAATCAGGCCTCACATCAGGACCATCCTGAGAACCTCTTTGGCAGGTGAAGTGTCTAGCTCAGCTTTGGTCAATCCAAGCCATTTGCATCATATGTCTTAACCTATACAGCCAATGGCCCAAATTTTACCAACTGGAGTGATTTATACTATTGGAGTTCTGTTTTAAAAGCATTACTATGCTCTTTAAACATGAACAATCCAGTACAATACTTCGTGCCACCCTACAAGGTGGGGCATGTGGTGCAAATGGGTTGGATCAACCAAAGGTGGGTGGTCCTACACCGACCAAACAGGTGTTGGGTTGGGGCAGGTGATGCAAATGGGTTGGAACAACCAAAGGTGGGTCCTGCACCAGTCAAACAGGTGTTGTGGATGGTTGTGACATCATTACCTGATCATTTCTATAAAATAAAATTACTAGTAACATGAATCAACATCCGAACACAGTGCAGAGAGGAACACTGCGAAGCAACCTATCGGAGTAATATCCTTTAACCTCTAAATGCTTTATGCTTAGCAACCTTATCAGAGAACTAACATTTGCAAGCGCTTGTGCGACCATTGTAGTCTGGTAGTTAGTACTTTCTTCTTCAAAAATGTCATTAAAATGCATTCTCTAACTTGAATTTCCGAAGGCCTTCTAAATAGGACAAAGTTAGTGAAATGAAATATCTATACAATAAATTTACTATTTTCTTTTCGTTGGTGGTTGACTGTAGTGTAAGCATATTGTGAAATGATGCCGATCAGAGAAACAGAGGACACAGGCAACAGTACCAAAAGTAAAATGGAAAGATCATAAATAAATCCTAGATGGTAAATCCTGAAAACTTTGTCGAGTAATTGTGGAAAGGAGCAACATGGCTGACATATTCCAAACAATTTGACCAAATCAGTGCCCACAGATCTGGATGAGAAACTTCTATGGCACTAAATATTAACATACCATTTTTCCAGATGCAAATATCAGTGCTGTGGTCTTGGGTTCCCTTATCCTCATGATAACAGCAGCAAAACGCTGTAAGAGCGAACACAGAAAGCAAATTAGGATCTACAAGCTACTAACAGAGGATCTATGCAGCTGATCATCAGGGTGAACTGATAGTATTTTTTTTATTAAAAATGCTTATAAATTGAAGGTTTATGTTCCACCAAACATTCCATACCCTAGGATTATACTCTGCATTACGGGCATGCAAAGCTACAGCCTTCAAATCCACCTTGCAGTCCAGATTAACCGTTGATACAACATTCCTACATATGCAAACACCACCACATATGTTATCAAGAATGAAGTTCATGTGAACATATATTCCCTTTAAAGATCTGCATTAAAGAATAAGATACATAAAGGAAACACCCCTAGTTCTAGACAGCTCAAAATAGATCATGCAAACATACGCTAGCAAATTTCAATCGATCAAATTATAAGCCATGGGTAAAACTAGCTGCAAGCAAGTACTCGTATGTTCTGAAGTCTGAACTGGGTGATGTGTCTAACAATACAATTTACAGTGTAAACACTGCAACCCGATTTGACTATTTGAGTGCTTAGATAAAAGAACAACAATCTCAGCATGCAGCCCAAAACTCAAACACATTTCAATCTATCACTTCTTTTTGAAATGATCTTCCTTTAACATGTTAGACTATATAATTACTGTGCGCATGACCTCAAAGAGGGTCAAGAGGAATATCAAAACTCACAAAGGCATTCTAAAACAGTTGAGATAGGCCATGTTGATGGCCATGATGCTGTTCTCTTTACCTTTTGTCCAACTATTAGAAACATGGGTTTCTGTTTTCTCATATCTTGACTATAACACATAGACCAGACGACCAACCATTGAGATAATGCCAAGATGGAGACGTCGAAAATGACGACGATTATGAAAACGGCAACAATGACAAAAACGATGACGAATTCGCCTCTGTTGCATAGTGTTATCAAGTAGAAATGTTTTTCTTACCTACATTCATCATTAAAGAACACAACTAAATTAAAGACAGACTTGGTTTTCACCCCCATAACATCACTAGCATCTCTGCTTTGTTGATATAGTCCAAATGTAGAGGAGATACGCATAACCCATATTCACAAGTCTCTTCTAATTTCATTCACATATTCTGTCATTCCCTTTAAGGGGTTCATAGGACACATTTGTGGAACAAAGATTCCAAAGTGCCACATCACATTTAAAGACAATCTCTTAGAATCTTGCAATGGCATTTACTACAAACGCAAACGCAGCAGATATCAATACATTGTTCTATTTCATCATTAATAATAAGGAATCCTCTGTGAAAGATCCGGGTATTTCCAATTCCAATCTTCTGGCAACAAAATATAGCATCTCAATTCTCAACTCCACCGAAGAAGAACAAGTAAACTTACTGGATTGTGGGAACAATGCCATTGCCAGATGGATGTTTGGGAAGATCCACTGGTTGGTTGCATCCCAAGCCTTGATAGGCCATGTGACCTCTCAGATCTTTCAAGATTTTAGGGTTTACCAATTTCTTTTTTTTGTGTGGATTGGGGGAGCGGGAAGATTTGAATAGGGCTGTCTTTTATGGGTAGAATTGTGAGGGTTTGGTGGTGGGATACAAAAAGAAAGAATGTGGGGGAGAGAGAAAGAGACTGCTGGGACCTGGGAGGGTTTTTGTCATGATGGTTCATGGTATGGCTTGGGTTTTATAGGAGTGACCGGCTAGGGAGGAAACTAGTCGGTGCTTAAATATGGAAACGGGATGTTGCCGGTTTTCCCGCTATCTAGGAGTTGAGCTGCGATTTCCATAGGTCTGTTACGGTACTTTCCTTTGGAATTTCTTAATCCTAGTCTGACTCCAATTGAGCATAAAAATTATTTTAAGGGGTTTGGGATTTAGAAATTTTCAATGACTGTGATTTTAGCTTTTTACGCTGATAAAATTCAGAATTTCTTGAACAGAACATAATAAAGAGAAATTCCAAGAGGACAGCCATCAAATCACTTTCTTTAAATTTTCAAATTGAAGAATTTACGGGAAAAAACTTGTCAGATGACTGGTGCACAAAAAATGACTCATCAGATTTTTATAGGTAGAAAAGGCCCTCTCGTCACTTATTCTGTTTGTTTTTGCTTTTTAGTTTGAGCATCAATATCGACGCTTATTATAGTAATTGAGTGTCGTTATCGGCACTCGACACAGGTTTGTGACTCGGTCAACGTTCGGTCGTCATCTTCTTCTTCTTTCTTCTTCACCTTCTTCTTTCTCCATCTCCCCACTCCATTTCTTGCACAATCCACTATCATCTCTTGCACAATCCACTATCATCATCACCTTAACTAATCTAACTACTAACTACTCACTTTCCTCCAACCACCGCAACTAATCTCTCTCTCTCTACCTTCTAAAACCCTTTTCTCTCTCTCTCTCTCTCTCTCTCTCTCTCTACTTGTCATCTCCGCTTCTAGATTCTTCTTCTCCACTCTCCTTTTTATAGCGAGAGATTGAGGATCTAATCTAAGGAAAAAGAAAAATAAATGAAATGGTGAGGAAGAAGATGAGATAGTACAATTTGAAGCGGCTCTTGAAGGAGCATCCGAAGAGAATTGCAAGGATTAGATTGGAGAAAAGGAAGAAAGAACACGACAATGGTGGAAGTGTCAAGGATGGTGAGAAACTGAGTTAGGGAGATGGATAAAGAGGATGGAGAAGAGGAATAAACAATAGGAAGAAGAAGATAAGAGCATTGACTGAAGCACAAACATGTGTTGAGTGTCGACATCTGCTCTCAACTAAGAAAAATGAGCGTCAAGCTAAAACGAAAACAAACGGCAAAAGTGAACGGGGGGGGGGGGGGGGGGGGGCATTTTCTTTCTATGAGAATCTATTGGGTGCTGTTTTTGTACATTGGTCATCTAACAGGTGTTTTCCTATAAATTCCTCATATAAGTTTCAGTTAGAAATTCTTGTGAAGAAATAGGCCTTAAGTA
Organism: Persea americana; assembly: GCA_029852735.1. Lineage (NCBI taxonomy): Eukaryota > Viridiplantae > Streptophyta > Magnoliopsida > Laurales > Lauraceae > Persea > Persea americana. The sequence goes on from CM056809.1 coordinate 72,304,345, forward strand.
TTCTATGAATTTTCATTTTCGCAAAAGCATTTACACCTCTTTTTATAGAAAATAAGATTTCCAATGATGGGTTTCATGTATGGATAAGTTGAGTCTAGTGTGTATCATATGAGTCCACTCTTATTTAAAAGGGCCTACCATTATTATATTATTTACATGATCTCACAATGATTATGTTTTTTTAGGTGTAACTACCTTAAGATTTGATTTGATTGTCCTCAAATTATATTTTGGTGATTTAGCAGTCATCTTCTTATACAAGTAGATGGTGTATAGCCTATGAAAAAACATTTTTAGTTCTAAAATACTAAATAAGGCTGAAACTTTTATAAACATTTGTTAAATAAGTAGTTTGAGTTGGAATAATTGCAAATCAACATTACAGATATTTACTCACGTTTTTTCGCCCTATATATGGATTTCTTTCTAATTAATTACTTTATATATGAATTTATATCATGATCAATAGGTTTATCATTCAATCAATTCATGCTTTTTTATTAACACAACTATAAATTGTATCATTTAATAAAACTATATAGGTCACTCGGCCATTTCATTTATTATTCTGAGTTTTAAAAAAATTCTCTCTCTATTTTTTTCTTTTATTTTGAAGGACTTGTATGTCTTTTAATTATAATATGTAAGAATGAATTTTATATTGTTAATGTCATCGACTGTTTTCCAATTCAAAGCGAACACCTTTACTGTTGATATGATATTTTGAAGCTTTACTCCAATTAAAAGTTGGATCCACTGTTAAATTAATTTCATGTTTATTTGGGTTGTAATAAAACTTTTACATTGGCTACCAACCTACCGAATATTACCCTCCTTTATTCTAGCTTGGAATCTATAGTAAAACTTATTTATTCTGCCTTGGATCCACTATTAGATCGCCATACAATAAATAACATTAAATATTATTTATAATGCATGAGATTATGTTAATCATGTTGTATATCATATGGACAATCTGACGGTTGATCCAATCTCATTGGAGTTAAGACATTTTATGACATCCCAAACACAATAAGGGCATTTATTTTGTGCAACTTAATTTTTTAGTACGCAGATCCCATCGCAAAGTTCCACTCAATCAACTCAGCATTTCTCCAACTACTAGGATGATCTGGACGTTTTTCGTGGCTTGCCAATCAATGACTCTTTGAGTTTGGTTGGCTAATGGGCCTCCTAACATACCACTTCCAAGTGGATCTTGAATTTTTGTAATGGAACTCCTCTTGGCAAGCTCTCAAGAGGAAAATGCCATTTATAATATAAATCAAGCATAAGATAGTTTTCTGTTTATATAGAAATTCATAAAATTTTATGGTCAATGAGGTTCCAACAAAAGAATATTAAAGGGATGTAGGTTGAATGAAATTAAAAAAAAAAATAAAATTTGTGTAACTATTTATCTATAGAAATGGTAAGGAAAAGTGAGGCTTTTCCATAGAAAATTTCTTTTAACTTTGGTGTGAGCGCTATTCGAAAAAAAAAAAAAAAAAACAGAGAGAAGCATAAAAAGCAATATTATTTTTCTCGATATATGTAAAAAAATATTCTTGAGAAAGGGTAAAATATACACTCTTAACTCTGGTAAACTCATGAAAACACTGGACAGGCATGCCCATGAGTAGGAGGTAGAGACGTAAATGGAACTTGACTTTCTAGGGACTGGGGTGATGGCCAGGTTTGTGTATATTTTCACATCTTTCCTTGATTCATTTTTCATTAAGTGAGAAATTATTTTGGACTTTCATCCTTGTTTTTTTCCAGTTGTAATGATCTTCTAAGAAAAACAAGCCTTAGTTTTAGAAAAACAAGCCTTAGAAATCCAAGGATCCAATAAGATGAAAAAATGGGCCCTGAGTTTTTTATAGTCTCGTGGGTCAAAAGCCCAGCTTAACAACCCCATAACTCATAAGCCCAGCTTAACAATTCCGTTCTAAAGGCACTCACTATAGATTCATGAACTGACATCTTTGATAAAATGTCTGAATGAACTCTTATTACATTCCTTCCTCCTCAAAAATTTGACATTTGCACATCTATAATTTCTTTTCCTCCTAGAGACAAAATCAATCGCCAAACTATAAGAATCTCATGACCCTCACCAACTTCATACATCTTGCTCTAAGTCCACTGATCATAGAGCTCTGTTACAATCTCTGGCTCAATGTTGTTTTAGGATCCCAGAAAACTCATACCTTCCTTTCCTTAAACACACAAAATTTGCAAAGCCAGTAGAAACTTACAACTTTTTTGTCATAAAATTCACCATCTTCTTTCAAAGAACCAGACACGGTGGAAAGGGACTTTATCAAACGCTTTCAAATGGCACATAGCCACATACCTCATATAATACTACTTCTCCAATCCCCACACACATCCCCCATATTGGCTGTATCACTTATACAAGATTTTAGAAATTCGATATCTTCATTCACTCCAGTAGAATATATATATATAAATAGAAAGTAGAACCTTAAATAGATGGAAGTAAGACTATAGCTAGCAACGATAACAATAACAACTTGAAGAAGCTAAAAAGAAAAAAGAACACTACTACTTTCAAACTGTTCCACCATAGGCTCGGATCACCTGGCCATTGATCCACTCCCCTGCATCAGTGGCCAAGAACCCAACAATGTGGGCAACATCCTTTGGCTCCCCCATTCGACCTAGGGGACACTCATCCACCACCTTCTTCACATCATCATCACCCATGCCAGAGAAGAACATATCAGTCGCGATAGGCCCAGGTGCCACACAATTCGCGGTTATCTTAGTACTCTTCAATTCCTTAGTTAGGATCTTTATCATGGTCTCCACTGCCGCCTCGGAAGCCGCATAGGCGGCGAACCCTGGGGGAAGCCCACCCACAGTAGAAGAAGAGATTGATATGATCCTCCGCCCACCGCCGCGTGCTAGGCGGTTGGCGGCCTCTCGACAAGACAGGAATGAGCCCTTGGTGTTTACACCAAAGGTCATGTCCCAATCCTCTTCCAGTGTGCGCACTAAATTTGGGTATTTTGAGTCAAGACTCCGGCGCAGTTCACCAGGATGTGTGCCTCTCTGCCAAATGCTTCTTCAGCACGGTCGAAGAGGTTCTTGACTTGAGCTGAATTGGCGACATCGGCTTGGACTTCGATAGCAGCGCGAGTGTGAGAGGAATGCATAGGCAGTGAGTTTATTTCTGATGCAAGGTGATCAGCTTGGGTTGCATTTGCGGCATAATTGAGCGCAAGGTTTGCACCAAGGGAGGCAAGGTGGAGGGCTATGGCGTGACTGTAAGATCCCGGTCCCACATATTTATTATTTTATTATATTTTAATTAGATATTATTATTATTTTAATTGAATGTATTTTAGTTATTTAAGTGGGTAGGATTAAGTGGGGCACATGTTAGATTAGATGCATAGATTGATGAGTTGGGTTAATGGGTAGATGGCCTGACCCATAGTTTGACCCAATGACTTAAGCCCAGTAGTACTCTTTTTAACCTAATATCCTTTTTAACGAAACCCTTCTTATCTCTCCCCACTAATCTCTGCAACTCCTCCCGGTTATCTTCATCTTCTTCCTCTTTCAACTTCCCAAGCCATACCAGCTTTAGAATCCAGCCATCAGAATCAAGATCAGAGGATACCAGCATTCTTCGTTCAATCTTCTTATCTCAGGTAACCATCTCCTCAAATCATTAGGAGTAGATCTATATTCTTAGGTTATCTTCATATTCTTTCCAATGTTAGGTTTTGGGTAGGAATACCATAGATCTGTTCATCTGAGCATTCCTTTCCCATATTCTTTGTCAGATCGGTGGTAGGATTATTCTCAAGCGCTGTGGGAATCGTGGTTTGGGTATTGGTTAGGATCTGTGTATTTTTCTTCAACCCCGGTAAAAGGCAAGTACCTAATCATGGTTTATAAATTTAATATTTGTTTCTCTTTGATTGGCATGTCACTGCATGTAGAAACCTTTAATGCCTTCTTTTTACGATGTTATTTGTTTTAGTGATGAGATCGTCTTTCAAACTTCTGTTGCCATGACCGATCACTGTTTGGATGCCAAAAACCCTTTTCTTTTCATCTTCTGTAGACCGTGAGACCACAATTTCAAGTGGCTGTGATATCAGGCGGAATTATATGTTGAAAACAGTGAATCTGTGATGGGTTTACACGGTTTGGCATTGTCCATATTTTCTGCCATGGAACTCGAGTGGGCCACCCGATGACCGATCCGGTCCGTGGATCCATAGGAGGACCCACGGGCGACCCTAAAGAGGCTGGACCCGTAGACAGCGGACCCCATTTGGGCCATCATCTTGTAGCTTGATCAGCAGGGGGCGGGTTTTAAGGGAGAAAATCAGTTTGGGCATCAGGCGTGGTGGGACCCGCCGGATGATTTGATTGCAGATCAGATCCCTGCATCTTGTAGAGGGGGCCTGAGCGACCATATTGATGGGTCTGATCTTGGGTCTTGAATTAGGGGGCCCCATTATCCGAGTGACCAAAGTTGTTGGCGTCGAAGTTCGGTTACAGAACTCGGTTCTGTTGCAGAACTTGGTTCTGTGAAGGACTGTGAAGGAGGTATGGGAAAAAGAGAGTGATGCTGACGTGGGGATAAGAGAGGTGATAACGTGGGCAAAAAGATCATGATGCTGATGTGGGGATAAGAGAGAGAATGGGGATAACATGGGGATGATGGAGTTGTAACAGAATATACAGAACATCCTTTTGACTTTTAACACACTTGGCCCATTTATATTTTAGAATTAAATAAAAGGCCCAATTGTTTTATAAATTCAAATGAGAACCTTTGATATATTTTGAATGAGGACAATAGTTTTAGATGAGTCCTTAGGTTTTTTTTTTCTAAAATTCTAAATTAGGGATTGTTACTTTTTATTATTTTATGCAAATTAATTTTAAATGGATTTTTAAAGTGTTAAAATTATATGTTTGTACTTTATTAATTGGATCATTGGACTGCGTAAATACTGTCTGGGCATACGGTATCTTACTAGCATGAGGTTTAGTGCTTAATATGACCTCGGGGGAATCCTAATGGATTCGTACTCAACCCATCCCTATTGGAAAACCCTTAATTGGGTCTATGCACCATTGATGGAAAAGTGATGCGTTGATCTTTTATCCATTAGAGATTCCTGTGGTTATTGGGTACGAGACCTTACGTTTGACCTTAGGATTGGCTTGTGATTATCCTTTGACATTCGGGTTTGCATATATATAAATGACTATTCGAATATGATATGAAATGTGGAATGGCAAATACTTTATTTTGACTTATGATTTTTGTGTCGGAGCATTATCAATCAGGTCTATTATGAATATATGTTTATGTGTATATGTGGGTCATTTTATGGACGACTGCAGATCGATATATGGACGGTTGATCACCGATGTGACCGGATCACTTATAATCCGCTTTGATTATGGACATGTTATCCTGATTTTGTTTTGATCGGTTTATTACCACCGACGTTATGGACGGGCTTTCCCGATTTATTTAGGGTTGACCACCCACAACGGGGACACTTGTCACCGTGTGATTTTGTGTTGCTCCTTTGTGCCATTTGGTTTTATGTCATACATTCGTTATCGTTATTATATTTGTCATTATTTCGTTATGATCACACTTGTCTATATTCTGCTCGTTATCGTATTAAATTTCAAATTATGATTATGTTCTTGCTATTTACTTTGTAATATTTGGTGCATAGGTACTGAGCCCTACTTTACCCAGGAGACGGAGGAGGATCAAGCGTTTCAAACGTTTGAGCCAACTGTTGAACCCGAATGGGATGCCGGAGATGGCTTTGGAGCCGTCTGAACCAGCACAAGAGAGAACGTCATCTTAGAATTATATTAATAAACTTTCTTTTAGTGTAGAGACCTCTTTTAGAAATTTTATATTTATGCAATTTTAACTATTAATGTTTATTTGATTTTTGTGTTGGATTTCATTATAAACATTGATTACCAATTGAATAAAGCTTCCGCTGCATTTAATGAAATTTATTTTGACTCACCACATATTGAAATTTTTTTTGTGGGTCCACTTTTGGAAGCTTGTGTTGTATTAAACACAGGAATTTGAATTTCATTTATTTTTCACGTTTATCCCTAATTCTTATTTTGGGAGACGTGACAGTGACCGATGCCACGGGAGGCACCGGTGACGATTGCGACCCGGCCTGTGAGAGGGAGGGTGGTGGCTGCTTGCTCATTGTTGCTTGATCCGGCCATGGTTGGGGAGATCCGAGGTGGTGAGGAGGTGTCTTTTTTAGTCTTTGAAGACACTGTGAGATAGTGATCATGTATTTTAAAGGGATCTTTGGTGTGGTTGGTGTGTTATTTTAAAGGACTCGGATTCAAAATATATGCTCATTTGACAGTTTGTTCTTCTTCTATCTTTGCATACAGTCTCAGTGTACCTGTGCGATGCAATTTTCAATCCAATCCGTCCAAATTATTAATCACTTTCTTGAAGGTGGGCAATCCAGATTTTGGAAATTTTGGTTGATGTACGGTCTAGATTGTCTGATTATTGCTTATAAAATGTATGGCAATCCGAGGGTGCTTTGTAGGGTGTGGTAAGGTGTTGTGGAGGATAATTCCATTTGCCATCTTATGATCTATTCGGAAGGAAAGAAACGAAATGATATTCAAGAGCTCTTCTTCCTCATTAGAAGTTTTGATATCTAAAATCACTTTCAGAATTGCGAAATGGGCTTTGATTAGAAAGGAGTTCTCCGAGTTTTCTTTCGATGATATTCTTTCCAATTGGAGAGCTTGCATGGGATGTTGCCTGTGTAAGGAGAGGAGATATATTCCTTGGAATCCCTGTCTTTATGGAGTTTTAAAGTTTAATGTGAATGGTGCTTCAAAGGGTAAGTCAGGCCCAGCGGGGATTGGAGGAGTGCTTCGCAATAGTAAGGGTGATGTCGTCCTTATGTTCTCCAAGCATGTTGGTGTGTGTGACTCTAATGAAGCGGAGGTGCTAGCAATTTTGGAAGGTCTTAGATTGTTCTCAACAAGATATAGTGGTGCCCTTGTATTAGAAAGTGATTTTTCAAATGTAATAGCGTGGGTATATAACCGAAAGTCTAACCGATAAAATTTTCAATTCCGCTTCAAAAAATTTAGGGAGATTTCAGCTCGCATTAATGTTTCCTTCCGTAATGAGATTATATCCGCCAACTCAATGGTGGATGTGCTAGCAAAGCAAGGGGTGGATAGGATAATTCCTTAGGTGGGTGTCATCTTGTAAATGGAGTTGTGACTGGTGCTTCTCTCTTGCACCTTCCAACTCCTCTTTTCTTTAAGTTTTGATGTACTCTTTTTTTCCTTCTTTTAATCAAATCTTTGTTACCGTTTTCATAAAAAAAAAAAAAAAAAATGGACAGTTGTAACAAATAAAAGCCCAACTGTTAATACCATCTAGGCAGAGCCATGATCGCTGGAAATATGTTTATGGATCATGTGATGCGTATGTCTCTCTTATTTTATTTCATTTAAGGAGGTCAAAAGGGAGAGTTTTTCGGAAAGGGAGGACAGAGGAGCATCTTTTCAGGCGTCTCGAACTGGTTAGGTAAAATCCTCTGGAGACCGTGAGTAGAATATTTACAGTCCATCATTTCATCGCAGGCAGCCTGGCATACATGTGGGAAGGAGCTGCCCGTTGTGACATGGCAAACCCTGAGTGATACACTCACAGTCATCATGCGTAGACCCACTTAGAGGATCCCGATTCACCTCAGGACTCATCCTCTCTGTCAAATGCATCGAAACTATCGATTTGTTTGAATGGTCGTGATCTGTCAATTGATTACACAGATCGAGAAGAGTTGATCAACGGTGGATGCGCTTCAAATATTGGCCATTAGAAGGTGAAAATGATCAACTCTCTTGATTAAAACGTGTTGAAGAGATTGAAAAGGTTCACATGGATGGCGATGGGTTGTGTTAAAAACAGGCACTATGTCATGAGATGCTCCCATTATTTATTTATATTTTCGTAGAAAGAAAACTTTTGTTAGAATAAAAAACAACAACAAAAGTCAAAAACGATAACTAGAAACAACAAAGCAGATACCATTCAGAAAATGCAATTTAGGGCCCTCCCAACCCACAAGATTACCCATCTTATAAGGGTTCTTGGCTAAATTATAAGCAAAACCATTAAGACTCCTGGAAATGCAAGCGAAAACAATGACATCAAGAACAACAAAAATCTCTTTATTGTCTGTCAAAATAGTATGGGTAGTCCAATTCGGGAGCCATTGATCACTTGAATCACTTCTAATGGAGTTGCTCCTATTAGAGATGGGTTCGATGGTGGGTCTATTGGGTTCAAGGCATTTAAGAATTTTCAGACTTTACCCTAAATTAGATTTGGAATGGGTTCCGGTTTCGGGTGCACTTGACTCCCTCGGTCCAAGTTATATAATTTAAAGATTATTACATGTTTTATGAAACACTGATGTAACACAATTGGTAGGTCTTAATTTATAAGATTGTTAGGTAACAAGTTTGAATTCAGCCCTTCGCATGGTAGAAAAAATATTTTTTTTTTATTTCTAAAATAAGAAAATATCAAACCTCACCTGACCCATACCTATCATGGGTGGGGTCTATTATGTAAAGAAGTAAACACGTCACAGGTTGGGTTGTATTTGGGCCGGTCTATATGTCAGAAACGACCCAGACCTCATTTACCTTTATTCATCAAATCTAGGATATGGTAAGACTGGCGGACCCAGAATACTTGTTCACGTGGGGCGGATAATTGTCAATTGAAAAAGGAAGTCATTCTTTTGTTATACTTTCTTCACATTAATATGGCAAAAGAGAAAATGTATTGCAAATTAATTAAAAAATCTACAGTGGTAAACATTTAATTGTAGTAAAATACAAATTTATAGAAAATTTACATCAATGTGAGAAAGATCATTGTTTAAACAGTCTCCCAACACTCTTAAAAAGTCCTTGATATTTGTTCCCTCTTGGTTATTGCTCTTGGGTGTTGATTGAATAATTTCTCAAGATTTTGCTCCCCCCCCCCCCCCACCCCCCCCAAACTGAGGATTCAAAAAAATCTAATACTTCCTCCTTTTCCTATAAGAAAATTTGGAATCTTCCTTAAACTTATCATCATCTTACTCTCTTCCCCAGCCTTCCTCACCTTAATCATTCTAACATTACTTGGTGTTTCTTATTAAAAGTTCATCACCAACTCACTTAAATGAGTTTTCATAAAAAAAAAAAAAAAAAAGAATATTTTGTTGGCATTGCCCCAATAATCCCTGAATCCATTCACAACCATGCACTAAATAGCACATCAATGCAATGAAATCAAAAGAAAAATAGTAGGATTCTCTCTAGAATTTTAACAAACAGCTAATGTCCACATCAAATCATCCATACTCAAACACAAATTTGGAGATAATTATGCATTATAAGATATCCACAACCCTAATGAAATCAAAACCATAAAGTAAAACACTTAAGCTCATGAATCCTATTCCAAGCATGAGAAACACAACTTTAGCCCCTTATAAAAAAAATCACATCAAGTAACTCAACTAGGCTAACATTTCTACAAGGACTTTCATTGAATAACTAGTTATCAAAACACTACAAATGTATAGAACCGGCTTAGAAAGAAAGAGTAAGTTATAATTTTGAAACCACTACAAAGAGAGAAGGGACTGATGGAGGAGAAAAGAAGTTGGAGAGATCTATACTGGACCAAAGGTGGAAAGAAGCTCTTAGAGGGTTTTCTTTTCTGTAAGGTGGGGTGAGCTTTTTCACAAGTGGAATGATGCGCCAGGGGTGCATTCCACCCTTTGGGAGATTCTGGATCTGATCTGGGCGACCGCCCCAGATGGTCATAACCTGGGTCCGCCCCTCTAAGACATCGGCCAAGAGCAGATCTATTTAACATTTGACATGTTTATTTGTATAAAAATGCATGAAATTGGAATTGATTGCTTTTTTACTTCCTTTTTTAAAAGAAGAAGGAGATATTGAAATCGTGTACTTTTGATGGGACCCTTGCCTTTTCTTGTCTAGATAATGGGACCCTTGCCTTTTCTTGATAATGGTTTTTTGTCTTTTTTACTTTTTGTATAAAAAGTGAATGGTTTTTTGTTATTTACTACCCAACCATCACATGTAGTAATTCATTTCTCACCTACTTTTGATTTTATTTTCATAAAAGGTAAAGCTGTTTGATGCTTATTTTTTAAAATCCACCTTTGATCTTCATTTTTAACCAAACTTGACATAAATTATACGTGGTCAATTGATATATGTCCTTGCAATCATAGAAGTGCTAAGGTTTAAGCGGAAGTTAACTCTTCATTACAAAAGGGCTTCAATTAGATCATTATCATGTACTAAGTAGGATTAATATTTGAGAATTTCTTTTTATCCCACGGGCTATCAAAGGGTCGGGCCATGCCACTTAAAAGGGTCTTGCAATTTAAGTTTATTTTAGCTAATCATCAGCTCTAGGATATGGTGAGACATCAAGGAAATATCATGTTGGTGAGGGTTATGGGAGAAGCAAACTATTAATCTCAAGAATGCTTCCATCAGATCATTATCACGTACGAAGTAAGAATACCATTAAAGAAGATTTTCTCCCATAAGTGGAGCTATCAAAGGGCTCGGCCCAGTGGGTCAAAACTCAAAAGGTTCATACAATTTAAATACACTTTTATTACTACTTTAAGTTGGGCCGTCAAAGGGCTGGGTTGGGGTTTGCCTTACATAATGGGGGTTAAGCCCGGGCTAAGCCAAAGCCGTCAGCGAGCCTACATAGCTAGGGGTGTTTATGGGCCGGGCCGGGTCGAGGCATATCCAAGCCTGGCAGACTTTAGAAAGAGAGCCCAAGCCCAACACCGGCCATAAAAGTCAGGCCCGAGCATACCATTTAATCAATTAGGTCGGGCTAAACAGAGCTTTCTACCAATTATTTGGAAAATATATACTAAATTACAAGGATTCTTTAGGTGGGCGGGCTGAGGCAAGCTTTGGGCTGTCCATCACTTAATCCAAGCCCAGTCCAAATACTAATCAGGCCAGTTTATATGTCCAAGCCAGCCCAAAGTGGGATGGCCCAGCCCATGAACACCCCTAACATAGCCCAGCCTGAAGAAGCAAGCATTTCAAAATCAGGCTTTGGGGTTGGGGGTAAGAAAACCCTTATTTCTTGAGCTTTGGTATGTCTCGTAGCTTAAATTTCTTCTTTATAATATTCGTGACTACTGCTTTTGTGACCTTGCAAAAATCCTCTCCAGAACGCATTGATGCTAATATATTTAGTCATTCTTTTTCTTTTTTCTTTTCTTTTATCTTCTTTTTTTAGCTATGTTTGAGAGACTGGTAGAGGAGTGATGTTCTTCTTTTCTCTCACCCTCTCTGCCCCCTCCCCATCTATCTCCCTCTCCCACCCTCGCTCTCCCTCAGACCTCCGCGTGCTCTCCCTCTCCCTTTCCCTGTCTCTCTCTCCTTCCCTCCCTCTCCCTCCCTACCCGCGGCCCGCTCTCACTCTCCCTCTCCCTCTTAGTTTAGGGTGGGTGAGTGTAGAAAGAAGTTGGAGAGAGAGAGAGATTTTGATAGATGTAATTTTTGGTAATTTACCACATTGGTATATTCGTCATAAAAAAATTGTAGTGTGTGGAAAGAAATTTCTAGTATGCATTTAGCAGCTCTCTTTGTCTAGACCAAGCTACCCCTCTCAAACGATATCACAAGTTCCCTTATCTTTTTAACAACAGAAAAAAAAAAAAAAAAAAAAGTTCCCTCATCTATCTTTCCATTTTTTCTATCTTGTATGCTATTTATTCGGGATCATCCTAGCACCAATCCATCCATGTGATAAAGAACCATGCATGTGTTCAGATTGCCACAAATTTGAAAGTCAGTATCTTGAATCTACAGCCAAACATTTCTAGTTTGGAATAACAGACAGTATTAAGGCAAGAGTCATGTCTTTGCATAGATTATTATATATTGAGATTGATGATAACAAAAATTAGAAAGGAAGTGAAAATTATTGAAGCATACTGTTAACACAAATGATGGAAGATGAAACAAGAGAAGCTCTATGTTGAAAGAAGAGAATCTGAAGATCTGTGTACTCAATTCGTTTTATCATCATCATATTTATTCATATCTTCCAACTGCAGTAACACTCTTTCCTTTCTTTTGTTCAAGATAAAGTGAACTGTTAAATTTCTAGAAGTATAGCCCACATGACCACACAAGTACATAAGGGCCTAACTGGACGACCATATATAGAGTGCTACATATTTATATCAACTATCTCATGGAGATAATTTAGCCTAAAATAATATCCGTAAGAAATCCTATAAAGATGGATCAGGGGTTACCACTCCTCCCTACACCTATACCTTGATATCCCATTGATATCACGTAGGAAAGCACAGCAGAGTATAATAAATCCACCATAATGGAAAACCATCGACACTAACGTTATATGTCCCATTTGGATTTCTGTAAGTATGGCTCACATGACCACACAACTAAATAAAGGTCTGACTGGACGACCTTGTATAGAGTGCTCGATACTTATCAAATATCTCATGGAGGAAATTTAGCCTAAAAAATATCTCTAATCTTGGTAGACTCTTGGATTTCTAGAAGTATAGCCCACATGCCCACACAACTTGGTAAGGGCGTGACTGGATGACCATGTATAAAGTATTCCATATTTATCAAATACCTCATAGAGATAATAATTTAGCCTAAAAGAATATCTCTAATTTTAGTAGGCTCTTGGATTCCTAGAAGTATGGCCTACATGACCACACAACCAGATAAGGGCCTGGGCCTGAACTGATGACCATGTATAGAGTGCTTCATATTTATCAAATATCTCATGGAGATGATTTAGCCTAAAAGAATATCTCTAATCTTGGTAGGAATCATATTTGCTGACTCATGAGATTATCTAAAAATCAATTAAAGACTATTCCACAGTGGGGAGGGAATATTGAAGAAATCCTATAAATATGGAGTAGGAGCTACAACTCCTCTCTACATCGATACCTTGATGCCCCATCTATATCACTAGAAAAGCATAGTAAATCGTCAAGAACATAAAGCCGCACACACATGTTTGGTAACATGTGAGAAATCCATAGATCTGATGGTTTTTCACTACCATTGAAACAAGGATTTCTCACTGGGGATTTGTATAGTTGATTACTTCACATTGATATTGGTGTTTATCGATGTATATAGCTGAGAAAAATAAAGTTTAGTGTACAAATTCACTTAAATGAGGATTTTCAAATCTTATGGGGGGTGGTTGTATCTCAAAATCCTAATAAATGAAGATCTCCATTCGCACAAATCCTCATGAATTTACTATTGCCAAACATGGATTTACGACAACTTTAGGAAAACCGAAAATCTTTTCCCCTAAGATTTGGTTGCCAAACGTGACCTAAAGGAGATCCGTGTGTCACTATCATTCTTATGGAGCCAGGTGCAATTTATTTTATGAGATTTAATTACAATTATTCGGATCTAACCTTATAATAGTGGGTCTAGTTATTTTTTCTGTTAATCAAGTTAGATTAACATGAAAAGCTTCAAGACTTGTGTTGATGAGCACAAATGAATTGTGGAAAAGAGAGAAAGGAAAAAGAAGAAAGATATGAGAAGGATCATGATATTGTGAGATAGGGGTAGTTTAGTCCAGACAAAAAAAAATCATCCCCTCCCCTATCAATTTTTTAAAATTTTCTCTCACGAATGAAAGTTATGTTGGACGTGCTTTTTTCATGAAAAGCCTTGTAAAAAAATCACAATATGGAATTTTTATTATTCAAAATTTCTATTTTAAATGTGGGTTTTATCTAAGGTTGGGAAACTAGTGTATTAGACTAGTCAAGTCTAGCTCTAAAATACTGACTGAGAAAGTGTCGACTCAACCAATCTGGACAATCACGGTTTTTTTTTTTTATAAAAAGACATTTTAAATTATTTAAAAATAGACCAGATACTCTTAGAATTTAGATTTACATGTATTAATTATAGTGAATTTAAATTAGTAAATGTATTACATTTAAATCAATCATTGTTAAATTGCTAACTCCGTCATTAGCATCATCAAAGCCCTGTTCCAACTAGGTTAGGGTCGGTTACTTATTTTCTACTTCTCCATCTCAATTTATCTTCAGTCAAATCCCTAAGTTGCTAACTCCAAACCTCAATAATTAATTACTTATGTTTGGCACAACCAGACTTATCCTATGTTTAACATGGTCTTTCATTAAAACGACATGACTTGGAAAAGTTAAAAGTACACTCGCCAAGTTTTCTAGAATAGGTTTATCCCTTATGTCGCAAATTCATTTCATTTCTACCCTACATATCTCATTCCTTTTTTATTGACATAACTATAAATACAATTGGAAGATTTCTAAATAAGGCCTAAAGCCCTTTTTCCTTATTTCAAAAAATGACACAAGTTTCAAAACTTTTCAAAGTAGTCCCAAAGTTTTGTAGGAGTTTTTCAATTGATGACATTCGTCCATTTAAAGCTATTTCCGGCAAACTTTTCCCTCAATTTCTTAAAATTACACAAAATATCCTTCATTGAAATAAAACTCTCATTCACTTTCTCTGTATTTTCCTCATTTCCTTCATTGGTGTCCCCTCAATTAGCAAAGACAACTATTAACCCCACGACAATTGGTTGTATATAGTGGCTGCTGGAACCATGTCACGACTGTTGATGAAAGGTAATTTGGGTATTTTAAAAAAGTCTAGAAAGAAAAGTCACTATAAAATATCTTTAAATGACCGGACGTCCTTAATTGAAGCTTTACTAGAAAAATTAGGGACTAATTTGAGAAGCTTTAAAACTTATATCCTTTTTTGAAATAAGGCAATAACTTAAGGACTTATTTAAAATTCTCCCAATACAATTTGATGTTTTTTAGTTATTCTTTTCTCAATATTCTCTATAGCACTTTTTTATGACATCAATGATTCTTTTGTGCCACAAAAAAGGCTTTAGTGCAACATTTTCGCGATTTGGTACAACACTTGTTCGAGTTTAAACGTGAAATTCATACAAACATGCCTTTAACTATTGATTTTCATTTTTAAGTTTTAAATTTTAAATCTTTTTCATTGTTATTCGTTTGTTGTTCATGCGGGGATGAGCATCACAATGTTTTTCAACTAGTATAAAATTATTACAAGAATCATTCATTGTAATTTACATTATTCACTTATTCTAGACAAATTATTCTTAGAGGACGTTTGCCTCTTACCCGTGCAACATGAACATTTACATATGTAAACTTTACATATGTGAGTTCCAGCGTCACGTTTGTTTGAAAGCATATAGTCGGATTTGATATTGTGACTTGTTCCAAATGTAAACAATGCTAGCACAACAATCCATGCTCAGCACAGTTTGTCCATGCATTATAAAATATATATTCGTACATTATGTGGAGGACCTCTTTCAATCCATTAAATAAGTTGTATAAATGAAAATAAAAAAAATTGAGGCGGAAAGGGAGTATAAGAGATGCACTTGAACAAAAGACTTATCAAAAGAAAGGGGTAGAGGTAAAGTGGAGAGTAGTGGGTGGTTTGATGAGATAAGGGTATGAATAGGTAGTTACAAAGAAAGAGTGAAGCATTCTAACAAATAAAGGTAACCGTTAGCCAAAATCATAACCGAGAGTCAAAATTAAAGCCAAAATTCTTGGCTTTAATATTGATAATTTGTCGAAATACGGTAATATTGAATATTTTTACATGCTTTTCAAATGTATTAATTGTCGCATAGTAAGTGATCACAAATGATGAAATGAACATTACACACTTAATTTATGCAAATGAATGCAAGAAAATGACCTCCTAATTAGGGTAGTCAAAGGGCTGGGTCAAGGCGGGCCTAGGCTACCAAAGTCATACCCTCAATATATACATGTGGGGTCAAGGGTGGGCCAAATCCTCAAGAAGACCGACACTACCTAGGCTCTTCTACTAGGCCCATTGTGGGTCGAGG
Organism: Persea americana; assembly: GCA_029852735.1. NCBI lineage: Eukaryota > Viridiplantae > Streptophyta > Magnoliopsida > Laurales > Lauraceae > Persea > Persea americana. Next base: position 72,320,444 of record CM056809.1, read on the forward strand.
TTGGGCCTAGGGACTAAAGAAAAGTAAATCAATTTTTAACTTTTTTCTACACTACCACCTAAGCATTTAGTGTAAACTTGATATGGACCTTCCTCTTTTTATTAAGTCTTGGGACCGTCAATGGAATGCAATAAGCAACATGATCCGTAACAGAAAATAATGTGATGTAATAGGGTGATGGCTAATTACTATCCAAGAGAAAACTATTTGATAGTATTAATAAATTTTAATCTTTTAACTCAGTCAATATCAGACCCTTAATGGAATGCATGCCATTGGATTCTCAACAAAAAAAATAAATCTTATCGTCTCTCTAAAGAATGCCATTGAAATATTTTAGCACTTTGTTTTTTTTATGCTATCTTACATCCAAGAGGTGGCCATTAGAGTTGAATTTGACTTTTGTGAGGATAAACATTAGACCAAATCGCTAAGAAAAGCGACCCAATGCTATTAAGTACTCATATGAGAATTATCTATAAGTATTACACTCAAATAAATCTACTTATATTTTCAAATAAATCCACATATACAAAACCAATATATAAACAAGCTATTGCAAAAAACAAAAATAAAAAATAAAGAAAAACAGATAAGAATAATGCATTGCTTATTTACATAAAACAAATCATTTAAGAATCATATAAAGATCCTAACATAAGATTCATATAAAGATACGAATAAATAAGAAAAATAGGAGGGTCAAGCTCGGTCGAGTATGGTCCAAATGCATTCCTTAAATTACATATAAAAATATTGTCCAAGCCCAGCCCAAGCTCTCGTAGTTAAAGGCCTTTTGAGAGGTGGGTACCCTCATTGAAGGGCCCACAGCCCTATACTACACAAAAAAGAAGCAATTTCCGAAGACGAAATATCGCCGAGAACGATATTTTGATGACAGTGGTGGGGACTGGAGAGAGAAAGGGCGTGGTCCCCCACAATTATTTGCTTTCCGGGCAGCTGACCGAACTCATCCGGGCAGCGGGCAGATGCGCGCTTCCCAACAGAACCAACAACACACAAAAATAAGAAAACAAAATCTCTCACCTAATAAGGAAGGGAAAAAAATCGCTCCTGGTTTTCGCTCTTCTGCAAATCAACGGTCAGATCTCTCTCTCCCTCTCCCTCTCTCGATTTCCTTCTCCACCAATCATTTCTCGATTTTCTTCGTTTCCTCTTTTGCGATTTCATTCCTGGAAATCTCTTTCCGTTCCTCTTTTCCTTTTCCGCGGTCGTCTGATTTTGGGAATTCCCGATTTCAGAATTCTGCTCTTCTTCTCCTTTCTTTCTTTTCCTCCAAGAAGGTATGATTTTTCTTTTGCTTGTGTTTCTTCTATCGTGAATTTGGATGTGTGTGTTTTTGGTTCAGATTCCTTTTCTTTGTGAAAGATTTGATCTTTTTCGCCTTTTCTTTTTACGTTTGAACGGATCTTGCGATTTTGTATCTGGTTTTTTTGTTGAAGATCGGTGTCGTTTGGTTTTTGTTTGTGCCGATTTTGCGGGATCTCGATTCGATTTCGTGATTTCGGTTTTTTTTTTTCGTTTGATGCTGTCTGGATCTTTTGGTTTTGGTGGATACGGTTTTAGGAATTCAGATCGGTTGTTTGATGCGGATTTGAACGTTGGATTGAGCTCTGATTGCGTTTTGGGTTTTCTTTTTTATGATGTTTTGTTCTTGGTGGTTGGTATGCGTGATGATCATTCTTGAAATTATTAAGCGATTAGGTTTTATTTAGATTAGAACATCTGATAGTTGGTTCTGATTATGCTCAGGGATTAGGAACCTTCATGGATTATGATTTAATTGGTGTCAGGATCTGTTATTTTCTTGATTATGCTTGATTGTCTATGAACATCTGATGCTGTTTTGTGATTGTTGTGTTGTTTGATTCGTCTTACTGAAATCTAGTGGGTGGTTTGAATTATGCCACACGATTAGAGAAATTTATTTATCTTGCCCCTCAATTTCTTCATCAGATGTAGTGCTTCGATCATGTGTCCGTTCTAATAACGGAGAAAAGGAGGATTGGTGCCAGTCACTCGCAATTAGTCAACCTTAAAAATATAGTTGACCCAATTTGAGCCTATTTTGAGAAAGATTAGTAATTGGCCAATACTTCTTTTTGGCCAGTCGCTCGCAATTGTTACAGCTAATGATAAAGTAGCGTCTTCGCATGGTTCCAGACATACAATGGTTTATTATGATCTTGGGCTTGGCTGGTGATTAGGTAAATATAGAGCGTCACTTCAAGTTTCTTGAATTTGGTTCAGTTGGGCTTCGTTTGGATACTGGATAGGTAGTACAAATGTACAATGGCTTGGTTTGTAAGGGTTTTAAATTTTGTGGTCATGGACTAATGGTAGACTTGAGTGGTGTTGTTGATTTGTGGGGACGGCCCTGCAGATTTTATCTTTTGATTGGATATCTACTTGGTATAATTCCAACATACAATGATTTATTATGTTTTTGGCTGATGATTAGGTATGATTCATTTCCCCTGAAGATTAGCTCTTCAGTTGGGCTTTGTTTGAATACAAGCTTATTGGATTCATGACTTTTCAGAGTTTGGAGTTTTGTTGGCTAGGCCATGGAATGACCATGCTTGATGGAAATTTAGGGTTGGTCTTTTTTAATCATTTCTAATTGAGTCTCATTGAGTTTGGTTGCTCAATGTTGTATCAAGCATCTAATTAGACATGACGAATAGAAAGCCAGTCCATCTCCTGATTGGGGATTGTTATTTTGAAATGTTAATGTTTAGGCAAGCTTGAAGCTATAGAAGCCATGAAAATGGACTAACTGCCATTTAAGGATGGTTGTCTAAGGTCATAGTTCTGTTTAGACCTATGTAAGGATCCTAAATAAACATTTATCGAAAACTGCTTCTGGAATGATTAGAAAGGATGGAATCAACTTATGTGTAAGTTTTTTGAATACTTTATCATAGAGATTTGGCTTCTGATGCAGTTTGAAACTACCAATGATTTGCACTTGATCGGTATAAAATTCTGGAGTGTATCTCTGATTGCGTGAGTTCTTATTCCTTTTTAATTTCATAAATGATATTATGTGTTTGATACATGGTGTGAAACTTCTGGTTATGTTTCACAAGCTGAAAACCATCTTACCATTCAAAAAAAAAAGTTGAAAACCATCTCTAGTTTATGAATTTTGATTATTTTATACTTTTGTTTTAATGATTTAAATCGAGTTTTATGGGAAACATTTTGAATCTTTTAGTACCATCTCCCCAAAATTCTGAATTGAATCTTACGTCTTTTGGGTGAATCTTTAACTGAATTATATGATATATTGTGCGCCTTACAGTTCAATAGAAGCCATGCTCTCAAGGGTCATGCTTCCAGGCAAAATATTTGATTGGGTCTTTCTCATTGCTTTTGCTTGTTAATGCTTGCCGGGGCCTTTAAAGCATCTCCTACCAACCCCCCACCAAAAAGACAAAAATGAATAAAAGCATATATTAATCCCCTTTTCTTCTCAAAAAGCTTCAAATAATTTTCTTTCTCATGTGTCCTTGCATGAGTTATTTATTTATTTATTTTATTTGAATGGTAACTTGTATTGATAAAAAAAAAAAAAAAAATTCAGTACTACAGGCAAATTTTTTTGATTGGGTCTCTCTCATTGCTTTTGCTTCAACGTCCTACCCACCCTCACCAAAAAGACAAATAAATAAAAACTTATATTATTCTCCTTTTATTATCAAGAAGCTTCAAATATTATTTTTCCCATGTGTTCTTGCATCATTTATTTTCTCCCCCTCTTTTGAATGGTAACTTATTAATCAAAAGCTTTACAGTGCAACACGATTCTCGCTTGAGTTTTCACTGTGCTGTTGAATTTTATCCTTTGGAAAGCCAATTGTTGCTTTGTAAATTCTGCGCGTTTAGCAATAAAAAATGATGGCCAGGATTGTTTAAGAACATTTCACACCATGTCCTCACATAACAACAATGAAAATTTGGTGCAATTTCACCATGTAATGAAGATGCCAATAAAGATGATGATATTGGTGATTTATGATGCCTTGTCTCTGCAGTTACATGTAAGAATGTTTTATTCTTTACACTTTACAGCTTTCACGAATAAACAAAATGAAAAGTGTCAGTGCTAGTTGCCTTTCATTTTGTTATTATTCTTTTCTTGACTATAAATGATAGCATACTGTATGTTGGACTAAGTCAAATAATCTCCCCTTTTATGGAAATTGAGTCAAGGGAAGATGGGAAATGAGTACCCAGCCATCACCCTAGTAATTCAAAACCTAGGAAAGTCAATGTTTCATCTGGGTTGCTACCTTATATCCCTTTGCCTAACCTCTTTAATAATTCTTTGGTGGAGCTTTCATGACCATGAATTCCAAGTATTCAATTGCTATGAATTCTAAGCAAACAAACAAGCACTTTGAGAATGTCAAAGATAGGTTTTTTTTGTAGGCTTTCTAGTCGTAGCACACTTCCTGAGGGATTGTAAACCTATTTTAAACCTCTTGGTAGTTCAATTTTGTAGAACCTATGTTATTTTGAGGATCACTGCTTTATGCAGTGAATGACTTCTGGTTATAACCATATCTATCTCTCTCTGCTTCCAGAATTTTAATTTTTTTTTCTGCAACGGTTTATAGCTGGATTTTTGTTAGTTTATGAATTCTGATTTGGTTTGGTTGAAGACTTCATTTCTGACTAGCAGAAATTCTCACATTTGATTACACCTGGCTCATCTGATGCCTATTGAGAATTATAATTATGTTTTTCCTCAAAGGCACAAATGATTAACATGGCTAATTTACAGGCATTGAAAAGCATTGAGATTTTCGATAGGCATTTGTCAATGACGATGGTTTCCATTAATTTAAATATATAGGAACTAGTTCTGTTAGTAATTTGTATCTTCATTTATTCATGCCAACCCAGATATTTGGGATTGGCTTTTAATGATCTCCTTTTATTTATGAGGTTTTGTATGTTTATCGAGGTCCCTGATGATCAAAAGTTTTGAGTGAAAGCCTTGTAGCAGCTGATTCATTGCCTTTCATTCCATTTTTGCAGGCATTGTTTTGATATCTCTGTCAGCCCATAAAATGGGCTTCCAAGGGAAATCTATGTGGACTCTTTGAAGTATGACAGTTTGAGAGCTGCTAGGATTCACATACTGATGATTGTAAGTCCTCTGAATTCTATGTTTAAACCACTTGGTACAGTTTGAATCTGCATAGGCCTGCTTATTGACAATTTTTTTTACTTTCATTCTCATTTTTAACGTTGTAGTACAACCTGAGTAAATTGTGGCTGGCATTTTTCTAGGATTTTGATTTTGAGATTGAATTCTACAGGACCCAGTATAAGGAAAAGAGGAAGAGTGATTCGATTTCTTACAAGAAATTAAGTTTCATCTGTGGAAGATTTTGATCAGCCTCTGGGCGTTTGAGTTCTGTCAGGACTGCCTACAGTCTTTTGTTGGGAAGTTCTGTATTTGCATTCTGGTGAACATGGCACAAGAGAGCTGGAAAAAGGATACTGCTGAGACTGAATGCCAGGCACCCGACGGCCCAGTCTTGTGTGTGAACAACTGCGGCTTCTTTGGAAGTGCCACCACCAACAACCTTTGTTCCAAATGTTACAGAGATCTGTTCATGAAGCAGCAGCCAAACGCATCCCCTGTCATCTCAGTTCTGGAGAAGGCACCTGCATCTAGTTCCATTCAATTTGATTCTGTTGTGCCAAGCCTGGAAAAGGTGGAAGGAGCTATAAGCAGCGAGGGCACTTCATCTGATGATACTAGCAAGCATCCTCCAAACCGGTGCATGGCCTGCCGCAAACGCATTGGGCTGACTGGGTTCAATTGCCGTTGCGGGGGAACATTCTGCACTGTCCATCGTTACTCTGAGAAGCACGATTGCTCATTCGATTACAGGAGTGCAGGCCGAGATGCTATAGCCAAGGCGAATCCTGTTGTGAAGGCTGAAAAGATTGAGAAGATCTGATGGTAAATTTGGATTTAAAAGCATGGTTTTACATGGTCACTTCTATCTCTAGTGTGAATGTGTTTCCCATAGCAGTTCTCTCCTAAACTGCCTTTCCGGAATGGAGATGGCATCAAGGGATTTAAATGGCAATAGCTATTTGGTGTACTGATGAGGATTGCAGAAACTCATCGTGATGTCACCCATAGTTGAGGTTTCTGATTTGCTTTTTATCTTTACAATGTGAAATAATTAAATAGCAGTTCAGTGTAATGTCATAATATACAGGGCGTGTCAATTGATTTCTTTTCGTGCCTCTAATCATATGCCCTTTTGGTTTAAATCCATAAATTCTGCTTCTAGGTGTTTTTCTTTTTCAAGCAACAGATCTTCAAGGGCGATTTTGGAAGATTTTGGAGATTTCGTACCTTCATATAGAAGTGAAGAAAATCCTCTTCTCTCCTTTCATCTCCTTGCAATGCAGATGAAAACACTACACTTTTGTTGGGCCCACTTGGATGTATGCCATTTGACAAATGGTATTTTTGTTACAAATGGAGAGTATATTATATTCACCACCACCTGTTGTTTTTAAAAGAAAAAAAAATCAACATTGCGACTTTTCCTCTCCTTTTTGTGACTTTTCTTCTCCTCAATCGGGCTCTCTTTCTTTTGGTCTCTGCCCATTGATTCCTTGGCTTGCCGTTGTTCTTAGATGATGGAGAGATCAAAGATGAGATAAAGATAATGTGGCATCAGGCATTCAGGCTGGCTCTGTTTTAAGAGGCCACATATATTAATTTTCCTGAATCTTTTGAATTCGTTTGTGATATTATATTATGCATACAAACAATGCCAATGCGGAAACTCTGCACTCTGCAGAGAACTTTAGATTCTCGAAGGACATATTTTTTACATCCCAATTTTTTAATAATACCCAAATTCACCCTTTATTTAAATGAAACGCTCATTTACTCTCTTTATATTTTCCTCATTTCCTTTGCCGGTGTCTTCATGGTTATCAATGACAACCAGCGTTCCTACGATGACCGGGCTGCATGTAGCAGTTGCCGAAATCATATCATAGCTTTAAATGAAGGATAATTTGGGTATTCTTAAAAAAAAAAAAGGAAAAAAAGGAGAAGGTCACTAGAAAACACCTTTAAAAGGCCAGGGGTCTTTAAGTAAAAACTTAATTTATGTCTTTTTTTGAAATAAGATAAGATTTAAGGTCTTATTTGAACTTTTTCCTTATTATTAGTGTTATGGAAGCCCAATGGTGGAGTTTACACGGAAGGCGTGTAGTAGACACTAGCGACCGGAGACTGGAGCTCCAGACAAACTCGTCATATGGATGCAATTTCCAGAGCGAATGGTGTCTAATTTGGACACGGGGACGGCATAGCTTAGCTGTTGTCAAGGTGGTATCGATGAATGCAACAAGAAATCTGTTGTCTGGCCAACATTTGCTATGGATCCTGGCATCTTATCTGTAAAAATTTTGATTATGTACCAGAGAGATCGGCAGGCAGTAGAATATGTGTAAGTTTGGGTTCGGCACGTAGGCATGAAACGAGTCAGGTCGAGTCGTTTTGGTTCGGTGGGGTTGAGTTGACCACTCCAACTCGGTACTGAGTCAGTACAGACTCTATGGACCTGCTCTTTTACTTGAAATTCATAGAATTCATGACCTTGACCGAGAATTTGAAAACTCACCCACAACCATATCATGGATAGAAGGTGGGGAATCTATAAATGCCCGGGAGATTGAAATTCTAAATATTGCAAAGGTTTCATACTTTTCATCGGTGTTTGTGTGGAATGGTGGTGAGTGCCTTACCAACTGATCTACCTGTGGATTCGTTTATTACCATCCCACCAATAGGTTCTTCAAAATATTCTTTGAAGATGGAGCAGTCCTCTCCACATATCCGGCCTATATTAGATTATTCAGGTGTGGATCCCACCAACATAGACGTCCAAAAGAATTTCCAGCCCACCCCACCTAACATTCTAAGTGCCCTCCATAAAATAAAAAAAGAAGCCTCCATGGCAGGAAAAAAAAAAACCAACCACTTGATCTCACCCAGCTGCCTCGCTTTGACCCCAGGCTATGGTGCCATTTCCCACTTATACATACTTTGTTTTCACATGTGAGCTATGATGCATAGATACGTCATGGATATGGCAAGGACACGCCATAGACACGATAGGGACACCAATTTTACACATAGGAAGTGAAGTATCGGATACGATACCACACGATACGTTGCTCATTTTAAAGTATCCGTGCATCATAGCATGTGAGGGCTCTTTTTTCACTTGTGTGAGCTCTCTATTTACATGAGCGCAGGTGCTATCATATTCCCATCCCAGAGTGTCTCTCTATGTGTGTGTATATATAAATATATAAAAGACCCTCCAGTGATGATGATAGTTAATAAAGATGCTGGAGATGGTTTGGATCAGATAGGGTTTCCTAGGTATTGACCCGCATGTTGTGCTGGTTTTTTATTAAATCAGGAGAATCTTAGGAGGTCGGACTTGAGATGTTTCTAGGGCAGGATCGCAGTACTTGAAAGATTCTCCGAGCCCTATAGGGCCCTTTTGTTTGCGGGATAATGAAAATTCTTGAAATAGTCCCTAAACTGAATTCATAAATACTTAGGGTAGCCTCCAATGTTTTGAATAATTATATTAGTAAAAAAACGACAGCCAACAAGGTCGGTTTTTTTTTTTTTTTTTTTTTTGTCTTACTAATCAAAGATAAAACTCAAAATGCCAAAGGACAACAACTAACATTACTATTAAAATTCCCAACACATGGGATTCTTGTAAGAAGTTCTCCCAATAAACACCCCTTATAAGTCATGGAATCACATTTGAAATAGCTCAATATCACTGTCCTCCCTTAACTCTTGGGCAAATATATGTGACTTTTCTTACTAACTTTGATCCTCTCTAGCTTTATGGTTTGGCCACATATGAAAAAATCTGAATAGCCATATTAGATGTTGGCAACCATCTTGTTTAGCAAGCCACAATCTGAATAGACAAAATAGAAATTCTGCCCTTTATCTAAAGACTATCTATTTTGTGGCTCTAAATTAAATAATTATCAAATACCTTTAAAAAACATAAAACTTCAAAAGTTAATTACATCTCAAAAGCATCTGACCATAACAATAGGTGATGAGTCCTGAAAAGCGCACACTTTTTATACATATTTTGGACCATTTTAAGGGCTTATTGATATTAAAGAGCTTCATTTAGTATCAAATCATGTTTTTATGCATTTAGAATTCATTATAGTGCATTCATGTATAATTTGCTCAAAAATCACAATTTTTGCATAAATTTATGAGACTTGTCCTTTTTTTGAAATCTACTTTTGGAAAGTCAGTTATTTTGGATCCATCAAGTAGGGTCCCATACATAGTCCATTCAAATCCCTCACATGTGATTATTGTTGAATTTTTTTATTTCAATTTGTGTATGAGAAATTACAAATGAGACCTACATTGGTGAAATTTGAGAGAGATCAATGATAGAATAGCTTTCATGGTGGACCTACATATCTTAGTATTTTTGGAGAGTTTGAAAGTCAACAATAGAAAGCTAGATTTGTGATTTCAAGATCACGAGAAGAAACTTCAGATTTGGTAAGATCTAATGCTTACTAAGTTTGAAAACTCAAAAATCAAGAAAAGAAATTCAAGAAAGAAATGTGTGTTAGAAAAGTTGACTAGTCAATAAAAAAAATTGAAAGCAAACCAAAGATAGAAGGGGAGTCAAGAAACAAGGAAAGAAAGATCCCAAGATCTCTTTGGACATCCACATGGGTCTCACACACCCCCATTGCACTACTAATTAGAAGCTTCCATACGTGTACAATTAATCTCGGATTTTTTAGGGACAACAAGATTAAAATTGTCATAACTCTCAATCTAACCGTCGGATTAGCGCAATCTACCCACCATTGCAAAAGCTCTTTTCGAGTATATATATATGGGGCTCAAGATTGTGTCAATCGGAGCTTAAACGAGGAAGATATGGCCTCTGGAAGTTGGTGCGATAAATTCTATTTGGGATTGTAATTCTACACCTAGAGCTCGCGATCAAGTTTTTTCTCTTTCTTTTTCTTTTTTGGTTTTTTTTTTTATTTTTTTAAATGAGAAAGAAACAAAAACTAGGCTACACAAGCAGCAACTAAGTTAATTCCTTGCTAATTATATTTATATTTGACATGGCTAACTCCTACAAGAGAAAACTTGGGTAAAATAGGTTAACACCCTGCTTTGAACTTTTGGTCTAACTCCAACTTAGAATTTTGAAAATAAAAATAGAAAAACACGATTGATATAACTGATTCAAAATATAATTGGGATAAAGCTTTGATGGTGATGACGGTGAAAATGTTTCAAGCTGGTGATAAAAAAAGACTTATTATATTGTCACTAAAATATACAAGGGGTTGGATGTAAAACTTAAAAAATGGGTGTTTCGGAAAATATCAGAAAGCTTAGGTGCGTTATATATAACTCTCCGTTTACCCCTTCATATCTTTTCGCGGTCCCACCACGTTTGAAAAAGATTTACGTAGTCGCGCGATTACGTATAAGCTCAGCTGGTTTCGTCTTGGAACGAGAAACCCTTCCAAAACCCCTGTTTCTTGCATTCTGGTCCCGGAATCTTATCCCCGTTTTCAGATTTCTCCTTTTGTTTGTTGTTCCCGCTTCTAGAATCCAAAGGCCAAAAGCACTAAAATCCAAACTCTCTGTTATCATTACATTTCCTTCTCATCGAAAGCGATCACAGGAATATAAAAAAAGTAGTATACGCGTAACGCAAGACAAGGCGACTCCTTCAGCTCCAAAATCCGATCAGGTTGGTACTCTTCTGATTTCCTTCTTTCATTTTTATGATCAGCTCAATCTTTTTAGAATCGGATGCAGACTGCCCATGTCCAATTTTGATTTTTGTCTTTTGGATTAGTGGACAAACACCCATCTCTAGATCTCTAAGAAAAAGTAGAAAGGTGGAAGTCAGGAATTCTGAAAACCTGCTTGAATGTTCCTTGGTTTCTAGATCTTTAAGAAACGTTAAGAAGAAAAACAGAGGAAGCCATAAATTCAAAAAACCCACTTGAATGTTCCTTCATTAAAGCAATCCATACTTTCATTTATAGCGTTTGGTAGAATCTTTTTCTTTTCAGAATCGAATATATAAGTACCCATGTCCAGATTTCGATCCAGATTTCGATTTTGACTTGATATTTGGGACCGGGGAGGAAAACCCCATCTCTAGATTTCTGGAAAAAGATGGAAAAGGAAGAAGCTTGTGGGTTTCATGGGAACCCATTTCATTGTTCCCTTATCAAAGCGATCCGAAGTTTCATTTTATTAGGATCAGTAGTTTCTTTAGAATTGAATGCAAAATACCCATGTTTGGATTTTGGTTTTCCTCTTTTGGAGTAGTGAGGAAAGACCCCATCTCTAGGAGGTTTTTCTCTCGCTTTCTTTTATCTTTGTTGATAAAAAAGGGAAAGGAAGATAGAAATTTCAGTGTCAGATCCACTTGAGTGTTTCTTCATCAAACCAATCCAAACAAGTAGATACAACTCTAGGGGCCTCAGCTCTTTGAGGTCCCAAAAAACCCTCTCTAATTTTTGTGTTGTATGATTGCTGGGGTATTGGAGTTTCAAAGCCAATCTGTTATGTTTGGTTATTTTCTTTCTTGATTGAAAAAAGGAAAAACAATTGTATGTTTGTTAGAAGTTGATGCGTATTGCGCTTGGATTTCTTGGTAAACTGCATCTCTGTTTTCGTGTAGAAATTTTTTTACTTTCAGGTTAGATGATTATCTTCTGGTAAAATGAGCGGACTTCGGAAATTCATGTCCATCGTTTTGAAATCTGTTTGAAAAAAAAAAATTCCAAGGATGAAAGGAAATGAAAAGAACTTGTTAGAATGACAGCAGGGAGTTTTTTTTTTTTTTTCTAATTATTTGAGAAACTCGTCCAAACTTCCCCGAGAAATTGAAGTCACTTGTATGATTTAATATCTCCAGGAAAGATAAAGCTATGCCCTATTACAAAAAGAGAAAAACTATGCATGAACACTGGAATTGTCATTAATTTTCTGGATTCGAGCTTAGTCTCTTCTAAAAAGAGCAGAAACTTAAAATCCTATTTCATCTTTTTTTATATTCAACAATCAAAGAATGACGAGAATACCTTTGAGGATTGATCAAAATGATGAATATACACTCCATTTTTTTAATTTTTTTGCAAGCCCCTTCCCCTTCGTTCTTCTTCTTCTTTAATCAATTCAAGAAAGAAGGAATTCAAAAACCATTTTCCTCATTGATTCTTTTGTCATTTCAGCTTCTCCTATGGGTAGAAGTCTCATTCCAATACTATGTGGGGAGCTAGCAAACCTTGAAAAAGATGCTGAAAGCCGTAAATCTGCCACGAAAGCTCTAAAATCCTATGTTAGAGATCTTGATGCAAGGAAAATCCCTCTATTTTTAGCCCAATTAGCTGAAAGAAAAGGGCCGGGCCAAACTGATGAATACACCATCACCCTCTATGAAATCCTTGCCCGAGTCCATGGCCACAACATTGTTCCCCACATCGACAACATCATGTTGACCATTGTAACGACTCTGAAATCAAGCGCAGGATCTTTCCCACTCCACCAGGCATGCTCAAAGGTGGTCCCTGCCATTGCAAAGCATGGCATTGACCCTTCAATACCTGAAGGCGAGAAGGCGGAGATAATACGCTCTCTTTGCAATCCTCTCTGTGATATTTTGATGGGTCCCTCGGAAACTGTTGCGGCAGGGGCTGCTTTGTGCCTGAAGGCACTAGTTGAATCCGATGGCTGGCAGTTTGCCCCAGATGATGTTGTGAATGACATCTGCCTGCGAACTGTGGGGGCTTTGGAGGAGAAGCTGATGCAGACAAATTCTCACATGGGCCTAGCCATGGCATTGGCTAAGCATAACAGCCTTACTGTTGAGGCTTTTGCAAGATCGCTCGTTCTATCGGGATTGCAGATTTTGACCACCGGCAATGCAAATTCACAAAAGAGGCTTTCATCAATTCAAATGATAAACTTCTTAATAAAGTGTGTCGATTCAAGGAGTATCTTCTCAGAGCTGGTGACGATCATCCATGTGATGGAGAAATGCCAAAAAGATCAGATGCCATTTGTCAGGGGTGCAGCTTATGAGGCATTGCAGACAGCCAGGATGGTGGCTGCAGAAAAGGGGTCTAAAATTTTGAAGGACTCAAGTCCTATCACAGGGTCAAATTTCAGCAGAAGAGATAATGGCAGGATGAAGAACTTATCCAGTGTTAGAGTTGATCGTAGTGGTAGTGGTAGTAGATCTCCGAGATCTTTATCACCTGAGTCACGGACTATCACTTCTTTTAGTGGCTTTGATTCCTTTACAGAGTCGCCATTGTCAACTGGGCAAGCTTCATGTAACTATGAATATGGTAGGCCTGCAAATCGAAGACTATGGAAGAATGAAAGTGGTGGTGTGGATGTATCTTTAAAGGATGGTCTGTACTCGGAAGTCAATTCTGATTGCAACTTCTCAAAAATCTACTTCGATGATATCGGGGATAGTGAACTCAGTGACACCGAAAGAGGCTGCTCAGAAGTATTCACCAATTCGGTTCCAGTAAGTCCTAGATGCATGGAAACACAAAGCACTAATCAGAGTCCTCAGGTATATGAGATATCCTATATGTTTATTTTATTTCTACTTTATGTCTAATACATAACAATAAACCTTCATCTTTTCACACTTCCTAGTTTCAGTGACTTTTTGTGACAACCTGGGCCCACTATCCACATGATATTGTCTGCTTTGACCAAAGTCTTATGACTTTAAAACGCGTCATGTGGGGTCAAGGGCAGACCTAGGATTTTTTTTATTTTTTTTGGGTGGGGGGGGCGGGGGGCTTAATGTAAAAGAAATATTAGGGGAAGAGGGGGCGGAGGGGGGCGGGCTTAATGTAAACGAAATTGTGGGAAGGGGAAAATGTGAAAAAAAAAAAAACACATTAATTATCAGAATTTGCAGGGCATTCTTTGAAAATTTTCAAGTAGGGTGGGGACTTCAGCCCCCAAACCCTTGTACCTTGGTCCGCCAGTGTGTGTGGGGTTAAGGCCAGGCCGCACATATATGCCCAGGGTCTGGAGTTGGACGTTTCGGAAGTGGGACTCGTGCAGTCCCTTGTATATTGGGTGTTCTTTGGCAGGTGATGGGCACACCAGATTTCAACAGGATTTGCCACCTTGGGCCGGGCCTGTCGGATCTTACACTTTCCTTATGGTTTCTTTGCTTTGCTGTATTTATTGTAGGGTCATTTGCCATTTTTAAATCTGACTCTCTCACAGGAGAAACATCTATCCCATCTCTAGTTATGTTTTCTCAGTTTCTTAAGACAGTTTTTCTAATGGCCAAAGGCTGCTTGAAGCTCTCTAGAGAAACTAGGTAAAAGCTATAATTTTGTTGGTGTGGTTAGGCAACTAAAGGCACTGACTCTGCTATATACTCTTGGCGCGGACTCTGCTATATACTCTTGATAGGAGAGATGTTTCTCTTACAAGTAATGATTTTATTGGTGTCATTAAGCAATGATAGGGGCTGGCCCTATACAGACCAATGCAAGGAGAGCTGTGTCTTGAACAAGAAATTGTTCTTTCAGAAGCTATATGCACAATTGATTCTTCTTTAAGTATTATATGTTTTTGACAGAAATATTTACTCACAGAGATCTGAACCATAATGTTTCTTATGTTTGTACTTCAGAGACACCAACTGCAATACAACATTGACGATATCTTCACAACTCCTAGGAAGTTCACCCACTCCCTTCAAGATTCGGATGATTGTGACTTGGAGTCCTTAAAGAAGGAAAACCAAACGATGAGAAGCCCAACTTCATCCGAAGTGGGGGGCAGCCCAATGAGAGAAATTAATGGAGTGGATGTTTCTCGGAATTTGAGCTATGAGGTGGAAGCCAAGAGTTCCATGAGAGAAAATGAGGCAACACAGAAAGACATTGTCACAGATGATGACATGGGACCAGATGTCTTAAAGTTTGTGTCATCCACAGATGATGCTCCTCCAGATTCCACCTGCAAAGTATTGCATGAAGTGGGCCAAAAAGAGAAGAATGCAATTGGAGGTGTAAAGCTGAAAGCGAGGAACATCAGGAAGGCTTCTCTTTGTTTGGTTTGTGGTCTTGCCTTGGTAGTTCCTGCAGTAATCTTGTTGGCATTGTGGCTTGACAGTGAAGAGGAGTGCTTTAATCTGGTTCCTACGTAATATATATGCTTCTTGTAGTGCATGAGACAGATTTTTATAGCTGCATATTATGTTATTCAGTTATAAGGTGATTTATCGCATAATCTTTTATGTTTGCAACTTGGATATGCTCTGTAGACTTCGTTTTGTGCAATGTGAAGCCGCAAACCTTCCGATGCAGTCATATGAAAGCGAGATCTTTCTTGGCATCTTTTCTTTACAAAAATAGAGGAATCAATTTGCGAATCAAGAGCTACTGTTGTGGTCAACGAAGATGAATGGAATTGCACCCCTTTTTTCTTTTTCAAGGGAAGTGTTTATCCTAAGGCATGTCAGTTGGGTTTTCTTGCAACAAACCAATTTTTTTTAATTTGATGCTTCCGGCAAAGCCCCAATGCAGTACTTCAATTTCCGTGCAAATAAGTTTCAAGATTGCCGTATTGCATGCATGAAATGTTTGTTAGTACAATTCAGGATACCAGCGATAGCTTCTTGTGCCAGTATGTATTTGGAATACAGTATCATTTGTCTAATTCTTTCAAAGAGAATCAATCTGTAGTGGCAGTACATCAATGTTACGACGGAACCCATCAGTGATGTATCTGATACAGATGATATATTTAAATCTATGTTTGATTTGTCTCTCAGTAAATTTTGATTGAAACTTGTAGAAAATTATGTTGCATATTGTTATTGTAGTCATTTTGTTCGTTGTAATCAAATTCATTTTTCTTTTGTTTTTTTTGGAATTATGGTTGTACATGTGATCATGTATGCTAGTTCTATTTTACTGTGCAGATGCCTCTCAATGCAAGCGAAATTGATACTTCTCTAAATTGAAAGAACAGAAAATGCTATTTGCTTCTCTGTGAACGAAGATCAATGTGATAACAACCCTGCTATCTTCACAGATATCAGTGCTATGACACTTTTTCCTTTTTTGCGACTTCAGTAGCGCGACCTGAAATTTCTCTTTCTTCAGCTGCATTCCTGCTATTGCTTGCGGATCAAAAGAAAAACCAAGACACCAGCATATTTGGACTGATTTAGTTGTTTGGATTATGCAAATACTGGGCACCTCTCCATACCCCTTCAGGACCCAATATTACTGGTTTCAGCATAGCTGATGGACCTGTACAGATATAGGAGTATTTCCCATACCATTTGTAGGTTGATCCAGGACTGAAAATGTACAATTCATCAAATCCAGCTTTCCCTACTACGACTGAGTTTCTTCTTCCCTGTTTCATCACAAGATAAAGGAAATTAATGAAAAAGGGAAAGATTTTCTATAATGTGTTTTAAGCATGATATGAATATGGACAACCCCTTTCTCATTTAATGAACTGGATTGTTGATATGATGGATCCCATCAGGTAACACTACCATCCCAAGATGTCTCTTGAATGAAACAGTTCTAATGCTTCAATTGATGGATGGTAAAGAAATGAATATAGCAAGAATGTTCATTCAATGACTAGGAGCGACGGGCAACTTTGGTGCTTCCAGTCTTCTTTGTTATTGGTGGATGACTCATAAATAATGGAGCCCATCAGATCAAAGACGCTGTCACGTATATAAAATCTAGGCCTGATGGTCCACATCTTCAAGTCATGGTCCACATGAATATGTAATTTGTCAATAAATAATAATTGACTCAAGGCTAAGTTAGTTGATTCACCTCAGCTTATGTCCGAGTCAAGTAACTCTGATGACTCAGTTTAATCAAATATAATGAGAAAAAGAAATCATTCCATTTTTCTTTCTAGAGACATGAGCAGTTGTGCCGATATAATACTGTAATACAGTTGCTTAGCATTTTTCCCAAATACTGTTCCTGGAGCTATATTGTCACAGATATTATTTTCAAAATCTTGGGTTTTACTCTGGATATTTAGGGCTAAAACTATACGAATTTTGAAATATTAAGTATTTTATTAGTATGATGGAAGTACTATGATATTTATTTTATTAATTATTTAAAAATAGTCATTATAGCTTCAATTAATATCAGCCATATTTGTGACAGTGGTACTTGGTTGTTTATAACTATTTGTTCTTTTCTACCAAAAAAAACTATTTGTTCTTGTTTTCTGTTCTGCAACATCCTTGTGTACTTAATAAAAATCATCAGTTTTCCACTCAAGTCTTCAAGGGACCTTTGAGTCATGTTGTCTTTTCAGGTTTGCAAACAATGGTGTAATATGATAACATTTAAAGCCTCATTAGATTCTAACACAAGTCTTCAGTTTGATTCTAACTGTGTCTTTAACTGAACCAAAGGCAGGCTTTCAGGTTTACAAACAATTGTGTATCATCATATGTCCAACATTGCAAAGCATCACTAAATTCTAACTTTTTTTTTTTTTTCAAACTTTACCTGATAGTCTGAATCAACCCAATCCAGCAAAAAGATCAAGTCAGGTTGGGAATTTAGCTATTCAAAAAATGGTGTGTGGTGCGTGTAAGCAGAATTTTGTATGACAATAAATTTTAGTATGGAGTAATTACCCTGTCTATGACTGTGAACCTCCTTGGTGTACTAGTATAAATCCTGCTCATTTTATCCGTCAAGTGTGCATAATTATCATCTTCTTCACCTTCTGATTCTCCTTCATTATCTAGTTCCCCAATTTTACCTCTGGGATCTTTATCAACTCGATTATCCCAACTAAGCAGCAGTCCTTGTAGTGTTGTTGTCCATGGTTGGCCAGAACCTGGTAATCTTTTCTGCCCAAAATCTGGAGGAATGATGCTGAAATCTGACATCAGTGGTGGTTTGCTAAAGTAGTTTGAGCCTTGTAGCCCAATGGCGTAAGTTGCATCTGGGGTGCTCACAGTTAGATGGGTTACAACAGAGCCCATCAAATGAAGATTGGAAGATTTCAGGTTGGTGATCATAACCTCTGAGCTTAGCAGATCTTGTTGTAGAGTTACAATGTATTTAAATTCAACCATGGCTTCTATATCACTGGATATCAGCTCTACCTGCATTTTATCTCCTTTGTATGTAGCATTAGGAGTGAACGATAAATTTCTCTGATAATAAGTCATATGATCCATCCAAGGATATTTTATGCACATGCTGTATGTTTCAATGATCCATACTATTGATCTGGTGTTCCTCATTACAGATGGACCATGCCCCTAGAAAAGAACAGAATATCCTAACCATCCATTGCTTTGCCTCTTTAACATCGTATTCAAACCTTTCCAGAGACATGGTTACTTATTGGCTAATTTCAGAGACATGGTCACTTATTGTGGATCCCAGTAGAACAACGGTCTGGATCAATAGGAATATGTGCTACCAATTTTGTTATCAACCAAGAGTGAAATTGATGGCTTTTCTACTGAGTCTTTGGAAAATGGGATCCTCCCAAAATGAAAATCTGAGCCCATGTATCCAAGTTCTTCATCCGATGCGCTGTACTCGAATTGGCTAAGAGTCAAAATTGTCCATTTTCACCTGGGCCATCCATCAGGGGTTTCAGCAGTATGTTCTCCATTGAACAAAAATCTCATTGCTTGGTGGAAAAGAAAGGGCATCAGTTGGTATGAATGGATGAAGGCCCACCGACTAGACAGTGTAGAATCATCCAACCCCTTCAATTAGCAGGTGGGTGTTGACGGTGGGACCCACCCAATGAACATAATGGACTATGCACCATTTGTCTGTGGCTCAATTTGAGTGCAGTACACAAGAACATTGGTGTACTGGCTTCAGAATAGATTTCCTCAACATTGTTTCAGTTATAAAGATTAACAGTGCAGTATGAAAATGAAAGGGGAAAAAATTCTCATGATATAGCAACAGCTGTGGTCAGTGGCTATACAATTGCTGCATAACATTTTCCCAATCTTATTCAAAATTTTATATATCCCCTTTCCTCTGTTTTATAAACCTTGGATATAAATGTTTGCAGCTTCTCAGTTTCTTCGAAAAGGTAGTCAGAGAAGGTCTTGAAATCCTCCTTGTTTTTCCACTTTACTAGAAAGTTCTTCTAAGACCTGTATTTCTGAGAATCATAGTCTTCATGGAAAAAAAAAAATGGTTCTTAACTCAATTCAGTAATTGTCATAACCAGCAGACTGTTTTAGAAAACTATTAATCAAAGCAAACAGGTGAAAAGTAAGTGGAAGTGCCAAGAGAACATAAACACCTGAATGGAGTCTTGCGGACTTCCTCTAACATCATGAAGAGCCCAAGTGCTTGGAGACCATGTGATCCCTCCACTACTGCCACATTTGAAAACCATCGACACACCTCCTTGAACCACTGGCCCTCCATCTTGCCCCTCTGAGACTGCTGTGTGTAGCACCTCCATCATGCCACCATGCCACATGTGGGGCTTGTACGACGTGATCAAGCCACTTGGCAACATCAGGTTGGCTGTGCTGCCATCTTCCAGTCCCATCTTGACCACACAACTGTCACCAATCCCTGTGAAACCTACTCCATGGCCACCGAATTCACTCTCTAAGTAGTCCACATTGTTAGGTGAGTGTGAACTAGAAGCTAAGGCCAGCAATGAGCAGTCTCTCTTGGGTTTGGGATGGTGGGAATCAAAGAACATAAGAGAAGTGTGTGGAGTGTGGAGATAATTTGATGGGTTTGTAGAGGTGAGGGGAGTAAAAGTAGGAGAGAAGATGAAGGTCTTAGCCATGGCTATGGCCTGAGCTATCCTTGTGACATTTTGGCTTTATGGATAATTTGGAAGAATCTTGTGGTTGAATGAAGTACACCTTATTATCTCTGATTCATTCTGATTTGGATAGTGTAAGGTGTGGGACTCTGGTAATAGGCATTGCTACTTTTCCTACTTGTGCTTTTATTTCTGGTTACCTGAAAATGACATACTGCATATTAACACTTTAATGGTGCATTTAGATGTAACTCAGATCAGGGTCCTTTCAAATGTCTTGAGTTTTTACTTTTTATCAAGGGGTACTAGAAAACTGTATACTATCTTTTAGATATTTTTTGGTGGGGATCTGATGTCTTTTTAGAAGAATAAAGGAATTTAGGGGTTTCTTTAATATTTATTTTTGTGTGTATTGGACCATTGATCCTCGAAAGCTCTATACTTGGTTCAGAAACAAAACCTTATCTGCTTATTTTTGGACTTTTCCTATTACATGGTAAAGTGATAACATTTTAAATATCTCCTTTGAACTGTTCCTTACTTGGGCTCTTTTACTGCTCTTTTAAGTTGTGAATGGCGAAGACAACTCTTATTCCACCTCAGAATTCACATAAGGCCTCCGGTCCTCCAGTAAAAATATTTGTGAAGACAGAACAATAAGGAACTTTAAGAAGAAAACATTTCTAGAAGATGCCGGTTATATTTTGTACATTATTCTGGCCTATATTTATATCAATTAAATCAACATACTAGAATCTTTAAGTAGGTTCCCAAAAGTCCAAGTATCAATGTAATAATACATAATCTTCTCCCTTTTGTAAAGATCCATTTTTTTGTTGTTTTTTTTTTTCTGGTCACATAAAGGCAAGCTCCGAAGGCTAATGAAATTTATTGATAGGAATCCCCTCCTATCATTTCCTTTTTAACATAATGCCATAAAAATAAACTAATATTAAACTACATGTCTCTTTGATCTTCTGTTAGGCCCCGCCCCAAATTAATCGTAATTAAGACTAATTAATCCCAATTAGTGTTACTTGAGCATGATCAATTGTGCTAATTGTGATTAACGAACTAAATGAGTTGGGTTAGTCTCAAATGATTAAATTAAGCTTAATGAAGTGAACTTGAAAGGGATTGAGTTGATTAAAAAGAGTTTAAACTCAAACAAGGTGAACTAAGGACCTTTTTGTAAATACTAGTTTTCACGTATTTTGTCAAATACGGAAATTCTTGATACCAACGTGTGTATCTCGAAGAGTACGTCAACTTTTATAATACGCTTGATTTCATTTGACATAAGGTTGGTCAAATGGGTCTTCATTTGACCCAAAATGTAAATAAGAAGAATGGAAGGGGCCTTAAGTGCAAAAGTCCACTTATAAAAGCTAAGAGATGAACTCATTTCCCCATTTTGCAAACCCTAGGCACCCTTCTTCCTTCCTCTTCCATTTTCTACCTCAAGAGTGGAGAGCGTGAAGGATTTCAAGTGGTTTTGGGTGGAGGCATCATCCACTTCATCTTCCCCATCAAGCATCCTCTATTATTGAAGAACTTGGGAGATTCTTTGGGAGAGTTGTGCCAAACCAAGCAAAGAGAAAGGGGGATTTTATCAAAGAAGCTTAAGGAGGCAAGTATAAGCATTACTTGTGATTATTGTTAGCATTGTGAATGTAATGGTGATTTCATAGAAATTTGGAGTTTGTGTATATTTCCATTGATTCTTAGAATGATTTGTTGTTATGGATTGATGGAATGAGTAGAATGAAATGATTATGTGTGGATTAAATGAGGAATGAGGAGTGGACAGGAGGTCCAAAATTGATTGCAGGTGATTGTAGTAATGAATGGAGAAATGAGTAAAGAAGAGAGAGAGTTGCAGAAATCTGGACTGGTTTTCTGAAGTGTTCGCTTGAGCGAACTTGCGTTCGCTCGAGCGAACCACTCTCTGGATGAAGGCGCTTGAGCGGACAAGGGTCTGCTCGAGCGACCATTTTTCTATTTGAGTTCGCTCGAACGAACTTTGGGTTCGCTTGAGCGACCACTTCTCTGTCTGAGTCCGCTCAAGCGAACTTGAGTCCGCTCGAGCGAACCTAATACTGGACAGGGCATTGATTGAGGCTGAAAATTTGGCCAATCGATCGGACCTAACGAGCCGATCGATCGAGAGTTGGTTTTGGATTTCATATGAAACATGGATGCTTTTTGGACATTTATGCGTCCTCTAAATTAGCTTCGTGGCTAATTAATGCAAAAATAAAGATTGATGGGGATTGGATAATGAAATAGAAACTTTAAGAATTGAACCCTTGAATTAATAATGGGTTAAGTGTTAATTGATTATGGACTATACCTCTATGGGTGTTAAATTATGGGGACTCAAATGTACATATAAACATAAATGTGATGTCCATCGAGAATAACACGTACATTGGATAACCAACGGTTACACCCAAATGGTGGGTAAGAACTGGAATAGAAATGAGTAGAATCGGGTAGCCAATGATTCTCTCATGCCATTGTATTTTGTATCACTTCATTTCAATCTCACAAGATTGATGGCATTATTTGTCTCTTTTCCATTGTTAAGAATGGAATCACTGTATTGAATTGAATCCAGAAATGGATTGGTAATGAAATGCATTGACCCCTTGAGTCTAGCACTACCTAGCTATTGTATGAAATTCTAAATGAATTAATAAATGATTATGTTCATGAGGCCGGGGTCATGAATGGTGCACCCTTCCGCCTTGGGCCAAATGACTATTCCTATTGCAGTAGATGATTTGGGGGTGTTCAGGAGCTCCGTGGTGATGCTAGTGTCCCTGGCCCGGACACTGGTAAGTCCCACAAATTCCGATCGTATCTACGGGTACTGATTGATGCCTTCCATTTGGAAGATGAATCATTCCTTTGAGGGAAGATGGTATATGAAATGAAATGACATGAAAAGAAATAGAATGAATTGAATTGAATTGAAATTAAAGCTATAGTAGTTGTCATCTTGTACATGTTTATTGATTGACTTATTATGCTTATCTATTGTCAATGTAGGAATTATCTAGCCTTGTCTAGAATTGGAACTGTTTACTAAATATATTGAATGATGTAGTATACGTACTAACATGTACTATCACAAGTTTTGTTTATGCATTGTTGAACCATCATGTTCATTAGTGTTATTGATGGCATTACAGGCCCTATTGCCCGTGCCGGCTCAGCAGCGGCCCCAGCGGCAGCGGAGGAGACCGTTGCGGTTCCTCCAGGAGGATTAATCGAATGGGATGGCCGGAATACCAATTGAGATGGTATTTGAGTGCGCGAATGGACTAGAAATGTTTTGGTGATTCTTTTGAGAATTCTTTTGAGATAGATGAGATTTATTTTGGGAATGTAATATTTTGAAAACTTGAACAGTCCTCAACTTGCATAGTGTTTAGATATGCTAGAATTGATGGAAGAAAGCAAAGGAACGATACATATATAAAGAACTCTATTTTGTATACATGTAAATTTTGAATTAATTGTCAATGTGTATTTCCGCAAATTGTACAATTGACAGGTATGTATGAATGAATGTTATCCCTTGTGGATTCGGTTTTAACTTAGGTTAATTCAGAGTTCACGGGAGTAAGTATGGTTCACGGCCCTGGAATTATCGTAACTCGGGCCCGAGTCGTGACATCTTCCCTAGATTACTTGGAGTTTCCATATAAACCTTCATCCATCCTTTCAAACATTTTGTTCATCTACAGATGTAACATTATCCAGTGAAAGCTGCTTTGAGAAAAAAGTTGCCAAACTCAATGATAAAGCCCAAAAGATTATTGCTATATGCTTCCTATAGCTTTTTTAAATGTCATTTCTATCCTTTTTTTACGTTTTGCTTTCTCTATTTTATAGCACAAATATACCCATTTTAACGGGATCGAATCCCAAATCCATGAGCTCTAGAAAGTCCATAAAAGACTATTGATTTCATCTGATATATAAGTAGCTGAAAACGCCTTATTACCTTGCCAAAGACGAAATCACAAACGCTGATCAGCTTGGTTTCTTTTACTGATTTATATAATATCATATGGTACATGCGATTTCCTTTTTCTTTAATTTTTTTTTTTTTTTTGGGCATGTCAAACAATGAATTATCATTCTTGATAGGTTACAGTGAAGTTCATGGATACATTTTGGAGTTGGGATTGAAAAACCAACTGATATCTCTACGGAAGCATAATATTTTACTTACACTTCCTTACAATTGAAATTTACAAATTATCATGCTCAATAACCTGTGCTCCTTTCCATTCCTCGCCAGGATTTAAAACCACAGGTACCAGCATGGAAGCAGGGCCTGTGCAAATGAAGTAGTCTTTTCCATAGTTCTTTGAGAAAGAACCAGGGCTGGCTAAGTATATATCATCATATCCCATCCTAATCATCCTAAATCCAAGTCCACTTCCCTGCAAGAACAGAGCATTCTTCCACAGTGAAGAGTTGGAATAGAATTATAAATAACAAATATTAAAAAAAAGCTCAAGAATCCTACATTGTGAAAAACTGCATCAAGGTAAGTTTATTAAACTAGCTTGGAATGTAATGATCCAATTCCATAATTAGTATCATCTGTTCTTGGCTGTGCAACGCTTGGAGGGATTGGAAATCAAGTTATTTGGGATAATAAGGTTAAGCTTCAGACCCTTGGAAAATCCTAATCTACTGATTAGGATGATGTGTCTTAGAAATAAAAAAAAATTAAAAACAGGTGGGATACTAGTTTTACAAACGTTTCTGCTCCAAATCCATTTCACTATTTCAGTGATCAGTGCTAGCAAGTGTTCAGGGCAGGAAAAGGAGAAAAAAAGTATCCCACCAACACATAGCAGCATGGTTGCAATGCATTACTCATCTTTCCTGCCAAAATATGCAGAACACATGGAATTTATTTGACACACACAAAAGGCCACCTTATCTTTAGAATGGGTAGAGAGAAGACCATAAATAAACTCATAAGCTAAATAGCTTTAAAGGAATTCAATAATATCAGAAGGAATAAGGTTTTTTTTGGAAGGTGAAGGTGAGAGAATAAGAATTAGCTCCAAAAGAAATAGGTTGCTTTCTCTGTTTTTCCTGTTTGCGTCCATTTGCATGATCAGTTCTTCAACAGAAATAAATCAATTCCCAATTGAGAAACCTTTTGAAGAAAGACAAGGAAAAGAAGAGATCACCTGATCAATGGTCTCATACTTTGAAGGGGGTGTTCTATAAATTCTCTTGGATCGTTCCGCCGGAGGTGCGGTATAGACTCTACTAAACTTCCCTCTCATCATGGTAAACACATTATCCTCCACAGTCCACGACAACCCAATTTTCTTTTCAGAATCCTCCTTCCCATTAAAGAGAAAGGAAGTCCAACTGGGAGGTTCAGGTTTCATGGCATCGGCAGGAGACATAATTTCAAAGCTAGAAGATAAGGGAGGGTGAGCGCAGTAAGAGCAGCCCTTGAGCCCTTGAATGGCTGACCCTCTTCTGCTTTTAAACTTGAAGTGGGTTAGGATTGCGCTGGAGAGTTTTACCACTTTGGGACTGTTGTTCTTCACAATGACTGCAGTAGCTATGCTCAGGGCGAAGAGCGAGACGATGTACTTTATCTCAAGAACGCCATTTGTGCAGCTCAACTCAACCTTCAACAGAGTTACTTAATTGAGTAATACTAATAACGTAGAGAGCTTTTGGAGACAAGATGAAAGAAGAGTAAGATTGACAAACCACCTGCAGTGCATCAATGGAATCTGAATCGACGTCGTTGACGGTCCAATCTGAGATAAAGGAGGGAGACCCATTGGTCGAATCGGAGTTGGTGACATCAGTGAGGACTAAACCAATGCCTCCTTTGGAGGGAGTAAGGGAGTCGGGTGAGGATGGAATGGTGTAAAGGACTTCCTCAAAGCCATCATCTTTCCAGTACACCTTGGGCTTGTAAGATGTGACGAAGGCGTCGGAGAGACGAAGGGATAGGGAGCTGCCATTCCTGACGGTCAGCTCAACTGATCCAGAATCTGTGAATTTGATGCCTTTGCGGCCGAACTTGTCTTCGAGGAGCTGGGAGGGATATTGGGGGATGGTTGTTGTTGTTGTTGTTGGGGTTGGAGAAGAAGAAGCAGAGGCTTTGATGAGTGAATTGTGTTTAGGGAGAGTGAAAGAGAGGAGAGAAGCCATGGGACCTCTAACGCCACACACTACTCACTCTTTTCTTCTCATCTCCTCTAACTGCTTTTGTCTACTCTTCTCTGTCTCTCCATTCTCCACTATTTTTGTCCATTGCTTTTGCCTTTTCAGATAGATTTCTATTTGATGAGTGTTCCATTTTGATTGGTAAGTCTCTTCCTTTGGACAACGGATTTACCCGACTGGAACTCCTAGGAGGAGCATTTTTTATGAAAGTAATTTTCTACGTTGAAACGGATGACATTGTTCATGCCATGAAATTCAGGAGGGTCAAAATTTATTGATGAGGCCTCTACCACTTTCTGTCTGAACTAGCAATAAATGCCCGGGCTTAAAATATATATATAAAAACATATTAAGGTGTATATAATATTACTGAAAAAAATAATTATAAAATGAAAAACACAATAGTCATCTAAAATTATATATATTGTATTTCACATTTCACATTCAAAAAATTATATACCTAAGGACTTATTTAAACGGTAAGTAGTGTTGTAAATTATATAAGCTACAATTATATTTGAATTAGTTTTAAGGTAAAAACAGTCGAATAAAAAGATGTTAAGTTAAAGTAGTATTCATCTCATCTCTTAATAGGTTACTAAAATATAAAACCATAAAAATGATTTTCAAGTATATATATATAAAAGTTATTATATTTTTTAAGATTTTATAAATCTTGATATGTGTTGCTATTATTAAAAAAAGGTACCTCTATTTAAATGTACAATGAATATAATTAATTTTAAATTGAAGAAATATGAATCCCAGTAATGTCATATTTAAATGTAGGAAATTGAGAAAATAAAATAAAAATGTCATGTGAATCAGCGAAAGTTTGGTGTCTTAAGTTTTACTCATTTTTAAAATTATATATATATGTCAAACTTATCAAAAAGAAAATAAAGTATAGCCAACTTACAAAAGCTACAAATAAAAAATGAAATTTAAATGAGAGAACTTTTAATGGTGTCCAACTTTGATATATCTAGACCTCATATATCTACCAACTGATGGTAGCTTGAGTTTTAAGCATTTTTAAGATCATGTATATCAAAATTTATTCAAAAGAAAAAGAAAAGCTTAGCTAACTTACTTAAACTAAGGTTTAAAGTTCATTTAAATGACTAATTAAACTAAGGTTATATAACTTGTATCCAACCCATTTTTAAAATAGTTCACAAATTTTGGCATGTTGACTCAACCTAGTTTTAGTAACTCTAATATATGTTTATTTGACTTAAATCTAATTGTAGGTTATTTAAAATTTAAATAAAGACTAAAAGAAAACGTATTAAGTGTGAGGGACAGAGAAAACTATATGTTAATAATTGCTTCATGATTAGCTAGGCCTACAATTATAATGACAATAACTAGAAAATCTATTGTGGGAGTCAAAACAATTAGAAATTGATTTCAATTGAAATCGGTCTATTTCATATATATAAATTGGGATGTCTGCATGTAGGCAGAACAAAAAAATTCGCCTTTCGGAGCCACCATATAAAAGAAGATTTTTAGAAGGGCCAATATAAAAAATTTAATTTGCCTTTTAGGTACTACATGTGTGGTCACTTTTTTTTAATATTAGGGTTTTTTTTTAACATTTAAGGGTGGAAACGTAAAAATAAATAAAAATTTTTTTTATTAAAAATGATTTTTTTTTCCACCCCTACTCCCCCACTAGTTCCGCCCCTGTCCACATGGTGCTGCCCCGTAAAAGAAAATTTTACTGTTTTATCAAGACCATTTAATTTCAATGCCACAGAAGTTTTTCTGTCATCCACTCACTCTTGGTGACATGCGGAGGGGAGGTGAGGTGAGTCCAAAAATTGTACATTAGAAGAGAGCCCACTGATTGAAAATCCCAGTTGAACGCCTTTCATCATGCATGGGATGTTCTTGAGATTCTCTAGAGTGAAAGCTCTTAAAAGACTGAGGATGATTTGGAGTCTAGGGAAAAGAGTATTATATTATATTATATATAGTAAAATAGTTTTTCTTTATCCAACCCTTTAGCCCGGTAGCTCATAGTCCAGCATTGATGTTAATGGCACTTCACGTGCCACCTCAACCACTGTTGATTGGACAAACTAGAAGGATACAAACTGCACCTCTTAACAATATAAAGGATAATTTCAAGTTTCATGTTTTCTATCAAAATATTGTTAAACCAAGAAAAATATCATATTCCAAAAAAAAATACATACTGCATGAATGATTTGAAAGCTAATAAGAATCAAGAAATTTACAACGCTCTAATTGGAGTGACATTTGGCCTAGCACCGGTTTGAAAATAGTGAAGGATAATAGCCTCACATGATCTGAATTCCTATGATTTTTTGAGAAGATAGGTGGGGAAAATTGTCCACACAACTTTATTTGTACATTCAAACGAGGTACGATCCGTCGGTGAGCGTGTTTGTTAAATAGAGAGGAGAGTTTTAAGAAAATAAGTCACATCAAGAATAAAATAAAGTAGAGGGAGTGAAGAATAAAAATAACTACAGGAAATTTTTTTACTCTCAACCACTTTATCATGGTTGGACTGAGTAAAAGGAAGTCCAACAAAATTGCGGAGTGACAAATTTATGCCATCAAAACATTACTCTACCCTCCATTTTTTCTCATCCAAACACTTACCTTCATGTAACATCAGCAATTACACTTCTTCCTTCAATCCCTATTTGTAGTACAGTTGTTTTTTTTTTTTTTTTCCATTTCCTTCTCAACAAGCAAGCTTAACCTGAAAACAAGCTCCTTCATAACGTGTTTAGGTTTCATATTAAAATAATAATAATAAATTAGCCCAGCAGGCATGCATGAACTTTCGAGCAACAACTTCCACAAACGACACACCACACCCCGCTCATTACTGAACAATCTACCCATATCAACATCTGAGTGGATACTGAAATTTCTAACACATTTAACAGAACACAATCCTGTTAGCATCTACAATAGTGGTCGATGCAGCAAAATCATTGTCTGTAACTCTCTGCTGTGACCAACGCCTGAAGCTTACTGATAATAAATTCACTCACTGAAAACAACACCTGATAATTACTTAGAAGTTCACTCGTTGAACAAAACTTGTTGATTCCAGTTAC
Source organism: Persea americana (assembly GCA_029852735.1). Lineage (NCBI taxonomy): Eukaryota > Viridiplantae > Streptophyta > Magnoliopsida > Laurales > Lauraceae > Persea > Persea americana. Next base: position 72,349,739 of record CM056809.1, read on the forward strand.
TACTATCACAACAAACAAAATTTTAGTCTTCATCCATCCCTGCAGCTGGATCTCTTTTTGGGCCTCCTGCTTGTTTTGCCATTATAATCTGCACCATAAAGACATATGCATCAGAACTTGACAAATCTACCAATCTAGTTACTGTAAATGGTAAAAGAATCAGTTAACTATGGTAGGAGTTACATTTATTATTTTCTTAATGTATAAATCCTTTGTTGGTTAGAATAGAAGATATTTGTAGAGAGAACAGTGCATGTAGAGTTGTGGCCTTGTGGTTGAGAAAGCAGTTGTTCCATAAAGCCTTCGGAACCCAAAATACAATGGGAATTTTCCCTCTAGATTCCAGGTGATCATTAGAACCACCATTAAATTAATTTCAAACACTAAACAAACACGATCATTGCGGAATTAGGGGTTATTTTCTCCAAGTAGTAGTGATATATAATTCAAAATCTCCAAAACCATGGAACGTTGGAATCTCTCTCTCTCTCTCTCTCTCTCTCTCTCTCTCTCTCTCTCTCTCTCTCTCTCTCTCTATATATATATATATATATATACACGTGGCCAGCCCTCTCCTTAGCTCGAGCCGATGGGAGAGGGCTGTCCACTGCCCAAGGTGGGGCCCACTGTTTGGTCCATCCAAATAGACTACACACAGGGCCCCCCCGAATTGCACACGTCCACCAAAATTTGGCCTTACATATATATATTCTTGTCAAAAGAAAAAGGTTAAAAGTTGGTTACGGGCACATTCACAGAATCATATCTCATCCTAGTTCCATTTACAGAGTCAATGCTATTTCCATATTTATGGTGTGGCTACCAGTGGAAGTTTTTTCTTCTGGATAAATCTCACTCGATAGGTAGGAATCAAATTGAGAGAGAGAGAGAGAGAGAGAGAGAGAGAGAGAGAGAGAGAGAATGGATTCATGGAATCCCATCCTGCAGGAATTTCAGAAATTCTTCAAAATGGACACAAAGCAATTACAATTTCAAAAACCCAAAATATTTGGCAATAGTGATAGCATCAAATACCATTCCCAAAAAACAAAATGATAGCATCAAATAACCTTGGATTCCCCCATCCTGCCAACACAGTGTTCTCCAAAAACCAATACGAATATAGCAATAATGAGAACCTTAAACAGTTGAAGAGTACTTGTAACTCCAAGCACTTGATGCAAAAAAATGCCTGAAAGTCATCAACTGGGTCTCCATCCCAAAGCTCAGAACACAGGCCATTTTTGTTTCTCGTCAACAATATTTAGGGAGACAGACATGTACAGAGAAAGACATGATGAATAAGGGCCAAACCACCTAGAAAACATGAAATCAAAAGAGGCTCTCTGTTTCTGGATCCCTTCGGGGCCTCCAGCCAACTGTTACATGAAAGTCTACTTGTGTGGATATCTTCCTATGAACTGTTTAACTGTTTTCATTATTCTTTTACCCAAAAAAAAAAAAAAAAACCTGTTTTCATTATTCAGATACATGATTATGCAAGGATCTCTTCCTACATCCTCTTTTCTAAAAAAAATCCCAGATAATTTGAACAGATCTCTTCCCACTAACTGTAACTGTTGTTTATCACCTGGGTTTTTTAATGTGTGTGCGCCTGTGTTTTTTTTTTTTTTTGAGAGAGAGAGAGAGAGTCACCTGGTCGACCCGAAGAACAGTGCAAGCTGCATCAGCAGCATATTTGAGTGCAAAGAACCTGCAAGAAACAGCAGGCAAATTTTCAATTCCAGAACAAATCCTCACAATCAAGCACAAAGAAATATAAACTGAATTATCAGCCAACATGGATGTAACAAGTCAAGCAGTAAATTCATCATAATAGGAAACAATTACATAATATGTGTATCTACAAAAATTAGTTTCACATTTGGTTTTAACAAATGTACATTATGACCTAAATCCACATAAATTTCACAATATGCTCAAGTCTTAAGTGTCATTTGGAAAGTCTACTCTTTTGTTCTATATGACTTAAAACTAATTCAAATAGATCTTTAGAGTGCTTCAGGCTGTTTGAAAAAGTTAATGTGAATGAAAGATTGAATCAGCTTTAAGACCTTTCGCCTCTTTTTCAAAAGTAACAAAAGGCAACTCTCTGAAACAAACATGAATGTCTAAAGCAATCAAGCTTTTTTTTCTTCATTGACAAGTTTATCATATATCTTCTACTATATGATAAGTTTGCTATAACTATATGACAAGTTTGCCTTATTTTTTTTCAATTTGGAATCACACAAATACCAATAAGTCTATTTCATCGGCAGCAGCAGCAAAGCCTCGTCCCAACTATGTTGGGGTTGGGTACACGAATTTTGTTTCTCCATTCCAATCTATCTTGAGCTAAATCCTTAGATAAAGTCGCACTTCTTGAGATCTATTTTTAACTACCTCCATCCACGTCCTCTTTGGCCTACTCCCTACACTTGGTGGGCCATCAACCTTCATAGCCAAACAGTCTATTTGTATTTGTAAAAAAAAAAAAACATAGCAAAAAGAAAAAGGATATCTGTAACCCTTTTTCCAACAGGTATAAAGAGAGCTCTATTTCAAACAGATCAGACATGCCAAACAAGCCTTAGCAGCACGAAAAATGAAGGTGGAGAGAAATTTCCACTGCCCATAATAACTACTATTGGATAATAATGACCACAGATAATATAGGGCCACAAAAGCTTCATGGTTCTAAGAGTAGAGGATTTTGAGGGATTCAACCAATAGTATTGATCACATAAAGTTCAATCATAACACAAATTTAAGCATACACTAATTCAAAGGGTGTAGGTGTGTTTTTTAACCTCTAGTAAAACACTCATACACCCACCCACTCACCGAAGTCCCTCCCATCAGCACTACTGCCTGAGATTGATCACCGGTTGTTTATGTGGACGGGAGGTGTCTCACCACTATGCTACCAGTGGATTGGCTGCTATAGGTTTAAAAATTCATCATAGGTAAACCCCACATCAGTATTCTTAATTGTAAAATGAGACCCAAATCTCTCTGATGAGGACCATGTAAACTGAAGACTGGGAATGCTATGATCGTGTAATTGCTCCTTGATCAAAATTTCACATTTATTGGAAAATCACATTAAGGATTAAGAAGCAACTGTGTCAGACTGAATGCCAACCAAGTTTTCTACTAAGAAAAGGCTTCAACTATTTGAAAATAAAATGAGTAGGCCTTAGCTCTGAGTAATCAGCCCTACAGCATTTATCCTTGATTCCATGGGTAGTATTAAACCCAATACTGGAGGTACTATGACCATATAGTTCTTCTTTGAATAAGATTCCAAACTTACTAGAACATTAAATAAAGGATTAAAAGCAACTGTGTCAGAATGAACATCAGCTCCTTCGCTGGTAACAAATGCGTCAACTATTTGATTAAAAATTCAGAACGCTTCAGCTCTAAATCTCTAATAAAAAATTATTACAGCAAATATCCATGATTCCATGCAATAATAATCATACTTTCATGAGATTGAAAAGACAAAAGAAAAATACATTCAAAATGTAGGATAACAATGGATAGAGGTGCTCACTTGGTGACATAAAGGTCCCAGACATTTGTTGTTGACACATCTTTGCAAACACCTTCCTGCAAGTCAATCCCTACTTTGGTGTTTCCGGCTGCATGTTCGGCATATAAGGAAGAAATGATCTCCATTGCATTGAGCCCGGCATTTTCAGCAAGGGTTTTGGGCACCATCTCAAAGCTTTCAGCAAATTTTGCAATGGCATACTGATCCAGTCTGCAATAACACAAGTCACCAGCAACTTAAAAGATTTAACATGAAATGCATGTGAGCCAGCAAAAATAATACCCACAATTGGCTATTATCAAAAAAGTTACGCCAGTGACCTCAAATGCAATTGTTCAGTTTGAGACTGGTTGCAGAATTACCATGTCTAGAAATTCTTTGGAACCTCAAATGCAATTGTTCAGTTTGAGACTGGTTGCAGAATTACCATGTCTAGAAATTCTTTGGACCATGACAAACCAGAGCATAAACTGAAGTAGTTCTGAAAATATTTACCAGAAACTTCAAGTACTTAATATCTTAGCACCTTGCACCATTTAGGGAAAGCAACAGGGCGCGTTTGGTACGGGCTGGGGTAAACCCAAACCCACCCTGCCTCAAATTTATCTCATCCAAACCCAACCCGCCCCGTGATGGGTCACTAGGATGTGATACCAAACCCGCCCCATTTAGTTGGGCAGGTCAAATTTAATGTTTTAAACTTTAATTTTATAAAAATAAATGAGAATGTGGTAGAGATCCAACATGCCACCTTTTTCTTCCCACTATACTATATTAAGCTGAAGGATTTTTGAGGTGATTTTGACCATGACTAATGATTTTGACTAGGAGTTATAAAACTCCCCACTTCTAATATGTAACCACTCCACTTCCAACATGCAACCACTCATTTCCTCCACCTCATGTAACCACCTCTTCTTCCCACTCTTTATTTTTCTACAAGAACTCCATTTCTATCCCTATCATGATCACCAAATTATTGTCATGAGTATTTGAGGATTGATTTTATGTAATCTGAGTTTTTCTTAATAAACAGTAAATATACTTTTCAGTTACGGGTGAACATTCCTGTGCTAAGCACGGGTTGTTGTGCTAGTATTCCTTAAATTAAGGCCTGAAACCACTTGCTCCACACGAGTTTACTCCACATGAGTTTTTGTCTATTATTTTAGTTATAAGCATACATATATTATATATTCGGGGTGGGGTGGGGTGGGGTGGGGTGGGTTGGGACAATAAAACCCAAACCCACCTCACACCATGAAAACCACTACCAAACCCGCCCCTAATAGAACCTGGAGCAGGTCCCCATTTATACCCGACCCATTGCCATCCCTAACCCCATTCAGTACTTAATTAATTAATTAATAATGAAAGATAACCACCATCATCCTTAATTAATTAATTAATAATGAAAGATTACCACCATCATCCTATCAAGGCATTGTGACTCAATTTCCTCACCTGAGCTGTGCATGCACTCACAAATACATACAAAAAACAAAATCATTTTTTATGATATTGATTTTTCAATTTTTACCCTACTTCTGCCCATAGAAAACTAGCCAGAAGTCCAAGCCAGCATGATTTGATGACCCATTCAGGCAATCAAACTAAGTCCTGACCTTAATTTACCAATGTCTAATAACAAAACTCTTTTATACTTACATTAGCAAAGAAGAAAGAAAGAAAAAAGAACTCTCCTGTTCATTTTTATGTGGTGAGTGCAAGAAGACTACCATGAATTGAGGGTGAATCGAGTCAATTTGGCCAAATTGCATTGTAGGCCGCCCAGTACATTTTAAAAAAAAAAAAGAAAAAAGAAATCCTCAAGGGTTGATTCCATACCACCTTCGAATCGAGTCCATTTGGCTGAGTTGAACTGTCGGTCCAGTACATTTTAAGAAATTGAAGAAATAGCAAGAAATAATCTAAAACTAGAAATACAATCCTATGAATCTAGAATTTTAAGATTTGTTGTGCTTCGTAATTACATAATTAATAATAAATCAATATCGTACCACAAATCATTCAAGGGGTTGAATCGAAATGCACTGTGAATCATAGGAATCTTTTCAACTTTTGTGAAAAATGAAAAAAATAATATACAAAAAGAAAAAATAAAGATAAAGTAGTCAATCCAACCATATCAACATCATTACAACAATAGCTAAGCCTTATGCAATTAAATGGAGAACATCATTGACACACAATAAATGATCTTTCTATGAATAGTAAAATATGTTTAAGATACCAATAGTACTAGGAAAAATAAAAGAGTAAAACTTTTTGGGTTAGCTTTAAATCAAAAATTAAAAATAAAATTTATAGTTACATAGTTATGATGTGTCATTAAGTTAAAGAAGTTTCAAAAAGAGAAAAAAAACTGGAAAAAAAAAAAGAACTTATGACAAAACACATAATTACAATCAAATGCTTAAGGCACATGCATATTCCTTATTTATCTCTAAAACATCCCCAAATCCCACAAATTCTTAAGAGATTATTAAACACTAGATAACCTCTTAAAAATTAAAACATCAAAAATAAAGAAGTAAATTTTTAAAGGTGCCAGCCACTTAAGCATGGGTATTCCTGACCAGACAAATTGCCTGAACCATAAGATTTGACATAGCATTTATTGAATCATAAGATTCATGCCTGAATCCTCAGTCACCTATAAATGGGATTCGTTGTATAGATATGAATCTTTTTCCTCAAAATTTGATATGTATTGTAGGATTTTAACAACAATGGTTATAGGCACCAATTTATAGTTCACTATATCAAATCAATAGTACCACCAATCTAAATGCTGGGATCTTTTAACAAAAGTGGTTCTCATCATTCATAATCAGTGTAACATGCGCATAAGAGCCTCCCACAACTTCACTAATAGAACAAATGGGAGATAATTGCATCATGCCGGAATCCTCGGATTCACCAATAAATGGGATTCATTGTATAGATAAGAACCTTTTCCCTCAAAATTGGATACGAATTGTAGGAAATTAAAAACAAATTAAAAGTACAACCAATTTTCAAATGCTTAAATCTTTCAAACAAAGTGGTTTTCATCTTTCATAATCAGTGTAAAATGTCCTTAAGAGCCCTTTTTCCTCAAAATTGGATACGAATTGTAGGATTTTAACAACAAATCAAAAGTACAACCAATCTTCAAATGCTTGGATCTTTCATACAAAGTGGTTTTCATCTTTCATAATCAGTGTAAAATGTCCTTAAGAGCCTCCCACAACTTTCACTAATAGAACAAATAGGAAATACGTGCCTTAAGGGCACAAAAACCATAGGACTGGGCCAATTTTTAAAAACCATATTCAAAGGAACAGTACCTCCGATCTATGGATCAATAAATACATCAACATCAAAGTCTTGTCCCACCTATGTTGGGATCAGCTATTCATGGTTCAGATGTGACAAAAGTTTTATGCCCCTTATCAACCTGACATAACCCTCCTTTTATCCAAGCTTGGGACCAGCAGTAAACTGGCAGAGTGACTAATCAATAAATCTTCCAAAAAAAAAATGTGGAATTTTATTTGAACAATAGAAGAATATGGATTTGAACATCCAATCAGTGCATAAGGACTCCATACCGACCGACATCTTCTCATGACACAAAATTAAGATACACAGGGATTGGGTCAGGGGTTGACTCAAGGGGCGATTCAACTCAGTAGGGTGCTAAGTCCAATGCAAGTCAAACTCAACCAATATTTATAACCATACTTACAACCCTTCCACAAAGTAAATTCAAGTGGGTTCTTAATATCCATGGTTTCTTCTCCAGAGCATCCCAATCTTAATTTATAATTTTATGAAGGGTGGACATCAATTAGAAGTTACAAAGAAGGGAGAGTGAACAAGGTGCATGCACGAGTATGAAATTGAACTATTGAAGTGTGGAAAGAAAAAGAGCATTAAGTCACAACTTTGTAGCGATCCATCCCTTTTTTTTTTTAGGAATGGTGTAGTGATTTATCATAGTCACTCCGACGCATAAAGTTGTGAATGGATATCACTTAATAGACCTGTCCTATAAGGGTCAGAGTCATTAGTTTTAAGTAAGTGGAGCACATTGAGATAACCTTCATTGATCAGGAATTAACTTGTATAAAGGATGTAGAACCCTTGTGCACCTCTGTTGATTGTATCAAGGCAAAGTTTCACATAGCAAAACCATCACCATTCCTTCCATGACACATAAACCTAGTTACACATAAGGGTTTGTTAGGTAAAAATACTTGTAGGGTGAAGTGAAGTAAATATTGAAGAGAGAATAAAACATTGGGGGGTCTAATCATAGTATGATGAAATTTTGTTTTTAGTGGCTTGATAAGGAATCTTTTGTACTTTTTGGGTAAAAAGTATATGGATTTTTGTCTTTTAGTGGCCTGAGAATGTTGTTTTTTCACTCTTTTTTATAATGAATGATGGAATTTTGAAATTTTGTACTTTTGATATGACCCCTAGTCTTTTCTTGTCTGGCGAAAGGAGGCTTTACTTCACTCCACCTTACTAGTGAAGTGGCCAAACAAACCCTAAGGAAGATTAAAAAGACAAAACCAACCCATTGCATAATAAAATATGATAGAGTACATGCAGAATCATCGTCCTTATAATGAAGCGGGATAACATGTGTGTACCAGCTCAGCCATAGATTTCAATTCAGTTCAGGTCACTCAAAACCCAACAGCACAAAATGTTGACTAATTGAACTCCTACATGAAACTAATCCAACAATTAATTATATATGTCTTCAGTTTTCATTCACACTGACAGTTTAATAATGTTGAAAGCACAAACAGAAAAAAAAAAACCTATAAATACTGAATGATTTGTTTAATAGAAGCTTAAAGCTCTACGTAGATAGAAAATAGAGGGCCAAAGAAAGGCTACCCTGTTTCTTTGAATGAGAATTCCTTCAACTTTCTTGCTAACTCAATTTCAGTTGCTGCAGCCCCAGGAACTATTCGACTATCTCTGCACATTGCCTGAAGTGAAGTTTATATTAGACAGGGCCATTTAGGATTTTAAGAGGATGAAACCGTTTTTGCATCTTATTGGTAAAATATAAAGATTCAACAAACAGGACAAATTCAAAGTGTGGAATCATGCGTAAAATGGAACTCTTAGATAGTTAGACTCATAAGAAACCTTTACAGAGAGTATTGTATGAGAGTTGTCACTTAACCTAATACTCAAAACGTAGATAACATCAATGCCATAAGATACGACTATCATTTAAAGATGATTATGAGGATGATTTTTAAGATTTCAGGGAGCAATGAGTCAGAAACGGGTTATAGAGGTGAAAAAGAATTAGATCACTACTTGGAAGACCCTAGGGAGCAACAATGTACAAAATTAGATGTATAGGACTGGTGTAAAAGAAATTTTGAAATCAGAGATGGCAGAAGCCGTACGGCACATTTGTGTAGCGTCCACAAACTTCTGCTTCACGTGGAATGCTCCACCAAAACCACCAAAAAAAAAAAAAAGACGGAAAGGCAGCTTTTCCACAATTTGCAGAAAAAGTCAAAAATGCCGCTTTCCTCACAGAAAACTGCTAGCACCAAACAATGGAAAAGTCCTTAGCAAAATCATAACGTATTTCCGCTCCTCTTCCACGAAAATTGATGCAGGCCAGACGATGGGTCGGCCAACCCATTAGGCCTAGTCCATAAACCCAATGGGACATCCTTTTCATTAGGAATCTTATTTTGAGAGTTATTTCAAAGTATTTAAAATTAGGAGTTTTCTTTTATATATATATATATATATATATATGGGGAATTCTCAAAAACACCCCTTTCTCCGCGCCTCTTTTTTTTGGTCATTTGGCACACACTCACCCCCCATGAATAATAACTAGTCCAAGTTTGCTCATCCAACTTTTCCTCACTGATGGATTGAAATCATGATAAAATGATGCCTCTAAACCATTAAATTTTAGGGCCATGGATCAAAAGGTTAGGATGATTTTATGGACTCAAGATTTTGCATATTTGGATTCGATCAATCCCTTGGGAGATTAATCTATTTTCGATCAAAGATCCGGGGCTGCATAAAAAATGCATTACATAAAAACATGTCCATAGTTTAAGACCAGAAATGGACATGAGCCAAGCAATATGGTAATAATATGCGCTAGATGATCTTCAAGATATATTGAGAGACAATTAGATTTGAAGATATTATTAACTGTAGTAGCTTTTACCTAATAAATATTTCTACTCCACCACTGTCCAACCAGCTACAAGGAAAAAAGAAAGAGAGAGACAGACAGAAATTTACTCCGTCAAGTTGCTTATTGCATTGCACTGCTAGTCCTAAGCCCACATTAAGGAGGGTTAATGTCTAGTGGACAGTCAATGCATGGTTGCACTGTAGAAAATATCTATAAAAAATGACTTTTTTTTCTCTTCAGGCCTTGGTCCAGACCCTGGGCCACAAGGAAAGGGTAAGGGCCCAGGTACTATAGGCCCTTGCAAGTGCTTTGGTCTGCCACAGGCCTGGCCCGCATATGTCCAAGGTGGGGCACAGACAACCTCTAGACCAGCCCTTTGACAGCCTATGCAGAATGGTCTCCTTCTAATCAGGGATGTAGGATGGATCCAATGAGCTTGTGCTGCACATGCACCCATGGTTAAAAATCACGACCGATACCAGTACGAGAATTTCATGTGTCTCGGTCTCGATACCGGGACATGAAATTATCCTCAATTTATCGGTATTTATCAGCCAAGAAATCAAATTATTGGAACTAATTGATATATCGGCCAAGAAATTCAAATTCTAGGTCGAGAGTATAAAACCCATCTTTTCTCTTCTACTCAGTTTCACCTCCTTCCAAACAGTCTCAAGCTTCCAGCAGCTCTTCTTTCATCTATTTCACTTCCAACAACTTTCAAGCCAAACACCTTTTTTTTGTGGATTTGGTCCGGGAAAATTACATACAACTCTACTAGGGTTAGTAATTTGTAAAGTTTCTTTTCAATTTTGATGATGATGATGATGATATCGAGCTTGAGTGACACTCCACTTGGAATTAAGCTGTACATTCAAGTCTCTTCCCTCATTTCAGGTAAACCTTAAATGTCCAATTGCTTTGTGATTTATCTTATTATTATAATGTAATATGTTATCTTAATGCTCTTGAAATTCATAACTTTCCTGATAATTGTGTGGTGGGTATACAAACAAGCTGTAGTTTCTTAAATCTCACACTAATAGATAGCTCATAAGTCATAACTATGGTTGCACTTCATAAAATTTGTGTAAAATTACATGTTAATCTATTGAATGGGAGATGCTCCTATGAGAGATATCTCTCACCTTATATGAGAGATAGGGGGGAGGCCCTCACATCCATATCCAATGCCAACAACTTAAATGTGAGGGCCCCCACCCTATCTCTCATAGTAAGGTGAGAGATGCTCTCATAGGAGCATCTCCCCTATTTAATTATAAAAATAAATGTATACAGCTTCATGTAAGGCAATGATACAGTATGTCATAACTTAAGGGGACCGATAATTTGATTTATAGTAGTTACTGATGGGAAAAAAACATTGTTTCCAGCATTTTATAATACTATAGACTTTTTGGATATTTTTTCAGATGTTTTTGGATTAAAAAAAATTCACGCCGTGATGACCGCGACCGATACCAATACCGTATCGGTTTTTTTGATCGGCGATACTACAATTTTAAACCATGCATGCACCAGAGCCAGTGGGCCTATTTTGCAGCCATGATACCCAAATATGGATACTATTATGGACACGAATACGAAAATCAGGTATACAACTCTACGCTTTTGGAAATCTAAGACATGGATATGGATATGGTTGTCCTAATTTTTTCTTTGGAACACTTGTGAACTAATAAAATTATCATTGTTTACACCTTTTTGAGGTACGTATCCCTGAGGTCTTTGACCCAACAAGACTAATCCCCCGAGTAGCGCCCGATAAACCAACACAAATGCACACCAAGCATATTTGGCAAAACCCACACAAATTCACACCAGGCAAATTTGGGGCAGTTTTTAACACAGGGCGTGGGGAGCAAACCCCTTTATGCCACTCCACCAACTCCAAGGTGAGTGTTTACACTCACTTTAACATTATTCATATTGGAAAATAAGAAACCAAAGAAATATATGAAACAATGGTCTTGAAGAGCAGGATATGCTAAACTTGAATTCTAGAAATATCGGTGAAGTATAAAATACCAATATGAGTGTCACATCAGTCCGATCCAGATGCTACACTGCACCTGTACAAGTATCCTGGTATCTTTGTTCTGGAAGTTTAAAACCAAGTTCTGACATGGCCTTTAAGCCCATTAAGGCTGCCAACCCACTTGGCCAGCCATTCACATGGTTTGAGCAATACACAGACTTGTGCAAGCGATTTTCCCTCCCTTTGTTTTGTTTCTTGTCATTCTTTTCTTTCTGTCCTTTCTAGTTGGACGTCTGTTTTAATTAGGACTCCTATTTGTTTAGTTCCTAGCTAGGTTGTATTAGGGTTTTTGTTTTCCTTCATTGAAAACAATATAAATAGAAGTTATCCAAATATATATATATATATATAAATAGAAGAAACTGACAAGTCCATAGGTAGTACAATATTTTACAGCTTGCAAATTTTGCCTTTTGGCTTCTTGTATATGTGGAGTTCGGATGATTTGAGTGAATCTACCAAATATGCACAGGTTTGTGCTACATTGGTACTTGAATTTGTATCTTTTCTTACTTTTTTGCCTTTCGGCTTCTTGTATATGTGGAGTTCAGATGATTTGAGTGCATCTACCAAATACGCACAGGTTTGTGCTATATTGGTGCTTGAATTTGTTTCTTTTCTTTCTGTTTTGTGATTTAAGAGAGGTATAGGTCTGGATTCTGCACTCAATCATATCAGCCCTTTCGTTTGGAGTTGCAAACTTGCAGCTCCTTTTACTTGATTGGGGCATGCATCATAAATATGAGTTCCTAAGATATATGCAAGTATCTCTATAGCCTGAATTTGCATCCAAGGCAACTCTAATCCCTGATCAGTATCTGTAACCATACCTAAATAGCATAGGAAACCATACCTTATAAGTATTCACACCATCGTCAACTGCTCTTTCAAGGTCATCTAAAATACTATCAGTACTTCCTCTTAAAACCACAGTGGCTACTGTATTTCCACCCTCTTCATTTTTCACAATAGTAACCTATGCGAATAAGAAAAAAGAGCGCAATTAGTAATAAAGGCCAAAATAAGAACAAATGTGAATTTAGAAAAAATGGCATAGTCATGGAAACAACTGTTTACCCGGACACCACCAATTTCCTCCACTGAGATAGAGTAAGCATATCCTAGTTCATCTGGATTTGGCTGGCTCAGCTTCAGCTGTAGTACAGATTGCACAAGGGATGTCAGAAAGTAAAAAGGAGTATTCATAAACAAAAAGACGCGCGCGCGCACATTGCTTGGCTATAAACTTACAAGTGCTACAGCACCAGTTGTACGGCAAAATCGCCGCAATTCAAACTTCGAGCTAATTTTCAGGACCATGATCCTGTGAGAGAGTTTATATGAGAACAGAATGAAAGAAACATGAGGACCACAGGGAGGCACAGCATGTTATGCAGAAACAATAAAGTACCAAATAAAAAATTGTTTCGAATATATGACACCATAATGTTCACACATACGAATGTTATCACATCCCATCTCTCTTAAAAACTGATGGCTGGAACCCATTGCCTACAAAGAAGCAAATTTTCTCGCCAACTACTTGCACAACAATCAGAACCGACAAGGCAATTATAATATTAGAGCTACAAAATAGGCTGTACACTAGCCTCAAAATACAATCACAAATATATATACAATTATACATACATAAATACACACAGGTAGATATCTTCATCATCTTAGGCTTATCCCGCCAAAATGCATGCATGCATGCATACAACTATATTGTGCACAACATCGCAAATCATGTCAAAAAAAGAAAAAGAAAAAGAAAAAGAAAAAGTAGACCAAGACCCATATGGAACTGTGTCAATGTTTGACGCAGATGGGGCTCTCAAGCAGATAAGAGGGCAGCAAATCCAAAATAGAATTAAAAGAGTAGCAAATGATAAAATGGTCTACCATGCCCCACATATTGGCAACAAATTTTAAGGGTTGGAGAATGGGTAAAAAATAGGCTTCGTTTAGGCATCAACAAAATTAAGCAAGTGCACCATCCAATGAGAATGCTCCAAAGATTAAAATGGTCCAAACATCATATAATGCAGATACTTTTAGGTGATGGACATTATAAAATAATAAAAAAACCAAGACTAAAGAAGTCTTACCAAGAACTGGTTAGTAACCCTCACAATATCACGTCCATGTATCACGCATAAGTGTATCACTAAATAGAAGTGTGCAACTATCAATTTTCACCCCCAAGAACATCAACCAAGAAATGTTTTAAGTGGATAAATGCATATTAATGGACAAAACATCATATCATGGAGATCCTCAGACTTGGCATTAATGAAGTCAGATAGTAGAATACAGAGTTTAACAGGGCTTTGAAGAGACATAAATAGGTGTTTTACTTGTAACGCTCGCAGAAATGTAATGCCATCTCTCCAACTGCAGCTCCGCTGACAATTACTTTAGCACCTGAATCCGCAACTGCCTTTATAAGCTCCTCTACTTTTGCTTCCTCCGTTTTAGCATAGTTCTCTAGCTGGATAATGCCCACAACAGAAATTCTTCAAGTAAATCACCATAGAATTAGGATTTCTACAGTGAAAATGTAACTAAGATGACTTCTAGAAAACAATTGCCACTTGAACTTCAGGTAAAGCAAAAGGTTAAAAGTGTATGGGGAAGTGGCAATGGCCATGTTAGAAAAGTACATAATACAACTTGATATGATTAAATCAAGACAGTTTTTAATAGACTAAAACGACTCTCACATTGATAAATATATTCCTTTATGCATAGCCAGAAAAGTAAGATATGGTTTTCAAGGAGATAAAATGAGTATCTAAAATTAAAGTGTTGTGAGAGTTAGAATAGACGACTAAAAGCAATCCTCCAAGCCAGTCTATTTGCAATATTTTGACTGCATTGCAATTCCCACTGGTTTCTGCAGGGATCCAACTCACATGTGGATGAGCTTTCAATAATCTGTATGATAGGTAAAACGTTTTCCTGGGCATATTCATAAATAATAAAGTAATGAGAATGTGTAATTGTATATTCGATATGTTGACAATATATTATGCACATGCAAAACATAAATTGCTTATGTGCACACAGAAACACGTGACATCAATTTAAATGCGTCTTCATAAATAAGAAAGTAAATATGCAATTGAAAATTTTTTTAAATAGATATTATGATTGTAAAAAAATGGATCATCAATAGTGAACACAAGTATCAATTATTCTCAAATTGTTAGCTAATACAAATTTTTAAAACGAAAACCTAGCTATAGTGATTTTATATAGAAATTATAATTATAAAATTTTGGATCATCATTACTGAACACAAATATTTCTTATCCTCATTGCTAGGTTATACACAATGTGGACCATGATTTGTTACTTTGGACCATTCATTTGATCACAGTCCAAAAAACCAGTGGTAAAATGCATCAATGTGATATTTATCAGACATGGGATAATTGATAAATAAACTTGATTATTGAATTAATTTTTTTATTTTTCAATTATTTCTTATTTAAAGTCACAAAATGTTAAATTCTATTTTTACTAAATGTGATGGACATCAGAAGTTCAAAACAGCTTTGATGTGTCTTAGTATAAAAACTCCAATACTTCATACACCAAAAACCAAGTGGGCTGGTGGTGTGATGTTACAATGTCATTCCAAAGTCCCCCAACCTTGGATTTATAATTTCTAACAATTTTATTCAGCACTCGGCCAGTGACTTGGCATAGTCTGGCAAGTTCATTGACATGAAAAATTGAGCTAGGTTGAGCTTAAGCTCCAACAAGTCGTCTATATTGCTCAAATTGGAAAGCTGCCAAGCCGAGTCAACTCAGCCAAGTAACCAAATAAACTTGCCAAGTTGGCTAACTATGCACTAAAGTGAAGAACTAAGTGTGTATAAAATTGTATCACTTAAGTTATACACGGGCCCCTGCTAAACACACCAGTCAACCAAGGCTTTGGGAGCTTACTCAAAGCCCTGCATCAGTAATATTTCCTTCTAAAATTTTCTTTTTTCTTCCTAAGTAGAAATCAGAGAATTTAAATTTTACATTGCCCACCTTATCAATATAAATTACATGTTAGAAAACTAAGGATATGTTCGTGCAATGCTGGAATTCCATGTACTATGAATTTCCCTTCACATGGAGCAGCAGAAAAGCGGTTCGCACCCCTCCACAAGAAATGGATTCCAGCAGACTAAACGAAAATTTGTACTTTCCTCTTTCTGGATGGAAAGCACTGCCCCAAACTGCAGAAAGGTGGCAAGAAAGGTAAATCGGATGCTATTCAATGCTACCAAGGAATCCTCCACATTGCACAAACGTGTCCTGAAGTACAAGCCAGTATTGAGCAAAATATTCCTATTTGTAGATACAACCTGCTCGGCACTTTGAATAAGAACTGTTCCCTTAGTTTCAGTTGCAGATGTATCAACACCTCCAGCAAACACAGCAATCTACAAAAGAAACAGAGATATGATTTTGTCAAATAAAAAGAAAAAATAAAAAAGTAGCTCATAACTCAAAAACCATTCTATCATATGAAAGTAACAGGGATGCGATTTTTTGTCAGAAGAATAATAATAGTTCATAGAAAAATCCAAAACCACTTTATAAAGGTAATATCCAAATTTCATTGCAGAACTTATCCCCACTATTTTTGTTCAGATACTACTATTTCTTTTGCCCGTCCATATTCTATAAATCATTTGCAATAGTATAGTTACCTTTTAAGTTTAACAAATGTAAAGCCAAGTTAACAGTCAAGCTCTGTTCCTATTCATCTTGTATCACATCCTTTAGTGTTCTTTCCATTTTAGCCACCTTATCTAAGAGTAAGAAAATAACTTGAGACACCAACATAATATTAATTGGTTAAAAATAGTGTGAAGCAAGCAAGATAAATAGAAGGAAATGACATTTAGGTTCAACAGCAGTAGGAGATTTTGGCCACATCCCTTGAATGATTGAATCCATTACCATCAGCATTAATTGTAAATTTGATATCAGGATTCATTGGGTGACAGCTGACAAATGTCATTTCTGGAATTTCTTTTTCCTAGAGACGGTCATTCAATCATCTATCGCCCCATGTACAGATATTCATGGATAGGATCAACTCAGACGCCAAATCTAAGACATAGCTAATTGCTACAGGTAATGCATCTATAATCCGTTTTCATGTTGGGCTAATTATTTTTTACATTTAAATAATGCAGTCAAATTTTAGTTTAGGGAGTATTACATATTACATTTAGCCTTTTCTAGCTAATCTTTAATGGAAACATCATGAAATTTGGTTCAAGTGACATGTATAATTGGACACAAGTGAAAGCAAACACCATCCACATCATGGTGAACATAACAAAACTATAAAATGCCTTTAACTCTTCGGCCATAAGAAATTATCCAACATTATTTTCATACATCTATCATACCAACAAATGTATAATGTGCTTGCTAATTAGTGTTTCTAGAGGATCTTCACCTCCTATAGATAATTAATCCACTTCAAGTTCTACTTATAGGGCGTGCATTTGGAGGTTCTTCTTCAATAATAGAAGTGTGTTCCAAGTACAAGACAGTGATCCATGGATGAAAACAGCGGCCGCTACGCTACATCGGGCATAGTGGTCTTCACTGCTACGCTACAACACATTTTGCGGCGTTCACATTCGTAGCGGCTGCTACGAGGGCGCTACGCCCGCTACGGAGTGAGACAGATTTGTATTTTCCAAAAAAAATTAAAATGTATGATAAGACTTATTTCTTTTCTTGTCCTCTCCAAATAACATT
Organism: Persea americana; assembly: GCA_029852735.1. Classification (NCBI taxonomy): domain Eukaryota; kingdom Viridiplantae; phylum Streptophyta; class Magnoliopsida; order Laurales; family Lauraceae; genus Persea; species Persea americana. Next base: position 72,367,358 of record CM056809.1, read on the forward strand.
TCTACTTAACTCTTCTACCCTTTTATGTTTAAAAGAACACCAAAATGTATAATAAGACAAATTTGAAAATAGCAGCCGCTACGCTACATAGGGTATAGCGATCTTCACCGCTACGCTACAACACATTTAGCGGCGTTCACATCCGCCCGCTACGGAATGAGACAGATTTGTATTTTCAAAAAAAATTTAAAATGTATAATAAGTCTTATTTTTTTTCTTTTTCTCTCCAAATACCATTTCTACTCAACTCTTCTACCCTTTTCTGTTTAAAAGAACACCAAAAAGCACATGATCTCGCCAAATTACAGTCAATTCAAAGAGTTCTTTTCTAGATACATCGTATTAGACACCCCTTTTGGTAGAGGTATTCTTTTCTCTAGGTACTCTTATCTTCAGTCTTGACTTCATGACAGTTTTTTTTATGAGCCTTTCATTAGTTTCTAAGTTAGCATAACTAAGCAACATGAATACATGTGAAAAAAAATGAACATTACGATTATTTCCATTTATACAGTGATAAAGGATCTCATACAATGAGCGGACTGCTACTCCCCCTTATCTTAGTTACTTTTGAAAAAAAAAAAAATACATTTTCTCTCATTTTCCAATATTCTAGATTTTCTACAAAATTTTCAGATTTTTTCAAATCGCACCGCTGCGCTACGTAGCTTTTTGGCGGCAGGCGTAGCGCTATTTTCATCCTAGCAGTGATCACTCAGTTTTTAAATCCAACCTAGGATTCTTTTGGGTGTTACCTTGGTTGGCTTTATTTGAAGAATTGTTATAACAACAAAGGTTCTCTCCAAAGACATAATCAATCAGTTTGTGGTATGTAACAACATTGAGCCTAACAAATGTTGGTGGTGTTTGGACACTTGTAACTTTTTCATGTCAACTATCTAAATTCCATGCACAAAAATCTGTTGTGGACAAAAAGATAAGGCTGGCAAAGAAAATGTATCACGCCACGATATCTACAGGCAAAAAATAAGGACGCATTTATGGAATGAGAGCTATTTATAAAGATTATCAAAAGCTCACCTTTGCCTTTTCTATTTGTTTTATACTCCCAACCACATCACTTTTTAAGACCAGACCACGAAGAACTGAACAATTGTGAAGACCTCCTCCAAGAAGCTTTGCAACACGAACATTGTCCACATTAAAATTCGCAGGGTTCTTGGGGCAGACCTGGATGCATGCCTGAAAGATAAAAACAATTCAAAATATGATCATCTTTTGAATCTAAGAACTTAAAACACTAAAAAAATATGAGTGACATAAAATATAATGAGCTCACTTCAGCAATAAGAGGGCACAAAATGTCTTCTAGTCCAAATTGCTTGCTGGCAACAGCAGCTCTCATTCGCAAAATAACCTCATCCTTATTTCGTACATCCATGTTTTCCGAACCACTCTCTACCAACTCATTTAAAATTTCAACAGTCTGATCGTCAAGTAAAATGAATTAGAATTTCCATACTCCAATTCAAACAAAATCAGCTATACACAGATCAGATAGTGGTGCAGTGAAGAAAGAACATACCTTATCGATTCCTTTTGTGTAGCCACTAATGATTTCACTCGGATGCAGTCCCATCCTGATAAGCTCCTCTGCATTTTCAAGAAGCTCCCCAGCAAATGATATTGTGAGATTAGCTCCATCGCCAATTTCTTCCTGTTGTGCTTTGCCTGCTAAGACCAGAATCTTGGCAGCAGGATGCTGCACCTCTAGTTCATTCACAATGGTGGCAGCATCATTTGTTATAAAGAGCTTGTCCAAATGATTAATGACCATCTTGTTCATACCTGAACAAAAAATTAATTAATTAATTAAACAAAAACATGAAATGAATAAATGAACATGCATAAACTCTGCTAAATGTCAAACTTTAGGCCATAAACAACTGAGTATGGCAAAGACCGATGGAGAAATAAAGCAGACTGCAGCTACACCGTTGGAGTTTTCAAACAGGACAACCTTCTGTAGTTCATTCAAACCTATATTTTCACTAGGTACATGAATGACGTAATCAGTAGCTCTATGATCATCTAAAGATTCTTTGTTATTAGATAGTAAATAACTCATAAATTATAAGTGCTGCATCTTCCACAATACTTTATGCTTTCACTTGTATTCATCTTAATCCATTTCTGCATCATGCATAAATTCCCCTTCGTTAAATTATAATAAAAAAAGAACACAGATGCTTATTATGCTTGCTCCCATACACGCACAGAGAGAGAGAGAGAGAGAAAGAGATGGGCAAGCAAAGCAAATACTCAGAAAGTTGAACCTTACATATGCATAGCAGGCCAAACCTCCAAGTAGATGCCTGGATAGTCAAACATTGCAGATGGATCCTTTTAACTGTATCTGAGATCAGATATATAGAATCCATCCCTATATTCTCTCTCAACCTTCCACTTGAGGCATTGTGTTCTACAGATCTGAATATCTCAGAATTTAAGGAAATCAGGGTTGTTGATATTTCAACATGAGAGAATAATGAATTCATGAGACAGACTGTGAGAAGAATCAGCATAGGAAAAAAAAAAAACTCAAGGAAGATGAGCAATGAAGTTGGAAGCCTGTCGAGAATAAGACAAGGGCAGATACAGTATGATTTAGAGTGCCATCTTCAGAAATGGAAGGTAACAAAACTTGGTTTATTGAAGCAGCAAATAATAAGGCATAAGACCCTCGGGAATGAATAATAAGGCAACAGACCCCCAACGAATCTAGCACACCTTTTTGTAAACAAAAGCACTAATGCATGTTGGTAAAGAAATTGTGAATGGACCAACCATGAGATCACACTATGATACCTGATGAAGGAGAAAATATTCTCTGTTCTAGATCCCAGCCACTTGAGAATTTCATCAAGGAAACACCTTAAACTTCTTGCAAGGTTTTCTCAAAAAGAACAGCTGTTTTTTGAATGATACAAACGCCCAACAATCAAACTATTTTTTTCTTTTTAAGCAATGTTATACCAACACAGAAAAATACATGTAACCTCGAAAAACCCAATTTGTAACCAGATATGAAGAATAAATTTTGGCTTCTTGCCTGTAAATACTTACATAGTCCTGAAAATTGATTAGTGCGAAACTGGCTACCAAAATTAGCCATTGTGGACTTCACAGCTGATAGACTCATCATAGTAAGATAACTTCAAGTATTTTTTAGCAAACAATTAGTGCTCATTAACAACCGATGACTATTCAAAACTTCAATGTCAATAAATACCCAGCCCAAGCTTTCATCATGTATTACTTACTACTTTGGGTCAGAAACATGCTGTCCAATGTCATTTCTCCAGCTTCCTCAACAATTAATGAACATTTAAAACTACAACCCCAATCAAAATCTAATCTTGATTGAACCATGTATTAAATTTGACCGAGAGAAACATCCTGCCCGCTTACATTCCTCAGGACTACTGCAAAAACCCCTCTCAACAACATTACAAACATAACAACATTCAAAAACACAACATAAAAGACCAATCCCAATTAACAACCCCCCAAGTATCAAAAAATGCACCAAATCAGATCAAAAATACCAGTTCAATCAACAAGCAATCAAAACCAATGCGCACCCAAGGTAAATCCCACCGAAATAAATTAAAGGGGAAACTGAAATCGAACAAACAGAGCCAAAAATGAAGTGGGGAAAAAGGAAAGATGGGAGATTTTGGAGGATCACTTACCATTCGGTCCAAGCGAAGTGCGAGTGATTACAGAGAGCTGCTTGCAGGCATCGATGTTCTTGAGGACTGCTTCATCGAGGCCAGAGAGATGCCTGTGTCCTTCCTTCAGCATCGATTGGATGCCATATGGCTGCATCTGGAACACCATTTTTAGATGCGTATGAAATCGACCGTGGAACGACGAAGAAGAGGATGGTGGAGGAGATCAAAAAAACCCTAGAAATGGGAGTTTTTCAATAGCAAGAAAGCAGATCGAGATCAAAACCCTAGAAATGGAGAAACCCCACTGCGTTCTATTTCGAAGCGCGCGCACACACTCGCTGCAACTTTGCAAAGCGGTGAGTGGAGCAAACGAGGGCAGATTTGTTTAAATAGGGCTTGTGGGATTTCCAGAAACCGCGGCCGTTTTGGCTTCGATTCACAGGAAATTACGAATATGCCCTAATGTTTGGGGCTGGCAATGGGCTGGGCTGGGCTGGGCTTCGGCTTAAAAATGGGTGCACCAGAAGGATCCTAACCTGGATGTTGGATTGTATTTGTGGGTCTAGTACCAGTGCATGGACCTACTTTTAATCAGGTCTCTGTAAATTTCTTTCTCAGGACCCCAAGTACCAGATGCCACGGCGATATCGAATATAGGGTTGTTCATGGGCCGGGCTTGGATTAAAGATAGAAAGTCCAAAGCCTAGTTTGGCCTGCCCCATGTAAGGAATGCATGTAATTTAACTTAATTTGTCCAAACAATTGCTTGAATGCCCATAAAATTGGGAAAAAGCCCGTTAGAGACCTATCCAATTGACTTAATGGGTGAGCTCAAGCGTAAGTTTTACGGCCCGTGTCGGGCAAGGGCCAGTGTTTATGAAGTCAGGCTGGGCCTGGATATTCCCTGGCCCGGCCATGAACACCCCTAAGCTTGTATAAGTAGGTATGTATGTGAATAAGCATTTATGTCTAGGTTTAGTCCTGCACTGACCCTACTTTTTCACTAGATCCAAGTGGGTACGGACCTTGTAAGCTGGATCAAAGTGGGGTCATTGTAGAGGTCAAGACTGATCCACAAATGTATCATGGCTGGGCCCACTTTCAATGATGGCTTTTTTTTTTTTTTTCTTTTTTACTAGGGGGATTTGGCTTAATAAGTAAGTACAATATTGTACCAAAACAGCTAAGAAAAAGTTAGGGGGGGAGCTTGTTATTTAAGTTATTTTATTAAAGGGGGGTCTTCTTATACATACTTTTTTCACCATGTGGTGAGGGACACTTCTCCTTTTGGAGATTTTCAAGTACAAGTGTACCTCATCTTATGTACTTGAAAATCCCCTTTTATACTTGAAAATCTCCAAAAGGGAAAGTGTCCCTCACCATATGGTGAGGGAAGTATGCATAAGAAGCCCGCCCCACCCCCCCCCCCCCCCCTCCCCCCAAATCAAAGTGGTTGTTCTTCTATAATGACATTTCGTGGATTGATTTGAAGTACAATTAACCATCTTAAATTGTAGGTGTAGTAATCAGAACTTCCATTTCCTCAAAAGTTAGATTTCCAAGTTGCTCACTCTCACTGATGTCATTATCTTCAAGAAATCTTCCATTTCTTTCTTCCACAATATTGGATATATGGGAAGGACAATAGAACCTAAATCCCTTAAACATATATGCATAACCAATGAAAAGGGCACTAATTGTCTTTGAGCCTAATTTTTTCTCCTGTGGATTGTACACCCTGACTTCAACTAGATAGCCTCATATATGTATGTGTCCTAAATTTTGTTTTCCAAGCATTCTATAACTCAAAGTTGTTTTAGGAATTGCTTTAGTGGGAGCCCTACTTAGGATGAAAATTGTGATTTTTAAGGCCTCACTGCATGGAGATAGTGGAAGAGAGGAGTTACTAGTCATACTCCTCACCATAGCCATTAGAGTGTAATTCCCTTTTGAGTATGATTCCTCCTTTCAATTACACCATTTCGATGTGGTGAGCCTAGCATTGTGCATTGAGTAATAATTCATTGTTCCTTAAGGAGATTTGCAAATGGACCTGGTTTTTGTCTTGTACCCATTTATGTTCCATAATATTCACCACCACCATCTGATCTAATGATTTTGGCCACTTTTCCGGCTTGTTTCTCTACCTTTGCTTTATAAGCTTTGAAGCGCCTTACTTTTTTCTTGCAATGGGTAAAAATATATGTATCATGTATGATCATCTAAGAATGAGATAAAGTATTTCTGACAATTCAAACAAGGAGTTGGAAAATACCCACATCTTTCAATGTGTATAATTTCTTATGTTTCGGAACTCCTCATTGCACCCTTCTTGGTTTTGTTGGTCGACTTACCCTTTTATGTAGTCCACACAAACACCAAAATCAAGAAAATTAAGAGCCTCGAGGACTCCATTTATTAATCTTTTGATTGTCTTTATGGAGATATATTTAAATCTCCTATGCCAAAGCATAGAGTATTCTCATTCACAATACTACGCTTAATGCCAACATTCCCATGCATGGTTAAGAAATTAAGATCAAAAGTAAGTTCTAATAAAAGTCTATATAAACCATCAACAAGTGTCCCATTACTAACAATAACAAAGTCGTTGATCAAAAAAAAAAAGTAGAACCAACAAAGCTGAAACTAATTACTTGAAGGTCCCAACTGACTCAACATGCGAACTTATCTTGTTTCCTGAATAGATAATGCATTCACTCTGAGTTGGTTTCCTTTTATTGATTAAATCCTCCATGATAGTGGCAATATGAATTGTAGAATCAAAGTTAATTCACCAAGCATTATGAAAAAACATCAGCCGCATTAAGTTCATAACAAATTATGGAGATGGGATTACCTTTCTTCTCAACACAAGCCAAGCCTTATATTTGAGGCATTTTTTTCTAATGTGTTATTTCTTCTTGCAAAACTTGATCAATTGACATCTTATTCTTCTTCTTATGATGAGCCCCTTTGCCCTTTCTTACTTGTCCTTTTTAAGGGGTCACTAGATGAGCACTTTCTAGTTTCTTTTGCTTCAATCTCTGTTCTTTTTTAACACACATCGTTAGTAATTCACTGATTGACCATTTTTCCTTTAAGTCAGTAGTTCATTGATTGACCATTTTTCCTTTATATGTTATAGGAAATCATAAACAGCCTATATTCCGCAAGGCAATGATTTAAACACAAATTGGACAAGAAAGCATTCTAAGAATGTAGCTCTCAAAAGATCTCTATTGAGCCGCTATGTCTCTCATTTGCTTTGGTGCAATGGTAAAAATCTTGGGTGGCATGCGTGAGAACACAGGATGAGGGCTGTGAGCAGCCACTGTGTAAAAAGGCCAAAGGTCAGGTCTGCCTCTAATTTGGACTGTCCTAGCTAGGACCCTACTTCAGCGGGACCCTCACTGGGTAAAGACCTTAAAATGTGTCACTGATTTTCATAATATGTTTACGTACACTTTTATTACTAATAAGCTTAATGGATGATAGTTTGTTCCAAGCCTTCAAAATAGCCAGTTAAAATAGGTACCCGGCTCTGCCCAAGGCAAAAAATACAGGGCTTTTACAAAAATCTTAAACCTAGCGGTCTGGGCTTGGATAATTGTTTTAAAGCCCGACCAAAATGGGATTGGGATTGGGATTGGGCAAAATAGGGCCGGCCCGCCCATAAGCACTTTCACTCATTTTTTATTTTAATTTTTTATATTAAAATTCTTTTGATGGTTGTTTTTGCTTAGTCTATAACTGTAAGTGTATGATGTGTAAGTCTCTAAAAGTTTAAGGGAATTGAAAGATGCCAAGAAATGAGCATCTAACCTATCATCATCGAAGGATGTTGTTTTAGTTTGTGATGACATATCACAACATATATAAACACTCTAAAGCTCTAATTCACTGAGAGTCAAAACAAAGCTCTGTTATGAGAGAGACTGTTCTGGAATAGAACTGCATCATGCATTTTACAATATTGCTTTTGATAACCAATTCAATTAATTAAATTCGTTTTTGTGACAAATTCCCAGATCCTCTATATATGTTGATTGTTGAGGTCATTACATGATGATGTAAGAAATGTGCAAAAGAAACCCAATACAGTGTTCTTCATTTATCTAACTTTTTCTTCTTCATCATCGTCGTCATCATCTTCTTCTTCTTCTTCACTTTATCTATTTGATATTAGTAGAATCGTTGCAAAAGAGTGGCATTTTATTTAGAACAGGCCTCTTGCTTTCTATTTTGCATCCTAGTATCTGTAAGCGTTGGTGCTACTGATAATAGATTTCTTTTAATTTTGTTTATGTTTTATGTTTGGTGTTATTTGTATGCCTTTTGTGGATCAATACCAAATGCAGAATAAGAGGCTTTTGGATAATTGAAATGTGGCTTTTATGCATGGGATGGAAAGGCCTAATTGGAAGAAAAACTATAAAAAAAAAGTGGACGCCTCTGACTTATGGTCCTTTTGTTGTCTCTTCAAAGAACAGATTAACAAAAAAGAAATAAGTTTTGGATCAATAGCAAATGCAAGAGAGACCTTTGCAGAGTTGAAATAGGGTTTTATATATGGCATGAATAGTATTAAAAATAGGAGGGAAACTGGAGATTTCTCAGCCTTAGAGACCTCTGTTTAAAAGCCCCAGCCCGACCATGGCCCAGCCCGGGCCTACACAGGATGGGATTTGACTTAGGCCGTTCAGTTTAGAGCTGGGTTTTAATAACCCCTAGTAAGCCCGCCCAATATTCGGGACGAGATTGAAAAGCCCAAGCTTGACCCATCCCCTTGATAGGCCTAGTTTGTTCGTTAAGGTGTTGCTAGTGTTTTTTCTCGAAAATCACGTACTATTGTTCAACAACACTAATAAAATCATTTGCCTTAGTCCATTATGGGATAAAGCCTTGAATACCTTTTTCAACATAGGACTTAATCAACATTAAACATAAGCAATTTGATCGTTGCCACTACTCATATGACCCTTTTAGCAGATGTACTTGTTTCTATGGGGATTGGTGGTTCATCCATACAAAGTGTCAAGTCTAAATTAATACACCCTAATGTTAAGGAGATTCTTCTCCTTCTAATATGAAAAGCGTTCACCAGTTAACATCGGGATATGCGATGATTCATTAGACATAAGGACAGATGCTGCAAAGATTTAAATAAACATATTTACCAACATACTATGAGTCATTCATGACCATAATTCAGATTGTCAACCCACTGAATAATTTTGATAGCAAAAATTTGCACATCATAACAACCTCCTTATGGGCCAAGGTTATAACATGCTATTGAATTTTCAAAATAACTTTATCGTAAGACTAATAAATTGGTGACATCAATGGGAAAATACCTTATTACCCTGGGCATTTAGAATATTTCTAATTTAATGCATAATATATTATCACATTCCAATTAAGTTATGAATTATGATTTCTTCCCTATGGGGCCAAGATGTCATATCTCACAAATTAATTGCAACCTTTTTTATGCTATTGCTTGGTGTGATTAAACACACCTAATGTGTGTCTTATACTTTACAAAAATATATCATTTGATTTAATATGCAATAGCTATTCTATAAGTCAAGTAGATATTTAGACCATATAATGGCATCATAATATAATTAAAATTAATATATTAACTACTATCAATGTTAATGTAATAAAATCAACCACATAGAATAAAAAAGATTCAAATAAACAGCAAAAGTAACAATAAAGAAATCATGTTATAAAGCAATCGTTAGGATTTTAGAAATTATGGAGAAAACTCTAAAATAAATGGGTTGGCTCAGTCTGTTAGGTCAAATGAACCCATTAGACCTAAGATCACATACATCCTTCTCATTTTATATTCTTAGGCCTTGTTTGGTATTTCTACTCTTTTTTGGATAGACCCATCAAAATATAGCCATTAAAAAAAGAGTTATATAAAAAAAAGATGTTAGAATCAAAAGAAGTGTTCGGTAATATAAGGATCTATGTTAAATATACTTTTTTATACCAATGGTTGAAAGTTTTTTACAAATTTCTCGAGAACCACAAGATATAGAGCCTTGAAAATTGACCCCATGGTCATGTTCTGCCTTCCAAAGATATCTAATGCTTTGGTTCTTGTGTTTGGGGCCCACATAATCTAGAAAATTACATCTGATAGCTTACTTTTTTGCACATATCTCGAGATTAGTAATGATACAATGACTGAAATTTAGTTTCGTGGTCGTGTCTGATCTTGTGAATATTTCCAACTGTTTGGATCTTGATTTACACTCCCAGAAATAATAAAAAATAAAAAAACGTTACTGCTCATAAACAAATCCAATATCATAAAACATCATTGGCTGATATTGTTTTGAAAATATCTCGAGATCCATGAGGTGTCAAGCCCTGAATTTTAACCCTAGTTACTTTCAGCCTTCCAAAGAGATCTAACGGTTTGGATCTTGCGTATAGGGCTCACATGTTCCAAAAAGTTGCATCAAATGGCTCTTTTTTTTCTCACATATCTCGAGATTGGTGATGATCCAATGACTGAAATCTGGTCCCATGACTGTGTTTGATCTTATGAATATTTTCAACGGTTTGGATCTTGATTTATCCTCTTAGATTTTGAAGAAAAGCAGAAAAAAGGGATTGGGGTGTAAATGGGCTACGAACACTATTCACCCGCCTCTATTTTTTCCCTCTACTTTCTACATGCATGCAATGGAGGGCTGTGGGAAATAGAGGTATTGCCTCTACTTCTATACGCCTCTATTCTCAGAATCTCTATCCAATTTAGAAATTTTGAGAAATAGAGGCAAAAAATAGTGATGCCAAACAGGGGCTTATTCCTCATGAGACAAGAGTTTGGAAAACTAACATAACCCTAGCATTACTTAATCACATGCCCCGTTAACCAAACCACCACTAAACTCACCAACGACGGAGGGACGTTCGCGTTCGGTATGCGACCAGAAGTCCCGCCGTTGGTATTTTTTACAGTGAGTGGTCAAAAACCTATTTCCTCCATATCTTTTAAAATAGGACTTTGTTTTCATATATTATACATGGATTAGGGGTAAAATGAATTTTTTTATTGATTTATTGTGGTTTTAGAAGCATCCAAAGAAAATATGTCAGATATCATGACCTTTAAAAAAAAAAACTTAAAGAAGTTACAAAACGAATGTATTTGTCATGAAATCTTGATGTAATTCCCTTCTTAACTTAGGCATGTTATCCAAATAGTGTTATAATCCCCAAACCCAAGGTCGTTAGTAGTCTATATGAACTTTAAAAAATATAATAAAATAAGATTCATACAAATCCTAAAACAAAAATTAAAGAAACTCAATGCTACAATCTAAGGGATTGTACTCTGATACCAAATGTAAGAAACTATTGTATTTAATACGGAAGATAATAGAATATACCTTCAGCCATAGTGATTAAATTTGATGATCTCTTACAATCTTTAAAATAACAAACTTGAGTCTTGAAGAAATCTTCTAATCCACACAAGTCTGTAAGCATGGAGTAATGAGATTACAGGTGTCGAAGTCTTCTCTTACTAGATTTGGGACCCTTTTCAATACCCTCTTTTATCACTTTCTTCACATTAATGAAAGAATTTCCGTAATGGTGATAAGATGAGTAGTTATCTCCAAAAGCAAACCTCAACTTGATAAATGCACAAATGGGATAACTGCATAAGTGGGCTTATGTGGCAACATAGAGCCACATTTGTATTTTAATGAGACTCGTGCTTAACAATACATTCTTTGTTTACATTCCCTTATTCTTAAAGCTATCTGTTTGGAATTGAATTCCTAACAAAACTTGTGTTGGGTTTTTTTATGTTATAACTTTTTTTTATTGGTTTATGATGGTTTTATTGATTTTTTAGAGAAGAGAGATATATTAAACAAAGTAAATAAGATGTTTTATTAATGACCCCGTTTTCATATTAAGGACTTTGTTGGAAATAATAAAAATTGGTGACTTAATATTGAATTTTCTGACTATGTAAAGTAATTTTTAGAAGGGGAATTTATGGGAAAAAACCCCATAGGTGGTCTCTATACGTATGAGGACCCAATAGAGCTTTGGAAACGGAGAAGGTCCTCAAGTCGCTTTTCTGATTTTTTTTTTTATTTTTGTCATTTTGCGATATGGTTGATATCTATTATTCTTTCATGTTCAGCAAATAAGATAGTTACAGGTTGAAAAAAATATGACTTATAGATATATCGACCATCAGGGCTAAGTGGTGATGGTCTATATCAACCATTCTGTCATATTCAAATTGATCTATATCAATCATTCTGTTATGTTCAACAAATAAGACAATTACAGGTTGGAGGAAATTACCCTTTCCTGCCTTGTTGATTCTGTAACTAGGTGCTGTAAAAAATTGGCCTAAAGTCTAAACATCAATTCTATCTCATCTTCTGTGAAAAAGACAACTGATATCACCCTTTCTTGCATTCTTGATTCTTTAATTGGGTCCTACAAAAAATTTGTCTATACATTGATTCCATCTCTTGTGATACACATCTATGCACATCTTTGTTTCTTCTTCTTCATTGGCACTCAGTCTTAATTTCATAGGTGCAGGCAAGGTGAACTAGGGAGCTAAATTGCAAAAAATTTCTAAACTTTATAGAAAATTTTAGAGTTTCTTGTGCAGGTGGGCTCTTTTGGTTTGCAGGAATTCTATGCTTTATTGAGGGTGGTGTTCCAAACCCATCATTGTCTCAAATTCAAATTTTTGTGCATCTTTTTTTTGTGGAACTCCACTGATTGAGGGAGAGAGATCATGTGGCAGCGTAGATCTTGAATGTGGCATGCCTGAAAAAAAATATTTTTTTTTTTGGTATTTGATACACTTTGTGTTTCTTAGAAGATTTTCACCTTTTTTTAATTTAATTGGTACCAAATAGCCAAGACATCTTTAATTCACCATGACAGGAGGTTCCTTTGCTTGCATTCAACTATGATTGTCTATCAATCTAGTTAAATCCATAGTCCACGCCCGATATTCTGGGAGCATTTAAACAGTTGTTACTGATGTTGCTTGCCCATCCCTCGCAGTGATGAAACCATTCATAGTCTACAACATCTACAACAGAGGCCAACTTTGAGCAATAGCAGGTAGCAATCTACCCTACCCACCAGGTTCAGCGACTAACCAACCCTTGCTTTTCCGAGCTCTGACCAGCATTGCCTGCAGATGCCAACCTAAAAAATTTTGTTGCTTGCATACTTCAGAATGCAATATGCTTTTGGTTTAAGATTTGGGCCAAGGAATAGGTAGTAGCCAATTGTGGATATCTGGTTATGAGGATTTCCTGTCCAATTCGCATAAGAAAATGTAGATGATTGTGTAGTGCAAGCAAACGGGTAAGAAAAATCAAAGGTACATCCTAATTAGATAAAACCTCCACATTATACAACAAAACAAACTCAGGTAATGAAATAAAATTGCAAGAATATTTACTACTAGTATGTTGGATTGCTAAAAAATACTGGTTGGGGGCGAGGGAGTGTAGACAACGACAAGGGACAGGAAAAAGGGGAAAAAGAGGGAAAAGAGGAAGAAGACGAATGGGGAACAAAGGGTTTTGGTCTTTAGCAGACATGCAGGACCATCCAAAAAAAAAAAAAGATGAAAGGGGGCAAGGGATCCATCCAGTCTACACAATTTTAGTGGGTCCTCTTCTATGTAGCTCCAATCTATGGGGGTTTTCCCAAAAAAATCCCCTTTTTACGACTAGTTTGTCCTCTTCTCTTCTCTTTAATTCATTAAGAGAAAAAATCAGACAGGTGAAAGGTGGGATGCTCTATGAAATACTTAACAGAACATTACAATGCTATGATGATAATATAATTACCGAGTTTTTAATTATTAAAATTATCGCTCTTCGAAGCCAACTCTAGAATGAGTGCCGAAATGCTATAGTCTTCTTTTTTCGCGAATAATCATACTTAGATTCAAAGACCTTCTTACTAACATGAACCTGTTTATTTGAATGAAATTGAATTCTTGCATACAAATTCTACAATAATTGCCAAACATTGTAGTTTAGAACCCATTGGATTCTTCAAAAATTGCCGAACATTAATAGTATTTTAATAATATCTAATATCTTATTATTTTCCACACTATTTTATTCTACCGTTGTTCATATTTGTATATATTTGTTTTTGCATGTATCAAACATAGGGACTTAAATCTAAGATCCACTCTTTTACCAAAAGAAAAAGAAAAAAAAAACCTAAGATCCACTCTCTTTAGGCCTTTTGGGCCCACTCTCATGTGAAAAGCCCTTGTTGGATTTGACTTTAAGCTCATTATATAACCTCATGTGAGTGTAGACAAAGTTCACACTCGTATTCTCATTTTTTTTTTTTAAATATAAATGATCAAGCAATGAGAGAGTTGTTGAGAACCCCCGGAATACCAAAAGACTTGCTTTTCTTCATCTTCCCGTCGAAGGTTGAAAGTTCGAAACTGCACTACCATACTAGGACCACAGGGGATTTATCCGGCTCCCCCGACCCTGGGCCTGTATGGATTAGTCTGGCCCAAAGGGCTGGGACACCCTTTGTTAAAAAAAAAAAAAAACTTGCAAATCCTATTTTACATGGTTGATTTGATTGGTGGCTCATGGTTTTTCCTTTCATTGTAGAGGATTTTCAAGTACATTTGGTGTGTTCTTTGTTCTTGCTTTCTTTATTTTTCTTTCTATAATACTTGTTGTGGTTGCTTGGATTATCTTGTGCACCCTATCCCCTATATGTTTGTTGAATTTCACAAATGATTCACATATAGAAATGAAAAGTAGGGCCGGCTGTACCATTAGACCAACAAAGCCATTGCTTTAGGCCCCAAAAAATGAAGCAAAAAAAAAAAAAAAAAGGCCCCGTAATAGTAGCTGACATCTTTTGAAATTCTAAAAAAGTAAACTTATCAACTGCCATACCTTTTTTTTTCTCCCCAAAACATAAGGCCTATAATAACTCTCTCTTGAAAAGATTCTACCAAGATTTTCATGGGGCCTTAAAGTGTCATTTTTTGCCTATTATATTTCTAAATCTGCCCCTTATATTTTTATTACTAGGAGTCCAATTGATTTTACCACCTCATTATATTTCTAGCCGTCCATGTTTATCAAATCTCAGCCATACATTCAGTCATGAACTTGCTTCACGAGCCTTTCTCATTATCTTTGTGTATCCTATTTGATCCATGATGTGGTTGTAATAGATCCATAACTTAGGATTTCAGCTATAATAATAGATCTTAAAATCTAAGATGAGCAATAGGTCCCCGCCGGAATTTATTTACTTGCTCATCGTGCATACGGTGCACACCTCTGAAGTCCATCTTGGATTGTCCGAACTCATGGTGCACATGCGCACCATACGCAAGTGAAAATGCTTCGAGCCCCACTAGTTGCAGACTCAAGATTTTATTTTATTTTATTTTTTTGATTGAAATCAAATAGGTTGTTGGATTTTGTGATCCAAGATTTCCATGTTAGTTTTGGGGATAAGGTGGACTTAAAATAGGTTAGCAAAACTTTGAATATAAAAACTTAATTAGTAATTTTGTATCACAAAAAAATAAGAAAAATAAATTTTAAATAAAATATTTATAATAATAATAAAAGATAGAAAATGCCTCATTTAGGATTGTCGTTTTAGGCCTCGAATTGTCTCGAGCCGGCCTTGATGAAATGCGTATTATCTCCCCAACATCTCTCACTTTCAACCCTTCTATATGGACGCCCTTTCCAACTAGCCTTTCAAAATTTACCAAACTCTACCCACTCACGCACGGATACGTGTACGTGCACACACAAACACATGCATAGTTGCACATGAACACTCGTACATGCACACCCACACGCACAGTCTAACACGCACATACACACATACACACGCTCAAATCACACGCACGTACACATGCGCACCTAAGTGTTCAACAAAATGCCTCATAAGGGTAAAAAAACCAAATGAAAAGCTATTGGTCACTCCCTCAAACAACTCAGAGGACTAAAAATACAACATTTAGGCAATATGAAAGAAGCAGATGGAAGATTATGTGGAGACTTTATAATCATACATTTTGTAGGTTACTTGTAGAATTTATAATCAACTCAGAGCAAGCCACACCATCCTGAGACATGCTGCTCTTATACAGCTCCAATCGAAGAATGAAAGAAGCTAATCTAGTCTCAGTGTATTGAGTCGACTACTTGGATAACCAAGGGCACTGTAACGGGGAGGACAAGTGTGATCTTGGAAGTCTAGATTGTATGAGTAAGGAAACTACAAAAAGCTTACTATGAGCTGGGTATACAATTTTGAAATCTTCAAACATGTTGATTGATTCTCTTGATTTTGTAATCTATTGGAAACTACTCCACCTACAATGAGCATGAGCCCATCACACAAGCTGCCTTTTGCGAGCACACTTAGATTTGTGGTTCTGCAGCAAATTGGTGGTCGACTGCAGGCTAGATATTGAACAGATTGCTATTTGAAAGCTCGCTTATCCATTGTTAGCTTAACCATCATGTACCTTAATTACTCTCCAAAGAAAGTTTAAGGTTTAATCCCTGGCTATAATTAAGATGGTGAAACACTTAAAGGTAGAATGTGTAAGTTGCACTAGAGCAAGAGAGAAAAAAAGTTATAGATAAATAGATAAATTAATAAATAGGATCCGATGCAAGTAAAGTTCATGGTAGCGGTCTACACCCTCATGATTGAGTGGTGTTAACACGTTAGTATGAAACACGTGCCCAGGATTGATCCCTATGTCCTTACTTCTAGGTCCCTACAGGCATTTGCAGGCCGAGAACAGATCATATGTGCCTGATGGACCAGAACTGTGCCACTAACAGGGCCAACTAAAAAAATACAATAGTCCAGGGCATCAAAGCCCATTGGACTCTAGCAAGTCCATGCGCATAGTAAACATACCTGCGATTATGGGTGAGACCACCCAGGAGATCTTGGGTCCGAGCCCAGCGGTCATAGGCCTGATCAAGTATCCTGGTGGCCATTTAGGGGAAGAAGACGTGGGTCACAGTTGCAACCAACTGGGCTCTTGTCCATGCATTGGGCCTCTCACAAGAAACCACTGGGCACATATGCGCGTATATTCCTATGTTAAACGGCAGTGCTTGAGTTCAAATCCAGATTCTAAGTGGAGAAAGGATAATGGAGGAAGAGCTTGAGTATCCATTTTTGCTAGATGGGAAAAAGGATCAGGCTTAGGGTTAAAAGGCCTGTTGGATTTGGACCCAAATCGAACTGGTTGTGACCCCAAAGAGACTCAAATGGACATATACAAACTCAAGATACAAATGAAAAAAAAAGAAAGAAAGGCCATTGAAGGCTGTTTTTTAAATGGTCAGGTCCCAGTTCAACAAGAACTAGCTGCTCTGTTTTGATCAGCTATGTCTGGGCACACAAATCATCCTCATAACAGGAAAAGGGGAAGAAAAGGAAAAAACATTGATGAGCAGATCAGATTCTGATTCTGCACAGTTATTTCTACCATCTGGCTAAGAAAATAAGTTACATGTTAAAAACATAGATTTACAAAATACCATCATTATATTTACTGCATATGAATGTGTTTATACTTCCATTTATAGTTTGTTTTTAATATATCAACCTACACTAAATAATTCTATATACTTTCAGAAAGGATTTATGAATCTCTATTATTTTAGCATAACTTGGGTCCTTGGTCATAGTATTCGGGTTTCATGGTCATTTTGGCCAAGAATGACTTGTTTAGACATAACTGACCCTTTGTTTAAATTTGGGTCAAAGTGGGGAATTTCAATTTCTGATCTAGCTAAGTCTTGGGTCAAGCTTGACCTGATCTACCACTCTACATGGAATGATCCATTATAGGAATTGTCTAATGAACAGTTCAGATTTCTTTTCGAATTGCTATGTTGTTGAGTACAAGCTATGCTTCATTGACAATGAAACTCCACCCGTTGTTTTAACTGTCTGACCCAAGTCCAGATTAAGGAGAGTGGTTGCGTAAAGCAGGTTGGCAACCAGTGTAAACCTTTTGTCACAATCCCAAATAAATTATGAGATAATACTACTTTTGTAAATTCTGATTAAGATAGACTGAAATAGAGAAATAAAATTAATGTAGCTGACACAAACATAGTTGAGATAGGATTTTGATGACAACTACAACAACTCCATCAACAATGAGGCCACAATTGAGATGGTTTGGATCTGTGGAAGAAACAGGCTTAATAGAAGTTTCTACTAGCGGAACAAACTGGTGGAAAGTGTGACCCATATACAAGGGCCAAGCAAACACATCAACAATAAATAGAACAGCCACCATCTTAGCCATATCCCACCAAGGTCCACTGATGAGCTGAGCTTGTAGATTCGAGAATGAACTATGTCCACAATCCTATCTTTCTAGCTTTGGTGGATGAAAGCTGCCTTCATGGATGGAATCTCTCTCTCTACATTTTTGTGGTGTTTATTTGTTTTTGACTTTTTGAGTGAGAGAGCACATGGAGACAGATGAAAAGACTGAAAATACAAGTTAAAACAAAACCTCTATATGACCCACATCACCTAGAAAGCACGTGAAAACAAGAAGTCACTTATCTAGCTATCATGAAGTGTTGGTTACATCACCCTCGCCCTTTTCAAATGTAGTGATCAGCAACATCGTCATTGGAACCTTGTCCCATAAATTTAGGACCTCCTTCCTGAGCGTTGATTTCCTATTAACCCCAATTGATGCCATGCTCTCCTTGTAGCTCTTTACTTCTATTCACTACTTCATTCAAGGTCATAGCTAGCCCCAAAGCTTAATATGTTTCTCTTTGCTATTTCATTCAAGATCTTTAGAGCCTTTTCTCCCCTAAAGGAGTTCCGCATGGCCACAGTGTGGGTTTTTTGTCCCCACATGTCCTGCTGCTTGGACGGCGGGAATTCAAAGTCCTGCTCCACAAAAGTGCGAGAGTTTCTGAAGAGGGCGCCAAAGTCTTCATTCCTCCCTTTCCCTTCAATACATTGTACAAGAGTTGTTTCTAGCCGTTTATGTACACATGCCAGAACCATCTTACCCCATTATTAGCAGAGGGACATGAATCAATTTGGTTAGCAATTGTGGCACCATGCAACCATGTAAAATTTTGTTCTTCCTGTGGCTTGTATTTGGTCAGAGTTCTTTTTGGCTCAACAAGGCATGTCATGGCCTCCTTCATGATAATCTGGTCCAACATGCATAAACTCTTTTAGGCCAGTAGGAATCTCAAAGAATCCACATATTCTGATGAAATAAGTAACGATGTAGCACGCATTTTGGAAATCCTCAAGCCAGCCATGCCTCTTAAGTCCAAATGCAAAATGCCATTCTGGCCAACAGACTCTAGAGGTCCCTCTCGGAGCAATTTATTCAATGAATCTAAGGAATAACACTAATCCAAATGCCTAAAGACATAAGAATCTCCACCAAAATAAACAAATAATGAAAATTTACATGTATCTACATGTACAATAACTAGAGAAAGAAAACCGTGAGGACCATTACAAACATCAACACTGACACCAGCGATGGTACAAGCGCAGGAGATGGAGATGCAGCAATCTGCACGACGAAATCACAACTCCCAGTTGAAGCATTCTGCGAAGTAATCATTGCTAGACCTTGGAAAATACAGCTCCCTTCTTTCTGGTTTTGTGCTTGGAAATACATGTTGAATGCATAGGAAGCATTCCCATTAGCATCCAAGTTATTGCAAGAAGACCCATATCCAAGAGCAGTACAGTCTGAGAAAGTACATGCATAGTTTATGTTGTCTCCAAGCTTGCTTAAGTCCTTTGCATTGGGGTTAAAAACACACCACTTCTGTGGCAGATATTCGACGTTCTTTGCTCCCACTAGAAACGTGTTCTGCCCCTGGCCAGACAAATCCAACGGGAACTTGGGTTGCCCATCATACCTGAAGATTCCCCAATGCCGCTCAAAGTTACCAGGGGCAATGCTCTTAGCATCCTCGTCAATCAGACCAAATAAGTATATTTCTATACTGCCAGGCCGAAGAGGTGTCCCCTGATTCAATGCAATCCTCTTCATGATTCCCGCGTAGAATCTTTGAGCATATGCATTGTTGGCATTTTTGTCTCCATCGGTTGGCCATCCAACTTCTCCAACCAAAATAGGCATGTCACCAAATCCTGCTGCTTTTAAAGCCGAGACCAACGTATCGAAGTTGGCATCAAAAACATTGGTGTATTGAATTCCATTGTCTTCAATTGGGTTACTTGCGCCGTCAAAGAAGGCGAAATCAATAGGGAAGTTGTCATCACCGTAGAGGCTTAGAAATGGGTAGATGTTCACAGTGAATGGTGCGCTATTCTCATTTAGGAACTGCACAATCTGTGTCATGAGGTCATTGATGTCGGTCCGAAAACGCCCAGCAGATGGAACATTGTTGTTAGAAGGAGAGTTGTAAACATCGGCATTAAGGGGCACAGTGGCCTTGATGGTGCTGCCAACACCTGCATCATTGAGTGCCCTCTGGATGTTCTGTAGTGCCGGAAGAGTAACATTCAAGAACGAATTGTTATATGAGGAGAGAAAGGGCTCATTTCCAACTGCTACATATCTGCCAAAAAGATAGGCAAAAATAAAGTTAGAGACTATTTTACAACTTTGCTTTTCCAGAGAAATTCTCAGCAAAGGTGAGTCATTTATAATTTGAAACTTTTAAGAGAGAGGATGTCAAATGGGTGTTTAAAAACAACTCCATCATCACATCAATTTCAGGTTATTGGATAATTTCATAGGACACGAATAACTGAAAACTAATGATGTTTGCTGACCACACTACATCCATCCATCCAAGTGGTGACATCCATTTCATGTGTTGAGTAGGCCCCACTATGTCAATGACCCTTGGAAATCAATGGGGTTAGCTTAGAAAGTGACCACATATGCACATTGAATGTGCAACAGTAATTCTTTGTCCCATAATGTTTTACCCCATTTTCTGTGGTTCTATATGGAACATGTGCTGAGTAAAGCCGTCTGGCCCTTGACCAGGTTCCAGCAGCAGCCCACACCTGATGGATAGTAGAGCTAACCAGCATGTTATTAGCAACCTTCATGAACCAACAAAAGAAAATTGACATATTGACAGTAACCAGACAGAAATCCACTTCTACATGTAACCCTAAGTCCAATCAGATTTTATATCACATTTGCATGTAACATCAAGCTTTAAAAAAAATCCTTAACTACACTACTGCAGCTCAAATGATGGCATAATTGATGTTTGCTGCTACTTCCATCGAAGTAGTTCTGGTTACAGCTTGACAGAACAAATTGACATAAGACCCATAAGTGGATTGCAAAAAACTAACCAACAGTTTGTAGGAAAAAGAAGATACATATGTCAGGTTCTTCTTGATGAAAGTGCCAATTAAAGGCTTGGACAAAGCCGATGACAAACCGTTGCAAATCTAGCATGAGATAGCAGACATGCTCAAAAACTATCAGTTCAGTTCTAAATGTCATAACAAGAGCTTGTAGCCCAGTTGGAAGGCGCTCATCTATGCAACCACATAACTGCAGGTTTGATTCATATTACTATTAAAAGAAATAAAAATACAAATAAAAGATAACGAGAGAAAAATTCTAACTTTTATCTATGCATTCATTTTGGATTTACGAGAGCTACAAGTGTTTTGGACATGAAAATCAGCTAAGAGCACTCAATTGCTTGTAGATACAATATAGCAACTAGACGGAAAATAGGTCATAGATTTTTGTCAGCTAATCATGAATGACAGCTGGGTTTTCATCAATATTTTATGAGAATGTGGTGGCCACCCTCTTCCCTTGAACACAAAGACCCAAGATAGATGAATTATAGTCTATCACTAAATTTTATCTCTAATGACACAACACTACAATTAAAGCATATATGACACACCAATTAAAAAAAAAAAAAACATATATAACACTACAAACTTCTAAGGGACTGTTTGGTTGTAGATTTACGATAAGCTAGGATGGGATACATCATACATGGGACAGAACCAGGAAAGACCGGGACAAGAATTGAGTATTGGAAACAAGAAGTATGGTAATGGTTGTACAAAGAAGGGTCCTGCATTGCTTACATCAGCAATGAAACAGGCCACAGCTCCAAAGAAACATGCAAAGTTCTTGATGAGAAACTTTTTTTATTTTTCTTGAATGGTTTCTTGATGAGAAACTGATACAAGTGAAAACGCAAAAGTGGATATTAATTCTATGCTTTAGAAGCAATTTTTTTTCCAGCAATGAGAATGATAAGAAAATAAGGTCATGATACATTAGGGAATGATTAGCATCTAGTTTGCCATATTGTTATAAGTTGGGCCCATTGTTCGGTGGTGAACTGGATGGTTGATCAGATGATTTGTGGGCCCCAACCTGGATGGGGATACATAAAAGTTCTTCTAGATAAGAAAGGAAAGACATCATTAGTTCATGCTAGTCGAACTTTAAAATGGTGAAAAAGAACAATGGGCACATCCAAGTGGGCAGAATTTTTGGAGCATCCCAATATAGAATATGGACTCATCTGTTAATGATCTGGATTCTGGAACAACAACAAATCTGGACCCCACTTTTACAGGAGCTGTACATGATGGTGTTATCATGCAAGTCACATGTCCTAAAGAATCAATGTGCGCAGCACCTTGTTAATCAAATTCGAACAAAATTAATATTATTCTAGCTAACAAAGTTTAATTTTTTAAGGAACATTTATTTAATTGAATTAGACATGCATGATCCTTTTCTTTTTCTTCACCGAGATTTCTATGAGTGCATGCAAAACTGCAAACACTGAATAGTCAGTGGCCAAAGACAATGAAGAATAACGGATAAGTAGCCGAGCTTGTATAGTCACTGGAAATCTCTGCTAGAATAGCATTAAGAAAACTGAACATTACTGAATCATATCCGCATGCCTAAAGCACATTAGAGCTGGCGTATGTGCAATCCATGGTTTGGTGAACCAGTCCATCAACCTGATAGGCCAGACCCTTAAGTGTGCTGTGCAATTGTGCCATAAGATAGTGAAATCACAATCCATAGCGCTTCAATCATTGGACTGCAAATAGGAAAAAGGATAGTAAGAAAAAAACCACATTCAACAAGAATGATCCAATGTTTGTATTTTAAACGGGGGCTATCAGGTCACCGGTCTGGGTTTCACACGTGTCAAATTGGGGGTGCATGGAACTTCTGATCCAAGGACCTACACTCAGGATTCAGCTGAATATTTTCATTGAAAATTATCTTCTTATAAAACATCAATGCATTTCAATGCGCTTCTGTGGCAAGGGCCTCTATTGCTGTTAACAGGTGCATGCATCCAGTGCCCACACTCGAATTACATACCTCACCCATAAGGAACTCTACTACCCAGCCACAACTATAAAAGATACAGAATAATGAAGTTGACTACTGGAATACAGAGGAAAAAAAAAGTGGAAAGCCATTGCTTTATGCTATTGAATGAGACTGCATGACCCATTCGGCCCCATTCCACCCGGTTGCTAAGCTGGCCATCAGACCTCAATGACTTATGAATTATGTTGTAGGGTTGTTGTACCCAAACTACTCTATTTTTTATTAATGCAGTTCATAATTTAATATTTATAATGACCAGTCAGAAGCTTCATTTGTAAACTTCCACAGATATGGTAACTAGTTAAGTCATATCTTCTAAACACATATTAAACTTCTTTCTGATTCATAATTTAATAGTTATAATGACCAGACAGAAGCTTCATTTGTAAACTTCCACAGAAATGGTGACTGGTTAAGTCATATCTTCTAATCGTATATTAAACTTCTTTCTGAATTACTATCATTAGTTAATACTCAACCTTAAAAGCCTAATCACATCCATCACAAGGTAACAAAAAAAAAAAAAAAGAGAACAAAAGAGTAACAAATTAATAAGGCAAAATCTTTATTCGACACAAGGAATTTGAAGATTGCAATGATGTAACTGAAAACTAAAACGGCAACAAGGTATAATTAAAACACACACACACACACACACACACACAAAAGTATATACCAACAGTCCCAAAAATCTCTAAAAGAAAGAAGACAAAAGCGATAAACTCTAATATGAACAATTAGGACGTTAAATAAAAATTAGAAAAAATCAAATCCAAGTGATTATACAAATTAGGGACAATCTGAAATTACAAAGAAGGGTACAAATCCAAAAGGTACCAAATCACTAATACTATATAGCCATCAATCATAAGATCATGAAACAAATAAAATGCAAAGTCTGAGAACAAAAGGCACAGAAAAAGATGAGAAAATTCCTTACAGATTAATGGAAGAGATCATGAATATTATAAAGACTACCTAATAAAAGAAAACTCCAAAAACAAAAGCAGATCCCCAAAGATAAAACCAGCCATTTTTCTAAACTAAGGGAAAGGACAAAAACAATTAAAAGAAGTTGTCACAAAATAAAATTCTAACATTGAGAACGGTTGAAAAAAAATCAATAAAGAAAACCAGTTCGTAAGAAATGGGTAGAAAATCCAAGAATCGGAAAGAAAGACAGAAATCTGAAATAACTCAAAAAGAGATCATAAACCAGATAAAACCCAGAACTCATAAAGTAAAGTCAAAGCAGAAATGAGATGAGTTGCTATAATTGATCAGATCCCATTAGAAAATGCAAAGATATGATTGCCTGGTGCCTGTTCCTCCACTCAAATGACACCCCATTAGAAAATGCAATGATATGGATTTCCTGGTGGCTGTTCCTCCACTCAAATCGTACTGAATTTTGACCAAGTTTCATCACTAGCTCATAACTATAAGATCAAGAAACAAATAAGACCCATACTCACAATTCCAAACAGAATAATCATAAGAACAAAATGCAAACAACTGCTAAGAACTAAATAGAAGCCATCAAAAAAGAGAAAGTAACACAGAGAAAATGAAAAGCTCACTTGATGTTCACTCCTCCACTGAAGTTATAACGAGTGACATTTTTCTTCACCCATTGCTTCGCCGAATCATAGCTAGTCATGGTGGCAAGCATGTTGTTTGGGATAGCTACCATCACCTCAATATTACTCCCAGCAAGAGCCTTCATGCTAGATTCATCCGCATCAAACAGCTTTACTTTCTTAAATCCGTTATCTTTCAAGAGCTGAACAACAATATTAGGAGGTAAGCGATGTGTGGCCATCGTCCCCCAATTCACACCAAGACCATCCACAGCAGAACCCAGAAGCCCAGCAAGAAAAACCCATACCAGAAATCTCAATCCCACCATTTCTAGAATATTGCCAAAGGAAATCCGTGAAAAGATGGGATGGTGGTTTCTATTGGGTTTCTTGGAGATCTGAGATTGTATTAAATAACAGAGAAAACAGAGTAAAAGATTGCTGGGCACCAGAAACTGACGAAAAAGACTAACTTTCCAGAGAAGATCAACACCAGAAACGCTGGAAAAATGAACTTTCTCAGGTAGATGTTATAAATCTTGATTATATTTATTGACGTCGAGCAAAAAGAACATACAAAGCAGGAAATCTTCTTTTTTTAGAGATAAACACAACAACCCAAGTGGTGCAACAGTTGCTGATTCCCAAAGGTGGGCGTTTGCCAAAAGACAGCAAAAATGCTATCTTGTGAGGAAAAGCTGAGACTACGGGGAAGATTCTTTGGAGGCAAAAGGAGAAAGGAACCAAGCAAAAGGCAGGGAAGAGAAAGGAAATGTATCTTTTAGAGAGATAAGTGAGTGTCTGTGAAGGAAAGGTGAGATGCTCAAAATCCTATCCAGAGATTGATCACAGACCAAAAACCACCCCCTTTGCCACAAAACCACAGCAATAACCACTGGAAAAACAGGATTTGCAGCGAGTTTGTCGATTAAACCTGGGTTTTTTGGCCAAAGACAAAGGATTTGTGAGATGGGTTGTTGTAAATGAATCTTAAATATCCAAAACCCAACAGAAATGACGACAGAGAAAACCACAAATGACCCAAAAAAGGCTAGAAACCTATCTATATAAGAATAACTTCAACCAAAACCATGAAAAAACGGATTTTGGAGGTGGGTTTTTGAGATGAAGCTGAAACTGTCAAAGGAAAACGGTTTTAGTAGGGAAGGTGTGCTGTCAACATAACTCTAGAATTGTAAGGTGAATCCAGTACAACCGCAACAACTCAAAATACCAGTCAAAAAAATCAATTCTTTAAAAACAAAGAACACGATCGAAACAGGAGAAAGCCTGATGCTCGAGGCAGCATCCGGTGCAGAGATCCAATAAAATTACCTCTTTTTCTAAGAACGAAGATGAAGGGAATAGGGTTCCTTATAATGACAGGCTCCAGAAAATTTGATGAGATGAGCCCTGTACATGCGTCAGTTGGCACAATCTGAGAAGCCCCATACCGCCCAAAATTACTCTCCCACCTTCTGATAAAGTGGGCCACGTTTCACTCCTGTTACACCCACTCTAAATCGGTTCGTCTGCACTGTTTATGCATGCATAAACGGTGGAGTTTAGTGCATAATAATTACCCACCTCATGTTTGGTTGTACTAATTACGTGTGTAATAAAGTATGAATGAGAATGTAAAAATAGCATGAAAATGAGTGTGATTTTGTGCCAAAAACTTGTAAAAAGTTTACAGTCATTGAACATTGGGGGTGCTACAATACACATTTGGGCAGTCTGGACTTTTATTATCATTATTTTTAATTATGTGGGCCCCAAAATTAAGAACATAGTCGTTTTTCGGTTTTTCAATTATAAAGATTTGTACCGTTGGATGTCTTTGAAAGACCAAGAATAGCTAAGGTGTAAAATTTAATTCATATATATTTTGAGAAAATTAAAAGGAAAATCTTAAACAGTTTAATTTGCTAAAATGGACTTTTGCGGAGCCCTCTTTCACTAATCATTGACTTTAAAAATTTTGAGAAGAAAATGATGAATTGTTAGATGTACTTATTGAATATGACTCTTTTTCACATGGTTTTGAGCAATCCAGTTTTTCCCTAGAGTTTTACTATTGTGGGCCCTTATTTTGTGAAACAAACTATTCATCCTCTTTAAAAGGTTAAAAATGGTCTGGGAGTCAAATTTGAATTGTTAATTCATCATAAATCTTGAGAAGATTATGAAAAACTCTAAAATAGTAATTTTTTATAATATTTTTATAGGCCCGTAAATCACGATTTGAACCATTAATCCTCTTTGAAAACATAAAAACAACTTGGGGGTCAAATCTCATATGGCATGTCTTGATTCATCATAGATTTTGATAAAATTGAGAAAAACTGTAAACCGTTGGATACATAGAGGTTCGCATGTGAAAATAATGAACAACGAAAATTATTTCCATGAGACTCAATTGCATATGGAAATGAAACACACATAGATCATTTGCACGTGTATCGCTTTTTATGATTTGCGTATGAGAAAAATAAAAAATAAAAACAAGAGTCAAATCACATATTCGACAAATGGTCAATCTAACTGTAGTCCTACTTAAAACAAAGCAGATAGGGCTAAACCAAAAAGGTGAGAGTATGATTTAGGGTAGTTTAGATTTCAAAAAAGGTAATTATTTTTATGAGGATTTCTCCCACTATCTTTGGCCCGACAGGAGAATCCAATTTTATTTTACAATGATGACTTATTACTATGAGCTTAGAAACTCTATATAAGTCTAACAAACTGTCTAACAAACTCTAGCACTATGATCCACTCATGTGAGCCCACCACTATAATCCAAAAGAAATCATGATTACAATCCCACCTTTTTTTTATTTATAATTATATAGAGCCCGGTACACCCAGAAAGGAAGCACACCGAAGTGGGAAGAAAGCCCAGCACATTTAGGAAGAAATCATGATTACAATCCTACCTTAAAACATTCAGGTGTATCATCCTACATGTCTAAAATAAGTAATTAAAACAGAAAATACATTTTTACATATGATCAATCTAGTGTGATTATAGTTTAGTGAAATTTATTCCAAAATTAAATGAAAAGTAATTTTGAGTAATTTGGATATGGAAAGTTACACCCTACCTGTGGATTTAATGTCCGAAACTTGAAAATCAAAGAATGAATACTAGGAGTGAAACTCAATGGCAAGACCGACTTCCGACTTACGGAAAATCTATTATGCTCTGTTAATGCCCTTACTCATATATCAAATATTCTCAAATTTTATTTAAATAAGTTGGTCCCACCATAAAAAATGATCATATAATTAATGACATAATCAATAAAATCTTATATATTATTAATCACATTTTTTTCCCAATCTTACACCTGTACCAACCGTCGTTGCATTAAAAGTTGAGGACATCTTATACACAAGTATTCTCAGTGGGTGGGTCCCACTTAGAGATCCGCTCCTTCCAAAGGGAGAGAATTTTAGAGAGAGAGAGAGAGCGAGAGAGAGCGAGAGGGATATTGAGATGTGAAAGCGGAAGTTCATGATGCGATGCTGACAAGGCCCCACGTTACCCGAAAGCAACAGCCCGCGTATTTGCTCGAGGATGCTCCCAATATCAACCAGGCGGGGTCGAGAACCAGTGGATTCTTCGCGTGGGAAGGGTATCTTTGTAACTTCACCTCGAGCCGCGTACCCAAAAGTTAAGCATAATGGCCGACATTTGAGCCGTTGCGATGGCATTTTTACACGAAGGGTAGGATCTCATGTGAGGCTTCCACCAAGAAACAAAAATAACATAAAAACATTACTCTCTGTTGTGGAAGGAGGGAAAGTGGGGGGAGGAAAAAAAATAGGGGAAAATGGAGAGAAAGTGGAAGTTGATGGTGTTTGGGAAGGAGGGAGGGAAAGTGGGGGGAAAGTGTAAGGGAAAGAGGGGAGGGGAGGGAATATTACTAAAATACCCTTATCACTTTTTCACTTTTTCATAAAGTAAAGGTAAATTGGTAATTTTCTCTCTGCCTCACAAACAAACAAAACCTTACTTTTTCACTTTTCTTTTCCCTCCTTTTTACTATCCAAACAAAAGGAGGGAAAATTATTTTAACCTCCCCTCCCCTCCCCTCCCCTCCCAAACATAAGGTTATAGTTTAAAAAGGCAGCCACTTTGATGGCACGGAATTTAAAACGTGTGGTTCCCACACTATGTTTTTTTCCTTGGTTTTTTTGAAAGATTAACAACACAAACCCACCACATCGGCCAACGTGGAATCTTCTTGTTTAAGAGGAAAAGTCAAATATGTGACACTAACATCAAATTCTATAATTTTTTATAAATTAATTAATATTTAAGTTAATTATCAAGTCGCAAGAAAGTTAATAAAATTATTCAATGGATTTTCAACTTCTTTTTTTTTAAGGAAAGTTATCACATTATAAAGCCAAATAAGTGACTATCAAATGGTCTGGACTACTTTCAATTAAGCCAACTTATATGGTTTTTCAACCAGGTCGCCGTAGCCATCTAATTTTGGCTTTATATTACTAATCTGCCAATTTTTGCCATTAATATTGTAGAATTTGAAAAGTTCTTATTGAAGACCTGGGTTACTGTGATCACATGATCATAGTCCAATCCTACCACTTTTGTTGGCTAATGTAAAAAGCTGTATTTATGAAGATAAATTTGATATGTTAATGGTGGGTCCTCCTCAAAATTAAATGCCAAAATGCCTGTGTGTTTTTGCTACAAAATACATTTATCGTTGTGTTTCCATGCAATGAAAAATGGTTAATCACGTGGGAAGAGTGGAAGACCTCACACTACTTAAATGCTATGCTCACTAAAGTTCCCAAACTCCCTTATTTATCTCAATGCTTCCATGCAATGGGAAAAGGCTGATCGCGTGGGAAGACCTCACACTAATAAATGCTCATCACAGTGCCCGAAGTCTCTCTCTCTCTCTCTATTATGGAAGAGGGTCAAATCCTTTTATTAGACAACACAGTCAACAAATGATAACATGTCCATTTTGGTGGTCATATATACACATCACATGCAAGTCAAGGGTGGGCCACATTCTAGATATGTATCGGGTCTCTTGTCCTGTTATTTGCATGGTTTAAAATTTCGGCTTCGGTCGCTGTTTCGGCTTGGTCGAAAAATCGATATGATATCGGTATCGGTCGCGGATATCGATCTGTCGCGGTCATCGCGGTGTGAATTTTTTTTTAATCCAAAAAAATTCGCAAAAAATCCAAAAAATCCATAATATTAGAAAATGCTGGAAAACAATATTTTTTTCCATTAATAACAACAATAAATCAAAATCTCGGTCACCTTAAGTTATGAGTCCTGTCTGTATCGCAGTTCGCTGTCTTCTCCAGTATTTCATATAATGCAACCATTATTGATGCTCATGATTAATTTATTAGTGTAAAATATAAGAAAATAAAGATAACATATCAATCATCATTTAATACTAACTCAATCAACAAATAAGTTAAGAAATTCAATACCATGAGTGTATGACAGATTGACAGATTGATAGCCTAATTCCAAGTGGAGTGTCGCCCAGGCTCGATATCATCATCATCATCATCATCATCATCATTATCATCATTTCTCTGGTATTGGTTAAAAAAAAATATGCTTCATACTGTTGTGCAGCACTATCATACCCATGACCATATTCAGATTGTTCCTGATAAGATGATGAACTATGTTGATCCCCTGTAGATTGAGATGGCTGGTTGTAATCCAATGTCATGAAATAAAAATAAGGGGCATGAATAGGTCGTTGGGGAAGTCGTGGGGGAAGCCCTCCTTGCTCAATTAATATCTATTCGATAGAAAGTATCTGTGTTGGTGAAGGGGGTACCCAATTAGGGTCATATGAATAATCCACATACTGTCCATACATAGCACCTTGTTGGCCAACATAACCCCCATATTTTGCAAAATATCGCTGAGATATCGGTTCTGCGGATATTTTCAAAATATCGGCCGATATCACCGATATTTTGGCGATATTTTGCCTGCAATACCGAAACCGGTATCGCAGGCAAAATATCGTATCGGAACCGGCCGATACCGGTTCATATCAGCCGATATGAACTGGTATCGGCCGATTTTTAATACCATGGTTATTTGAGTTAGGCAGCATCCTTTAGTAAGTGTCCATTTTCTCACATCGGACATGGAAGGCACCAACTCTAATCAATGGCAGTTATTATTGATCAATCTTAGGTGTTAATTAAGTTAGTGTTAGAATAGCTTTTGAGTCAGTTGGGTTGTGATTATAATAGGTTAGGCTTAAAAAGAGCCGAATGAAAGGTATTTACAGAAATAGATCAAATTGTAGAACAAATTGTAGCTCGTTGGATAGCTTAAATTATTCCGAGAAACCTTTGTGTTCAATTCGTAGTATTCGGTGTGTGGAAATCCCTTGTTTCATAGCTCGTTGAGTCATGATATAGTTATCATTTTTGTAAAAGTTGAGTTTTCACATAACAAAAAAATACATCTTTGTTGGGATCGTTGGAAAGTAAATTTAATGTCAAGAAGCTTTTGTTCTCAGCCTATGTTAGAGATAGGACATAGGATGTTAGAGATAGGATTAGGTTGGTTGGTTTGGTTATTAGAGATAAGATTGCATTTGAATTTGAATAATCTTGGTTATTGTTATGTATAAATTGAGAGGATTTCATCTCTTCATAGTTACGGTGAAATTATAGAAATTATTTGAAACTCTTTATGGCATCAGAGCTGGGCCTAGTGATGATCTTACGATCAAGCTGGGGCACGGTCTTAATCACCGTCAATTTTTCTATTTCAATAAAGAAATGATCATCTTCTCCTACCACCCATTCCTCTAAGCCCTGTGATTTCACCATCTTCATCAAAATTGTACGATCGAAGCTTCTGAAAGAAATCGCGACAGATCTAATCCAGTGGGCCACCGGCACCGACAGACTCAGAAAAGAGCGGGTTGCGATAGTGATAGATTCATGGATAGACAGCGATCACATCACCAAGAAGGGATGATGATCGATTTTGCAAGATATTTATCATTTTTTCTTATTTTAGAGATATTTATTTTCATGTTACCAA
Source organism: Persea americana (assembly GCA_029852735.1). NCBI lineage: Eukaryota > Viridiplantae > Streptophyta > Magnoliopsida > Laurales > Lauraceae > Persea > Persea americana. The sequence continues at coordinate 72,399,194 of CM056809.1, forward strand.
TCACAGATTTTTTTATATGAAAAGATCATGTGATTGAGGGGGGATGTTAGATATAGGAGATAGGATGTTAGAGATAGGATTAGGTTGGTTGGTTTGGTTATTAGAGATAAGATTGCATTTGAATTTGAATAATCTTGGTTATTGCTATATATAAATTGAGAGGATTTCATCTCTTCATAGTTACGGTGAAATTATTTGAAATTCTTTATGGTATCAGAGCTGGGCCCAATGACGATCTTACAATCAAGCTGGGCCACGGCCTTAATCACCGTAAATTTTTCTATTTCAATAAAGAAATAATCATCTTCTCCTACCACTCATTCCTCTAAGCCCTGTGATCTCACCATCTTCATCAAAATTGTACGATCGAAGCTTTTGAAAGAAATCGCGACAGATCTAATCCAATGGGCCACCGGCATCGACAGACTCAGAAAAGAGCGGGTTGCGATAGTGATAGATTCATGGATAGACGGCAATCACATCACCAAGAAGGCATGATGATCGATTTTGCAAGATATTTATCATTTTTTCTTATTTTAGAGATCTTTATTTTTATGTTACCAATCACAGATTTTTTTTATGAAAAGATCATGTGATTGAGGGGGAATGTTAGAGATAGGAGACAGGATTAGGTTAGTTGGTTTGGTTATTAGAGATAAGATTGCATTTGAATTTGAATAATATTGGTTATTGCTATATATAAATTGAGAGGATTTCATCTCTTCATAGTTACGGTGAAATTATGAAAATTATTTGAAATTCTTTATGGCATCAGAGCTAGGCCTAGTGACGATCTTACAATTAAGTTGGGGCACGGTCTTAATCACCGTCAATTTTTCTAGTTCAATAAAGAAATGATCATCTTCTCCTACCACCCATTCCTCTAAGCCCTGTGATCTCACCATCTTCATCAAAATTGTACGATCGAAGCTTCTGAAAGAAATCGCGACAGATCTAATCCAGTGGGCCACCGGCATCGACAGACTCAGAAAAGAGCGGGTTGCGATAGTGATAGATTCATGGATAGACGGCGATCACATAACCAAAAAGGCATGATGATCGATTTTGCAAGATATTTATCATTTTTTCTTATTTTAAAGATCTTTATTTTCATGTTACCAATCACAAATTTTTTTTATGAAAAGATCATGTGATTGAGGGGGGATGCTAGAGATAGGATTAGGTTGGTTGGTTTGATTATTAGAGATAAGATTGCATTTGAATTTGAATAATCTTGGTTATTGTTATATATAAATTGAGAGGATTTCATCTCTTCATAGTTACAGTGAAATTATGAAAATTATTTGAAATTCTTTATGGTATTAGAGCTGGGCCCAGTGACGATCTTACGATCAAGCTGGGGCACGGTCTTAATCACCGTCAATTTTTCTATTTCAATAAAGAAATGATCATCTTCTCCTACCACCCATTCCTCTAAGCCCTGTGATTTCACCATCTTCATCAAAATTGCACGATCGAAGCTTCTGAAAGAAATCGTGACAGATCTAATCCAATGGGCCACCGGCACTGACAGACTCAGAAAAGAGCGGGTTGCGATAGTGATAGATTCGTGGATAGACGGCAATCACATCACCAAGAAGGCATGATGATCGATTTTGCAAGATATTTATCATTTTTTCTTATTTTAGATATCTTTATTTTCATGTTACCAATCACAGATTTTTTTTATGAAAAGATCATGTGATTGAGGGGGGATGTTAGAGATAGGAGATAGGATGTTAGAGATAGGATTATGTTGGTTCGTTTGGTTATTAGAGATAAGATTGCATTTGAATTTGAATAATCTTGGTTATTGCTATATATAAATTGAGAGGATTTCATCTCTTCATAGTTACGGTGAAATTATGGAAATTATTTGAAATTGTTTAGCCTAGACCCATTCAATGCCCCGAATTGAACCCATCTTCTTCAACATTATTTTTACTTATGCGAAAGGGACATAGGTGTCATTTCTAAAATTTCTATTTTTATATAAATAATGGACTACCATCGTCTTCTCTTCTCCTTCTCATTTCATTTCTGTCCCAAACCAAGTGACCGAACCAACAACCACTCGCCCACTACTCCATCCTCTATTTCTCCATCAAACTCATTTCAATCCGCGAGAATTACTCCCCACACTCCCATGATCTCGACCATACCATTTTCTAAATCATTTCGTGCTCGACGACCCCCCATTGGCAAAGGCTTCCTCTTCGTTAGGGAACCAAAAGGTAAGATCCTTCTCCAATCTTCTAGATTTGCGTTTAGGACCCTATTGCCACTTCAAAACTTGATAGGCAAAGGGCTTCATAAACAACTTCTTCATTTTCCAAGTTGGTAGAATCTTGAGTTCTAATTTGAAGATTTTTGGAAAAAAGAGGGACCTCAATTGTAGCTCGTATTTTGAGAGGTCCTTTTAGAGCATGTTTGGTGACTGGCGAGGAATCCCTAAATCTAATGATCTTTCACTACCATTGGAACAAGGATTCTCGTTAGAGATTTGTATAGTTGAGGATCTCGCATTAATATTGGTGTGTATTGATGTATATAGCTGAGAAAAATAAGGTTTGGTGTACAAATCTACTTAAGTGGGGATTTTTAAATCTTATATGGGGTGGTCGGATATGAAAATACTAACAAATGAAGATTTTCATTCGTCTAAATCGTTAGGAATCTACAATTGCCAAACATGGATTTACCACAACTGTAGGGAAACCGAAAATCTATTCTCTAAATGTTTGGCTGCTAAACGTGACCTAAGGGATTCTAAAACTTAAGGCAAGTGTACAATCCATATTTACTCTTGTATGCATGATACATTGTTGAATTGGGTTTCCAAGTTTTTGAATGTCGCCATCTTTAAGCACAATTTATGTTTAGAATCAATGTGTGTCAAAATGGGACTTTATAATATGCTTCAGGCCTCTAAAATAATGAATGAAACCCTTAGGATGGAACCACGAAGGAGGAAAAGCCTACAAAATCCAAACAAGACCAAGACCGTTCGACTGTTCGTTCCAGAGTTGTTCATTAACTGTTCGGTGGTTGGCTAGGGCCACCCACTGAACACCAAAAAAAAAAAAAAAAAAAAAAGAAAAAGAAAAAAAAAACATTCACTAGAGCCAATTAACAAGTGCAATTGGTTGGTGGACCTAGCCACCGGCCTACTTACATGTGGGCATTTTTTTTCCTTATGTTTGGATTCGGTGTCAGACCCCGACACAGGTTTAGTATTTCTAATAATTGTTTTAACCATGATTAGTTTCTAAATGGGATTAGAGGACGATTAGCTTGGGTTTTTTTAGTTAGATTAGAAGTGTCAATAGATTTGGGAAATTTTGAGAGCGTTGAGTCTGGTTTGACCGGGCCCGGGGTGGCTTGTGTGAGTGTGTTAAGTGTGGGAGTTTGGTTTTGATCTCAAAAAAAATATTGATTTCGATCTTTTTGGATTTTTTATTTTGATCCCAACAACTTTCATGTTCGTTTCGTTTGCATTCGAACACCAGAAATTGTATTTTTCGAGATAAAGGGCAAATCTGTCTTTTCACACCCAATATGTGCATAAATTTTGAAAATTGAAAATCATGATGAAAATATACTTTTTGAAAACTAGATTTTTTTACGATTATTTTTTTCTTCTTCGTCGATCTCACTCGGGACCCACAGATGGGAGTTTTAAACCCTCGAAGCTTTAGGGCCATAGGGCCCACAACTCACCCATTTAAAACCAAACCCAATGTTTCACTTCTCCATCTTCTTTATTTCTGTTTTCTGCAACTGAGCTCAATGAGTTCTTGTTTTCTTTACACCTTCTCTCCTCTGGCATGCTATGCAATCTAGCCCAACTTGGGAAGCAATTCATGCCACCATTTTTCCCATCTTCCAAGCTTTCTATTGATACCCTTTTCAAGAGATTTCAGCTGGATTCATCCTCTTTTCCAAGCTCTTCTTCTTGCTTGAACCATCTAGAGGTAAGCCATTGCTACCTTATTGATAACATGTGTTCTTTTGATCCTTTAGAAGCCTTTTATCATGCATGCAAGGAGCTTCTTGGAGAACTCCTTTGTTTTCCAGATTTTTATAGATTTTGAGCTGGATTTTCATGGGGTTTTTGGTATAGGATTGGAGTTTGGCTGGGTGGAAGAGTCTTTGGAATGATTAGAACCAATTTGGACTTGAGGCAAGTGAATAAATTAGATTGGAATGCATGCAAATGAAATAGGTTTTCCTTCTTAAAGTTTGTTGATTTAATGGATTGTTCTCTTGGTTTATGTAAGGCAGTGTTTCTCAAGGATTTTTGGATCAGTTCCTCTATGATTTTGCACAGGGATTTATGACTATTATAGCATAGGAAATCATATTTGTATTGTTCTACAATGCTGAAAATGTGTTCTACAAATCTTGTATTCATATTACGTTTCAGCTTTGAATTCTTATTTTGTGACGAATATTGGAATGAGATTGAGTGGTGGTCGAATGGAGTTATTTGGAGATGTTGTGATGCTTAGTTTTGTATGAATGAGAGGGAAATGAAGTCTTGAATGCAAGAAGAAAGCAGAAAAAACCCGCACAGATCGGACTCAGGCAACAGCCTAGTCCGCTTGAGTGGGCCTTGGGCCGCTCGAGCGGACAGGTCGCTACCTGTTATGGGCAAGGCAGAAGCCCAGCCCGCTCAAGCGAGCTTGGGCCCGCTCGAGCAGACCTGAGACCTGGCCCAGGTTTGTTCCAGGCACAGTGTGAGGCCTTGTTTGGGTATGGAGACTCCCTAATGATCTAGGAATGATTATGAATTGGGATTTCGAATCCAAAACACTTCGTTTGACGAAAATTAGTGGAGAAGGGAAAGAAAGTTCAGTAATTGAATTACCGGGGGTTTTCTTTAAGCTTTGATATACACTTTGCATCCTTGAATCTCAGAGATCTTCAGAGGCAGCAACTTCTTCACTATAGACCAACATGGAGGCACTAAGTGTGTAACGAGACGGCCCTCGGTAAGCCCATTAAACACTACTTATCGCCTCATTCCACGCTAGCAGAATTATATAATTTCTTATAAATCGTTTTGAAATGAATTTGAGTGGTTTGCTACATTTGAAAATAATCGATAAAACTACTCGTTTGATTTGTTCGTACTGTTTGTTCGTACTTTGATAAAAGTAGCTCTTTTTATCGATTGAAATGTATTTCGATGGTATGATTGCATCGTTTTGGATTTGAATCGGCACCACTAAGCTTGGGTCACTTTGTCGGGCTAATCATTCGGCTTAGGATCCTCAAATACTTTGCCAACCGCGGTTTGGACCCTTTGTTTGTTTGCTCCGGCCATAGAATCAGTTTTTATTTGTTTCGGCCATTTCATATGGCAACGGTTATTTGTTTGTTCCAACCATCTTTATGGCAGCGGTTATTGCTCCGGCCATTTTTATGGCAACGGTTTTGTTTGTGTGCTCTTATTACTTCGGTAATGGGAGAATATAGCTAAATGTGGGTTGCCAATATTTTGATTGTTTATCAGTCCATTTGAAATGTTTTAATGTAAGTTTTCTTTATATACAAAAATTACTTAATTTGATTCGTCTTTATATTTGCTCCGTTCTAATTGCATTTTATGATTTTAATTATGACAATGATAAAACATTGTATATTTTATCTGCTTTATTCACTTGTCAGACCGTCGTATCTGATATTCTTTTGTTTGGTGTCAGATATCGAACCTGCAATCGTTGAGGCGGAGCGCGCAAACGAGGCGGTAGAGCCTCTGTTGGAGCGCAAGTGGCAGCCTAACGATGTCATTTACACATCATGTTGGGACTGGAGCTTGGATAACATCTTTTGGGGAGTGACAATTATTTTGGGAATTTTCTATTAGCCTTTATTGGCTTTTGTTGGGATGTATAACTTAACACACTTGTCTTTGATCCTCACAATTCAAACTTAACTCTGGGTTATGCTTATGTATATATTTCTCTTTTTATGCAAAGCATGTGCACTTATCTAATGCTTCATTGGATTTTGTTTTGCTTCATGCTTCTGCACATTATTATTCGTTGTGAAATTTACTCATCGGGTTGTGATGGATCATCAAGAATCCTCACCGCGGAATCCTGTAGAAAAATAATTAGCGCGTGCGGGCGGAATTTTCTGGCTCGCCGCGTTGCGGCCTTGGATTAAGGACTTAAGGACTTAATTATTAAGGTCTTGGTCCAGAGGCGTGACACTCGGTCATTGGGCCTTTATGTAGAGGGCCACCATGACCCCACTCCCCAACCCCTAGTGGACCAAAACCCTAGTTGGGGAGTGGGGTCATGTGGCCCCCTTCCTGCTCGTAAGAGTATTCTAAAATCATTTTTGGGTTCAGGGCATTCCCTTGCACCCCCAATGAGCTTAACACGGAGTTGATCAGCCTACATACCGTTGTGGCTTATCATCAGTAGGTACTAGATATAAGTTAGGATGTGGACATGGACCCCAAACTCACCGATATAGTTTTAAGTATGAGATCAAGAGTAGGTGATGGTGGGGATAACTTCATTTATGGGTGGTTCGGATGATGAGTAGTATAACGTTACGTCGTGGGTATGCAAGCGTGGGACCCTAGTTGTCAACCACCATCAGGGCGTCAAGATAGCGATAAGTCACGAATAATTAAGACCCCATAGCTACACATAGATGAATAGCCTTATACTTACATGTGGATGACAACCTTGCTCTTAGGATTGATAGAGTGTATTGTTATGCATTATCTATTATGTATTATGCATCATTGATATAAACGGACTTAAGTGATATTTACTTTGAAGGATATTGATATCCTTATGTGGTTATGGATTCACTAGAGGATAGATGTGTATTACTAAGGGTTCGAACTGTAACTCTTGGAAACATAGACCCATGGGTAAAACCCCCTATCCTCGAATAATCCTGAGTCACATCGAGGAGTCTAAAATGTTCCAATTGAGTCAATCTTGTGGCTTAGCGTGCAATCACATGCCCTGTTGTTGCCTATGAGCTCAACAGGACTCATGGGATGATCATTTAGTTGGTTTGGCTCATATTCATACAATGCATCATTCCAAGTTGAGTGGGTCCAACCCTTTTTCGGCCCATTTTGGGGCCAAGTACAACATACCGAAATACTACCCAATTTTAGGGTAGGTCAAGGTATAATGGGATTGGATTCCCTATGACCCACCAGAGCATATCCATTCTAATACTCACATGTTTATGCTCAGTTTCATGTTTCAGATGTCCATATTCGTACGTTCATATTTCATACATGTTTCACATATAGTATGCTCATCTGTCCATGCAAGTACCATGTTCTAAGAGCATGGCAGTAATGTTTGTGACCCCCTGACATGGGGCAGTGAGTAGAGTGGAACTACCTACCTGCGCAGGAAGGGGCCCGCATGTATTTGGAGTTACACCCTCGGCACATGGTTCACGCATGTCATGCTCATTCATACGTACAGCCTGTTAATCATTATTCATTTTTCGTCATTGCTTTTACATCATGTGCACAGCTAGTTCGTATTACACCTTGCATGTAATGATACCCGTTTATATTGGTTGTTTATGCTGTAATATAGTCTATTTTCACTTATGTTCTTTACATGTTGCCACAACTTGTATACAAGCATATTACGTATTGCTAACCCTACCATGTACGCCCTTATAGTCTTTTGTATTAGTATGGACTTGTAATTATGGATTATCTACTAGAAGATTGTGGAGGTTGAGGAGACTTCATAGAGTTTCAAGGAATGGACTATAGACAATGTGATATGAGCATCAAGAGTGGCACGGAGACACGTTATCAACTTTTGGGAATAGTTATATTTTGGACTTTAATATTTTATAGTGAACTTTGTTGGCCTTTTATTTTGGATTGTAATTAATACACTTTCGTTATACAACTTTAACATGCTATGAGAATGACATCTTAATTTCTTGTCATGCTGTACAAGTCATGGTTTATATTGATATATATAGTTTGATGTTGTATTATGAGATCACAAATACATGTGAAATACATTTGAATAGTGACACAAAATCCGAGGGCCTAGCACTTAGGGTCGCAGTATGATGTAAACTTTCACTAAATGTTCATTTAAATGATAGTGCTTTGGTATCCTCGCTCGTGGATCCTAAGGAATGAATATTACAATTACACAAACCCCAAGGTGCGCGCCTCGAGAAGTGAATCTTTGCGGTAATCCGATTTAGGGGTGTCATAGGATAGTTGTTGGTACTACTTCCAAGTGGAGCTAGTTCTTAGGAGTTATGCAACTCATGCAACAAGTCTGTTAGTGTCCTGTATTTATGAGCCAACCTTTGAATAAGATAAACATCTTGAATTAAATTTGTAAAACAACTGTGTTAGGTGTGATCTCCCTTCTGAGATCATTTTTGTCTCACCTTTGTTAGACCTCGACCCAGGTTTAGTATATTTAATAATTGTTTTAGCCGTATTTAGTCTCTAAGCGGGATTAAAGGATGATTAGCTTGGGTTTTTAGTTAGATTATAAAATTTTGAATAGCTTTGGGGAATTTTGAGAGCGTTAGTATGTTTTAATCGAGTCCGGGGTGACCCGTGTGACGCGTGTCTGAGTGAGAATTCATTTTGATTTCGAAAAATATTGATTTCGACTTGCTTTTATTTGTTTTGTCCAATCCTATAATTTTTATGTTCGTTCCGTTTGCATTTGAACCCCAGAAATCGCGTTTTTTGAATAAAAAGGGGTAAAACAGACTTTTCACTCCAAATCTATGCATAATTTTCGATATTTGAAAATCATGAGGAAAATGTACTTTTTGAAAATTGGATATTTCAATGATCATTTTTCCTTTCTTCGTCTATCTCATCTGGGACCCATAAAAGGGAGTTTTATGCCCTTTAAGTATTAGGACCATTGGGGCCCACAACTCAACCCATTTAAAACCCACGTTTAACCTTCGTTCTTCTTCTTCATTTTCGTTTTGCAGCAATTGAATTGGGAGAACTCTTTCTCTCTTCTTCTCACCTTCTCTCCTCTTGCATGCTATGCAATCTAGCCCAAGGTGAAAAACAAATCACGCCATTCTTTTCTCCTCACCTCTAGCTTGCTATTGACACCCTTTTCAAAAGGTTCCAGTTGCAACTATCAGCTTCTTCAAGCTTCTCTTCTTGTTTGGACCATTTAGAGGTAAGTAATGGCTTCGTCCTTGCACCATTGAGATTATTTGGTCCCTTAGAGTTTCTTTATCATGCTTGCAAGGAGTTTCTTTGAGAGCTCCTTTATTTTCAAGATTTTTGTGGAGTTTGAGTTGTGTTTTATGAGGGTTTTTATAGCCTGGATGACCTAGCTGTGGAGGAGAATCCTTAGAGTGATTAGAACCCATTTAGACTTGAGGCAAGTGAATAAACTGATTTGGAGTGCATGCAAATGAAATGAGCATTTTTCTTCAAAGGTTGCTACTTAGCTGATTTGCTCTCTTGAATTTTTGTATGGTTGTTTTCTCACAGATTTTAGATCAGGTTATATGTGATTTTGTGTAGGGATTTGTAGCTTTTATAGCATAGAAAAATCATGGATGTATATTGTTTTACAATGCTGAAAATTGATTCTCCAAATTCCTGTTTTTGCATTGTGTTCATTCTTGAACTTTTGATTTGAAATGGGTATTGGAATGAGGCTTATTTGCTGTAGTTAAATGGAGTTTATTGGAGCAATGAACCTTGGTTTTGATATGAATGAATGGAGGAAAGAGGAAGGAGGGAAAGAATTAGGAATCTGACTTGAAATAAGCTGCCCGCATGGACGGCGGTCAGGTGTCGGCTAACCGAATGGGTGACCGAACGCCAATCCGGCTAACCGACGATGACCAACCTCAATTCGGTCGCAATTCCAGAGGCGTGTTTTCGTCAGGAGGACCTTCGGTTTACCGACAAGTAACCAATGGCCAACCGAGTGGTGACAAAACCTCGTTTTGGTTTCATTTCCAGAATGTGATTTTTCTTGATTTGGGATCCGACGGTCAGCCGTCGGTCAGCTGACGGCTAGCCAACTTGCACCACCTCGGCTAGCCAATAGGTGACCGAGAGCTGACCGAATTTAAAAACTTGAATTATTTACAGGAGTTTGATGGGATTGAAAACCCAGAATATTCTAAGAGCCATCAACTTGATTATGTGTACTTGGAACTCGGAATGTCGTCTACCTTTAGGGCACCCACTTATTTGTAGAAATTTTGACATTCTAGCTTCAAATCCACATGGGATCAAATGATGCAGTCTTAGCATATGTATGGTGTACGGATTTTTAGTGGTTCGCCACGTATGAAATAATCGAAAAGATTACTTGTTTGACTTGTATCGTATTGTTCGTTTGTGCTTTGCTAAGAGTAGTTCTTTTCATCGATTAAAACTGATTTCGATGGTTTGATTGTATCGTTTTGGTTTTTAATTGGCATCACTAAGCTTGGGTCACTTTGTTGGGTTGATCATTATGCTTAGGATCCTCAAATACTTTGCCAACTGCAGTTTAGACCCTTTCTTTGTTTGCTTCGGCCATGGCAACGGTTTTTGTTTGTTTCGGCCATTTTATATGGTGACGGTTTTTGTTTGTGTGCTTTTATTATCCCAGTAATAGGAGAATATAGCTAAATATGGGTTGCCAATGTTTTAATTGTTTCTCAGTCAGTTTGAAATGTTTAAATGTGAATTTCCTTTTTATACATAAATTGCTTATTTTGATTCATCTTTATATATGTTTCGTTTTAAATGCATCTTATGATTTTAAAAATGACATTTATAAAACTTTGTATATCTTATCTATTTTATTCACCTGCCAGACCGTCGTGTATGATACTTTATTATTTGGTGTCAGATATCGAACTCGCTGCTGTTGAGGCGGAGCTTGAGGAGGAGGCGGTCCGATAGAGCGCGAGTGGCAGCCCAACGATGACATGTAGACATCAGGTTGGGGCATGAGTCTAGCTAACATTTTGAGAATTGATGTATTTATTTTGGAAACTTTATTATTAGCCTTTGTTGGCTTTTGTTGGGATGTATAACTTAACATACTTTTCTTTGATCCTCACAACTTTAACTTAACTCTGGTTTATGCTTATGTATATATTTCTCCTATTGATACAAAGCTTGTGTATTTATCTCATGCTTCATTTGATTTTAGTTTCGCTACATGCTTCCGCACATCATTATTCGTGTGAAATTGATTGATAGGTTGTGATGGATCGTTTGGAATTCTCACCGCGGAATCCTGTGGGAAAACTAACTAGCGCGTGGGGGTGGATTTTTCTTGCTCGCAGCGCCGCGGCCCTGAATTAAGGACTTGGTTGTTAAGGCCTCGGTCCAGAGGCGTGACAATCTTTACTTCATTTTTTTTAGCAGTGCTTGTCAACTAATCACCATAACTCTAGGTTGTAGAAAATTACATATCAATTGGTATCAGTGCAGTTCAATTTTCATACGGCAGTTAACACACTTGGTGCTCATAATCAGATGACCTCCACCAAAAGAATACTAAAGAGTTGAAGAGCAAAGGATACATAATAAAGATGTTTTCTATGATGTGAATTAGCAGGGGACATTATTTGATGGTCGTTTTTGAAAATTCACGTTACTCAGTTCATTTTTTAACCCATTTTAGAACTTAGGTCTTTAGCATTCTCAAATTCAACTATATGAATCTAATGAGCCATTAAAACCTTATAAAAAAAGGGATAAAGATTCTCCACAACATATGCATAGTAGAGTTTATGTTTGATCCAAAGGGAGACAACCATTTAAGCTTGATGATATAAAGGCGATAAATAGATGGTGTCAATAAAACTTTCCATGCCATTACTTTTATATCTTTAGATCATGCATCTTAAGCCGTCCAATGATTGTAATAGGCCTTTTATAGTTTTTGCTAAAAGAACGTCTCCAAGTGAACAAAGATACCATTTCAAGCTTGGTTCTGACATAAACAAGTTGAAACATTTTTTTAAAGATTTTTTGGAAAGACTTTTTTAGAAAGATTTAGAGGATCTTTCAAAAAATAAGTTTTTATGTTTTTTTTTTTTTTTGTAAAAAAAGTCGTTTTTTTTTAAACAAGTTGAAACTCGACGTATGAAGAAAGAGGTTTGAGAGAAGGATTTCTTGCATTACACAAAGGTGCCTTAAGGGGACATATGAAGAAAGGGTTTCTGCCTGCTACAGCCCTACTGTCAGATCTCCCTCCCCGCCGACGACTGGGAGGGGGAGGGAGGGAGAGGAGGAGGGGGAAGGGAGGGGAGAGGAGGAGAGAGAAGAAGAGGAAGGGAGCGAGTGAGGGAAAATAAGGGGGGGGGGGGGGGGGGGGTGGGGGCGGCTAGCTGGGGATCCCTCTCCACTGGAGACCGGGAGGGTGGGGAGGCATGGGGTGGAGGGGTAGTTTAGGAAGAAAAAAAAAATTCTTGCGGTGTGGAAAGATGAAATTGTGGTGCCAATAGAAGCCCCCCTAAGGGGCTGTTTGTGCAGCGCCACTGAAGAGGAAACCAACGTTTCCTCTTCTGCGGCAGTTTAAATCTTACCTACCATGATCAGAAAACCAAAACCCCTCTTCCGTGGAAATCCCTCTTCCGTGGAAATCAAGCCCTTATCAACGTCCCCTGAAAATCCAGAGGAGGGAATCCTCACTGCACCCAAACACAGGAGGAGACGCCGGAAATTCCGGCACCCTGTCGCCGGTCATTTCTTTGGAAAATGCCCGCTGCACAAACGGAACCTAAAAGATTTCTTGTGATGCAACTTTTTCCTGCAAGAATCGTTGACTTAATGTGGCATGTGGGGTCCAAAATCAACCTTCATCAAACAATGTCTAGGTTCCACAGGTGATGTCTGGTTGCTGAAAGGTGAGAGATACTTGCTCTATGTTGACTCGTGTCAGTTTTCTTTTTTCTTTTTCTTCTTTTTTAATTGTCTATTCCTCATTACAAACTCCTTTAGCTGAATGCTCTGCTGATGATGAAGATGATTATTAAGGAGGAAATGACCATTTTATGTTACACCTGTGGCCTTCTCAAATACTTCAAGTCAAGAATTCCAACAATGTGTGCAACCAAATGTGCTCTTAAAAAAGAAACATACAACAACAAACAAGTTAGATGCAAGCAATTCTTGCAACCGAATAGACCCTTCGGAAAAAAAAAAAAAAAAGAAGCAACAAAGACATTAAAATGCAAGAAATCCTTTTATATATACATATATATATATATATATATTTATATACATATTTATAAAAAGGGGACACATTTGTACTTTTATGAAGGGGCAGACATTTTCTCTCATTCTCTATCGTTTTAAAAATAATAATAACTTTGAAAAACCAATAACATTATCATTGTTGAATATGAGACATGTGGCATTTAGGTGGGACTTGTGAGCCCGACCATTTTAGAAGAGAGTTGAGAATATGGCTTTTTGTAAGGCGCGGTAAACATTGCAGTTTTTTTCTTATCCCAAATAAGGGGGCTTGGATCTTGAGTATGAGAGACTCGCACATGTGGGAAAGTGAGAACTCAAGACTAGGGTAGATTCCTGATTATTTGGGTGAAAGGCTGGATTGTTAATCAACTGAGCAACTCCAGTCGTCCCATAAATAAATACTGTAAGCTGTCTCATAAAAAAAGCAATATAGTTGTCCCATAAGGGACTTGTAGGATACGTTTGTGTACAGGCAATTTCCATGGAAAGATGAAATTGCTACATCAGCAAAGCCTATAGTTTTGAAATGCCTCTTAAAGGTTTTCCGCTGAAGTTGGAAATTCATATTTAGTGCAAACTTTTTTTCCTTGATGAATTTGTGCTAATGTTGTTTGGTGCGACTGTAGATTCTTTATTAAAAACTAGTATTAAAGAGGAGAGTGAGGAAATGAAGTAATAAAGAGGAGAGAAATTTTCTACGGAAATGGACTTCCCATACTCCCACATAGGAACTCTATTTACAGGTTATTTAAGAAAAATGCTGACGTGGCAAAAAAAAAAAAATTATGTAGAAAATTGATGCACCAAACGCATGAAAAAATAGTTTTCCGTAGAAAACTAGTTCATTCTCTATGGAAATGTGTTATACAAACGTGCCCATAATGTGTATAGTGTGCGAGTTTGAGTATTTTCTTACGAGAGTAAAAATATAAAGATAAATACCATATTCTTATTTCTCTCATCTAGGATCCATTTGGTTTTGATAGTCTTTCCAAGGGAATAATTTATTTCACGAGAAAAGCCTTTTTACTTACTCTAGAAAGACTTAATACTGTAATTTTATTGGAGTTATCATGATTAGATAGCTTGTTGTGTAACCATCTTTCATTCTTGGGCAATCAAATCTCACAAAATAAAGGTAGGCAAAGGCATTATTATAAGTAGTCACCACACAAATTAAACACATATCTACATGCGCTCGAGAGCTACCCACATGGCAGAAGTCATGTCAGCCCATCCAACGGTCGGCACTCAACAACAGGCGCACTGGCTAGAGGGTTTTCCGTTGCATATAAGTTGGCATCACCATAGCCCCAAGGCAAACAAGGAATCATTTCTCTTCCTTGTGCTCATTGAAATGTGTGTTTTGTGAGCTTAATATTTATTTATGGAACTCATTTGCAGGATTATGCCTAAGTCCTAACTTGATGGAAAGGATGATGAGAGAGATGCAAAGAAAATAAAAAAATGGAAAAGAAGTACAACCTAAGTTTTCTGGGAAATAGGTAAGAACACCAACAGAAAAGAAGACAGGTAGACTAGCAATATCCACAACATCAAAGCCAAAAAAGCCCATAAGCTATCTTATTATTTCAAGAAAGTGAAAGTGTAACCCCCTGGTGTTGGTTTGTTGGTATAAGGCATGTGTTTGCTCTTCATATGGCATGTTTGATACCTCTTAGATTTATCTGGTGCACGTGTTGGAGGGTCGTGTATGTGCTGGGAGGACTGGTCTTGTTGGATCAAATACCATGACCATACCTCATCAACATTAAAAGAAAGGTGAAATTGATCGAGTTGTTCTTCCTCAAAAAGAAAATCGAATAAAGTCGATCGAATTTGCTTTCAATGTAGCAGTAAAGGTCTCCCACTTTAAGATGGACACTGTCTAACAAAAAAAAACAATTTATTTAAAATCTAATTATTAATGATAACTTAAGTGAAGGGGCACCCTTCAAAACTTATACCCATTATAGAAAACCTAATAACCAAAAACATACGAGGGGCCAATTTGCTTGCATGAGAATTGAATGCATAGTAATTCATGGTCAATTGAGCTTCTGCAAATGATTATTAAGGAGGTGAGGGGTGAAAGATAAAAGGCAGAGATACTCATCAAAAGAATAGACAATATGCTTTGCGGGGTCACTGTGTAAAAAAAAAAAGTACTTTCTTGTGGGGGAGGGTTGCAATGTGAAAATAAGTATAAAATCCCGCTTAACCCAAGGGTGTGTTTCAGTTCTAGCCCAAGAGATGTATATAAATATATATATATATATGATCTTTGGCTTTTTACGATTTGAATTATTAAGGTGATAGCTACTATTTGTTTTCCATCTCCGACTCGTTTTATATTAAATGGACGTTGTTTGATGGTTATTTTTTTTATCTTCACCTTTATTTCTTCATTTTTACCACTTTTAGTAATAGAACTCTTGAATTTTTAGGCCCATAATGCTTGATTTGTGTTTTAGAAGACAACCAGAATAACCTAAAACCTCCAACAAGTTTGCCTATCCCTTTGAAGTTCATGCATTTGGATTAGCTGAGTTTACTAATAAGCTGCAGTTTTCCCACTTTTTGCCAACCAGTTACAAGTGGTTAGAGTTCTAGGTAATTTGAGTGCAGCCCAATTGAGTCTCAAAGATTTATCTCAAGGCATTTTTGTACTCGATCAATAGTTTCCCCAACAATTTTTTTTTCTTAAACAAAAAATTAAAAACTGAAGATTTTATTTTCTATATTTTTTTCAACTCTACTGCTTGCAGCAAAACATATTCTGCAGTGAAATCTATTTTTCCGTATAATACAAGAGAGAGAGAAAATGATTTTTTACTCTTCGGTCTCGTACTTTTTCAAAAATTAAAATAAAAATCCTTTCACTTTGGAAAATGAAAACCTCATGAAATATCAACACAGAGCAGAAAAAATCATTTTCCTCTAAAACCATTGTAATTTTATTTTCCTATCTCAAAAAAGCTCCAAACAAGACAGAGGAAATATCAACACAATGCATGTAAAATTGAAAAGATGATAGTGTCAAATAATGTGGCCAGCAACTTGGAATCTTCGACATGGCAAACATTTGGAATTTGAATTCTAAGAGAACAAATGCATATTTGACTTCTAATTCCTTTAGCTGAATTCTTCTGTTCGCATTTCAAAAGTTACAGTGACTTCTAATTCGTTTACAGTGACTTTTGTTTGACAGTTTAACTTTCATTATTGTGATGGGAAATTGGGAATAAATGCCTCCCTAATGCAAAAAGTTTCCACTTACCAAAAATTCTTGTGCTTCTGAACCTTTATATATTATAGTGCGTTCTCTCTCTTGATGAAACTGCTCCAGATTTATCAGTCTCTGTCCAAGATTGAAAATGAGAGATATTTGGTAATATTCTCAGTAATTTAAACAGCTCAAAATAATAGTCTCCTACGTAAATTAGTTCTGAAGAAAATGAATTCGCGGGATTCTAGCAAGTTACACAAAGAAGCAACTCAGTATTAACCTCTGTTAAACAGTTGTTGAGCTCTTGAAGTTGCATATCGATGACTGTATAGAATAGTTCAACACGGTAGTGGTGTAAATTTGCAATTTGTAGGGCTTTGCGTCATGGCCTCCCAGAAACTATAGATATATCATCCATGTTTGGAATAGAAACACCATGTTTGTTGCAGAATAAAGACACTTCAGTC
Source organism: Persea americana (assembly GCA_029852735.1). NCBI lineage: Eukaryota > Viridiplantae > Streptophyta > Magnoliopsida > Laurales > Lauraceae > Persea > Persea americana. The sequence goes on from CM056809.1 coordinate 72,416,124, forward strand.
AATAGAGATTTTCATTCAGCGTCTCTCATTTTTTGCAATTGTAACTTAGACACCTTAACTAGTTTCATGGCATTCACAATATCTTGATCTTTTCCTTTGTAATGGCCTATTAATTTTTTATATTTTTATCTTTTTTGTTTTGGAATAAAGACACTTCAGTCAATAGAGATTCTCATTCAGCGTCTCTCGTTTTTTGCAATCGTAGCTTAGACACTTTAACAAGTTTCATGGCATTCACAATATCTTGATCTTTTCCTTTGTAATGGCCTATTAATTTTTTTATTTTTTTATTTTTTGTTTTAGTAGACAAATGACCCATTAACTTGGGCATTGAGAAGGGTCAAAACATTCCCATAAGTTCAATTCATGAATTTTTTTTTTTTCAGATCTCATTGACCCCACTGTGATCAATGTAGCGCCGCCCTTGGTAAATTCTTGAAATTAGAACGGTCTAATAAGATTAGTATTTTATAAACAAATAAAAAAAAATTAAGATGGGTTGCTGGCCATACTCTCATCCCACATATTTAGTACGTCATCCAACATCCCAAAGTTGGTACATAGGATTATGCTTCTATAGACGATTGACCTCTTGGAACCTCTGGATGTCCAGTCAAAGGTATTGATACCAGTGGTTCACAGATTTCATGTTAATCGCAAGGTTGAAGAACTCGACTTGTCTAATGCAAAAAAACTGAATCGGATAGAGTCAATGTGTTGACTCGGGAGAGTCACATTTTTTAAAAATAATTAAAAAATATTTAAAAATGAGTCTATTACTTATAACATATAGAATTACATTTATTTACATGCATTCATAATATTTAGTTCAATTTAATAAATTTATATCTGCAAGAAACTATAATAAGGAAAATAGAAGAAAAAAACATTGCATATTACATAATTTTTTAGTCTAAATATTTAATGTAAAAGATCAATTAGAAGTTTTAAATTACACTTCAGTCACCATTTTAAAATCATTGACCCCAAACGTTAAGGATAATTACATATAAATAAACTTTAATTGTTTAAAATTAAATTTGTCTATTAAATGGTTCAAAATGTAAATAACTTACTAAAACGAGACTTCCCTATTTCTGACTCGGTCCTTAATCAAAATAAGATAACTCGGGAGAGTAAATAATCAACTCGGAGAGTTTCCCAACCATAGTTAATCACCTAATTTCAATTTTTTATGATGGGATTGCTAGAAAATTTTAATGAGTTTTACTTTAATATAACTTCTTCCTTGTTATGGTGGGATGCTGGTCCATACTTTCATACATGCACTGACTAAAGTAATTTCATTTATTGGGGTTGGGTCAGATTGGCCATGGGAGAATTTGCACTTCAATTGGACGATCATTATACAAACAGTTGACACTGAAAAAACAATAGCCATACGCCTATAATGCTTCATGTGGTTAAATCTTGGGGCAGGGCTGCGGTGCGCGGTGCGGTGTCGTTGCACTTTAGTAAGGTACAGCAGTGATCTGCCTCGAGTAGCAGTACTCCACGTGTTTCAGAACATTTTTTTTTTTAACAACGAGCGTGTCTCAATCCTTTGAGACGGATAAATTCTTATGAGCCCCAAGGTAAATCCCATGTTGTCCTAATTCGGTAGCTCAATTTCGTATCTTCAGCCTGGAAGAGCAAACCATACTCCATGTGTTTCGGACTTCAAAAACGCATTGACACGGTTCTATATTCATTAAGTACGCCCCTGAATTAGCCTTTTACCTCTTTTGGTATGAGTTGTGAACATGCCCCTGCAGTCGTAGAAACACAAATGTAGATATACATTTTGTAATTAGAAAAAATGAGATCCTCCCTTTAAAAATTATAACATGGGCTCACCTTTATAAATTATTATACATAGAGCACGCCTTTAAAAAAATTACAACATGAGACTCACATTTACAAATTAGAACATGGGCCCACTTTTGTAGGAATTATAATATCGGGCCTAGCTTTAGAAAGACAAACATGTGACTCATCTTCATAAGAATTACAATGTGGGCATACCTTTATATGAATAACCATTTGAGTTATCTTTTGTGATTGCGAATGTAGGAACTAATTACAAAGTTGGGCTACTTTTATGATTGTTGACCCACCCGCCTTTTCGAATTATGGTTAGTGGGGCTCACCCTTTACAACATAGAACCCTACATTATTTTAAAAATCCATTTTTATAAAAAGAAGAGGAAATTACCGAATAAATCCCTGTAGACCCCCATACGACTCCTGGGGTCCCAACAAAACCGTATTAATGGAATAGGTCCTCATGGTGTGTTTTTACATTTTTTTTATTTTATTTTTGTTGTGTAGCGATATGGCTGATATTGGTCTATATATTGACTGATATCGGCCAGTTAAATCTGTGTAGGCCACTTTAACTGAGAGTTGGAAAAAACTCAGGTTCAGTTGCACTGGCCGATATCAGTCTATATTGAAACATGTGACCTTTCGTCTGGTTTCTGATCTCAAAACCGTGGCAGAAAGAGATCTCATTTGATCATTCCAAGCAAAAAAGGCTCTTGAACCTTGTTTTTTATGCTGTTTTTGGAGTTTTTGGTGCTAGAAACGCTAGGAAACTCAAATTTGTTAGAGTGAAAGCAGTTTGATTTGAAAATAGCAGAGAATGTGCTCTCTTTTGTCTTAGATCTCGAAAGTGTAACTGAAATCTCTCAGTTTCTGTGATATCTACTTGAAAAAGGTTTCTGATCTCAAAACCCGGGCAGAAAGCTGTTCCATTTGAAAAACACTGAACAAAACGCCTTTCAATCTGGTTTTGATGCTGTTTTTGGAGTTTCTGACGTTAAAAACCCTAGAAAGCTCAAATCTGTTTGATTGAAGTGAAGATTGCTTCAGAAAGTTCTTTGATCTGAAAAGAGCAGAAGAATGCACTCTTGTTGCTGATTTTGATGCTGTTTTTGGAATCTTTTTTTTTTTATGTTGAAAGCCCAATGAGGATGTTGAATATCTGTTAAGGAGATTTGAGCGAAGAAATCAGGACAAGATCTCAGATCTAAGAAGAAGAATGTTTCAATATAGACCGATATCGGCATATTTTACAGAACCTGAGTTCTCGAAGGTCCCAGTTAGTGTGTATAAATTGGCCGATATCGGTATATTTTTAGACCGATATCGGCCATTGCAACTAAACCTGAGTTTTCCCAACTCTCAGTTAAAGTAGCCTGCACAGGTTTAATTGGACCGATATCGGCCATATTGCTACACGACAAAAAAAAAAAGAGTAAAAACACACCATGAGGACCTATTCCATTAATACGGTTTTGTTGGGACCCCAGGAGTAGTATGGGGACCTACAGGGATTTATTCGGTAATTTCCTTTAAAAAGAAACTGGCGAATTTTCATGACCTCTATCTGCTTTAATAAATAAAAAAAAAACTCTACTAAAAATGTAGTCCTCTTTATTGTAGTCTTTAGAAGCCAAAGCTTTATTATGCATATAATTATACAAAAAAAAACAAAAAAACAGTTATATGTGTACCACACATTCCAGTATGTAGGTAAGATATAAATCATAAAATAAAGTTTGGTTTTAGAGTTTCCAAAAGGCCCTTTCTATCCGTTACAATTTCAGTCTAGATCCTTTGTCGCAACTTTTACATAGAAACTATGTAACACTTTTTTGGAACTCCATCATGGGGGCCAAATAGAGATCATTCGGACCGTTCAAGATGAATTCCATCCCCTCGATTGACATCTCCCCAATTCTCATATCAATCAGAGTGGGTCTCACCGTATGATTGAACACAATGATGCCACGTCAATGCCAAGTCATGTTTCCGTTATGATGATCAATCTTATAGTGGTACCCACTGTTGGATGCATAGTGAAGATTGATGAAAAGTCAGTGTCCTCAAGCTGATTATGTGTTGGAATTATTGTCAACACATTGTAACTCACTGTCACAATTGTGGTGAAGAACAACACCAAGCTTTAACAAAGAACCCATTGTCAGAACGGGCAGCAATAGTATTGACCCAAAGGAAAAGAAGCTAGCCAAACAAGTGTTAGAGTGAATAAAAAAGAGGCTGCCACATGAGACACGTGTCAAGGAGGAGTAAACCCTAAGGAGGTTAACACACATTATATAAACACTTGTTAGGGTGGGTTTAAAGTGTGTGGAATAATTAAAAAAAGAGATGGTGAGGAGTGGGGCGGCGTGCAACAAGGTGCTGCTATGAGTTTTTCTACAGCAAGTCTAGAAGAGAATCCTGCATCAAGAAGATCATTATTCATTAGCAGTTTCTTTTAGATAAGTGCTTCTCAATTTATGTTTATCAAAACTTAATGGAATTGAGAGTCAGAGATTGTAGAAAGGAATTTTTGTAAAAGTTTTATTTCTGAACTCTGTGAAACATCAAGTGGGTGCTTGGTGTTGGGATTTGGTGATCCCGTCTGTTGGTGCAGACAAATTGTAAAGGAAGTTATTGCTTCCTGGATAGTGGGTGCTATCTGAATCAGGGGTAGGTGCTCCTTGAAGTTGCAGCTTCAGAACTTGCTAGTGGAATACATTCTAAGACTCGTCTCAGATTGGAGTCTGGACAGTCATTGCACCGTGGATGTAGCCTTCGGGTGAACCACGTTAAAATCTTGTGTTCCTGCTATTGCATGTTTATCGTCTTATGGTTTGATTATTTGGACCTGTTTTTATATGATTTGGAAAAAAAAATGACAGATCATTGATTCACACCCCCCCCCCCCCCCCCCCCTCTCCTCAGTGATCGTTTGATATTAATACCCACTTCGTTTGAAATGAAAGATGAGGACATATTAGAGGAGGGATGGAATTCATCTTAAACAGTCTAGATTATCTCCATGTGGGCTCCGCGATGGAGTTCAAAACGTCTTACACAACCCCCTGTGTAATAATTACAACAAATTCGGACTCTTATAATTTAGGTACCCAATAATATGGCCCCACTTTGCAATTCCTAAATGGTGGATCCTTATTCATAATCACAAAAATGGCCACATTTTGTAATTCTTAAAGGTGGGCCCCATGTTCATAATTCATATAAAAGTGTTCCCATATTGTAATTTCTATGAAGGTGGGCCACATATTTTTACTTTTAAAGGTGGGTCCCATATTATGATTTTTAATAAAAATGGGCTCCATATTCTATTTATAAATGCGAGGCTCATCTTGTAATTTTTCTACAGGCATGTTCCGTATACAATAATTCATAAAAGGTAGGCCCATGCTATAATTCTTAGGTATGTTTGGATGGTGGTGAATTGAAGTAAAGTGAGATGAAGCATCAAATCAAAAGAGAATAAAATATAACAGAATTATAATGGTCTTGTTTTTTAGTGGCTTGATAGGGAATCTTTACCATTTTGTGTAAAAAGAGAATTTTTTTTCTTTTCATTTAGTAGAGAAAGGAAGTTGTTCTTTGGCTTTTTTCAAAAAAAGGAGGGAATTTTAAATATATGTATTTTTGATGTGACCCCATATTTGAAAAATGTAGGCTTAAAAGTGCTTTTACTAACCTAGTAAATTGCCAAAAGGGTAGGCCACTGGGCCTCATTTTTGCAATCACAAAACACGGGTCTACATTGCAATCTTTATAATGTGGGCCATGCTCACAACTCATATTAAAAGAGTTAAAGGCTGATTTCAAGGGCATTATTAGAAACAAGTAAATTTATGGGAGTTTTACACACAAATTTTTTTTTAAATTTAATTCAATGGTTTTATGAAGAAAAATCATAAAATGACAAGAGAGTTGTTCGTACATTTTTTGGGTCAAAACCACCCCAGTTGACGATATCATCAACCCGGTTGTCAATATCGTCAATTAGTTGGCGATGTCGTCAACTTCCATTATAAAAAAACTATGTGTTGCTTCATCTTTCTCTATCTAGTAATAGAAAGTTTGTGGAAACTATTGCATTTTGTGTCCCGGTTGTCTTATTTAGGTGGTCTTCGCCACACGTTCTCAGGTGTGTGGGTCCCATGCTTGATTTTCACTCATTTCTCGCCCTTAATTAAAGTGAATTCTTATGACTTTTGAGGGTGGGAATTTGGAGTACAAGGTGTTCGATGAAATGCCAAAATCATGATTTTCTCTCGATTTAGTCGATTGCTTTGAGTGAGGTTGGAGGGTTGGAGGGGATGGATTTGGGTATTCTCATAAGGCATGTGCATCAAGTTTTTGTAATATTTAGACTCCTCTCGTTTTAAATCTTCTTCTATGACGACAAGGAGTGTAGTAATTGAAGTCGGTGTTGTAAAACCCTAGCCCTTAATCCTATATTATTTCTAATTAATTACTTGTTAGTTAATTAAGTGGGTTTAGAGTCTTAGCGAGTTGGGCTTGACGTATGGATCACGCGTGGGAAGTCTCGCGCGATTCCGAGTGTGTTTGGGCAGAGTAGGGGGTTGGTTTGCAATTTCGAAAAGTTTTTAGGGGTTTTTCTGAGATTATGAGTTTTTGTGAGTTTGGATGCATCGGTTAGGTCTCGACATTTCGTGAACTTTAGCCTTCGGTCATGTTTCGATTCGACATGTCGAATGGGCCCAAATAATCACTTGCAGTAAGCCAATGACTAAACTAGAATTGCCAACTAATCCTAACCTAATATAAGCTATAACCATCCCTCACTTTCTCTCTTTCTCACTTCACTCTCTCAAACTCTCATTCTCTCATCTCCCTCACCGCCTCCTCACCAATCCCGCCTCCCAGAGCTCCGACATCGCCAACGATCACTCACTTCTTCTTCCTCAAGCCGCTAAGATCACAACCATACCATTTTTCAAACTTTCCATCCAAAACCCACTTCAAGGTAAGCTCCAAAGCTTTTAAGTCTAGCTCTTTTTCTTCCTTTTGGTTAGAAATAGACTAGGCTGGCTCACATCAACCCATTGTATGCATTTGTAGGTTTGATTTTGGGTAGAGAGTGTTTCCTCCAAATTTGCACTCAAAAGAGGGATTTCCCCAATTTCTCTTGGGTTTTGTCTTAGCTCTTCATCTAAGGCAAGTTAATATACATATATTAAGCTTTGATACGTTTGTCTTTAGTGATTTTGAAAATTGATAATGGATTAGATGTACATGTGCTCAATTGATGTTTGGATTATTGAAAAACATGATAATTAGGTCTAATTGTAAGATGGAATGGATTTTGATGTTCTTGGATAGATTGATTTGATTTTGGGTTTAGGATGGAGAGGGTTTTGCTCTTCTTAGGCACCGATTTCATATCAAAGGGATTTGAAATGGTTTGGACCCATATTCACTTCAGTTATAGAACCAGTGCAAGAGGTCCACCAACCAAGGGTGTGCGGTCGACCGCCCACACAGAATCAGGTGTTGTGCACCTAACGAAAACACTATTCACCTTTTATGCATACAACTTGATGTTGACCAGGCACTCTGGGGGATGTCGATCAGGCCTTGTTCGGGTCGATCGGGTGAACTACAGTTACCTTTTGGAAAGGGCCTTTTAGACCCTATCTTAGATGGACTTAGGTGGAACCTTGGCTACTATTTTTGGACTCATTTGACTTTGTGTGAGAATGTTTTTAGCCAACGTTCTTCACAGTTATTCCGATTGCATCGAGATTCAACTTATCTCAATCTTGAACGGCTTAGGACAACGGGAGACCCTCATTTATATCTATGTACGAAGATTAATCTGTTTGGGTATTGCGAACCCTAACTCCTTTCGTTGACTAAGTATGGTTGTACGATGCTTCGAGATTAACATAGTACTTAGGATTAGATTGTCTATCGCTTATGATTCCGAATTGTACTGTTTGGTACTTGTCTACATGCAATGTCCATGTTCTTTAGCTTTGTTTTTTTTTTTTTGGATCACGTGATGAACTTAGGATCCCTTTTGAAGTTCCATTTATTCTGAAGTTTGATTAAAGTGCTGAGGCTAGGTGGCCTTGATCGTAAAGGCTTGATGAGAACTACTTATTGTAATGATGTTTTGAAGAAGTTTGCTAGTTTGGTCTTGATTTGATGATAGAAAAGTAGTCTCTTTTTTTTCTTTTCTTTTTTTTGCTTCCTGAGTAGTCTCTCTTTTGTTAATGAATCTTGTTCACGTTAGAAAGCCTAGCCCCTCACTATTGTATGTTTATGACTCTTTGTGTGAGGCACCACTTAGTTGTTAACGTTCAATATAGCTGGGGCACCACCTTGTGTGAGGGCTTTGGAATTTTGACATCTGCAGTACGGATTTTTATATTTTAGATGGATGTACACCATCAGATACCCATTAAAAAGAAGTATTGAAGTTTGGTTTGGAATGATATCCCTCTTGCTTGCTTGTCGGATTTTTATCCCCTGTCTTGAATATCTCTACCACAACTCTATGTGAGTAAGGGAGGGTGATATTGAACTATCCTGTGGCGATTAGCTTATGTAGACCGCCTATTTTGTTAGATGCTTATGATTCAAATGCTATGCATTTTCTTTGATATTGTCTACCGTCTACTTTAATTCGTGCTGCATATCTTGATGATATATATATCAATTGCTAACCGTCATGTTTGATGATGCTACTCTTGGTGCATAGGTACTAAGCCATTCTATCTCAAGGAGGAGACGACGGAGGAGATTTAGAAGGATCAATCTGATGGCCTCTTAGACTACTGTACTGATGGTGTTGTTTAGCTGTATCGACCCCTGTTGTGATCTAGGGCCTATGAGAAGAGATCAAGTACACACAAGAACACGGGAGATTTACGTGGTTCGGCTTTTGGCCTACGTCCACGGGGAAGATGGGAGAATTCACTATGCAATCAGGAGATGTTATACATCATAGAGACCCTTAGTCTTTATTTATAATATCAGCCCCAAAACCCTGTTACACCCAAACACTACTTTTAATCACAATAGACCTATGATAATAGACCTACTTCTAATCACAGTAGAACAGGGGCAATACAGGGCCTCGGTTTACCAGATTTATTACTTCAATTGAGCCATACAACCTAACAAATCTCCACCTTGGTAAACATTGAAGCTAATTTTCATGCACTAAACACATCTCACCTTTTCCACCTGCCCCTTAGGGCACTCAGGTACTAAGCACACCGATAAACTCTAAGCAATGCTTGAACTTGAATTTAACCCATTCCTTCATGAATGCACCAAATCGCTTGTACCATTGTCCAGAAGCTTGCTTCGACCCGTACAATGATTTCTTCAAACTGCATACATGATTAGGAACCTTAAACTGCACTTACAATGATTTCTTCAAATTGTATACATGATTAGGAACCTTAAACTGCACTCTGCCTGCACTGGAAGCTCCTTCCTCTTCCTCGTAGAACCGCTTGCATCCGATGGCCTGATTCTCCTCATCAAGAGACTCCATCTCTTCAGTCATAGTTGCTGCCTGTTGACTACTTTCCAGCCCTTCCATTAATTCAAGAGACTCAGTCGTCAATGCGTACGCAACCATATCATCAAGGCCACTGTCTGATGTCGACGCGTATGTCGTCATATACTCGAAACCGTATCTAACCGGCGGTTTCATTTCTCTCTGCGGTCTACCGTCTGCGGCATCTACGACTATGTCTGCTACATCTGCTGGACAGTCTGACGATCCCCTGTATCCCGAGAGGAATTGAATGCACTCTCCTTCCTCACTAGGATGTCGGACTCCACCTGAACGGTGTCACTGCTGCTATTTGCTTTTGTCTTCTCCACCTGCTTTCTCGCTTCGAGTAAAGCATCCTCATGAAATGTAACATCCCTGCTGATGATAAATCTGGGTGAATCTTGATCAGTACGCCACAACCTGTATCCTTTCACCCTAGAAGCATATCCCACCAAGATGCACTTGACAGCCCTTGGTTCTAATTTATCGGTTTTCACGCAAGCATAAGCCGGACAACCGAAGATCCTCAAGTTAGAATAATCAGCTGGATTACCTGACCACATTTCTTTCGGTGTTTTGTAACCAATCTTTGTGTGTGGAGACCTATTTATCAAGTAGCCCGCGGCATTTACTACCTCAGCCCAGAAGTCCTTGGATAATCCTGCAGTAAACAACATACAATGAGCTCTTTCCAAGATCGTTTTGTTCATCCTCTTTGCAACTCCATTCTACTGCGGAGTTTCTGTAGTGGTGTAATGTCGAACTATGCTATGATCCGTGCAATAAATCTCAAACTCTGTCGATCTGTACTCTTCGTCATTACTTGTCATCAACTTCTTTACCTTTCCGTCAGTCTGTTTCTCAACCATTTCTTTCCATCGCTTGAATGTAACAAAGGTTTGATCCTTCGTCTTTAGAGTATAAACCAAGACTTTCCTTGAATAATCATCAATAAAAGTCAGCATAAACCGGGACCCACCCTTGGAGTAAACCTTAGAAGGCCCCCATACATCTGAATGAATATAATCAATGATACCTTTCGTGTGATGAATACCTGTCTTGAAACTGACCTTTCGATGCTTTCCGAAGATGCATCTCTCACAGAAATCCACCTTGTCAGTCTTCGTGCCTCATACCAAATTCCGATTACTTAGAATTGTCAATCCCTTCTCACTCATGTGACCCAAGCGCAAGTGCCATAAAGCGCGTTGAGACATATTCATGGTCATCTGAGGAAGACATTGCAGCTCCACCTGTAACTGTATTTCCGCACAAAATATATAAGTTTCCAACTCTATTGCCTTTTATAAGAACCAGAGCACCCTTCACAACCTTCATAACTCCACTTTCAGCTAAGAACTTACAACCATCGGAGTCCAAGGCACCAAAAGAAATGAGATTCTTTTTCAGATCAGAAACATGCCGAACTTCTGCCAACGTTTTGACGATTCCATTATGCATCTTGATTTTAACTGTTCCAATCACAATCGTCTTACATGCAACATTGTTGCCCATCAAGACACTACTACCTTTTGATTTCTCTATAAGTGGTAAACCAGTCCCTATTGGGACACATATGGTAGGAACAACCTGAATCAAGAATCCATTCATCCTTAGGACAAATACCATTTTCAATCTATGAAAGTGCATTATGGGAAACATAATCTGATCTTCCATCTGCAACGCTGACTGAATCATCATCAGATGACAAATCTTCTATTATTTCTTTCCGTTTTCTCTGCTTTTCGGGACAATTTTTTCTGATGTGTACTTTCTTATAACAATAAGAATATTTAATGTTTTTCCTGTTGGATCTACGTTTGCCCTTATTACTAGAGTATTTTGTTCCTCCTCGTAGTACCAAACCCTCACCTGAACCATCATTGTCAGCTACAACCCTTTTCAACTCTTTCGAGTTCAAGGCTGCCTCTACATCCTCTTTGGAGAGAGTATCTCTACCATACATCATAGTATCAACAAAATGCTCATATGAGGGTGGTAACGAGCATAGCTACATAATAGCTTGGTCCTGATCATCAATTTCAATATTGATATTTTCCAAATCCATAATAGCTTTTGTGAAAGAATCAATGTGAGTTGAAACAGACGTACCTTCCTGCATTTGTAACGTGAACAACCGCTTCTTCAGATACAAGCAATTCGTGAGAGACTTCGTAATGTACAAGTTCTCCAACTTTTGCCATATGCCAGCAACAATTCTCTCATAAACAACCTTTCGCAGTACACCATCACTAAAAAATAGCACAATATGACCATACGCCTTTTCCAGCAACTCATCCTTCTCTTCATCTGAAAGTTTTTCAGGAAAAGCATTCTTTCATTTCAAAGTTTTCTGCAACCCATTCTGAACTAGGAAAGCATGCATCTTCAAACGCCAAAGACCGAAGTCGTTGTTTCCATCGAATTTCTCAACGTCAGACTTCATAGCCATTCCGCAAATCTTTCATTATACTTGTGTAGATCTGGTCACCACGAGCACGCTGGAAGAAACGGATCTAAAATCCGACTCTGGACGGCTAAGATATCACGGAAATAAGTTTTTGCGCTCCAATCAGTTAATCTCCTTCGTCGACTGTTGAACAACCAATCTTCTTCCATAACCACGTAGATCTGCTCACAACAAGTCCTTAGGTTCAAACGGTTCTCAGATTAGACTCTGAATCATATATTGTGAAAATAAATTTCAGCCTTTGATTCAGTCAAACTGCCCTTGATCGGACGAATCTGATGACGTCAGCACTTTCCTGCGGGCTTTGCTTCTGGGCTTCTTCTCCACGGGTCAGGTCGACCTGGACTTGACCCGACCTGAACTGACGAACGGGCTTTTGAAACGGGTTAAGCTTGACCTGACCTGGACTCAAACCCGTCCAAAAAACCGACCCAACAGATGGGTCGTCTTCTTACCCCTCTTCTTGTTCTGCAACCAGACACAGAATGCAACAGAACCCAGCGGAACTGACCCAAACGCCTTTTCTTCACGGTCACGGGACAACGGGGCAGCAGCGGTGGTGGCCCCCTTTTTACGGCGACAAGCAGCGGCGACTCTGGCAACGTGAAGAGGCGCGACGACGGCGGGCTTCACCAAAACAGAACGGACAACCCCATTTCCGTTCTTCTTCTAGTCAGTGACGGGCGTCTTCCGGCAACTGCGAGCCGCACCAGATAAAAAAACCGAGAACCCCTGATGGATTCTATCCGACTCCGATCTCAAGCAACCCGATGTGGCCCACCGAGGATCAATTTGATCCTCTCTCTTCTCCCTAATCAACCCTCTAAAATCCAATCCGTCGGATCTCCTTCCAATCATGCCAAAATAGCTCTAATACCAGTTTGTTGTGATCTAGGGCCTATGAGAAGAGATCGAGCACACACAAGAACACGGGAGATTTACGTGGTCTGGCTTTTGGCCTACGTCTATGGGAAAGACGGGAGAATTCACTATGCAATCAAAAGAGGTTATACATCATAGAGACTCTTAGTCTCTATTTATAATATCAGCCCCAAAACCTTATTACGCCCAAACAGTACTTCTAATCTCAGTAGACCTATGATAATAGAACTACTTCTAATCACAGTAGAACATGGGCAATACAGGGGCCCGGTTTACCATATTTATTACTTCAATTGAGCCATGCAACCTAACAACCCCGTACCTAAGAGCCTTCACGTCTATTCATGGCTAGATTCACCTTTTGGTTCTTTTATCTTTTGATTAGGCCCAAGTTTTAGTGTGGCCTTTATTGTAAATAATACTATTGGTTAAATATTTCAAACTTGAACTCTAGTTAATATAATTCAGTATTTACTCTTAACTATACATCTTGAGATACCACTTGTATTTATGAAGCTTCCGCTATACGTTTTATATATTTGAGGAAATATTTGTAACTTACAGCGATCTTCGATCCATATGGGACATGATTGGGGCCAAGCGTTGTTTATTAATATTAGAAAATTTTAACTGGCCCTAATCTCATGCATAATCTCCAGCTTCACGGTTGAATGACATGTGTTGAACTTAGAACTTTCCTCCTGTCTCTTTTTAAGTGAGATAGAGAGAGTCGGCAGAAAGAGAAAAACAGCTGAGAGAGTGAGAGTCGCCAGAAAGAGAAAAGAAGATGAGAGAGAGAGAGAGAGATAATGGGGAAGCAGTTTTGGGAAGCATGGAGAAGCATCAGATATGAATTTATCGCATTCTTTGCGGGTTTATCTCTTGGGTCTGTTTTCATTGGCCTTATTTATACAATGGTCATCTTCCCATCGCACATGATCCCTAGTCCTGAAGATGGTACTCTCATACTAGATTCCACCCTAGGCAGACACAAAGCTATCAGCATCTGCCTTGGCTACCATGCTCTCCTCCTTTTTGCAATAGTCTTCGGATGTTTCATGGAGTTTTATCGTCGGATCTCAACGAAGAACACAATGCAGTATCAACTTATTTTACCAGTTTAATTTACCTTAGATTGAGCTGAATGTATGGTAGTAGTTCACCGACAGCAATAGTACTAGCAGTAGTTTTTGTTTTTCTTTCCTACTTGTTCTTCTTATAAAGTAATGATATTATTCAATCTCAGCAATAGTGATATCCATCTCATGTACTAAAGTGGGCCCAACTGTCAATTGAGTGAAAATTGGTCCAATGCTACCACTCAAGGAACTGTGATGTTGAGTGTTTTAAATATCATAAGTGAGCCCCACTGCTCGATTTATAAGTCCACCGAGCAGTCAGAATAGTGGCTAGAGCCACAGAATCAGCAGCAATCAGCAACTCTATTTCTGAGTGGGGACTAAGCAACCCATCCGTGTGAAAGACAGAGATGAGAAGAAAGATGATGCATGTGAGCAAGCAAAGAGACTTGTGCTCACCAAAGTCCGATCTCTTTTCAAAATCCAGGCTAGTTTGGAGAAAAGATGTGTCTGGGCTTTTGCCACTAAAAGCCATTTGCTTTTATTTGTTGTGAGACGAGTGCCGCACCTTACCGTATAATCTGGATTAGGACATTTCGAATGTTTCTGCTGCCGACTGCCCGACACCCATTAATTATCACAAATGGCCAAAGAAGATTTCTGGATCCTGACTTTTTTTTTCCATTTTCTTGTTTTTTTTGGTAAGGTCAAGACTCAAGAGTATGGGGCATCCAATTAAGTGGCCGGTGCCCATCGTGTTAGAATGGTATGGATAGTTAAAAATTGTGTAGGAAATCGTGTGGCTCACATGTTTCAAGTGTCACATCAAATCAAGAATGGCAGAGGCCAAGGCACATTAGGACGTGGAGTAAGACCTGATATGGTCCCACTAAAGACTTGTAATTGGATAATGAGATGTGGGTTTCTTGACCAACCGACTATTTAAGAGATGAAGGAGCTTTAGGTCGTGGCATTCCATCATAGGCGACGTGGCAATAGCGAGGAGATCTATGAAACTTCCTAATAGTTGGAATGCACTTAGACATCCTTTCCCACGTGCCAGATTCTTCCCCATCAAGATCCTTCAAATTATACCCAACAAGCTTCATTTCCACATCGGTTGGCCGTTAGAGTGTCATCATGCTCAAATGCTAATGAATGGCGCATTTGTATAATACTAGTGGAGCCCTGCACGTGCCTTGGTCAAACCACAACATACACTCCCTACACTCTTTTGGATTTTTTTTTATAGTCAATGCAATAATAACTCAAAACGAAACCATACTCATCACAATCAATTGGAAGAAGGGTGCAAATCTTAAGTAAAATAATCCAAATTCTTTGTAAAAACTAAACAAATCCCCCCCTTGTAAAGCTAACTTGTACAAAGAGAATTATCACAAATCGGTTAAAAGTAGGAAAATTAACATAATTACCTCATTGGTGGACCGATTTGTGGCGATATATCTTGATGACATTGTGGTCGATAGTGGGACGCTTGAAGAACACGTGGAACGCTTGAAGAGCTGTCTTCCAGATATTACGTGACAACCAGTTTTATATCAAGAAGGATAAGTGCTCTTTGCTCAACAAGAAGTCTTGTTCCTTGGACATCGGATCACTTATTCTGGGACAAGTCCAATTACTTGTTTTTCTTTCTAGTTCAATTGGGGACTTTCTTATTTTCTTTCTTTCTTCAAAGGCCGGCTTATTACGCTGTTGGCTTACCCAATGTATATGCTTCGCTACGCTTACTCATTATCTTTCAAGACAAAGACGATAGTGCACTCTTTACACCACCAATTCTAAGATAAGAGACCACTCTTTTACTTTGAAAGCGCAATAACTAACCGGTTGCTTGGTACCAAGTGGTTGGTTGATTAAGAATAAGAAGCAAAAGGTAACTGACACTTTAAATTTGCTTTAGTTGCCGCTTTCTTTCATAACAGATCAGGGAATAATGGCCGGCAAAGAAGTCTCTCGCACGCAAGGAGATGCTGCTGTTGGATGCCACGGCTCTGGGGGCGCCATGATCCTTCTCTCTGGAACATTTGAAGGCACTGACTAACTGCATCAATAATCGCTCAGTGAGCTATTTATTGCTGCCAATAGCTCTTCGCTTGCATGCAAGGCGGCATGCCAGCGCCAGGTAGAGCTAGTTTTTTAATGAGTCAGCATTTCATGACAATAGGAGCTCTTATTAGAACCCTACTTATGCTGGTTAAGCGACATGCAATATGCTGTGACAAATTTATCTCCACCCACTAAAAAAAACCATTGCAGCTTAAGAAAAATATTAAGGCTCTAGAATTTCATTAAATTCTCCCATGAAATGAAGGCTCTTAGTGCAATTTATGAGGGCATTTAATAGTCATCTCTTCAGGACAATTCATAAGGGCATTTAAATTAATAGTCATGGCCTTCTTTAGTTTGCTCATAGAAAACCAAGCAATAGATTTCCAGAGAATTTGGAGAAAAATACATGCTCTAAGCATCTTTTGAACACCATTCAAAAGTAGAATTTAATAATAACAACAACAACAACAACAACAATAATGAAAATTATGATAATGATGATGATAATAAAGAAAACGACATATGATCAATGGTATAGTTTTTTTATCCAACAATCCTTTTAGTTTTATTTTTTTTATTGATACATGATTTGAACCCACAACTTCAAGGTTGCAATAGGGAGCACCTTCTACTGTGCCAACTTTTGCCCCTTAATTTTGAGAAAGAAATGGTACATTATAATATATATGAGCATGAAATGAAGCTTAACAGCAAGAAAAAAAAATACCAGAATGAGGCTAGCTCCTTATAATCTTATTATATAAGTGGGGCCCACACAAGTTCTTTTCTTTTATAATCGACCCACAGATGTGTAGAAAAATAAACATGATAAGTTCTTCTCTTTGATAAGGGTAATAATAGATATAATAATATTACTAATATAGATTATATTATTATTATATAAGTGGGGCCCACAGATGTGTAGAGAAATAAGAATGACAAGTTCTTCCCCTTTATAAGGGTAGATATATATAGATATAATAATAATAATAATAATGTATAGATTATATTATTATTATATAAGTGGGGCCCACACAAGTTCTTCTCTTTTAGGGGGCCCAAGTTTTTCTCTTTTAGAAGAGTAATAATAATATATAGATTATATTATTATTATATAAGTGGGGCCCGCACAAGTTATGTCATTTTGTTTTCTTAGATGTGGCCAGGTGTATAGTTAAACCAAATTGCATTTTCTTCTCTTTTATAAGAGTAGAGATATTATATTATAATATTTGGGGGTGGGCCCCACAATGGTGTAGTGAAAAAGTTTGCAATTTCTCATAGTAATATATTTTTATATTATATTATAATATTTGGGGGGTGGGCCCCACAATGGTGTAGTGAAAAAACTATGCAACTTTCCCTCTTTTATAATAGACAATAGATATATATAGTAGATATTTATTATAATATATTAATAATATATTATTATATTCTATTATAATATATGGAGTTGGGCCCCACATAGTGTAGTGAAAAAACTTGGTAACATTCCCTCTTTTATAATAGCAGTAGATAAGGGCATAGATGTTATACTATTGTTGTTATTATTATTATTATATAATATATTATTATTATATTTTATTATAATATTTGGTGGTGGGCCCCACAAAGGTGTAGTGAAAAAACTATGCAACTTTCCCAAGTGGGGCCCACGCAAGTTATGTCATTTTGTTATATACATATATAATAATAATAATAATATATAGATTATATTATTATTATATAAGTAGGACCCACACAAGTTCTTCTCTTTTATAATCTTATTATTATTATTATATAAGTGAGACCTACACAAGTTATGTCATTTTGTTCTCTTACATGTGGGCCAGGTGTGTAGTGAAGCCAAATTGCATTTTCTTCTCTTTTATAAGAGTAGAGATAAGTGGGGCCCACAAAAGTTCTTCTCTTTTAGAGGGCCCAAGTTTTTCTCTTTTAGAAGAGTAATAATAATATATAGATTATATTATTATTATATAAGTGGGGCCCGCACAAGTTATGTCATTTTGTTCTCTTAGATGTGGCCAGGTGTATAGTTAAACCAAATTGCATTTTCTTCTCTTTTATAAGAGTAGAGATATTATATTATAATATTTGGGGTGGGCCCTACAATGGTGTAGTGAAAAAGTTTGCAATTTCTCATAGTAATATATTTTTATATTATATTATAATATTTGAGGGGTGGGCCCCACAATGGTGTAGTGAAAAAGTTTGCATTATAATATTTGGAGGTGGGCCTCACAAAGGTGTAGCGAAAAAACTATGCAACTTTCCCTCTTTTATAATAGCCAATAAATATATATATATAGTAGATAATTATTATAATATAATAATAATATATTATTATATTCTATTATAATATATGGAGTTGGGCCCCACATGGTGTAGTGAAAATACTTGGTAACATTCCCACTTTTATAATAGTAGTAGATTCTAATAGGTAGAGGTGGGCCCCACATGGTGTAGTGAAAATTTTTTGCAACATTCCCTCTTTTATAATAGTAGTAGATATGCAAAAGGGTATTTTGTGGAATTTCATTTTCCTGCAAAACTAAAAAACCTTTCTTATAGATCATACAAAAAAGTGAATTTTGTCGGAAAAAACACTTTATATGACCAGTGAACCGAAACAAACACTTTAATGAACGATGCACCAAATAGGACATTTTGCCCAAAAATCCAAGTTTTTACCATATTTTTCGAGTGTTGATATCGACCCTGAGCAGATTACTTTAGGGATGGAGGTTGAAGATGGAGAACTAAATAAACAGTGAGGACTACATTCTCCAACATGATTCATCTGGAAAGGATTTTGTTTCGGATGGCCTTGCAGCTACTTAAATCCCTGAGGCTTCTTTTTATCTTAATTCTTATAGGTTGTGTTCTGCCTTTTGTGATGCTCGTTCCTCTACTTTTGATTTTGAATGGTATTAAAGGGATGTGAGAGAATTTTTCGTCCCAAGTAAATCCCAGAATTGTTTTGTGAATCCTGCCAAAGTTCTTTTGGTACCTCCCAGTGAAGGGTGTTTCAAGTGTGGACCTGTTTGTTTGAGAAAGGGAAACAATGCATAGGAATCCAAAGTTAAAATGAGCTCTGGCGGTGGATTACTAGAGGTGAGGGGTGGAGGGCTTTTCCAGGTGGAAGACCGGGCATTAATCTCAATAAAAATAGTTTTTATGTATTTGATGATGATTATTTTAAAGATATTCACCTTTGATTCTTCCTTTTAAACCAATTGTAGGGATTTGTAGAACTGCATACAATGGATGAGCTCTATGAATTTTCCTAGTATTAGTTGAGGTGTTTTGTCAGTGTCTCCTTGAACAACACGGCTTCTGCAGCGCATTTTCCTCTTCCAGTTGTAGGTTGTATATTTGTAGGCAGGGGTAAAGTCAGGTGGCACTGCATTCTCCAACGAGCATTCAAGCCCTCCTTGTTCCAGTCACCATTCATCTGCTAATTGTTTGAAACCAAATCAGCCCTGATTTTGAAATGCAGGGAAAGAACAAAGAAACTCCTCGCGAGTTGTGATGATCTATATCTATTCAATACCGTTTTGGGGATTTTAGAGGTTGAGAGACTAGGCGGGTTGGATACCAGGAGAGAGAGCCTTAGGCAACAATACCATGAAATTCTAAAACAAGGGTCTTTGACTGTTTGAGAGTGTAGACATTAAAAATGAACAGAGAAGACATGATTCATCCTAAGACAAATGGTTGTTGATTGAATTTCAATAACTTTTAGCCGAATTGAACGTTAGACAAATGGTTGATGGATCTTGAATGTTAGACTATTTATTTGTGGCACAAGAATCCCACAGGCGAGGGTCGACATTGACCCTCACTAGTTTTAGCGAGGGTCGATGTCGACATTGACATTCACATTTTGTCAATACAGAATGTCAATACCTGTGTCACAAACGACCCTCAACACATAAAATGAGGGTCGAAGTCAATCCTAAAAAAAAATGGGGTTTTGAGGGAAATGTCCTATTTGGTGTATAGTTTGTTAAAATGTTTATTTCAGTCAACTAACCACATAAAGTGTTTTTTTGGATAAAATCCTCTATAAAAAGAAATTCTTTTTTTGTAGAAACATCCTGTAGATGTTATAAAAAAAAAAGATATTCTTACTTCTATAGAAAGTCGTATGCTTTTTAAGACTTTTTTACACGGAAAATGCAATACACCAAACTACAAAAATAGGATATCACCAGGGCATTTATGTGGAAACACTATTACACAAATACACCCTAACATGTGCAAGCCAAACACAGAATTTTTATGGCCCTAGCCTATGGATTCATATTATAGGCAGAATATTTATGGCCCTGGCCTACGGATTCATATTATAGGGGTGGCAAATGGGTTGGATTCGTTCTCAATGGGTGGGCTCTAGGTGACAACCCATGGATATACGAGCCATTTATTGAACATGCCAGATAAACACAGCCCTCACTAGGATATATTTCCATCTCACAAAAACCGCAATACCCGTTTAAAGTAGCCTTCTTATCTTTGGCTTTTTAAAGCATTTGAGCGTGCAATTATGAATTATATATTATGAATTAACCCACAACAAACCATAGGGAGTGCAAGTTAATCATGGGGTTGGGCTTCAACTTCATGAAAACCTCATTCACAACTTCAAATATCCAAGAATATTCCATGGCACCCAATGTTTAGAAACCAAAAACTTAAAATATGTGTCTTCAAAAGAGAGATTTATCTAGGAGGGATTCGAAGGAACTTGGACTTCTCATCCAAACTACGCAAAAGCTCAGCAGATGACTTCAAGATTTAGAACTAGAAGCTTTTTCCTAATTATTTATTTGGTTTATGCCAGGTGAAGGATTAAAAAGGGTGGCAGGAAGTTTGGTTTCTTGGCTTTTAATATAAGTTTTGTTACTGACCAAAAGAGAAAAAAAAAGTAGCAGGAAATCTTGAACCTTCGAATAATCTTGTCCCTGAGGGACTTGCACATTCAACTTAATAGAAACTCTCACATCCAAAGGGCGGACAACTCATACATATGAGGTAATAGGAACTCACACATGCACCAAAAAGGGGTGGCTAGGTTTGAAACCAGATCATCCCAATAAGAACCGTCAATTCTCACCTATGTGGTAAGACTCTAGTTTTTTTCTAGCGAACACTTGTATGTTAGCTTTGGCTCAAATTCCATTTTAGCAGGAGTTGGAACCCAATATAAGATCGAGCATGTGCAAACTATGCAGTTTTGCCCATAGGATTTAACTCTAGACACATTATTTTAAGCATCTACATATGCCTCTTGACTGATTCACCACCAAATATGGATAGGGAGTGAATTGGTTGTGAGCTTGAGCTGTCTAAATTCGGGCTTTTATTGACCTTCATGAAACCACAAGCATGGAAAGATTGGGAACTAGTGGGAAAGGAAACTGAAAAATGTCAAAAATCAAAGGACACATATAATAAAAAAAAGCTATATAGAATGAAAGAAAATCCCTAGTGCATACCTACAAGGGATAAGGCCTGTCGCATAAAATAATGCAACTAACTAATCTAAATGGGTTTGTGGCATTATTATAACAGTTTCAAGCCGATTGCTAAGTAATGCAAACAACACGTTTAATGTGGTTGTTTGGCCTACCATCCTCAATGAAATTGGTACGGGCACGTTTGTGAATGTTAGTAGAAAATCAGTTTTGCAGACTTATTCCTCTTCCGCGGAAGAAAAGACCCGACAAGGCAGTTTTAGTGGATTTGCAAAAAGTTTATCTCATTTTTATGCTTTTCCTCGTGTCAAATGTAGATTTTACTTTTACTATAGCGCAGAAGGACATTTTTGCAATCCTCACTTTATGTATAAAAGCAGGTTGTGCAAATGTGTCCTAAGAGTTTGAGTTGTGGAAATCTTTTATTATTTTTATTATTTCTTTGGTGCTCATGTGTAATGGGTTTGATTAATCTTTAAATGAATTCACCAATCACCGTGATCACAATTCTTTCTGGTAAATTAATACACATACTTTATAGTAAATATTTTCAAAAATAGTTAAATAAAATATTCTACACCATTTGATAGTTGATGTTCATTCATTAGTCACTAGCTTGACCGCTTGTGCTTAAAGCACAGGCATATATTAAGAGGAATAAAAGTTAATCATAGTAGTATTGATATGGTCAAAGCTTTGGAAATATAATTAAAAACAGAAAGTTATAGAACAATATAAAACATTAAGTAAAATAAGAAACAAATTTAAGGTGGAAGCTGCCAGAACTAAGAAAAAAAAAAAAACAGTATTCTTTATACATTCTGAGAATAGGTACCAAAAATAAAAAAGGAAGATCTTTTTTTAAAAAATCCATTAATGACAGATTTTCAAAATATAGAAGAAAAAAGATGCCCATAAAATAGTGTTCTATCATTACTAACAATTAATAAAGATAGTTATAAAGAAGATCTTCTAGGAGAAATTTATTTTCAGTCCACGTTAGGCTCACTGTTAAATTAATTTTGTAAAACATGACCAAAATAAACAAAAGAGAGCAAGATCATAATAATAATGATAAATAGAAAAATAAAAATAAGAAAGATAAATCTAAAGCCAACTCCATTGAGTTAGAAAACATTTTCAGAATAATCAAGTCATATATCTTGATCAGTTTTTATATTAGTATTCTCAATAATTGGAATTCTCATATATTGGAGACATAAATACTCATAAAGATATGGTGCTAAAATAGGATCATGTTTTGCTAAATGGTACCTCTCATGGATAACGTGAGAGCTGAAACTCCAAGCCCATTATGTAACCCACTTGGATATATGCTAATCATAGGGGGGATAATGTGATATGTATAGGTCTCATTGTGGATATGATTTTGGGCAAAGAACTTTTCAATGATCAAGTCATCAGAACCATTGATTTAGGGAACTTAAAATATTAATAACTCCTTAAGTTAGACTTTTTTATGAAATTTAATCCAATGGTGAGCATAATTTAGATTAGTATCAAATTAAGGTGAGTACTAATTTATAGGAGGTTGTTGAGAGTTGGATTTGTAATAGGGAGTACTCATTTAGTAGCAAAAAAAAAAAACCTCATGCAATCCATGAGAGATTTAACGTGACCCACAGGGGCAGTGCCACATTAACCACAATGGGGTCAATTGACCCCACTGAGATTTGAAAAGATATTTAAGAAAAAAAAATTTATGTCATGAATTAAACTTATGGAGAGCTTTTGACCCCACTCAATTTAAGAGTTTCACCACACATTAGCTAACTTTATACATTTTCCTTGTTGCTATGGTGGTGAATAAAAGTTACCATAAAATACCTACCACCTAAATTAATAGGCCAACTGTCTACCAAAATGAAAAAAATATTAATGGGCCCACATTGCTAATATGCGCTCTACCAACGAATTTTTAGAACTTAAAGGAATTGATGACATTGCTAGAAAATTAGTGGAAACAAAGAAGAATATTGTATACCAATTGGTTTATTTGCTTTTAAAAAATTAGCTTTGATTTTACCAATAGTAACAACGACGGTAGAAAGTGTTTTTTCAACAATGAAGTGCGTAAAGAACATGTTGCATAACCGAATAGGAGATCAATTGATGAATGACTGTTTGGTCATATATATTGAAAAGAATGTGTTTGCTAGTGTTGATAATAAAGCTAATATGCAACGATTTCAACACATGAAAACAGGGTAGTTGTAGGAGTTCATGTATTTGGAAAAAAAAAATTGGAATTAAGAACTATTAGTAACAATGTATTAAGATTCCTGTTTATTTTTATTTTTTTAGAATTCAAAATTATCTTTGTTGGATTATCGAAAATAGATTATTTGAGGATTTTATATTATATTTGTCAGATTATCAAAAGTAGATGACAGATGTTAGTAAAAGGGAGAACACATTTATTCAATTTGCAGAAAATAAGACTTTTGTTGACCCCACTTACTCGAATTTCTAGAGCCACCACTCATGACCCATATATATTTATAAGTTCTCATATAAGAAAAATATACGAATGATATGGTGTCTATTTACCCGTAGCAGTTGCGACATGAATTGGGCCTTTCATCACCCATGTATTTTAGGTGCCCGTGTCCCATCTATAAATACTTTTGACTTCTTTAATAAAAGTTTTATGTGATGTTGTGGGTAGAGTGATCTTTTAAAAGTTTTAAGAAGTAAGAAATTGTGAGTTCAGATTTTTATAAGCTAAATATTTTGGCCTTTTAAGAGCGGATTCAGATTTAGCTTCACCTTGACTAAATCTGACTCATTATTATCAATTGGACTTCAATGTCAATGAAAATTTTGTGAGCTTCATTTAAAGTCAACATTAATGAGGACAGTTAAAACCGAAATTGAGAAGTCAAGATTTAAAATTGAGCCTGCAAAATCATTGCCATTGATATATATTGTTTCAATATATAAATTGTGTGAAAGAGTGGAAAAGTAGTGCAATTTTCACATACAGATCCTGCACTAAATGGGTAGTAGGCGAGAGTATCATCACATTCTCTCACAAAATGGTAAAATTTCGAATGCTAACTAAAGATGTGTGGTGTTGGCACCTCGTATTACCCACATGCCTAGAGATCAATCCCCGCAGAAAATATGATCAAATAACACATTGAAGAAATGGTCTGATACCAATTTGAATAAAACATAATCGAATATCATTTTAAAGAAAATGCTTTGATACCACTTCGTAGAAACATGAAGGGGTGTGTGTGCGTGTGTATGGCCACAGGGTTGTACAGAGCCCCTACTCTAAATCAAATTAACAAATACTTATATAACTCAAATCTTAAGATAACAAGAAATGTCTCTAGGACAATCTCCTACACCTTCACCACACACTCTTGGTTCACACACTTTCATCACTCTCTACAATACAACCTTATATAGCTTACTAAAGGACACTTTCAAAAGACATGATTTTACGTATATCAAGACAACAATAAAAACCCATGACATTTAGCTTTTCTAGATGTCCTTTGACCTTTAGACTTTCCAAATTGACTTTTGGATTCCCTGAGACTTTCTTGATTTTCACACTATAATCAACAATCCCTGGGTCTTCATGTGGCTAAGTGTCACCCCTGGCCAGGCCAACCTTGTGTGTGTAATGGCAAGGAAAGTAGCCCCCCCCACCCCCCACCCCCCGCCCCGCCCCGCCCCGCCACACTGTTGTCAGGGATTGATCTCTCGGTTTTTTTTTTTTTTTTTTTAAGTAGAAGGGAGGTGCCTCACCAACAAAGCAACAATTAATTCTCCCAAATTTAAAAAGAAAAAATAAGGATAAATTATAATGAATTTTACCTAAAAATGCTTTTCTAGGAAAAATAAATAAATATTACTGAATGTAATAGAATTGACTATCTAATCTTCAGACCACAATAAACATACAACTATAGTTCTAAAATGACTCAAATAACTTATAAACTTCATTTGGAGTACCAAGTGGAAGCCCTCCCCAAGTGCATACTTACATTGAAGTACCCACAAGACCAAATAAAATGAATTGAGCCATGGGAAGAGCCTTAGATGATACAGCTTGGCATATGGACTACAAATGTGCGTTAGATAATAGTATCTCACATGATATCGTTTGATATTAGGATGCATGATCCATTAACATTGGTATAGTGTTTCTGGTTATGGGACAAGATCCGTTCTCGGCTGCTTGAACCTTTGTATGGGATGCCACGCTAATCACATCTAACGGCCATTGCTACTATATAACAATCATAGCCATTAGGGATGGATGGTTAAAAATGGAAATCAGCAGTGCTCCAAGTACATTGAGGGCCCATTTGGTCGTATGGAATTGAATACGTAAGAATTCATGGTAAAACGGGCTCCAATGCCAAAGTCGATGGATGTAAGGAGATGCAAATGGGACCTTGATCCATTCAGCATTTGCACGGGTGATCGGTGGGCAGTGGGTATTCATTTCATGTTTTTTCTTAATTTATTTTTCTTTGAGGAAGAACTATTTGATGGTCATGTTTGGATAATAAGTTTTATAAAATAAAAATTTTAGAATTCCTAAAAATCTTAGATATCAATTACAAGAAATATATGAGCTTCAAGCGACCGCAGAGAACTGCTAAAACAACAAGAAGATGGCTGGAAAAGGAAAGGAGATCCAGCAGATGAAGCCAACCATACCTTCTGATTTACGATGGTCACGCATTTTTATGACCTACTAAATACATTGAAAGTAAAAGGTCAATAGGAGGTGTCGGTATGTGGTTTTTTTTTTTTAAGAAGCTGTTGGTATGTGTTGGGCTTGTTGGCACTTGTCCCTGTCACAAAATGGGAATCTTTGAAAATTACCAATTTGGAGTTGGTGGAGAGGTGCAAGGTGAAGACAAAACCCCATGTTTTGTGGTCGAAACGGTAGAGGAGTGGGTTCCATTCGAGGAGAGTATTAAAAAGTATTTATATTGTCTTTGCTAATAGTTGTGATTTTGATAGAAATGATTAGTTAAAAATTTTAAGATGGTATTAAAGCTAACTGGTCATGAGTTTGAATCCCAAAAGATTTCTCCTTTTTTTAGTAAAAGGAGTTAGTTTCGCAAAAAAAAATAAGAAAAATCAAAACACAAACACTTACAACTATTACAAACATTGCATAGCTAATAACAAACATCCTTTCTAAATTGCATACTTGACTCACGACCTTTCACTTCAATTATACCTCTCATAGGCATCTCACTGTCATACTGTCGTCTTCAATTCTTGTAAATGAATGTTGAGGATATAAGGAGATGCAAATTATTAGCTGTTGTAAACATTTGGGCAGTAGCATTAGCAGTTTCAATTTTCTCTAAACATTGTGAAATCTTCCTCGAGGAGATCATTAAGTTCAATGAATATATTGGTTGAGTTATTGTACTTATTTATTTTTCCATTTTTAATTGTATCTTCAATTTTGGCGCATTTTCAAAACAATTTTGAAAATACAATCAAGATTTGTGACCGTGTGTGTGGGTGAGTGGGGGCCGGTATAGGGTGCAATCACACTACTATCAAGGGCGGAACCAGGAATTTCTCCTTTAGGGCCTCTATGTAAAGTTCTAATAAAGTCATTGGGTTGTGGGGGTGGGTTGGGCGGCAATTTGTATGTAATCGAATTACTAGAAACCAGCCCTTGCCCATTTGGATCCTTGCAAACAAAGTAGTACCCAAAATTAAATTTTCCACAATAAAGTGAAAATCCAAGACAAAACTTGAACAGGGATAAAGATACCTACATTTATAAGTAAATACTAACTAATCTTATCCTGAGTACAAGAATAACCTATTAATATCACTAACATCCTAAAAAATTGATAATCTAATTTCCGAACAGAACTCTGCATAAATTTCTTATGTCTTTCTTTATTTATAAAACAGCCTTTTTAAAATTATTGGCTGTCCTCTGTTAAAAGTCTTTTTTTTTCTAAATAATCCCATAAAAAGTCAAGAAAATCTTGAAATTTATCCCAACCATCTTTGTCAATAGCATCCAATGGGGCGATGATGATGTTTTTGACCATGTATGAAAGGTGTGGAAAAGGAAGTAAAATGTAATAATATCAACCCAAACATTCTCATCCTCTATTTATTATTAGGCTGAATCAATGGGGATAGCGTCAGAGGGAAGATCCATGGATCCCATTGGAAACTTCTACCGAAAAGATCAATATGAATACGCGACATGGTTTTCACGGGGGTGTGTTAATGTGGTGGTGGCTGGCTGGAGGGGATGAGGAGAAGCACTTACCTCACTTTGAGTGCATTTGTGCACTGAGAAGATACCATGAAAAAAAATATATTCTGATTTTCCGTGTAGTCCATTGATCAATTGTTTAGTGTGACTTATTTTTCTCATAGAAATAGAAAAAAAAATGACTTGGTTTTCTTTAATGGAAAGGATTTTCAATTTCTTATATGAGGGGTGGGAATGTAGGATACCTCTTTTGCGTGGAAATAAAAATTCAAAAAAAGTGCAATACTCTCGCGGGCGCATTTGTACAATGCAAGGATTTCATAACAGAGGAAAATTGCTTTGATAATGTTGGTTAATATAGTAAGAGGATTTCGTAAAAAAGAGAAAAATTGTTCCGATAATATCAACTTTTCGAAGAAAGAAGAATAGCACTCTCAGATCGTTCAGTGCTGAGGTTCTGCGCTTGCACAAGATACACTTCCATGATTCGTGAAATCTATGTAGGTTGAGCCCCATGGGAAATATGCGTAGCCTCATACTCATTAGTTGCGATGAAAATGCCAATCCCAACCTAACCCGAAAGCTAAAATGTTCAACCTAAGGTGCTAGACCCGTAATAAATTAAATTCAACTTAAGAGTGAGTGGGCTATTGGTGGGTAAGTTGGATTGGTTTGGGTTGATAGATCAAATACCAAAAATCTTCTCAACCTGATTACAATTTGAGTTATCAATCTGGAAAAAAATTGTTAACAAACCCAAACCAAAAATCTAAGGGTAAACACGAACCTCAAATTACTCTCTTTAGCGCATGTTGGGGGTGATGGACTGGGTCTAGATCCAGGTCCACCATGGACCCAATCCATATACACATCTCTAGATGCACAGAATGGTTATATAAAACTCGACCAAAACCAAGTGGCAACGTCTAATAGATAGAGGTTTGGACACGATAGATACTAATTTTATGAGTTATAATACAATACTTAAAAATGTGCTCAAACTCCAATCTAAAGACCTTTATATAGTTTTTTTTTTTTTTTTTTTACTTTCATCTTAAAACCTAACTAAAAGGGTCATTAACCACTGCGGGTCCCACTGAAGCAGTGTCCTGAGAGAGTTCATACTAGAGACAAACCTAACCTAACGTTCAGCAATGGGAGGGTCCATATGAGAGACAGACGTAACCTTAAGTAATTTTGCACTAAGTGACTGCTCCCAGATTTCAAACCTACGTTATCACACACTTTTACTATTATACAAGCCGCATTATCACGCATGACGCCGACTTTTACCATTGCACCAGAAAAACTACCTATTATTTATATAAAAAAGAAGAAGTGACATCTAAAATACAACTTAAAAGCAATTTAAACAGAAATATTTATTTTATGAGGATTTTTTTTTAGAAATTTTTTTCCGGACAAACAAATAGAAATTTTGGCAAGACCCATGGATGGATTGATTGATAGAATGTCCGAAACCTTGTTTTGAAACCATGATAACGTACTAAAGCAACATCCTGGATTCTGGAAGCCATTTTGTTTCTAAACCCACACTCCAAAAACTCATTGCGCATGTTCTTAAGTAACAAGTTGAGTTGATTCAAGTCAGAGAAACTCAATTGAGATCCAAGTCAAAGTTTTAACTGAGTCAAAAAGCAACTTGGTCTAGTTTGAAGCATTCACAATAATTTTTTATGCATCTATTAACTTTCAGATTTCCAAATATTGTCTAGTACAATGTCAAATCTTACAAGTTTTTAGCAACTCTGATTCTTCAGGTCTCGAGTAGGGCTGCCCACGTACAGGATCAGGCCAGCTGTAGTCCATTTCTCTGTGCTGAAAAGTAAGCATAAGGCCTGTTCCGGCTACAGTCAAGGCATGAACCATACAAAAGCCTATGTCCAGCCCATTTAGTTATTGAATCGAAGAACTAACATGGGCTCAGGACAAAAGCAGAAAATCCAACACAAGCAGTTGGCTAGGAAGGGGCACAGGCTGACCCAGTCCATAAGAACACTCAAAAATTTTAAAATAAGTGACTTGCCATCCAATTAATACCATGAATCTAGGTCAGTAGTTGAGCAGTCCTTATATTGGATTGCGCTCTCGACAGTCACCTTGATCTGATGATCCTAAGCATCAATTAATCTGACAAGATGAACACACACCAGTTGCACCGAAAAAGATCTTTCTATTAATCATCTTGGACCCATTAATCATGCAAGCTATACCTTACCTACAAAGACACTGATGCAGCCAATACAAAGCCATGGCCAATTTAAAAACCCTGGACACATCTTTGTAAATTTCATATTTTATTATGTTCAGGTTGCTAGGATTTGACATGTTCCTTTCAATGATTTAGATTAATAGGTTTTCTTCTTTTACTTGGTTAAAGAGAAATAAAATTAAGATGACTTGATTAGAGAGCGATTAAGACAGAAGTCTTGTTTCATTTCAACAATCTCCTGGTGTGAGGCCATCATTTTTTATCAACTTCTTTTTGTTGCAGCGTGGACTGAATCAAACACTGACATGTATGGACGCAATAATAAACCCACAAAATGATAATCATCTTTATGTGAATGCAATAGAATATCTGAGTAACATATACAACCGTTTGAATGACTAAACAAGAAACATTAATAAAACAGAAGCTGCAAATGGTAGATAAAACTATAGAGCAGGTTTGCGAGCCCTAATACCTTACTCCATCTAGAACCCAACAAGAAGCCAATGACACCGAGTCTAGAGAACAGAAGAACATTGACGACACAAGTGAATTCTGGATCGAATCAAGAAATAGATGCATGATATAAGAGGGATCACAAATGTAAGAATGCGGGGAGGCAAATGGAAATAACACATCACTGAATTCAGGAAAAAGAAAAACATTGACAGAACAAGTAAATTTTCAATTTCAATCAGAAATAGATACATGAGAGAGAGAGAGAGAGAGAGAGAGAGAGAGAGAGAGAGCGCTCAAAAGGAAGAATGCAGGGTAGGAAAAGTTTCAACTAACTTCACATCATTAAGCTTGTGCAAGCCTTTTTACCACCGCAGCCATGTACTTGCCCTGATGCTCTGCAAGAGCCAGCTCCGTCTCACTCGGTTCCCTAGTACCATCACCAGCAAAAACTCCAGCACCATACGGAGAACCCCCTCTAATGGTGTCCATCTTGAACATACCAGCCCCGAAAGTGTATCCAATGGGAACAAAGAGCATTCCATGGTGGGCTAACTGAGTGATTGCGGTCCAACTGCATTAGGTAAAATAGAAGTGAAAAAACTGTCGACAGAAGTAACAATCACTCTGCAGTCTGCAAATCATTGATCCCAAAAAGCAATATAATGTATTTTAATTGTAAAGAAAAAAACACAGATCCCAAAACACTCAAATTACATATTGATTCTTCAAGCAATATAAAATGTATTTTAACTACAAATCACAAAAACAAGTGGTCAATAAGAGAAAAAAAACATGGATAACATTAAAATGACAATATGCTATTCATATTATCTTACAAGTGGAAGCTGTTTTTGTTTTCCATGTCACTACATCTGTACATGGACATATTTGTTACCACTCGAGATGGAGCACTAGACCTATTATGAAAATGAGTTAAGACTTTAAAAGTGCTTCAGGAGATGGATGAAAATGCACAGGATAAATTTACAGATGCAAAAACCTTAGCCAACGGTGACTGAATGGACTTGGCCAGATTTTCATTTAGGTGATCAACATTGTGGACCACAGCAGATGCATAACTTGGATCAGATGCACATGCAAGCCTATAGCCAAGTGAAAATAAGGATAAAGCTAGACAGACACTAGATTAGCAAACGTCGGCTCACTCCTATATTAGAAAGGCCCGCGGTCTTTTTCTTTCTAGTGACTGCCATCTTCGTTCACAGCTGTGGAGCTCATGATTGGCTTTCTCTACAAGGACACGTCACTCTCCTCCATCGGTCAGGACTAGGGCTTCATTAGTGACCGAGGGCTTCATTCTTCTCTCATGGGTCCCACTTTTAATCATCTGGATACCAGTTCAACAAGCATCTGGCGCATTCCTCATTGCACTATCTTTAGATATTTCTCCCAGATTTCATCTGACTTAATCAGATCTGCCAAAAGACATCTTACTGCATCATTGGACATTTGTGATCTTCCTGTGGAGCCCACTTTGGGTGATTGATAGGTGCAGACACCTCTACAAACAAGTTTGCCCTGCCCCTATGAGCACTTGCAGATTTTTGTTTTTCAGAATTTATCTAAACTTCTTGTTGGGGTTTTCAGCAACCTCCTTTTCAGGTTCAGTTTTCATAAATGCCAGGCAAATCAGTTGATCTTCTTTGTGTGTGTGTGATCTTGATCTGTTTGATCCGAAATTTTTAATAATCTTTTTTAATGATTGAATTCAGGCTGATCTCTGATTCAAATGCATTTAGAAGTACTTTTCGTCAAACTCCATGCATAGCAAGGAGGACAAGCAGTTAGTTTTTTCGAACAATTGTGTGATTGTTTCTTTCTGTGAATTTTCCATATATCAGTGCTAACTAGGGCATGTTTGGCATCGTTTCTATGTTGTTCCCGATTCTGTGCTGAGATCGGGTTGTGCTGAGACTGCATGGTGCAGGACTTGTTTGGCGACATTATTTTAAAATGTTCCAGCAAGAATATGTTGCACGGAACTTGTTTGGTAATATTATAACAATTTTGTTCTAAGGAAGAGAATCATGTTTGACAACAATAGAATATCATCAATTTAACAGAGACCATCTTCTCGATGCCTGGTTCAAAAATTTTTATTAAAAATAAGTTACATATTTTGTTTCTAGCACTTTACAAGAATGCAAACACTAAAATCAGAATTCCAATTCAACCTTTTTAGCTATTGAGTTCTCTAAGGTGTGTTTGGCACCAGTAGTATTATCTTCTCTTTTTTTTTTTTAATGGTAGTATAGTCATAATTTAAATACATACCCATAATATAAAGGCATTTCAAGGCTGACTAGAAATCATGTATGCGGCGATAAATGGTAAAAATACAAGTAATTTTCAAAATGACCTAAATTGTGGTTTTTTTTTATATTGGAGGGTGTACCAACCCTTTGGGCCTGACTAATCCGTTCGGGCCCAAGGGGAGCCGGGTAAATCCCCTGTTGCCCCAATATGGTAGTGCAATTTCAAACCCTCATCCTCCGGGAGCAAATTACCACAATTCTTAAAAGGTGGGCGCCAATTACCACAATTCCTATATGTGGGTCCCAAGTTCACAATCACAAAAAGTGGTCCCACGTTGTAATTCCTAAAGGAGGGTCACCTGTTCACAATCATAAAAGGTGGGCACATATTATAAATCCTATGAAGGCGGGCCCCATGTTTTAATTTCTAAAGATGGGTACAATGTTGTAATTTTTTAAAGGTGGGGGAGAAAGGATAGAGATACATAGAGAATGGAAGGGAGAGAGAAGAGAGAGAGGAGGGAATAAGTCGTCTAGACTGTTGGGGAGAGAGAATTGCATGCCAATGAGTTGTTCCCAAAAAAAAAAAAAGTTCAATTGCTTTTTATTTCCTACTTCAGCGGGCATGTTTTTAGGGATCATTACAGCGAAAACAAAATTTGGAACACTAATTAAACTTATCAAACACGGTTTTCAAGGTCTAATCCTGTGGGAGCGCGGGAACATCCCATTGGTATGATATGCCAAACAAGCCCCTACCGATAAAATTAAATGAAAGAGTTTCTTGCCTTTCGTCATTCCGTGTTTTCATTTTGTGTCTGGAAAAGGATACTCAGGCTATTTAGAGGGGATTATACCTATTCCCATAGCTGAGAAAGCTCTAGTCATGTGGGATCAAAATAATTCCAACATGGTAATTTGGATTCTCAATTCTGTTGAATCCAATGTTGGATTGTCTCTTTGATCTTTCGAGAAAGCATCTAATATGTGGGCCCATTTGAAGACGTTATAGCATCAACTGAACACAACTCAGAAACTTTATCCTCACACTGAGTTGGATAATTATACCCGAGGTGATCAAACTATTCAAGAATATTACAATGGTTTTTTAACCCCTTGGATTGAAAGGGATTCAATAATCATCAACTCATTTCCTCAACAGCAACACCCGGATGTCTTGAAAGTTCAAGGGGAACCACATACCAGTCAATTTCTCATGAATCGGCATCCAGAATTCAAAGTGGCACATGCTGCCCCTCATCCGATGACTCCATTTTTAGCAATCACGCCAAGGGGAAAAAATTATCAATCATTCAATGTGCTGAATGCAAAGGAGTTGAGCACTTTGCTTGAAATTGCAAAAAGAAATGTACTTGTCATCCATGGCACAGACAAGATCAAGGATTCAATAAAAAAGCTTCCTCCATTCTCAAGCTCTGCAAGAGGAACTTCGGTCAGATGGATGTGCATCCTCTCCTATGACACCAGTTCAAATTAAGGACATGATTCAATCCTTGGTGGCCACCTCAGTGCAATCTTAGACTGTGAAATAGGCATAATAAGTTAGTTATCTTGTTTGTTGTTTCTTCTTTTCACCGTACTTCTTGGTACATATAGACTCGGGAGCTCTTACATCCATACACAAAGAATAAACATATTACAGCCACTAATGATCCAAATATGCCTATTTCTAGAATGGGACAATTGTGCTCTCTATCAGCCCTCTCAGACATTGACCATGTCAGACACAGACTATGCACCTAGTCTAGCCATGAAAATCTGGGCGGGCCGCCCAGGCCCGACACGGCCTAGCACAGAAAAAACGGTGCCTGGGCTGTTGACTTGGTCAACGGGCTGGCACAGCATGGCCCGATTTTCACGCCTGGGCCGTGGCACGACACAGGAAATATCCGTGTCGTGCTGGTACAAGGCACCTGGCCGGCAGCATGGCACAACACGATCCACTTCTAATTTTTTGTATAAATAAAATATAAAACTTAAAATAAATAAAGATTTTTTTTCATTTGTAAACTAGTATCAATGTTTGTGCATTTGTTTTAATATTTTCAGCCTCATTTCAAGTTAAGAACCCTAAAAGTCCATAAAGTCTCTTTCAATTTATATAAAAAAAATTTAAAAATTAAAAAAAATAGAAATGGCATGTGGGCAGGCCCAGCATGGCATGGATAAATCCATGCCCTGGGCCATGCTGGGCTGAGCCCTTGGTGCCTGGGCACGGCACAGCCCTAGCCCAGGTTGGGCCCGAAGAAATATGGGCCGCGCCAGCATGGCCCACCCAGATTTTCATGCCTAACCTAGTCTCT
Source organism: Persea americana (assembly GCA_029852735.1). NCBI lineage: Eukaryota > Viridiplantae > Streptophyta > Magnoliopsida > Laurales > Lauraceae > Persea > Persea americana. The sequence continues at coordinate 72,451,029 of CM056809.1, forward strand.
TTTCTTTTAACGGTAATTATGTACATAGCATACCTGCTAAACTTATCTCTATTGGCCAACTTGTCAACAAAATTTGCTCAGTAATGTTTTCATCTTTTGATTGTGTTGTGCAAGATCAAGTGATTGGGAAGGTTACGAGGGCAAGGCATAGACAAGGTAGACTTTTTGTCTTCAATATTGATCATCCTTTTGTATCTCTCCTAACTGATTAGCTTCTATAACATAAATCTTGGAATCTTTGACATCATCGTATGGGTCACTTGAATAATAACCGCCTATTACATTTATTTAAACAGAAACATTTTCTTATTAAATTTTTAATCATTTCTTCACTGTTGAATTCCAACTGTGTATCTCATAGTTCAGAAAATGTACATTTTTTCCTTTTTCCTATTTCTCATTCTCTAGTAGAAGCCCCCTCCCACCTCCCCTCCCTCCCTCCTCCTCATTTTGACATCAGTTGTGTTTTCTTTAATATAAGGATGAAGTCCTATTTGTCTTCCAAAACTCTTATCAATTTTTTCTCCATGCAATTTATCAAGCATATTAAAATTTTGCTTTTGGATTCAGGGGTGACAAAATGTCCAATGCCTTTATCTCCTATCTTATTGATAATGAATAGTTGCATTCTCCAATATGCCCTTATACTCCACTGCAGAACAGAATTGTGGAAAGGAAAAATTGGCATATTGTAGAAACAACTCGTATTCTTCTTTGGAATCTAAAGTTCCTCCAACATTTTAGTGTGAAACTGATCAAACTGCACTTTATTTAATCAATCATATACCAGCCACTAATAGACAGAACAAATCTCCCTTTAATAAATTATTTAAGAAACCTCATTCATATCCCACACTTAAAGAGTTTTCGGATGTCTCTTCCTCATTCATTTTCCTACACATGAAGGTACCAAGCAAAGTGCACAACCTCTTTTGTTGGATATAGTGAGGAACATAAAGGACTTTCGTGTTATGACCCTGCTGCCAAACATAGTCGTCATGTCACCTTTTCAAAAGAATTAATTTCTATGAGTGCCAAATCTTTTTTTTTTTTTTTTCAAAATCTCTAACATCTCATCCCTTTCTGCATTTCCAAACTCACCATTTCTTGAATCTCCTACTAGATTTTCTGGTTGTGTCAACACCCAAAGGCATATATTCTTCTACTGTGCCACCAACTGTTCCTTTTCAATAACCTGTTCCAGCAGAACTCGATTCACCTGCTGCACCTTCAGGTATGGTCCCATTTCGCAAATCTCTTCAGATTCAAAACTCGTCATGATTTTCTCACGAGCAAATTGATGCTTCATTCTACTCCACATCAATTTTAGGGGAAGTGTACAGACAACGGGAAGGTTTAAAAAGTCTTGGACCAAAGAAGTCAACCCAATGGGCCTTGGTCCACAATAAGTCCTGCAGGCCTAGACTGTGGCCTAATGAGTCAAGTGTTGATCCATAGAATTTGTTTTAATAGATTTGATAAGGTTTGTAATCAAGAAGGATTAGATACAATCTTTATGGTTAGGCTTGTAATTGATCCCTTGTAACTACAATCTCTTGTAACTATAAAAGGATTCTGGAAGCATTGAGAATTCCCAATTTCTTTGTTTTGTTTCTCGCAATACGTATATTATACAAAAGTTGGCCCATGGGTATTTTTTATTCGGGAGCAGCAGTATACATAGATATGATACATATTCTGTGATCCATGTCATACATTTCATGGGATAACACAGGTGATGGTGCAAAGCCTCCATGGAAAAATAACAGTTATTTTGATCGGTTCACCTTTTAACACCTAAATATGGACCATAGGATATTATATTCCTTTTATCATTAATTTGCAAGCTTAGAGAACTAAAATCGTCAGGTAGAAGAGTTCCATGCAGCATCACCATCAGCTGTAGCTAGTGACTCCCAGCAGATGTGAAAGCGGACCCGTCCAGTGCAACAGTACATTTGCTGGGTAAATAAATTACTGAGTTCTAGAGTTTGGTGGCATTTCCTTCATCCAGCCTACTCTTAAAGCTTGAAAACACCTGCAAATGCAAGCTTCGAGCTGTGTTTAGTCACCTGCCTACCTCTAGCCAGAGACATAAGGAATCTATGCAACTTAATCAAGGTGATGCAAAAGTTACCTAGAGAATTGCAAAGAACAGCCACTATATCAAGAGCTGTACAATTCCACGCGCACACACACATCCAACGTCCCCCACCATAAGCGCTACAGCCAGGGATTGATCCCCTGTTGTTTCTGTGGAGGGGAGGCGCCTCACAGCTTGAGCTGCAAGTGTATTGGCCATGCTAACCCACATGTTGACCAGAAAAAGGATAAACATAGACTAAAACACCATTGCAAAACCAAAGTAGTTAGGGTTGCCTTTGTGCATGATATCCTTCCGCACGTCCCTAGTCATGATATGTGCTTAGTAGCTCCACAGAATGACATGTCTTTCTTCACTACTTCACCCAAGGTCTCAAATAGCCTCCCCCTTCATCTAGCTCCTTCCACCATTAACCCTTCAATTCATCTAACAGAGGCCATATCTGACCTATAAATATATGCCCAAACCATCTCAAACAATATTCATTTACTTAATCTTCAATTCCAGCTATTTTTAGGTTGTTTCTAATGCACTCGTTTGATCATTTCTAAATTCTAATACTATCGCTTCAACTAACTCCACAAATTCTTCTAAGCACATGCTTCTTATTCTTAGCAAATGAACATTAACTTCACATTTCTTCATTCCCTATCATTCAGCCCAATATAACATATTAGGCCTAACTGTTGTCATATAAAATTGACATTTTTAATCTAAGTGGTGCTCGATGATCACAGACCATATAACATTTCGCTACCATGTCTTTCAAACCCCCAGTTTATTCTATGATAGCTCCTAACTAGCAAAACTTTTTATACTAGGCTGTTTCAATTTAGATAATCTCAACCTCAGATCCACTTAACTTTGCAATCCATTTTTTTTTTTTTTTCTTCTTATACCTACTAATTTTTCATCCAATAGAATCGAATGCCTTTTCTCCAAAGTTCCAATATACCATTCCTATTCTTTGTTGTTTGATTAATTAAGTATATCATCTGCAACTGCACCGAGGAAACTCACCTTGGATATTTGTTGTTGTCCATAATCAAGCAGATTAGGTATGGGCTTAAAGTAGACCCTTGGTGCAAATCAACTCCAATAGGGAACTCATATGTAGACCCACCAACTGTTCTCACACCAGTAAGTCCCCCCTTATACATTTCTTCTATGATTTCAATATTACCCCCAGCAATGCCTTTTCTCTTTCAGAATTTTCCCAACATTGCCACGTGGGTCTAATTGTATTGGACTCAAACTCATCAAAGCCATAACTTCACCTGGCCTTAACAAATAGAAGTCCAAGTGACTTAGCCAAATTGTATTGGACTACACCACCAGCATGTCAGAGTCCTATATCTCATATTGAAAAGGTAAAGGAGTCCAACAAGTGCCATGGAACTTGATAGAGTCCCTTGTGAACTCAGTTGTCTCATATGACTCATCCAAGTGGAAACAATGCCAACCTGGATGTCTTTAAGAGCTGAATTGTGAGCCTTTATAACAAAATTTGGGGCTTCTTTCCTCACTTTTGACATTGAGCATGGGATGGGTATCAAAGGCCTTTTGGCTCGATTTCCTAGATCAGAATCTCAAATCTGTGAATATTTAAGGCTTGGAAGATTGAAGTCTATATTATATCATCTGAGATTTATGAACTTGGAAGTAAAATCATTAGTCAGATTATGACTTGTACTCTAGCCTACTTTACCTTCTTGCTTCTAGTTACTTCTATTGTTCACCACGTCCGCAGATGGTTTAATGTGATAACCATGAAATGACAATGCATGAGCCGTTACTTACTTCTGTCTGACATAATTAAGCAGTCCCTAGCAAATTGCAAGTAACAAATTAAAAACTATAGGCCACTATGTTTAATCAAAACTTATTCTTCAATCAATTACCAATTGTGGGGAAAAAGGATCATGCTATCAGTTAGTCCCTCACTTGCATATATCAAAGGCAACAAGGAAAAGTACTTAAGAAGTCAGTGAGAAAAATAAGAAAGTTGGCAGATAGACAAGCAACATGCCAGCCACAAATCAAAATCAGTTTGCAATAGAACAATGCAATCAATAAATTTCACATGTAAAATAATATATATGAGAGAAGCTAGCTTACGCAGTGGTTTCTTGCCCTCCCCCTTGTGTGCCAGTGCTAACAAAGAACCCCGCAGGCTTCCCTGCGAGCTTCTGCTCCCTCCATAACTGCCCTGTCGAATCAAAGAAAGCCTTCATCTGTGCAGCCATACACCCATACCTCGTCGGAAATCCAAACACTATCCCATCCGCTGCCACCAACTCTGCAGCAGATATCACTGGTATATCCTCACTTTTTGGAGGCGCCTTCATCTGCTCCAAAACCTCTGCTGTTAGTGTCTCCTGGACACGAAACAGGACCCCTTCAACACCCTCAATACCATCCACTCCTTTCTTCATCCTTCTTGCCAACCCTTCAACATGCCCATACATTGAATAGAACACAATAAATATCTTTAACTTTCCAATTGGCGATGCGGCTCCATCTACAGCAGAGGCTGCATCACCAAAGCTAGGGCTTTTATCCTCCATAGAAATCGAGATCGGTGGTGCATCCGTCGCAGCATTTGGAGGATCATCTGAAGCCACTAACGGCACACGTTTCTTGCTGGGCACACATCCTCCTCCTTTTCCCATGTGAAAAAGTCTTAAATTAACAGAAATCCAATACAACAATTCTATTCCTAAACACTTCTTTGTTCAAATCTCACTTCCTGTGAATCTGCTTTTGCTAGGGTATATTTGTTACTGGCTTCCTGCACTCCACCAAAGACCTAAGGTTTTCTTCAGATATCTGAAATCAAACTTTCTCAAGCTTCTGATCGAAAAGGCAACTTCTTTCAAAGATCCAGCCTTTACGATATCTTCAATTGAGTTCCGAACGTATTCTAATTCAGAGAACTCGGTCTCACTAGAGAGGATCCAGCTCTTCGCAGATCAATCAACCTCAATCCTTCAATAATCCAGTTCTTCAAACCGTCCAGCTCGAATGAATACTCTTCGAAAACAACTTCCTTTCCAGAATCCACTCCGCGTCAGCTTCAATGATCCTTGGAAATCGGAACAAAACCAGAACGGATCCAATCTTCAAATCGCAGCTCTTTTCCTTATACAGATCCGTACCAAATCTCTCTGTTTCCGCTTCTGCCGCCTAGTTCGGTATCAATCCCTAGCAGAATCTTCTATACTTCTATCAAAGAACAAAGATTCGAGTCCGATTCGCAGATCGCAGCCCAAAAAACACAGAAATTCCGAAACCCGGCTCGGTCGGATCTTAATTCTCGCTTCCGCTAAATCGACTCGAGTCCTTTCAAATCAAAACACAACCCTAAATTATCAATTTTGAATCTGGATTCTCGTAGAAAAAGATGAAATTGGAGTTGGTTTTGGAGGAAATCTTGCCTGGAGATGATTGGATCACTATCCAATCCAATCCAATATCGAGAGATTGTAGAAAGAACCGTGGATTCGATTCGATTCGATTCGATTCTGCTTGTGATTTTGAGTCGCCTCTCGTCGTCTCGATTCAAGAGAAACCAAATGAGAGACTCCAAGCTTTCTCTGTAATGTATCGCTAGAGTGGAGAATTTCTTCACTTCCACACTGTCGTCATATTCTATTCCAGGCTTCCAGCTAGCAGAAGCGTGGAAAAACGTAATCACGCATACAAAAAATACTCTATACTCGGGCCGTGTGAAGATAATTCATTTTGCTCGGGTTTATCAGTGGGGCTGGATGGAAACTTTATCCGTTTCGAGTCCTTATATTCTGAGTAGCCGAGCGAGGCCATTGCTAGGGGCACGGGTTTGCCTAGGGGTGTAACGGTTCGGTTAACCGCGGTTTTTGGAAAAACGGTTAATCGAACCGTGTTTCACGGTTTTTGGTTTTTAAAAACCGTAACCGTAACCGAACTGTAAAAAACCGTTAAAAACCGAACCGCGGTTAACCGCGGTTAACGGTTCGGTTACGGTTAATTGTCACTTAAAAATTTTTATGAAAATTTTGTTGTTTATTAATCAAACTTATTGTGAAAAAAAAAATAATAGTTAGAGAATGGCATAATATGTTACTCTAAAAAAAAAAATCACATTTAGGCCCTTAAGTTTTTTTCTTATTAGTGAAACGGTTCGGTTAACCGTGTGTTTTCGGAATACGGTTAACCGAACCGTGGTTAACGGTTAACCGCGGTTAATAACCGTGAGTCAAGATAAAAACCGTAACCGAACCGTGAAGCGTGGTTTTTCGATTTCAAAAACCGTAACCGTAACCGAACCGTGAAACACGGTTATCAACCGCGGTTCGGTTCGGTTCGGTTCGGTTCGGTTAGGCGGTTTTTCGGTTTTTTTTTACACCCCTAGGTTTGCCCCCGGAAGGGTGGGGGTGTTTTGGTGTTCCGAACTGGGCTAGTGTGGGGGCGGGTGGGGGCGGTGTTTTGCATGTTCTGAACTGGGTTAGTTGGGCTCATGTCAAATCCCATCCTGTATAGTTTGAACTGGGCTTGGCTTTAGCACGATCTTAAATATAAGATCAATGTTCTTTAATTATTTATATATTGTTACCGAACTTTAAACAACAATAGTACAACAGCAACAATAGAATAAGAACAACGGCGGCAATTGAATAATAATGTTCACTGCTATTCGTTATGTAGTCCTTTTTCTTTTCTTTTTTTCAATAATGTAGTTGCCAAAATGCTATGACCATTTTTATTGCTAGATCGGTTGTTCTAGTTGTGAATTGGATGAAGAAATTGTGGATCATGTTCTCATTCATGTGAAACATCTGCAGCTCTTTTATCCATAGTCGTAAAAAAAATAATAATAATAAGGGAAGTTTCAGTTGCCTCTAAAATGGGCCATTTTGGAGAACAAAGTGATTGTAAAAATAAAAAGATTTAGAACAAAAAAATAATCTTAAGAGAGAACTTGATTGAGGAGGCTTTGAAGCTAAAAAGTTACTAGGTTGTATCATTTCAGAACTTTCTTTGAAGTAAAATGTTTCTGCTGAAATGAAATTGACTATTATTTGTTGTTTTTCCCCCTTAAAATGTTGAGGTTTTTAACTATTATAATATCCAAATGTAAGGAAATGCTTCCGAATCAATAAATGTGAAGAAATATATAATTTAATCTCCAAATGTGGGAAAGAGTTCAGGCTATCAAGTTGAATTTGGCTTGTTGGGCAATTAGAAGGGAAATGCTTTGGCAGGGTTTAGATGGAAGACTTTGTTAGGACATGGAAAAAGATTAGTGGATATTGGATAGTAAAGGATCGATGAAATGTGTGCATTAGTATAGTTGGAAGGTGTTCATTACTTCAACCATGAGGCTGGCAAGTTGCAGTTTCTGAAAAATGAATAAAAATTAGTAAAATAACCTTATGGGCGGGCCAGGACAGGCCTAGATAGGCTGGGCAGGCTCTGCCCATTCCCAGTCCCATTTTGGCCAGAAATAATTATCCAAGGCCAACCCACCAGGCTCAATTTTTTCTAAAAGTCCTGTGTTTTCGGGCTTGGGCCGGGCCGAGTACCTATTACAACGGGCTAAATTGACAAGCCTAATTTTGAGTCGTTGACTCAGGAGTTAAAGGAGGTGATCCTCTCATTTTTGGGATATCCCAAAGTTTTACCTCAATATATTGGTCCCACTAATTTTTTTTTCAAAAGAAGGTGCTTGGCCTCTTCGAAAATCAACTATTCCACCGGCATGTGAAGTCTCTGCCTCCCTACGCACCATTTAGGTTATCCAAACCATTCAATATTCTCATATATATGATAAAGCCCGATGTATGAAGCTTCATATTTTAGATCCTTGTGGGTTTTATGAGAAACCTGCATAAAACGAAGAAACAACTTAATTTACTTCATCATCTTTTGTACTTTTGTTGGCAATGATAAAATATTTTAAAAGTGCAAAAAGTAGAGAAACCATATTTGGATAAAGGGAGAATCTAAAAAATTCCTTATGTTATTTTCATTTAGATTTTTTTTTCTCATGAATCACTTGTTTAAAGAAGGTTGATAAGTTTTCCAATCATCTTTCAAAAACATTATCTTCGTAATCAATGTCATCAATGGAAAGTTTTTACCCAAAATTTTCATAAAACTTCTTTTGAAATAAGCAATTCAAAAAATTCTTTTTTGAAATACAAATAAGTGCATGTTTGGAAGGTCTAATTTTTCCCTCTATTTCTCTATTTCTCTAAAATGGATAGAGGTTTGAAAAAATAGAGTGTTTGACACGACCTTTCATCCTCTACATATTTTCGAGAAGTAGAGGCAATGACTCTACTTTTCACAGCCCCCCTGAATGAGGGAGTTGAGAAATAGAGGGAAAAAAGAAGAGGCAGAGCTATAGCGTCTATGCATTATCACGCCCAGTCCACTTTTTTCAATTTTCTCCAAATCTAAGAGTCTCAATCAAGATCCAAACCGTTGAAAGTGTTCACAAGGTCAAACATGGTTATGTATCCAAATCTCAGCCGTTGAATCATCATCAATCTTGAGATATGTGCCACAAACCATGAGCCATTGATATAATTTGTTATGATCTGTGGGCCCCAAACACAAGATCAAAACTTTGGAAATGTTTGGAAGGCTGAAAACGGCTATGTGGTCAATTTTGATCACATGATACCTTATGAGTCTCGAGATATGTGCAAAACAAAAATAATCATTGACATAATATGCTCAATATTGCATTTGTTCATGAGCAGTAAACTGTTTCAATTTTTATTATTATTTAGAGGTGTGTAAAATAAGATCTAAACCGTTAGTAATGTTCACAATATCAAACATGACCATGAGAACAAATTTCACTCGTTGGATCATCACCAATCTCTAGATATGTGCAAAAAAAAAAAAAAAAAAAAAAGAGGAGCCATTAGGTATAAATTTGTGGATTATGTGGGCCCTAAACACAAGATCCAAACCGCGAGATCTCTTTAGAAGGCTGAGCACATCCATATGATCAATTTTCATGGCCTAATACCTTGTGAATCTCAAAAAATATGTTTAAAAACTCTCAACTAATAATATAAAAATATCTATTTAGCACGGACCCTAGCATTACCAAACAGCTCCTTTTATTTTAGCATCTTTTTTCTATGGCTCTTTTTTGTTTGGGTCTATATTGAATGGTCTTTTAGAAATAAACTAGTGTAGAGGCGGACCCACATTAATTGGACCTGGGGCGGTCGCCCCAGGTCGAATTTCAAATACCTCTTAAAATCGTATTGGGCCTTGGCCCACACCCCACATGACTAAAGTCGCTGCCCCATGGAAAAAAGGATGGAGCGAAAAAAAAAAACGCAACTCCTTTGTCGACCTTCCCTCTTCCCACCCTCCCTGTTCCTTCGACTTCAACGGTTTGACCTGCACCCTTATTCGTTCGAGTGCATGGATCTCTCGCACTTCTCGTCGGATATCTATGAGGATCTTTGAGCTTCAAGTAAATCTCCCTCTCCCTCTCAGTCGCCTCTCTCTCCCTCTCCCTCTCTGTCGCCTCTCTCTCTCAGACATGAACATCCATTTTTAATGCCTTCTATGTCGCCTATCTCTCCCTCTCCCCCTATTTTCTTTAATTTTATTCATTATTTTAGGCGTTGCACGAAGAAGTTAGGGTTCTTTTTGTTTGATTTTTATTTCGTGGTTAGGGTTAAGGTTGTTTTGATTTAGGGCTTTTTATTTATGATACTCTTTGTTACATTACTTGATTTTGGTTTTTTTTTTTTTTTTCCTTATCTTGTGTTCTTGTTTGATTTATGAATGAGTGAGATTTGTAGGTTGTTGTTGACTGTTCCTACCTCATAATTTACTTCAATACAAGGGATAAGGTCGCATGATACGGGCAAATTGTCAGTAGATTGTGCAAAGATGACACCAGCACCTCATGCTGTGTGAATGGCAGCTGCATCTTCTATTGTCTGTGAACTTTCTATTGAGAAAAATAGGATGACCTTCTCTGTAGCTAATGTAGCATATTTGAGACTACCATATTGACAGTCCTTGCTACCAAGCCAAGTTGATATAGTTAAATATTTTGCGTCTATTAACATGGAATACAATTTTTCTTTTGTTATGGTTGATGTGAAAAAATTCTAGTAAAAGTTTAGCCCCACCTAAACGAAAATCCTGGGTCCGCCTCTAAACTAGTGGTCCCATACATGGCCTAACTATGATCTTTTTGAGTCTTGCACCAAACCCAAAAAAAAAAAAAAAAACTCTCATTTTTAGTTAGTCGCTTCTACTCGGCCGGGTCAATTTAGCTGGGTAGATTGGCAAGTGGAACAAGTTTAAATAGTAATAAACCAGTCTCTAGAATCACTCCATGAATCACTCAAGTTGTTTGCAATGTCTGCAATCTCTAGAATCACTCCATTATATTAGTTGCTGCAATCACTACAAATTAAATCTCTGCAGAATCAATGCCATCAATGTTCTTGGATTTCTTTGGTTAAATCTGTAATTTATTTGTATTGTTTGTTTCCCTTGATAATGGGAAAATCTCCACTAATCAAGGGATATGTTTTGTAAAGAGTGTATTATAAATTTACACAAACAGAATACAATCGTAAGGTGATTATTGCATTGTTTCATGGTATCAGAGACTCATTGTCTCACGACTTTGGCTGGAAAGTTGTTTTTTTTTCCTCTCTCTGTCATGGCTAGTGTACCTTCATCTTACACTATTCCTAATATCTCCCATTCGGTTTCGATCAAGCTTGATCGAACCAATTATGTTGTCTGGTTGGCGCAATTTCTTCCAGTACTTAAAAGCAATAATTTGCTTGGCTATGTCGATGGAACAAAGTCTTGGCCAAATCAATTTCTTCTTGACAAAGATGGCAATCAACCTAGCACGGAGGATCCACGTTATCTTGAGTGGCAGCAACAAGATCAACTACTCCTTAGCTGGATCAATGCCACGCTCACACCTGGTGTTCTCTCCACTGTTGCTCGATTCACCACGTCTTGAGATGTCTGGAAATCACTCGAAAAACGGTATGCATCTCAGTCTAGAACTCACATCATGCAATTAAAGAATCAGTTGCAGACACTAAAGAGAGGTGACCTGTCAATCAATGATTATATTGATAAAATGAGCAACATAACCGACAATCTCGCACTTGCTAGAAAACCAATCGAGGATGATGATCTTATCACTCTCATTCTCAATGGTGTTGGCCCTACATATGACGCTACTGTCAATTCAATTCAAGCTAGAGACACACCTATGTCTTTAGATGATCTTGTTGGTTTATTACTTAGTGCTTAAATGCGTTTTGAGGAGCAAAATGTTTCGCAAGTTGATCAAACTGCAACTGCTCTGTACACGACCAAAAGTAAATCTTTTAACCAAAGAGGGAAAAATGTTGAATCTTCAAACAAATATGGAAATTCTCGATCTCAATCACAACAGGCAGTCAATTCCAAAGGACCCGCTCGACCATCTTCTACTGGAACTCCTCCTATAAATCACTCACGCCCCACATGTCAGATTTGTGGTCGAATGGTGCACTCTGTGATCAATTGTTACCATAAGATAGATCATTCCTATGAAGGGCGCGTACCAACAAAGAAATTGGCTGTAATGGTGGCAGCAACCAATGCTCGATCAAGTGATCAAACTTGGTTCATTGATAGTGGTGCTTCTACTCACATTACATCAGATCTTGCCAACTTGTCCTTGAAAATTGAATATTGTGGAACGGATCAGGTTGCAATTGGAAACGGTGCAGGTTTGCCCATTGCCCATGTTGGATCCTCTACATTCAGTCATAATTCTTCCAATTTTCATCTTAAAAATATTTTACATTGTCCCTCTGTTTCCACAAATTTACTTTCAGTACATTAGTTTTCTCATGATAATGACTGCTATTTTGTTTTTTATGCTGATGGCTTCTTTGTGAAGGACACCAAAATGGGGAGGATGCTTTTCCAAGGGAAGAGTGAAAATGGGATTTATCCACTCCAACTTCCTTGCAATCGTTCTCGTTCATCAACAAAAAATAAGTCATTTGCGTTAATTAGGGAACGGGTTACTTCTTCAATCTGGCATCAACATTTGAGACACCCCGCATTTCCAGTTTTGCAGCACTTGGCATCTCATCAGTTTTTATCTATGCATGGTCATGTTAAGGATATTGCTTTTTGTAACTCTTGTCCATTAGGCAAGAGCACTCGTTTGCCATTTTCTTCATCTACATCTATTACATATAGTCCTTTAGAGTTGGTTCATTCTGACATTTGGACTTCTCCATCCTATTCAATAAAAGGCTCCAAGTATTACATTGTTTTTGTAGATGATTATTCTTGATATACTTGGGTTTTTCCTATGCGATTCAAACATGAAGCATTTGACTTTTTTTTATTAAGTTTAAAGCTATGGTTGAAAAGCTTCTTTCATGTTCTATTAAGAGTTTACAAACTCATGGTGGTGGGGAATATCTAAGCAATCGGTTTCAAAATTTTCTTTCTCAACATGGGATCTCTCACCACTTATCTTGTCCACATACTCCAGAACAAAACAGTGTTTCAGAATGAAAGCACCGTCACATTGTGGATATGGGCATCACATTATTAGCTCAAGCAGGCATGCCTCATCACTTTTGGGTTGATACGTTTAATACAGCAATTTACCTAATCAATCGTCTTCCCTCAAAAGTGCTCAAAAATGTTTCTCCATATGAAAAACTATTTCAGAAAATCCCAAATTATTTAACACTTCGTGTATTTGGTTGCTCATGCTTTCCTTACCTTCGGCCTTAAAACAAAAATAAAATTGAGTTTCACTCTAAACATTGTGTTTTCTTAGGATACTCTCTTCATCATCAAGGATACCGATGTTTAGATCTGGAAACTGAACGTATTTATTTGTCTCGTCATGTTATTTCCAATGAGTCTAATTTTCCTTTTAAAGCTTCACATGCTCAAGTTCCTCCCATTTCACTTCCACCGATGGAAACAGCGACCTCTCTGGTGTTACTCATTCCCTCAAACTCAGCCCACTCTCATCCTCAACATGCTTGTCCAACTAACACTATAACCCCATCAGCTGCATCACTGCCTGTTGCCCATCCTAGCCCAACCACTGGTATTGATTCCTCTAGTGCCCCTGATGCCCACTCTCCATCTTCAAGTGATGGCTCTCCCATATCAGATTTCATTGCACCTGCCATCCCACCACAACCTATTCATCAAATGGTGACAAGGACACAAACAGGAACTTGCAAGCCCAATCCCAAATATGCTCTCAATGCTACTATCATCGAGCAACCCATTGAGCCTTCTTGCTTTAGTCAGGCTATGAAAATTTCTAAGTGGCGGGCAGCCATGTGTTCTGAATTTCATGCTCTTCAAAAGGCTGGAACATGGTCTCTTGTTCCCTCTACTTCGACCATGCATGTGCTTCCCAATAAGTGGGTCTACAAATTAAGCGAGCCTCCGACAGTTCAATTGAACGCTACAAAGCAAGGCTAGTAGCAAATGGTTTTCACCAATAAGAAGGGGTTGATTACAAGGAGACTTTTAGTCCTGTGTAAAACATGCCACCATCAGAACAGTCATTGCTCTTGCCATGCATCAAAATTGGCCCTTAAGACAGCTTGATGTACAAAATGCATTTCTCCATGGTTTTTTAATATAAGACGTTTATATGAAGCAAACAAAAGGGTTTGAAGACTCTAATTTTTTGCATCATGTTTGCAAGCTACGAAAATCAATTTATGAGTTGAAGCAAGCAGCTTGGGCTTGGTTTCAACGTTTCTCTGATTACCTAGAAGATCTTGATTTTATTGCCTCCAATGCTGATCACTCGCTTTTTGTCTATCAAAATAATGGTGATCTTCTCATATTATTGATATATGTTGATGATATCCTCATCACCGGCAATAGCAATGTTCGTCTTTCCCAGTTAATCTTAGATCTCAATAAACTTTTTCTATGAAGGATTTGGGTCGCTTGCATTATTTTTTGGGTCTTAAAGCTACTTTCACCAAGGAGGGTCTTTATCTTACACAAACTAAGTATGCAGTCGATCTCTTAAAGCGTCTTAAGATGGAGCATGCTAAACCATATACTACTCCAGCTATTACTGGCAAAAAGATGGAACCATCTAATGGAGATCCTCTTGAGGATCCTACTGAATATTGTAGTGTGGTTGGTGCCCTTCAATATCTCACTCTAACACGGCCTGATTTATCATTTTCTGTAAATCAAGTGTGCCAATACATGCATCAACCAACTACTAAGCATTGGATTGTGGTCAAGCGAATTCATCGCTATGTAAAAGGTTCAATAAATGAAGGATTGCTTTTTCAGCCATGACACTTAAGACTTGAAGCGTATTCAGATGCGGACTATGCTGGTTGTCCTGCAGATTGTAGATCAACTGGAGGGTATTGTGTCTACCTTGGGCGTAATCTAATTTCATGGAGTTCTAAGAAACAATCTACTGTCTCTCAATCGAGCACAGAATCTGAATATTGCCAATTAGCTCTCACCGCTGCCGAGATTTCATGGCTACGTTTACTATTATGAGAATGACATATAGATCTCTCTTCGGCTCCCTTGATTTGGTGTGATAATTTTAGCTCCATTTCTCTTGCTTCCAATCCAGTGTACCATGCTCAGACAAAAATTTGGAAGCAGACTATCATCATGTGAGAGAGAAGGTAGTTCGCAATGAACTTGAGGTTCGCTACATCACTACAATTGATCAAGTTGCTGACATATTCACCAAAGGTTTAGCACCGGCTCGCTTTCAAGTTTTCAAATCCAAACTTATGATCCGCTCTCGGCCCATCAGTTTGTGGGGGTGTAATAAACCAGTCCCTAGAATCACTCCATGAATCACTCAAGTTGTTTGCAATGTCTGCAATCTCTAGAATCACTCCATTATATTAGCTGCTGCAATCACTACAAATTAAATCTCTGCAGAATCAATGCCATCAATGTTCTTGGATTTCTTTGGTCAAATCTGTAGTTCATTTGTATTATTTGTTTCCCTTGATAATGGGAAAATTTCCATTAATCAAGGGATATGTTTTGTAGAGAGTGTATTATAAATTTACACAAACAGAATACAATCGTAAGGTGATTATTGCATTGTTTCAACCAGGTCCTCCGCTGGACTTACCAAAGATACTCGGCGTGGTGACCTTCTATATTTTTGGGCCTAGCTGTTGGAAAAAATTGGGAGGCTTGGTCCAATCTTCAATAGACAGTGTCATAAAATAGTCCCTACCGAAGCACGACTGGCCCAAAAACTAGTGTTAAAGCTCAGAAATTCGGGAGCCTCTTAAGGGTTTGTTTGTGCCGAACCATGGCCGGTTCTTTCTTCTGTGGTTTTTTATTCTGTCGCTGGGAGGTGAAAAAATCGGCGAAGAAAATGGCGCTTCAAAGGTACGCTGAAAAATCAGGAAGAATGGAATCCTCTCTGCCCCGAACACTATGAGGAAGGCGCCGGATTTCCGTGGTTTCCATCGCTGCACGAACAGACCCTAATTAGTCTAATCGTCAACAGTATATAGAGCAGATCAAGGCTGACTCATTGCTTGTAAAGCCCAAAGACTGAAACTTTAAGCTCAACAAATGCTTGTGGAAGTATGCCCAAGCCAAGCTGGATCGGCTAGGACTCAAACCATATCTACCATAAGTTTCAATTTCTTCTTCGTTTCAAAATTCCCACGCAATGAGAATTTATCATACAAAAAAAAAAAAAAAAAAAAAAAAAAAAAAAAACCTCTCATTTTTCCATTGACAATTCATGCAATAGAGATTGACGAGCGTCTAACTCTTGATCACAGTACCGGAGCATGTAAAATTGCCCGCGGTTAAAGAAGTTGATTATGGATGTGAGGATGTGAATCAAGGGCATCAGTCTTCAGGGTTTAGGTTTCTATCCTTTACATGGAATATAATTCCTAGGGGCCCATTTATTTGCATGGAATTGAATAAAAGCCTGCATATTTGAAGGAAATTGAACACATGGGAGTTTAAGAGGGGAGGTTATAATAGGCGAAGATGGTGGAGAAGTGGACGGGAGCTTGACTTTCTTTGAGATTTGAGTTACTAGAAAGATGAAAGAGTGTTAATTTCTGTTCTTCACTTGATTTATTTTCTTAAAGGGGAGATTATTTCATTGTCACTTTTTTTATATGCAACTTTGCTACTTCTATTTTAACCACATTTAGAAATACAAATTGTACAATTTGAATTCAATTACATGAGCAAACAAGCACATATGAATTCCCTATCAAATGGCCTCCAACAAAGGATTACTACAGAGGTGAAGGTAAAGGATATAAGGAGACGATATAGATGAGACATCAACTCTATGAGGGTTTGAATTATCATGGTGATGGCTGAATATTCATATCCCAAATCCTCTAAATTCATTTTCTATTGAAGGAGAAATTATTTGATTGTCATTTTTAGACATTCACTTTTGTATCTTCATTTTAATAAATTTTTCTTAAAAAGAGTCAAGAAATCCACAGAATTCAATTACATGAAACAAATAAGAGTTAAGAGTTTCAACACAGATACACACGTAAATGTGGCTAAATTTGAAGACAGAAAGCTGAAGATCCATAAAGTTAAATCAAATAATTTTCCCTTCAATGGAAAATGGATTTATTGGAGATGGAAAACTAATATCCAGCGATGGTCCTAGGAAAGTCAGTTATCTAACAAGCTGCCTTTGCCTTTTTATTTTCCTCACTTATTTTGTTTATTCTTTGCTACATGTTTTTGTTGCTCTTTAAATAGTTTATTTTATTTATAGTTTTTTATTTGGACTAGTGTTTTGTTTAAGATGATGTTATTAATTAATTTGGGGTTTTCTTGGGATATTACTAAGAAAAATTGTTTTAAAAAATAACTATTTTAGAATAATTAAAAAATAATTAAGAAATATGAAATACTATTAAAATTATACAAGCCGAAGGGCCGGTTATGGGCCAGACTTGTCCAAGTCCAGTCGGCACTAGGTTGCCACGAGCTAGCTACCTGTACCTATGTTCTGGCCCATAGTTAAATGGACTCAGCCTAAGTACACATATGCTTCAAGGGCTGACCATCCAGCTCAGCCCAACAGAAGGAACACAAAGGGACATAAAATCGGAGTTCTTGATAGACACATGCCCAACTTTCAGGCCTGGTGGCCCACTAGTGAACATTCGGTCCACGGGCTGAGATTGATGACCTTTCGGTTTAACGGGCTTGAGCCATGGCCCATGACCACCCTAAATGTAGAAAAAGGTGATCAAAAGAACCGGAAAGTAGTGATGTTTGATACAGTTAACGATTTTTGGGCCTCTTTTTCATCAAATCATTCAGTGGTGATTTAGATTTAGATTTGGGCCAGCACAGGTTTGTCAAATACAACCCACTATCTGCCCTTGGGGGGGTCCGTCTATAAATGGGTCGTGGGTCGAATAGTCCAATCTCTAGCTCAGTCCATGTACAAGTTGGACTGAATCTAAATTTGAGGCCTACGACAGGACCAATTGAAATATTTGGTTTGCTTATAGGCCCATCATTAATGGCCCACATGTGTGGCAATAAGAGCCCCAATAACTCTATATGTAATGGTCAAATATCTCTAACTTAACTAACTCTCCCTCAGCGTAAATGTTTTCGAAGTTTAAACAAACGAAACCCTAAAACTCAGAAACTGTTGAAAGTACCTGCACATTTGTGCAGCTGTTTTCACGGAAAACGTGAGGATCATGGAAATGATTTTCCATGCTATAATAAAATTCATGTTTGGTGCTGTCACTTTTTCTTACAAAGAGCAGTAAAAATGCACTAAAATTTTCGGGTGGGGAGTGGGGGTCGTTTGGGATTTTTTTTTTCCATTATAGGTTGTAATTTTTCTTTATTGAATGATAAATCATTTGGGTAATCATCAGAATATAAATCTATATTAGAGAATGATCAAGTAAAAACAAATTCAATATATAACACTTAAATAATAAGTGAGTAAATATCTATAAATCATTCTACAATTCGAACTTCAATCATCATGCAGTCGGTTAAATGTTTGTATAAGTTTGAACAATTTTTAGTATATCCTAATTAAATGTTCCTGAAAATGACTATTGAATTACTAACAAGTCTTTTGACTAAAAACTAAATCAAATCTTCAAGTGGGCCCCCTAAATAATATAATTATGTGGGATCAAATAAATAATATAATAAAAGTGGGCTCTCCTAATGATAGTTAATGCCAAGGTGTAGCTCATGTAAGATGAAAATTAAGTCCCTTAATGGGTTAAATTACTTTCCTGAATAAGATGAGAATTAAGTGGGCCTTAATGGATTGACAGTTGCAAAACAATATACCAAAGAGAAGAAAGATGGCTGATGGGGAATAGATAAAGTTGAGGCAGCTTAAGGAGAGTAGAGATTTGAGGCTTTTTTTATTTCAACTAACATCCAACTTTTTAATGTATAAAATAATGTGATATAGTTGTTCAAGGACATAGGCATGAGTGGATGAGCTTGAGTTATTTTTACAGGGAAGAAAAAGAAAAGATTGTGGGTGAGACTTTGAAATATTGTGAAATTAGAAGGGATTTTTATCAAAACAATTAAGGTCAATCCTTGATTATAAGGATTTATGAAGAGAAATAATAAAATAATCGCAAATTTGTTCATACAATAATAAAACAAGAGAGCTGCAAATGCCACACCCAAAATTTCTTTTTCCACATCCCTTTATTTTTAGACCAGTTTACCCATGTGTGAAATTACTAAAATAGACATCATTCATAGTTTCATACCTCACCCAATTTCTCTCTACACTTACCCACCCCCACCCCTACCCCTACCCCTACGGCAGCCCAGCCACCACCGCCCCCTCTGGCAACACCGCCAGAGGGAGAGAGGGAGCAAGAAGGTGGGAGAGAGAGAGAGAGACCAATGGCAAGGTGAGGCGGCAAGGAGAGGGAGGGATGGAGAGGGAGAGAGGGAAAAAGGGCAGAGGGTGGAGAGAGGGAGGGAAAGGGAGAGAGGGAGATAGGGATGGTGAGAGTAAGGTAGGAAGAAGGGGGACTGTACATAGAAATTGAGGGTGCAGAGTTTTCGGTAATATGGCAGAAAAAGGGTGTTTAGAGAGAAATTTTGGCAAATGTGAAAAAAGAAGTTTTGGGTGTGGGTGTGGGTGTGGGTGTGGGTGTGGCATTAGAGCTCTCTAAAATAATGACAAATCTGTTCATACTTTTTTTTTACAAAATCACTCTCTCCCTAACAAAAAAGAGTCGGCAGGCTTTTCCCACCGTAACCGTGAGTCAAAAGCCTAGAGTATCTTGATTCAACAACAAAAGATCCCAAAAACCCTCCAAAACCTCATTTTCTTGTCTCTATTTTTTCCTTGTTGCTACCCCCATCTAATCAGGAACTCTATTTTTTCTTTCTTTTCTGACCAAAGATCGTTGAAACCTTCAAGATCCCATTATAGATTCTTCCTCTCCAGTTGGCAATAGTGTTGGCCCCTTCTCTTGCCTGTCATTTTCTTCGTTTCAAGTAAACCTACTGAAGCAATCTTAGCTCGGAAGACATTGAAAATGAACCTTTGAGTTTGCATATTAAAAGGGAGAAACACTCTGCTTTTCAAGTCTAACTGTGGGTATTATACAACTATATTAGACGATATCGCGACCTGCTACCTCAGTTTTTATCCCAAAGTCAAGTAAACCTATTGAAGCAATCCAAGATAGGAAGACACTGAAAATTAACCTTAAATCTACCTTAAATATGAAAATAAAACATCTCTATTAGCGATTGTGGATTGGATGAAACAGTATCTCCCTTTTTCTACGAAATAGAGGATCGGACTCTTTTACAAAAGAGCTAAAGCCGCACGGTTGGCATGAATTAAGGTGAGCTCCTAAAAGTTAATTGAGCTTATGAAAGTTTTCTTCCTTTTTTTAGTTCGGGCTTGGGGTGCAATTTGCCACACACCAGTTTCATTGCTAAGAATTAGACACTGATTTGCACAATGATAGTGCACATACCTTACTACTGACCCAAACATGGGTCGACCCCAATTTTCCACATGGATTGGATACAACGAACCATTTGGTTGAGGCACAAGGAGACATTGGGAGTTCTGTTTATCCAAGCACCGAGGCCAAAAAAACCTTTGGGGATGGTTCTTGCATGATTTTGCGCCCATTTGATAAATTGAGCCTAGTTCCAAGTCCAATTGAGTTATTATATAACTAGGATGAGCACCCAAGTGGATGTACAAGGTTATCAGAAATGATCATGTCAACTTTTTTTCTTCAATTTAGCCAAGGAACTTAGGACCCATTTTGAAAGACAATGTATACTACAGGAAAGAAGCCCGAATTCAAGCCCTGCAAAGTAGGATAAGAAAGGAGGAGCCAACCACCGGAGAGAGCCCACATAAGTGGAAAGAGGGAGCCCAACAACATGGAAAGGAGAGCCTGCACAAGTGGAAAGAGAAGTCCATACAAGTTCGACCCGTCAGTAGAACCGTTAGTGATGACATTGGTACCAATCAATTTGACGTATGAGTTGCAGGGTTACACTGTCATATAACCTTGGATTGAATTTGATTTAATTGGATTGGTATACAAGAACAGAGGTGAAAAGAAATTAGGCACAGTTGAATGTTGTATATCAATCCAGATATGCATCTCCATCCAGTTGAAATAAAACTTGGGTCATTTTCTGTGCAAGGGACCGTATATATATGAGCCGGTTGGAAGAGGAATAAGTAGGAAAAGTTAAAGTGATGGTCCTGCTGAATAGATATGAACTTTGATCACAGGATCACGTATGGTCCCTATTATAGTAAGACAGGAACCCCAATCACTGATATAGACTGACAGTGAAACCCGGATCATATCTTAGCCCAAATCACTAGCCCTACACCCACACCCTAATCGAGTCAAGTAAAATAAAGCCCCCATTTATCAAAAAAATGTCACATTAAAAGTACTTTAATTTAAATTCTCTGCCACATTTAAAAAGAAATAGTAAAAAAACAACTGCATTTCTCCACTAAAAGACAAAAAAACTTTACTTTTCCATACAAAAAGTGAAAAAAATTATCACAACAAACAACTAAAAACAAAGATACCATCATAACCCACTTATATTTTATTCTTTTTTCAAAATAGTCTTCACTTCACTCAACTTTATTAGTAAAGCTCCCAAACAAGCCCAAAGGCATGAGATTTAAACCCCATCCAAATACGAATAGAGGACTTGGATGAGGCTTAATTAATGGATGCATACTAGGACCCATCTAGGGCCCCACAGATCATTGCATCGAAGGGATGGAAAGATCCATATAGGTAGGGCCATATATCAAAATTCAAGTCAATCGCAGGCCTTTAAGCCCTTGATTTGTGGCCCACGATTTTTATATATACTGTACACACACATATACATATATAATTTACTAGACCCTTGATCCAACGGTCTATTCCGAACGAACTAGGTGGGTCATGGGGGCTGATGGATGGTCCATTCGGATCAGCGTGAACCCCACATCCTATCTCTTGTTGGCTTTACAGGAATTTTGTCCTACATAATTTACGTATATACCTACAAAGAATATATGTGCGTGCATGCGGATGTGTGTATAGTAATAGTACCCAAAGAGCTCATCTCGCGTCAGGTACTTTAGTCATCAAACACGAAATCCATGAACCTCCAAAGTCACATCCAAAAACTTTATATAGGTCCATCCCCTAAATCCATACCCAGTACAAATAATTAGGGTATAATATTGGAGGATAATGTTATCCTACTAGCATATTGCATATGGTTAATATGCAGCTCTTCGGATCTATTTAAATAAGATTTTATTAATGAAAAGAGAGTAGATAGATGAAAGGTCTCAAAATGGACAAGCGGAAGTAAAAAATAAATAAAAGAGGCAGCCCTAGCACATTGACTATCTCAATCTTTGGTCTTAAAAGTTTTATACATCATAATTATAGATTTTTTTATAGATTCAATCCCGGACAAGATTTGATGAATGTAAAAGTGATTATGATGCCAAATCAGAGATGCATGTCTTCCTTTTCTTTGTTTTCAGTTTTTCTCATGGTCTTTCAGGCATTCAGGTAAAAGTAGTGGTGCCCCCATTTGCATCTCTACTTGAACCTTGTATCCTATAATCTGGGTTAGGACTTGGAGTTCCCGTCCATCCAACCATTTATTAAACTACAATCTATGACAGTTAATGAAGTGCATTAATCAACACGTGTTTCATGTAGTGCCCAAATTGATGAACGCGGTGTACCATTGCTATTGGGCCCCTGTGTTCTCTGCGACGCGTTTCACTTTTGTTTGTAGAAGGACCACTCCATTGATGGGAAATTCTATCACCTTTTCATCAAGTGTCACTGTGCTACACGTGAAAGCTGACTCAGATGCCTTCGTCGTGACTAAGATGCCTTCGTCGTGGGTGTGACTGTGAGTGTGACCCGGTCCCAGCGGAAAAAGCTAAAGACTCTTTTGGTCTGATGTCGTGAGAAAGAGGCTGATCTTTGTCGTGAGTAGACCAATAATACTATGACGCGTCATTCAAAATTTTAGATAATTTTTCATTATAAAAATATAACAAATGCGATAAATGATCCTAATTCGGTACGCAAATGTGATGGAGAGCCACGAAGGGCAGTAGAGGAACACTTGAGTGCAATTTTGGTGGGGGACAAATGTCACAGATCATGTCATAATTTCATGCAAATAAAGGTTTATGTTGGACTTTAAATTTGTATAGAGTCCATCTTGGACCTTAATTTCTTGACCCACTTAGCGAGGTATCTAATAAGACATAAATTGCTTGGATGATTTCTCATAAGGAAGAATTATTTACACCAATGGTAGCCTCATTTTTAATGAATCTTATCCATTAAATTGTAGCTTTCTCTTGAATGCGCACTTAATCAAATTTTACTTCATTCCCTATGATATATATATATATATATGTATCATTTAATCATAAATTATCATGAATTGAGGTAAACATTTACTCGGTGCAACTTAAACAAACTTTTTTTTTTTTTGCTGTGTAACTTAAACGAACCTTTGTTTACGCATTTTGTCATGATAAATTTCGGATATATGATACCAATTTATCCCTTCAGAGTTGTTTGCCTTTTCACTCATAGGATGGAAAATTTTATAGTACACATGCAAATGTTATATTTGTGAATATCAAATCGTATCGAGGGATGTTGAACTAAAAATCCTCAAAATGAAGATTTCAAAATTTTCATTGCTCCAAATCCTGAAGGATTTATAATTGTTAAACGTGAATTTTTTACTACTTTTTGAAAGCAGAAATATTTTCTTCGAGGATTTGATTGCCGATTGTGACCTAAACGTCTTCATGCTTATCTTTAATAGAAATTTTTGAACTATTTGGATCAAGAACTGGGAGCTCACAAAAGTTAGAAATATAGATCTATAAACTAAGATTCTTTGAACCTTTTCACAAATTACTTAAAATCCATGAAGATTCAAGGCAATCAACTTAAAGGTCTTGAGATTTATTAGTTTGGTAAACAAATTGAACTATTTGACTTACAAATATGGGTACCAAAGGGATAGAGAAAAATAATAGTAGCAATGGGATTTGATCTCATGCCCAATTACATAACTAAATGCAATCACCATGTAAAGCATGCACTAGCACCTTTTTCTTAGTGAGAAATGTGATAGAATCTCCCACCTATTAATGTGTGGAAATTTTGATATGAAAATAATCTTATTTACATGCCATTTTTATACATCATTTGAACATCCACGTATAAAAGAAGTTCAAACAAGCATGAAGATGTGTGACCCTCGCACATTTAAATGGGTGCAAACAAATTGGCCCCTTCAGTGAGTACAGTTCCAAATGTTTGACAGGTTATCCTACACTTATTCAATATATAGTGTTATCATTATTTTGAAAGATCATATAATTTTATGAGATTAAGTATAAATACATGGGCATGAAAATTTAAAGAGTCCGAATCCTTTGTGTGTCTCCCTCAAGCTTCCTTGTGGAAGGGGTGGAACACCACAATGGAGCCCACCTGAAAATCCAAGTTGCTCAAAATAAATGCCAAACTTGCGTGTAGGATGTCCCCAAGATTTATGTCAACAGGATTTGGTCCCACCATTCAAGACTGAGCATATAATTAATGGTTGTGTGATTATTGAATATGACTATATAATATGTATAATATTGCATTAACCACACTATTAACTATGTGTTCCATCTTATGATAGGACAAAAGTATAGTGGAATAAAACTTGGGGGCATCTCATAAAGGGTTAGAGATATTATTTTAAACAGCTCAAATTTTGAATATGTGGGTGGTACTATGGTGTTTCCCCTCTTCCATTAGACCATGTTTGTTTTTTAAGCAATATTTTAAAATCTATGGTACAATAAACTTAACCGCCATTGTTTTTCTTTTACCATGTTTGGTTTATCAAAATAAATGAAAAAAATAAGATTCTAGCAACATTAAAAATCATACTTTTACTTTCTCGGCCTAAAAAATACGTTCTCATAAAATACAAGTAAAGTGATTAGTTGATCACTTATTGACTTTTCACATCTTGAATTTCTTTAGGTAGTCATTCCTACCAAAACCTCAAGGCGTTAGTAGAGACAACATAAATACTTTTCAATATTCCATTCAGGTGGAACCCTGCCGGCTCACTTTTGGCGACACGCTTTTTTTTTTCTTTTCTTTTTTTCTTTTTTCGTGTCGAGTCGATTCGAATTCACAACCGGTTGGCTCTGATATCATTTTGATTTCTTTAGCTAGTCATTCCTACCAAAACCTTAAGGCGTTAATAGAGGTAGCGAAAATATTTTTCAATATCACCTACCATTATAATAGCTTACCTCATGTAAAAGATGGATGCATTTTTTTACCTTCCCATAACATGCATTTTCACTCATTTATTTTACAATAAACAAAACAAACATGCCGTCCCCAAGCTATAGCTTGGTTGGCAAGGGATGTGGGTGTTGGAGTCAGATTGCCTAAATCCGAATTTTCAACTTCAAAAAAATAACAATGATAAAACAAACATGCCCATAAGAGGAAACCAGACGAGGTGACGCCCAAGTTATATGTACTCAAAATCAAACTCGAACACGTCTCAATTACCATCTCAGAAAGAGAAACCAGAAGCAAATCTGCTTCGAACCGACTTAGGCTGACCCATCTCCCCCTACAGGAGACCTTGTGTCACATGTGTTCCCTTTGCATGCATGTCTCAAATGTGACTGAGGTTTTTTAGGTAGACTCCCCTTGGTACACTACCTACCTCTTTACTGGAAATCAAGTCGAGGACAAGAAAAAGGCTGACTGGTTGGTGTGGGTGAAAAGGCTGAATTAATTTGCCTAACTTTAGCCAGTAGCAATCCCCACTTGCATTTTACACACTCAAGTTCCCCTTGGGCCCAATGAGGAGCTTTGTGCCAATCCTCCAAAGATACATACATCCTTAGCTAACTCAAGCGAGCATAGTCATTATTGAGTGCTGTTGGCACCTTATTATTCTATCAATGCACTGATGTCCATGGATCGATCCCTGAGCTTTCATGCTTAATACATCACGAGTGGTCTTAACTCGGTAAAAGGAAAAAAAGAAATATCCTCAAAAGTGTACATGTGTGTGTCTCTCTACTCCTTTTTTTATTGGAGGAGTGTTAATGGTACCTTTGTTTGGAAAAGCAAAGTATAAGCATTTGTTCTTTGTGATAGCTGCGAATAATTACTGTTTCTCTTTTGTTTTTTCTAAATAACCACCTATGTTAATCTTGAAATCTCAGGCAACCATAACTATCAGTTGATGGTACATCTTCAATTAAGAGAAAATCTTTGTATTTTTAATGGAAGGAAAAGATTTGTTTATCTCATCTTCATTTGGATTAAGATTGGGGAGATGATGCAAGACGACCATTTAGTTTGAGATAATCTAAGCTTATGTTTAACTTGATTACATCAGATCTTATAAGATTTTAATTTTATAATAAAGGACACTGAATTTGACCAGGCAGTCAAAAGTTAGCCTTTGATGCAAGTCATGGCGGTTGTTCAGGATTTAAGATAAGGCAGATGATTATTTGCAAAAACTAAAAGGAAGGTCATCGACCCAACACAAGATCTCCACTAATGATAATTGATCCCTTAGCAAGAAAAACTGGGATAATTGACCTTTCTCAACTCCCTATGGGAATCCGCTTGGGTGTTACTTTATTTGTTATAAGGCGTGAGTTTGCTCCCCCAATGTAATGTGTTTGACAACCCTCCAAATTTAATTGGTGCACGTGTTTCAGGGTCGTGTGTGTGTCCCGGTGGATTACTCCTATCGGGGGGTCAAATGCCAGATGGATACCCTTGTCAGAAAAAAAAAGAAAAAGAAGAAGAAAACCTCCCTAGTGGTAGATCATAAAGATTTGGTTTTGCAAAAATAAGAAATAGAAGTAGACCGAGTCTTGGTCCCATTTAGTACATGTCTAAATATCTTTACCCAATGAGAGATAGGGTGAGAGATGCTCTCATAGGAGCATCTCCCTATCATATATTATATAAATATATATATTAATAAATATTATATTAATATTATGTTATACAATAGTATGCTTGGAAAGAATTATAGTATTAATGGTAGACACTCATCTTTTTTAATGGAAGATCCAGGTCATACAGGTATTTTAAATATATCAATGGATTATAGTGTTTATATAGAGCTCAATCAAGTTTGCATCCAAATCTAGAGAAGGAGAGGATGAGAAAGAAAGTGGAAAAAAATATCACTGATGTTCACATTTTCAATGATATCCGTGTAGAAGAAAAAATTAAAAAAAAAAAAAAAACTGGGGAAAAGGTCCTCTACCGTTAATATTCAGAGTTTAGGTTCACCATCATCACATTCAATCTTATAAAGAGTTTTTTTATTTATTTTTTTCATGAAACCGGAAAAAGAAAAAGGGGAAAAAAAAAAACAATGAACACCACATTTCATCAAAAAGACGTCATGAGATTAAAAGATTCTTAAAGCTACAGGACAAACTCATCAAAAAGAGAATATCTTCTTTTCTTACTTGAGAAAAATCCAATTTGCATAAAAGTATTTTGTCTTTTACTCCCACGGTATGTTGTGGAGGGGCATCCCTCGCTTATATTCGGTTTCAACTTCAATAACAGAATCTTACCTTTAAGAAACTTTAACAAACTTCAGTTTATCGAGAACCCGACTCTCATCTAATTAATAGGAATCCCGTCCTCACCTATACGTCGCTGGTTAGGATCATGGTGTAATGTGTATGGCTGAGGTGTCCAAGTATCTTATAAAACGAATATATATCATTTTTTAGGATATGATGTTTTTTTTTATTTATTGAGAGGTCGTTTTCCATTTAAAATTGAATTCTTAAAGATTTATGTAGAAAAAGGTATTGATGAAGTGGATTATAAATGGCCATGGGTGAAATCTTAAAAGTAACATCAATGCGAGCATGTTCCACCATTAGACTGATTGTAATTGATAAAAAACAGGATATTGAATGTGCATAAGATCATGTTAATCATGTTTTTCATCAAGCACTCAAATCAATGGTAGAACAAACTCGGATTGACATAAAATTTTAGAATACTTCATATGATTGGAGGGCATTAGTTTTTTAATGGTTTAATTTATAATAGATGAGCCTACTGTGGAGTTTCACTTCTTTTACATATGATTTATCTAAATTAAAACCTCCAAGGATTTGGATTTTACACTAAAGGATGCTTGTCCATTTCAAAATTGTCCTCTATCGAAGTTTGAGAGCTTTTTCACTCTTTCTTTCTTGCTTGATTTCTTCTTTTTCTTCTTCTTCTTCTTTTTTAAGGAAAGTTATAATCTTGCTAGGTGCATATCTACAATTCTTTACTGAATCAGATTAATTAGAGTTCAGGACTATGGATCATAGTGTGTTTTTAACTGTGTATCTCACTTACATTTCTGCTATTTAGGGGAGAGCACTTTGCAATGGGACCCATCAATTCATTCTATTGAAAACTTTAATTACTCAAAGTGAATAATCTTTTTTTCTTAACCCCAAGGGATAGCTGAGTTGGCCTAAGACCACGATTTGCAGCCGAATGTTGGGGATTCGAAACTGCACTACTACACTGGTGCAACAGCGGATTTACCCAACTCCCACTGAACTCGTAGGGATTATTCTGACTCAAAGAGCCGAGACACCCTTCGTTATAAATATATAAAAAATCATATTCTGGCCCAAAGGGCTGAGACACCCTCCGTTATACATATAAAAGAAATTACACTTTTTTTCTTATGACGTAGGTGTCTCCAATTTTACTCCAGAACTATGGTTGTTTTTGGCTGATGAGAATATTCCGGTAGTATTTGACCCCACAAAATTAGTTCCCCCAGCTCACTTGTGACTCCACATCACACATCCACTAATTACTATGAAACTGAATGTATGAGTTAACCGCATTTGAGTATGAGGACCAACTCATGCATTATCTTAGATGGCTGATGGGGCCTTTACTGCGACCATCACAATAAAAATTGGCTCCTGGCTCTATGGTGATACTTTAATTTGAGGATGAGAAATCTATCTTTGGACAAATGTGTCGAATTAGGATGGCCAAGCAGCCAAGTTTTCAATAGTCAGCCCCTTCTTAGAGTTTTACTTCCCTTGCACACAAGAAGTTTAAGTGAGAGTGTGGGGGGGAGAGGACCTGGACTCTCATCTACAACCGTAGGACCAGGTGTCATTTTAAGTGCCATCAAACTTTACAAGGAGAAATTTTTTATTTTT
Source organism: Persea americana (assembly GCA_029852735.1). Classification (NCBI taxonomy): domain Eukaryota; kingdom Viridiplantae; phylum Streptophyta; class Magnoliopsida; order Laurales; family Lauraceae; genus Persea; species Persea americana. The sequence goes on from CM056809.1 coordinate 72,480,011, forward strand.
GATGATCTCCATCTCCATCTTTCCTTCTCAAGTCTTCATCCCCATTAACAAATACCACACCTAAAAAATTTGGTAGGCATTTGTCCTCTTTCAATCTTTTAAATGATAAAATACTCTCTAAAGATAAATCACTATTCACTACCTCATAAAGTAGTCTTGAGCACATTAATTTCAGGGTGTGGAATTAGGGATCACAAAGCCCAAAGTTCTCCTTCCCCATTTTGAGCAAACCCGACCTCCTCTCTCTCTCTCTCTGTCTCAATTTTGAACAAACCCCACCTCTTTTCTCCAAAAGCCCTCCTCTCTCTCAAGTCATGTTTAATATGAACCACCCACTGTCTCCACTTTCATTCATCATCACTACTTTGAAAACCATGATGTTCACGGCTCAACCTTCATCTCTCTAACACTCTTCCAAACCCCCTCCTCTCTAATATCGTAACTCCAAGAGTTCTTTTATTCCTCATCATAAATCAATCTGAAAGCCATGGTGTACACAATTCAACCTTCACCTCTCTGATATCCCTTCAAAACTTCTCCTTGCTTTTGCAAGCTTTTGAATGGCAAGATTGGTCCACATCTCACAGGGCAAGAAATTTAATCTCTTCCTCAACACATCCTTCCTGTTCCTCCTTTCCTTCTTCCTCACAACCCATATCCATCCAACCACCCCTCATCTCCTCCAACAATCTCCAAGACCCATATCTAAAAAACCCCTCTTCACTCCATCTCGACTTCCCCATGACTCCACAGATGGCTGCATAGGCCTTCACAGGTGCAAAGACAACAAAGCCAAGTGTGCTTTTGTGAGGTCCAACTCTTCATGTAGACCCAAAGGGTACATAGACTATCTCCAAATCTTCTATTGCACCTGTGGCCAGCACCCAGTTCTTGGCTACTCCATACTAGTCCTATGGCTTATCTTGCTTTTCTATCTTTTGGGCAACACAGCTGCCTACTACTTCTGCTCTTCTTTAGAGAACTTGTCAAGAATTCTGAAGCTTTCTCCCACAATTGCTGGAGTCACCCTCCTTGCACTGGGCAATGGCGCGTCAGACGTCTTCTCTAGCATTGTCTCCTTCCTGGGACCTGGGGCCAGTGACATTGGCTTTAACAGCATCCTAGGTGGGGCGTTCTTCGTCTCCAGTGGTGTTGTTGGGATCATAAGCATTTCAGTTAGCAGTCGCCGGATTTCTGTGGATAAGGCCAGCTTCGTAAGAGATGTTTGCTTCTTTCTTTTAACTATTTCTTGCCTACTTGTGATACTAATTGTGGGAAGGATCAACATATGGGGTGCAATTGGTTTTGCTTCTCTGTACGTTGTATATGTGTCAATCGTCTCTACAACGCATTTCTGCAGGAGGAAAGATAAATTGGTGAGTCAATTTGGCATAGATCATCTCTTGCCCATCAGCAATGGTTCCCCATCAGATGAATTGGCTCAATTCGCTCAATTCAGCGAGTTGGGTGAACCACTTTTGGGTAGTATAAATAAGGAGGGGCTTGCTTTGAAGGCAAACGAAGCTCTTGAAAATGATGATGAAAGATCTAAAATAAGCTGCTGTTGCTTCAATTCATCAGTTTTATACTACCTTGGTTGGATTCTATACATTCTAGAGTTGCCTTTGTATCTTCCAAGAAGATTGACTATTCCTGTTGTTTGTGAAGAAAGATGGTCTAAGCCATTTGCAGTCATTTCAGTTACATTGGCACCAACTCTCTTGACAGCTCTCTGGTGTTCTCAAAAGGGGGACCTGGGTTTCAAAGCAAGCCTCATAATCTATATCTGTGGTGGGTTGGTTGGTATTGTTTCTGGGATTGTTGCCTTTGTGACTACTGATCAGTTTACCCCGCCAAAAAGATTCCTATTCCCTTGGCTTGCAGGGGGGTTTCTGATGAGTGTGATTTGGACTTACATTACAGCTGAGGAATTGGTGGCATTGCTTCTTGCACTTGGGAATATCATTGGAATAAGCCCTTCAATTATTGGGCTTACTGTCCTTGCTTGGGGGAATTCTGTTGGGGACTTGATTGCCAATGCTGCAATGGCTATTAATGGTGGATCGGATGGAGCCCAGATTGCGATTTCCGGCTGCTATGCCGGGCCTATCTTCAACACGCTTGTTGGATTGGGCCTGTCTTTTGTTATATCATCATGGCATGTGTACCCATCTTCTTATGTGGTTCCTGTAGACGCTTCTCTTTATCAGACATTGGGGTTTTTGGTTGGTGGCTTACTTTGGGCCCTTATGATCTTGCCAAGGAAAGATATGAAACTTAACAAGATTTTAGGTGGAGGGTTGTTGGCTATATACTTGTGCTTTCTATCTGTAAGAGCTGCCTACACAGTTGGGTTGGTTCAGCATCGTATGTTCCTTGGTTGAGTTAGTCCTCTCCTGAACTCTATAATCTAATTAGCTGCTGTTCTTTCTTATTAACCTGTATGTTTCTACCAAAAAAATAAGCCTGTAAATTTATGTGGTTTAGTACTACTTACAAATGGAGAAAGGTGGCTTCATTTGTTTCAATCTTCTCTTTGTTGCTCTAATGACCTTTTGTATTCTTTATCCTTTTATGATTAGCAAGATATGATTAAAAGAACCCCCCACAAGGTCTCCATAGAACAGCATCCACATAGATGTGTTATCTGTTAAGGCTCCATTGATCCCCTTCCAACCAGTCTGTGTTTGGTTATGATGGAAAAACAGATTTTGCGGTTTCCATTAACAAATTGACAAACGCTTTCTTGATACACCTTTCTATTGGAAGTTGTGACTCCTTGATACTGTTTTGTTCATCTGATCAATTCGATTGAACATATGAACCAAAATCGGCGAGACATGATCCATGCGACCTTAACAATGACGTAACTGTTTCTCCTGTGACACGTGGGGGGTGTTGAGCTCTAGATTTTCTGGAGACCACCCAAATGACTGGAGTCCAGGCTTTTGTCTAGGCAAATATTGTGTACGTTCAGACAAAAAATAAGGAATAAAAACATGTTGTACAAGAAGGCACTAATGACTGATGCTCTACTAATGTAAGACCGGACCCATCACTTGCACAAGGAGCCAAAATGTGAATTCATGGTGGGATATGATGTGGCCTTGCCTTACAATGGTTTGTCATCACTTGGAAAGAAACTTAGCACCTTTTGATTCTCTCTGGAAAGCGATTCAGAGGCAGGTTTGAACCATGTTTTGATTCACACTCTACATGTAACACTACACGGAGGGTCCTTACATGGATTTCGTCCAAAGCTGAAGTCCTGTCTCTATTCACATGTGACTCTGTTTATCTGTAATTATTAGCCAAGGCGATTATCCAAATGGCTGCTTGGGTCTTCATAAATTAAGTGCAAGTAACTTGGTTTGGGCATAATTCAGGACTCATCATGCCCAACTGAGACAGGCTGACTGACAGGGTTCCCAGGTTACAGGTGAACAGAATTACAAGCCCACTTGGATCTTTACAGATTAAGTGTAGGTGATTCGGTTTTTACGCAAGTCAGAGTCATGCATTTGGTAACCTGAAGTGCAATTTTTGCTGTAACCAATTACAGGTAAAGAGTTACTGGCAATTTTACAGTTAAACTGAGTGCAGGGTAACCAGTTTAAATAGGGCCAAGTAGTTTCTTAAGCATCATGTGCAGGACAGGCAGATGTCAATGGAAGCAGCATAGAGTTTTGGTCCTTACCCACGTTTACCATGAGGATCTGGGCTTGGTCCATGAGTGATTTTTTGACCATATCTATCAACAGAATGGCCATGAGATCTCCTTTCTCAACAGTTTTTATTGGAGTTCTGGCCCTGTTAACGTTTACAGGGGCTGATGTTGGGATGGGCATAACATTTGAAATCAATAAGCAAATTAGGAGTTAACTTCAAACTGGTGACAGAACAGCTCATATGGACTGTTGTATTGTAACGGTTGTGAGGAATTAAAATAGAACTACCTGTCAAAATAGGAGGGTCTTTTGTGAAGCCTTTTGCAGTAAAGAGGGGTGGAATTAGAATAGGCACTGCTCATGGAAGAAGGGAATAAACACCCAAAATTTCTGAAAGTTCCACACCACCAAACTTCATAGATGGCATTAACCATATCTTTAAGAGACTGGAAAAAAGAAAAGAAAAAGGAAAGGGGCGGTTGGTTATATTTTGCCTTGACAATTACTTTCGAACTGCCTAATCAATGATCCATATTATCCCACTAGAGTGATACACCCCATGGTCCCTTTTGGTTTCATAATTTAAATGTATCAATGGAATGAACCGCTTCAATGCAGTCACCTGATAACATAAAATAAATTTCCTTTTGTAAAATGAAGTAGAATGTAGGCAAAAGGATTTGAGGTATCTAATTGAATTCATGGCAAAATCAAGGATCGCCTTTAGGAGATCTGCTCTGATTCTCTTTTTTATATATATGATTTATATCTATCTATTGCTTCACATTTTACCATTATCACTTTCACAATTTATCTGTTCAAGTTTACTTTAAGACCAACAGTCTATATCTGTATGCTTAAATCATTCCAAACGTGATACTTCATTTTTAATATCCTAGTGATTGTGTCAAATGTAGAATTTTTATCGGGATTCTTGTGTTATTATTTTTACCAATATTGACCCATGTTTCAATACTGGAGATATAAAAATGCTGAAGACAAGGTTACCGAACTGTCTCTTTCATAGTATCAACATCTGCAAAACTTTCTGACCATCTTGTAGTATGATATCTCCAATATTGAGAACCTCAACTAACAAGGTGCATGCTGCAGCTCTCACTCTAGTGGACACATGTCCCTTCATGGGATCATCCAGGTTCAAGCCTGTTTTGATGTGCCAGTTTGCAAGGCCAGTCTATGGATCTGGCTTCCAAATGTTATTTCTATCCTGTTGAAATCAAAATATATATAATCACACCTTCCAAATGCAAAGTTACAGGAAAGGATGCCACATAACGGATAATCTATTGATCTGAAGATGCTACAAGTCTACAACCAATAATCTATTGATCTGAATGGAAGTCAAGATTCACTACCATCTAGTCAGCTCCCGTGAGTTGCGACTCATCAACTAACAGCAGTTGAGAATTATAATTCCAACAAAGCTATCAAAGTAGATCATTGTCGGTGCAAGGTTGGCGTCAGAGAAGCAGCCACACACAAAAACTTGTCTATCCTAAGTGGGTCTGATCCACGCTCTGTCGGGAATCAGTAGAAGGAAATGATGATCATTGCCAGTGCAGCCAAAAACTTGGTATTGAGACAATGTATCCGTTCCTGGTTAAGGGACTTCCCCTTACAGTTTGAATTGAATATTGGTCATTGCTTGGAGGGATTTAATAGCTGTATACCTTCTGTAATGAGAAATGGAAAGGCCTATAACAGCAGGGTTCGATCACCCTTATTAATATAGGTCTATAATGGAGAATTAGAAGACTAACATGTCAAGAGAAAATAATCATTGAGATTCAGCCCTTTTTCTAGTCATTAAAGGTATGTGTGTGAGTAGTACTTTTTTAGAAATGGAGATGGTTCCTAAGTGTCTGAGGTGAAATCATTTTATACTATCTTTTGAAAGGCAGATTTGGACCCAAGAAGTAGAGAACCATATTCTGCAATCTTACACAAGTGGTAAAAACACATTGCGCCGCAGAAAACTTTCTCCACACCAACAATGGAAGCTGAAACTGTGGATGGTGAAGACTCCAGTTTCCATTTATTGAGGAAAATGGAATCACTGTGGAAATAAAAATGCCATGAAAGACTTCGCCTACAGGCATGTCCTAAAAGCTTGATTTTTTTCTCTGGGCAGGTAAACTTGATTTCTCACTTCAGTAAAGTGTGATAAAAATAAAAAAAAAACCATAAGTTCCAGTGCTATTTAAGTTCATTTAATTTGGTTTAGAAATCTGGTTTTCATTTCCCTAGCTGTACTATTTCATGAAGCATGGTGTTTGCATCTGTTTCTCCCATTCTCCACCTCATTGCATATATCAAACAAGCTACTAGGCAGGACGAATCAATCAGACACAAACTGAGCTCGGAGCACTCCAAAAAAAAAAAAAAAACACTCCCTCTCATGTCAGGATTTCCTCGTTGATGCTAAAGCGGTCACCCGCCTAATAGCTTGTGCTTAAATATCAATAACATAAAACTAAGCATACAAACAGGAGATACCAGTTATGAAACACTGGAGCTGCAGTATGTAAGCTGGGTAGTAATATGTTACAGATGAGGCATGTTTAGCATGCAAAAATGGGCGTGTAGTTCAGTATAGAAGAATTCTGATTGGAACTGAGTATATTGCTATATCACTAATGTTGATATATATTGTTATGCCGTTCACTAACAGCTCGAGCTTTTGGTGTTTCCGGTTATCAACAACCGAAACCAACTACTTGATAGGAAGGTTGGTTCTTACAATGCTATCTACCTATCTGTCTATATCAACTTCAATAGTACAAACTCCAAAGCTTTGATGGAAGATGGAGTGCATGAGGAGCAGCAAACTAAATGTAAGTACATGAAAAGGAAAAAGAGAAAAGAAAACTGTGTGAAAACATGTACTTCCTCGTTCAACATGGATGGTGCAGCCAGGGGTAAATCAGGACAGGCAGGCTAAGGAGGGGTGTTATGACTTGTAAAGGATAGTGGGGAAATCCATTGCACTTTCATCTGCCCAGTGGGAAGTAGAGAATCTAACGAGGAGAAACATTGATGATCATAGATAAGCTTAAGTTTTTAAAGGATAACTTCCAAGGTCGACTAATAGTGGAGAGAGATTCCAGAAATGCAGTAAGTTGGGTGCCAAGAAAGATTTGCAGGCCTTACCAATTGTAAGCTATTCTGAGGGAAGTTTGGGAGTTTACCAAGCATTTGGAGTGCTCCTTTTGGATTGTGAATAGATGCATGAATGGGGTGGTGCAGATCAAATTCACTTGAAATGTTCTCTTGAATCTGACCTGTCTTCCTCCCTACTCTTAGAGGGTTCCAATAGTAAAATGCTTTTATACCATATTTTCTCAGTTTCACCACCTTTGTATATTTACTCAAGTTTTTAAATAAGTTTTCCTTGTTACCTATAAAAAATTTGTACTTCCAATTTGCATTCTTCAAGACACATATTAAAAGCTTGACGATCATCAAACATAATGATGATGCATTATTTAGAGAAAATTATAATTCAGTAGTTGTCAAATAGAAATAAAGACGCATTCAATTGAGAATTGAACTTAAGGATTTTAATGATGAACTACAAAATTAAAAATAATGCTCTGTGGAGTTAACCTTTTTAAGCCAATTTAAGTGGATCTTGTGACCTTAAGAGACCAATTATGCCAATTGACTTGAAATTCTAAACTAATTAGTATTTTCCATCACTTCTTCCCTAGATACTTTCTTTGACATATGCTAGACTGACCCGATTAAATACTGCTGTTTCATTTATGATTCTTCATTGTAATAAGTTCAGTATTGATGTGGATGATTAAGTAAAACTACTACCACGTTGGACCAAGTCTTGTTACTATTTACCTTTTACATTGTTGAGGACATGGAAGAACCTCTTTGGCCCTACTTTATCAACATTTGCCAATGAGATTGCATATGCCGAATCCGCATGCACAATAACTAGCTCACAGAGATTAATAGAAACTAACTTGAAAGTTGAAACCCATCCTTGGTTGCTAAAATTGCTGACAACTGCCGGACTTGAGAATGATTGAACCCCATCCATTTTGATTTTTTTTAATCATCCCTCCATTTCTGGATGGTCCTGAATTTCCTTTGGGACTTCCATCAACATTTAGGGTTTGTTTGTTTGTATAAAATACATATGATCAAATGTGCTTTATCGAAGAACTATTGAAAAGGTGAGGGCTGAAGGATATAAGCCAGCAATGTAGATGGAGCCTCGACTTTCCGAGGATTTGAATTTGATGTGATGGCTTGATATTCATTTTCCATTTTCCCTTTCAATTTTCATTAAAGCGGAGGTTATTTGATTGTTTTTTTTTTTTATACTCACCTTTGATTCTTCATTTTCTATTACTTAAAGATATATAACGTCTTAGAATTCTTAGGAATTCAATTCAATTACATGAAACAAACTGGACCTTGACTTATATCTTCCTTGCAGTGAAAGGTCCATTTTGGACGGCTACCCTTGCTACAGGGTGGGCCATCAATTGAGGTCCCCATTGGACCCAGGGGTGATATATATTCAATTCCTTTTCTTGTAGAGCCAACTAACCAAAGAAGATTTAATCTTTGCAAACACAATATGCCATGGCTTGCTCTTGCCTTAGTCCTCAATTTCTTTCCTTCCACACTTCCTAGAGATTGCCAACATTTTGTAGAATATCTGGCTTCTCTTTTTTCTCCACTTTTTATAATATATGGATAAAAAATAAACATGAAAATCTTTATGCGGAGTTTTTGATAACCTCTATTATATATGGATGCAAAGAAGACAACAAGTGTAAATATTGTAATGAAGAATAGAGAGGTTATCTACGTGGCGTAATCACAAATAAACTTACATTATAAAATTCATATACCAATTACAATAAGATGTATTATTCGCATATATCTTCTCCATGTCACGAAAAAACAATGGAATTGTAAACCTAAAATATATCACTAGTGTCATTTAAACAATAAAATAACCAAAACCCAGAGAATTAGTAAAAATTAGATAAAGCAAATTGTTAGCCTATTAGTAAATTACAATTTTTAAGAATGGATTCATTGAGATAAAATTCACTCTAAGTTTATTTTGGAAAAAGATTCCAATTTTTAAAAAAGGTAATACACAAGCAGTCTCAATTCAAGCTAATCCTTATCTCTAAAAAGGAGTCAACCATAATCTCCTAAACTAACCAACTATATCAAATCTCTAACAAGAAAATAGGATTTTTTTGTATATACCCCACTGAGGTTTATAGAATTTGTAAACAGGCCCCGTGTGGTTTCAGTATTTGCATATACCCCCTCTGTTTTTTTCATTTTAATACCTTCCATGTCCCCAAAATCACTAGTCATAACGAGAATAGGCGACCACCAAAAGATTTGTGTTGTTTTTTTTTTTTTTTTTTTTGAAAAAATGACAACTTTGACCTTAGATTTCTTAAACAAGGATAAGTATGCCATTATTTATAAAAATAGTAGGGGTTTTGACATATTGGTTCACCTTAAACTTTGTTTTCCCAATTTCATGACCCAGATTTAGATAATGTCTTAGAGTCGTTTGACTCTAGTCAACAATATCTTTTTTAACTTTTTTACACCATATCCCATGATGTCTTCATGGGATTTATCAATTTCTATATCATTTATTTATTTGCAACTAGTAAATAAATTCATTTTTATAGAACACAAAAATTGACATTTTGTGAAAAGTAAATACACATCTGATCACCATTTTTCAAGTTTTATCATTTGGAAAAAAATATCCCGAAGATGCTGCATAAAAGCTATGATATATATCATGGGATCCGAAGTAAAAAAAGTTTAAAAAAAAGTTTTTTGTAACGTCACCAGAGTCAAATGACTCTGGTGACATTACCTTGATTTTGGTCATAAAATTGAAACATCTGAGTTTAAGGGGAACTAATATGTCAAAACCCTTTTATCTCACTTCCCAATTGTCTCTCTCAAATTCTCTCATTCACATAAAGCCTAAAAATGTATTTGAAACTCTATCAATCTAATAAGGGGTTGTGCATGGATTGGGTCAATTTTAACCAATTATAAGAACAAATGTTGATTGTCATTGTGATCTATGTAGATTTAATGAAATGGGGCTTGTATTGATAAAAATGGATTTATGTAGGATTACTCTCTCACACTAAATGTACTATAGTAATTAGGGATGACAATGGGTCGGGTTTAAACATGCCCCGCCCCGCCCCTATTAGGGGCGGGTTTGTTATTCATTTTCTTAGAACGAGGTGGATTTGAGTTTTGTTGATGTAAGCTGCCCCGCCTCATATATATAATATATATTTATTTATTACTAAAAGTATAAATAAAATTCATATGGTACAAGTGGCTTTGGGGAATTAACTTAATAGCATTTTTTAGTTTGTGTGTTTGATTTCTACCACACTATTTCCCATGCATTTATATATTTGAAAGTTTTTAAGCTTTAAGTTTGACCCAACCCTTGCCCAAATGGGGTGGGTTTGGTATCACATGTGACTGACCTGTCACGAGGTAGGTTAGGGTTTGGATTTATCCCAATCTGCCCTGTTGCAATCTCTAATAATAATTGTTAATTTTACAAGCTTTAAAGAAAAATAAATCCAAACTTTTGAACTTATGCATATATGGACAAAGAGATGAGCAAAAGTGTCATTTTACTCTAGAAACTTATGGTAGTTATAAGGCTACTAATTTTGGGACATGGAATGCATTAAAATTAAAAGGCAGGGGGTCTATTTAAATACTAAAACCACAAGGGCTTATTTACAAATCCTACAAACCTTAGGGGGTATATGCAAAAGCCTCTAAAAATAGAGAGTGAGTTTTACTAACAAGGGTGTTTAGCCTTTTCAAGACCCCGACTATAAATAGGGAGTAAATAGATTTTCTCAGTATAAATTCAAAAAAGGATATACAATTAACACTCTCAACTCAATCATTGTAGCTTCTCAGCAGTTGATGGATACTTGAGAGTGTCCGTTGTTTAACTTAAGACTAAGCTTCTCATAGAAATTGAAGTTTAAACTTTTGATTTTATTTTAGCCTTTCTCCCATTTGTTGAACCATTTACAGTGAGCAGAAGTTGGCATTTTAACCTCTTGTTTAAGTGCCACAAATTTGATAAAGTTTTAGTTAGTCTGAAGTGCTTGTGTTTCATTGTTTTCTGCCTGAGCAATTAAAGGGCGAGTTAAACTTGTTAGATTTTTTCAATGATAATAGACTTTGATTGGATGGATTGCCTCAGTCGTGGGTCACGCTCTCCTTAAGGCAATAAATGCCCCTACACCAGATAGATGTCTGCAAATGGGTTACCAGCAAATTTGCCTCCTAGATAAAACAGGCCAAGATCCTCTGAATGTTGGACTGTAGTTTAAGATCACCCAGAATAATTGAAGATTAATTGTCAGATGGGTTGGATGAGATAATTGGAAGTATTAAAAGGCTAGATGAGATGATTAGAAGGATTCCAATGTGTGGGGATGGCTTCAGAATTTAAAGGCTATGATGAGTCCGTTGGAAGACGTCCAATGGTGTGAAGAGATGCTCTTCGGAATAGTTGTGAAAGTATGAAAGGGCATACCAGAATGGACATTCGTAATTAGCACACCAACTGCCACATGGCAATTAAAACTACCATATTGTCCAAGCAAACATTGGGCCCAAAAGAAGCCCAACTCATCCCATAATGGGTTTGGGTCAACCCAAGTTGGGCCCAATAAAGCCTAAAATAAAGACCCATAAAATAACTCCAAGCCTAAGCCTAGGTCCAAACCCTTCATACTAAGATAAAAAGGTAATCCAAAGAATCATATATAAATGAGATCCTCTTTATAACCATATCCGATGTGGGATGGAGGATATCATGCTAATAGGCTATACAAAGATTTTGAAAATTTCCAACAAAACTTAGGTAAGTGTCAGCTTGGGGTGAGTGCTAATCTAGGATGGAGTTGGGAAAGGGGGCTGTGAAAAAGATTGATCGTAGGGTGGTACACTTGGGCCCATAGGCTTGGATGTTTTCTGCTGGCAATTTTGGATAATTATTCCTTCAAAAACCAACACATGATTTTTATAAGACACCCCTCACAAAATATCCACATTTTAGATACAAGACAAATGTGGATGGTTAGAATGCACAAGAAAACTACTCATGTTCAACATACCTTTGCCCCGCATCACGGATGTCCTTATCCTAATTTAGGACAAAACACATGAATGGTCAGGTTTGGATCTTTCACATGTATTTGTAATGAGTATCGATCCCCTCTCTTGTAAAAAAGAGAGAGATACCGTTTCATCCAATCCTAAGTCGCCAACTGTTTAAAATCTTACGCCAGCTAATGCACCTTCTTAAGTGCTTTCTTATAATGAGAAAATTAAGGAAGATATTTTACGCAATTGGGAATTTAGGATTGGATGAAACAGTATCTATTTGTTTCTATGAAACAGGGATCTAAACTAATTTGTAATATAAACCACTAGCGAGGGCATGTAATTTTGTCAATTAATGGTATATGTCAGGTCTGATAGATAAGGCCCTGTTTGTCAAGCCTTCTATATTTGAAACAGAGCTAAATAAATTGATCCATTCAAAATAAAGTTGTTTCAATCAGATGTTTTGACAAATAATTTATTGTGTATGTCTGATTCAATTGAAAAAAAAAAACAAACTTGTTATAATCCAAAGTTATATGGCAAAGTTATCTTATAACAAAAGTAGTATAGGAAAATTTGTCATAAATTAGTAACTACGAACTTGTTATATTGTGAAAGTTTTACGTCAAACTTGTCAAAATAACAACCAAAAACGTATATGGGTGCATTAGGCAATCATGTCTATTTGAAAACGTTGTATTTTGATTGTTTAAAAAAGAAGGGCAAAAGGTCTTAAAGCTAATTCAAACAATGAGGGTGCGGTGGCTAAGAGGTGATCGCCAGTCAGAGAAAAAGCAAGAGGAAGACGAAAAGGGAGAAGGAGAAATAGGGTTAGGGTTAGGGTTTTTGGGAGGATGAGGAGGAGAAGAAAGAGATAAGAGAAGATGGGGTTTTGGAGAGAGATAAAGAAGAAAGGGAGAGAGAAACGAGTGGCTCTTATAAAGTTTCCACTTGCGCTGCTTAACATCGTTTCTACTCTTATTTTGCTAATTGAGTGCGCAGCAGCCACCCATCTTCCGCTCATTCGAGTGAAGGACCCTTCCCCCTCCAATTCCATAATTGGAGCCGCATCCCTAAAGGAAGAGACCGGAAAAGGCAAGGAATTTGGATGTTTAAAAGGCGAGGACAGAGCAGGAGATAGGCAAGACCTAGATTGAGAAACGCACCAATGGGGATGGATAAGGTCCAAGAGTTGAGTATTGGGTGTAGTTTCTATAAAAGGTGTTCGATGAAATGATGAAGAGAAAGGACAATGAAATCTCATGTTTTTTTCTCTTCTTTTTTCATGTGAAACAAGTCTGTTATTGTCGGGGGGTTTGTCGTTCATTGGTTTTGCTCGGGAGGAGATATTGGAGGAGAGGGATTAGAGAATATGGGTGGGGTTTTTCTTTCCTTTATTTTGTAATTTTCAAACAAATTTAATGTATGTATTTCTTGAAATGTACTCCAGACACAATGAACTTGTAATGTTGTGAATGGTCCCTCCTTATTTGGGATGTGTCGTTATAGGGTTTCTATGAGAATGTGATTGAAGGTGTTCGAGATGTTTGAGTACATGGTTTCAAGTTGTAATTTGTGCACTGAAAACATGTTCGTTTATGCAGTGAGTAGTGATGTGGATGATTGGTGATGCTATAAGTGGAGGATGATTTGGGATGATGTGAATGGGGATGTGGTTGTCATTTTTGGTAATACATATTTTTATGGTCGATATGGACCATCATCTCTTATAAGTGATGGTCGATATCGACCAACCTGTCAGTCAAAAACCCCTTAATTGAAGTTGTCACTTTTGGCAATACATGTTTTTATGGTCGATATCGACTGTTACCACTTACATGTGACGGTCGATATCGGCCATAGCAAAAAATGACAAAAAAAAAAAAAAAATGAAAAAGTAATAGGAGGGCCTTTTTTGTTTGCTCGATTTTACTGGGTCCCAGGGCCAGTTGTACCGTAAGGCCAACAAAGCCATTGCTTTAGGCCCCAAAAAATAAGGCAAAAAAAAAAGGCCCCATAATAGTAGCTGCATCTTTTGAAGTTCCCAAAAATCGAACTTGTCAACTGCCGTCCCTTTTTTTTCTCCCCAAAATATAAGGCCCCATAATAACTCTCTCTTGACAAGATATGACCAAGACTTTCATTGGGCCTCAAAGTGTCATTTATGGCCTATTATATTTTCAAATATGCCCCTTATATTTCTATTGCTATGAGTCCAATTGATTTTAGCACACCATTATATTTCTAGCAGTCCATGTGTATCAAATCTCAACTATACATTCAGTCATGAATTTGATTCACTGGCCTTTCTTATTATTTTTCCATATCATATTTCAATAGGGCCCCATTCAGATTTGATCCATGATCTGGTTGTAATAGATTCATAGCTTGGGATTTTAACCCTAATAATAGATTTTAAAATTTAAAATAAACAATGGGCCCCTGTCGGAATTTATTCACTTGCCCACAGTGCATATGAGCACCATGCATCTAGAACATCCAATACGTAGGGCACAAATCTGCAGTCCATCTTGGATGGTCCTGACTCATGGTGCATATACATAGGTGAAAATGCATCGAGCCCCACCAGTGGTAGACTTAAGATTTTTGTTTGGGTTGGTGGGAGGGGGGTGGAGAGTTTGGGTTGAGTCCAAAATAGGTAGTTGGATTTTGTGACCCAAGATTTTCATGTGAGTTTTGAGGATGGGCCCAAAATTTTCATATGGGTTTTGGAGGTGGACTTAAGATAAGTTAGCAAACTTGAATATAAAACTTAATTAGTAATTTTACATCATAAGAAAGCAAGAAAAATAAATTTTAAATAAGATATTTATAATAATATTAAAACATAGAAAATGCCCTCATTTAGGATTGTCACTTTAGGTCTCGAATTGTCTCGAGCTGGCTTTGGTGGGTCATTTTTTGCTTAGCACCATCTATGGAGGTTTTTCTAGTAAATTCCTCTAGATATTAAAAATAGACTTACGAAATGACACCCTAGGCTTTTTTAAACCGTGGTCTATAGCATCCAATTTGGATAGGTCTTAAATCAAATATGAATTTCTTTTATACTCGCCATACATTACCTAACTTTTACTTTTCGACAAGTTTATTTGAACCACTTTTACTACATGGAAAATTTTCTTGTACTATTTTACTATATGATAACTATGCCTATTCTACTTGTGGAAAGTGAAAACGTTAGTGCATAGGTGGGGGGAGGGGGGGTGTTTTTCCAAAGTTTCATATAAAAACGTGGGGCCATCCCGCAGAGATTTCTTACCAGTTCGATTCCTGCTTTTCCTCGCAGCTCTAGACACTTCTTTCACCAAAATCGCTTGTTTCAGCGGCACTAGAAGAAGATTTCTGATCTTCTCCAACTGCAACTTCCAAACCCTAGAAACCATAATCCAAATCCCCAAACCCCTGATTTTGAATGCTGGATTCCTCTCATGGGTGCAAGCAGAAAACTGCAAGGCGAGATCGATCGAGTCCTGAAAAAGGTCCAAGAAGGCGTCGATGTATTCGACAGCATCTGGAACAAGGTCTATTTCCGATTAATCGAACTTTTACCAGTTCCCACCCTTCCCCCTTTTTTTTTTTCTATCTCCCGCGATTTCTTTCTCCTTTCAATCCCTTCTGTTTTGGTGGTTTTAGGTATACGATACGGAGAATGCGAATCAGAAAGAGAAGTTTGAGGCTGATTTGAAGAAGGAGATCAAGAAGCTCCAGAGGTACAGAGACCAGATCAAGACATGGATTCAGTCGAGCGAGATAAAGGACAAGAAGGTGAGCATCTCTGCCCTTCTATTTTGGAAAAGCTTCCACAATTGCATTTGATTACATTGATTTAAGGCGTGGGGTTTTGAGTTTTGATGAGTATCTCTGCACTCAGTATGTGCAGGAATTAGTTTAATGACTCTCTGCTATTGAGAAAGGAAAAAAAAAGTGTGGTCTGTAGTTAGAAAGTTTATTAGTGGGCTAATTTGTGTTCATGTTGATAGTTGCAGTATGATACTTAATGCATCTCGGTAATTTGTCTAGGTAGGTTCCTAATTTCAAGTTAGGTTTATTGTTTGATATAGTTTGATTGGAGTTACTTGGTTTAGAGGCTGACCAATTAATGGGGTGCAGTTCATATTAGATTTTCTAGTTCGATGTAGTTTGATTCATTTGTGTGGTTTATGTAACCAATTATTTGAGTTCCTTATTAGTGTGAATAAATCATCTACAGAGATGGCGGGAAGAAATAATGTCAAGGTGAAATGATGCTCTTTTGCCATGTTTATGTTGAATTTGGTGAATGCGGGCATGAGAGTTGTGGTGCTGTAGAGGCAGTACGGTTGTGGATTGTTTTATTGAATGGAGTTAATGGGCATCCTCTCATGCTTTGCTGGATTTGTTTCTGTGGGATCTGTTGCAGGTATGGCATGTGGGGTGGGGGTGGACAATGGAATTGCTTTTAGAGAGAGGATATAAGGCTGGATTAGAGTACTAGGTGGAGAACTCAATAACTTTCCGATATCATCAGCTCATGATGGATGAGTTCTTATTCATAGTTCTGGTGGGTGTGTAAAGACCAACTAAGGAAATGAGAAGGGCTTGGGGAGGTAAGGAGAAGTCCATGGCAAGATTGGATGAGGGAGGTGTATAACTTAGTCACACTTGTTTGGAAGTGAGAAGGGCTTATGGAGAAAGTGAGAAATGTGTTGGATTTGTGAGCTTGATGATATGGTGGAAGAGACCTTCACTTTTGAAATCTAACTTCTGATAAGCCATTCATGTGCTAATTCTGGATGCAAAAGGTCTATATTTTCCTGAGCTAATGGGCCCGGTGGCTCTTGTTCTGGCTCAGAAGGAAATGAAATGATTGGGTACTTAGTTGGACTGGTGCGTACTCAGTTGAGTGAGTGGTGAGGCAAGCATTGCAAGGTAGATAGATGATGGGAGCTTAGAAATCCAGCAATAACGAACTCCTCATGCTAGTCTTGGTTGATGGTAGAATTACTTGATGTCAGACGTGGTCTCTCTTGACAAAATGAAGGAGGGAAAAGCCTCCTTTTCGGAACTAGGCAAACTCAAGCAACTATTTCATTTTACTGCATCACTACCTTTTATGCATGCCACATTAGGGTATAATCCTAGTAAATTTACTTAGAAAGGACATGGACCTTAGTAACATAAAAATCATAGTCATAAATTTCGTTTCAAACTCCGTTTCTGCACCATTTAAAAAAAAGAACTCCGTTTCTATTTATCTTTGATGCAACATTTTGGAGTTCCATTTTGAAAAAAATAAAAAAAATATAAACCTAAAAAATTAAAAAGATATCAGCATTAATATTAATATGATGAAGATAAATTATATACATTTAATTTATTCTACCATATTAATAGTGCAATATGTTTTTTTCTAAAAGCCAGTTGAATAATTTTTAGTGGTTTAGATTTTTTTTCTTAACTTGGACTATTAGAGACTTATGTAAAAAGAAAAAAAAAAAAGGTACTGATACTCAGAGTCTCGGACTAATGACAATTTTGTAGGCCCATATCCACCTTTTAAAAATCTAATTGCTCAAAATTAATGGCCCTTAGCATTCAAAATAAATATATAAATGTCCCCTCATGTATGGGCCACTCTAATAAAAGATAGGCCCATTGTCATATTGCTTAGATATACTTATATCAAAACCTATCAATTTGACTGTGGTCCCATCTTCTATTAGAGTGGCCAGGATGGATAAATGACAGGTCTATTATTTTGAGCTGTTTAGATTTTTTAATAGATGCCCCCCACTGTTGAGCACACTAGTGACCAATTTCATTTGAGTCTGATCTCTTTTAAAGGAACTTCGGCAGGCAGCAGTAGCACCACCGCCACCACCAGTGAGCGGTAGTGGCACCACTATTCCAGATGCCACCCCCCTCTCCTACCTTTCCTTTTTCTTTGTACTCCCTTGCAACTCCCATCCTCCCCCACCACAACCACCCCACCACCCCCCCCCCCCCCCCCCCCCCCCCCCCAACCCCCCCCCACCGCCACACACACACACACTCCTTTTCTTCTTTTATTTTTTAATGAAAAAATCGGTTGAAACTCCAAATTTCCGCCATTTTAGGCAAAATCTAGAATTTTGGACTAAAATTTCAGATTTTGACAAAACATTTCTAAATATGGACCAAATTCTTTCCATGGGATGGTTCAATTACGGCCATAAACCAAAATTGTTCGCATTCGGCCAAAACAAACCAAATTTGGCAACTCTCTAATAAAAATACTAACTAACAAAAGCAAAAAGAAGGAAGAGGGTTGGGGTGGGGGTGGGGTGTTTGTAATTGAAAACTTGGATATCTTGAACCCCTGTGTGGGTCACCATCAAGACTTGGGTCCCTATTCGTCATGGCCAACTTGGTTTTAAAGCTTAATTTTCATTTTTTTTAATATATAAATGGGTGACATGATTTGAGCCTTCAATCTAATGGTTGGGACAAGGAACACCTTCAGCTGTGAAAGTGCTCTTGAGTCTTGACCTTTAATGCTTGGGATATTGGTGTCAAGAGAGGATGCCTCTTTGACTCCACTAGCACGACCTAACCCTTATTTCTTGCTACCGATAAAATCAAGCACAGGATGGAGAATTTATGTAGTTTGCCTGATCTGGCAAGGTTTGGATCTCGATTATGGATCATGAGTGACAAGCAGATATATTTCTCTCACAACGTCCAAACAATGCATACCCCCTCCTCCAAATCCACTGTTTACGGCTTCTCTTGTCTCTACCAGTTGGGGGATCTACTTAATAGGAGGTTGGGGAGGAGCAGCTGGCGCTGGGTGGATGAATCAGAAAATTATAGGGTTAGAGTCGGGTGGATGAACCAGAGAGAATTTTAAGTACTCCGAGGGCATGTTTGTGCGACAAGAGAAATCCGCGATAGACATGAAAATTATTCTAATTTTCTATGCAGTCACTATTTCGTTGCAAAAAAGGAGAAAAATGAACTGTTTTCCCTTGATAGAGAGGACATTGATTTCCTATGTGAGGGGTAGGAATATAGGATCCTTCTCCCCAATGGAAAAGGAAATCCATTAACTTGCAGAATCCTCTCATTGCACAAACAAGTCTTAAATCATATGGGATAGTCCACGACCTCCTTTTTTCTTTGTTGTGGCAGTGTTTCTCCCCACCTTACCAGAAGGAGTGGGAGTGTGGAATAGTGGATGGTTGGGTACCTGGATGGCCCAAAAAATTTCATTCTAGAAACAGAGAAAAATGAACTGAATTTCCTCGATCCAGAGGATTTTGATTTCCTATGGGAGTGGTAGGAATGCAGGATCCTTCTTTCTAGTGGAAATGAAAATCAACCGACTCGTATAATCCTCTCGTTGCACAAACAAGTCCTAAATCATATGGGTTAGTCCACAACCTACTTTTTTCTTTGTTGTGGTGGTGTTTTTCTGCACCTTGCTGATGGGAGTGGGAGGGTGGGGTGGGGGTGGAATAGTGGATGGTTGGGTACCTAGATGCCCCAAAAAATTTAGAAGTTGGGGATGTGGTTGGCTGCCACGAGAGAGAGAGAGAGAGAGAGAGAGAGAGAGAGAGAGAGAGAGAGAGAGAGAGAGAGGTGCTCATTGCATGTGAAAGAGAGAAATTTAGAATTAGGCATCAGTTAATGTAAGTAGACTAAGTTCTTAAAAAGTGAAGGTTGTAGACTTGTAGGATCTAAGTTGGTTCCTTGTGACAAGGGAGTGGTTCCTTGTGACAATGAGGGGTGTAATAGAGTGGATAAGTAAGTGATAAGGAGCTTGGTGGATGCTTTTGGTTTTAAATGAAGGTTCCTTTAATGGGATGTGAGGGTTTGGTTTGAGCATACCATGGAAGGTGGCTGCAAAAAGCGTAATTATAATTTCATAGCTAGTTATTTTGTTGAAAGAAAGGAGATTTGTGGCTGTTGCCAGGTTGTTATGAAGAGGCCAATATATGAAATGAGGATGTTGAGATTGTCTTTTGGGTGGCCTTTATGAATTTGGAGAGGAAACTATGGGTAATGTTCACAACTCACAACTCACAACAGCCTATGAAACAATGATTAGCACCTACCGCTTGACTTTTTGGGTAAAATTCGATGCAGCTAAATGATTGTGACTGGTAACTTGTGTGTGGTTGGTGTCTTGGTGACTTCAATGCCATAAAGTTTCCTCGGGGAGCTAAATGAGATATCGTTGTTTTTCTACATATGTTTATAAAGCACTTACCTATGTTTCCATTTTTGTGAGGTACAAAGACAAGAAAAATAACCAATTGACAGAATTAGTTACAATTGAAAGTTATTAATCTATCATCCATTATAAATGGCACTCACAAGAGAGAGTAAGTGGGTAGTGAAATGTTGAGGGGATGCAAGTAAACTTTTCCATGAAGGGTTCCTTGAATTGGATCAAGAGGAATGAGTTTGTCCACATGATGGTGCCTATTAACCAATTGTATAGTACATATTCTTTTGGATGGTTAATATTTATTGCCATTTACGAATTGTATATAAGGATTGTGCAAAAGGTAGTTACTACCCCTTACAGAACCAAAAGACTCACCAAACTCCAAACCCATACAATAGATGCGAAAGTAGAATGAAACCAACAAGCAAACCCCAACATGTCTTCATAAATGCTAGATCATAAGAGCATCAAGAACAACTCCCAGTTTAGCTAAATTATCTTCCTTGTTGGTGGATATGATGGAAAGACACCTGCATACAATCTTTAAATGTTGTATCTCCTCTGCGTTTTGCTTAACCTCCTTTGAGCTTGAGTCCTTGGCCCATGTCACCTGCATTTGGAGTCCTTGTGAACAATGAGGTTTGAGATCCCCATTGCCTTTGCATGTTTTGCTCCTATGAGCAACACCAAAGTCTTGCCCCTCTGAACTCAGTTTCACTAGGTGTTAGAATTTGCAAGAGATGATTGACTTTTATGTCATGAGTGATATTCCCAATCGGCGTCGATTCTGTGTTGTCATGACACTAGCATTTAAGTTTAATTTAAAGCAACTGGAGGCCGCAGTGGCCAAATTGCAATAATTGTCCCTTTTCACCTTTTATCCTCAAAGACTGGAAGCCAACATCTATTGATTATGGAGTAAGGGACACCTTGAAAACACAAATGATTCAACCCCGGTGCATTACTCCTCTTCTAGTTGTGGACAAACAGTCGTCCGCAAGGCAACAATGTTCTCAAAACAATGCATAAGTACCACAAGACTACTAAGAGCATGCTAAAAATAAATCTCTCCTGTTCATTCATTTATAACTATATAACTAAACCTCCATGATTCAAACAAGTGCACTAAATATCTTAGTGGCATCCACATACATCCAAACCCGAACAACACTTTGTTTCAAACCTTTTGAGCAAAGGAATATGAGGAAAAAGTTATTTTCCGATTCTCCATCTTAAACGCACATGGGGCAGCATCCCTACAATGCCTTTCAAAGGGTTGTCCTTTGTCAAAACTAATGACACAAAAGCCAATTATGACGAGAGCCAGTGGCATAGTGAAAGGTGCTCAGTTGCTCACCATTGCAAACTTGAGGTTGTGGGTTCAACTCATATTACCGATCAAAAAAGAAAAAAAGCAAATGCTCTAGGGGATGGGCTTAACATTCCAGCTAGAGGGAGCCCCCTCTAATATTTGCACCCACTAACATGAAGTAAATGGGCTGAGGACCCAAGATAGGTTGTGCCCATCTTTACTTTTCTATCAATACTTGATCTGTGAGCATAAATTGTTCACAGCAGTTGAAGCAAGTGTGAAATGATTTTTGTGAGATTCCATAAGAATGGACCTGGAATTACCTCTTACCCCTTCTTTCTATGATCTCTGTTACAGAAACATTGTTACAGAAACATTGTTTCTGTAAGCACATCTGAACAAAGCAGCAAATCTTTCACAAAGACGCTTGTTCCCTGATCAAGTATCGAAGTGGACTTGAGTTTTTTGTTGTCATCCACATGAGACTGAATGTGTCAACAAAAGGAACCTTGAAAGCCCATAGCACAGTTGGAAGGTGCTTATTGCTGCAACCATGTGGTTGCGGGTTTGAGTCATGTGAACCAAAACAAGAAAAAAAAGAGGGCCAAGAGTCGGACATCTTCCCCTAAACTCTAGAGTGGCAAGTGAAGGCCTCTCTAATCTTCTATCTATACCTACTTATAGCATACTTAGTGAAGACAACTTGCTTCCAAAGGCCATCAGACTTCAGAGACATCACCAAATCGCCACAACCATTTCCTTAGAGTGCTTTATTCATAATATGAAGAGATCTTAGGCCTAATCCTCCTTGCTCTAACAGTTTGCAAACCTTCTGCTATTCCATTAGTTGATATATTTTCTCTTCTATTCTCCATAGAAAATTCAAGAGATCAATTGGAAACAGCACCATAACTTAGCTCCTCCTTTAGAAGCAGTCACAATAAGTTGCACTTTTAATGTTGAGAACCATTGGGGTACAAATATTTCGTTGTTGGGAGTAAATAATCGTGATATTTATGAATAGATCACACCTTATGTTTAAGATTATTTCAGACATCAATAAGACATAAAAGTGTGATGCTGGTGGTACCTGTTCATGGGCAACAAAAGTTGATCTAAAGGTTCGAGTGCTATACCAATCCCCCCCATTTATTTTTAACCTATATAGGTGTTTAGTCAGGTCCGGACTCAGGTCCCAGCCCATTATTTTAGACTAAATCGGGTCCTGCTCCGAGTTGTCCAATGGCTCAAACTAATCCTGAGCTATTTTCATCTCTCTGATTAATGACATGATTTACTTGGAAGCGGAAAAAGGGTATATCCTACCTCTGGATGTTTGTATTTTTCATTACACCAAATGCTTGTGTTGCTTGGGTTTCTGCAATCAATCACGTGAAATTACATTCTAAAATTAATATGGGTTCCAGTAGTGATTATCATCCGAGTTATTATTTGAAGTACTCTTCTATAAAGGTAAACTTTGACCAAATTTTCTTCCACATGTACTTTTTCCCCTGCTACATCGGGGACTCAATCTTGCACACTCTAACTTACACACCCATGTCCCTTACCAGCTTATCTACAGCTTGTGGAGCACATGTGATTTTTCTTTTTTTTTTTTTTGCTACAATGTTTATGATATGAGTTAGTGCGAGCGAATCTAATTGATGTTTCTTTTTAACTCTATGCCATCTTGTTGAGATGTGGAATGATTTAATCAGCAATTTTAATTTAATTATCAAGTCTGCTTTATTTATTAACTGTAATTTATGTTCATAATCTGCTGTGAATTTGGGATTATTATAATTCTGAAGTTGACAATGAATTTTGTGATACATGTTTGACATAGGTTAGTGCCTCTTATGAGCAGGCTCTTCTGGATGCCCGCAAAATCATTGAACGTGAAATGGAACGATTCAAGGTTTGTGAAAAGGAGACTAAGACAAAAGCCTTCTCCAAAGAAGGGCTAGGTCAGCAGCCTAAGACTGTAGGTTTCCCTCCATGTTCTGCTCTACATTGAAACTTGCTTTAGAACCGGCACATTGTGAAATGAAAGCTTTGTGAATCTGACTATCTTCAACACTTGCATTTTACGTTCTTATTGGTATCTCTTGTAACTGGTTTGAAATTGTTCTATGCTGTAACAGTTAGTGCGTGGTTGTAGTTTCTTTCTTTCTTCTTTCCTTTATTTTTCCCAGGATGGTATCTTTTAATGTTGTTATTACACTGGTAACTTCCCATATCTACCATACTTGTTTTGTGGCACCTTCTGTCACTGTGAACTTCGGTGATTGAACTCTCATTTTTCTCACTTCTCAATCTTGAAATTGCCAATAGAAACATAGTGCAATGTTGTGCTAGAACCAAAGAATCTTGGAGAAATCATGGGATCTTAATGCATCACAAACCTGTTCATTCCATCCAGTGGGCCCCAGTGTGTAGTGTCTTGGGTCTAATTTGTTGCCCAAGTTATGGCCTAATGATTTATTTTCTTCTGATATTATAGTTTTGCCTTGTGTGAGTGGACTTCCTCTACTCATGCGATAATCCTATTTTGCCTCACTGGATCAAAGAATTCATCAGCCATTTGATTTAGAGTAAGTATATGGTCTTGATGCATCATCAACTGTATTCGGCCTTGCGAAAGGTGGAGGATGTCGCAGAATATCTTTTATGGCCTAGAAATCAGTTAAGAAAAGAAAAAGAGAACAATAGACCTTGAAAACGATTACTACATAATTGGTAGCCATGTTTTCCTAGTTTGGAAGCTTTGGAGGCATTTTCATATATGGTAGGGTAGGCCCTGATGTCCCCAATCATGTCAGTTATTTGGATCCCCAACTCATGAGCTTTGCTTGAATGGAATTGGTGAAGTAGGATGCTAGCGATGGCTTGTCCGGAGATTCTTTGTCATAGTTTTTCGATTTGCATGGATTTTCTTCTATATCATTGTTTTAGTTGTTTTATGTGCTGGCATCTTTTAATCCGTATAGAGTTCTCATTCTCGAAGAGAAGCTAAAAGAGATTTTTTTTTTCAAAAGAGAAAAAGGAAAACAAAATGAGATTCTAAAAGAGAATGTTTAAGTTAGGAGGGCTGAGCTCTGGCATCACTTTTCCATTGCGCATTAATTTTTAAGTTTTCTATGGTTATTCATTTTAGCTGTTTTATGTGCTGCTGTATTTTTAATCTGTATTAAGTTCTAATTTGTGGAAGAGTAACTAAAACAGAAGGTTCAAACTTGGAGGGCTGAGCTATGATATCAGCTTTCAGCTGCACATCAAAATTTAAGTTTTCTATGGTTAATAATTTTATTTACCTTTCATTTTTTAAATTTTGCTTGCCAGGACCCAAAAGAGAAGGCTAAATCAGAGACAAGGGATTGGTTGAATAATGTGGTATGTAAAAGTTAGGTTTTTCTGTTAGTTATTTCTTGTGCTTGAAAATATTTCGAATCAAAACAAGTTAATATTCCTTTGGTCCATTGCTGATAGTTTCTGCCATAATGGACTGACTTGTGACACCCTCCATTTCACGCTCAATTGCAATTGAGACATCATGTGTTCTCTCACTCCTGTATCTTTATGTCCATCAGGTTATTATCTGTAGCTATAAGATTATTGCTCCTTTACATGCAGAAGTAAAAAGTATTACTGCAAGGCCAGCGTGAAATTTCAGTTCTTGAAAAGAAAAAAAAAAAAGGATTAAGGGGTCAGTGTGAGATGAAATGTACTTTTGGGGCATTGAGGCAAATGCCCTTTGGTCATAAAATCTTAGTTGGCTTTTTCCTTCATTATATAATTTTTCTATTCCATTATTTGTTTTCCTACTTGAATAATTCCTAAGTTCAACTGTGGTTGAATTCTTTCTACTTGGGCCTTGCTGTTTTTCTTTTGAATGGTCAGATTTCTTTGGTTTTTTTTGTCCTTTTTCTTCCCACATTTTATCCGGATCTCAACCTTTATCAGTGAGGTGGAGTACAAATGACAGTGCCGTCTAATTTGTTCTTTTATATCTTTGATAGGTAAGTGAGCTGGAGTCTCAGGTTGATAACTTTGAAGCTGAAATTGAAGGACTTTCTTTTAAGAAAGGAAAGACGAGGCCACCTCGATTGGTATGATGAGATAATGAGGAAATGATACTACCTTGACTGGTTGATTTTCAGTCCACGTTCTGCTGTAGGGTTGCATTTTCATATGATGGCTTCTATGTTTTGCAGACACATTTGGAGACATCTATTGTTCGGCATAAAGCTCATATCATGAAGCTTGAATTAATTTTGAGATTGCTGGATAATGATGAATTAAGTCCTGATCAGGTCAATGATGTTAGAGACTTCCTTGAAGACTATGTTGAACGCAATCAGGTTATTGGTTGCCTATTTTATACAATAATTTTTAAATTTTTTTTTTTTTTTAGTGTTCCAAATGTTAAACTCTCCTCCCAGTGTTGAAAATTGGCAGAGTTACTACATTTGTTTCAGTTTTCCTTATATTTTGTCGAGTTCTCTATCAGAATGATGCTTTTCGAATAGTTTCTACTGGTTGTTGATATTTTCTTGCCTTTTTATATATATATATGTGAAGGAGGACTTTGATGAATTTAGTGATGTTGATGAACTGTACAACACTTTGCCCCTAGACAAAGTAGAATCACTTGAAGATCTGGTAGCAATTGGCCCTCCTGCTCTTGTTAAGGTAATGCTCATTATATAGATTTTCATTGATTATTACCCTGTATTTAAAGTTCATTGAAGTCTTGAAAATTTGTTTACAGAAAGATTTTTATGTGATACTTTCTGGGTTTCATTGTTAAAGTGAAACTTCCATTACGCTTTTTTGAATAAATTTATGTAAGTTATCCTGTAACTGTTCTAATGGTTGAAATGTGACCTACAGATGGTTCTTATTGGCAAGTGTTAATGGGCCAGGAACTTATTTTTGCAAAAAGTTCTGTTGACATTATTCTGATGCAATCTAATGCATCATGCTATTGTTATTTCTCAGTTAAATTGTTACTTGAGCGAGAAGGTAATTTTATAGGAAAATCAAAGGTACAAAGGAAATAAGAGAGATGCAGCCGGAGATTAGTGTTTGTACTGATTAAAACCAGCTATTGTAAGAGAAATGGAGCATGACTGCTGTAATTCCAGGAAGCACTTGCAATTCTAACAAGATGGCACAGCCCAGTTTGGTGGACCAATGCTTACAACCAACATTCAACGATGGTCAAGGAAACTTGCCATTTTGCAGCATGTCCCACCTTGTAATAAGTTCATTTGCATTTAAACATTCAAACTCAAGTTATATGTGTGTGACTGACTTGATCAAGTTTGGGAAATTGGGTCCGACACGCTGTTATTTGTATAAGATTGATCTCTGGCTCAAGATATGCCATCATTTGGGAATTATTATATTCTAGTCAGTTGCTCTTAGGTTACCTGGGGAAGTACATATATTTCCATATAATTGTTACTAACTTTACAAGTTGAGTGAGGTTGCCTTGGGAAGTACCTTATATTTCCATATAAATGCTTTTGTGGTTATCCTTTTTAAGTCTAGGTTAAAACTAATATCTAATCTCATTTTTATCCAAAACTAATATCTAATCTCATTTTTATCCTCTATTTAGAAGTTCGAGAAAATAATAAGATATTACATTTATGGTGCTTGAATTATCATGACCGAGATCAACAATTATGTTAAAGCCATATAAAAGGATTTGAAGTGGAAATTTTTCTGGTATTACTGTTAGTTATTTCTTGAATTGTTAGTGTTTGTCGCCAAGCTGCCGAGGATGTTCATCATCTGTTTATTCATTGTGTTTGCAAAACAATTATGTGACTAGCTTTTTAATAAGCTCTCAAGGATTACTTGGGTGCTGTAATACATCTATTGGACCAATCACAATGTGGTTTTCCAAGTAGTAGAGGTAAGATTTTATGGGGCTGAACCTTTGCCGCTGTACTTTGGTTAATCTGTATGGAGAGGAATAAAAGAGTCTTCTAGGACAAGGTTGCTTTACCGGAGAAGGTTGCAACTAAACTTTAAGGCTCGTAGTCTGATTATTTTTTGGGAGATGGTCACAGAAATGTCTTTGGTGAACGTGGTCTAAACGTTGTGGCATCATTGTTAATGCCTATGGGCTGTATCATTTTTCGTCCTCTGTATTTCCGTTGTTGATTGAGATGATTGTTCATGTTCTCATGGCCTGTGAGAGGTCCTCTGTATTTCTATTGTTGATTGAGTTGATTGTTCATGTTCTCATAGCCTGTGAGAGGTCCTCTGTATTTCTATTGTTGATTGAGTTGATTGTTCATGTTCTCATTCAGATGGACCAACAGCGGGTCTGCATTGTGCACACCTTAATATTTGGGTGTGTGCGCGCGTGCGTGCACCTTGTCTTGGGGCCCCACTTGGGGAGGGGGGCCATGGGGCATGGGGGATCAAACGATCTATTGGGACCCACCCAATCATCCCAATCCCTTGATCAATGGCCCACAAATTCTCACCCTTTAAAAAAATCATAGTAGATCCAACGATTTAGTCCATTCAGATGGGTGTAAAAAGAATGGGATTGATGTAATTCGGGGTCCTCATGTGTATGTGGTTCATTTAGATGGGTGATCAGGTTGGCCTCGCTATGAGGAGTGCATGAAATTCCCCATGTGCGCTGTGTGCACTCGATAATTTCTCTATATATATATATATATTTATATATATGTGTGCACACGCGAGTGTGTGTGTGAGCATGTATGTGCATATGGGTGTGTTGTGCGTGCATGACTGCATGTGTGTGTGAGCATGCACACTAGATCGTTGGGCCCACTTAGATGATGGAAGGTCTACCAAATGGACAAGGGGAATCCAAAACATCAGCTCCATTAGATTATTCTAGCCCTTAATTATACAGCCTTATGCTTTAAGGGTGTCATAACTATAGATTTTTTTGAGATTCAATCCAACGGTGAGTGAATGCTCAATGAATGTAAAATTAGGCCTGATGCCAAATCAATTGGATGGCAAGATTATCAAAGGGGCTTTACCGATCAAAAGCGGGCCCACGTGGGACCCATAGAGCTGAACTGCACATGCAGAGTCCTCTCATAGGAGAACATTTCCCTATATGTATATATATTTCAGTCAGACTGTGGCCACAGGGGATATACCCGGTTCCCCCTGGGCTCGGAGGGATTAATCCGGCCCCAAAGGGTTGGGACACCCTCCGTTATAAAATATAAATATATATATATATATATATTTCAGTCAGCTGTTTAATCTATCATACTTAAAAGGTTGTTTGTGTGACTGATGGTGATGCTGTATTTTCTAACTAACTAGAAAAATTGACAGTTTCTTTAGCACATCAAATGCTTTGCTAATTCCATTGGCTTACAATTTGATTTTGACAGGGTGTTACTTCTGTTCCCGCTGCTGGTGCAGTTCTGGGATTGAAGACTTCTTTAGCTACTTCAGCAACTCAATTACCAGTATGTATTTTTAGTTTTAGAGCTGAGAAAAGTGATGAACTTTGAAATTGACAGTGTGGACCAAGATGTAATGAAGTATTTCACCACGGGTTCTCTAGCTTTCTTGTATTTGGAATCTCTTATTCCACATATCACGGAAAAATGAATGTGTCTAAGACACAATTTACAACCTGTTTTTAACAGTAGTTGTTACCCCTCATCTCTTTGGTCCATTGCTTTTTATCCTGTTATGATGCTTTTCAGCTGTCCTTGTTCATGGGTGTTCTTTCTTGGATAGGCCACATCCCCATCTACTGCTCAACAGGGTGCATCCATTCAGGACCAAGCTGAAGAGACAGCATCCCAGGACAGTAATTCTGATGTCATTCTAAGAACCCCACCTTCTAAGAATGGTGTTATGGGTTCTTCAGTTTCATCATCTACCACTGCGATCGGTTCAGCCACACCAGCAGGAAGTAATATAGCAACAGCTGCTGGCAACATCTCTGCACATAGTTTGGTTGGTGGGCCAACTGCTTCGGCAATCCTTTCAAGCCCTGTTCGGGTTACCATGGACAATACAACTGCTGCTGCATCTCAACCTCCTGTAAATCTTCCCAGTTCAATAAAGGAGGATGAAAATGCAACCGTCCCTAATTGTAGACCTTCTCCTGCTCTTGCAGACGTTGGACTTGCAAAGGCTATTGGTAGAGGGTCTGCGGTTGGAGGGATGTCTAGCCAATTATCTGGTATTTCATTGAGTTCTGGAAATGGAATACCAAGCGATGCAGCCCTTGGTGGAGGACCCACAGTCTCAGACATTGCAAAGCATAATATTCTAGGAGCTGATGAAAGAATTGGCAATGGTAGCCTGCAACCATTGGTCTCCCCTTTGAGCAATAGAATGCTTTTGCAGCCAGCTTCTAGGGCAAGTGATGGAACAGTTTCAACTGAATCTAGTAATGTCGGTGACAGTACTGTAATAGGTGGACGAGTTTTCTCACCTTCAGTTCCTGGAGTACAATGGAGACCTCACAACACAGGTTCATTTCCGAATACAAATGAAATGGTACGTGTCTGAGTGTCTCTGTTTCATTTATTGCATTATCAGCATTGAAGCCTTATAGGTATCTGAAGTTGGCTTTTTAGTTATACTTTGCCACATTGCAGTATACTGCATATCCACAGAAAATCTTTGAATGGTACATAATTTTCTGCTAACTTAACCTTAAATGGACATAAATAATGCATCATGAGTGATTCATTAGGCCTGGGCTTTTTTTCTTTGTTCCTGTGACTCCCTTCAAGTTTCTAGATTCAAATTCTCTTGGTGGAAAAGGGTGACCATTCTCAGGTTGGAGAGTTTGAATCTCACATTTCAAGGCCCCTAGGATAGGGCCAGAGAGCAAGGGTGATGCTTGACAAGCACTATTGGTCCATCATCAAGTGATCTTAAAATGATTACTAGGTTTGCCCTTTGAACCATCAGTAAATGCCTACAGTTCTTTCCCTTGAACAAAACCTCTTAAATGAAATTATCACAAATATAAAAAAGAAAACCAGTTTTTTCGATCAAATTTTAACTAATTTTTTCCATCAAATTTTCTGTTGAAATGGTATATAAATTTTATTGCCAAGAAAGTTATGGTGGAAAAGAACGAAGTCAATTATAATATGCTATGGACAAAATGTGGACTCTTTTAGCAAACTGGTCCACTACAAGTCCGCCTGACGGATAACTTGATTAAATGAAATCTAACAATAGCTTTGACTTCTGCACATCCAAATAAATGACATGGATAGGAGTGCCCATGCTTACCATTGTATAGTAGGAAAAAAAAGTCTCCCTCCACCATGGCACCAATAGCTCCCAATCGTACAAGTTCCCTGCATCTTACAACCATTGCATAGAGCTCATTGACATTGAAACTTGAAGCAATAATGGGACCTGAAAAAGTCCAAAGAGTAAATTGATCACGGTTCCAACTTCCACATAATACCCGCAAATCCAGGCTTTGAAGTTTCCAATATATGATTACCATCAAAGTTGAGCTTTAACAAACCTGAAGGACTCCAGAACACGTAAGGTTCTTATTGGTATAAAACATGTAGATATAAGAATATCCAATTTAGAGAAAAGCTTACGAAATGGAGTGAAAAATCAGAAAAATCAGTTTAAGTATAGATCTGGTGAAAAAGAACTGTGCATGGCAGAGAGGAAAATCCAAAAACGATTAAGCATCGTCAGAACTCTCTGAAGAATCCACTCCTACCTTTCAACTAACCAACTTCAAGACTCTCAAACTGTCTTTTAGATTCAGAAAAGAAGAAAAGGGTGATCCGAAATGTTTGCTTTTTGCACAGATTGTACTCTTATAGTCTTATTCTCTGACTTGAGATTGTGAATGAAATTTGTGGGTAGTTAGACTTAACAAGAGTTCAGTGTTTGTTTGCAACCCAGAAATTTGAAATAAACTAACAGATCAGTCTCTTGCAATTCTCTAAAATTTGTTACTAAAACAATCCAAGCTTTCTAACCAACATCCCCAATAATCAGATGCTTTTACAACCTCACATCTTTCTAGATGATGCCCAAGATATAGCCCATCACCCAGTTATCTTTACCATCCCTTCTACTGAGTCACCAGATAGGAACTTTCTACTGTTAATACTTTGCTAAATTGTCCATAGAACACCAGCTAGTAACAGATCCTAGATAAATCTCCTTGCTTAGTCTGATAAGAACGAATGTTATAATCTACACAACAACACAAAACACAAAACGAAGAAACTACATAGAAGAAGAGCCACTAGAATTCAAACCAACACCCAATTCTTAGCCAACTAATCAGCATCCTTATTAGCAGATTAAAGAACATGCCGAAGACCATCTTCATAGAGGAAATGGTGTTTTATTTCATTGAGAGATGATATTGGAAGTTCCAAGGACCTTCACTTGAATTCAAGTAAGCATTAGATGAGTCGCTTTCTACAATTGAGAGCTTATGAAAAGAAGACGCATACAACCTCAAAGCTTCTAGGATAGTCAAAACGTTAGCTTCATTCAAATTCCTAACTCCAATGGATTTAGGAAAGGTAAGCAAAACTTGACATTCATGATTCTGAAGAACTCCACCTATGCCGGCTGGGTCTGGCTTGCGTCTTGCCGCACTGTCCGTATTGAACTTCAACCACCCCATAGGTGGAGGAGACATCTTTTTTTTTTTCTTTTTTTCTTTTTTTAATTTCTTTTTCCTTTTTACTTCGAAAGGACCAGAAGCCAAACATGCCTCCCAGTTGTGAAGAATGCTACTAAGTTGTTATTCTGACATGCTTTCTTTAACATCGCCCATTTTGAAATGACGCCACCACTTCTCTGAAAATCCTGTCATACCTTTCTTTCCAAATAGTCCAAATGATAGTATAGGGACACCAATCGACACCCATGAAATGGACCCTTCACCCAAGAAAAACCGTATCACATGAAGAATTCAGAATGCACCATGCCAAACCACAAGTTGACAGAAAATAATTCCAAATGCCATAGGAAAAATCAAACTGAAGAAACAATTGATTAATCGACTTTTTCCACACATAAGCATGAGTCTAAGATAGCTTTGGAAGGGATGCTCCTTCTAAGATCATCCACGATAGACACCTTTTCAGCCATTGCCAACCAGTGAAAAAGTAACATATAAGTGGTTGGGCAAAGCCAAATGCAAGAGGAAGAATGGTAAGCGCCTGAAGAAGGATCTAATGACAATGACTAGAAAGAATTTTTGCAAAACAGTCCTGCATGATTTGGCTTCCAAATACGAATATTCGCTTCTTCTTGTAAATAAAAGCCTTGGCCAACAAATCCAACAGTCTCTTCTGATTGATGCAAAACTTCTCTGACCGACACTTCCCAAGAAACACTATTACCCACCACCACATAACACACTTTAACAGACACTTCTTTATTTAAAATGACTCTGAATAGTCTTGGAAATAACCAGAACAAAGGTCCCTCTCCCACCCACCGTGTTAAAGTATCTCAAACAGAAGACCAAGTCGCAGATTTTCTTAGGAAAGGTTCTTACGAAAGGGGTTTCTAAGAAGCAGCTATCTGATGTTTTTTCGAGCCAAGCATGTTGCATATTTATGCACCACCACGAGGGGAAATACATGCAAGGACTGTTCTGTAATTTACTTTTTACTGTTGTTTTGTAATTTTATGGAGCCCTGTGTTGGACAGCCAGCGCTAAGTTTGGAGTTTTTGGCTCTATCTCTATTCTTCTCCGACATTTTTTCCCTCTCCTTCATTTATTCTTGTCCTTTTCTCTTAAGAGAGTTGATTTAAAAGCTTCAAGTGAAGGAGAGTATTCAAACACTGAACTCTCCTACAAAGTCATTAATGCCAGGAGAAAGCTAACCATCTTCCCCATGTAAAGGTAAATAGCCAATTGTTTGAAACACATCATGTAGTTCTCATGATGATTGCATGGTTCTGTGGATCCCAGTTCCCTGAGGATTGATGGAGGCCAACATTGTTTAATAGCATTTTGCTATTGGAAAAGGAAGAAAGCAAACACTTGGTTCGAAAAACCTTTGCTTTAACAAGGAGGAGATAGAAAAAACTGTTCTCTTTCATGGTCAAGAAGGATCCTGGCTCCGTCTGTTTCACCATGATGTTCTTCCAAAAGGAACTGGGCTTGAGTTGAAGATGATATAACTAAGGTTTTGAGTTTATTCTTTAATGGAGTTTTAACAAGCAAAGGTATGATATGTTTATACTTTGTTCCGTAAAGTTCAAGGGTCAGTGGAGGTGAGGAATTGTAAATTAGCTTGGTTTCAAGCATGTAGCCTCACCTATAGATTGAAAGAGGAAATGAAGTTAATAGCTTCACGAGTAGTTAATTTTTAATAATTGCTGTCAGATTCTTGGTGGCATCTTGATTTATAATGGTGAATTAATGAATTACAGCAAAAGAGGTCCCAGTTGTAATTTAATAATTAATGTGAAGAAGGCCTATGATCAGCTTAACTGTTATTTGGGGGAACTTATCCTTACATGTATGTTCAGCTTCCTTTTCAGTCTTGTTAAATTTCTCCCTGGTGGGTTATTTTGAAGTCAGCAGCCTAAGGCAAGGCGATCCCACCATCATCATCGTGATCGGCATCGAAGCCTTTTCCCATCTATCTGGGATCAAAATTGTTAGTTCTACTTCTACACTTATCCTTTCCTTGGGCTAAGTTCTGTCAGCCCACAACTTAAAATGTTGCTTCCAAGTAAAAACTTTTCTAACATCTACTTAGTTGAAAAGGTGCCACTTTATCCCAAACTCAGAAATCTGCACTAACCTGTAAAGATAAAAGATAGAGAAAACGAAAGTTGTATGAGGTATGACCTATTACTTGGCTCATATATGGCTAAAAAAACCTTAAACTATAAATAAATCTAGGAATTTAATTGGTCTTGATTGCAGTGCTTTATTTCTAATAACTTAAATGAAATCGGTGTTTTACATTTGAAGATACAAAACAGAAAGAATGTATCTAAGGCAAATGCAGGCGACTGAAAATAACTTGTGCAACTCTTCTGTAAAGCTATTTCATCATGGTCCCTTCTATGTTAGAACAACTTTCGCCAGTCAAAGACTCGAAGGTCAAAACCCTTTCAAGTTTTGGGTTTGATAATCCTCTTGTTAGTACAAGGGGGCCACGTATGCCCTAAGTAGCTGTTGGAAATGTGGGAAAGCCAGAAAACTGAGTTTCGTCTTCTTTGATCAGTAAAGGAAATTTATTGGAAATGAACAATCATATTACAAAGACCACCAACAAGAGAACAACAGGGCCTAAGGAGATAAACCCAGGCTAAAACTGAGTTTCCCTAGCCACCCTAGCCACACCTTGTTTGGCTAGGGAATACGCCTAACTGTTAGCGAACCTGACAACATGACAGCATTCTACCTGAATAAGAGAGGACAAGACCATATATTCATTAAAACAAAATTTAAGCTTTCACAGCCTTGTCTTGCCTTTAGAAACACATGAGATGACATTAGACGAGTCACTTTCCACTATCAGCCTGCAATGACAAAACTCAGAAAAAAACCGCAATGCTTCCAAAATTGCCAAAACCTCTGCTTTGTTTGGATCTCCAACACCCACAGATTTGGAGAACATAAGTAAAACTTCTCCCCTTCAATTACGAAGGACTCCCTCAATACCAGCAGGCTCTGCTTACCTCACAAATCATCTTCTTCTTGTCAACTACCAATTGTGAGTCCAACCTTTTAGTGCATCATTCCAGTGCCAGTTAATTCTTTATATATGTACCATATTGTCCTTAGAAAATATTCACCCATTCAATAATTAATATCATTTAGGGTCAGTTTCGTGGAAGAACTGAGATTGCACCCGACCAGAGGGAGAAGTTTTTGCAGCGGCTCCAACAAGTGCAGCAAGGTCATAGTACCCTTCTTGGTGTGCCACATCTAGCAGGGGCAAATCACAAGCAGTTCGCCACTCAACCGCAGAGTTCACTGTTACAGCAGGTCTTTTTTTCCTTGGATTCTGCTTATGTAATCAAAATCTTTCCATCTTGATATGCAGAGTGAAATTTATTTTGCAATAGTGGAGTTTGCCTTTTCTGCTGTTTTATGATGCATTAATCCTTTTTATTGTCATATTTACATCCAAATTATTATGCTATTGCATCCAAATTATTGTGCTATCTAATGATTTCAATTGATTGTACCCATAAATCTTCAGTATATGGTCCATATTCAAGGTTTATAGTGCCTTATATAATATAAGATAGTCCATGCTTTCTCACGGTAGATTGTGATATGTGATGGAAGCTTCTGTGCTTTCTACCTGTGTGTGCGTTTAATTATTATCACTTTCTAGTTTAAAACATAGAAGATCATATCCTTTGTTATGGAAATAACTTTAGATTAGATGTCCGAGGTTAAGTACTTAATGCGCATACATGTTTGTACTTTAACCTACTGAGTGATAATTGTGTCCCTTGGTACATATTCTCCTTGATGCATATTCATATGAATGATGTTGCTCCACATTCTAGCAGAACTTCAGCCTATATTGGAGTTGATGTGGGAGCATGAGCATGAGCCTCCAAGAATGAGACTAATTTAGTATAGAAGGGGCCTCCTAGAGCCTTCTTCTGTGACATCCAGATATTGTTTCTAATGATATTGCTTTCTTTTGGTCTTGGTTCAGAATAAACCTTTTAAAATGGAAATGAAATTGGTTGTGTTGGTGGAAAGATTGTTGGATCTCTTATGTACTGCTAAGTTATTATGTTTGAAATCTCAGTACTCAGAGAGGAGCTAGTTCCATTGATCACCCATTTCAACTATTTACTTTAGGCTTTAGTGATGCATGCAAAAGACACTGCTGTGCCAATAGAATCTAAACAAGTGAATAAAGGAAAGAGAACTTTACTAGTAATTGGATTAGTACCCCTAACAACAGTCTTCTTTTCCTTGGAGATTGGCGGATTGGGTTGAGGAGGTTCAGGATGTCTCAAGTCAAGTGGGTGCTTTATTGTATCACATTTTGAGGGAGGCAAATTCTGTGGCGTATAATCTTGCTAAGGCGGGAGTTTTTCATTCTAATGCAATTTTTTATGTTTAATTTCTGTTTTTTTTTTTTTTTTTTTTTTTTTTTTTTTTTGTGTGTGTGTGTGTGTAGCTTTGTGTCTGTTTTGCACTTTTGGGAGCAATAGAATTTACTGTTATAAAAAAATGAAACACCTTAATCTAATGAAATGACGTTCACTAAAGTGCAACTCCCAAGTCCTATGTATCTAATTGCAACTGCATCACCAATGCTTCATTTATCTTATGCTAGGTGTTGCATTATATAATGTCATATGCATTTGCCATGATACCCAAATTATCTTTTTCAAGAACATACTTTGCAACCATTGTATTGGAGAAAGTGGTCCAGTTTGTTAATAACATTTGTGTCTTTATCCAGCACTTTGATTATTCTACTATGGCTTGTTTCTTTGTGACTGAGGGATGTATTCGATCAGTTTTTGGCTTTTCCCCACCAGTGGAGCTTGGTTACTTTAGGCATGTTGTTATTGCTGTATTTATCTTCAGCCTTGCTCTTACTATTGTCAAGAAGGGATTTTGGGGGGGAGTGTTATGTGTTGTACTGTTTGCGTGTTCACGACTGTCCTTTTTAACTTTCTTGTTTTTATTCTTCTGGTATATTTTTTCACTATTTCTGATCTAACATTTTTGTCCACTGTAGTTCAACTCTCAAAGTTCACCCGTGTCACCCCAAGTTGGACTTGGTCCTGGAGTTCAGTCACCGGCTGGTGCTACTGCCACATCTTCCTCTCTACAAATTACTATGCATCAGCAATCCGGTCAGTTGTCAGTAGGGCCAAAGGATAGAGGTACCTCAATATGGACTCACAAATCTTCATGCCTACTAATCTATATTTGGGTTTTTTACTTGACTTAGAATCTACCTATTGTTGAAATCTCTACATGTGAAAATTTTCTTTATTATTTTTGTAATCCAGATGCTGCCCATGTAAAATTAGAAGACCAGCAGCAACATCAAAATCCATCTGATGATTTAAAAACAGAACCAGCGACAAACTCTGGACTCAGCAAGAACCTCATGAATGAGGATGATTTGAAATTTTCATATGCAGCAGACACACCTGTATGTTGATTGCCTTTTGATTTGTGTTCTATTTAATAGACGTTAAATTTAAATTTTTTTGGCTTAGGAGTCGGGATAGATCGGAATGGGTAAATAGAATTTATGTAGCCGACCCCAACGTAGTTGGGACAAGGCTTTGATGATGATGATGAAGTTTAAAATTTTCTGCTCAACTTATTAAGCTTCATAATGACCTTACGGGATTGGAATAATGGCATACATTATCATCACCAGTTGATTTGGAGTGGCCCACATCTACTGATGAGGTCCAGAAAGATCTTGGAGATTGTGTAGCCGTCTAAGCACTGCTCTACTTGGAGGAACTTGATTGGGCACAATACATGGCGTGAGAACCCATTTGTGTAAGGTTCTCAGACCCATTAAAGGTTGCGGACTGACAAAACATCCTTATTTGGGAATCCAAAATCCCTGAGTTAATGTGCAGTTCCATGATCGGGACCTTACAGCAGTCTGCAGGGCTGTTGGATCCATCAGCAGCCCAAACCAGGCCTTGCCAGGTTCACAACAGCCCTATCTTTGGTCCAATTTGGGCCCAAACTGAAAGCCAAGTGCACCTGGCGTTTGTGACCCTTGTAGTATACGAGAACAGGCCGGAAACCCTGTTCGTCCAGCCCCTTATGGCCAGTCGAACAGCCCATAGGCTGTGCACAGTGAGCACATGTGCAACCTGCTCTATCTTTCTTTCTTCTTTCGTTATATTTCTTTTTCTAGGCATGCTAATGGCTAGGACATAATTTTTTAGTTGGTTAAGATTGTTTTATTTAAAAGATTATTATTGGTATTATTAATGAGAAAGAAACAACCAGCAGACTGTTTTTCAGTGTGTTTTGGATATTTGTAGAAAATCAGGCCCGTAGGGACCTATACATTTGAAGAAGCTTCGGGTTTGAGTTCCAAATTCTTCCTTCATGAACTGAATGTTCCAAGTTCCCTCCCCCTTTTCTTGCTGCTTTTTCTTGGAATTTCCATGACTAGCTGCTGTCACAGTAGTCCCTTGGAGTTGCAGCCCCTGTTTTCAAGCATCTGGGACTGAATCACGAAAGCCTTATCTATTTGGAGTCTGCTTTGTGAGCCCAAGCATTCCTCCTTTCGAATTTTTTTCATGCTTTCATTGAATTCTATCTTCCTTGTTACTCCAGACATCTATCTGTCCATACACATTATAGCTTGCTGTCTCAATGATCGTATTCAACTCAAGGACTTGTCTAAACAAGTTTATTTAGTTTTTTGAAAATGTAAAAATAAAAAAAATTATGAATAAATATTAAATATAATCAGTGAATGTAAAAAAAAAGTAATTTTGAGGAACTATAAATATTATTAATCATCAATCACATTAGATCAATCTTTGATGACAGTATCTTCTACTTTGAAAAAAAAAAATCACATTAAACTTCATTGTGAAAGGGCAAGAGTCATCTAAAGCCAAAGTAAAATAAGTTAATATTGTTTCTAAAAATAAAGTTATGCTTATTAGGTGTGGACGAAGTAACTGTCCTTTCTGGAACAAGTCAATATTCATAGAGGAAGTTGCCAGGAAACTTGAAGGAAGAGTGATTGCCTAGGTGCTTTCCAAAAAGCAATTTAAGGGTGCGCAAGCCTTAAATAATTAGCGTTCTTTCTCTTATTCATTCTCAACAGATAGTGTTGTTACGTAGTTTCATATTTTATTGATCCCATCATCTCTGGGAGTATGAAGCTTTATTGTTTGGAACTTTGATAATGTTGGAAAGACTGACATGGTATTGATCCTCCAAATTAGATCAAGGGGTGTGGCTTTTCATTATGTATCGTTTGTAGTATTCATTCTGTTCTTTTTGCGGTTTCTTTTTAATGAAGTGATCCATTATTTGGAGAGGTCTCTGATGCAGACCCAGAGCTGCAAATTAGGAATGCAGCGAGAGCATTCTTGTTATATGTATTGGGCTGCACACTGTTCACTGACAAGTCCAGCACCAGGGTCTCAGTCACTTATCAGAGGTTGTTAATGGACTTGGATGCGGTGCATACATGTGCCTGTGGTGATGCTGCCTTGGCATATCTGTATAGACAGTTGGGACTTGCTACCTGGGTTGGCGTCAAGCAGATAGCTAGGTATTTGACCCTACTGGAGGCCTGGATATATTATCTAAAAGAAAAAGAATGATGGTAGTGTCTATCGGGACTTAAGCCAGGTTAGGAGAAGTAATTAAAGATTGTGATGGGGCTTAAACTAGGTGTAATGTAGGCCCATTACATGGGTCATATTCGATTGAAGTGGAAGTCGTGGCTTTTTTTTTGCGGGTGCAGGGAGCTTTTGCAACTAGGTGTCTTTGGTGCAACTGTTGAGGGCAACTCATGCTGTGCATTCTAATGTGCTTATAGTGGGTGGTTAACTTTGGAAGCTTGCTGACCCATTAAGAAAAATTGAAGCTATAGATTTTGAGAATTGAGATCCATTTTCATTTTTCTCATGCCTTGCAAGATGCTTATCATGAAGTTGATGGAATAACCAAAAATAGGGTGGTTGAGATGCTTTGTTGTATGAATTTGATTGTCTTCCATTTAATAGCCATTGCTGATTTTAAAAGAAATATAAGCAAACTTAGCTGAGACTTATAATATAGTGAACCTAACTCAGCCAAGTCAAGTTGGTAAGCATATGAATTGTTTGGGTTTTGCGCACCTTCCAGTCAAAAGTTTGACTTGGCTTGTATAGCTGCTGAGTTGAACCTGAGCTTGCAAGGTACAATAAATATTACAGCGGCATGCACTCTGCCACCTCTGCATTTCTTCGCTGTACGTTATCTGACGTATTCCCGATTATAAAAATTGGTCTATATAATGTGCCCAAACGAAT
Source organism: Persea americana (assembly GCA_029852735.1). Lineage (NCBI taxonomy): Eukaryota > Viridiplantae > Streptophyta > Magnoliopsida > Laurales > Lauraceae > Persea > Persea americana. The sequence goes on from CM056809.1 coordinate 72,520,425, forward strand.
GTATGGAGATTGATTTGGAAAACCGAACAAAATGCATGAACTTAAACTGGATCTACAAAGAAGTCTGCCCACACAGAGAAAGGTAGATCTCTTACCTCAATTCGCTAATCCACTACTTGTACAGTTTTTAATCCTTGGGAGACACTCTCTCATACCAATGGAGAAGGGGAAAAGGTGCAGTTTGTGCAACGCTTTATTGAATAAAAGAAATCAACAAACCAAGATAGTGCTTCCTTCGAAAACATCATAATCTATAGATTTAATCCTAGCTATCCATCTAATCCTAGCTAACTAAGAAACACATTAATTAAATAGTTACTCAACCCCAGAAATTGCTTAAAGTAGATAAAAAAAAAAAAGACAAAAAAGAAAGTTTGTTGGGTTGGAATTTGGAAACCCCTTCGACGTCCACTTTAGAGAGTTTTTCTCTCTCTTGTCTCTTCGAAACCGCTTTCCCTTCACTTGCTCCTTCACATACAAAATCTCAACCTGTTTGAGCCTCTTTGTTTCCTTTCAAAACAATTGCACTTCTAATGGGATTAGATGTGTCCCGACGTTCATTAGTGGGATTGGTCCTACTTCATTGAGCACAAGATTCTTATCTCCCACTCATGGAACTTGTATGGTCTTGTATCTTGCTACACCCTATGGTCAATCCATCATCATTAGGACTCAATTAATTTTCCTTTGGGCCCACATTTAATTTAGAGATTATTGGACTCAGTTTAGTCCTATTAAAATTCAGATTTGAGCCCTTATATTTGATTGGGCCCCGATTTAAATGGATTAAATATCCATTGGACTTATCAAATTGATCCAAATAAATTAAGGCTCAAACCAACACAGGATCCATGAATTTTGGATCTTCTGTTTCTGCATCAAATTCCCAACAATTCAACTCTACGTGTCATCGTACGAAGATTATTTTATTTTATTTTATTATATTATTATTATTATTTTTTAATATAGCTAGCTTGTCTTTGTTCCCTTTTCATTTGTCAGGTTTTTGGTGTTTTCATGCCACCTATTTTATCCTGTGGCCTCTCTTAGATATCGGTTTTAGTCATTATGTGGTATATTCAATTTTATTAAACCATCCTACTCTCTGATCCATTAAAGTTGCATTCATCTATTTAGTTCTTTTGCTCTACTCTTTAGAAAGCCATTTGGCCCAGGGGAAGTTCTGGTCTACTATTTACTCTTTTTCTTGTCTTGAATAATTGGCACTCATCGTCTGTAAACTACATAGGCAACTTCATCTTTCTTTCTTTTTTTGGTGGCTTCCTGTGATGACCTAAGGCTATCGGGGTTCAAGGGTGCTGATGCAGGACAGACCATAGTTACCTAGTTTGCAATTCGATTAATCCGCAATTGAGTTCACAATTCGCAATTCGAGGCTTAGATTGATCAGGAAATTCGATAGAGTTGGTTCATTTGATTCGCTTTTAATTCGTCAAATCTGAAGTTCGAGTTTGCGAAGTTTGATGGACTAATTCATTTGTTTCCATAGTTTTAAGTGCATCACTAAAGCCCACATCTAAATCCCAAGCCGCTTATGATCATTGTTCTTTACATTTACACTAGGAGAAGTTTTTCCTCAATAGAGTTGGGCCAACAATAATATTAATTACATGTAAAACATGGTTACAATAAAAATCACAAGTAAAATTCCATGATTTACTGATGATCAATCTTAAGGTGGGGCTAACTCCTATTACAGTTAGATATGGATTAGCACAATACATAGAGCACAATGCTTTTGAGTGGCTGTATTTTTTTTATTCTCACCATTTAGAGAACTATGAGAGAGTTGTTCGATAATAGTTCATGAATCGAACTGCGAATAGTTCGAAAATAACTATTCAGAGTTCGAAACCCTTTTGATCGAACTAGGTAATTATGGGACAGACCCTTGGGCCCAGTGGCTGGTTGACCCATGGGGACGATGTGTCTGTCCTGCATCTGGAGCTGAGACAAGATGAACCCTGTACCTCCCATATGGAGGAGGGTATGTCCAATCAGCACAACCTTGTCTTGGTTCCCTCCAACAGTATGTTCCTAATTTAAGTCAAATAAATATTTGCCATCACTGGCATTTTGTAGAAATTGTTGCTTGTCATTGTTCATATGTGTCTATGGCCTTTCTCCAGTATTGAAACACCATGCTCAACCATCAAGGTAACAAGAAGTGGACCTGCGGATGTTATTCCATAAAAATGATGCATTCACTTTGCTTGGGAAGTCAGAATTTCTGTGTAACAGTAAAACTGAAAAGCCTAGTCACCATACTTTTAACTCTTTCAAATGCTGTCGCTCTTATCTGACCTCAAGTTTATGGATTATTTCATAAGCCTAATGGGCCTCCACCTGGATCACTTCGACCCTTGTTAGCTTGTTTGAATTCTCAATCTCAGTGTAAGATAGGTGCTGTACTTTTCTCTCTTTTTTTCGCTATCATGCTGGCACTATTCTTTTTACCACTTACTACCATCTCTTTGTTATTTTCTGTAGAACTGCAGATTGTTTAACTTCTTGTGTTTGCATAGAGTACTAAAATCCTACTGCCTTATGTTCCTTTCCTGGTGACATGATCTCTTTTTCTCTCTCTTCTACATCTTTTGGTGTGTTTTTGTGTGTCACGTCGACTTTCCAACAATTCAAGTTTCTGTAAGTTTGGAGTGATCTTCAAATAATTATATGCAATAGAATGACTTAGATGGGATGAGGCTAAGATGATGATGATTAACTACTGAAGAATGACCTTAGGATCCATCATTTACGTTGTGTAGAACTTGTTCTTGTCTATACAGTCTGGAGGGTCTGGCCCTTTAACAGAAGCTGTTCATGAACCTAGAGATGTCGATCTCTCTCCCAGACAACCTTTACAGTCAAACCAATCATCAGCAGGCCTTGGTGTCATTGGTCGTAGAAGTGTCTCTGACCTTGGGGCCATTGGCGACAATCTTAGTGCGTCGACTGCAAATTCTGGAGCGATCCAGGAGCAGTTATATAATTTGCAGATGTTGGAGGCGGCCTTCTGTAAACTTCCTCAACCTAAAGACTCGGAACGTACAAAGCACTACATACCAGTATGTGAATGTTTCTTTCTTAACCTTTTTTCCCAACTGTAAGATCACCAGTTTTTATATATCTGCTTACCAGTGAACAAGTCCTCTACATTTTGTTTTTAATTTGCAGAGGCACCCTGTAAAAACTCCTCCAAGTTTCCCTCAAGTACCAGCTCCTGTTGTTGACAATCCTGCATTCTGGGAAAGATTAAGTCTTGAGCCTTTGGGCACTGATACTTTGTTCTTTGCATTTTACTATCAACCGGTAAACTTCTTAATGTTTCGTTATTTTCATTGTCTTCTAGGTTGCTTTTAGATGGTGTAACAACACAAATCCTCATAATTCTTTTGTTCGGATATTGTGAGACCCTTTATGTCATTTCACTTTCCTTCTGTAAAATGAGATTTTGGGTATTTGCATGTAAAAGTTTTGCAAGTTATCATATATGTGTGTATATATATATATATGTATGTATATATATAGCTCCTATGAGAGTTACTCTCACGGTACTGTGAGAGTAAGGGTGGGGGCCCTCACATTTAGGATGGGAGGGCCCTTACCCCATACTCTCACAAGAGCATCTCCTTATATATATATATATATCTTAGATATCCTAATGGGCCCACCATCTGAAGAAAAGAAATATAGAAACTTCTTTGGTGGTTACTCTATCCAAACACATCCAAAATGTATTTTCCTTGATGCTGCTGTACTGTAAGCTGCTTAAGTTGGATATAATCTTGCAGAACACTTACCAGCAATATTTAGCTGCAAGAGAATTGAAGAAGCAGTCTTGGAGATACCACCGCAAATACAGCACATGGTTCCAACGGCATGAGGAGCCGAAAGTCACAACAGATGAATATGAGCAGGGGACATATGTTTACTTTGATTTCCACGTTGCTAATGATGACTCACAGAATGGGTGGTATGTTGACATGAATTTTGTTATGCCAAATATTTGTGCAAGATATGTGTAGGCAGATTTGCATTTATATTTTTGCATGGTAGGCATGGGTGGTTTATATGATGTGAGGCCATTTGCTGGATCATTCAGTTTTCTGTTGATCCACATTTTTTGGCTGAGCCAACTGCTGCTGTTAGCTTTCCAGTAGTGCACAAATGTGATGCAGCTATGCTATTGAATTAGTAGGTCCTGAGTGTCAAAATTGGCATGCTTCTTGATGACTGATTCACGTACATAAGGGGCCATTGTGTTATTTTCATTACCTTCAAATATGAAAATCCCTGCTTCAGGTCTGGAGTATCAAGTCAATTGTAACATTTAATGTGTGGCCTGTCCTTTCAAAAAAAATAAAAATAAAAATAATGTGTGGCCTGCGAGTAGACAGCTAAAAAGGAATACAATAATGCTACCGATCACAGATAAATACATACTGATGACTATGATCTTCCAATCTGCTACAGTTTTGTAGCAATCCCCATCCACGTTCAGGCATCATAGAATTGGTGCATCATGAATATGTACATTTTCTGATGCCAAGGTATAAAATGATATGTTAAGTTTCATGGCTTCACCTTGTATATTTTTCTTCTGATCTGCAGGTGCCAGAGGATCAAGACCGAATTCACATTTGAGTACCTTTACCTTGAAGATGAGCTCGTTGTGTAGATGTATAGGACTATTGACCTGATGTAACCAGCATTTCACTTTGGTATGTTTTGACCCGTCACTGCTCTCTGTTCTTTTATTAAATTTATATTGGTTTAAAGCATTGTAACGCTGAATTTTGACATGTTCCCGCACTTCCAAACCAACCCTTACACTTTGGTATGTTTTGACGCATCCCTCCCTCCCTCTTCTCCTCCTCTTCTTCCTCTTCTTTTCAATAGGTGATTCAGTAGACGCAGTTGATACAGGTGAGCAGAACTGCATTGGGACTTGGGGGCCCACTTATTATAAGCACTAACTGTTTGTCAAAACCACACTTCCTGCATTGTGGGTTGCCCTAGCTTTACTTGTATTCAATTTATATTCTTGCCCTAGCTTTACTTGTATTCAATTTATATTCTTGCCCTAGCTTTACTTGTATTCAATTTATATTCTTGCCCTAGCTTTACTTGTATTCAATTTATCACTACCGGTTTGAAGTTATCTTTGAAGATATGAATTCGATCTTAATAAAGCTTGAGCTTTTAGCCTTAAGGACGGACCTTCAGGAAGCACAGCATCTGAACATTCAGAATCTTCTGGTGAAGGGTGATTCCTTCTGTGTTATTGGGTGGGCTTCGAGGAGGCTTCGAGGAGGTCTAGCCCACCATGGAGGCTTGTAGACATTGTAGAGGAAATTTGGGATCTAGCCAATGTTATCTCTGCTTCCTTCTCTCATGTAAAGAGGCAAGCGAATGATGCGGCAGATATTCTAGCTAAGGATGGTGTCAACAGACAGCAACTGGAATTCATCCACCTTTCAGATTAGCGTTGTTGTTGATCTCTTTAATTTTTTGTACTGCTGCTGAGTTTTTTAGGCTTTTCCTTTTTTGAGTGGTTCTTGTTTTTTTGGGGTCTTGGGCCTTGCTTGTTGGTAGAATTCTGTTGTATTGCTAAGCCTTTTCTTTTTTAATACAAGTTACCATTAAAAAAAAAAGAATGATATGAATTCAATCCAACAGTGAAATTCATTGCAATAGTGATGCAGCGCGCGGGTAGGGAGGTGGAGACGGATTTGGGTTTGGTTGATGGATTAGGGGTTTTTGGGATTTGGGGGAGTCGGGGTGTGGGCTCGAGGGTTTGGTGTTGCTGATGAGTTCTGAGGGTTGGGTTTGGAAAGGATTCTGATGGTGGGATTGAGAAGAAGATAAATGTTGGAACTGATGATGGGGTTGGTCAGTTGGGTTTTGAGGATGACATCCGAATTGTGGGTTTCTATGAACAATGGGGTTGGGTTGGGTTGGGTTGGGTTGTGTGGTGGGCAAGTTTTGGTTAGGGTTTAGATAAAGGAACGGATGATGGATGGTTGGACAATGATGATGGTGGACTGAAAGAAAATAAAAAAAGGGATAAGATACCGGTTTACCTCAATCGGAGATCTAAGCGACGGATCTTCACTCTGATACCAATTGATGCAGCGTAGCTAGGGGAAGAGTATCCAATTGACTACTCTCCAAGACAAAGCTTAGGGATATGGATCCATGGGATCCGAAGTCCAAATCATGTTGGTCTCACACCTGGCACCACAAACAAACTGTAACGCCCCGGAATATGGAGCTAATTATACCCTAATTCTTAAATAGACTCGTACCCTAATTCTAATTTAGAAACAGTTCTAACTAAAATAAAAATCAAAAGCAAATAAGATTCTATACTCTTAAAACTTTCTAAATATTCTCAAGTTCATCCCTAAAATTCTGCTATTAGTAGGAAATAAAAATAAGACTGAACGTTGCATGATTTTGATGTCTCCTTTAGCCTTAATGGACTTGTGCCCTTGGCTGAAACTTTTGGGTTTGTGGCTGGGCCCATTAGGCTGGCAGACCTTGGGTTTTGCCTGCGTCAAATAGTTATACCTGTTAATAAGGCCCAAGGCCCAAGGCCCATGAGAAGATCCATCACATATATCTCACGTGGATTGATTGGGTTCTTTAGTAATACAACTGTACTTATTCTTTAATTAGTTAGTTTCCTTCTTAACTTATAATTGATGTAATTAGTTTCCTTTCTAATTTAGAACCTTGATTGAAGGCATGTAAATACCTATAAATTGAGGGTTGATCTCCAAAGGAGAGACACACAATAATAGAATACAATTCATAAACTTCTTGTCAGTCATACGATCTTGAATTTGTCATGGTATCAGAGCAAGGCTTAAGGCAGTCTTGATCTTAGACATCTTCCATAGCATCAAGGGATTAAGGATAGAGAGAATAAGTCTCTCGTGCAACAAAAATAGATCCAGGATTTTTCTCCATCGTTGATCATCCCTGATCACCGCAGATCATCTCAGATCCGTCGTGGCCCACTTCAGATTATCATCAACTCATCTGCAGAAACAGCCCAATCTGGTTGTAGGGATTTATCAGGAATTCTAGTGATTTTTCCATATTTTCTCTCTCATTAGAGGTAGGTCATCTTCTATTTTTAGGGTTTTTTCAATTTTATCCACGAGATTCAATCTCAGCCGTCCAGAATCTCTGATCTTGATCTGTTTTGAGGAGCACTTCTTCCATCAGTTGCGGAAATTGGCCCTCCTATCATCCCTTGGCTCTGATCTGTCCATAGATGGAATAAAGAAGCGCCTATAGGTACTCCCCCTCTTGATTCTCCTCCGGCATCGAGTCCACCTCCGGCACTTGGTCGTTCTAACCATCCTTCATTGCGCCGCTCCACTCGCATATCCGTTCCGCCAAACCGCTATGGGTTCTCTCATACTTCCTTAATGGCCACTTTGTCTTCCTCTTCCATCCCACAATCCTACTCTCAGGCTGTGCAGCATCAATGTTGGAAACAGGCTATGCAAGAAGAATTGGAGTCCTTAGACCAGAATCACACATGGGATGTTGTCCAGTCTCCTGTGGGTGTCAAACCTATAGGCTGTAAGTTGATTTTTTCTCTCAAGTTAAAATCAGATGGTACATTGGATCGATATAAGGCGCGTCTCGTTGCCCTTGGAAATCGATAGGAATATGGCATCGATTGTGATGAAACTTTTGCTCCCATCGCCAAAATGACCACCGTTCGCTTAATTCTTGCCGTTGTTGCATCTTAGTATTGGCCACTATATCATATGGATGTCAAAAATGCGTTTCTTCATGGAGATCTCAAAGAAAACGTTTATATGCATCTGCCACAGGGGTACTCCACTGAAAAGGGTATGGTTGCCAAACTCCGTCGCTCCCTCTATGGTTTGAAGCAAGCTCCTCACGCATGGTTTAAGAGATTTCAAGATGCTCTTCTCCGCTTGGATTTTCATTCGAGCCCGTATGCATAGATAAAAATATCGGCCGCTACGAAGCGTAGCGGCCGATATATCGGGCGTGGCGGCCAATGCCGCCACGCTACTATGGAATTATCGGCTACCTTGCCATATCGGCCGCTACGCATGCGTAGCGGCCGATACATACCGCCACGCTACGTGGCGGCCGCCACGTAGCGGGGGGTTTTAAAACCCCCCCAATTCGTCTCTCTTGCTCACTTTCCCCTTCACTTGTTCACTTCTTTCACTTTTTTCTTCTTCTCCTTGCTGTAAAACCTCTCAAAGTGCTGTAGTTTCAAGATTTTACAATTTTAAGCCCACAAAATCCACAAGGAGCACAACAAAGTGAAAAACAAACATCAAAACAAGGTAATCAAGATTCTAGGTATGTACTTTTTTCTTTTAGATTTTTTTTAGTAAGTTGACATTTGAGATCACATTCAAATAATCTCTTTCTAACTACTATAAATGCTTCCTTGTCTTGTAATATTGTTAGATCTATGTTTTCCTTTGATGATGCACACATATTTTTGGTTTTTTTTTTTTTTTTTTGCTATTTTTTATTTTCGGATTTATTAATTTTTTGAAAAAAAAAATGTGAATACTCATGGACAACCCATGAAACCACTTGGAAATGCATTCTACATGATAGATCTATGTTTCACATAGATCAATCCATCACATTTTGAATGTTTATTGATTTTTCTCTATTTTTTATTTTCGGATTTACTTATTTTTTGAAAAAAAAAATGTGAATACTCATGGACAACCCATGAAACCACTTGGAAATGCATTCTACATGATAGATCTATGTTTCACATAGATCAATCCATCACATTTTGAATGCTTTGAAAAAAAAAATGTGAATACTCATGGACAACCCATGAAACCACTTGGAAATGCATTATACATGATAGATCTATGTTTCACATAGATCAATCCATCACATTTTGAATGCTTATTGATTTTTCACTATTTTTTATTTTCGGATTTATTTATTTTTTGAAAAAAAAAATGTGAATACTCATGGACAACCCATGAAACCACTTGGAAATGCATTCTACATGATAGATCTATGTTTCACATAGATCAATCCATCACATTTTGAATGTTTATTGATTTTTCTCTATTTTTTATTTTCGGATTTATTTATTTTTTGAAAAAAAAATGTGAATACTCATGGACAACCCATGAAACCACTTGGAAATGCATTCTACATGATAGATCTATGTTTCACATAGATCAATCCATCACATTTTGAATGTTTATTGATTTTTCTCTATTTTTTATTTTCGGATTTATTTATTTATTTATTGAAAAAAAAAATGTGAATACTCATGGACAACCCATGAAACCACTTGGAAATGCATTCTAAATGATAGATTTATGTTTCACATAGATCAATCCATCACATTTTGAATGTTCATTGATTTTTCTCTATTTTTTATTTTCGGATTTATTTATTTTTTGAAAAAAAATAATTTTTAATATTTGAATACCAATCAAATGTCTTGAAAATGGTCCCTTGATTTGAGATTTATGTTTTCCATAGATTATTCCAACATATATTGCTTGTTTTTTTGACTTTTTAAATTTTTTAATTTCGGATTTTTGTTATTTTTTGGAAAAAAATTTATTTTTAATAATGTAATGCCAATCAAATGTATTGAAAAATGCTCCTAAATGTTATATCTATGTTTGGCATAGATCAATCCAACATATGTTTGTCATTTCCTAATTCTATTTTATTTTCTTATTTTCGGATTTTTAAAATTTTTGAAAAAAAATTGTAATTTAAGTAATGAAATACCACTTAAATGTCAAGAGAATGATTCCTAAGCATTAGATATATGTTTCCTCTAACATGTTTCTTTGTTTTTTTAATTTTTAACATACTACTTGTTCATATTTAATTATTTATAGCCAGGTATTGAGTCTTCTATTGATAACTTAAAATGCCTCGTAATATTGATCCCGCATAGAGCTTTGGTGAGGCAGTTGATAATAACAGGTTGAAAATCAAATGCAAATTTTGTGGGAAAGTGACCAATGGAGGCATTACAAGATTCAAGCACCACTTGGGCCACATTTCTGGCAATGTTGCTGGCTGTACTGAAGTACCAAGGGAAGTCAGGGAACAAATGAAAGCTTTGGTTGGCCAAAACAAAGTTAGAAAAGTAGAGATAAAAGAAAAGAGGCGGCAAGATGTTGATGCTGCCCGTTATGAAGTATTTGGGGATGAATACTTTGATGAGGAAGATGCACAGATGGAGGCTGCACGCCGAGAGTCCATCATGAGTCAACAAGAAGAACAGGAACGTCGTACATTTGTTGCAAGCAAATATTATGATGCAGGGGGCTCATCTACTGTGCCACAGCAGCCAAGCAAGGGCAAGGGCATTGCGGGGGCCATGCGTAGGGCATTTAGCACCCGGGAACGGGATGTTGATGTAGAAATTATCTCTAGAAGAGCAGTTCCTCCCCCTGTTGATCCTCTAGCACATAGAAAAGAGGGAGATAAACAACCAAAAATATCGAGTGTTATGAAAGGGGTAATGAAGTCTGCAAGAGATAGGTTAGCCAAAGCTACAGCAAAATGGCTAATTCATAAGAACATACCACCTACAGCAGTAGATTCCCCATATTTCCAAACTATTCTTGATGTTGCCGCCGAAGCTGGGCGGGGTATACAGGCGCCCTCCGTATATGATGTGGGCACTAAATACCTTGAAGAAGAATATAGAGAAATAAAAGCTTGGGTGGAACAGTTTAAGCCCATGTGGCAACAAAATGGTGTTACCATCATGTGTGACGGGTGGACCAGCGGCACCCAAACACAATTAATAAACTTTTTGGTGTATTCAGTTGCTGGGACCGTCTTTGTGAAGTCCGTTGATGCAACTGAACATAGACGGACGGTCACATATATATACACTCTTATGGATAGAGTTGTAGAAAGTGTGGGAGAGGAGCACATTGTACAGATTGTTACAGACAATGGCGCCAATTTCAAGAAGGCAGGTCAGTTATTAATGGACAAGAGGACCCATTTATTCTGGACCCCATGTGCAGCACACTGCATAGATCTCATCTTGGAAGAAATTGGAAGGAAGACAAAAGTGGCTTCACTGATCAAGGCATGTAGAGGAATTACAAGATTTATATATGATCATTCATGGGTGTTAGGCTTGATGAAAAGATACACAAATAACCATGCCTTGGTGCGTCCAGGATTAACTAGGTTTGCAACCCATTTTCTGGCTATGGAAAGCCTTGTAAGGTTTAGAACAGAGCTGATTCAGATGTTTGCATCAGAAGAATGGCTTCTTTCGAAATGGGGCAATGCAACTAGTGGTCCGGGGTTTGAAGTCCCAAACCTTATGAGAGACAATAAATTTTGGAAGAAAGTGAGGAAGGTATTAAAGGTTTTTGAGACTTTAGTTAAAGTGTTGAGGCTTGTAGATGGTGATGACAAGCCGACAATGGGCTTTATATATGAGGCAATGGATCGGGCAAAGCAAGCCATTATGGAAAATGTTAAATATCACGATAAATATATCAAAATTATCGATGCCCGTTGGAACGATCAGTTGCACCATCCATTGCATGCTGCAGGTAATTAATATATATCTTTAATACCTTTTATTTTCCTAACTAATGTATTTATTATCTTGTTTGCTCACAGTACATTCTGCATATTTTTAATGTAGGTTATTTTTTAAATCCCGAATTCTATTACCGCAATGCCGAACTACATACCGAAGCAATAGATACGGACTTGCGCGTAGGATTACGGAAGGTATTAAAGAGATTGTTAAACCTAGATGATCAAATTGATGCCATACAAGAGGTGAGTGGGTGGTTACTTAAGAGAATTTAATTATGCTGCCAAGTGCCAATTGTCATACATGCAGTAGGGGTTTACTGATTTATTTTTAATTTTCACATCGTAGATATCTATATATACACAAAGGAGAGGAACCTTTGCTGACCCTCTTGTGCAACGATCGATTGGAAGGATGCCACCTGGTATGACTATAAACAAAAGAACCCACCCAATAGTCTTGATCTTTATATCTTAATTGATTAGAAGGATTTGAGGGTTACGAATATCTAATTTTCTTTATTTATTTTTTGCATTTCAGCTGATTGGTGGATGAATTATGGAGAGAGTGCTCCACATCTAAGGAAAGCGGCTGTTCGCATCCTTAGTCAGACTACAACATCTTCCAACTGTGAGAGAAATTGGAGCACTTTCTCCTTGATCCACACGAAGGCCAGAAATCGGCTTACCATGCACAAACTCAACAAGCTTGTATACTGTCATTACAATCTGAAGTTGAGAAACAGAACTAGGGAGAGAAGGGCAAGGGATGATCCTGCTTATTGTCCTATTAATCTGGATCACATATTCAGAGATGACGATCCCTTACTCCCATGGCTAGCCGAGATAGAGGATCCACTGCTAGATTCAGATCCGGCTTTTCAGGGAACGGTTCAAGAGTTGATAGATGAGGATATGGGTGAGGCACCTGCAGGAGGTCAGCCACCTCAAGGAGAAGGTACCAGTAGGACTAGGAGGAGTGGGAAAGAACCTGCTCATATTGGATCTTCTGAGAAAGCTAGTTCCACCACCGTCTCTTCGAGTAGCCATGGGGGAATTGGAGGAGGAGGAGACAGTGGGACAGGTGGTACTAGTGAATACTATCAACATGATGAAGACGATGACATTCCTGTAGAGGAAGTACATGAGTTACCTCCATCTGGAAGATTTGATCCAAGTCGTGGTTATCAACGGCGCCGAAGAGACTCACCACCTGGGGCTGGAGGTAGTAGTGAGCAAGGAAATATGGGTGGAGATGTTGGTGGACAACAAGTAGCATCATGGACTGATTCGTGGGACCCTAGGTACGGTGGACAAGGACTCTCACAATATTTTCCATATGGTCAAGCGCAACAAGGAGAAGAAGAGTCTTCAACTTCAGGGTCCTACTCATATGGATATGGACCATATGGTGACTATGGTGAAATGCAAAGAAATCCACCTCCACCTCCTGTAAGTTCCTATGATATTCTCATCAATATCAAATTCAATATGGTGCCAACAGAAATGATAACAATGATGGGGATGAGGATGACCATGGCGCCTTGAATCTTGGTAGACATTCCTTTTGGTGGTGATTAAGGTATTCCTATTTCCTTCACTAACTCTCTAGTCTCTACTCTTTGTCATTTCTAAATTGGTGTTGATTGTTGAATGTTGATTGTTGATCACTTCATAGTTCATTCACTTCATTGAATTTGAACCTTGAATGTTGAAGTATTGATATTTGATTGTTCAATGTTCTAATGAGTAATGAGTAATGAGTAATGACCTAGCTCTTAAGTCTTATGCCTTTATTTCATGTTCTATTTATTTTTTTTACAAGCTTTACATTACTTTCTAGGTTAGCATGACTAAGAAACATGAATACATGTAAAAAAACTAATCATTACTATTATTTTCTATTTATACAGCGATACAGGACCTCATATCTTGAGAGCACCGCTACGCCCACTTTTCTTACTTACTTTTGCAAAAGAACCACATTTTCTTTCATTTCACAATTTTCTGGATTTTTTGGAATTTTTTCATATTTTTTTGGCGATTTTTTCAAATCGCACCGCTACGCCGCTACGTATCCCCGCTACGCTACGTATCGCCCGCTTCGTAGCGGTTTGGCGGCGGGCCGCTACGCCCGCCGCTACCGCTATTTTCATCCATGCCCGTATGATCCTTCTATGTTCTTACATTATGCTCCGACCGGGATTACTATGCTACTTGTCTACGTTGATGACATTGTAATTATTGGTCCCAATGCTCATATGATTCAGGCACTCCAAGCTTCTCTTAATAATACATTTCACATGAAGGATCTCGGCCCGTTAAACTATTTCCTTGGTCTTGAAGTTCATTAATCGACTAAAGGAATAGTTCTCAATCAGCACAAATACACGGTTGACCTCATTGACTTGGCTGGCCTTACTAATTCAACTCCAATAGATACACCAGTTGAACTAAATATCAAACTCAGTAAAGAGAAGGGTGACCTTCTTCAAGATCCTACCACATATCGCCAATTAGTTGGTAGCTTGATTTACCTCGCGATCACTCGCCCTGATATCTCCTATGCGGTCAATCTCATGAGTCGGTTCATGACTGCTCATCATCTTCATATAACTGTTGTTCGCCGCATCATTCGGTACCTTATTCGCGCACCGACTCGTGGGTTGTTTTTTCTCCGTCAAACAATCCTCTATCTCTCAAAGCTTATTCCGATGCTGATTGGGCTGGGTGTCCGGATATTCGCAGATCGACAACAGGATGGTGCATGTTTTTGGGTGGTAGTCTGATTTCCTGGAAATACAAGAAACATGAAAAAGTTTCCAAATCTTCTACCGAGGTTGAGTATTGAGCCATGTCTGCTGCGTGCTCCGAAATTCTTTGGCTATGCGGACTACTTTCCGACATTGGGTTCCCAGCGGAAGGTGCTACCCCTCTCTATGCGGATAATACAAGTGCTATTCGGATTACTGAAAATCCGATTTTTCATGAATGCACTAAGCACATTGAGGTTGATTGTCACTTCATACGTGATGAACTTAAGCGCGATGTCATTAGTCTTCCGCATGTCTCCACTGAGCTTCAAATTGTTGACATTCTTACTAAAGGTCTTTCGTGACTGCGTCATCAGTTCTTGGTTGACAAATTGATGCTTGTTTACTCTCCCGCATCAATTTGAGGGGGGGTGTTAATAAGGCCCAAGGCCCATGAGAAGATCCATCACATATATCTCACGTGGATTGATTGGGTTCTTTAGTAATAAAATTGTACATATTCTTTAATTAGTTGGTTTCCTTCTTAACTTATAATTGATGTAATTAGTTTCCTTTCTAATTTAGAACCTTGATTAAAGGCATGTAAATACCTATAAATTGAGGGTTGATCTCCAAAGGAGAGACACAATAATAGAATACAATTCATAAACTTCTTGTCAGTCATACGATCTTGAATTTGTCAATACCTAGTCCTTTCAAAATTTTCTAGATGATTTTTTTTTTCTTCTAAGGGTCTGCCAATCTGCCTTGACTGGAAATGGGCACACAGTGTAGATTTGCTTGCCTGTACCTCAGCATAAGGTACTTTCACCTGTACATTGTAGAGAACCACCAGAAAAAATAGTCCCTGCTGACAACGTAATCATTAATTATTCTATACTTCTGAGTATTATCATTTCCGTAGCTTATCTTAGGAGATATTTGTAGATTATCACAGATTGTCACACTAAACTAGGGGTTGTTATTACTCTAAATTTTAGGTTGCAAACTTATATCCCCTTATGTATACATGTCTTGACCTGACAATTTAGAAAGATGTTCGTTCTACAACTGCGTCTTTTCATTTTTCTCTTCTAAGAGTTTCATTCCTTGATTTAGGTACCTCAAATGTGTATACAGTTTACTATCTTGGTGGCAGAGTTCTGATGACATCTTGCTCTGGGGGCATCACAATGTCTCTGATCACCCTACCAATATCCGATGAAAACCTAGATTACCTCTAGAACTTCGGTTAACATTTTATTTGTCATTCAATTGTGTCTCCTTTCTGTGGAGGGAAGCATTTTGACCTTGAACGGGCCTCAACAATTAGCCGATTCATTGAAGCACTCTAACCTTGTTGATGGTTGGAAACAATCAGCCGATTGAATTTCTCAGCTTGGAGACCCCATTTGAGTACTGATGTGTTTATCCTTGCTAGATTTGGGACCAAGAGGAAGTCTTAAAAAATTCTCATATATATAGTTTAATTGGGAGCTACAAGATTCTAGGAAAACTGTTGGCTAATCGGTTACGGAAAGTTCTGCCAGAGATTATTATTTCAGATATCTAAGGGACTTTTGTTGATGGACGTCAAATTATTGCTAGTGTGATTATTCCCACGAGTGTATTGACTCAAGGTTTCGACATCATCGTCCTGGGGTGGTTTGTAAACTCGATTTTGAGAAAGCTTATGAAATGGTGGATTGCGGGTTTTTACAATATATGATGTCTCGGATGTGGTTTGGAAAGAAATGGCGAGGATGGATAAACAATATATGATGTCTCGGATGTGGTTTGGAAAGAAATGGCAAGCATGGATAAAAAGTTTTGTTTCTTTTGCTCACTTTTCTATCTTGATTAATGGTTCTCTAAAAGGCTATTTTAAGAGTTCCAGAGGATTGCGGCAAGGTTATCCTCTATCTCCATTACTTTTTGTCACCGTGGTGGAAGCTCTCAATGCTTTATTGAAGCGAGCTAACCTTTCAAAGATGATTTCTGGCTTCTCTATTGATAAAGCTGCCTATGAGGTAACTCATCTACAGTTTGCAGATGATACAATTATTTTTGTGATACTTCTTTGGAAAAAGTAGACTGTTTGAAAAATATCTTGAGGTGGTTTGAGTTGTTATCAGGCTTGAAGATCAATTACGAGAAATGTGAGTTGATTGGTATCTGTATGGACTATGGAGGATCATGATGTTAAAGATTTGGCTGATGTCTTCGGTTGTAAAGTTGGTCAACTCCCGACAAAATATTTGGGTTTGCCACTGTGCTTGGGATTACCAAAGAAAAGTCTGTGGGATCCAGTTGTGGAAAGGCTTGATAAAAAAAACTTAGTTCCTGGAAGGGCAGTTTGGTCGTGTTACCCTTATTAAGTCTGTTATCTCTAGTATCCCTATATATTTTCTGTCTTGCTTTAAATGTCCAAAAAAGTGGTGCGGAAAATGGAGAAAATCCAACCTGATTTTCTTTGGAATGATACTGTTGAGCAAAGGAAATATCATTTAGTTAGATGGGGGATTGTTTGCAAACCTCTTTCCCAAGATAGATTGGGGATTCGTTCCATTGAAAATATGAATAAAGCGTTACTTGGGAAGTGGTTGTGGAGGGTGGGTGATTCAACTCGAGGTTTATGGAAACAAATTCTTATTGATAAGTATAAGTTGGGTAAGGATGGGTGGTCTGTTATGGTCCAGAGTTATAAGGCTTTCTATTCTTTTTGTTAAGGATGGGTGGTCATCAGATTCTTTTTTGGCATGATGAATGGTGTGGGCAGTCAACCTTGAAGAGTCAGTTTCCTTGTCATTTTGTCTTGGATAGGAGGCAACAGGCAGCTATTGTAGAAAACTTTCAATCGGTGGGCGGTTCTATAGTCTGGGATTATTTGTTTCGTCGAAATTTGCATGATAATGAAGTTATTGATTTAGTGAGAATGCTCTCTTTGCTAGAGGGGGTTTATTTTTCTGTGCTGAGAAAGGATGAAAGATTATGGAAGCCTGACACTAAGGGTCAATTTTCGGTTAAGTCCTTATATAATGTCTTGTCTGGTGCTATTGCTAGGATGGTTGATTGGAGGCATTTTTTGGACCCTTGCGTTCCCAGGAGTTCTGGTTTTTTGCTGGGTGGCGAGTTTGCAAAAGATTCTTACAATGGATCAATTGAGAAGGAAAAACTGTATCATTGTCAATGGATGCCCGATGTATTTAAATGAGGAAACGGCTCATCATTTGTTGATTCATTGTCAGTTTGCACATAAAGTATGGTTTTCAATTATTGATATGTTTGACATGAGTTGGGTCATGCCTTGTACTGTTATGGATAATTTCCAGCATTGGAAATTTAGAGGTAGTTCAATCTGAGGTCGTATATTATGGTGGTTGTCCCTTTATGCTGGCCTTTGGAAGATTTGGTTCGGGAGAAATAATAAAATTTTCAAAAATCAAAGCAACTCTGCTGAGGAGATTGTTTTGTCTATTGTTTGGAATGTTACGGAGTGGGCTAGTAAAAAGGAAGAATTTGCAGGAGTTTCTTTGGAAAATTTCAATAGATCTTGGGTAGCCAATTTAATAGGGGGATGCCCCTCCAAGACTCTGCATAGAATTAAGTGGAACCTTCCTCCCATTGGTCTCCTATAGTTGAATTTTGATGGCAGTTTCTTTAGGCATATTCATTTGGGAGGGATTGGAGGTGTTATTCGGGACTCTTCAGGGGTTGTGAAAAACTTTTCTGGTCCAGTGAGTTCGTCTGATTCCAATGGTGTTGGAAGTTTATGCTTTACTTGTTGGCTGCCGTGAATTGTGGAAGTTGGGAGGCTATAAAGAAATCATTGAAGGTGACTCTTTTTCAGCAATTCAATGGGCCTCTAGAAAACCTCCTTTTCAATGGAGATGCAACATTGAAGCTTCATTTAACCACATTCCGCGTGTAGCCAATGCTATGGCGGATGGTCTAGCAAGGGATGAAGTTCTTCGATTAAATATTCCTTTCAATGTGTAGTTTTTTTGTTTTTCTAGTTTTTCTTTAGTCTGATTCCTGTTTTGCTTGGTTCTTTTCTTTAATAAAATTTACTGTTATCCAAAAAAAAAAAAACATATGCTAATTCCGTAAATTCAGTCCTCAGATTCATGAAGCCAGGATAGTAATTTTGGATTGATTTGTTTCCTTGGGAATATTCAGCAATTTCATACTCAATTTGAAATCTCCTAGCTGAATTTTCTTGATTGCATGCCCTTGTCATATATTCCTACAACCCTTTAGCGGTTTTATAAGGGTGCAGAACAGTTATATTATATGGTTCAGCAGAATTCAAGATCCAACATTCCAAGTAATGATCCGAGATTCATGGATCTCCTATTGAACCAATTTAATTAGATCTGTTGGTTTTGGGGTTGTTCCATCAATGTGGCCCCAAAGTCCTTTCCCTTTGACCAACATCCAAAATTGAAACTTCCCTGAAAAATAATTTTTACCCATGGATTTGATTGCCAAAACCTCAGATTTATCAATGGAGGTCATGATAATTCAACATAAACCAAATCCAACTAGGGTCCAATGACTGAACAAGAGTAATCGTAAATAAAACTGCCCAACAGTGGACAGAAATGTCCACAATATCTTGTTTAGTTGAAAAAATACCAACCAAATGCAGATGGTACTTGATCATCATAAATGATCCAAAAAATGCAGTCTGAAGAGGGGTGACCGAGTTTCATGTCTGAAGAGGGGTGACCCAGTTTCATATTTTTGGAATCCACACAATCCCAATCAAATGGGATTTTGCTCAGATTCGAGTCCAACACCAAAAATTTGGAGACCAAGTTTCAGACAAAGAGATGAAAATCTGAGATATTTTAAGGCCTTTATTAAAAACAGTGCAGAAATTGCTCAAACAGAAGATCAAGCAAATAGCAGAACCCTGACATTAAAAAAATTCTAAAGAAAATCTCCATCGTTCTACTCGTTGATGACCGAGATTGCTGATATGTTTTCATCGACGGCTTTAAGAACTTGCAGTCGATTGTCTACACACAGGATTTGCTCGAGAATAATACATGTCTAATTAAAGAGACCAGACTACTTATCTAATTCATTCGTCTTCTGGGGGATAAGTTGATCGAAATAATAACCACGAACTATTGTGGCCCTCATACCGTGACAATTCTACCAGAGGATAAAAAAGACTGAAAGAAGAATATTTTAGTGGGAAATTGGGTGCCAATCCCCATGGATGGCCTCCCCCTTTTTTTTTTTTTTTTTTTTGGTAGTCCTTGAATATGATATTTATAACAAGAATATCCCCTTGGTTTGGGGTAAGTAAAATCATTATGCCCATGAATGGTGTAAGTGTAATCAATTGGATTGATTTACAAGTCTTTTAGATTATATAGTACTGTATCTAGCAGGAGCATAGTCTTCTGTGGTTCTTCACATGGGTAACCCTAATTCATAGGGGTGGGATAAGGGAGCCCCATAGGCTAGGATCTTCCATGCTTTAGCAAAATTCAACTATGGGACCCAATTGGATGCATTGGTGGTGAAACTTTAAGCCCCTTGTGGGACCCGCTTGGATGCATGTTGATCATGGGAGTACAGTGTGATAGAAAGATATTGTGGATGTGATTTTTGGCAAGATCATCTCAATTAGATAATCATAATCGTTGATTTTGTTGCCTTAAATTTTAACTGTTAAGGTTTTTTTTTATGAAATTTAATCCAATGGCCAAGTATAATTTAGGTTAGTGTTAAATTGGATGAATGCTAATTCATGGGATGGGGTGCGGGTGGGGGGTGGGGGTGTTTAGTTTGAAACAGGATTGTCCCATGTGTTGGCAAAAGTACCTCTCATGCAGTACGTGAGACATTCTTAGCAGGACGTGACCCTGTATATCAAAAAATAGAAGTGGCATTCCTACCTTTGGTACAGTTCCCGACGGACCTGACTCACTGTATTGCCAATGGTGCCACTGATGAAATTAGTGAGGAACATGCCACTTTTATGAGTGCTCTTAGATATGGGCAATGCTTCCATTCCACTTTTGTTAAACTTGTCCAATTATTTTTCTGCATCGTATGTAGAAAATTCCCTTTCATTCTAAACCTTGTTAGCTTGTGCCTTCCCAATTTGTTATCATGTCCATGAGCTTTTATTGAAACGCTGCTTTTTTGTGTCCTTGCAGGCGAAATGCGTAGTTTCAGCGGATGCTATGTCGTTTTATTGATTCAAGCTTGATAGCAAAGCTTCAAGCAGACCATCTGGATGTATTGTGGTAGACTTACTGTTAAATTTCTTGTTCAGTTTTCAACATCTCATTTTGAATAAATCTCTTTCTAGTGTTGCAGAAAACGAGAAGTGTTCTTTTCGGTTGTCTGGGGAGGTCAAGAAAAATAGTAGGGAACTGATATATGGGCAAAGGTGCCCTTCACTTGATTCACATGGTTGGTTATTACCCTCATACATGTCCAACACCCAATTTCTCACTTAGGTTGACTGTCTGTGCGTTCAATTGAAGAGCTAGTTGCTTCATCTCTCACCCTGTACAAGACCAAGGGGGCTTAAAAGGTAGGTTGTTTGCTGGCCAGGTGCAGATTTGGCCGTATTACATACTAATTCCCACTAACTAGTGGATGACCTGGCCTGAAAATTAAATAGGTCACCTTATAAACACATGGGAAGGGAAATAGATTAAATGATTGCCTATGCGGCAGATCACCTGTTGACCGGGTGATGGACGTTGAATCCTATGAAAGTTAAGTGTACCTCTTGAAAAGTTCTAACGGGGAATACAGATCTGGTGGCTTTGTTTCTGACCTTTTTTTTTTCTAAGCCAGTTTTGTGAGGTTGGACTGGCTGAAAGTCTATCTACACATGAGACTTGAGAGGACTGATTTGAGTGATAGGCTGTCTGCAAGTTTGAAAACTGATTTAAGTGCGCTGTATCAAGAAGAGAGGGTCCTGCAGCTGTACAAGTTCAGCATGCCCCTGCGGCTCAAGGGAAGAGAACCACTTCCACTCATTAGTTGGGCCTCCAATTTTTCTAGTCCTGTATCTTATAAATTAGAGCCAGATGCTAGGCTCACTTGGATGGCAAAAAATCCCTTTTTTCCGACTTTGCAGTTGCATTGCGTGGGAGGGGGAAAACTCATTTTTCTGTTTCGTATCTTGCAAGACCAGCATTTCTCCGGATCATTTTGTTCTTTGTTACCCTTTGCATAAAGAAATCCACGCAAGTTGTATTGGTTGACAGAAAAATGACCCTCACTGACTAGTTGGATTGTTGCAGAGTGGAGGGATTTTAGTGGAACAACGTTTTTTACCCGACAAGGGAAATGTTTGAGGGCCAACCGGGAGAGGGTCCATTATGAGTGAGTGTTGTGACCTGGTTGTGGGTTCTATTTGCCCTACCACAGAGTAGTAGTTTCCCAAAAATTCCTTCCACATGCCTGATTTGCCTACTAAAATTATGGGTTGGTTATGATGGTTTCCTTTCAATCTTCTATTTCACTGTGTTTAACGAGAGATGGTCATCAGGCTTTAATCTTTCAAGGGGGCTTATCAACATGATAATGTGTCCTCCTTTGTCGTGGCCTTAAACATACATGGCTGTCCATGAAGCCAAGGCAAAATCCCAAGCCCTCGATATTTTCTTTGACTTGCATAACGCCTATATATCAAGATGAGAAGCTGAGACACAACCTAAATACTAGCTTGGCTGCTCAAAGCTTGAGCCATGGATGGGTCAATTGGTCTCAAGCTCTAGCTGGGCATGCTTGACTCATCTTGGTTTGTTTACACCCCTAATCATAAGCAAATCTTAATTGCCACACTATACAGATCTTGGGTAGAAGGCCACTTCCTGTGGGCCCGGTGGATGGATGGATTTGTAGATTGTTTTGTGTAAATGTGAAAAAAAATAAAAACTTTTTACAAAAAGTCTATTGACATCATCTAATTTCCAAAAGCTATCTGAGGATTAACGAATTTCAAAGATACCTGACTGAAATATTTATGTGAGTTCTTAATACAAACTTGGCCCTGTGTCCCCATCCTAGTTCCGTTGCACTCCCATGTTATTGTGTTGTGTGTGTTTGGCAATTAACTAGTAAAGTTAAAAGGAAGTGAAGCCTCCATTATCTGCAAGAGTGCACACATTCAAAATTTCCTCCCTTCTTTAAAAAAAAAAAGCAAAAAAGCATTCTATTTACTTCACTAAATGATAAAAAAATATCTTCTTTTTATGTAAAAAGTCAGAAAGATTTCCAATCAAACAACTAAATATAAAGGACCGTCATAACCTCCAATATTTTATTCTCTCTTGATTTAATGTTTCACTTTACTTTGATTCACCGTACGTCCAAACACGCATGATAGGCTGGTCCCAAGTTGCTAGTCAAACTCAACCACTGAAAGCATGTTGATGCAGGAATGGTTTAAGTTGATTAAAGGGATTGCAGAGCATCTATTATAGAGTATAGAGGGATACGCCATATAGGATGTACCATCAAGACCTGTGTCCAAGTTAAAGTGCAACTGGTACTGTATACTAATCTAAATTCATAGGAAATGTGGGACCCAGTGGATAGTGAAAATGAAAATAAACTAACTAGGTATAGAAAATATTTGTCATTGGGGATTGCATCATCACTCTAATCAAGTCGGCAATGACTAATTTATGATGACACGATTGAAAGACTTGAGAAGAATACTCAATTTAGATGATTCTTTTGATTAGTCGGAAACGATCTTTCCTCAAAGAGGATTTCTGAGAATAGTTCTAAATTTGGCAAACATAGAGAAATCCTACCATTTGCACTATATGTGATCCAACGGTTATAATTTTTTTGCAAATACCTTATAATCAGTATTAACTCAAGGCTTGAAATTTTACACCATAGCCATTATTAGTTCTCTAGAGGATCTGAATGGTTCAGATCTTGCAAATGGGCCCTACAAAATTAAAAAAATATAGTTTTTAGGCTTCTATGCTTTTTCGCAAATATCCCAAAACCCATGAACGGCTGAAATTTGGGCCCCTAGCCTTGTTTGGTCTTCAAGAGAATGTGAACGGTTCAGGGCATGCTTTTGAGGCCCATAAAAATCAAAAAATTGAGAAAGTCGGACTGCTACAAAGTCCCCTTTTTGCACAATGGGAGATCAACAATCAGAAGTTTTTCCCGATTGTCTTATGATCTATGAAGAATCACGCTGCTAGACTTAACCTTAAGAGGAAATTTGGCCCTTCTGAAGAATTTAAACGGCTCAAATTGTTCAAACGGTCCAGAAATCGAGATCCAACGATGTGGATTTTTTTGAAAATATCTCAAAACCTATTAAGAATCAACTGCTGATATTTGACTTCCCAGCCATGGTGGGCCTTTCAAACAAGATTACCGGTTTGGATCTTAATTGTGGAGCCTATAAAAACCAAAAATTTGAAGGAAAAAAAATGGTGACCCCTAAACAAACGTGTGAAGCACTGTAGCTCCGCACTTCCATGATTACGTGATTTCTCAACGTCTAAGGGGGGAGGATATGACGGAGTGAATCTTTAAAAACTTGGATCCATGAATTCTTTGATGCAGTTTTCCTTATATTACCAAACATGAATTTTCCACTGGAGCACAAAAAGTCGAGAGGAATCCTCTCCCAATGATGGTCACCAAACGTGCCCTGAGAGTACAACTGTTCTAGCTTAATAATATGAAGATTTGGGTGGAGATAAGTCCTGGGTAGTCATTAAGAGTCTTACTGTTCTTAGGTTTGGATGGACATGAGTCAAAGTGGGGGAGTTGAAGTTTAGAATGGATCAGATTTTTTTTATGCCTTTTTTTAAATGGTTTGTTTTTCTACTGGGGAGGATTTGTTCATCCTGTTCCCCGCCCTGGTTAAGTTTAGGTGCCTCCAGGCATTGCAGCATTTTGTTGATGTGCTTAGAAAAAGTGCTCAAAATGAAGAATGTTCTTAGGAGTGGCATTGCCCCCACAAAACGCCACTCCTTACTCTCATGTGCAAAATAAAAGAGTTCGTTAGCCACCTTTTCTGTGATTGTGGACTATCAAGTTCCACTTAGGTGCAATTCGATTGACCATTTTGGGTTCCCAAGGATGGAAACGGCCTCATTACAGGATTTCATTACTTCTTGGGGAGGTCAGGAAGGTCTTCCCACATGCGAGTTCTCACTACCCCCCTGTGTGGGTTCTTTCTCCTCGCATGTGCGAGTTTCACTCCCAGGTCTGCAGGTTCCCCCCTCACATAACCCTCTCAGGTCCAGCCCCTTAGCTAAGATACCCAAAAAAAAAAAGAAAAGAGGTAGACCTCCCCAAAAAAGGTTTCTTGTGGAGGCTACTCAGGCTAGTTCTCTTGGGCAGCTATATGTTTCATTATGAAAGTGAGAATAGGTTAAGATTTGAGGATAAAGGAGTCATAACAAGGGGAGATTGTGATTTTATTTTTCATTTTTTGGACTGACAAAATATTATTAGTTAAGATAGGTACATGGCAGCATCATGGTCTTAGGACCCAAAATGTAACATAACCTTCAAAAGATGTTGCTGTCAATATGCTGCTGCAAACAAAAATGGCCTGCATATGTTATATGAAGTTCAAAATCCGACGCCCATTGATCAGAGTTGCTTGTGATACAACCTCGGCGTCCTCCTAAGAGTCCTGTCATAGTGCCCAGCCTACAGAGGGAGATAAGTTCAGAAAACTGTGAGTGGGTAGTCCATTTTGAAGAGGAAACCGGCGCCTTTTTTTAGAGCAGCAACCCGCACACCGCAAAAGGCTCTCCACACACTGCATTTTAAAAAAATAATAATAAAATAAAAAATTCCTAAACTGCCCCTCTCCCTCTCCTCCCGTCTCTCTCCCTCTCCCTGCTCCGCCCACTCGCTCTCTTCCTCCCCTATCTCTCTCCCTCGCTAGCCGCCAACCCCGCCACCTCCACCCTACGCCAACCCATATCCCAGCCCTCTCCTCATCCCTCTTTCCCCATCTCCTCCTTTCCGACAACCTCATCCCTCTTCCCATTTCCTCCTTTCCCTCCCCCTCTCTTCCTCTCTCCCCCGCACTCATTCTCTTGTACAAAGGTTAATCAAATACCAGACCGTCAATTTTCACCATTTCTAGTGTGTTTCTGCGATTTTGTTCATTAGCTCTCGCGGGGCTTTCAGCCACTAACATGTTCGGCCTTAAGCAACCAAACAAATCAAGTTTGTTCAGTGACACAGGGCTGAACAAATCAAGTTTGTTCAGCCACACAGGGCCGAACATTTTTTATTTGTTCGGTCCCGTGTGGCTGAACGAATCAGGGAGAGGGATTGTTTAGGGATTTTTTATTTTTTATTATTTTTAAAAAAAATGCAGTGTGGTAAGCCTTTTACAGTGTGTAGGTAGCTGCTCTCGCCTTTTTTTTTTTTTCCTTTTTTTCTTTTTATACCCCAGCCAAAGAAGCTAGGACCCAAGAGAGAGCACGCACACATACGGAAAGCCTGCCCACTCAAGTGGGAAAGGAGCCTGTAGTAGTAGGAAGAGGTGGCGTACCTGGGGTTCAAACCCTGGATAGCCAAGTAAGAACCAACACTCCTTACCACTCGGGTAAGGAGCTGTTCTCAATATGTTGAGGGATATTTTTACAGTACTTGATGGTCCATATCTCAATTCTCGCTAAGGAGATTGTGAGTTTGATCAAGGCAAGAATAGCAGCATTGAGTAGAAGAGAAGAAAGGAATTTCAGGATGTCACAAGATCAGACAATACAGAAATTCAGAATCAATAACGGTGGGTGAAAAAGGAAGGGAGCTCAATCTATGGTCTCCACTCAATATTGGATGGGTGAACGTTAATGTAGAAGGTACTGCAAAAGAAGAACGGCTGGAATTGAGGGAGTTCAAGAAATGACAGTGGAGAAATTCTCCACTCCTTTTAGGTCCATTGGGCACCAAGGAATGCAATGAAGAAGTACTAGCTTTAAGGAAGGTGTTAAAACTTTCAAAGGTTTATTTTTCTGATTGCTTGATCATTAAAAGTGGTTACTCAAAAAGTGGGCAGGTCCCATAGATATTGGCATTCATCTAGAGGGAGATTTGATCATACTGGAAGGAATCACAGAATCATGCACAAGTGTGAATAGAAGCATATCATCAGGGCGGATGATTGGCTAGGGAATATTGGGGCAAAAGGAGTGAACAGAAAGATGTTGAATTTAGTGTTGAATTGACATAATTTGAGAACTGCTGCAAAGGTGGCATGGAGTCATATCAGTGCATTACTCTTGTACTGTCATGGGCATTCCTTCAAACTTCTCTGGTAAAATCCTTTTTCGTTGCTGATCATTCAAAAAGATGAAAAGAAAAATAATTAAAAAATGGAATTAACATGCGTCCAAGTTTGAATGTGGTGCCTTGGATAACTGGAGCGGAGTGCCTTCACCTTAGGAAACTGAAACATAGAAGCAAAAGAAAATGTAAATGATCAACTGCACTCTTCATATGCACAGTTCTAAAGGCAGAAATCTAACATGTGACGATTTGCATCCATGAATCTCAATTTGTCACAGGAAATGCACAAGAAGCATGAATCAAGCAAAATGTCCCATCAAGTTTTAGATGTGTCTACACTTGAATTAGTTACAGCGTTCTTAGACTTAGATGTTGTCCGGGCAGAATTAAGTGCTCCCAAAGCCTCTAGAAAGAACTTTTTATTGGGAATGATACCATCTGCATCCATATACTGCAGCAATTTCTGTAGAAGCTGTTTCATGTTGGCTTTTGTGTAGGCCTTATAGAGAAGTTTATATGTTGAAGCTTCTGGTCGCAACCCAATCTTGCGTGCATGATCCAAAAGAAGATCTGCTTCGGTTGGTAAACCATTCATGCAGTAAACATCCAGCATAGCATTCAAAGTTGAGATCTTAATCTCCTTTCTTGTGTCCATGATCTCATCAAATACTTCTCTGGCTCTTGAAACACAGTCACAGTACCCATATGTAGTGATAAGGCTTTCATACGTGATGTAGTTGGGTATGCACCCGAAGTCGGGCATCATTTTGACAACATATTCTGCCTTCTCTCGGAGCCTGGCCTTTCCATAGCTTGTGATCATTGAATTGAATGTGGGTAGTGTAGGCTTCTCCTTCGAGCGTAAGAGGCTCTTGAAAACTTGCTCCATCTTATCAAAAGCCTGGCGTTTCCCATATGCATCGATGAGGCTATTGAATGTGATTATATCAGGCTTACACTGATTGCTTTTCATGCGTTTAAGCACAGATTCCATTTCTTTCAGCATTCCATTCTTCCCAAATGCATCAATCACACCATTGAAAGTATAAATGTCAGGTGATAAGATGCTTACTTCAAGATCTTTGAACAGCACATCGACTTGATTTACATCCTGTTGCTGAGCAGACGCTCTCAAGAGAATGTTATACGTAACAATGCTGGGCTGGCACCTTTCAATACCTTTCATCTTCTCAAAGTATCCAAGGGCTTTCTCCAAAGCCTTGGATTTATCTCGAGAATGCAAATGTGCTGTAATCAGTGCATTGTATACGGAAGTGTCTGGTCGGCACCCACTATTCCGCATCTCAGAGAACAGCCACATTGCCATCCGTATCTGGCCTTTCTTTCCCATCACGGATATCAACTTAGAATAAATACCATTGTCTGCAACATACCACCGTTGCTTCTGCATCCACCTGAATACCTGAAAGTAGGGTAACATGTGTATAACTTCAGGTCATGTTGGTGGCCACATACACTGATACACAAAGTGGTCAAGAACTCAAGCTAGTGAAATTGGCACTTTGGCATCAAATATTGTCATGTTGTAGCCCTTAATGTTGGCAGTCCTCTAGTTGTGCATAAATCACAAGAGATTGTCAATTTATGAGCTTTTATGTTCATTCAGAAGTACCCCGAGTGACAAGTAGCTTGATGGATGGTTAAACATTTTGCTGCCAATTTGATGACAGTGCAATTGAATGGGATTTTTTATTTTATTTTTTTTTGTTTGTGGAGAGGTGTTGGGCTTTATTGATTTGAGGCATCTAATCATTTTCAGCCTTTGTTTAGGGCTTATTTGGGCTCAACCAGTATTTGCCTAGGCCGGACAATCAACCATTCTGCCCAAATAGTCAGGCTAATCACAAGTATCCCTTGTACATCAACAAAAGATAGGAACAGAGAGGTCAACAACCTATTAAAAAATGTGATCTTAAAAGTCACTGGTCCTTTTCCTCAATTTCCCCTTGTGAAGGTAAGTTTCTTCATGTACATAAGAAAATGAATCCTTTGGTTCTTAATTGAGTGATTCAGCAGAAGAATGTCATGCGACTAGAAAACTACATTTTTTTAGTGAATCAGAAATTAAACCCATGAGCTCAAAAAACTAACTTGGTCTAAATGAAAAGGAAATGGTACAACAACAAAAGGTTCATGGTGAGCATCATGAAATAAGTTCCTTCTTTAGGATATGGGTCATGACTCATGAGTCATGACCATAAAAACAATCTTGCCATTGCATGAGCATCCATATGAGTAAATTCTGATGCCATAGATAAGTGGCCGGATCAATGAGTCAATAATAAAATGTATGGTGCTCGCCGGGTCTCATAGCCTAGTGTAGAGAGATATTGTCAAAAGAACTACATCCATACATTTTATTGATAAATGAAGGAAAGTCCATACCTTGTATATGTCAAAATAAATGTTCTAAAAATAACGGCAATTGTGCATTTCTCATAAAATCTTCAATCAAAATTCCTTCAATTATACCACCGGTTACCATTTGCTATTCAAATTCCCTTGCATTAGATAACAGAGAAAAGCCAGAAGTCTTCGCTACCCAAGTAAAAAAGATAAAGCAAAACTCAACAGAATTGAATTCAGTTCCATAGCCTCATCACAAAGGTAAAGAAACACTCCATTTGTGAAACAATTTAACAATCACATTTTTTTATTTTACAATTTCTACCCAAAAGAAAAGAGAAGATGATTCTCCACCTGAAGGAACCCATCACCAATAGAAAGCAAGTAAACTACCTTAATGAGAAGTTCAAGTGGCAAAATGAAGTGAAGTAGTAAATAATTTATTTAATCTTTTCTCAATTATTATTCACAAACAAACACTCATTAGCAAAGCCTACTAATTGCATTCCTTCTTCAGCAAAAATAAATAAATATCAGCATTGCTCATAGTCATGATGAAAGAGGACTACAAAAATATGTAGCCACTTTTGTAATAGTAAATATGTACCGAATTGATGACCAGAAAATCAAAATGGACAAAAGAACTCAATCTCCCTAGTTCAATTATGAATTCCAAATGCAGAAAAATAACTATACCCACAGCCATGTGAGTTCTCACTCGACCATTGTGTATGATTTCACCAGTGGAAAGACCAACATGATTACTTGAAGTTCAACACATAGCGATCTGACCCCACTGTTCAAACAAGATGAAGGGTTAAAACGGAATCAGAGATGTAACAGAAACTGAAGTAAACAAGATATCATCACTCATACACAAAAACATAGATAACAATATGTTGTTAAGTAAACATAGGAAGGTGCTCATTGTTCCAACTTGCCACCAAGAGGCTGCTGGGCTTTTGTTAAGATATCTTTAACAGTTTTTTTATTATTATTTTATTTTATTTTATGTATTCTACTCAAGAAGAAGAAGAAGAAGAAGAAGAGAGTTGAAAATAAGAGAATAGAAGGGCCTCCTGCAAGGCATAAATTGACCATGCGAGGATGTCACGACCCGGGCCCGAGATTAAGGTTACCACGGCCAAACCCGAGTCGCAAACACCATACTTACTCCCGTAAACCTCGCATCGCCAAAGCCACTACGAGATTCACAAGGGATCTTACATATACCTGTCAAATGTACATTTTTGCGGAAATATATATATACATTGACATCCAACTTTAATATGTACAAGTCCTTTACAGAAAGTAAAGTTTACTTACACATCTCATTGTATTAATTCAACCCATTATTCAATGATAGCTCAACAAGGAGCATAAATGTAGCAGACGAGAGAGGACAAGCCAACTCAAGTCAGAAACAAGTAAATTTCCTAAAACAACATTCGGGTGAAACGTTCATTATGCAATGTAGGTGTTATTTTAGATGACATCACTTTTTAGTGAAATTTACATTCACATAAGTTTAGCTAACACCCATAAAGGTTTAGGAAAATATCAGAAATCAATTCTGACATCCCCTCAATTTCGGTCACCTCGTCGGTTACCTAGCGGTTAGCCGCATGATGGATTTCGGCTGACCGAACCACATTCGGTCAGCTTTCCAAAATTTCTCCGTTTACAGGACAATTTGCTCAATTCAGTCACCTATTCGGTTACCTACTCGGCTGACCGAAATTCAAATTTCGGTTAGCCGAATTTCTTCGGTCAGCTTACGGTTCGTTTTCCAGAAGCTAAACTTCTGATGGAAAAACCCTGACACGATTTTCGGTCACCTTGCGGTCAACCCTCGGCTAGCCGAACTCGCAATTTCGGCTAGCCGACCTATGTCGGTCAACTCTCGGTCAGGTGTCGGTCAGCTGTGCTCAGAAGGTCAGAAAATTCTGAACCGAATTTTCTGTAACTAAACTCCTTGAGTTCTAACAAGTCACTTAACATTTGAAATCAATATAATTGAGTATGCTTGCCTTGTTTGGAAACTAATCAGCAAGAATTCCCTTGTCTAGCTTGAATCCAAGATGAAATCCTCAAGCCAAACCTTCTTTTGAACCTAAGGACCAATCAATCCATTCAAGAAAAGTCTAATGAGTTTCTTATGTAAGAAACCATTCCAAATCACCAAAGTGAACTCAGAAATCCTAAAACCAACATAATTCACTTACTTGTAACCTCTTTGGTGGAAATCTTGAGATCTTCTCAAGCTTAAACTCTAAGAAAGTAAGAAAAGAGATGAAGAAGATGGTGGTGAAGATGGAGTCCCTCTTCACAAGCACTTGCCAACTCTCCCAATCATCACTCAATGAAGAGAAATTGGAAGAAAGAAGAAGAAGAGAAAGAAAGAGAAGAAGAGAGATCGGCTGGGATGAAGGAATGAACTCAAATGAGTTCATCCACATCTTATAAGCCCTCAATTGCATTAAACCCCCCCTCCTATTTCTCTAATTACAATTTAAGTCAAATGAATGGTTATTTGAACCAATTCACGCTGAATGGAATCATTACATTTACGGAAGTTAACGTACTCCTCGAGATATACGTGTGAGTATCAAGAGTTTCCGTATTCGACGAAATATGTGTAATTTCGTATTTACGAAAAAATCCTTGCATTACTCAATTTAGCCTAAAACCATTTCAATTCATTCATACTATTCACTATTCTTTTCATCAAGTTCAATTTGACCATTTGAGCCAAATTCTAAATTAATTTAGCCATTAATCAACATTAATTCAATAAAACATGTTGAATTAGCATTAATCCCGATTAATTTCCAAAACAACACCATCAAGTAAAAAAATTGTTCCAATAAAGATTTCAATAACAACTTCACAAGATTCTACTTTTACATTGGAGATTAAGATACCAATAAAAAGTACAGCAATTCGGGCACATCCAAACGCAACCACCCACAAAGTGCTGAAACAGAACCAGAACCACATAACAGAGAAATCAGAAAAGATACCAACCAACCTCAAGACATTGAAGCCATCTATCTCTCTTTCCCAGCTCCTCAAACAACATGAAGCAGTGCTCCGTCCTAACCATCTTCACGTACTTATTCAATGTCGATACCAGAGGCCTCTCATCACCGAAATTCCTCATCAGAATCCCAACGAGCTCTTCCGCTTCCGAACTCTCGCTCTTCAAGGCCCTTTTTTTCTTGGGGCGAGTGGAAGAGGAGCTCATTCTGTTCATGGGTTTTCTCAGATAGTGCTCCGGAAGCCATGGATTCTCTGGTTTGAGCTGGGGATTGAAGATTTCTTTGGATTTGAAAAAGAGGGTCGTTGGAGAAGAGAGTTGCAGAGAGAGTGATGATGGGCCTAGAAGCATTTTGAGGGGTTTTGGTGAATTTGGAGAGATGGGTCATGAGATTTTCTTCGGAAATTGAAGGGTTTGGCGGGGTTTTAGCAGGAAACGTCCTTTTTGATTGGATTCCGATTCGATGTGTGCAGATAGCCTCATAGCCCTGCGCTTCAGCAAGCAGAGGGCTTTACACAGGCCATCGAATGGGACGGGCTAGGCTTTTGGCCTGTCCAATATCGGCCCCGGGCCAGCCAGGGTCGTCCAATTCCGGTTCTAAATTAAACGGGCTACGTCAAATCTCATCTCATATAAGAAATGGCTGAGTTAGGACCCAGCATGTAACACCCCGTACCTTAACCCCGTATTTATGATAATTAATTGCTTTGTTAGTTAGTAGGCGTGTTTAGAGTCTTAGCGAGTCGGGTTTGGCATAGGGATCGTGCGTGCGAAGTCTCGTGCGAGTCCGAGTGCGTTTGGATAGAGTAGGGGGCTGGTTTGCAATTTTGGGAAGTTTTCAGGGGTTTTTATAAGATTATGAGTTTTGTGAGTTTGGGTGCATCGGATAAGTCTCGTCATTTCATAAACTTTAGTCTTCTGTCGCGTTTCGATTCGACGTGTTGAAAATGCCCAAATAATCACATTTATCAAACCAGGGGCTTAGCCCAAATTTTCACCTAAAATATCCTCTAAATATCAAGCCTCAACGGATGACTCATTCTTCATTCATCTTCATCTCTTCTTTCACTCCTCTGTGTCATCTCCAAGCCTCTTCTTCTTCTCACTGCTGCCTTGCCAACGACAACCACCGGAGCTCATCTTCGCTATCCAATCCACCCATCTTCTTCCTCAAGGCTCCAAGAACTTAACCATCCAATTTTCCAAGCTTTTCATCAACAAACCACTACAAGGTAGGCTCTCCAAGCTACTAGACTTAGTTAATCTTCTTCCTTTGGATTAGAAATGGATTAGGGAGACTCATAGCAACCCTTTGCATTCATTTTTGTAGAGAGGTTTTGGTTTGAAAACCTTCTTCTTCCCCTTTGAGCTCTAGAGAAGTTTTCTTCAAATTTCTTCTTGAAATTCCTTAAGCTCTTCATCAAGGCAAGTTAATATATATGTTTATGATTTGATATGTTTTGTTTCCCCTTTGATTGATGATTGATGATGCTTAGATGACCGGTTGCTCATTTGATTCGTTTTATATTGAAATCATGATAATTGAATGTAATTGCTTAATGAAATGGATTAGGATTTTAATGACTTGATTAGATGATAGGATTGGATTGTTATGGACTGGTTATATCTACATATGTGCGGATTTATCAGGTTCAGGAAACAGGTGAAGGAAAAGTCCCAGGTTCACTTCAGTTACAGAACCTGTGTTCTGTAACTGTAGTGTACCCGGTCGACCGGCCAGGGGCCCAGTCGACCAGCGACATTGCATCAAGTTCTCTGGAACCTGACGAAAACACTATTTCCCTTTTTTCACTTACAATTGCCGGTCGACCGGCCCATGGCTCGGTCGACCGGGCACACAGGAGGAGGTCGACCTTCTTCTTGCAGATTGACAGGGGTACTGTATAGGTGGTCGACCGGCCAAGGGCGCGGTCAACTGGGTAGACTGTGTACGCGGTTGACCAGCCCAGGACCGGTCGACCGGGTCAACTGTGGAAACCCTGTTTCAGGGGTTCTTTTCCCTATGTTTTGAGGACTTTATGTGGAACTTTGGCTACCCTTTTTAGGACTCATTTGACTATATGTGAGGGCGTTTTGAGCTAACGTTCTTCACGTTTTTCCGGTTGTATCGGGAATCAATTTCACTCAATCTTGAACGGTACGGGACAACGGAATACCTTTTCTATAACTATGCACGAAGATCATATATTCAGGTATCGCGAACCCTAAACCCTTTCGTTGACTGAGTAGGATTGTACGATGCTTCGGGTTTAACAATTGACTTAGGATTGAATTGCTTATTGCCTTGGATTCTAGATTGTACCGTCTGGTACTGTTTACATGAAATGTTCATGTTCATTAGCTTCGTTTATTTGCTTTGTTTTGGGATCACTTTTGAGAACTTAGATTGATGGATTTAGGATCCCCTTTGATGTTTCATTTGTTTCGAAGTTTGATGGGAGTGTTGAGGGTAGACGGCTTTGATTGTAAAGCTTGTTTGAGAATTACCGGTGTTGTTATTGTTTTGAAGAAGATTAATGGTTTTGACTTTGATTTGATGATGGAAATGTAATTTCTCTTTGATTAATGAATCTTGTTCATACAAGAAAGTCTAGCTCTTCACTATCGGTTGTTTAGGACTCTTTGTGTCAGGCACCACTCGACTGTTAACGCCCAACATAGATGGGGCACCATTATGTGTGAGGACTTTGCATTGAACGTCTGCGCAGTACGACTTTTTATATTTTGATGGATGTACACCATCGGATACATATTGAACAATTGACTTTGATGACGCATGGCCTTTTGGTATCCATTTTGATTGCTTGCTTGCCGGGGTTCATCCCGTGCTACTCTACCACAGCTCAAATGATGAGTCGGGAGGGTCATGTGAAACTATCCCGTGGTGTATTAGTTTATGTGAGTTGCCTCTTTGTTAGATGTTTATGTTAGTTTGATTTTGATTCGAATGCTATGCACTTTCTACGATCAGGATGCTATGCATTTCATATGATTTTGTTTATTGTTTACTCTGATTCGTTCTACATATCTGGATAATTTATATATATATATATATTGCTTACCGACCTTCGTGTCTGATGATGCTACTCTTGGTGCATAGGTACCAAGCTCTACCTTACCGAGGAGGAGGTGGTGGAAGAAGTTCAGGCGGATCAGCCTGATGACTTCCTAGAGTACAGTACGGACGGCATTGTATAGCCGTAATGACTCCGTACATGAGCGCCTTCACGTTATTTTGTGTAGCTTTATCTTTTGGTTTCTTCATCTTTTGATTAGGTCCGAGTTTTGGATGTGGTCTATTGTTGTAAATAATACTTTTGTTTAATTGTTTCAAACTTGAACTCTAGTTAATATATATGATCAGTCTTTGCTCTTAACTATATACTTCAAGATACCATTTGTACTATGAAGCTTCGCTATACGTTTTATGTATTTGAGGAAATATTTATACCTCACAGCGATCTTCGATCCATATTGGGACATGATTGGGGCCCAATGTTGTTATTAATGCTGAAAATTTTTAATTGGCCATAATCTCACGCATAAACTCCGGTTTCACGATCAGGGGCATGACATAGCATGATCTTTAATATAAACTAAATATTTTCTAATTATTCTTATACCACCATAAGAGAGCTGGTGTTAACCGAACTTTAAGCCCTCATCATCATCTTCACCACCTCACGTGCACTGTAAATATACACATATAATCAGCAAATTTCGAACAATGGAGGAAATATAAAATGCAATTTGTGTATGAGAATTTTGTCATATTGAGGTCAAATTAAAACAACAATGGACCCCAACCTGCATCATCTATAGGTGAGTCCAAGACCTTATGTCAACGTGATTGGGACCTAGCCCATTGACCCCTTAATCCTAATCCACCTATGGCTTCTGTTCATGCGGCCCCAACAGCTATGCTCGTCCTCCCTCCATGTTCTACCATCCAAACAAGTCCCATAACACCATCATCTTCATCATTTCACACTCAACACATCACCTACATCAAGCACCCATCTCCGATGCTATGCAAAACCAACCCATTCAAACCGAGGCAGAACCAGTTTCTCCATCATAAACCAAACCCACTCACACAACACCCACTGCTAAACAACTACAACCCAACTTGCACCCACAGTAAAAAATAAATACAGCCCAACTCACTTCTGTTTCCATCACAACTAGCCAAGTGTACTCTCCATAATGGATCTATCATCATTTGCAGCAAGGGGAAGAGTTAGGAGTTCAAATTGTTAAAGAAAAAGATGCTTCAATATAAAAGAAACTAATTATTTTACCGCCTTGGCGCATACAATGGTACCCATTGACCTTGTCAAAGAAATCATTTATTAGCATAATTGCACAGACATTTCTTCAAATAGATGGTAAATTTATTTAAAATTAGTGAAATTTGCTTGCGGGTGGGCTAAACCAGGCCTATTTTGCCTATTCTCAATCCCATTTTAGTCGGGCTTTAAAACCATTGTCCAAGCCCAACCATCTAGACTCAATTTTTTTTTAAAGCCCTATATGTTTTTTTTTTTTTTTTTTTTTTGGGGGGGTTGGGGTGGGGGGGGGGGGGGGGGGGTACCCATTTTATCGCGAGCTCGGTACCCATTTTAACGGGAATGGGCTCAATTGACAGGCTTAATACTTTTAGTCTTTATTTTATTAGCCACATGGATTAGAAAAAACTCACAAATTGAGGTTGTATCTTGGGGCTTAGCCTAAACATCTGGGTGAGCTCAAGGGTTGCAAATGATTCTCCGATTATCCAGAAGTTCCAACCCACCAAAATCGGGTTTGGAATCTATTTTATGTTCTGATTCATAAACAGGCTTGGGTCCAAAATCCAATTTAGTTTCTGATTGACAAAAATGGTCCAGTTTTGGCACCTGACATATGAGTCTTCGATATTACAAATTGTAGCTCAAAATCAACTTTTTGACATTTTTATTTATAATCTTAGAGGTAATAGACTTAATGCACTATTATAAGTTGAATACTCTGCTTATTTTAAGAAAAGATAAAAAAAATAAAGTGAAATTAAAACCGATTTTTAAATTAGATTCCGGTTTTCTAGGTGGACCCGGTTCCGAAATCGGATCTGGCTTTACCTATTAGAATTGAGTCTAGAACCAACGAAATAAGCTCTGAGTCAAAATCAAACTTGGAATTGAAACTGTTATTTAGAAACGGATATAAGTCTAGGTCCGGATCCAATATGGTTACAATCCAAAATCGTCCCATTTGCAACCCTAGCGGGGAAAATTGATGTACGACCAAGTCCACCCGAATACTTTGGCGTCTGGTGAGCCTGGATCGAGTTAAACTTGGGCAGCTACTTCCAAAGGGCCCGTTTGAAATTTGTCCTCATCATTTGAGATGATCAGGAGTTAGGCTCTTAACGGTATACTCCACTTCGGTCTCAGTCAGCCGCAGCCAACCATGGCTACTTCACCTTGTTAGAAAGATTTTCAAGAATGTCCTTGATCCCAACTTCTCCATCTTCCTCACAGTCCAAATCCCAAAACTCCAAAACCCTAATACTACCCCATAAACCCTCCCCCCAAACCCTCCAACACCTCCTCTCCCAGCTCAACAGATGCTCCTCCATCGACCATCTCCGCCGCTTCCACGCCAAAATCATCAAAACCCAATTCTCCAGAGACCCATTTCTCCTCACCCGCCTCGCCCACGCCTACCTCCGCTCTCGCAGTCTCGCGCCCGCCGAGCGAATTCTCACTAAAGCGGTGAAGAACCCACCTGTTTTTCTCTGGAATGAGACGATCAAAGGGTTCGCAAGAAATGGGTATTTCAGAGAATCCATGGATCTTTACTATACCATGACTGGCGGACGTGGCGGTGGTGGGGTGCGGCCAAACGAATTCACTTTCACTTTCGTGTTGCCGGCCTGTGCCGGGGCGAGGTCTGTTTTGGATGGTCGGAAGGTTCATGATGATGTCGTGAGGTGGAATTGTGAGTCGAATGTCTTTGTTGCGACTGCTCTTGTTGATATGTATGGGAAATGCGGGGAGATAGAGGCCGCACGCCAAGTGTTTGATAAAATGCCCAGCAAAGGGACAGCAACTTATAATGCGATGATTGCAGGGTAAGAAGAGAAAATGGTGTTCTTTTTATTCTTCTAACGTATTAGCATCCAATCAGTGTTCATGTGGTAAATATTTACTGTAACCAAACTATTTATTCTCTGGGATTTGCATTTATGGTTAAAACTCTCTTAAAACGTGTCTGCCTCTATCCATAGCAGCTTTGACCTCATTGGTACGCACTGCATTGTTGTGGGTTTGTTTGGCAACTCTATTAATAAAGTCAAGAAGGTAAAGTCCCCATTTTTCAAAAAAAAGTCCCATAAAAAACACTTTAACTCAAATTTCCCACCATATTTTTCATAAAAAAAATTCAAAAAGTAACCTCATTTCTCCACTAAAAGACAAAAAAAAAAAAAAAAAAAAAAAACTCCACAATCAATACAAAAAGTCAAAAAGATTCATAATAAACAACTAAAAACAAAATACCATCATAACTCACTTATATTTTATTCTTTTTTCAAAATAATCTCTACTCCACTCAACTCCATTAGTAAAGCCCCCAAACAGGCTGACATCTAAAACAATACATATTGGACAATGTGTACTGGTTGTGGTATCCGTATCAAATATCAGCATGAGGTGTGTTTGAGGTAAAAAAATATTTCATTTTTTTAAATATTGGAAAAATATTAAAATATGACATTGAGTTTTCATTTTGTCCACCTATATTAAAAACAATCAGATCTTTGAAGTTAAGACCTACTAAAATGACCATTAAAGAAAAAGACTTGCTAATGTTAATTAACAAATAATTGAAATGATAGTTCATCATTATTTAATATTTATTACTTAGTAGTTAGCATATGCTATGCAATAATTAACTGTCAGATATTTACACAAAAATCCTCTAAAAAGTCTCCCAAATGTCCCAAATAGTGCATATAAGAGCAAATCTAAGCTCCAAACATGCACTAATTATGATTTAGAATTCATTCCTGCCCAAAATCAAATATTTCAATCATTTCATAGTTTTTTTGCTTACCGTAAGATGAACCCCAGGCTATTGGGTTGCGATTGGTTTTTTTATTATACATTAGATCTTTTTTAAAAAGAAGCTTGAAAAAAAAAAGAAGAACCCTTTCCAAAGATTCTTTTGTGCAAAAGAAAAAAAAAATATGGGTGTTGTATTGTGGGCCATTAAATGGGTGTGTATCAGCTGTATCTCCCCATATACTGATTGTATTGAGCGTGTTGGCATTTATATCGGCTGTATCAGGGCATATTGCCTTGTTTGAACCAATGCATGTGTGATTTGTGAATGGTGATAGCTTTGAAAAATTAGAGCTGAGTTGGCAATACAATATATATCGGCCTATATTTTGATCCACGCTATCCATTGTTATATATAATCTAAGGTTTTATTTGTTGCTGAAACACCCTAATTCCATTAAGAGTGGAGATCATCACTTAAAAAATACATGATTTTTAAGGGATTTTTTTTTCTCAAGAACGAAGGAACGGAATGGGCCATTTAGACTGATACCTTGGATGTGTCACTTCAAACTTGACCCATATTTGTTCTAAAACCTGTAATTTATGGTCATGTTGCAAGTTACTATGTAGTACAAATGAACATGGCCCAAAACTCCAAGTTCATTGGATGATAGCCCTTTATTTGAGGATTTTCATAAAACAAAAAAGAGGATATTCAGCAGATATTCGGTTCGCCTTTTCCTTAATCATCCATTTAGTTTCCTCAAAATATTCTCCAAACAAATTGTTGGGATGCCATGCCGGTGTCACATTGGGCTTTTGCATGTCTATGATGTCTCCTACTCTGGAGGGAACTCATACATGGTTTCCATGTGTACAAAATACAGTGACTGATAAAGGACTAGGATCATGATTTTTGAACATTGTCAACCTGAAATGGCCAGGGTCTAATGGTCAAATGCTATTGTTTTCTTTTTTTCCACTCCCTTCTTTGAAAAAGATTAGAAAGTGCTAGAATTTCTTTTTTAGAAATATTGAACTTCTTTCTTAATGAGAATTACAGTGTTATATGTTTCATAAAACCATAAATATACCACATAAAGGTGCAGGAAACAGTTTTTTTTTATAATAAATCTTGGCATTTGAACCAATACCATACAAAGTGGGTAGTTGGTCAAGACTTCAGAGCAGTAACTAGCCATGTAACTTGAAAAATCAGTGCACATCTGTCACTCTTAGAACATGCTTAGTACACTCAGGAAGTCAGGTTTGATGCTGTTATCTTTCCACCACGACATGTAATGTTATTATCTACCATGTATTACCACTTGAAAATTTCAATTTAGGGATAATACAATGGAGCGAAATCCAGCTATGTACTGGCCAGTAGTTTCAAACTTGTGAACTCTCATGTGAGGACCACTTCGATGATGGAAATCACAATGGAGGTGAGATTTTAAGGGCTTAGTATGGATTAGAGGTGCATAAAAATCAGCAAATGTTTGTGATCATTTTGATTAAGTGCCCCAAATTTTCAACGGTTATATATTCACTTTGAAAAATCTTTAGGGCCCTTAAAATAGATACCTGTGGATCATCATATCATACTGATGTTGGTTCACCTTTAATCCATAAAATACCTTTCAATGTCACCCTAAGCCCATGATTAGAATGCTTCAAAGTGGGCATCGTAGATGGGTTCACAAGTTTAAAACTTGTGTCCTGTTCGGAGCCGAGTTTTCCTCTAATGTAAGTTATATAACAATGTAAAAAAGGCATAATATATGAAGTGGCACTCTAATGAGAATGCAATTTGGGTTTGCTAAGACCACATGTATATGTAGATCTGCCGATAAAAAGAACATGTATATTAGAACTCAGCCTTCCAAATTCCAATTTGCAGTGGCATTCATGCTCTGTGAGATCCCAGCCGTC
Organism: Persea americana; assembly: GCA_029852735.1. Lineage (NCBI taxonomy): Eukaryota > Viridiplantae > Streptophyta > Magnoliopsida > Laurales > Lauraceae > Persea > Persea americana. The sequence continues at coordinate 72,561,476 of CM056809.1, forward strand.
TTTTCGGTTGTCTTTACTATGTGCCCTGGCCTGACAAGCAGGTTGGTCCACTCCACAAGACAGCATAGTATATGGTTAAGGAAAGTTCGCCAACTGTCTGCATTCAGTACGGGTTTGGCCACCAGATGGGAAACTGCTTTTGGATTAGTGACCAACCCACCTGAGGGCCGCTTTGGTATGCTTAATTACTTACACAAAAACCAGCCACAAATTGTCAGGTTGGGATTTTCATGAACATGGGTTTAGACGGCTCCTCCTAATCTGCATGATTGAAATCATTGTAGCACTTATTCTTTTTTTGTAAAAGTAGCATTTTAATTATAAGGAAAATCAGCCTTCTTCGTTTCTAAACCAGACAGGTATGTGATGAATGGTGAGTGCGATGAAGCTTTGAACATCTTCAATCAGATGCAAAGATCGGGAACCCAACCTGACACAATGACAATGGTGAGTGTTCTTCAAGCTTGTGCTTCTCTTGGAGCTCTACAACAGGGTAGATGGGTCCATGAACAAGTCATAAGGAACCAGGTGGAAATTAATGTCTTCTTGGGTGCAGCTTTCATTCACATGTATGCCAGGTGCGGTAGTATAGAGGAATCTCGTAGAGTCTTTGACGAGATGCCTCGGAGAGATTTGATTTGCTGGACATCAATCATCTCTGGCTATGGAATGCATGGGCATGCTAAAACTGCAGAATCTCTCTTTGTTCAAATGGTGCAGGATGGTATTAGACCAGATGCAGTGACGTTCATTGGGGTCCTGTCAGGTTTCAGCCATGGAGGGATGGTTGATAAGGGGTGGCTGTACTTCAAGAAAATGTCTGAAGTATACAATTTGAGTCCTGGCTTAGAACATTATAGTTGCATGGTTGACATGCTTGGGAGAGCTGGGAGACTGGAAGATGCTGACCAACTCATAAGGACAATGCCTGTGGAGCCTGATGCTGCTGTTTGGGGTGGATTACTAAATGCTTGCAAGGTTCATAGAAATGTTGAGTTGGGCAAGAGAGTTGTCAAGGAGGTCTTGAGATTGGACCCTAATAATGCAGGGTGGTATGTGCTCATGTCAAACATCTATGCAACAGAGAGGGAATGGGATGGAGTGGCAAAGATGCGGTTGATGATGAAGGGGAGGAAATTGATGAAGCCTCCTGGGTGGAGTTCCATTGAGGTGGGTGGGCAAATTCACAACTTCCTTGTTTTTGATCGGTCACATCCTAGGTCGGAAGAGATTTATGAAGTACTGAAGGATCTAGAAGATAGGATGCGATTAGAGGGATATGTTGCGGAGACTAGTTGTGTGTTTGGGAAGTTGGATGAGGATTTGAAGGAAGATTTGTTGTGTGGACACAGTGAGAGATTGGCAATTGCTTTTGGCATCTTGGCCACAGAGGAGGGAGAGGTGTTAAGGGTAATAAAGAACTTGAGGGTGTGTATGGATTGCCATACTGCAACTAAGCTTATATCTAAAATTGCGAAGCGGGATATCATTGTTAGGGATGCAAATAGATTCCACCATTTTAGAGGGGGGATCTGCTCCTGTGGTGATTATTGGTGATGAGATACCATATGATTCTCAGTCAAGAGTAGGACCTATATTCTGGTTCGATCCGGCAATGCCAAACTGGTTCGATCCAGCAATGCCACAGGTGGGACCCACCTTCACTGTTATATTTGTATCATCTGGTTGAACCCCATCATTATGGTCACCTCTATTATATGATCCTAATTCACATTTGCATACTCTGAAATCAGGCAATATCAGTATATCACACTATAGTATGAATGATTTGGACTGCCAACAGATGGGCCCAACATGCTTGGTCCTTTTGACCAAGCAAACGGTATGAATGGTGTGTTGATTACATTGGTGATGGGTCTACTTCAAGTGTTTTGGTCAGAGACTTCAACAGCATGGCCAATTCTAGCAAAAGATGAGAAACCCTACTGTTGCCTGCAGGGGTAGATTCTGATGGTATGGAAAATGGATGAACAGAAAGTTATTTCCTAGATTAATATATGTATCTTCCTTCCGATTTTTTTTATTTTTATTTTTGGCTGAAACTTATACACCATGAATAAGAAAAATCTAGAAATTGATTGCATGCAGCACCAGGTTCCTTTTACAATCTGGAATATATCAAAGTTGCTCTAAATGTTTACTGATATATGTCAATTTCACTGGCAGAAGCTTTTGTTCACATTGGGTTCTAATGACTTTTAAATGAATTTTCATCCTTTCTTTGGTAGAAACTTTCCGTTTGACTTCACTTGAAGGCAGCCTTGATATCAAGGCAAGGCATTTATGTCAAACTGGGTTGATCTCAGAAAGTGATTAGTAAGTTTTTTCTCATGTTATTTGCCAGACTCGAAAAGGAGCACAGAATAATGGCGAACAAGTTTATTTCAGACAGGGTCAATCTATATTTTCCCCCATGTTATGTATATGCTGGAAGATTGGCATAGGATCTCAGCACAGGGGAAGAATCTGTTCCCAAATTTTGCATCTGACTTGAATCCGAAGTCTTGAATCTGGCATTAACTGAAAAACAGAAGATCGAATCTCAGATTTGGATGAGAGTTTGAGAAATGTGGCATATGTATATTAAAAAACCTCCAGAGCAAATATAATTGAAGGACAACATGTAGCTCTGGAGGCTTTTTAATATCCATATGCCGTCAGATTTCAGTATGGATATTTTTTTTTATGAAAAGTATGGATCAATTTGTTGGCCAGTACAAACAACCACCACATTGTCTATGATGGCTATAAAATATGATGAGATGCATGGAATCAACTCAAACTTTCTAAGAGTTTCTAATGCAATATAGAGAAACAATATTCTGTTGCTGTTAATATGATGGTAATTGTATTTAACATTTGAATATTTGATGTAAAATTGTGTGGGGCTCACCTTTATTTGATTCTACTCAGTCATCTGGCCCAAATTCTGCTCCAATGATGTGAAATTTCACCTGTCTGGATTTCCCTGTCTTGTTTGTCAGTTTGCTTGTCTCCTAGAGAGCTTGGACTACACTAAGTCACACATCGAAAATATTCACATCTTGATATAGGGCTGTGCGGCCTAGCTTTAACTCCATATGAGGCATTTTAAAACTGTGCTTGGGTTGAAATTCTATGCGTCAAAGCGGACAATATCATGTGGATAGTGAGGCCCAAGTAGTCACAAATGATATGCATTGTTGGATTCTATTATGTGTGAAGTATATAGTTATGGTTTCAGTACGACTGATTCAACTGTAATTGTAACTCCGGTCTTTCTAAAAGCAATCCAGTCTTAGGCCACCCATGAGTTTTTTTTTTTTTTTGCGCTGGAAAGGGGGATTTTTATTGAAGAAGATGGGACTTGCATACAAAAGAAACAGGCAAAAGACAGCATAGCCTAGCTAGGCAGATAGCCTGAGAACTTGTTACAGGAAGTGATAAATCCAAAGTGAGCATAATGAAATAGTATTTTCCAGTCATTCATTCTTCTTGCTGCTCCAGACCTTCTTGCTCCTGTAAGTGATAGCTACCGATCTCCTGCACCTGCATATGCTGCTGCAGAGTAAGGTCACTGTGGTAAATAGCTGATATGTGAACTGCAAGAGAGGAAGTAAATAGCATTTCCACTGGGGGGCCAAGCTCTGATAGGATATCAGCCATCTTATTAGCCGATCTGCGGACAACTTCTGCTCTCCATCTAGGGATTTCCCACAAGGTGTTCAGAATTCGGCACCATAGATGAATAAGGCTCCATGAGATCCCAATGGTGGAGGTAAGGGAATTCCGGATGAGGAAAGAATCACCTTCTACTATGACGTCGGTGAGGTCATTTTGAACACAGAGTTGGATACCTCTGAGAAGGGCTTTCATTTCAGCTTCAGTGTGGGGTTGGGGGGGGATGATTTTTTTTTTGTTTTTTTTTTTTTTTTTTTTTTTTGGGTTTCTACTAAAAGCATCATCAAATATTCATATACCTCCAAAAGCATCCTAAAATATATGTAATGCCCAAAAGCATCTTATATAGCGTACTTCTTTTCTTTTCTTTTTTTTTTTCTAGATAAAATTGGCTTTCACTTTATCCCTCACAAGTTCGAGATATGACATTCGCGAGCTGGAGACATGACTCGCGAGTTCGAGACATAACATTCGCAAGTTCATGATTTTGTATTTAGATATGTGTCCAACATCATTTGCGAACTCGGATACGAATTGAGCATTAACCTGATTAAGTCGAGATGTCGAGAAACACCTTACAATGTCCAGAAAAGACTTAACAGTTTAATAGTTAAAATTAATAAAAATATGATACATGGGGGTGCATTTAGATTGACTAACAATTTTGAATATGAAGGAGTGATTTCGGTAGATGTATGAGTTCAACCATTCTATTATAAGTTTCTTCAATATTGAATGTAGTCACCACGAGCACTCTCTTGCTACAATTTGTAGAGAGTTTGCTCAAGAAAATTTAACTTTTTTTATTTTTACAAAAAAACAAAAAAAAAAAAACAAAAAATTGTGGTCCACTCCATTCCCTCTTCGTAACCATACTTTTACTATAGTCATGGAGAGAATTACCTTCAAAGTTAAGGATGTTTTTCCTTGACGCTGATTGCTTTAGAATATGGTTTTACAAATGTTAACTACTTATGATGTTCTGAACAAACTAGCGACTTCGAGAGTTGAAACAAAATTAACAATTATTGAAATACTTCAATGCACGAATGAGTCGAGTCTTGATATCGCGAGAAAAGGGTTTAAGGATAATTTGGTCCAAAAAAAATCTAAGTATATGGTATAAGATGCTTTTGGGTATTATATGTATTTGATAATGCTTTTGGAGTTATAGAATATTTGAGTATGCTTTTGGTAAAAACTCCTTTTATTTTTAACCAACTATGTATTTCTCAAGCAATCATTATAACTTATTATTTATGGGGAACTTTCAAAAAGTACAAAACTTTTAACTAATTTTCAAAAAAGGACATTGAGACTTGAATATTTAAAAAAAGTATAGAACTTGTCAACAATTCTTTCAATCAAGTCCTCTCCATAATAGATTTTTAAAAAAATGGAAAAAAAAAAAAAACTCATGTCATTTTTCAAATATTCACTTTGATAAATTATTTAAGTCAAACGATGAAGTCCAATCCAAATGACCTAGCGGGGCTCACTTCAACTACCATTATACATGGATGGTTAAAATAAGAGGTTTCTAAACAACTAAAATACTGGCCTTTGTAAATTAATATGATCATCAAAATCAAAAGGACCAATTTTGAAAAGGAAATAGATTAACATAAGACAAAAATATGTCATAAGAGAATCGTGTTTTTGTCATTAAAAAAAAAATTTATGGAGAAGACTTGATTGAAAGAATTGTGAAAAATATTTATACTTATTTAAAATATTCAAATATTTATATACTTTTTCTTTTAAACGAACGAAAACTTTTATACCTTTTTGATAGTTTTCCTTTATTTTTACTCCCGAAAAGCTTTGCAGTATGTTGGAAATATCGTCCGATATTTTTTACTGTTACTAACAGTGGTTTGACGACCTAAACCCTTCCACCAAGGTGGAGAGCCTAGAGAGGAGAGAAGGTTCCTGTACTTTTCTGCAGCGATATCCACCTACACCAGAGAGCCACAGAGCAGAGCAGAGCTTCCATGGCACCTCCAGGCCCTTACTCTGGCACCAGCACTCTTGCTCTCGTATGTATCTTCTCTTCTCTTCTTCAATCTTTTGCCATTTCATTTCACCCCCCTCTTCCTTATTCAGATTTTCTTTTCACTCCCCTTCTCTGATTTCAGTCTCTCTCTTATTTATCTCATCATCATCATCTTCTTCTTCTTCTTCTTCTTCTTCTTCTTCTTCTCTTCATTTACAGGTAGCTCGTGCATCGGCTTTCACCTTCGGTTTCGTCTATGGAAGTGTTAAACTCTCCTATCTCAAGGTACTCTCTTCTATCAATCGTTCTCCAGCTTCTTTTATTCTAATTCGATCCTTCCATTTCTTCTTCTTCTTCTCTTTTTTTGTTTTTCATGTGGTGGGATTTATTTTCTTTGAGGCACCCTTACAGATGTTAGGTTTTCTTCTTTCTTGATCTACGTTTTATCTTAGATCGTTATTCGTTTCATATTAGGTTTTTCTTTCTTTCTCTTTTGAGATAAGGGACTTTTGATCAGACCCATGGTTTTTTTTTTTTTTTTTTTTTGTATCGTTGACTGTTTTGCTCTTTGACTTTATTGATCTAGTTGAGCAAAAATGAGAATCACAACATCTCCCTTGTAAATTCATCTAGATTTACAAAATTCCGCGCCTTCTTTCTTTCTACATTTAACTCTTTTTCTTGTAGAAAGAAAGGTTCCTCCCTTCCTATATGAATGGTTCAGAGTGGACTGTCTCCTTCATTGAGGTGATAGCAATTTTCCTGTGATCGTTTCTAAAGGAGTAAGTGTTTGTATAATCATCATGGAATGTACTTTTATCATACTAACCCACCCTCCCCAAGTCCTAAGGATATGTGGTGTGCACCCATTGTGATGCTTCATCTTAGTATTTGTTGCCAACAGAAATGAGAGACATCTGTCAAGTACTGTTAGCTTAGCCCATTTCCTGAACCATTGGGTTGGTATGCCGCATCCACCGCCTTCTGTGCAAGTCTATCAACCACTTCTTTGGACACTACTTTCTCATTGCTGCTGTCATTGATGAATGAATAGTTGGTGACCCTGCTTAGAGTTTTCATGACTTATTACCATGCCACGGGCTTTCGACCACTTCTATACGCTTCTTTCTACACGTCTCCTATATATGACACAATTCTTTACTCTTGAAGCATCTCGCTGAATGTTTTCTTATTGCTTAATTACTAATTTTTACCATTCTATGGCTTCCCTGCATTGGTTGATCGGTGTCAATGAACCTGATTGCTACTATGGTACTTGCTACAAAAATGAGCACTTGTTTCAATATTCATCCATTGCATAGTCTGCTCGACATGTTTTCAGATCTTTTTGGTGCCTTCTGATTACCATACCTCCTTTGGTAAACTTTGACATGGTCCACAATTGATGGGCAACCTACGTATCTTCGATGGAAATTTTCCTCTCTTTTGAAGAGTGATGTTTGAATTACTAAACCAAAAGGAGTTGTATTGGAGGGCTATACCGACCGGAACAGAGCAAGCAAAAGCAAGTGAATAAACAAAACAATAAGGAAAATCTAGACCACAAAGATGATCCTGTTCTTGGGTGACAGGTCTATTATCTATCCATGACGTCCTTTGCCAAAGAATCCGATACCCTGTTGTCAGCCCTCAAAACATTGAATTCAGTTCCCTATTTATGATGCAAGACCACCTCGATGTGCCTGCAAAGATTTCTTGGGTTTCCAAAACAGCCACAACGTCTGCAACTGCAAGCAATGCCAATGCCCAACACAGATCAACTATCTCAGATCCAAGTATGTCCCTGGTTTCATATAGGGAAGGCAATTGGTTGGGCCAGACAGCTGACCTACCCATATCGGGGCAGGTTTGGTTGAGTTTTGTTGGGTTCAGGGTGGTTATGGATTTATAGATTTTGGTATGTGCCCGGTACGGGGCAGGTATGGATTTGGCTGCCCCAACCTGCCCCTCCTCATTTATGAGTACATATTTGTTAATGTAATATGAGGCACAAAACCCACTTAGTGTAGCTGTTCTTAGTCATTTGGAAGTGTCCCTCCTCATTTATGACCGACTGACATATTCGTTAATGTAATCTAAGGCACAAAACCTACTTAGTGTAGCTGTTCTTAGTCATTTAGAAGTGTGGAAGTGCTAAGTTTCCAGGTTCGAGCTTTCTTCAGTGCTGGGGATGTGGGGGATCAAAAGATCTGGATGCGAGTCATGTGACCCACCTATGTGCAAAATTTCAAGTCCGTTCAATCATCTAAATTTCTTGATCCGTGGCCCGTAAGTTTTAACAGGTTTAGAATGCATCATTAATCCTTTTTATTTCAATCCAGTTGTCAGTCCCATTTGGTTCGGTGTGAAAAATATGGGATCCTCCACATTTAGGAGGTCGGTAGTGTTTGATGGACTTGGATATATCATAGGGAGTCCCAGGTGGTAGTTTTGCACAGTGCAAAACATCTGCATCTGAACAAAATTAAATATCTTTAATCTCTTCTACAGGATTAATCCATATTAAACCTTGACCTGACCCCATACTCTTGACGGGTGGATTTGGTATCACGTACCATAAAGCTAGCAAGAATCAGGACATGTACAGCAGTACAGGGCAGAGTAGGTGTGAGTTGGGGCGGCTTGGGTTTACCCTCACCTTTGCCACTTGCCATCCTAATTGCACATCATTTATAGCAGACTCTGCATTCTAAGTTATTCTCTTTTGACTGCTAGAGGAGAGAGACCTTAATTAATGTCTCTTGACTTTATTTGATGGATACTATATGCAGCTGGAAGGTGAGCTTTGATCTTTCACTAAAAGCTTATCTAAAATTTGTTGCAGTCTTTACAGTAAACAGTTACAGTATTGACCTTTGAGTACTGGCCATTTCTCTTCTTTTATTTTTTATTTTTAAATATTTGATCCCATGCAGCTGGTGGTTGAGCTTTGATCTTTCACCAAAAGCTCATATAGAAAATTGTTGCATTTTTTACAGTAGGCCACAGTTTGGGTATTGAGTATTGGCCAAGTCTATCAATGAATGTCTCTTGATTTTTTTTAACTTGAGCATTTGATGGGTACTACATGTATCTGGAGGTTGAGCTTTGATCTTTCACCAAAAGCTCCATGATGGGCACGTGTGGTTTTTCCTTTGATGATGTTATTTGTTTCTTTCAAATTCTTATTCTTCCTGCATTCATAAAATATTGAACTTAAAAAATTTTATGCTCTCTATTGTACTATCTTCATTTGTTCTCCAGAAATAGATAACAACATAGTTATTGTCTTTCTTTTTATGCAGGCAAAGGCCAAGTCACATGAAAAAGCTGTGGCAAAGGGTCATCATTGAAATGAAGAAAATGTTGGCTTTTTTGTTTGTTCTTGATCTAAGACTTAATCCTCACCACTTCATGGAAAGCTGAGCAGACATGTTGCTCTGGTGACTCAGCTAAGCATAATTTTATTTCAATTGTGTCCAATCTTTGAAAACGATTAAATGGCAGTTTTCAGTTTTCTCTTCCCCTGCCCTAAAGAAGAGAGACAAAAATGTTTCAGATTTCATCTTCAGTTAAAAGAATAATTGCCCATTCCCTTTTTATGTCTTGAATTGCATTATGACATTGGGCTAGACTGCATTATGTTTAAATTTCATCTTTAGTGAAAAGAATAATGGCCCTTGCCCTTTTTTAGTCTTGAATTGCATTATGAGGACATTGGGCTAGACTACTATCTGCATTCTTCCTCTCAACAAAACTCTGTCAAAAAACAATGCTCATCAAATGGTTCTAATCATGCAACTGGTGGCCACTGTCATGTTACTAAAATGAATGAGCAGCTGTCCCAGTTTGTCTGGTGGAATCAGAATGACCATATTGATTGTTGCATTATATTTTAAGGGTCCAAATGGGCTGGGTTCTGGATATACTGCATGGTTTTGAAGTTTAAACAAGAGATCAAGGGTTGAAATTTTTGTCGTTTGAATTGAGTTGGCTTTGTTGACAGGTCACCAAAATACTATAGGCTCGGTCAATTTAGAACCAAACCTGTGTTGGGTCGAGTTCCAATTGAAAGGATTTTCTGTTGTTCAACATTAATAACTTGTTTAGAATAATATAGTTAATAAAGTATTTGTGTGCATAACATTTTATCATAGATGTTTACATCAGATGGAGCTGGATTGAATCTTTGGAATGCTGCTCTTTAATGCAAACCTTGTCTTGTATGGGCCTTTGCCAAATTATATACTTGAGAGAGTAGGAGATTTTGAGCCAAATTTCACCTAGGAAGGAGATGGGTGCACCACATCCACCTGATTGATCATGTATAGGCGTGTATTTTTTGCAGTATTTTACTCAAATGTGTTGCACAAGTGCAGTGGCTCAAAACATTTTTGAGTAAAATTTTGCCTTGTCCCATGCAAGGCATTATTATGAGCATTTTTACATGAATCTTTTTGTAATCGTTTACTGAAATTTAAATAGGTAGGCCCCATTATCTTGAGCAGTTCATATTTTAAATAGTTTTCTGAGATTTTAATAGGTAGTTTACATGAATTTATTTCCATCCCCTTGGTCACATGATCAATGGGGCCCCAGCCCCCAGGAGGCCCCGGCTTGCTATCTTGAGAGCTCCTTTTACAGGAGCATTTCTGTTTTTATGTAATATTTTATTTAAGCATTTCATGCTTATGGGAACCCAAAGCGTATTAGAGTGAAATCTTTTTTTAATTAGATAGGATTGTGATAAAATCTTATGTCGAACCCAAAACATAGTAGTGCAAAACATGTTGATAGTGTATTTTGTAAAGTTATTAGGTCCTGTTGTAGAGACTGTGGAAGGAGAATGTTGTTAAGTTATGTGAATTTATGTGCATGTGAGAATGTGGAGGGAGGAGATGAATTGTGAAATATTCTTATACTTGAAAGTGGAATGTAGGCGGGGTGAAAAAAAAGGGTAAATTAGCGAACCGTCTTTGAAACGGAACATTTAAAGGCTCTGATCCACATAAGTTTCGTTTAAAGTCATATGGTCGAATGCCCCAAAAAATAATTGAATTCTAGCTCCTCTTTAAGCCACGTCGCTACCTTAGTCCTTTGGGCCCTGCTTCTTTAAAAGAGACCACAAGAGCAATTCTCCTTCTTAAATAAGTTTGATTTTGTTAATTAAATTAGACCTACCAAAGGATCTATTTTTTAATGGTCCAAAGAAAATCACTCTATTTCAAAAAAGTCCATTCGGATCAACTCTATTTCAAATGGATAATACTTGCCAAGCAAGTCCTAATAAGTGAATTGTTTTGTTTGGATTTAATAAGTGGCCCCCACCAACAGATTTGCCGACATGGCCTCAAATAATTCTCGATGCCTTACACAATGGGATCCAATTTTCAATTTTTAACAATTTCCAATTCCGATTGGAGAATAATCTGTCCTCAAATCAAATACATCTGTGCCCCCTATTACTTTAGATTTAATAAGTGGCCCAATAATAGATTCCAGTTTTATTGGATGTCTCCGAAGAGATAGCTCACCAATAGCAAGAACATTTTAACACAATCCAGTTTCAGTTTGACATAATTTTCAACATAAGCATGGTGCCAAAAGGCCTGCTGACAAAGAATTCACGATGTCTTACCCTATGAGCTAGCCGTGGATTGCATGTGATTTAGGGTCGTTTGGATGTTTACATAATACAATATTTACATATTTAAATGTTATGAGAATAGAATAGTGTTTATTAAAATATTATAATATTTTTAATGTTTAGCGATTTTTAAAAAATATTACAGATTTTAACCTGAGTTGTTTGGAATGTACTATGATTTTAATATGTATCAAAATATCTAAAACAACACCAATTTAATGTTATTGATCGTAGTAAAGTTCATTGTTAGGATAAATTTTTATTAAATACTTAGCTGAGAAATTTACGGGAAAAATCCCCATAGGACCCCATACGTCCTGCTAGGACCCCGTATCACGTTGGACATGGGAGTAGTCCTCATATGGCCTTTTACTTTTTTCTTTTCGTCATTTTGCGATATGGTCGATATCGACCATGTAGTTTGTCGATATTGACCATTATGCGAAACTACTTTATATATCGCCCCAATCCTCTTTTTTGCAGTCCTCCTTTTGGGTCCTCCTCAACTTGACTCCGGTGATTTTCACTTTTAAAGACCACCATAAAACCCTATGACCTTGGTATTGGGACTCCATTAAAAGGTTGCATTGCACCAAAAATGAATATCATGAACATTAATCAATTGTGGTTCTAAGCCATTTATAATTAGAAATGGGTTCAATATGGCTTTCTGCCTGTAGAAATGGAGAGAGAGCTCTCTGCTAACTGTTCTCTGCAAAATAATAATAATAATAATAAAATAAAATAAAGTTAAAATCTCATGCTTTTGATTGTTTTTTCCATTTTCGTGCTTTTGAAATTCTCAAATACATGGATAGAGATGGAAATTGGGGTAGGATTTTGGGGTTTTGGGGTTTTAGGATAAGAACATATTCGATAAGTTACCTACTCTGATGCCAAAGACCTCCACTTACATTTTGTAAAGAATGGGTTGTATGAAAATATATTCTTATCGAATAGTCTTATTAATTTGTACAAAAAAAAAAAAAAAAAAGGTAATGTGGTTTCTGCCAGGTGTTTGATGAAATGCCTAAGAGAAACGTTTTTACTTGGACTTGCATCCATAGTGTGGTAGCTCTAACATGCAGGGTTTTCTTATTCTCTTGCTCTTGTTGGGCTTTTACAAACGAACAAATAACAAGCCCTTGAAGCTCCAAATAACAGGTATGACTTTTCAATTTTCCCTCAATTGATGAGTTAGTGTTGTTTCCATTGAGTTTCCATCAATAAATGTCTTTGAATGTGACTTGTCTCCAGTTATTGTTTCGTTATAGGTGATTAACACAACATTGGTGTGCCTATGATGAGAGGTTCAAGATGCTGCAGTTGGGATCTTTGATGATTAAATGGGTTCAACAAAATAGAAAACAGTCATATATGTTATTTTTTGGGGTCTCTGATGATGTAAATGGGTTCAACAAAAGTGGAGACAGTTATATGTAATTTTTTGGGCTCTTTGATGATGTCTATGGGTTCAACAAAAGTTTGCACGGTGTTGTGTAACTTTTTAAGGTCTTTGATTATGTAAATGGGTTGAACAAAAGTTTGCACAATCATATGTAGGTTTTTTTCTTTTTTTCTTTGATGATGTACATGTGTTCAACAAAAGCTTGAACAATATTATGTTTTTTTTTGTTTTTTTTGTTTTTTTTGTTATTTGATGATGTATATAAGTTCAATGTAAGTTTGGACATTTCTACGAAATATTTTGGAAGTCTTTTATGATATAAATGGACCATATGTAAGCTTACATGGCTGTTTTGCCTTTTGAGATCTTCTTTGACGATGTAATTGTTCAATGTAATGTTAACCAGTTGCATAAAATAAGTTGTGGACTTTTATGATGTCAACTTATTCAATGTGTGATTTAACAATTGTATGATCCTATTTTTTGGGTATTTGATAATGTAAATGTGTTATATATAAGGTTGGAATGTATTTTATAATATTTTGGGTTCTCTGAATCTTTAAATGGTACTAATAATCATGTATTGAAAACATAAGCTATTGCTTTCCTAGTTAAACTATTTCGTACTTACATAAATGGTCGATCTCGACCATTTTCACTAAAAATGGAAGCTACTGCCTTCAAAATTAAACTGTTCTGTACTGATAGAAATTGTCGATATCGACAATTTCCACTGGAACCCCATCTAGCGCCCCAGATTACACGAAATCAAATAAATATCCTGCGAATGTCAGCCAGTATAGTGCTAGCAGTAAAAGCTTAAAGATGATCGTTTTGGAGTGGGTTTTGTTTGGATACCGATTTAGAGTTAGAAAGTTCATGCTTTTGGGGGAAAGAAAGAGGGGAATGAAATGCAAAGGGGCGATTGAAGAAGATTAGGGTTAGAAAGTTTCCGGTTTTTTTTTGTTGCTGTATAAGAGAATAAGAAATAAGAAGGAGAAAGAGAAGGACATGAAGAAGAATAAGCTGAAATGTTACCTAGTTACACTACTTTGAATTCTTTCTTGAATGGTTGATATCGACCATTCCAATAAAAGTATAAAAAAAAAAAACGAATTGGGTCCAGAGGACCCCTCCCGTGTCTAATGTGTTACGGGGTCTTAGTAGGACGTATGGGGTCCTACGGGGACTTTTCCCGTAAATTTCTCTACTTAGTTTATATGTAATATACCATGTATGTATGAAAAAAGTAGTGTAGTAAAGTAAAGTTTAGCTGCCTTTTTTTTTTTATTGCAAGCCAATTTTTTTTATCACATAAAACTGTGATAAAGTGTAGTAAATTAAAGTCAATACAAAGAGCAATTACTTCACAACTGTCTCTCTCCCCTACTTTACTTTACCACATATATCATCTTATCTTAATTTACCTCATCTTTTATCATGATGTGATATCAACGTTTATTTTATTTTACTAGTTACCACACATATAAACAAATATGCCTTGACCTAAATGGGACATATCATCCATTCACCATATTTAGACGAAAAAATAGTGTGGCAAAGTAAAGTCAAACCACCACTTTCTTACTATAAACTTTATCACAGGTCATTTTTTATTTACTATATAAACTATCGTAAAGTGTAATAAAGTAAAGTCAAATAAAAATAAGCTACTTTATCACTCTCTCCTGCTTTACCTCACCATATACTTCATCTCACCTTTACTTTACCTCACATTTACCGTAATGTGGCATTTACCTATACTGTACTTTACCATACATGTAAATAAGTACATCATTTCTAGATTTGGTGAAGTTCTTTGCTTTACTCTACTACTTTGAAATAACTTATTTTAGAAAATTTTTATATTGTAGAAAGTTTTTTTACAAGAAAGAGCTGTAGGAAAAATATTGAGCTTTTTGAGAGAAAATAATGTTTCTTTATGTTTTTTTCGGGTTACCAAACGCATAAGATTTTTTTCTTTAGAAGGATTATATTCTATAAAATATTACATTTTCTTTTGCATCCAAATAAGCCCTTAACAAGCTTTTATTATGATAGGGGGACCAACTTAAAGAGTAGTTCAGCTGGTAGCTAATACATTTGGAATGAGAAATTTGGATTTAATGAGCGACACACACATCAATTAGAAGAGTTTTATTTCTTTTAATCCTCATAATCATGAAATCGTGTGACTTCCAATCAGCTTTCAATGGGGTATCTATATTCTTCACATGTAATGCCCTATCTAGGTAAGAAAATTAAGAGGCTCGTCTGTATATATGCCATAGGAATTTGTTTTCCAAAGAATCACAAAAAATCTAGCCCATTTTCGTACTTTTGTGGGTGTGTGGGTGTGAGGGGAAAAGCACACCAAAGATGGATTTTACTGTAGTGTAGAAAAATCATTTTTGCAATCCTCACTTTTCTTGTGAAAGATCAACTACACAAAGGTGCCCAAAAGTTAGATGGAAACGTTATCATACATTATAAAGTAAAAGTAGTATGGAAAAATATCTCATGAAATATAAATACTACAAGCCAAACTTAAAGCTTATTGCATCATACACCTATAAAACTTTGTCAAAACATCCAAAACAATGGGACATCTATTTAGATCAATTTTAAGTACCCGTTTGGAAAGTTTATTTTCAACCTCTTATTGTCTTAAGACACTAAACATATTTAGGGCGTTTTGAAACGATTTTGGCTACCTTTATTTCAATCCACATAAAGAGAAATTGGCTCTATTTCAAATGAGAAGGAAGTCGGGGAGAATCGAAATAGAGGTGTGTGAATAAAGTGCGCAAACACGTGTTTATATAGTAACTTAGGCGGTCTTTTTTTACTCACCATTTTTTCTTTTCTTTCTTTTTTTATTTTTTATTTTTATCTGGGACCCTAAATGATGATCCAAACCGTTAGAAGCAGTAAGAAATCCAAATACGGCTCGGCCCGTGTATCAAATTCCAATCGTTCATCTATCGTAGATCTCGAGATATTTGTCAAAAATGGCATAACCATAGATATATTTTTCTAGGCTTCTATGGGCCCTATATTCACAATCCAAATCGTTAATCTTCTTTGGAAGACTGAAAAAGACTATGAGTACAATTTTAAGCCCTTAAATTTGGTCTAGAGCTCAAGGAAATGATGAAAATTAGAGCGTTGTTGGATAGCACATGTTATGGTCACATTAGCTGAAACGGGATAATAGGCAGTCCGTTTTTTCTTTCCTTGAATTTTGGGCTAAGAAACTACCATCCAAACGGTTTGATAGCTGTACCAATGCAAGCATGAATATGGGCTCAATTTTGAACCATTGATCTATCACGGATCTAGAGAAATTTGTAAAAAAAGTGTTAACTATTTGATCTAATTTTCTGAAATTTGTGGGTCCTCTTTTTAAGATCCGAATCATTGATCCTTTTAAACATACAAAAAATGGCCATGGGGTAAAAAATAGCCTCTTATTCCTTTTGGATATGGAGAGATTTAAGAAAAATCATCTATGGTTGGATTTAAAAAGTCTATTTCAACCAGGTCTATTGTGTTGCCAAATACTCTATTTCAAGAACATCCATTTCAAACAGGGGGCCATTTGAAACAGATTTGTTTCAGACCAATTAAATTTGCCAAATACTAAAACTAATCCCAATAGATGTTTTGAGTGCTTTAGACTATTTGTCAAAATTCACGTGGATGTTTGACTCAAGAATCAACTTTTGAGACCATTTACATTTTTTCCAATTTTTTTGAAAAAGTAACCAATAGATAAAGGGTCATTTGGAAACTCCAAAAACAAGCTCATACTTTATAATTTAGAGTTGTTGATCCACTGGTAGCTAAGGGGTGGGGCACCTCCTTACACAAAAACAACAAGGAATCCGTCCTAGTTATAGTATTGATGACTAGGAACTTGGGAAGGGGTTGTGTGAGAATTTACCAAAGAAAAGAAAAATTACAATTTAAAGCTTTTTACATATTAGAGTGTTTGGCAAACCTTTAATCATATTTTCATTTTTTATTAGAAATAGAGTTTTGGCATCTAATTAAATAAGTTAAAGGAGGTTGATTTTTTTATTGTAGCTCTTCAAACCAAGGCAGGAGGAGGCGGAATCCTAAAAGGTTGCTGTTATTTAAATAAACAATAATTGTTAAATTTTTCATAATGATGCAAATGCCCTTGACTCTTTCTTTCAACACCGGATATTTTCTAGTAAAAATCAATTTATTTGGAAATGACAAAGACGCTCCTATGAGAGTTTTTATTTCAATATTTACCAATACTCTAATGTGAAGTAAAAGCTTTTACAAATTTTTTCAAATATATTAATTGTAAATTATAACTTAAAAATTAGAGCTTTGTTTTAGACTTTAATCTAATAAGATTTTATGAGATTATACTAGAGTTTCCAAATGGGTCCCTAATCTTTTTAAATGGACGTGAATTTCTAAAGCATCCGACAATTTTGATTTTTCTTACCAAATCTAACTATATATAACTTTTATAATATGTCGATAAGTTTGCCAGTGATATTTTTATTTTATAACAAATTTGCCTATACAACTTTTATTTTACGTAAATTATGTCCATATAACTTTTACAATATGACAAAGTTTGTTTTCTCAATTGAATCACATATATTGTATAATTTATTTGTAAGAATGTATAATTGCAATTGCTCTATTTTAAACAAGTCTATTATAACCAACTCCATTTCAAATAGTTAAGACTCGCCAAACAAGCCTAAAGTCAAATAGACATAAAAAGTAAACTTGCCAAAGGATGTATTACACATCTATTAACTTTTGGCCAAATTACAAGAATTAAAGTCGGCCGCAACGTTAGACTAATAATTTGTCAAAAATGTAATCTACTCCCTTTATTTTGTGTATTTCAATCACGTATGTTGTATGTGATGATAAAGATAGGGGCCAACACAGGGGTGCTTAGTTGGTTAATATATAAGAACATTTTTTGAAAACAAACCCTCAAAACTAATGACAGTTAAAATGAGACAATTAGGTTTTAATATGTGATTGTCTCATTGAGCTCTTCTTAACTTGGCACCTAATTTTTTTAAAACTCCACATATTTGTTTGTAGATTTAAAAAAATAATAGAAAAAAAGGTTTTACAAATTAGGATTTATGCTTTTTACAGATCTTTCCGTTTAAGACATCTAACAAAATTGTCCCATCATCGGTGAGCGTACTCTCTCTCTTTTTAAATGGATAAAATGCCCTCAACCAAGGAAAGAATTAGGGTTTTGAAAAAGCTTAATCCATTTTCTCTTCTTCACTTTCCCCCTTCTTCTTCTTTCATCTCCACCCCTTCTCTTTTGACAATGACCCAAGGCGACCGACCACATTATAACTTTCTATCCTCTCTCACAATATGTCTAATGACGGGTTGATTTCACCATATATCTTCAATTGGAATATATTTAGAAAACTCGAACCCTGATTAGAAAAAACTAAGATTTTTCTATCCTAAGTTTACTAATTAAAAAAACCAAGTTTTTTCTATCCTTTATTCACCAAAAACGAAAAAAAAAGTTTTTTTTCTATCTTTTTCTTGAAAACTATGAAAAACATAGGGAGTGTTTTGAAAAGGAAAAATGTCCCTTTCCTTTTTATCTAAAACATCTCTAAAACCCTCGCGAAAATCTTCGAACGGATAGAGTCGTTTCACGTTGGCCACCACCACTCTCTCTTTCCCTCACTCCTTCCCTCGCAGAGAGAAAAGAAGAAGCGAAGATGCTCGCAAACCCTAGAATCCATGGCGGACCTTCTCATCCCTTCCTCCTTCCTCTTCGCTCTCGCAACAATACCCCCTTCGCCTCCTCCTTTCTCCCAACCTCTCTTCATTCCAAAACCCTCACATTCCCTTCCCTCTTCTCTCTCCCTCACAGAAAAACGAGGAAACCTCGAACCAGAGCTTCGTCGAAAGAATCGAACAGTCCACAGATGAGCGATGCTGTCGATAGACCGCATTTCTCTCCGCAGCCTTACTCTGTCAAGATCCCCGTTGGCGATCGGCATGTGAGTTCTTTCATCGTGCGTCTGTTTGTGTTCTTGATTGCTGAGAAAATGTGTTTTGGTGCTGTTTGGATGAGTGAAAAGTGATTAGTGGGGGATTGCGATTAGATGGAGAAATGTAGGTGTGGGTATTTCTCCAGTTTTATCTAGTGGTGCTTCTCTTCTGTGTTTTGGATTTAGATGGAGAAAGCTTTCTTGGAGATGTCATTTTTAATAATCAAAACTCAATTTCAGTAAGAGAAAAGGGGAAAGAGTTTCTCTTTCTAAGAATCCTACGAGGCTGCCTTGCAGGATTTTCGCAGAGATGGAAAATCCCGCAGCTGGGGCGTTTCCAAAGGTGAAAACTTTCTGAGAAAAGGGGTGTTTTCTCTATGGAAAATCCTGCTTCTCTTGCCTTTTGCAAAGTGTAGTTTCTTCCTACAAATGGGAGGAAAGAGGTTTTCATAGATAATTTTTTTTTTCGTATCCACTTTTTTCTGTGTCTGTTTGGATGAAGAGAAAAGATGGAGAGCTGGCTGCAGTTTAAAATTGAACTGTGAGCAGTTTTCTCCACACCCAAATTGTCACGACCTGGGCGTGAGATTAGGATTACTCCGGACAAACCCCGAATCGCTATCTTCATACTTACTCCCATAAACTCCGAATTAACCGAAGTTAATACGAAATCCACAAGGGATACCATACATTCATACCTGTCAAATATACATTTTTGCGGAAATATATATACATTAACGAAACAATGTAAAACAGTACAAGTTCTTTACCTCAAAGTAAAGTTCAATAGACATATTCCATTTACTAGTTCAGTTAACCACTGCATATTCAAACTACAATGTAGGTGACAACTATTTACACTCCGAAATGAATACACATATATTTCTCAAAATATTTCAAAAGATTTTTAATTGAATCGCCCTCCGATCTACATCCACTCAATCAATCCTCCTGGAGGAATCTGATTGGCCTCCTCCTCAGGCGGCACGGCCTCTGCAATACCGGCACGGGCAACTGAGCTTGTAATGCCATCAATAACACTATGAACACGACGGTTCAATAATGTATACACAAATATATGATAGTACATGCTAATAAACCTGTTTATCCATGCTATAATCAATAATTTTAGACCATTCAATCCAGTAACAGTACCCTATACATTGGAGTCAATTAGTAACAATGACTAAAACTTGACAACTACAATACTGTACAATTCATTCAGTTCTTCTAAAAAATGAAGCATTCAGTTATCCGATTAACGGATTCAGTCAGTAATATAGTCATTATTCATTCAATTTCCAATGATTGCATTTTATTAGGTGACTTATTATTCAATATGTGTGGGATCTACTAGTGTCTTGATCAGAGATCACTGGCATCACCACGGAGCTCCGGAACACCCCATTCCATCTACTGCAGTAGGATTGTTCATTAATTCACTTCATTAATCCGTTTCATTAATTCATTTCATTAATCCATTTCTTTTTAGCTCAATAACGAGCTTAAGCATAGCTAGGTAGTGCCAGACTCAGGAATCAAATCAATCATATTCAAACTTCTAAACCAAACATTCAGGTGAAACGTTCGTTATCTAATGTGTGTTATTCTCGATGACATCACTTTAATTGAGATTTACACATTTTGATAACCTTAGCTAACACCTATGAATGTTTAGTTAATTTGGAGGACACTTATGCACCTAAAAAGCACCCATGCTTCCAACAAAACCCAAAACTTTGCCCAATTAAGTTCGATCAGCTGTTCGGTCAACACTCGGTTAACTGAACATTGTCGGTCAGGTCCTTGGCTGACCGAATTCTCGAATTCGGTTAGCCGCACACATTTCGGTCAGCTTTCAAGAAGCTAAACTTCTGATAAAATTTCTGACATCCATCAAGGCAATTCAGTCACCTTGTCGGTCGACCGAACCCACAGTGTCGGTTACCCGAACATAGTTCGGTTACCCTTCGGTTTGCAATTTAGAGAGCTCCAGATGAGTTCGGTCAGCAGTTCGGTCACCTGTCGGCTGCTGTCGGTTAACCGAATTGCGATTTCGGCTGACCGAACCGAGTTCGGTCAGCTTTCTAGAAGCTGGATTTTCCTGCGAAATTCAACCCAGAGGGGCCGGTCAGGTGTCAGTCAGACCGATCTGCTCCCAGAATTTCAGAAAATTTCTGAACCGAAATTCAGATTTTGAGCTCAAACAAGTTCAATAACATCTTAAATCATAAGAGATGAGTATACTTGCCTTTGATTGAAGCTAATTAGCAAAATCCCCCTTGCTTTGCTTGAGCTTGAGATGGAAATCCCCAAATTGAAACCGTTTTTGAAACTAAGATTAAAACCAATTCACAAAATAGAACTCCCATAAGTTCTATGAGCTAGAAACACTCAAAACCACTGAATGAAACTTGGAAGCTCTTTAAACACACCTAAAGCGCTTACTTGGAACCTTGTGAAGAGAATTCTTGAGTTTCTCTCAAGTTCCAACCTCAAACAAATGGAAAGAGAAGATGAGGAAGATGAAGTGGATGAAGCTTCTTCAAAACCACATACCAAGCTCCAAATCTTGACACTTGATAGAGAGAAAATGGAAGAAAGAAGAAGAAAAGTGTCTAGGGCAAACCCTTGTGCTGGAATGAGTGGAATGAACTCTTTTGAGTTCATCTCAACCCTTATAAGCCCATGTTTGCACAAAAACCCCCCTTTATCTCTATTATTTACATTTTGAGTCAAATGAAGACTCATTTGATCCAATTCTTTGCGAACGAGTTCAAGTCTATTACGGAAATTAACGTATTCTTCGAGATACACGCGTTGGTATCATGAATAACCGTGTTCGACGAAATACGCGGAAATTCGTATTTACGAAAAAGTCCTTGTACCACATGGTTTAAGTCTAAAATCACTTCAAATCATTCAATAACATTCATTATCACTTCATTAAGCTCAAATGAATCATTTGCGACAAATTCAATTTAATTTGGCCATTAACCATTATGAGCTCAATTAAACATGGTTAATTAGCATTAATATCAATTAATTAGAGTTAATCTTGATTAACTCAGGACGGGGTATAACACAAATGGCCCGTTTATTTTGCTCTTGTCCTAGGTTCGTTTTATATGTTATTTTGAGTTTTTGAAGGATTTGCTCTTATCCTTTTCGAGTTATTGGGTGGGTAAGTTGGCTTGTCATGATTGAGTTTCAGACAAGTGTAAGGATATGTTCGTGTTGTGTGGAGCATTTTGTTGTGGATAATGAAAATGGTTTCTGGGAGAGGATGATTCTCTGATGTTCCATGAGCACATTTTTGTTGTTTTTCATTTTCTGAGGTGAAAGAAATTTCTGAATTTTTGTGTGAAAAGCTGATTCTAACCCGAGAGATGGAGAACCATTTTCTGCAGATAAAGCAACATTCCTACAATTGTAATGGTTCAAGAAGATAGGAAAATATGCTTATTACAAAGAAAGAGCAAGAACATATGTTGAAAACCCAAAGTGGGAAGGCCAAGTGGACCAAAATCTGTATCGATATGGCGCGGCTAGGCTGGATCTTGGCTTGGGAAGGTTTGGCCAGGGCTGGTTGAGGCCCTATAGTGTTCGGCTGGATGGTGAATGGGGTTATTGATGTTGTTAGGTCAATGGGTTTGATGGATCTAGAGAGGCAGTTAAGTGTTTAGGGCTATATGGATTGACTAAGGTGGCTTGGGGTTTGGATGGTTTGGTTGATGGGTTTGGAGATTAATGGAGCTTGACCATTAGGATTTTGGGTTTTATTGATACAGCAGATGGATTTTAGGAGTTTGGACATTCAGCTAACTTGAATTTGGGTTTCGAAGATGTCGACCTTGGATGGGTAGGGTTTGGGAGGATTGTGGATAGTTTGGGTTGGTTTATGGTTTGGATGCTTTATAGCTGATGGTTGACTGAATTAAATTTAATGCTTTCGGATGGAATGTGAAAGTATGGCTTGGAGATGTGATGACTATGAATTAGGATTCTTTGGTTATCGCTTGGGTTGATGAAGATGACATAACTTAGGATTGGAGAAAACCAACAAAATTCAATAATGGAAAAGGGAAAAGAAGTAGAAGATTGCCTGGGTTTGCGGCCTCATGCCGGATGGTCTCACATCAAATACTATCATAGGAGATAAGTCAAGAGCCCCAGTTCCTCTCAGTCATCATCATTCATTAGCTGGAAAAGACTCTTTACAATGCTTTAAATGGAGAAAACATAATCCTAGACGTAATCTCAACCATCTAATTAATCCTATGGTCAAGATTATAACGTCCGACTCAAAAACTTAAAAGCATAACTTAAGCAAATGAATCCCATAATTAAATAAATAAAGCATACTAAAATAACTAATTTAACTGGGTTGGGCCGTACAGTCACTTGGGTGGGCCCCCTTAGATGGCTCCCTCTTGATCCTCAATCCTTTGTTTCTCCACTGATCTTTCCCATGTGGCACGTCCCAATGTGGGGTCTTCTTGATTTTGCCACTTGGGGTCTTCATCTTGATCAAGTGTTAGATCGAACTAGATCCAACTATCGATCTTTGTTAGAGTTAAGATCCAATGGTGCATCTCTTTCATAATTGCGATCCAACACTTGGAGGTGATTTTATAAAAAAAAAGAAAAAAAAAGAAAGAAAAACACTTGGAAGTGATCATCCAACCACGAAGAGGCCTGCATGTGTGTTTTCTTGGTCGTCTTGTTCTTCCTCTCGTCGAACTTGTGTGGAGGAGCTTCAGTGTCCTCATTGTTGATCATAGAGCCCAGGCGAGTGAGGCAGCAGCACTATACATCCGTTGGAGCAAGATACATGGTCCACATGTGGGACCCAAGGAAGTTTAGGAATTCTTTATTAATTGTTATTAGTTTCTGATTTTATTTAATAAGTTGTATTTAGGAGTAGTTTCTAATTTGGATAGGATTATCATTTGGTTTCTAGTTTGATTAGGATTGATTTCTTAGCCCCTAAGTTTCTTTTATTATAAATATAGCATTGTAGAGATGTAGAGATCAATGATCTTAGAGATTTGGAGTTAATAAAATTTTCCCTTTCATGGGTTATCGTTGGAGAGTTGTCTTCTTTGTGTGATTGTTCCCGTGGGAACCCTAATTGTGGCCCGGCACTTACGATCCTAGCCCTAGGATTGCATCAATTGGTATCAGAGCCACACGATCCTCATGATCGTCGGCATGATTACCCCTATCCGTCCAGCACCACCCATCACCATTGCCCAGATCCGTCGCACACCCTCCACCAGAACCAGCCCCAATCCAGTTCCAGTCCCCGCAATCCCTTCTGCAACCACAGAACCCCTTCCCCTGCAAAACATACCCCTAGCCCCATCGCCTCTTCCCTACCTCCACCGACCCACGACCTTAATCCCAAAACCCAAAATCCAAACCGGAACCCTTAAAACCACTGCCTCCCCATCATTCGAAGCCCCTTTTGTCCACTGCCTCTGAAAACCTCTACAAACCGAATCCTAGCCCTATCTTCCAACCCCTTTCATCGGTTGCCCCAAACCCAAAAAAAAAACAAAACAAAAGAACAAAGAGATAATTGAGAGGAGGGTTGAAGGTACATACCTGTGCATCGTCAACGTCAAGCAGCAAACACGCGTCCATCGCTCAACATCTCCCTGCGGTAGACACCAACTCACCATTGCGTCCAGTGCTCTCCTTCTCCCTTCGTCTAGCACCAACAATGAAAGGGCTTTAGACCCTTTTTTTTCCTTCCCCATCGACAAACAACGAAGCAGAAAAGGGCTTCCATCCCTTTTTTTTCTTCGCACATGTCGATCCCTGACCACACATTTTGAGTTATTTGGTGGGCCTAAATTTCCAGATCCGGGTCAAGTAGATTCTGGACCGGGTCAGTTCCGACCCAGGTGCAATTACAGCCCATTGTTTCCATCAGTTTGAGAGGCTAACGTCGTCATTGACATCAACAGCTTCAGTTAAAGGCACAGATTGACCAGATCGACAGCCCCTTGACCAGATCAGCGGCTAAAACTTCTTTCTGTGATATTGGAGCATGGTTTAAAATCGCGGTATCGGTCGCGGATATCGGTCCGTCGCGGTCGTCGCGGTGTGAATTTTTTTTTTAATCCAAAAGAAATCGCAAAAATATCCAAAAAATCCAGAATATTAGAAAATGGTGGAAAACAATATTTTTTTCCATTAGTAACAACAATAAATAGAAATCTCGGTCACCTTAAGTTATGAGCCCAGTCTGTATTGCAGTTCGCTGTCTTCTCCAGTATTTCATATAATGCAACCATTATTGATGCTCATAATCAATTTATTAGTGTAAAATATAAGAAAACAAAGATAATATAAAAATTATCTATACACTATTAATAAGCTATTAGTATTTACTATTTAGTAGCATAAATACTCCAACAATTATTTTTTTTTAAGTAGAAGATTTAAAAAGCACCATTTTTCTATACCCAAAATCATATTTATAAGTAGATCTAGCATAAAAGTGTGTAGATCTAAGTGAAGAACACAGCACAAACCAAAAAATGACATGCAAATGATCTTTTCATTCATTTTTATGCTTTATCTAAAAATAAAAAATAAAAAACACATAATAGTAAAAATAAGGTAGTTAACTACTTGATTTTCTCTTACTAAATAAAATGATTTCTTCAAAAAATAGTTTTGGAATTTGGAAAACATGAGAGAATGAGTTATGGAGACATGGTTCCTCTAAGGAGATGAGGGGAGAGGAGAAGAAAATTGGAGAATAGGGAAAAAGTTACAAAAAATTACTTTTTTTTACCATTATTCCATCGCAGTCCATCTCGGCCGATATTTTCAAAATATCGGCCGAGATATCGGTAAGATATAGGTAAAACCGATATTTTGACCATATAGACCGAGATGAACCGATATTTTGGGGATATTTTGACCATATCGGCCTGACTCGGTATTGCAGCAAAATATCGTCGCGGTATCAGCCGATACCGGTTCATATCGGTCGATATGAACCGGTATCGGCCGAGATTTTAAACCATGTATTGGAGTCATCCACCGTCAGATTTCAAATCCGTTTTTGCCAGTGTGTTCTTAGAGAGTAGATCTACACATCAAGTCAGTCAAAAATTTTAAATTTTCATTAAAAAAAAAAGGCCTGCCAAGAAGCATATAGAAGTGGAGTCTTCCTCCACAAATGATGAGGATTTGAAGGGAGCCGTTGCGGAATTATTGGTAAATGTAAATCAACTAACCGCAACGATGTTTCAAATCCAAGAGCCGCTTGCAAGAATTGAAACCCGATTAACCAATTTGGAAATTATTCGGCACAAGGATAATCATCAAGATGATGGAGGACATAATCGGAATCAACGAGATCCACATGCCGTCAATGTTGATCGTGATTTTATTAAACTTGTGATTCCCGAATATGATGGAAAATTGAAACCGGATGAATTCATAGATTGGTTAGTCTGTGTTGAAAATATTTTTGCACACAAGCCAATGATGGACGGTCATAAGATTACACTGGTGGCAACTCAATTTCGCAATTCCGCTGTGATATGGTGGGCCGAGTTGCAAAAGAAGAGAAGAAACCAACAAATTGACCCCGTTGACACATGTACTGAGATGAAACATCTGTTGGAGCAAAAATTCCTTTCTGTCAATTACTTCAGAGATCCGCATTCAAGTTTTCAAGATTTGAAACAAGGATCTAAGACAGTGAGGAGTTTATGCCTATGTAAGCTCGTTGTGGCTTGAATGAAGGTGATAATGTGTTAGTTGACATATACTTTCATGGGCTTAGACTTGACATACAACATATCCTTACATTCCAACATTTTGATAATGTTGATGAGATCGTCCATCATGCTATCAAGGCCGAAGATATTGCAAATTATCAGACCTAGAAATTTAATGCATCTAAATGGGTTGTGCAAAAGAATTCACCAAGCCCGAAAGTCAAAAATAGGATCACATGCATCTAAATGGGAGGAAGTTGTCAGCACACTATATCTCAAGGTCTTGTGGATCGATTGCAGCTTAAAGTTCGGAAGCATCATCGTCCCTATTTTGTTAGATGGTTAATGACAGGTGATGAAGTGCAAGTACAGTATGCATGTCCAGTTACCTTTTCTATTGGTAAAAATTATACAGATATAGTTTGGTGTAATGTGAAACCCATGGACAGTGGTGATGTCTTATTGGGTCGCCCATGGATGTATGACAAGAATGGCACTAATGGCATACGCGACAACACATACACATTCATGCATGGTGAAAAGCAAGTTACACTCCGTCCTATGAAGCCGACACCACCAAAAAAAGGATCAAGTTCACTTTTCACCAAGGAAGCACTTCAAGTACACAATGTATACAAAAGGAACATAAAAAAGAAGAATCGAGTTCGAGGTCGAACTCGATTCCAACTTGGGGGGCATGATGTAGCAGCACTATACATCCATTGGAGCAAGAGACATGGTCCACATGTGGGACCCAAGGAAGTTTAGGAATTCTTCATTAATTGTTATTAGTTACTGATTTTATTTAATAAGTTGTATTTGGGAGTAGTTTCTAATTTGGATAGGATTGTTATTTGGTTTCCTAGTTTGATTAGAATTGATTTCTTAGCCCCGAAGTTTCTTTTATTATAAATATAGCATTGTAGAGATTAATGATCTTAGAGATTTGGAGGTAATAAATTTTTCCCTTTCGTGGGTTATCGTTGGAGAGTTGTCTTCTTCGTGTGATTGTTCCTGTGGGAGCCCTAATTGTGCCCCGACACTTGCGATCCTAACCCTAGGATTGCATCAATGGGCCTCACATGTAATGTGGGGGAGGGATGGTGGGAGAGTTGAATATAAAGGGCTGAGATTGATCATGGAGAACAAAGTGGGACTCACAAGTAATGCAAGAAGGAATTAGAAGAATAGTGGCTTAGAGGATAATTACGACCACATGTCAAGGTTTCAGAACAACCGACTTCATTCAACACCAACTTAAAGTGAGAATTCAGTTATTTTTTGTTCATTGGGTGTTTGGAAAGAAGAGAGTATATTTTTTTTTAATACTAATAATAGCTGCTAGGGATTGCACAAATCTTTTTCCATGGTAGATATTTTTTCCTTTTGAGATTTTAGCTTCTAGGATTGAACAAATCCTTTGATTTGTTCCTCTCTCTAAATACTAGCTAATACTGGGTTCTTTAAACAACTAATACTAACCATGATAAGAGTCTTCCAATATAGGACTGCCTTTTCCAATCCTCATCTTTGTTCCTGATTGAGAGACCAATCTCCTTTCCACATTCCAGGGCTTTTCTTTGGAAGAGACTGTAGATTTCTGCAAACAAGGGATGGCAACACCTTGACTGGAGCCCCTGCTGATAAAACCACACACTTGCAAGCCAATTGGTATCTACCATGGATGCTGAGCTGAGATTCAGATGAACTAACTCTAGTGATCACCTTAGGGGAGGAAAAGAAGGCCATTTGTGGCTATTGGGGAAATCTCTCCAGGACCTGGTCTGGTCTAAAAGCCAAACCCCCACCCCAACACACACACACACACACACACACACACACACACACACACAAAGTACCTCTTTCCTTTCTAGCAGGGATTCATCCTACGGGTCTTGAACCTCCCTATGGTGCCTCAGATTGGTGTGTCACCATTAAATCACTCTCCCTTCTGCAACCTACTGACAAGGATTTGTTTGAGTTTGTGAAGTTGGCCTTAGTTTCACTATCGTCCTGTCTCTCCTTGAGTTTGCTGGACCCTGCTTGAGTTTCTCTGCCTTGCCGTGATGGGCTTGGATGGTCAGTGAACCCAGTTCCCACGCTTGAAACCTCCCCCACTGTCTCGACCTGTTGGTTGCCCTCCTTAAAGGCTGGGTGGGGCAGAGAAGTGTTAGGCTGGAAGGTGTTGTCCTGCTTTGATTTGCCGTGATGCTCCTTCCTTCCCGCCTCTCAAAGCATCGCCTTGCATGACAATTTAAAGTACAGAGGTGCTGTTCGGGCTGCAAGAGTGTTTACAGCACAAGTATGGAAACCATCTCAAGCCCACGATCCATCTGCCGTTCAGACTGCTGGGCTAAGGGAAGGAGACATTTCTTCCTATCTGAACCTGAACCCGAACCCGAACCCTGCCATAGGAGTTATGGAATTGGAGCCAGGTTGGGATAGGATGCCGGCCTAACACCTCCATCAGTCTTTCTCCAGCAATGAACGGAGATGGTATTTACTTTGCAGCACCTCGGAGGATCTCCTCGGTTCCTTTTTGGACAGTGCACGCATACAGTTGTTATGACCTCAATTGTGATTGGCATTTTGCCCCAGCAGTCCCTTAGCCAAGTCCCCAACATAGTTGGGATAAGGCTTTGATGATGATGATGATGATGAGTCCCTGACCCAAGACTCAGTCTCTGATTCCATTGTCACTGGATTTCAAGAAGCCCATATAGCTACAATTGAGGTGTTTTTTTTTTTTTTTTTCCTTTCCTCAGCCATCCTAGGGGCCACACAGAGTACTCTGCTAGACTCTTCACTTAGAAGCCAGCCTTCTGCTTCACCTGTGGCCTGATCAAGCATCATTGAAGGCTCAGCTGAGAGGCAAAAACCTTAGCCCCTTGTCGCTGCTGATCTGTTCCATGATGGCTTCCAGATGGAGAATCTTTTGGCTTTTCAAACAGAATCTAGCTAACCTAACTGTAGCCAGATCTATGGTTGTTTCTGCCTTCTTTCTTATTCTGAAATGAATGAAAGTAAAGCCTCTCTTTTTTCCAGTTTCTTTCTCTGCGGGTATAACACTATTCATTCTCCTACTGGCATGGCAGAAATAAATGCAGATTTAAAATTTGGGAACTTTATAATTGTTACTATTGGTTAATGCCAAATGCACATTGGGTATATAAATTGATCCTTTTGAATTCATTATTGCAGATCTTGGTCGAGACAGGTCTTATTGGGAGACAAGCTAGTGGTTCAGTTACTGTAACAGACGGGGAAACTGTAAGCTATGAACTCTCTGTCAAGGCGTGCTGTGTTTAGCTTTGTCAAAGATGGATAATGCGACTTGTATAATTTATTATTATTATTATTTTTGTTAGGAATTTGGTTAATTTGCGGTTTCTAAAAGATTTGTGCATTTGCTTTTTCCCTTGTTAAACTCTCTTAGAAGGTTTATTTCAGATGCATCTGTGTTAATTATATATATATGTGAAATTATCCCATGTGCACAGTGCGCACCCATATTGGGGCCCACCTGATGGTCCATCCGAGTGGGAACCTAAACACCCCACCACCAGCCCCTCACCAAAAAAAAAAAAAAAAAAAAAAAAAAACCACACCAACCCACAAAATAGTGAGGCGTGCATGCATGGACCACACTGGAGTGTTTTAATCTATATATATGAGTAATGGTCCTGTGAGGACCACCTAGTGGATCACACAGTATGACCCATCCAAATGGACCACTGTACACAATTCCCCTATAGTCACCGAATCCCGTAGATTTGCATGGATCCGAATGGATTGGATTGAGGGTGAATTTTGTTGCTTGATATAAAGCCGTTGAAGTTGTGGACCGCGGATGAAGGGGTTAGAGGTATTATATTGACTTAACATTTTTTTTTTTTGGGATTGGTTAACAGTGCTTGCAGTTCCCTTTGTTATCGTTCATAGCTCAAATCCACTTTTAGCTTTGTTGAACATGGTACAAGCTTTCACCAGAAGATCTAAATGCTAACAAAGTTTCTTGATTCAGTTCCTGTAAACTTTTATAAATACTGCAATTGTTTCTTCTAGACATTTACAAGTTACAAATAATTTATGCAAAAGAACTCTACACTAAAATGTGATTAAAAAAGAAAAAGAAAAGAAAACATGAAAATAGACTCTACACTAAAACCAAATTGATTGAGTACACTCCTTGGCTGTGAGTTGGTGTGAGAGCTATGATTTAACAATTTTTTTCTTTCTGCATTAGCTCTATCCAAAGTAGAAATTTCCAATACTCTCTGTGGGGTTGGGTTTCTATTATTATTATTTTTTCAAGCAGAGTGTTTTTTTTTTTTTTTTGTGTGGGGGCGGGGATTGGGGGGTGGGGGTGGGGGGGTTTGTGATGCAGGCTACATGTATGATCGGCCAGCCCATTGGGCCCAAGTCCACTGAAGTCCATTAAAGAAATCAAAAGTTCAAGATCGTGAAAGCGTAGGGGTCTTTCCTTTTTTTTTTTTCCAATTAAGTAAACAATGAGTAGCTAGAATTTAGGGGTATAGATTTGATTTTATTGGAAAGTTTATATTAGGATTTAGAATTTGATTTCAATTGGAATTGTTTCCAAGAATAGAATTAGGAAAGCAGTGCCTATATAAAGGATTGTAATTTCTTTCATGATAATAACCTTTCTATACTTGAGAATTTCTCTTGGTGGTTTGTCTGTGGTGTGAGACCAAGGCGGTTTTGATCCCTACGGCTTCCTATCCCTAAAACTTTGGCTTGGAGATTAGTATGTTGGCTATTCTGCCCTACTCGTGCTGCGTCAATTGGTATCGGAGAGAAGATCCATACTTAGATCACCATTTAGATCGCCGATCGAGGTAACCCGCGAGTCCAATCCCGTTTCAAATTGTTTTTGTAGATTTCATCCATCATCATCATCACAATCAGGCCACGCATCCACCACCATTCACTATCCCACCTCACAATAACCCATCACTAGATCCTTAGTCGAACCGATCCCCTCGCATAACCCAAATCCAACTAAACCAATAGATTCCAAGCACTATTTTCCCAAAACCGATCACCACTGCCTCAGACGAACCTAACCCACTAAATCCCAATAATGGATGAAAATATTGGCCGCGGCGGCACTGGCCTCCACGCTAAATGTGATTTATCGGGTGTCGCAACTGTATCGGCCCATAGTGGCGCCACACACCCAGTCAAACCCTGCCTCCTTCCCCCTTCTCTCCTCGTTTGCTTGACTGATAGAACAAACAACAAAAAAAAGGAGAAAAAGAGGAAGAAAGGAAAAAAGAATAAAAGAGAGATGAGTTGCAGAGGACATACCCGATACATGGAGGCACCAGCAGCATCACGGCAGCGACAACAACAACAGGCAGCATCGGCGTAGAACCCTCCTCCACCGCTCCAACTTCTTCTCTACTGCTCCAGCATTGCGCAGAACCCTGTACAGATCGCGTAGAACCTAGTACAGGACTACATGTGCCCTTCTTCTCCTCCTCCTTTCTCATATTGATTTTGTGTTTCGAATGAAACCTAGGGCAGCAACAAATGCCCTTTATCGGGCTGCTTGCGTCGTCCCTTACTCCCTTTTTGTTTTATTAAACGGGTAAGTTATGGGCCCATGAGATGAAAGGCACAAATGAAAAATTAATGGACCATCAAAAAACATTAAAAATCATAAAAAAAAAAAACATTCAAAATTAAATGGGCCATCCAAAACAATAAAAGCTGAAGAACCTAATGGCTAATGTAATCATTGGTGGCCTCCACAATGAGGCCCCGACGTTAAAATAAAAAAAAGTCATATCGTAGCCAAATATTACTCAATTGAAATTGACACCTTAGTCAAATTTCACTCTAATTAGGAATAGTGCCATAGCCAACTTTCAAACCTACTGAAAATAAAGCGCGGCCAAATTTCACAGTAACTAAACATAGGCTACTCTAATAGGACATAGGGCCCAACCAAAGTTCACTCTAATTAATAGGAAATAGGGCCCTAAGCTAATAACACTCTAATAGAAAATGGTCCCTTTACAGCCAATTTATAGCCAAAGTTCACTCTTATTGTTTGCTATGGAATTCCTAATACCTAACTCTTAACTTAAGTCTTTTAAGTCCTTGTCCCTTTACTTCATGACTAAGGTTTTTTTTTTATTTTTTTTTTATTTTTATGAGTCTTTCATTAGTTTCTAAGAGCATAACTTCATAACTAAGTAACATGCAGCATAACTTCATAACTAAGTAACATGCATACACGTGAAAAAAATGATCACTACTA
The DNA here is from genome assembly GCA_029852735.1 of Persea americana. Classification (NCBI taxonomy): domain Eukaryota; kingdom Viridiplantae; phylum Streptophyta; class Magnoliopsida; order Laurales; family Lauraceae; genus Persea; species Persea americana. The sequence goes on from CM056809.1 coordinate 72,594,283, forward strand.
TTTTTTTTCGATTCATACAGCGATATAGGACCTCGTACAATGAGGGGACTGCTACGGCCCCTTATCTTAGTTACTTTTGCAAAAAAAAAAAAACAAAAAAAAAAAACTATCATTTTCCAATATTTTGGATTTTCTGAAAAATTTTCAATTTTTTTGATGATTTTTTCAAAACGCACCACTACTTCGCTACGTAGAGCCACTAGGCTACGTAGCATTTTGGCCGCGGGCTGCTACGCCCGCTGCTACCACTATTTTCATCCTTGATCCCAATCCAATCCCAACTTCTACAAACCACCAAAACCAAATGTCCCTGAATCTAAAAAATAAAATAAAAAATCCTAGGCCCTTAATCCCTAATCCCCAATTTCCCTGCTTTTTTTTGAAACCCTATAAGTCGTCTAACCATACAAAACTATCTACGGCTCCCAATCAAACCCAAATCTCAAAAATACCCAAAGACCGAAACCCAATCCCCAATATCCCAAAACTCAATTCAGAATCCCAAATTTTCCGAAACCATAAACTACCATTCTCCCACTTAACCAAAACCCTAATCCATCCCCATCCTCAAACACCATTCCCCTTTTTCAAACTCAACCCCCACGCATACCAGCCAATCTGCAGCCTCCCAGAATCCCAACCTTGAAAAAAAAAGAGGAATAGTAGAAGACAAGCAAAGAAGAGAGAAAAAAGAGAGGGTGCGTACCTTGTTTGAAACCCAGTCATTGAAACTTCTTCGTACCAATCACCATTGTTCATCATCATCTCCACCATTGTCGTCATCTAGTTTGATACCTTGTCACTGGAACTTCTTCGTACCAATCACCATTGTTCTTCCTCATCTTGACCATTGTCGTCATCGGCAATGCCATCGCTTGCACTAACCACCATCAACACCAAGGCCCCAATTGTCAATTTTGCCTCCACTTCCAGTTGTGGAAAGCACAGAAAGTCAGAAACAAAAACGAAAAAAGGCCTGAAAATGCCCCTTTGTATTTCGGTGCTGCATCAAAGCCGAGGGAGAGTCGAGAGGGCCTCACGTGTCGTCTCCTTTGACACGTGCGAACCGGGCCCAATTCCATTGGGTCCTTTGTATTTGGGTAGGATCCGACCCAATGCTAGAGGAATTAAAAAAAAAGAAAAGATAAGAAGAGCATGAGCCACATGCCAGAACTTGTAGCCCAGATTGGATCCGGCAGACTTGCATTCTGTTCCTCGCCTTATTTGCAAACGAAGTCCGGTATGCTCAACTTGGCCCATCCAGGAGTTATAGGTGTGCAGCCGCTCCTTTCAACATTATCAAGTAGCAAACAGTCCATCACTTGCCATTGATCGTCAAGGTACAAGTTAAAGCATGTTTCATCGAAAACCTTTAGAAGTTTCATTTTTTTATGGACATAGTGAGCCAAAAATCTTGAATTGGGTTAAAGTACTCGAAGAGTATCTTACGTGGCATCAATTAAAAGGTAATTCATGTTAAGATTATGCCAAAAGGAAACTTCATGGAGATGCACAACAATGGTGGAAAGGAGTAGAATGTCAATTGTATCAACATCCACCGGCATGGAATGAGATGAAATTGCTACTGGAGGATAAATATGTACATGGTCGAGATCCTTTCTCCCCGCTGGTGAAAGTCAATTTGAAGCCTATTGGGAGACCATCAAATTTTCAAGGTGGAGATTTCAAACAAAGACCTCATATTGTTGAATCACATTTTGCCGGAGAGAATAATCACACACTTGTCACACGTCGACTACTCACCACCAATGAAAAGAAAAACGTAGGATGGAAACAGACTGATATTCCGGGCATGAATAAAGTGCGAAGATAGGTTAGCTAATTTGGTTATTGACAATGATAGTGCAATAACCTCTTGTTGCACTAGAGGTTATTGACAAAGTTCATTGGCCGACTGAGAAGCTAGCTAAACCCCGCAAAGTCACATGGTCTAATGGTTCTCTCATTCTTGTGACTCATAAATGTCTGGTATATTTTAAGATTAGTGGTTATGAAGACAAAATTTGGTGTGATATGATCCCTATGGATATAACTCATATATATATATATTTTTGGGACGACCATGTCTTTTTATCGGGAAGTGCAACACGACAAAGAGAAGAATATATGTATTCCTTCTCGTGGAAGGGAAGATGGGTTTCCCTCATTCCATTGCAACTGACAACATCCCCGTCTCCATCATCACCTTCAATTGTTTTACCAAAAAAATCATCACCTTCAATTGAAAAGCCAGTGGAAGAGTCAAAAGAAAAAACAAATATCGAGGCTAACATTGAGAAACAAGTTCTACGAATGGAAGGCGTCATGCCAAATTTAGACGAGACATCATGTAGCACAATCCTAACATGGATGATACTTCCAGAAGAATTAGAAGACAATGGGCCCGAAATTCTTTTCGTTGCTAGTGATGATCAAACGATACATGCAGCAAATAAATTAGAGGCGAACGATGAAGACTTGGATATGGTTAGTAAGGAAAATGAACGTCCGATGGATCTGATCGAATTTCTACTTTCAGACAAGCCAATTGGATCATCAGAAAATAAGTAAATTACTCCAAATGGTTCAGAAGAAGATCCACTCGTTGAAGTCGCTCACATTGACTTTATCATTGGAGATCAACAATGGACACTTGGCGATTGCAATTTGATTTTGCAAATTCTACAATCATGCTTCTAAACAAATTCCAATAATCAAAAGTAGGGGTGTACAAAAAATCTGTCAATCCGATCCGATCCGCGGATTTTGATCCCATCCGAAGGCCAACGGATCTGGTGATAGATTGGAAATTGTGTAATCCATTAGTAACGGATCGGTGGAGGATTTCACCCTTAATCCGCGGATTCAATCCGATCCGATCCGTTGTCATTAAATATAAATTAAAAAATAAATATATATATAAAATAAGAAAAAAAAAATGTAAGGAGTCACTAACCTTATGAATAGAATAGGCATACAACTCTCAACTCATGCCCCTTTAATTCAGTGGCTTCAAAATTTATGGGTTTTTTCTTCTTTCTTTTTCCATGTAATGTACAGTAACGGATTGAACGGATTAATCCACTCCTCCACGGATCGGATCAGATCAGATTTCAACAGTAACGGATTGGTGACGGATTACAAATCCGTTAATCCGTAGGCAACGAATTGGTGACGGATTTTGCCCAATCCGCACCAATCCGATCTGTGTATACCCCTAATCAAAAGAAGCAATATCTGAAAATTTCCTGGAGCAAAAGATCGAGTGAAGCTTCCAAGGCATATGAAGAGTATGAAGATCAACAAGAGAATCGGAAGTTTGTGCAATTGATCACCTAGGAGGACATCTACCGAACTAGAGCGTGAGTTCTCTCCAAGAGGGGTTTGTGATGCAAGCTAGATGTATGATTGGCCAGCCCACTGAAGCCCATTAAAGAAATCAAAAGTTCAAGTTCATGCAAGCTTTGGGGTCTTTCCTTTTTTTTTTTTTTTTTCCAATTAAATAAATAATGAGTAGCTAGAATTCAGGGATATAGATTTGATTTTATTGGAAAGTTTAAATTAGGATTTAGAATTTGATTTCAATTGGGGTCGTTTCCAAGAATAGAATTTGGAAAGCAATGCCTATATAAAGGATTGTAATCTCTTTCATTCAACAAGTTGATTGATAATAAAATTTCTCTCCTTGAGAATTTCTCTTGGTTGTCTGTTTGTGGTGTGAGACCAAGTCGGTTTTGATTGCTATGGATTCTTATCCTTAAGACTTTGGCTTGGAGTTTAGCCCGTTGGCTATTCTTCCCTGCCCGTGTTGTGTGAAGTGACCGAGGGGGGGGGGGGCGGGGGTTGGTTTGGAATTATTTTAATTTTTGGCAATAACCAGCCAGGCGTATGTTGTTGGATCTATAAAAAAGTCATTGAAACAATTTTCTTTCTTTCTGTTTTACTTCTCTAAATGAGGAATTTGAACTCACGCAATCTATTCCCACACCCATATCCCTAAACAGCTGAACTACAGCCAAGGGACCAGTTGACATATTTAGTACGGTTTGGATCTTACGGATATGAAAATAGTTCCTGCTCTCTCCATAGAAGGAGAATTAATTTGTGAAAAAAAGTTAGTGCTTTTAGTCAATGACACAAATTTAAAGATGTCCCTCTAGAATGGAGGTGGAAGTTTTGTCCCCCCTTTTTAAATTGTTTGATGTGTTCATAAACGCCCTTTAGATAAATGCAAAACATTAAAATAAAAAAAGAGAGAAAGTTAAAGAATGAAATATATTGGAGGTTTTGCTCCCGAGCAATCTACCTAAACATGTGCAAAGCTATTTAATCCATTTGAACCACATAGAACACATGAATTCGGCTTAATTGTACTTTCTCTTGGATTATTGATGTTGCGAAAACTTTTACATTGATTCGAAGTTTCTCATGGGAGATGTTTCTAGTTTTAGCATTGATCTAATGCCTTAAATTTAGTGTTGGCTTTGTGACATATAAGCATGTCCATTGCGAAGCTAACTTTGAAGAAAAAACATTCTTGTTAATAATGGGGCAACTTGGTTTTTGTTATTATTTGAGACCTACTTTGAAGGGACAGCAATGAGTGTGATAACTACATGGGGGTGACATCTGAGTTCCCAGTTTAAGTTGGAACTTACTTCTGGTTGTACATGAAATCACCTGGAAAGGCTGGTTGTGTGATGATTTGAATAATATCAAACACATATGATGGAGATTCAAGTACATGGAGAATGACGGTATAATATGGGGAAACCTCCCCCTGAGATGGATATGTACTTTGTAGCTGAGAACCTCGTGAAGAATAAAATGAAAGATGTGCAAAGAAAGTAACATCCATTGAAGTAAACTGTTTTTCTGTTTTTGCTGGTTTTAAGTAGTGTTTGTAGCCCTTTTGAGAACCAGGGTGACCCTGAAACATGCATTTTACTACCTGGCATTCAGTTCATCATGATAAATGTTATGAACATGATCTAAACACACAATCAATACTTTTTTAGACGCAACATAAGATGAGAGCAACACATCAATTCTGGTAGCTTTATTTATTGTATGGTTCTATGATAAAATACACATCAATTACAGTATACTGGTGGCATTTTGTACATCCTAATTGTTTTTCTCTTTTTCTTCTAATTTAGTGGTCAACAACACATCAATTCCTGTTGTTTGGAGCTGCATGTATTGTTCTTTGAGAAAACGCTAATATCAATTTCAGTGTGTTGTTGCTATTATATATATCATTCTAATTGTTTTCTTTTCCTTGTTCTTTATAAGTTACTGGTGAATTTGTTAGGGAGTTCCATTTTATGAACCTGGTATGGCGCTATTCACGCACAAGTAAACCCATTTTTTGTTGTTCTTTTGTAGATTATCTACACTTCTGTTTGTTTAGATGATGTTCCAAGTGAGCCTTCTGATTTCTTCCCTCTCTCAGTAAATTATCAAGAACGGTTTTCTGCAGCTGGTCGGACCAGGTATGGTTTACTTCACACGTCTCAGGTTTATATAAAATATCTTTCAAATGTGTGTATGTTATTTTTAATTATTCTTTTTAAAATTTTAACTTCAATTTGACTATGCATTATCTCAGTGGTGGTTTTTTCAAACGCGAAGGGAGGGCCAAAGATCATGAGGTGACAACTCTCTCTCTCTCTCTCTCTCTCTCTCTCTCTCTCTCTCATGTGTGTGTGTGTGGGTCTGTGAGCGCGTGTGGGTGTGGGTGTGTGCGTGTGCGTGTACATGCATTTTTTTTCAGCAAGAAAGATGTGAGGATTTATCATTTTGATCGGGAGCAATTTTAATCTGAAGTCATTTAAACTGATTCTGGAAGATCAAAACTATTTTTTTGAAAAACTAAGTATTCAAAGATTGTCTTAAGAAAGCCAAGTGTGACAGCCTAATTGTTACATAAATTCATTCTCCACGTGTAAACTGCATACCGTAAGTTCGTAGGAGATAGGGCATTGTTTTTCTATTTTTTAAACCTCTAATCATCTAGCCCACTCCCCCACCCCCAAACACACCCACCCACGCGCACACACCCCTTTTGTCCTTTTGAGTTTTAAAGTTTTGGCATCATCTTCCACTTAACTTTGAGATTCGAGCAATGTTGATTAAATCTCAAGGGCATTAATTAAGAAAGGTGTTTTTCTAAGAGGACATCAAGAGAGAAACATCAACTTGGAGGGCCATCATGACAATGTTGACATCTTTTCAATTAGAATGGCGATTGATATCTAAACCTGACCTTAGATAAAGCTGTTTTGAATTAATATTCACACACAAAATTTGCCATACAAAGTGTTAGGAATAATAGGGATTTTATCACTGCTTCATGAGAAGGATCTTCAAAGAGAACAGGAAGCACTCAACATTGAATTTAGACGGTAGGATGTACCCTTTTTCTATTGTGGAAGTTTTGCTGAAGATTCTAGGCCCAAAGGTGGTGCATAGTAGACGGGGATGCGCACGCACAAATACATGCATATGTATATAGTGATTTCAATGGAGTCTGTATGCTAAGTATGCAGTATTTGTATTCATATGCCTATGAAGTGTTGAGATAAACTGTAAGTTTTGAATGCAGGTTCTCGTTTGCAGATTGATAGATAGACCCTTGCGCCCAACAATGTTGAAGGGCTTCTACCATGAAACACAGATATTATCATGGGTACCGACCTCATCTCTCTTCGTGGGACCTCACTTTGTGTTTTGTGGGTCCATATCTTTTGTTTGTCCAGTCAATCTCCATTTAAACGCAATTGCTTTAATATAGTTTCTTCACATTCTACATTCTTTAATCTACTGATTTGTCTTTGAATATGTTTGTGGTAAGTTTTGCATGAGCTTTAAGACAAAACCCACCCCCACCCCCTCTCTCTCTGACAGGGAGTGTATGAGCTGACAACCTTGTCAATTACACTCCACCTCTGCTACAGGACCTTGTCACTCGTCGTCTAGTCATGTTTATAGATGAAATTTTTATTATTGTTTATGAAATTTCTCTGATATTTCTTTATCAAAATGTCATTATTGTATTTTTTATTTTGATGGTTGTTTTTGTGACGTTTATAATCTCTTAATTTTCTCATAAGGAGTCTAGTGTATGTACCTGGGAAAAGTTATATGTGCGCCACACACAGGAATTTCCTTGAATGACCCATGTTGCTATTAGCAAATGCCAAATCCAGTTGTGGGGTTCTAAATGTGTTCCTAGCAGAGAGAGTGTTTTTATTTTATTTTTGTTTGGGAAAGGAGAAGATTTTTGTGTTGGGGTAGGGGGCAAGGAAATGACAGGTAACTATGGCTGGGCCAAATTTCATCCTCATGTGATCATCATGACTTCTGATGTAAGGATTTGGATTTGTTCGGACTGCTGTGTGTTTTTCAACTCAAGTTGGACGATTGTTTCTGGATGGGGATTGGGACATTGGGTCCATTTAAGTTACCTACCTAAGAAAAGTGTTGACTATGCAAGTCATCAGTTTCCGTCGGCCTGATGACCACTTCTGATGATTGCTGTCGAATGGCAATGTGTATTCGATTATTTCATAATTTCATTGTCAATAAAGATGCTAATGTTTCATTCTTCGAGGCTTTACTGATTGCTAGAGAAATTGGTGGATTCATTGGATTGAAGAGATCAAAAAAACTATTGTGCTGACCGTGCAAAAGTTTGACACGTTATGATGCAAGTGTGACCTGCACAAATACTGAATATTTGACATGACATGTGGAGCGGAATATGTCAAGAAAATATGTGGATATTCCACATGATGCAGTAATTCTTCATTTAGATAAATAAGGATTCTGTTCGTTGGTTGAAAAGCAAAAGGAGGTTTTTGACTCCTGATCCTAGTTTAACGTAGAAAACTCCAGTTAGTTTTGTTTAAATTTCTTAATAGTTGCAATGGTATATGATTAGCATGCTTAGGTGGAAGGTTTAAGATTCTATTTATTTTTGTATTTTAATTATGCATTTTTAGAGCTGTTCACCAATGTCACTCTAGTTATGTTTTGAGTTTTTTTTAAGGAAAGAAAACTTATCGTTTCTGTGAGAAACCTTAGTTGGCCACTGAGTTCTCTTCCCTTGATGTTATGCTATGGAGCAGGTGTTGGATCTGCAATCTCGCTTTTGACACATGTCTCCTTTGTGCATACTATGGACTTGTATGTGATTTAGGTGCTGCTTAACTAGTTGATGGCTTGCTTGGATTATATTCATGGACATGTTTGGGAAATCTACAGCTAGATGAAGTTTATTTACCCGCTCCTGAATATTCTTGCCATATGTAGGAGTTACTGGAGTTCAGATTTGGCAGAGACCTGAAAATTTTAATTTTGGTGGAGAATTGAGTTTCAATCATGTGAGCAAAGGAAACGTATATGTCATACAGTTCATGCTTATGTTTCATTAAATTTACCCATGTATATCTTGTATAATCATCAATAAACAGAACATAAGGTGGGTTGGGAGGCTGGTCCCCAAATATCAGAGTGTACTAAATCAAAAGCATGTGTAGTGTGAGTAGTGCTTCGATGAAAGGGTAAAGCAATAGATTTGGAAACACGACAACTTAAAACAAACAGATAAATCTTAAAAGTTACATTTCCCAGACTACCAGAAGAAATTATTTGTCTTAAACAAGTAACAGACGGATGGCCTAATCTAGAATGCCAAAGACAAAAGAAAGAAAGGCGATCCCCAGCAATGGCAGCCATAGCAGGTGGATGAGGCAAGCGAAGGAAATCGAAAGAATACAAGCGCCTGATTTATGCCCTATCCCAATCTGGCTCCCTGTTGATGGATCCTGTACAGAACATCCAGAGGAGGAAAACGTAGTGATATATCCATCTTGGGCAAGCTGACTGAGAAAAGATTCATAGATAAATTAGGGACAAAAAGAACAATGGAAATAGAAAGCAAACCAGTAGTGATAGATCCTATTTTAGTAACAGGAAGTTGGGAGCTGTCAGCAGTATAAATGAAATGAGGAAATGAGGGCGAGTAGGTATGAGTAAGAAGTGAGGCATCAGAGGTCGTCATATGACTAGAGGCATCAGAGTCAAATATCCTTGGGATCACTTTGTTACCTTTGGGAGAGAAGGGAGCAATGGCGGGCAAAGTTGCTGAAGACTGAGAAGCTGAAGACCCAGAGCCAGAGGATAGCATCATTTGTTGGAGCTGCTCGGCAATGATGGACTGAATCTGAGTTGCGAGATCTGAAGAGGTAGGAGCATCAGCAGAAGTAGAAAGGGCCGTATGCGGTGGCCCCATCTGTAGATGATGCCGAAGATAACCAGGTCGTTGAGATGGACCTCTCGGACGAGCAAGCAAATGGCAGAGGGTCCACCTTAATAACGAGGCAGTCCAAGAAGTCCAGGCTGTGAGGTAGGTGAGGCAGAAACAAGTTCATGGTCCCCACCTGTGGTTCTCTTGGTGGCAAGAGAAGACTGTGTTTGCTCTTCTGATAGCAGTTTAGATAATGCCATATCAACTGAGCCGGACCTACGTCGTGCAAATATGGGTGCGGAGGTGAGCTTTGGAAAGCTCCTTAGTGGGCTATGAGCCATATGTTTATGCCCCAGTGAAAAGCCCATCATGCCCACTTAAATGTAAATGATAACCTACAATGCCCCTGCCAAGCCCTTCAGTTCGTTTGAAAACCCCCATTTTCCAAATCGGTAGAACCCTTGTTCATCTACATCAAAACCCCTTTCCAATCTCTTGTCATTGAAGCTGCAAATCGGCAGTTGCAACGTCTTTGATTCTCTCTGGCCTTCTTTCTCCTTCGGATTCTCATCGACATGTGTCAAAAGTAACGAAGGACGACAAAACCCCCTTCTCCATGGTATTCACTGCCGAGAAAGGCTGACATTCTCATCTCTCTTAGACTCTCTCGATCGTTGTGAAAAGCTTTGATCAATCTCTTCATATTGTAAGGAATCGAAATCCACGATCCTTTTTATCTATTTCTCAGCTTCTGCTACTTGAATCCATCTATTTTCTGCTAAAAAACTTGATTGATTTCTGTTCTTGTGCATTTTTCTCACATGCATTGATTTATCGAGAGTCCTCGCATTTGAATTTACCCTCTTCTTCAAATTGCTGGGTTATCTGAATCTACTAGATTTGGATCTTGATCGATCTCTGAGTTTCAAGTTTGTGCTCGCTATTTTTGTTGCTCTGTGATGGTTTGCAACTGTCTGTCACTTTTCTTATATGGAGATTCATTAAAATTGCCTTGGAAAAAAGGTTTTGTGATGATCTAAAACTGTTTGTTACTTTGTTTATATGAAAACTTTTTGATATAAATTTCAGTCTTCTCTTTTGCTATTGTAAATGTGAAGAAGAAACAACAAAATAATGTTTAACTTTTTCGGTTGACCATTATTCGCACCGCCCAAACAGAAATCCTGGGTCCGCAACTGGCCATGTCAACTGAGGGAAGGGAGACCGATGCAAAAGCATACTTCTAATATGCTCATAGTCAGGATAGAGTGCCATCAGGAATTGGACAAGCCTAGTTTCTTGACGGTAGGTTTCAAAGGTGGTAGAGTCAGCGGCGGAAGTGAACTGTGGCTCCATAAATGACAACTGGCCCCTTAGAGCTGTCATTTTCACATAAAAGGCATGAATTGAGTCATGGCCTTGTTGAGCATTCCGAAGTTCCCTCTCCAAATGATCTATCTTAGCGGAGTTGGTTAGGACATAGAGACAGGGTAAATATTCTCAAGCATCTTTGGGATAAGAAAATTTGGCAAGCTGAAAGCCAATGGTGGGGCCTACAGAGTTGTGCTAACCAAGAGTTAATTTTTCCCATGTCAGATTGCCACTCTTCTTCCTTAGTAGGATCTGTGGGTTTCTCTACTTTGGTGGAAACATATTTCCAGAGCTTCTTTTCTTTCAAAGTAATAGTCATGACTCATGAGGTGGGCCCAATAGGCATAGTATGTCCCATCCATCGAACAGTGCATAAAAATGCAGAGGCACTCACAGTTTCTTGACGGTAGGTTTCAAAGGTGGTAGAGTCAGCGGCGGAAGTGAACTGTGGCTCCATAAATGACAACTGGCCCCTTAGAGCTGTCATTTTCACATAAAAGGCATGAATTGAGTCATGGCCTTGTTGAGCATTCCGAAGTTCCCTCTCCAAATGATCTATCTTAGCGGAGTTGGTTAGGACATAGAGACAGGGTAAATATTCTCAAGCATCTTTGGGATAAGAAAATTTGGCAAGCTGAAAGCCAATGGTGGGGCCTACAGAGTTGTGCTAACCAAGAGTTAATTTTTCCCATGTCAGATTGCCACTCTTCTTCCTTAGTAGGATCTGTGGGTTTCTCTACTTTGGTGGAAACATATTTCCAGAGCTTCTTTTCTTTCAAAGTAATAGTCATGACTCATGAGGTGGGCCCAATAGGCATAGTATGTCCCATCCATCGAACAGTGCATAAAAATGCAGAGGCACTCACAGTACTAAAAAAATGCAGTAAATAGCCCTAATATAACCATAACAGTGCAAAAAAAAAAAAAAAACCCGAGTCTGGACTTCCTGTTCAGGCAGCCGGAAAAAGGTACAAGACGACTTATTTTCGCCGATCAAAGTTCCAGGTTATGTTCGTACACGAGTGGCACATGTCTTCTTCAGATTTGAAGCAAATCCAAAAGTAATCAAGAAGATCCAATGGCAGCGATGAAATCGGGTACAGAAAACTGCAGACCCACAAAAGGGCCTGAGAACCCAGCCAAACGGAGTCCTTTTGGGCTCAAACTTTAACCAGAGATACCTCTGGGATGGGCGACCAATATCCTGCAGTATCTTGAAGATCTGTGATCTAAGATGGGCCCAGCTGGTTTGGCCACAGTTGCTGCCTGAGCACAGTATCAACCGACTGTTGCTGGAGTTCTGTTTTGTGAATTTGAGTGAAGAGAAGGAAGGTTAGGAGGAAAAAGGCTTTGACAGCAGCTTTGTGGACCTCACAGTAGATGGGAACAGAGCACAGTTTTGATCGATTTGAGCAGTGTCAACCAATCTAGGGATCTGTTTTGGCTGATTTGATTGAAAGAACGCAGATAAAGAGGAACAACAAGCTATTACAGCAGCTTGGTGGAACCCATGCTGGATGAGAACTGATCTGAAAATTTCTCAACCGAAAAATGGCCCACCACTCTTACTGACAGAATCCCAGACTACTTGGATTGAAACAGACAAAGAGCCTAAGCTCTGATACCATGAAATAACTCTAGAAATCACAAAAGATTCGGAGAAGTAGTTGTGGTGGATTAATGATCTCAACCACCATATTTATAATCAACACACATACAAAAAAGGAAACAGGCTTATCTATAGTAATACAAGGAGGTTTGAGCAACTTTATCAAGCTAAGAAAGTGTGTGATACATTGAGGACTATAAAACAATGGTGCGCCTCTAGAATTATGGTGTACTGAGAACCATGCGGAATTAAGTGTCTTCACAAAATAATCTTGAAGACCTTCTGTATTTGACAGCCTGCAAAATTATGCTTTCCTCTCAAAAAAAAAAAAAAAAAGAAAATGAAAAAAGAACCCTGCAAACTTATGCAAGTTTCTGACGTGTAAAGCTGACCTACATGCCTAAGGATATCTTCTTATACCTGTGTTTTAAGGCTCTTTGGTTACACATCTGTGTGGAAACTGTAAAGCCCAGGGTAGGTGTGTGCTGTGCTACTGGCATTTCGGCAGAATCTGAATTGTAACACAATCTATTTGCTAATTTGGAAAGCTGCCTGAGGGTGGAAGGGGCAGTAGTTCTGTGTGTTTATGGGTCATTAATTACTCAATTTTTCTTAATCACAGCCTTTAATTTCTCACCAAACAACCAGATGAATTTTCTTTTCTTTTTCTTGGTTTTTCTGCAAAAGGTATTTTCTTGTGCTTTGATTGCATCAAGTTGGATTTAATAGATTGCTTTCTATTTAGTTCTAGTGGTTAATTAGATTTGCTGAATGGTTCACCATTCTTCTGTTGCACAGCTTTGATTTGTTTACAAAAGTTTCTCCTCCTTATTTGAAGAAGTTCATAAACGTTAGATTTGACTTTTGTTGACATGGCTAACTTGTGATTGTTTTCACTAAATATGACCCCTTTGATCTCATTTGATGTTTTGCCAAATGTCTATTGTGCTTTGCTGGTGGTCACCGTCTGTCTATAAAGTCCGTCACTTTTGCATCTTGCTCTTTTCTTAGCATGTCAGAGTTGGCAGCTCATAGATCTGATATGTCGTGATCTCTTTCAAAAACATATGGATTATGCAGCTTTATGAAAAATTCAAAATTGAGAGGCTTGACGAATGTGCGTATGATTATAAGGAGAACTCTTGTACCCATTGTATTATTTTGATCGTCCTTCTAATGTGTGGTTCTCATCTTCATTAGTGCGAACCTCTCTCGGTAATTGATGTTGACAGCACCAACAACAATGGCGACTTTGGTTTTGGAAGAAGATGATTTTGGAAATCTTTTGCCGAACCTGAACTTAACCTTAACCTAAGCTCTGATACTAAGTTAAAATTTAGAACTACATTTTGACAAATTCTTTGATATGTTTTTATTGAAAATAGAAAATGATTTTTTAAAAGTGCAACCGGAGATATCAACTCTAACTAGGAGATGTATAGGCGACAGACTACTAGGAAACTCTAATCACATAATAATACTAGCCTAATATAACACAAATTTAATATAATCCTAATCCAGGCAAATTTATTCTCATAATTACATAGTAATCTATTGAGTATTGACCCATAATTACAAGTAAACCCTTAACTTTTTCTCAAAAGTATCCAAATTCTTGTACTCATTACATGCAGATAATGGGACCTACACGTAGTACTATTATGGCACAAGCGGTGAATTGTGTGAGATTAATGATCAATGTCACAAGTGAGTTATTACTTATTAGTATGGTGATGGAGCTGGAGGAGTTGTTTGCCAATTTAGGTCTTTTACCCATTTCATTTCCCTAATTATTTAATAAAGAGTAGAGTTTATGGTAATGATGATCAACATAGATCAAGATTGGTTTGAGCCAATGTGAAAATCAAAGTGGTACTGAAGAATTGGTTGCCCTCATAAGCCCCACCGTTGTTAATATTATCATATGCGTTTTGTTATTTTAATGTAATAATAATTTATGCATTGGTAACTTGGTGCCCTCTTATGTTCACATGATCCCTCCATTAGCTATAAAGAGGCATGGCGGCGCAAAACCAATTATCTCTGTAGTTAATTTAAGATATAATTCAATCATCATACATATTTTTAGCCTTTTCCTATTATTTCTTTATTTTCTTTTATTTTGAATTTTTTTGAAAGATCATCATGCCCGTACTGGTTCGGCAAAGATGGCATGGTGGCATCCACTTGCCTTTGTCCCAACTGGCAGAGGATTGACAATTTGGCATTGGGATCTAGAACCTTGAATCTGCCCTTGAAAGGCTAACCTCTGGGGCTGTTTGGCATCATGTCAATGGGACAGTCCCATGTTCCCACAAGATAAGACTGTGCGAAACATGTTTGGTAAGTGTAATTACTGTTCCAAATTCTGATTTACAGGACCGATCCCAAAATAGTTGACCCACTGGAGCAAGAAATAAAAACAATTCAACTTCATTTTTTATTTGGAACAACCGGTGTACCGTCATGGGCCTTACTCACCGCAAAAGCTAGCTATTGAAGTGGAGGTAACTATGGGTACTTAATTCCAGGCTCTGGACTTGTCTGCTTCCAATGTGGGATGAAGTGCATATCAGCACGCCCAGTCCCCAAGGGAGAACCCGCCATCGAAATACCGACCTGTTTTTGATAGGTGGGCCACGGATCTTACAACCAGCTGGCGCAATCACGTCTCTTCTTTTTCGCCTGCTTGCTGTCTACAATCCCATTCCTCCTCTCTCTCTCTCTTCTTTGTCTCCCTAACCCCCAACACCACCCCACCACCCGCCCCCGCCCCCCCCCTCTCTCGTAGACCACACGACTCCTTCCATTCTCTCTTTCTCACCCCTCACAGACCTCATGATCCCTCCCATTCTTAGTTTGATGATTACATATTAGATATTTGTATAATTCTTAATTTGTTAATGCCATGTTGTTCTAACCAACTTATGACCAATGATCACACCATTGATGTGCATGATTTTACTAAGTTTTTTACCTAAATTGGATTTGTTTTGTGATATAGGACAGGTATGAATGGTAGGGGCATTTAATAATTTAACACCTTATTTGATCATCAAGAGTGGGCCACAGTGACTCTGCACGTTCTGTGCATTAGCGAATGTGCTCGCTCTGTGTTGAGGAGAGGCCACTCTTGTGTATGTCATATATACACATACATACATATTATACATAGGGCTCATATAAGGCTTGTTAAATTATTTATTCTAGGACTGATCCAACCCACCTAAGACATGATCTCTAAAGATTAAAGGATGCACATCGCTTGTATGTCATTGGTCAATCCCCAGTTTGACCAAAACAGGCAAATATTAATCATTGAGATCTTCTGTAGAGGTGGATCCACATTGTAAATGATATGGAGGTGGGCCCCATGTGTTAATTTCTACAAGTATGCTCCACGTTGTAATTTCTAAAGGTATGTCCCATTTACAACAGTAATAGATTTAAATTCAAGAGTCAACTGTGTTGCCATCCTTAGAAGAAAACTGCTATAATTTTACCAAATGAGTTTTGGACAGCATATTCTCTGCAGAAATGTTTCAACGCCAGTCTCAGCACAAGCCCATCTCAGCATAACCTGACGTCAGCACCTAATCGGGAAATACACCGGAACAATGCCAAACAGGGCCTTAAATTAAAGTTTCATTGCATTTTCATGGGGAACCTGAGGACCACAGGAATGGGATTTGGATATCATTTTCAGGGAGGGAAGTTGGCCTTAAAAAATTGCCAGACCAAATTTCAGTTCTACTTTGAGAAAATTAGCACTGGTCTCATTGATTAGATGGGATATGGTTACAGCAAATGATAAATGATGAAACAACAATTCATCTTCTCACCATGTCATATTGAGAGTACTTTCAAATTTTTAATCTTTATTTATTTATTTATTTATTTTTTTACTACCACTTTGTTCTAAAAGGTTAGTCATGTTAATCTTAATGGACACTTTGTCATAGACTCATAGTAGTCTTTTGGTACTGTATTTGGTCTTAGTGACTATATGTTGTCATGCAACTGCTCAGCTATTGTATCAGTTCTATCTTCTTTTCATACGAGTGAAGTGCTTGTGACAACAGCCCCAAGCACATTTGAAAGGTGCTTATTGTTTGAACATTGATGCTGTGGGTTTGAGTCAGGTTCGAGTTACTTTACCTATCCAAATAAATAAAAAAAAGGTTAGAGATGGAACTCAATGATAATAGAGAAGTATAACTTTAGTAGCTTGCCCCAAAAGCCAGTGTTTTCTTTCTAATTGGCAAGGTTAATCATTTCTGTGTCTATAATATGAAATATTTAGTATTTATCCTTTGTTTGTTCCTCGTCTTTATATCAAAGAAGCAATCATCACTTGTCATATTTTCCATAATCTGCACTGCATTGCAAATGCTCGAGGTGGAAAGCTGTCCACACTCTCAGTACCATTATCAAATGCATGTAATCATTTTTGGACATTATCTGGATACCTATTAGTCTTTGATTCCCTTCGAATAATAGGTATTAAGCTATGATGGCTTGCACTCTCCTGATTCTTTGGCGATCACAGCAGCTGGTATAGCAGTGTAAGTCACTGTCAGCATGTCGTCCGTGTGTGTGTTTTCTTTTAGCTTTTTAACAATATCATTTCTTTTCTTATAGCTTTAACAAACAATGCAGAGCCCTTTCTGAAGTGCCCAACTCCAAACCAATTGCTGGAGTTCGAGTTGGCCTGATTGATGATAAATTTATTGTCAACCCAACTACCAAAGAGATGGAGTCGTCCAAATTGGACATGATGCTTGCTGGGTCTGATAGTGGCATACTGATGATAGAGGTTCATTACTAATTGCTTTTTTTTTTTTAATTCTTTCTGGAATTGACTTCCACTGTACATATCCAAAAACACAGAAGGCATGAATAGTTTCTTCTATGATGTCTAGCTGTTAGTTAGATCGGATTTATTGCACCATACAATGAATATAATAACTTAAGAAAGGTCTTCAAGCTTATGCTTGTGATATTGGGGATTGGGCTTACATGGTTCAGGCATAAGTTTGATTTCATTCCACCCAGCACAAGAAAAGCTGACAGTAGAAGACAACTATTTTAATCTACTTATTACATTGTGAAGAATGAGAGTTGATTGTAGTTACTGTTATTCTTGCGGAGCTAGTTCAGAGGTGTATAATTTTCCCTTCGCAGGGTTATTGCGATTTTCTTACAGAAGAAAGGTTACTACAAGCTGTGGAGGTTGGGCAGGTATACTAAAGTTGAAAAATTCGTCCAGTATAGCCTAGAGATGTGCTATTGTCTTTACTTATTTTTTTAATTTTAATTTTAATTTTTTTATTTTTGTATGTTCTACTATCATTTGCCGCCATAGAACATTGTTTCTGTTTTATATTATTTATGGTTGCGGCTTATAAGTTGATCTGTAGAATTTAATATTTCCCAATTTATGTGCTATATGATCTGTGGTTGCTTTTTTTCTCTGGCTTCAAAAGTCTGGACGTTATTTTTAATTGGACAAGTGTACATTTGTATCTGCTTGTGTCTACAAGTTTGAAAAGTCAGTTATTATTGTTTTGCCCATGAATAAATATTTTGTTAATTTACTTGCTTTTCTCTTTAATGGAAGTAGCCATTTAAAAAAATAAAATAAAATAAAATATTTTGTCAACTTACACCCCTTTAATACATTTTTCATCTAGGCTTGGGCATGTTGATCAAAATAATCATGAATAAATCCCTTGCATTGGTAACTCGAATCCATTGTATGTATGAATGTTTCTCTTGATGTTTACTATCAAGTACTGGTTGAGGTGGGATGCCTGACATTCTATATCTATATGAGAAGGATGGTCTTTCATCACTGTTCAAGTATGGTCTTCGTCATCGGTGAAGCATGGGATAATTTTGCTATCTCCAGTTGCTGCTGCTACTCAAGGGATGGAAGTTTGTGGTGATGACATGGTATTTCAGAGTCAATAAAGAAGAAGGTAGTATTTTGGGATCTAGAATTGATAACAATAAATCAAGAACCAATTTGTCTTCCTAATCAATATGATGCTTCGAAGGTGTGTATATCAAAGTATACACTAAGGTATAATCGGTGGTCTATGAGAGTACTATTTTCTATGTTCCTTCACATTCCCCCTTAATCTGATGCATATTAAGAAGCATCAATTTGGATATGAGAAGCTGATGTTGGTCTCTTGTCATATCTTTAGTCAGTGTATGCAAGTTGATGAGATGATGGAACATGAGGAAGAGTCAAAAGGTTGTCCTGGAGCTTTTCCTGAATAAAGTGACAGTCAACCTCAATTGCTTTTTTCGCTCATGGTAGACTGGATGGAGTGGAATCTGGATGGAGTTGATGCCTAGCTCTTTGAGAAGTCCAACAAGACAAATGATTTCGGAACATGCTTAAGACGTAGCACAATATTCAGCCTCCGTTGAAGATTTGGAAACTCCATCCCACTTGCATTTCCATGAAATTATGGAATTTCTTAAAAACATGCACCATTTGGTTGTGGATGGATCTTCATGAGTTGGGACAACCGGCCAAGTCAGCATTTGTAGACCAACCAGTAAATGATGTTGTCGTGGATCTGGCATGAACTGGCTAACAATGTACAAAACATATGAAATATGGGGATGGGTGAATGTCGACTAAATTAGACTGGTCAGATATAGAGTGCGGTCAGGAATTTAAATGCCTGAATTTTTATGATATTTGATATCGATCTCCGTGGTGTTTCCACAGGCTTAACATAAATGGGTCGAGTTAGAGCAGTCAGTTCTTTTATGTGTTTTGTTAGAGTAAGCACAATCACTCGGTTTGATGTGGGCCAGATCCATGATTGGCCAACCCATTGGGCTCAAGCTACTAAAGCCCACAGAAAGAGAATCTTCAGATCGTGCAAGACTTTTCCTATTTTTAGTAGTATCTGAATTTTAGGAATAATTATAAGATTATTTAGAAAGTTTATCTTATTTGATTTAGTGTTTGTTTTAATTAGAATTACTTCCAAGAATAGGTTAGTGTATAAGTCTATATAAAGGATTGTAATCCCTCCCCAGGGACAAGTTCAGTGATCAATAAAATTTCGTCATTGAGATTTTTCTCTCAATTATATGTCTGTGGTGTGAGATCAAGACATTTTTGATCCTATGGATCCCCATCCCTAAGCCTTTGGCTTGGAGATGACCCCGTTGGCTCTTCTCCCTTCCCTACGCTGCGTCACGGTAGGAGTAATTCACTTCCAGACCAAGAAAGTAAGTCATAGAACCAAGGTCTTTCATATGAGAATATGATTGAAGAGTCTTGTAGTGTGTGTATCCTATTGCTATCATTACCAGATATAAGGATATCATCCACATAGAGTAAGAGTACTGTGATGCCCTTTGATGTTCGTTGTATAAATAGTGTGTGATTTGAGCGGCTTTGCCCGAAACCAGATTAAATGATGGTTGCGTGAATTTTCTTAAACCAAGCTTGAGGCGCTTGTTTAAGGGCATAAAGAGTGTTGAAAACGACAAACAAAGGACTAAGGGGCATCAAGTCCTTAGATGGATTCACATGAAGACAGTTTTCTCAAGATCACCATACAAAAATACATTTTTGATGTCCATTTGAAGACTGGACCATGATTTGGCAGCTGAAATAGCAACGAGAGTCCTTATTGTTGTCATTTTAGCCATAGGTGCAAAAATTTCATCATAATCTAAGCAATACTTCTGCTTATTACCCAAAGCAGCAAGTCAATCTTTTAAGGATCCGGAGATCAATTAGCTTTAAGTTTAACTGTGTGGACCCATTTACAACCAATTTTATTCATGCTAGGAGGACAAGGCCAAGTTTTTTTTTTTTTTCCATCCAAAGCTTTCAGTTCTTCTTGCATTGCCTTTCGCCAATTCTTGCTTGGTTAAAAGACCGAGGTATGTTTATCAGGCGCCACCCAAGGGATTAGTTCTATTGGGTCAAAGACCTCAGGGATATCCATTGTCATTTAGGGAGAGAGATGAAACACAGAACATGAGAGAGATGAATGTCGTCCCCATCTTTGAGGGTCGACTGCTGTATATATAAGGGTTTAAATCCCTGATTACTCTCTAATTACAATCAATTACATATCTTAGATCCTACACTAAAGGCATAAATTAAGCAACAGTATCTGACTAATTACAATGTAATAAATGGGTATAATAAATGGGCTGGGCTTTGGCTGTGTTGGGCCTTGGCTTGCTTGACACCCCCCCTCAAATTGATGCGGGGGAGTCATAAAGCAGCAATTTGGAAACAAGAAATTGATGTCGAGGCCGAGGAAGTCCCTTGGTGAAGATATCTGCAAACTGAAATTCTGTAGGGACCTGAGGAAGACTAATGACATCACGCTTATATTCATCACGAATAAAATGGCAGTCAACTTCGATATGTTTGGTACGTTCATGGAAGACGGGATTGGCAGTGATTCGGATAGCCCCAGTATTATCGGCATGTAATGGAGTAGGAGAGGTTTGAGAAAACCCGAGTTCCGAAAGGAGTTCCCGTAACCATAAGATTTCAGAACAAGCAGCAGACATGGCCCTATATTCAGCTTCTGTGGAGGATCGGGACACCCGTTCTTGTTTCTTGCATTTCCACGAAACGAGAGAAGTGCCAAGGTACATGCACCAACTAGTAGTAGAACGGCGTGTGTCGGGACAGCCTGCCCAGTCAGCATCCGCATAAGCGGTCAGATGAAGATGATTATCCTTTGGATAAAATAAGCCACGAGGGACAGTTTTGAGCAGATACCGGATAATGCGCTTCACAGCTGTTAAGTGAAGATGTCTAGGAGCTGTCATGAATTGGCTCACAAGATGAACAGCATATGATATGTCAGGTCTAGTGATGGTGAGATAGACAAGACTGCCCACCAGACGGCGGTAGATGTGAGGATCAGGAAGAAGTTCGCCATCATCTTTACTCAACTTGAGATTGACCTCTACAGGCGTATCAACAGGTGAAGAATCAGTGAGGTCAGCCAATTCGATAAGATCTGAGGTGTATTTGTGTTGATTTACAAAGAGACCTTTTGAAGATTGATGCACCTCGAGGCCCAAGAAATAATGCAATGGACCCAAATCCTTCATAAATCCAGGAATCTCCAGTCGACCAAGAGGGAAGAGTCCGCTGATGTGCTATGATGATCTCAGGTGGGCCATGCTTGATCAGAGGTGATCAGCGAGGATCAGAGAGGATCTGACTGACGGAGATGATCTCAGAGAGGCTTCCAATGCTTGGAATATGACGTAGGAAGAGGATCCAGAGTTGGAATGAAAGAAAACATCAGCCGAAACAATAACAGAAACCAAAGTCTGCACTGGCGAGACTGTCGTCAAGGTGCTGACATGCACGTGGGCCCCACCAGTGGAACTGACGACAGATCTGAAGGTTGAGATGGATGCACAGATCTTCTATGCAACTGATGGAAGTAGTCTCATCAAAAAACAGGTCAGATCAAAGATTTGGAGCGGCTGTGATGAAAACATGCGAAGAAGTCCAAAAATTCACAAAAGTTGACAGACGATCAACCTCCGATGAGAAAAAAAAAATCAGGAAAAATCACCAGAATTCCTGAAATAATCCTGCGGTCACACTGGGCTGCTTCTGCAGATGAGTTGATGATGATCTGAAGTGGGCCACGTCAGATCTGAGATGATCAGATCAGATCAGGGATTTTCTGGGATGATCAGATCAGATCAAGGATGATCTTATAGATCATTGGATGTGGAAGAAACTAAAACCCTAAGCTCTGATACCATGTCATTTAGGGAGAGAGATGAAACACAGAACATGAGAGAGATGAATGTCGTCCCCATCTTTGAGGGTCGACTGCTGTATATATAAGGGTTTAAATCCCTGATTACTCTCTAATTACAATCAATTACATATCTTAGATCCTACACTAAAGGCATAAATTAAGCAACAGTATCTGACTAATTACAATGTAATAAATGGGTATAATAAATGGGCTGGGCTTTGGCTGTGTTGGGCCTTGGCTTGCGTGACATCCATGTCTTAAAAAAAGACTAAGGTATGGTAGTAGATCATAGATTAGAAAATAAGTGATGAAAAGCCATATTGATCAGGTGGGCAAGAAATATGACTTGATGTTCAGAGAGTGACCGTTGTAAAGTCATTTGCAGGATCAAGAACCTGTCTCATTAGGGAGGAGAGAGGAGGAGGAGGAGGAAAGAAGAGGAGGGAGGGGGAGGTGGGGGAGGGGGGCAACCATCTTAAGTTAATGCTGGCACCATGGTATAAGATATCGGCCGATACTGGTTCATATCGGCCGATATGAATTGGTATCGGCCGATATGAATTGGTATCGGCCCTAACCGGTCCCATATTTTGGTGCGATACCAGAATCGGTATCAAGCACCAAAATATCCCCAAAATATCGGACCATCTCGGCCGATATTTTGAAAATATCGGTTCAGCCAATATAATGGCCGATATTTTGAGTGGTAGTTTTTTTTTTCTTTTCCCTCATTCCCTCATCTTCTTCCTTTTCCCTCATCTCCTTAGAGCAGCCAGTCCTCCTTGGCTCCTTTTCTTCCATATTTCCACCACTCTTCCTTCAAGAAATCATTTTATTTGGTAAGAGAAGATCAACTTAACTCCCTTATCTTTACTATTATGTGTTTTTTATTTTTTTTGAGTAACGCATATAAATGAATGTAAAGATCATTGGCATGTCATTTTTGGATTTGGGTTGTGTTCTTCTCTTAGATCTACACACTTTCATACTAGATCTACTCATATATATGATTTTGGGTGTAGAATTTTTTTTATTTTAGATCTTCTACTTTAAAAAAAAAATTGTTGGAGTATTTATAATATTAAATACTAATGGCTTATTAATAGTGTGCAGATGATAGATCTACTCATACGCATGATTTTGGGGTTTTTTTTCTTAATTCTTTTATTTTCGGATTTTTTAATAATTAAATTATAATATATCATTTTTTGGGGATTTCACCATAAATATGTTCTTTTAATAATTCATGATCATTGTATGGTGTGTACATGATTGACCTACATACTTTTATGCAAGATCTATATATTTAAGGTTTTAAAAATGATTTTTTTAAATCTCCTACTTTGTCTAAAAATAATTGTTGTTAGAGTATTTATGATACTCTAAATACTAATGGCTTATTAATAGTGTGTAGATGATAGATCTACTCATACACATGATTTTGGGTTTTTTTTTTTTTTAATTCTTTTATTTTCGGTTTTTTAATATTTGAATTATAATATATTATTTTTTGGGAATTTCATCATAATAAGACAGCGAGTCAGCAACACAGACAGGACTCATGACTTAAGGTGACCGATATTTTGATTTATTGTTGTCACTAATGGAAAAAAAATATTGTTTTCCAGCATTTTCTAATATTTTGGATTTTTTAGATATTTTTGCAAATTTTTTTGGATAAAAAAAATTTTTCACACCACGACGGACTGATAACCACGACCAATACCAATATGATATCGGTTTTTTGTCTCGGCTGATACCGCAACCGATACCGCGATTTTGAACCATGGCTGGCACACATGCTTTTTAGAAAATTTTTCATGTACAGGAGTTGCAGACAAAGGGAGGAAAGATAAGAAAAAAAGATGAAGTTGATGATGTGGGATGAACATAACAAATAAAGCCTTTTTGGGATGTAAATGTAAATAGAAAACTTGTTCAACAAAGAAAATGCAATAAATATAAAATTTCTTATTGACAGATCATAACAAATAAAACCCTTTTGGGTATCTCCATGACTGTAAAAAACACATTTTGCCATTTGTGAAATCAATTTGATACGCTCATGAGGAGGTAGAAGAACGTAACAAATGCATCCAAATGTATGTAGCATGCTATCGTTAGGATGGGAATTGAACAGACACGAGTAAGGAGAATGATTATTCGAAATTGAAGTGAATTATTTGTTAATCAAGTAAACAGCTTTGTGAACTGCCTCAACCCAAAAAACAGAAGGCAGAAAGGAGAAATGAGTAAAGCATGGCCTGTGGAAAGTATATGTTGACTCTTTCTTTCTATTACCCCATTCTGTTGTGGAGTGTAAGGACAAGAACGTTGGGATTGTTCACTGTATATCCTTTCCTTGATTTGGATGTCAAAGTCTTGATGGTAGTTGTGAATTTATTTTCAATGTACATAACAATTTTGAAAAATATGAAAGACATTAGCAAGAGTGTTGAAAAAATAAACCTGAGTATAACTATATTGTAATCATCAATTAATGTAACAAAATATTTATGCCCATGTCTGGAGAGAACAGGTGATTGACCCCAGACATTAGTATGTACCAAATCAATGCCTGCTTTGGATGTAGAATCATGAAGAGGAAAAGGTAGTGTCTTTCCGTTTCCCATCCAACAACTATCCATGGTTTAAAATATTGACCGACATGGGTACGTATCCACCAATATGTATTGATATTACCCACTACCGAATTGATATTTTGATGTGTATCGGTCTCAGCAGTTGAGGGACAAAATCTCTCCAAACTATTGGTCCGTTTTGGCCGATATTTTCAAAATATTGGCCGAAACAAATATTGCAGCCAATATTTCAAAATATCGGTCTGTATTCTCCAATATTGGCCGAGAACATTAAAACCCTTCTTTTCTTCTTTTCTTTTATTCCTCTAAGCTGAGGCTAAGCAGCAAGAGGGCCAATTTCACCTTCCCCAACCTTCTTTTTCACCATTTCTCACTGGAATCTCACGATTTGAGTGGATTTCATTGTGACAAAATCAAAGAACTCAATCAATTGAGTTTGGGTAAGCATTTTAGGTCTAGTTTTCATTTTTTTACAGGTTCTTTCTCAAAATGCATTTGGAATGATGAGAATATGTTGAATCTTGAGTTTTGGGGCAAATCTTCAAAATCTTGAGAACATTTTTTTTCCCTGAATTTTTCTTGATTTTTATCTCACTTATGATTTCTTTTTTTATTCTTTTTTTTTTTAAAAGGGCGAAATAAATGCAACCAAGGCCTCACATTAAGCTAGATTTGGTTGTAGACTTTTAGTTTCTTTTAGATTTAATGATTTTGAGCTTAGTACTTTTAACATATACATGTGAATCTATCATTAAATTTCAATGAACTTTGAACAATTTCTGACAAAACAACAATATAGGGTGTTATGACGTTGGGACCAATATTTTGGTTTATAGTGTGTACTAAATACTAATGAAATTTTTTTGCTTTCTATCATTTTCCAGTACTCTGGATTTTTTGGGATATTTTTTTCTTGCGTTTGGAAAAAATTCATGGTACGATGGACTGCGACAACTATGAACCACTACGCGATGTCATGTTGTATATTTTTTTTCCGGGTTGACCGCGACAGCGACCGAGACTGGAACTTTAAACCATGCAACTATCACTAACAGAGTCATGAGAAGTAAATGAAAACATGTTATTAGTCACACCGGAGTTCAACATATCTATTTATTTTTTGAAGTTTGAATGCCCAGTCTTTAATGCCATGAATTAAAGGAAAGGATTGCTTATAATCAGAGATGCTTAACAGGAACACTACTGGAGATGCTCCCTCACAAAGTTGCCTTTTCCAATGCCCCCTCACAATCAGTTTCCCAGTTTCGTGGTCCTGCAGAGGAAAAACATCATGGGAAAAGGGACACTTAGTAATTATTATCAACTGGTTGACTGACAGAGAATATTTGCAGTATGGTTTGGGGAAAACAGAACATTGTTCAATTTGATGGAACCAGAAGAAAGATTACCAGTATATTTCCCCTATGAACAGTTTGAATATGATTAATATAGGTACTATAGTGCTGTAGGATGTCCAAAAGGGTTGATGGGTTTGTCATATGATGACTAGGCCCATATTCTACATACCATTCAAGAGTTATAGTTTTACCTGAGAATCCCATGGCAAAAATGACAGATGTAAGAGAGTTCTGAAAAATCTATTGCGTCATCTCTGGAGCGCGCGATTTATTAGCCATCAGAGTTGGGAACAGCTGAAGAACCATCTTGTGAGGATGTTATGGCCTGAAAGGCATTGGCTGGACGATTTTGCGGATTTCTATGACACTCAGAAAAGATGCCTTGGCTTCTTATAGTAGTTGCACATCTTTCCTTTCTTGTAATTGTTTGCATATTGTCCCATTTCTTTAGATGGAAAGCACTATATTTTTGATAAGTTCCTTCTCCATTTTGTCATATGCACTGGAACTAGTGTTGGGGAGAGAAACGGACTTTATCATCATCATCATCAAAGCCTTGTCACAACTATGTTGAGGTTGGCTACATGAATTCTGGTTCTCCATTCCGATCTATCTTGAGCCAAATCCTCAGATAAGTTACACTTTTTCATATCTATTTTTACTGCCTCCATTTTACATCCTCTTTGGCCTACCCCTTCCCCATGGTGGGCCATAAACCTTCATGGCCAAACTTTTTCTTACCGTTGCCGTTGCCGGCTTACATTGGACATGCCCAAACCATCTCAAACGGGTTTATCTAATTTTATCCCCTATTGCTGCTACCCCTAAATGCTCTCGAAGGCACTCATTTCTAATTTTTTTCCTTCCTAGTTTTACCACACATCCACGTCAACATTATCTTCTCTGGTACATCGATTTTGTGCATACGTTACTTCTTGATTGACTAACATTCCGCTCCATAGGTCATAGCTGGTCTAATTGCTTTCCTGTAAAATTTTCCCTTCAATATTGTTGGCATTCATCGGTCACAAAGCACTTTAGAAGCAAGTATCCACTTCAACCATCCTGCTTTAAGTCTAATATTGTTGGGGACTTGCACCTTTGCTCTTCATGAATACATTCTTGTAAGCAGGTAGTAAGAGAAAGGGGTGGGATTCGATTTAATAAACCTTCACGAACAAGCTCATAGTCTCACATCAATTTCATAAAAAATTGATGGCGCTTAGTGGACTCATGAATTTGTTGCATAATACCCACGGAGGCAACAAGAATACTAGCAGAAAGAAGAGATGGATATTCTATCCGTAGTATCATGAATCCAGAGTTCTAGTCTTGCACAATATTGTCTCCTCCATTTTATTCAGCAATATCATATTCCAACTGGAAACAGCGAGCATCATTCTCTTGATGATATACTTATTGTAAATAACCCCGCATATCAGCCGCTTTTTTAAAAGGTCTGAGATCGAGCGCAATGGATGGGTTAACAAAATTGAGAATCCAACTAACAACCATGGATGAAAATATCGGTCGTCGCACCCGTAGCGGCCGCAACGAGGTCGCTATGGGCTGCCATGACCGCTACAAGGCCGCTATGGGGTGAGAAAAATTCCTACTTTCCAAAATTTTTTAAAATGCATAATAAGATTTATTTCTGTTCTTTTTCTCTCCAAATAACATTTCTACACAACTCTTCTACTCTTTTATGTTTAAAAGAACACCAAAAAGCACATGATCTCGCCGAATTACAGTCGATACAAAGAGTTCTTCTAAATGATTTTTCTCTAAGTACATCCTATTAGACACCCCCTTTGGTAGATGTATTTTTTTTCTCTAGGTAGTCTTAAGTCTTAAGTCTTGACTTCATGACATAGTTTTTTCTTTTATGAGCCTTTCATTAGTTTCTAAGTTAGCACAACTAAGCAACATGAACACATGTGAAAAAAATGATCATTACTATTATTTTCTATTTATACAGCGATACAGAACCTCATACAATGAGGGGACCGCTACGCCCCCTTATCTTGGTTACTTTTGCAAAAAAAAAAAAAAAAAAAAAAAAAAAAAAAAACATTGTATCTCATTTTCCAATATTCTAGATTTTCTAAAATTTTTTCATATTTTTTTGACAATTTTTCCAAATCGCATAGCTATGCCGCTGCATAGCGTTTTGGCGGCCCGCCGCTGCTTCTATTTTCATCCTTGCTAACAACCCTTGCATTTTCTGTGGTCCATCTGTTGAGAGCATTGGAATTGTTGTTAATTGTTTCTTATTGGAGCCATCAACAAATCCCCACAATTCGTGTCCTTGAACAAATTTTCGGAATTAAAATTCCCACAAGTAGTCGTTCCATTAAATTTCACAGCAATAGATTCCATTTGGTTGAAACTGGAAAGCTTAGAAAATATTATGGTTGAAACATCCCTGTTCCTGTACGTAAGCTGCCAACAAATGGGGTCAGACTATGATGATTTTCTGGGTCCTCCTCCTTCAAGGTTAGATCCAAGCACAAGTAGTTACTTTATTCAAATTTTCAACCTGTTTTGATTCAGATCTGAAAACTTGGACGAGTGTGATAGAATACAATCCCAAGAAAGTCAAACCCAAGAAATCCCCGAAAAACCCCTTGAGCAGAGTCTAAAAATCTTGTAAAAATACTGATAATTCTCAACTGTGATAGTCGACCAAGATGATGACAATTACTGATCTCTGATGGACCAGGAGTGGCCCTTACTCATTGATCCCAGAAATGGATAGTGGCCGATTGCTGTTGGATGAAGCATGATCCTTTGATGCACGCCAAATGGTATAAAAACTGCTGTTGATTGATGTGCAGAAAGAAGGTTCCTTTCTGTGGAGGCCCATTGTAAAAATCCCAAAGATGCCAAAGATAGTCAATGCAAAAACCAACTGTAGTCATATGCTGAGAAGCAGCAAACAACACAATACCCCAAATCCATGGGCCAAAATGAAGGCGTAGTCGGAGATAGTTTCCGTTGCCTAGATCCAAGACATGTCAAGAGACAAATTTGCGATGCATATCAGCAGTGAGCAGCGAATAAAGATACGGCAATTAATATATCTGCCATGATGCAGTTCTCCTAGATCAAGTTGATTCTTGTTGTCATTATGAAAAGAGGGCAGTTTCTCCTTAGATGACCCAAGAGTTCTTGTCAAACTTGTCTGACTAGAGAGACAACTCTCTCTCCTCTTAGCAAATTTCTTTCAATGGAAGATAGCAAGAAAGAACAAAATCTCTAGTGGGACTTTGACGGTCAGAAGAAACTCAAGAAAAGGAGGGTTTTTTCTATCGTAGATCATAGACCCTAACCTTAAGGCTCTGATACCATCACAGAATCATCACGGAATAGATAAAGAAGAAGATAGTATTTAGGATTGGGGAGTTGAGTGCCCTTGGATGATAACCTCCCCTTCTTTTAGGATTGGGGAGTTGAGTGCCCTTGGATGATAACCTCCCCTTCTTTATACAATCATTCATATAATCTATAATTCCCTTTATTGAGGCATTACAATCAATAATTTGTTTTTGAAAAGTCATGCGTTACAATAAATAATTTCCCTAGATTCCTGATTAAATCAAGATTCAATTTGGCTTCCTAATCAATATGGTACTCATAAGGTGTATATATCAAAGTATACACTAGTGTACAATTGGTAGTCTTTGGGTGTACTATTTTCTATGTTCCTTCACAGTATTCATCTTGATCCTTGCTCCTGAAATACTGCAGTAGAGTAGAGATATTTTGACAAAATGCTCTGATCCAAAGGGCGAAATGATCATGGAGAAATCATTGTTAGGAGACTCTTTCCATGCATCGCTGGAAGTTTTATTGAGATTTCTAGATCTTTTAGCAAACAAAGAGTTTCTTCCGCTCTTTGCAATTGGAATGTTTTAACTATTCTCCAGTAGGAGGTGAAGATTATATGGTGGGGACATCAACCCTAATTCCCCCAATTCTTTCAAGATCTACCAACCACGGAGGCGTAGGATTGCAGATCGAGCTACTCTATGGATGGATGAAGCATATCTGAACTATGATCGCCAAGGTGTTGAAAAACTACCGTTGGATTTCCATTTTGACAAACATGAGAAGAAATAAAAGAGTTCAGGAAGTTGAGAGGGGCCCAAGTGAATTTAAAAGAAGTTTCAAGAGGGGCCCACGAAGGAACAGGAAAACATAATTGAAGTTTACTGAAGATGGCCCAAGAGGAGGAGGGAGGTTGTGGGGGGCGCATCACTTAACCAAGAGATTTCTTGGGATTCATGTGCATGCCATATTGTGCATGAAATTCCATGCCATCCCCCGTTTTTGTTAAAACTTCTTATATTTCTTTATTTATTTTATTTTTTGTGTTTTAATATTTATTTTATGTGATGATTTCATCAAGTCATCAGGGCTTCATGTTAAAGGACTATTTACTGTTTTTTTTTTCTTGATGTTATGCTATGCTATGCTATGGAATGAAAACCTTCTTTTTCAAGCTCTCCTTGAGCCTCCATTGTTGTGCTCATGAGATCTTCGGTAATGCCTCCCGATTGGAGTTTGGTGAGAGCCCAAGTAAAGGTATCCTCTCCTCTTCTCCTTATTTCTTTTCCTTTGTGTTTTCCCTTGCACTCAAGCCCTAGACCTACAAATCGCTTCAACCAGCAGCCACCTAAGATTGTTGATCTACCCCATCTCCGCTGTTAGGTCATCTCCAAACCACTAGATCTATACCACCAGCCCTTGATTTCATCATCCGTCCGTCCATCCCTTAGATCCCACCTTTCGACCATCATAGCCATCATCCACCTTAGCTGACCGCCGCCTCTTTTGATCAGATCCATCAGATCTGATCCATTCATCCATATTTTACTGATTGACCACTAAGTCACCAAATCCAACTGTCCAATCATGCAAAGCTTCCAGCCAGGCTTAACCGACAGATCCTAGACCCAATCTATCCTAGCTGAACCCATCCAAACCCATATCCAACCAGCTGAACCACTTAATGGTCCATCCCACCTTGACCGCACCACATCATAACCCTTTTCCATGCTCCAATTTGAATTTGATCATATTATTAACCTTGATGCATGATTCATTGGTCACATCTAAAGTGATTTGATCATTATTGTGTTGTGGGAAACTCTTAAGTTAGACTTGAAATTTACTAATTAAACCCATATTACACATGGCACCAATTGCAGCGAAGTCAAGCCAAGCTTTTGTTCAAATCCTCGTGAAAAGGACAAGTAATTTAATTGAATTTGACTATCCGTAAGCAAGTGAAAGTTCTAACTTCCATTAGGATCCCTCCTCATTACTAGAGGGGCCTTTATTGCAGGACTTGTGACGTTGCCTTGGGTCATTATAAAATTACCCACTTAAGTTTCAATGCTAGATAGTGTGAATGGTGTGGGCTACTGTTCAATTTTAATTAATAATTCTTAAACTGATCTCACTTTCCATATTAGGCTAGAACTCTTAGTTGTACTGCATCAATTTTGGTATCAGAGCTTAGGGTTGCTTAGGTTGTCATCTAGGTTCATTCATCTTAGATTACTATTGCATTGTAAGAAGCTATGTACCAACTAAGCTTAAGCTCATAGGTGGAAGGCCCAAACAGGTATTATATGAAGCCTTGCCAAAGGCATTACTTAGGAGATGTGGGATGTGGGGCTTTACTTTACCAACACTCCCCTCACATGCAGGCTCAATAGATTTCATGGGCGGCCCTGCCATGTGGGCTACACAAGAACGATGGGATCAAGACCCTCTTTGATACCATGTAAGAAGCCATGTACCGACCCAAAAGCTTAATCGGAAGGCCCAAACAGGTATTATATGAAGCATTGCCAAAGGCATTACTTAGGCGATGCGGGATGTGGGGCCTTACTTTACCAACATGCTTTTCATTATTAGGGTAGTTCATTATAGGTTTGTACTCTTGCTTGCCCACGAGGAGGGGTGGGGATATCCAACCCCAACATTTAATAATGATAGGATCTTTATAACCCAGTTTGACCTTAGAACAATAGGCTAAGAACATGCAAGACATGATGACCAAGAACATGGTAGACTTCAAGACACAAATGACTGCTATACAGTAGCAATTATAGTCGCAAACTGATGAACTTAGGGCCCG
Source organism: Persea americana (assembly GCA_029852735.1). Taxonomy (NCBI): domain Eukaryota; kingdom Viridiplantae; phylum Streptophyta; class Magnoliopsida; order Laurales; family Lauraceae; genus Persea; species Persea americana. The sequence continues at coordinate 72,626,419 of CM056809.1, forward strand.
CCTTGCGAACATCTAGAGGTCCCATCAAGATGATATTGGACATCATCATGATCGCAATAGGAACCACGAGTGGAATAAAGGGCACGAGCGAGACTGGGGTCACAAGTATCATAGAAGGAATGAGCGCGATGATGACACCGACCTCGAATCTAAGGCTGAATATGATCTTATGGCTCGCGGTAGAAGCCGAAACTCTCGGAAGATTGGGTTATGAAAAGTGTTAAGGTGAAGGCCCTATCTTTTGACAGTTGGATCAACCCAAAAGCCTATTCCTATTGGGAATCTGATATGGACCATTACTTTGAGTGGTATTAGATGTCTGAAGAGAGGAAAGTTCGATTCGCAAAGATGAAGTTGGTGATTCAAACACGGTTGTGTTGGATAGATGTTGAGCGCGGTTTGCAGCACTAATGTCAGGAACCCATTGCATCATGGGATGAGATGAATGAACAGGTGAGAACTAAGTACCTACCCCAATCCTATTAGGATAGACTCTTAGATCAAAGGTTCAACCTCAAGGAAGCATGTCTGTGTCCGAGTACATCAATAAGTTCGAGGAACTTGACCTACGTTTTAAGGTTGAGAAAGACCTTCCAGTTGGAAGCTTTGATTGTGGGCATGCAACATTGCCTAGCTCTAGGTGGAATACATTGCCCACATTGCTAATTTTGAACCCTAGATTGCCTGCTTTGGAGATGGGTTTGGAGATGGGGGAGGAAAAATATTCTTGAAATTTGTGAAATTATTGGGGTGCCTCATATTAATAAGGGCAAAGTAATTTGGAGAGCAGTTAGGTAAGGGTATGGCTGGTCTTCAATGTTCATAGAAAAATTAAGAGCTGCATGGCGATGGGCTGAGCAGGTTGGTCATGAGGATCATTGTAAGACTTAAAGAGGCTCGGTGATGCTGGATATGACTGTTGTGACAGGGCGCCTCTGATTGCCTTTTCTTCTCACAGTCAAAAGATGGAAGAGCAATTACTGAACATTCATGAATGCAGGCCTGAACCATGGATCGACATGTGGGCTGTTGGGCCCATTCTAGTAGGCCCACACCCCGCTGGGTCTCACTTCTATGTTTAAGAAAGATTTGTTATAGAATCTAATTCGATTCAGGAGTTGGATTCTCAAAAGACATGGATGGGTTGTAACTGGCTTCGACCTTAAATTTGGATATCCCAATTTGGGAAATAATTGTGTATTCTTTTTCCCTCATTCAATTTTTTATTCAATCAGTGAAATTCTGATTATCTTTAGTGTGGTGAATGCATGTTATTATTTTATTCTAGGGTGCTGAATCCTGGATATAGTTTGATCTTTAGGCTTGGGACTCAACCTTAGGGACTGTAGTTGCCCTCCCTTGCACTAAGTTTCCTTTGGCAAAACAATCATGGTTTGTGATTCTTTGGAAAGGGGATTTTGGAGAAGGATCTGTGGAGGGAAAAAAACTGGAGGGAAATTCGAAAATTGAAAGGGAAATGGAAGAGTGAGTTTCTTGTGGTTGCACGATGAGCACCTCTCCCCTTGGATTGATTAACTATGATCTACCTTTTTCGATTAAAGGGAATTGTGCTTTAGTAGTGTTTTAATGTGTGTTTTATCTTCTACTTAAGAGTGAGCTGGAGTTCATTGTTTCGTGGGTTTCTTTAGTTTTGTATGTGCGGGTGTTGTTTTATTGGACGTCCTTTTGTCTTTAGTGGTTGCCTAGCGACTTTTTGGTGTTCTCTTAGTTGCATTGTGGTCATTGCGATATAATACTGTTACCATTTCAAAAAAAAAAAAAAAACCCCCTCCAAACTCCATCATTTTTCTATGTCACAAGGTTCCTTAGAAGTGTTGCTATATTTCCTTGTTATGATACTTACACAACTTGACAAGGGGCAGCTTCCCTTTTGGCTGCAGTAGCGATGCTGTTAGGGAGAGCCAAGTAGATATCAGCCTAGCCGAATTCCAGCCCGAACGTGTAGGCCCAGACCCAAGGCTGGTGAGCTTCAATGTCTAGTCCCGAATGAAAGCCAAAGTTCAAAATCCGAGCCTAGGACGGATCCTAAGCTTGAGCTAGTGTGATCCAATCCATTTCAAGACCGAACTGTTGAATGATTTGATTTTACCTATTTTGGGTGTACCTTTGCTTGATTCAACGTAATCATGTTAGATGCCCCACTTTATATATGTAGAAGCCTGATTTTGACTCTCAATTGGAATGATATACACTATTGAATTGTCATTGTGTTCTACATATGTTCAATCAAATGATGTGTGACTAAGATTGGAAAGAAAGTTGGGTTCTTCTTCTAGAGCAGGTTTGTTATCACGTGATGAATTCGTAAATTTAAGGATTCCTCACTGCCGTTGGAAGGGTAAACTCCTCACTGAGGATTTCCATGCTGAGGTTTCCTAACGTTTCACGTTTGGTTAGAACTGGAGAATGACTTGGGATTTCTTTAAGAGAGCTGCTACCTGCACACTGAATATTGCTCTCCACACACTGCATTTAAAAAAAAAAAAAAAAAAAAAATTCCTAAACGACCCCTCTTCTTGATTCGTTCGGCCACATGGGACCGAACAAATAAAAAATGTTCGGCCCTGTGTGGCCGAACAAACTCGATTTGTTCAGCCCGCGAGAGCTAATGAGCAAAATCGCATAAACACACTAAAAATGGTGAAAATTGACGGTATGGTATTTGATTAACCTTTGTACAAGAGAATGAGTGAAGGGGAGAGAGGAAGAGAGAGGGAGAGAAAGGAGGAAATGGGAAGAGGGATGAGGTTGCCGGAAAGGAAGAGATGGGGAAAGGGAGAAGGAGAGGGCCGGGAGCTGGGTTGGCGTAGGGTGGAGGTTGCGGGGTCAGCAGTTGGGAGCAGGGAGAGGGAGAGAGATAGGGTGAGGAAGAGAGCGGGAGAGATAGGAAGAGGAAGAGAGCAAGAGGGAGCGGAGCAACTGGGAGCAGGGAGAGGGAGAGAGACGGTAAGAGAGGGAGAGGGGTAGTTTAGGAATTTTTTATTTTTAAATGCAGTGTGTGGAGAGCATTTTGCAGTGTGCAGGTAGCAGCTCTCTTTCTTTAATCCACATTTGGTGCTGAATTGCAAAATCGACGAAAAATAGATATCACCTAATATGAGGCCTTTGATGGTTGGCCATGACCAAGGCATATTAGCTGACAAGTGGGGGCTCACTTCATTATATTGAATAAACAAAGACCCCTTAACCAAGGATAAAAATAGTGGTTGCAGCGGGCGTAGCGGCTAGTGGCCAAAATGCTACGCAGCGGGCGATGCATAGTGGTTGTGGCTATATGTTGTGGTGTAGTGGTGTGAATTATTTCAGTGTTAATTTTTTATTATTTATTTATTTATTTGAATCTTGTGTAACAACCAATCTTGTGTTTTTGAGTGATTTGGAACCATATAAGTGTAGACAAGCATAAGAAAGGCTATTGAGGAGAAGAAATAGAAAAAAAAAAAAAAAAAACCGGTGTTATAAATTGAACTTGCTTGGCTCCATTAGATTTTAAATTGTAGTGCCGCTAATAGTGTAGTGGCCTCAACCGCTACAGCTGATAATGCGATTGTCAAAAGCGAGGATATTGTGGCGAAAATCTTGGGGGATTTACAATAACCAAATGTGAATTTTCATTAATTTTGTGGGAAGCAGGAATCTTCTCCCTGGTATTTGGTTTCCAAACATGATGTTAGACTAGTAGTTTTTCTGGAAGTCATCATGTTGATTGGTGTCATCTTACCCATAGTTATCAAAATCGTATTATTGATGATACGATTTGTGTCATATCATTGGCGAAACAATTCCCACCAGGCTCTTTTTATTTTTTTTTGGAATGGTTTTTTGCTCTTTTTTCTGTTGCAAATTTCTTGCTATTAAAATCCCATTAAGATTAGGATTAAAAGAAAGAAAAGGAAGGAAACTGTGATTACAGCAAGGAAGAGCTTACATTTTTCGTGCGACTGTGCTCTCCTCAGGTAAGTGGTTTTTTTTTGTCCTGCATCTTTCCTGCTCAAAGAAAGCTTCAGTCATCACTCCAACTGTCGAAGAAGACAACCGCCGCTGCCAGCCTGCCATCTATCGAAGAAGACGACTGTCAGTCGGCCATTAGACGTTTGCTGCTGCTGCTGGTGCAACTTTTGTTTTTTGGTAGAAGCTCTTGGTGCAACTTGGAGAAACATCGAAGACTCGTATGAAGCCAGGTATGACCCTTCTATTTTTTATTTTTTTTCTTTTTTCTTCTCCTCTCTCTTACACGTTCTCTCATCCCCACCACCTGTCTCTTTTTTTTTCTCCCCAGTGGTTTGGTTCCCCACTCTCCCTTTTTCCTTTCAATCATCAGTGGGCCCCACAGATGAATCTCTTTCTGCTTTCATCCGTTAGTGGGCCCACTTGTGGTTTTTTTATCCATCGATGTGCCAACAGATGTGGGTTTCATAGGTGGGCACCGCTGATGATTAGAAAAATGTGGAGCGAGAAAACATGGTAAAAAAATGATCCATCAGCGGGGCCCACCTGAGAGATTCAATAGAATCCCTTCAAATGGGAAATTCTGATTTTACTGATGTCCCATCTGTTTGTGATGGAACTTGTTTTTTTCATTTCTTATTAAGGTGGATCACTGAATCCATTAATGGGTCCCAAACAGCTGTCAGGGATGACTGTGTGAGCCTTGATTTTTTTTTTTTTTTAAATCTATATTGGATCAGTGGATCATTGGATCCATCAGTGGGTCCCACAAATGAGTTTTCTTTCAAATATTGGCTTTCCAACAGTGGATCCAAGTCCAACAGTAGCCTTTTCCTTTTGATTTCAGTGGATCTAATTATCCAACAGTGGCCTTTTGACCTTTTTTAATACTATTCACTGTTCAGGCTTTCTCAGTTTCAAATATTCGTTTAATGTGATTTTTTTTTTATATTTTGCATGGATCAATGGTGATGCCATGATGGTGGTTGATAGAACCTCTTCCTTTTTCACTATTTATAAATGCTGCTATGTATGGAAAATGGATGAGTTTTGCATATCTACACTTTTTCTTATTTTTACATTTTTTTAGTTTTTTTTAAAATTATTTTGGAAAAAATAGAATGAATCCTATGATTCATGATTTGATTCAATTCGGCGCCTAAAACGATTCGCTGTATGATTCTGATTTTTACAACTATGATCTTACCTTGTGTTGAGTCTTTATCCTCTCTCTCTCCTTTTTTTTTTTTTTTTTTCTTCTTTCTGTTAGAGTGTTCGTATATTTTGTCTAAGTTTATTTCTCCCATTAAAGAAAAAAGGGGCTCTGAATGGGGATGAGAAGGTGAACAATTTCACGAACCCGGCTTTTGATAGATGGGGTTAAAGCTTCGATGGTGATTATTTGTGAAGAAATTTATTTACATCCTAGCTGCCTGGTCTTTCTTTTCTTTTGTTTTCTTTTTTCCTTTTTCATTCTTTGTGCATAAAGAAAAATACTCATCAGCAATTTAGTGTGAAATGGACTTTATGTGGCAGCATGAGGATAGATTTGATGTGCAACTGAATGTGGTTTCCTTATGACAGTACCTCCAATGTTAATACATGTTAGTATGCCCTTCATTATGCATGTGAAAGCATATTTTGAATCATACTATATTAGCATTTGTTCTAATATGTGCACTGATTGGATGTGTACAGTTTGGATTTCCTATATATGCTAGTGAGTAAAAATTCAGTCTGTAACTTCTGATAACTAACGAGCAGTTTTATTTGAAAACGATAATGAAATTGACTCTTATTGGCAATGTAATGAGCTTACTTAACATTTCTGTTTAGCTATCTCATTTATCTATAATTTATCATATGAACTGTAAACTGTTTTTTAATGGAAGTTTCATGTTCATGTATAATTTTCTGCTGATGTACCTTCTTTATTTGATGTGATAATGATTTTGAGTCTTGAATAACTCTGAAAATCTAATGTCTTCTCTCTCTCTCTCTCTCTCTCTCTCTCTCTCTCTCGTGTGCGTATGCATGTGCACCTTTGTAAAGTTATGAAGTGAAGGATAGGTTGGGATATGTTTTAATAATTTCCTTCTCCTGTTTCACTAACAGAATGCAGTGCAAGCTATATGCAATGAGATGGAGGCTCTGGTCAAGATGTGTGGCAAACCAAAAATGTTTGATGCAATCAAACTACCGCCTCCTGAGCTATATAGGCATGTTGAAGTATGGTTTAATTCATTGAATTTACCATCCATAAGTGTCTTTTTTCAGCTTTATCATTCTGGATGGCATTAATTTTTATATTATAGCATACTCTTTCTGGCGGTAAAACAAAGCTAGTTTTCTACTATGGACTTGGAGGTGAGGAATTAGACCAAATGTCGCAAGTCTTCAACTAAACTGTTCCATTTCTGCAGTTTATATATTTTGGTTATATGTGTTTTGAAATAAATCAGAGGCAATGTCCATGGGGAGATATATTTGCGAGGTAGTAGATTCTGGGGCTAGCATCACCGTTGGTCAACTTTCTTCACGTTGGAAGGGTTAAGAAATAAAAAACTGTTGTTAATGGTGGTAATGGATCCTGGCGTAAAGTATGTGATCATTTTAGTTCATACTTAAGGTTCAAGCCACCCAACAGTTCATTAATTTGTTGTGCCTCTAACTCTTCAGTTTGCTCCACAATACACCAAGAACGCATGGACGGATAAACACTGAACTTGAGTTTTAAATGGTAGTTTTCTAGAGTCTAACTGGACTGATAAACACTGAACTTGAGTTTTAAATAGTAGTCTTCTAGAGCCTGTTAGCCCTGTTTAAGCTGAGCAATATTTCTGAACATTGATATATCATAGACGCAGATGGTGAACCATAACTTAGTTGAAGTCTTGCAGTAACTAGAACTAGCAGCAATAACACCTTTCATAGAGTAGAGAATCCAGTTTTGTTACTATTTGTATTCTCAGCTTCTCAGTCACCTTATTTTGGATCATTAGTTGGTGGTTCTTTAATAATTCCATGTAACCAAGCCTCCTTGTCCCACCACTAGCTGTCTTAGCTAAATTAGACTGCTTTAATTTTTCCCATCAGACAAGTTGCTATAATCCTATTGTTTGGATTAACAGTCCCCGAAATTGTGGCTCCAACCTCTTCCCTGTAAGATCCATATGGGAAGATGTAGGTTTACCATACTTTTTGCTGATTAAGAGGAGCAGCTGCTTAAAGTATTAACACCAGATTTACACAAAAACTCACCACCAAACACACCAAAAAACATGCATTTAAGGTTCAACACTTCAACCACTTCAAAAACAGCTCTTTGATGGAGCTCACTGAAAAAATAATAGACATATACCTTGTTGGGCAGACCCCAAATGGAAAAAAACTCTTAAAAATTCTCACTTCACCCGACCTTAGAGTGATGATGTCAGCAAGTTCCTGGCTGATGTCAGTCTTAGGCAGCCGTATGCTCAGTCAAATCATAACAAAAACGTTCCCTCTGTGCTTCTCTTAGGTTTTACTTGCTTTAGCTATGCTCTGATACCAAGTTGCTAGAATTAAAGCCGAAAGTTTGAGTGAAGTTAAAGCAAGGAGTGAATAATATGAAAGAGAAGGGAAGGGATAAAATAAGAAGAAAGATAAAAAAGGAAAGCAAGCTAGGTCTGGTTGTTCAGTTCTACAGGGAGACCAGACCCAAGTGATTTATAAATTTTTTGCATATTTACAAAATAAAAGTCCCTGTAGTTTATGAAATTCTGACCCAGTCCCTGAACAGAAAAATAAAATTATAAAATATAACCTCTATTAACCGCTAATAATATATGTGTTTCTGATTTTCCTGTTCCTGTATGTAATTCTCCAGTAACAATTAGATGCAGCTTTGGAATACTCTGTACTGTCTACAGTTTAGTGAAAACTTCTGTTATTTTTGTTGCAGGAAATTGCTGGTGATGAATTGGTGAAGGTATTACAAATAAGGAACAAAATACCAAGAAGAAAGGCTCTTTCCACACTTGAAGATAAAGTTATAAACATTCTCACAGAAAGTGGTTATGTCGCGAAGGATGAACCTCCAAGTACAACCGAAGCAGAAGAGATATTTGAGGATGAAGATGAGGATGAGGAGGTGGTAGTGGATGGTGAAGTGGATGAAGGTGATATTCATATAAAGCCAGTTTCGCGAAAACCCATCCCTTTGGTGAGACCTGTCACTCCTCCTATAGCTAGTTCTTTACAGGTTATATGTTAAGACATTTTTTTACATTTTCTTAGTTCTTTTAACCTGAAGTAATTAGTCCTTTTCTACTATGAAATGATTCTGCAAAAGTTGATATTACTTGATAGATGGGCAGCTGCACAATTGAATCTACTGGACGATTTTTGTAATGATTTGTTTCTTATTTCTTTTTTACTTGGTAGTATCTGATTTTTTTGTATTACAATAAAATGTGGTTTTTTTCGCTATAGATGGGAAAAAGTTACACATGGATGCATGTAAAGAATGTTCATTATGCTGTAAGACAAAAATTGACTTCCTTATTAGCTCAGCAGAAGTGCTCCATAACATTGTGTTCTCAGAAATTACCGGCCATTGGGATCTCTTTAAGAAAATGTGGGATTTGACCTATGATATAATAGTTTTTTTTTTTTATTGATACATGGATTGTGATAGGCTACTTGCCGTCCAGTTCGTGTATCTTTTCTATTGTGCTGAGGGGTGAGGGGCCACTGTGAGGAGTTATATGGAGAATGGTGGCAGTCGGATTATTTGGGGCACCATTTTTCAGAGGAATCTCAATGAGGTGGACGGCTAGTTTCATGTCTTCCTCTCCCTATTGCATGAGGCCTACACTCCGATCAACGATGGTGACAGAAGGTGACAGAAGGGTTTGGATGGGATCTACTGATAGGGTTTTTTCAGTTGCCTGTTTCTTCAGGGGGAGAGAGATTTTGTCTCTCCTCGGTAGCTCTATTAAGGCCCCTCTGTGAGTGCTGACTTTTGGATGGTTGGCTGTACTTGGCTGCATCCTCGCTATGGATAATCTTTGGAGGCGAAAGAAGATTATTGTGAACACTTGCCCTTTGTGTGTGACTGACGCGGAATTGGTGGATCATCTTTTGCGTAATTGCAAGGTGGCCCATATGCTATGGAGTTAAGTTTTGGGGTGGCTCGATTGTATTTTCACTCCCCCTCACAAGCTGAGCCTTGTTTTTTGTAGTGTGGAGTATGGCAGTGTTTTCTTCTAGGGGCCGCCTTATGAGATGGGCTTCGTTTTTGGCCATCATTTGGTCGTTTGGAAAGAGGGAAACTCACAATGTTTTGAGAATAATTCTTCACCTGAAGAGTCGTTGCTGGATTAAGGTCGAGTATCTGGTTGCTTTCTCGGTGTTGTTTCTTCCCCAATCTGGGAGTTTTTCTATTGCTGTGATCATGTGAAATTTACTTGAAGTTGCCTTATCTAATGTCTCCAAGAGTCACAGCAGGCCTAGATGGTGCTCTCCACCATTGGGTCAGTTCAAGCTTAACTTCGACGGGAGTGCCATGGGCAATCCTGGGCAGGATTGCTATGGGTGGGATAATTAAGGACTGAGCAATCAACATTTCTGTCTTTTTTCTGGCCCGGTGGATGTTGGCTCCTTTAATAGGCGGAAATGGAGGCTATGTGAATGGGACTTCAAATTTCAAAAGCATGTCTCTCTTGGTGGAAGGAGATTCTCTCTGTACCATTAGGTGGGCATCTGGCTTGTGTAGAGCTCTTTATGGTCGACGTGGTGGAAGAGGTGATGGATTTGACTAGAGCTGTGGATGCAACATTCTATCATGCGAAGAGGAGAGCGAACTCGGAGGCGGATTGTTTGGCCAAGGAAAGAGTTATCTATCAGAGTGTGTTGATGGGGCACTACTTGACCTCTTTGTGTTTCTTTCTTGTCTGCTGTTGCTTTCAGTATATTTCTATTGTACTGATTAGCCCTTTGTAATAAAACTCAGTTACCACTTAAAAAAAATATAATAGGTTTTTTGAGGTGAACAACAGGTTAAGATATATGATATCTGGCATGCTGGATATCAATTGCTGTCGTGTTTTAACTCAGATGCATCTAATGGAGGGAACATACTCAATGTTTTTAACTATGAAAGAAAATCCTGAATTGTTAATGGTTGATACTACCTACACCGATGTAGTTATTATTGAAAAGGCTTTGCATCCCATGTGCACGTCTGTTTCCAGAAGGGTGGAGGAAACCTTATGTTTCAAAAAAAAAAAAAGCGTGGTGGAAACCTTTTTTGAAATTTGTAAATCCTTTGGGTTTCTTGCACTAATTAGATGACAACTTCCAAGAAATGGTAAGACAATATATATTCTGGTGGGCATGAATATGATCATCCATTAATTTTCCAGGATAATATGAATGCTGTTTTGTGATAGGCTGACAGGGTAAGTGATAATGGTGATGATACCTGGGTGTTTATGAGACGGATAACAAAGAATATTGCAATGTGATCCCATCAAATTGATGACTTTGCCAATGAAATGATGGTAGAGCAGATGATGAATATATTGGAAAAGCAGGATTCTCTTTTGATAGTAGAGATGATGATATGCAATTTTTTTTATGGCTGATATTTGCAGTTCCTTGTAAAGGGATTTTGGATAGAGATTGGGGGGGGGGGGGGGGGTGTGGGGGGCGCTCTAAATCAAAGCGATTTGCAAAATCTCCATTCTCCAATTACGCTTGACCTGTTGAGATTAAGAAGATGGGTGCTTTAGGAGATTGTTAGTGCGAGGTTCTCTGTCCACCCCCCCAACCCAAACCCAAACCGCCTCTCTCTCGATCACCCAAAGAGGGGAAGTTTTGGGGGTTTGTTTGGGTTTTTGTTTTGCATGGGACATGATGCTCTCTCCTTGTGCTTTGGTTTGGAGGGGCCTTGCTCCTCCTAGAGTTGAGGCCTTTTGCTGGTTGGTTGTTGCAGGCAAGATATCGACAACGGATAATTTGAGGAGGTTTGGTGTTGGAACTTGGAAGCCATTTCAGATGTATTTGTTTATGTAGGAGGGAGAGGGAGTCAGTGGTTCATCTTTTCCTTGTGACTTCGCATCACACCTATGGGGGTTATGTCCTTGAAGTGTGTGGTGTAGAATGGTGTATATATCTCAGGCTTAGTTGTTCAGATGTTCGACGCATGGAAGGGAAATCCTTTGGCAACTTGTGGCTTGATTCTATGGAAGATTATTCATTGTTCTATATTGTAGTCTATGTGGAAGGAAAGAAATGAGAGTTTTAAAGGGCAAGGATGTCTCTGGGGAAGGCCTTCTGCCTTCAGTGGGCTTGAGGATTGCAAATTGGGCTTCTGTTAGTAAAGAGTTCCCGGATTTTGAGATAGATAAAATCATGTATAATTGGGGGGCCTGTTTGTTTTTGGGAAATCCAAAGAAGAGGACGAATATGTATTGGTGCTCCCTACGAAAGGGTTCTATTAAGGTTAACATGGATGGAGCAGCTCACAGAAAATCGGGGCCGGCTGGTATTGGTGACGTTCTCAGAAATCATAATAGAGAGGTGTTAAATGTGTTCTCAAAGCATGTGGGTGTCAAAAATTCCAATGAACTAGAAATTTTGGCCATCTTAGAAGCCCTTTGCATTTATCGTTGATTCTTCTAGTTTTGTGAGTCTCATAGGGGAAAGTGATTCTACCAATGCTGTTTCTTGCCCAAGAACGTTAAGAGGACCTTGGAATATGCAATTCTACTTTAATAAGATCAATGACCTATCTACGGGGTGTTGCATTTCTTTTCAGCATTTTAGTAGGAGTGCTAATGAGATGGGTGGATACTTTAGCCAAACAAGGGGCTGACTGACTGTAATTTAAGTGCTTTTTTAGTGTATCCTTTGTTAGCGGTTGCTTTGTATATATCTCTTATACATGCGCCCTTTTGTATTGGCTCAGAGTGTATGTTGTTGTTCTTTCTCTTTTAATACATCAAAGTTACTTTAAAAAAGAAAAAAGAAAAATATAGAGGGTTTTGTGTACTATGGAGGTGTCTAGGTTTTATTTTTATTTTTTTTATTGTGACAAAGTTTATTTACTATTTCAAAATAAAAAATAAAACATTTCTTGGAGAAGTTAGTTGTAGTAAATAGTCAACTATTTTAAATTTAAAGAATGTGAGACGCAAAAGTTCTCCATGACTGTGGCATTGCCGGAAATTAGAACTAATTTCAATGGACATCTTAGCTTAGGAAAAAAAATGAAGACTTTTATCTTATCACCAATGTGCAATGGAAATAGGGGGTGCGCCTATATTTATAAATTGATATACTTAAAAAGAGTGGAAATCTTGTCCATTTTGATGTCTTATTAATAGAAAAATGTTAATCTGACCCCTAATTTGATGGTTTAAGGCTCTGATGATGATGATTATTTGAAAAATGTCTTGTGTGATATACCTGTTCTAATAAGAAACTATTTTATGTGTCAGACTCTAGTGATGATGATGATGATGGTGTGATGTAGGCAAGATCAAGGGCCTTGCCAACCTCTTAGCGAGATTTAGGTTCTTGCAAAACCTCTACAAGGCGCATGCCCTAGAGGAGAAACCATGGTTCAATAGTGGCCGTATTATCGGACCTAGCGCTCGACTATTTTGAAAATAGCGGCAATACGGTCTAAAATCTAATAGAGCCAAGCAGTTTTAATTTTAAACACTACTTTTCCTATTTCTCCTCCTCAATAGCCTTTCCTAAAGCTGTCTCTAACCATATATGGTTTCAATTCACTAAAAAAACACAAGATTGACTACTATAAAAGATTTCATTAATTTTTTTACACTGAAAAAATTCACACTGGTACATTGCTGCAACCGTTGTGTAGCGTTTTACCCACTAGCTGCTACGCCCGCCTCAATCGATCCTTGGGAGAAATAACTCGAAACAATAATAATAATCTCTCAACCAAGGATGAAAATAGCGATAGCGGTAGTGGCGGGTGTAGCGGCCTGCCGCCAAAACGCTACGTAGCGTAGCGGTGCGATTTGGAAAAATCGTCAAAAAAATATGAAAAAATTCTAGAAAATCTAGAATATTGGAAAATGAGAGAAAATGTATTTTTTTTTGCAAAAGTAACTAAGGTAAGGGGGCGTAGCGGTCCCCTCACTATATGCGGTCCTGTTACTCCTGTATTGCTGTATAAATAGAAAATAATAGTAATGATCATTTTTTTCACATGTGTTCATGTTGCTTGGTTATGCTAACTTAGAAACTAATGAAAGGCTCAGGAAAAAAAAAAAAACTATGTCATGAAGTCAAGACTTAAGAGTACCTAGAGAAAAAAATACATCTACCAAAGGGGGTGTCTAATAGGATGTACTTAGAGAAGAACTCTCTGTATCGACTGTAATTCGGCGAGATCATGTGCTTTTTGGTGTTCTTTTAAACATAAAAGGGTAGAAGAGTTGTGTAGAAATGTTATTTGAAGAGAAGAAGAAAAGAAATAAGTCTTATTATATATTTTAAAAAAAATTGAAACGTAGGAATTTTTCTCACCCCGTAGCGGCCTCGTAGCTGCTGTAGCGGCTCCGTAGCGGACGCTACGGGTGCGACGGCCGATAAATCGGCCGTAGCGTAGCGGTGATGGCCGCTATTTTCATCCATGCTCTCAACCAAAAACTTGGCCAATTGGCTTACATGGGTATTTAATGCAAATGAAAGGCAACCTATGGCTTACATGGGTATTTAATGCAAATGAAAGGCAACCTAATTTCTAGTTAATCTTATCCCTACCAGGGTTCAAGGAAAGAGTCCTAATCAAATTTGAAATTCAAATTTCCGAACTAAATTCCTAATAACGAGGAGACTAATAGAGATTGATGTGGATCAAGATGAAGATCAATTATTTGAACTGACGATTGCATTCATGGAGGCATATGATTGAGCACATGGGGATCTTAATCCATATGTGAGGAGTTTCCTTCACTTAGAAACTCAGACAGTCCCCAAATCACAGAATATACATCATGCAGGGACTGTTTTGGGGAAATACAGAGAAGCAGGTGGTTTATGCAATTTTCAGAAAAGTCAGAAGCTGATACAGAACATGTTGTGCAGCCAACTTGGGCCTGCTGTTTGGAGGGTCAAATGCAACCCAACCCACTGGAAACCCACATCACTAAGGTAGCCCGTTAATCCCCTGGCTGATCATTGAGTTCTCTTGATCAAAGTGTGTGGCGTGTGGGCCTCACAAGACTTCTCATGGAAGAAGCTTGAGGTTCTCAGAATTTTGAAAATTGCCTAAAATTTATGTAGTTGATGATTTTAGGAGTGTCATTAGATAGTAAGTAGTGATTGGAGGCAAGAGATGTGGATTTGATTGCCAATCCATTAGGATTTTAGGAAGTTTTCTGTGTGCACAGTCAACTGTGCATAGGCAGTCACAGTCGACAGTGCAACTTGCCTTTATTTCCCTTTTCTTTTCTTTGTTTAGTTTGGCAATTGAGGTGTGTTATTAGTATTATTTTAGTAAGTATAATGGTGTGAGAGAATGAGTGCTCTTGGTGGTTTCGAATGGTGACCAGTCTTTGGAAGGTGGATAGCAGTCACTGTTCACTGCTGTTGCAGCAGTATTAGACACTGTAAACGCTGTCATTGGGTTCTGCTAATGCCCGTGACTGCGTCAGAGATCCTAATCAGCTTTAAAACTTTAAAGTTTAAACTAGGATCCTAATTCCTAACAATAAGGAAGCTAGAATCCTGATAATAAGGAACGGTAAGATTTAGCTTATTTTAATTCCATGCCTTAGATGGGCCTTCCACTAGCTTGATTGTGAAGTTCGTTGGGCCCATGTCCAAGGGCTGCATCATGATGTGATGATGATTAAATGAAAGATGTCTAGGGTGATTTTCAGGTTCTAGTTGGCAATAATATTTATAGCATCCTGATAACAAAGAATGATAAGATTTAGCTTATTTGAAATGTCCAAGGATGTGAGACTGTCCTGAGTTTTCCCCCCAAAAAGGTCTTATGTAATGATTAATAGCACCGCTATGATCGTGCATGTAATTCTTTAAGTTTATAAGTGGACGTTAGAGCTTATCTAACTGTTAATTACTTGTGAAGGTATTTACCCATTGAATTTCACTTGATTGTCAGCTACATGCTGAGTTAATTTCACATGTCTTGTGATGTGATGGTTTCAATTTTTGTTCCGCCCATGATTTGGTCGTCTGCTCCTGCAGCTATTCTGATTTTGTAGCATTGCTTAATCTTGAAGTTCTCATATTAATAAATGAATTGGTTTGATACTATGATACTATTTCTTGAGCAAGCCCCATATTAAGGTTATATGTCTAAGATGATAATGGCTGCTGTTTCATTGAGTTATTTAAATTTAAAGGAGGGAAAGCAATGTGCTCTCTCTCTCTCTCTCTCTCTCTCTCTCTCTCACAGAACTTACCTTTTTTTGTCACATCTAGTTATTTTCTGAAGTGGATGTGAAGTTGGTTTTTAAGGAAGTCACATCCAAATACTTGCGCAAGCGTATCGTGGAGGTATTTATTTCCTTACATTTTGTGTTGATATCTATTTTTAAGATTACCTCAAGTTCCTTTTTTAACAAGCACACACTTTTTTGATTTGTTGAACGTTTTAATTTAAACCATGGACCACAACTTCTATGACAACGTTGCTCTTGTTTGTGTTACATTTTATTATTTAGTACCTTGATATCTCGATCATAAGAAAAGTGGATGCCTTTTGTGTTATCACTTATAAGCTCCTATGATTAGTAGGTCGTAATACACTTGATTCTATGTGCACCACACAATTCTTGCATGTGTGCTGGCTTCAAAGAATGGAGAGTTGAAGATTGGTGGGGAGTTGAGATATGTATGTTATTCAATAATAGTAAATGAATTCCAGTTGAATTGATTGGTTGCATGCATGATGGGAGAATTAGTAACAAGTGGGAAGGAGATTGCCTAGACAAGTTTTTCACCCGCTGTCTCCTTTGTTGGAAGTTGAGAGTTGATTAAAGATTACTTCAAAAGTTAGAGCCTAGAGGAGATTCCTTTATGTAGTGGGGTGAAAACTGGCCAAGCATATCTAGTGTCTTTCATATTTAATGAGATTAGCAAGTTGGGTTTGACTTTGGTTCATTTGCTTCATACCAAGAGATGCGCTTCCGAAGCAGCCCAATTTTCTAGAGATATTTGAAGTATGCAACATCTGATATTTTTGGTGATTGCGTGTGTTGGGAAGAAAAGAAGCAGGAGGAGAGGGAGAGGGAGAGGGAGAGAGGGTTGGGGGGGGGGGGGGGGGGGGTGGTGTGTTGTGTGTTGGTAAGCAATCACAGCGAGCATGGTTTGGAAAATTTAAAACTTCTTTCTTACAAACAGGTTTCCAATGAAGCAATTTAGACCATACAGGTTTGTGAGACAACAAGAACAGGGTGGGGAGGGTTTTTTTTTCCCCTTTGCGGTACTGCTTTCTTCCAACCAGGTTCCAAATGAAGCAATTGAGACCATATAGGTTTGTGAGACAACACGAACAGGGTGTAGGCCTTTTTTGCTTATGTGGATGATATTGTGGTAGGTGGAGATGTTTAAATTATCAATGAGCTCAAGCAGTATTTGGAAAAGGTGTTTGATAGAGATCTATAATACATCCTGGGGAAAGAAGTCTCATGGTTAAGCGAAGGCATATTTCTTTCACAAAAGAAAATATGCTCTTGATCCTTTGCGTGCTACAGGTAATCTAGGTGCGATTCTACACTGTAGGTGAAAGGTGTCTGCATAAGACGGATTTGCTTTAGAAGATCCAAAGGTGCTTTGAAGGTTAGTTGACATTGACTTACCACATGCAGTGAGGGCAATTAGTCGGTACATCCACTTACCTAAAACAGGCCATGTGGAAATATTGAAGCGGATCTTGAGATGCATATGATGTTCGCTAGAGAGAGGTATTCTTTATAGCAATTATGAAATCTAAATGTGGCCACTCAAATGATTTAGTTGGACGATGCGGTCCCGATTCCGAAACATCGAATTGTCAAGGCCCCTAATTGATAAAACCATAAAATTTAGAAAGTCATAGGGGTCATGGAGTAAAATATTGGCTGCTACATAGTGTAGCGGTAGCAGCTGATCTATTGTGCGCAGCGGCCTAAATTGAAAATATTGCCCGATGGTATAAAACCTAAAGCAGCCATGCAATTTTAATTTACAACATTGGTTTCCCTATTTCTTCTTCCCAGTAGCCTTTCCTAAAGTTGTTTCTATCCTTATATGGTCCAAATCACTAAAAAAAAAAGGCTGCTACACAAGAATTTTTTTTTTTTACCACTTGAAAAATACACCCCTATATAGCTTTTTGGCCACCAGCCGCTACGCATGCGACAGCCACTATTTTGATTCTTGATAGGAATTTGTAGTAAATTCAGAAATCATAAAATTAATTAGGAACCAAAATCAACCTTAGAAATCATAAAATTAATTAGATGCAGAATATCTCAATCCAAAGGCAGCATCACTTGTCCAAGCAGAGAAGAAAGAACAAAGTTCTATTGCTTTTGACTGTATACTGTGTGTTACACCAGTCGACCCTTACATGGTTATATAATGCTAAAAGACCTCGACAGTGTTGGCATGCAAAAAATTCATTCATAAACATATCACAATTTCCCAAGGTAAAGTACTCATCTTTTATGAAAAGATGATATTTTATGACCGCTGGATCTGACTGGCCATAGTGAAAGCATCCCAATGGCTACTGTCTGCAAAAGTCTCCGGCCGCTGTAGTCTTCAATGCACCAGCCGCTCAACGTAACAATACAGCAGCTAATTTTCGTCCGGAAGATGGCTGCTGGACGCTACAAAGCTTCATGCATTGGCCGATGAACTTCTTCTTTCCCGGCTGCCTATCGCCCACGATCTCCCACGATCTTTGGCCATTTTCTTCTCCTGATGGCCGCAGGACCTGCAAAAGGGAAACAATTACACTTCCCATTAATGGCAGTTTCAAAACCACCACCACTCCATGATTCACAACAGTTATGGTTCCTCAAAAGTCTATAAATGAAGACTTGGGAGGAGCAGCAAGGCATTCCCGATCCAGTGAAAAGAAGGCCCAGAAACTTTGCCATTTTCAAGTCTCTCTCATTCTTCCATTCACAAGGTGAGAGTTAGGCAGCAAAGAGCATCTCTCTCTGGGTTTGGGTGGTAGCTTTTGAAAATCAGTCTTTGTTCCTCTCACCATAGAGGAAGGACAAAGATTGCCTCAGCTGTTTTGAAGCAGACTTCTTTGCTAATCATTCTTTCTAAATAATGGTGATGAATTACAAAGATTGACAAAGGAAGCTACGTTGCAGACTTCTCCAATTTCGTCTCCAACAAACTCCTGAAAGCTGCAGACTTCTCATCTCTTCTTTCTATTCAAATTTCCCTTGTATTTGATCTCCTAAGCCTGATGAGGGGGTTGTATAAAAAATTTGTAAATAACCTGCACTCAGAAGGTGACGCAAAGAGAACCGATGTAAATAAAAGTGGAGACAACTCTTCCTGCACGATCAAGTACACGTGCGAGTCCTTTTCACATCTTTCTGTAATGTTCGAAGGATGAATAAAAGCTTCTTTAGTAGACCTTTTCGTTTTCCTCTTTTGGGCGGCGAAACAGACAAAAACCCCCAAAAGACGTCCTAGTTCCTAAGACTCCTAATACAATTGAACTTCCCTATTACTGCTAACAATTCTTAGCATAACTAAAACTTCTTGAAAATATAAAAAGACTGGTTAATTTCTTACCAGGTTGAGTAAAAGTTGCACTATTTGCACTTCTTTTCTCTTTGGTTTTGAGGATTCTTCCAAGGATTGAATATATTATTGGTGGTGGATTTAGTGTAACTATGGCAAACTGTTGTTTTCTCCTTCCTGGCTTAGTGATTTTCTGTTGATTAGAGGATTTGGGGTATTGGGTTTACAATTAATTGGGAACTGTTTATTTGGCTTGTGTCATTGGTGCTGTGGATGATAAATGTTCTGCCTCTGAATCTTGCACATTTGTAGGAGGAAATCTAATTACTTGGAAAACAAAGAGCCAAAAGTTTGTTGTGTGTTTCAAGTGCAGCGGCAGAATATAGACCAATGGCATATGTTACTTGTGAATTAATTTGGCTGAAACAATTAAGGGAGGAATTGTGTTATCCCTCACATGCAGAAGTACTGTTGCATTGACAAGCGAGCTGCAATGGATATTGCATGAATCCCTGGTCTTTTGCAACAGGAGTTGACACATAGAAGTATCTTATCTCTTTATATGTGAAAAGGCAGAGATAAAATTATCCACACCATTTGTGAGATTTGAGAATTAATTGGCAGATGTTTTTATCTGAGAATTCAAATACGAAATATATTGAGCAAATTGGGCATGATTGTCCCCGGCTGTTGTTTAGCTGGTGACGGACGTTGTGTAATGTGTGGGTGTGTTCGGGTCTCTTGTGAAAAAGAAAAAGGGAAAGGCATGAAGATTAATATAGGACTTCTTTTGGTGTACAGTGCAAAAAAAAAAAATTGTTGTGTAAATAGAGGAGTGAACACCCTTCCTCTCCTCTCCTCTCTCTCTCTCTCCAAGAAAATTTTTAAAAAAAAATCCTGACATGTAAATGAAAAGGAGTGTAATTTGTCAACCACTTCGTTTTATCTGCATTGCATTCCTCATTGTCAAAATTTAGTGTCTTGCATCCTGTATGTTAACACATTACACATGCAAACATGCACTACACATATATGTGGAGAGGGAGGGAGTGAGTTCATTTATAAACGGGTAGATAGGATTAAGGCTCAGATGTTGATGGTGATACCACCTGTGGTTAAACAATCTTCTCCGATGAGAAGCTGATATTGTTTCTGATGAAGAAAGTTTAAAAGCAAGTTGGAACTCTTGGAGGATTTAATTCTTTGGAGATTAAGTTACTTTAATGCTCTTGTTCTTAAGGATTTACAGGCTAACAGAAGGTTCTGAAGTGAAGGATGCGATTCCTGTGCAGGACGATCCTTTCTATACCTGGCTAGGAATTCTCAAATGACAGGCAGCAATGTCCAACTTTCAGAGAGTATAGGAGTAGATTTTCAAAAAGAGCTAACAAGTGTACAATGTGATGGAAAAGATGATTCCTATTTTGGAGATTGTGATGGGCATGTAGTTCTGCGATCGATGGAGAACCAACGATAGATTATTAGTTCGGCAATTTGATGGAAATAACGGTTTTGATTGAGGAGATTGTGATAGGCATTAGTTTTGTGATCAAACGAGAAACAACAATAGATTATTAGTTTAGTAATTTGATGGGGATTTTGATTGAGGAGGTTGTGATAGGCATGTGGTTTTGCGATCAGATGAGAACCCAAAAGACTTGGATGGACTAGTTTCTGCTTCTCCGCTGTGGATCATGATGATTTGGCCAGTGTAGATTGATGTCGAGGATCCAAGTGGCATTTCTTAAACTTTGGTAGGCCACAATAACGAGGATAGCTTTCTTCATGATAGGACGGGGAATTAAATGTTAAATAATGGAAAAGCGATGAGGAAGGACTTCTTGCGTAAATAGTGAAGAAGACATGCAAATTTTCAGCAAAATGGATTTTCAGATAGTGTTTCAGTGTCAGAGACCAGGTGGGGGTCAAGTCCAAAAAGAAATTTAGTGGGATGGTTCAGGAACTTACCAATCTTTAAAATTTCAATCTAATAAATGCCCTTTGCATCTTAAGGAGAAAAGTGTCCTATCGGGGTTCTCGTGTGCTATTTATGGTTTAGTTTTTGCAGTTCTCCGTTAGTATGCGTTCATGTCTGTGCATGTTTTAGTGGCTATATTTCAATCTTTTCCTCTTCTGTGGATGTTTCTGGGTTGCAATAAAATCTCAGTAACAATTTCATAAAAAAAGGTACAAAAAGTCACTTTCTAACATATCAAGGAAACTAATCATTCATCAATGTCTTCTTTATCAAGAAATTTCTGTTTCATTTGTAGTTGTAAGATTCAAACTTTTAATATACTAACTTTTTGTCTTGTCAAAATTCTGTGTTGGTTCCGTTTGGTTGTCGCCTGCTGGTAGAGTAGTTATTGTGGTTTCCAATTGATTTTTCTCTAAAAAATACAGCTAAATGGAATATTGGTGTCCTCTCTCATCCTACTCAATTTGTTGTAAGACTTAATCTTTTAAACCTATTTGATGTTTGTCTTCTCATCATCATTCCATGTTGGAATTGTTTGGTATTCATTTGACGATAGAATAGTTATTGTAGTTTACAGTTGGTTTTTTTCTCATCATTATTCCATGTTGGATCTGTTTGGTATTCATTTGCTGATAGAATAGTTATTGTAGTTTACAATTGGTTTTTCTCCCAAGGATTGTATTAGTATTTTCTTGCTTAATAAAATGTTGCGGTGTGTGTTACCAATCTAAATATATCAGTGATTGCACTGGGTACCTTATGATAATATTTGAAACCTCGTCCCCTCAAAACATATAAATGATTTCCATAGGGCGGAAAAAGAAGTGATGGGAGGAACTCAACTGACCTCCGGCCAATCAACTCTCAGTGTGGATTACTTCCAAGAGCACATGGTAGTGCACTTTTCACACGTGGAGAAACACAGGTACATTGAGAACCACTGCAAAGAAAAACGTGTTGTCTGTGCCTAATTATTGTTAGTATTCAGCTCACAGTCCCTCTTAATTTATTTCTCATTTATATTTCTATCTGAAACCACTTTTGGAATCATATGGTTTTTTAGTTAATGGAAAGGAAAGAAGAGATTATCACTCTCATTTGATTGCTAAATATGCATTTCTAGGTATTGTTATTTTGATGTCTGTCATCTTTCTGAGTTATGTCCAGGAAAAAGAAAAATAAAAAAAACAAGTGAACCTGCTAAGATATGTTGCTCTCAAATTCAGTCATTAGAAACTCTACAATTGATGTCCTTGTGCATTTGGAAAGAAACTTGAGAATCACATTTTAGTGTTCATTATTATGCAGGACACTTTTCATGCTCCCCCTCTCTGTTTTTCCTCCATAAAATCCACCTTGGATAAACTCAATAAAAGCCTACACTAGAGTTACCATTTAAACACTCTAGGTATGAAATGATAAATTGGGATTTTCAACTCTTTCCAATTTTAGCTGAAGTAAAAGCAAATGTTGGCATATTGCAGTGTGGGGAGAGGAAGAGGGGATAAGAGAGAAAAGAGAAAAGAGAAAAGAGGGAGAGAAGAGGAGGGGAGGGGGACGTGGGGTTGTGTTGCGATAGTTCCTTCCTTTTAATCTTTACATTGGAATGCCTTTTTTCCACTTGTCCCACTTGAACTGCTACTAGGATCAGGAGCCAGTAGCTGCATCAGTAGTTGTTGTATTTTTTCTTTTCTTTTTGTTGTCATCATATCTTTCTACTTGACAGTCGCTTGCAGTGGTTACTCTTGGAGATAAACAAATGGCTCAAAGGATAGACAATCTTGTGGATGAAGAAGAGGCAAAGAGATTCTATCTTCAGGTATGCATCATAATTCCAAATTACGAATGCTTTTATCTTTAGCAAGAAACTTCATTAAGAATATGATGTTGTCCCCATTTGACGCAATCAGATTTTTCTCGGGCCCAAATAATCCAAACCGAAAAATAACTGGCAACTTGTATTGATTGCATTAAAATAACAGAAATTCTAGAATTAAACTATGCAAGGAATGGTGCAAAGAACACCAAACACACCTTAAAAGAGCCTTCTCAATCTTCTAGCATCCACATGATACAAGAGAAAGAAGAAAACACTCACAAGCACTGCTTTTATTGTATTCTGAAGACTGTACTGCAGCATGAATGATGACTGGCAACTGTGCTATGCCTATGCATGTATAGCACTCAAAAAGTCAAAACCACAAAGAAACCCTAAAATTCGTACTATAATTGGTTGCCTATAATAATTAGAAGTGTTAGGAAGAGTTTCCTTGTAAACATGCAAGAAATTAGAAAGGAAATGGAATAAAATATGCAACTTTCCATGCCCAGGTTGTCATGGATACTTTTTGCTAGACTCCCTGTGTGGTCCATATGGTCCATCCTTTGATGATGGAAATCAAATGACCCTAAAGAGAAGATTTGGCAAACCTGTTGGAGTGATTTTCGTGTGGATAGGGCTGTTTTTTGACCCACACCTAATAGTGGGCCCAAAGTGACTGCACATCCAGCATATGTGAGACTTCAAAGTTTCTGGGAATTTAAAAAACGGTCAGTATGTGTTCTCAATTCATCCAAACAGTCTCTGAAGTTCAATTTTAAGCAAGATTGTGGACTGTCTGGGCCCAACTCTTGATCAAAACTTCTTGGGTCCCTTGTGGGCCCTACTAGGATGCTCAACCTACTTCAAGTAGGATTCGGCCATTTCAAATTCTCCATTAAAAATCCACTCTGCATCAGAATAGCTTTAGATACTTCACGTGATGTATGTTTTATTCTCTTAAAACATGGTAACTGTGATTTTATTGCACCAAGAAAGAACACAAAAAACAAGTCAACATCTTCTATGGGAATAAGATTGTTCCTTATTTAAATGCACCTTACTGAAATGCTTGACCAGTTGCATAAGATCATGAAGCCAAATTAGTGAATTACTATAATTCAAATTAATTACTCTTAACCAGCGAAAATAACTATTCCTTCCAATTTTAAAAAAATTATCCTTTAACTATTACCATTTGCTATCTTCTTTTCCAAGTGCTTAGTAACAAGAGAAACGAAGGGATCCTACATAGGAGCAACGCCCTCCATAACAATAGCAGTTACCTTTACACCCCCCTTCAAAAGTCTGCTTTAACGGTGCATCACAATTGATTGCTAACTCTGCTTGTAAAGAAACATGACATGTACCTTGTATGGACCAAGATAAACTGCATGGTTTGAGACAAAATTGTTCCTACCATTTGGATCGTCATACTCCTACCAATAACACTTGTGCCACGACTGTTATCATCAACTAGATTGACTTCATCTCCACCATGTTAGACATCTGAAGACTGAAGGGCCCTGAGCATTTTGTTTCCATCAATAGAACACCTTTCGAGCAAGGTCAGATATTGGGGGAGCTCCTATTAAGTGAGATGAAAATAGAGTATTAAGAAGATATTGGGGGAGCTCCTAGAGCCATGTGTAGTTTCATTTAATCCAGGCCCTGGTTTAATCTCCTGAACACTAGTGCAACTATGAGCCCCACCTCTTTTGCAGTTCTATTTGAATCAAGGTTTAACAACCCAAACTCAGAACTCGACTCTGGCACAACCGAGTCCGAGTTGGCTTGGCCGAGTCGGGTCGAGTTCCAACAACATAAAAAAAAAAAACATAAAAAATAAGTAAAAATCAGGAAAAAAAGAGGAAAAATAAAGTGGGACAGCCTAGGAGTCCCTCCATCCTTGTAGATATATTGAATCTTTTTATTCTTTTATGTAATGATAGATTTTGGTGAAATTATAAAGCATAGAGAGTAGAATCCTTCATCTTCCCTATTTCTTAGGTGTTTTTAACAAGTTAAACCATTCTAAAGCATGCTATTGCTACTATTACTGTATTCTAGTAAGTAGTAAGTAGTAACCTACTATTATATATGGCACACCTTAAGATTATGAGACAAAAACCATTTAATTGCAATTAAAATATTAAAAGACAAATCCATATTCCAATTTCCATGTCAATTATCAACTGTCAAGTTTCAATTAGCAAATGGGAACCATACCTTAGCCCATTCTTTCTAATACTATGTTGAATGCCTTGCGGGTTGGATGCCCTCTTCATCGATGTTGTCATTTTGATTTTGATGATAGTATTGTGCTATATCAAAATCAAAGACGCCTTGCCCCCTCTTGGAGGAACTTGTCCATAATTTGACGGATCCGACATGAGATGTACTTGTCCTCCAAATTTACCCACCGGAAAAGGATATTCATCTGGTGGTGGTTGTTACAGGGGTACCATAATGATTCCATACTGTTGTTACCCATACCCATGTGAAGGACCATTGTACCCACCATAATGCTGCCCATACTCATACAAAGGATCATGGTGTGAGTATCTCTACTGCTGCCCATACCCATATGAACTATCGGAATCTGTGGGCCAAGAACTTGACGCCATTTGATGCGGTTGAGGATATTCTTTTGATGTCTCTCTTCCTTCATTTCTGCCCTAACCACCAGCACTTGCCAATGAGGGATTGTTTCGTGATTCTATTTCTTTTGTTATTTACTTTTGCTTGATTGTTTTATTTACATTGTTTTCCTGTTTCTTTTTCTAGCCATTTTGTTGTCTTGGTTGGGCTGAATTTTTTTTCAGTCCGCCTCCTTTTCACAACGATAAATTTTACTGTTATAAAAAAGTTCACCATTAACTCTCAATTTACAAATTCTAGGGTCTCCTTTGAAAACACTAGAGAATGAATCCTTCTTGTGTTCTTAAGCACTCGCCTAAGCACTGAGGCGAGATTAATGGGATTACTCTCCTTAATAAGCAAGAGGAAGACGTTTGAAATCTTTCTCATTTGTTGAAGATATAAACAAGAAACCATCTTAAGGGTGGAGCTTATAGAAGACAAAAGAGGTAACTAATGTGGATGGATGACGCAACATAGGGGAAGGGAGATTAGCCAACGGGCTAAACTCCAAGCCAAAGGGCTTAGGGTTAAGGTGTCTCGGTCTCTCATCAAAGACAAGAAGCAAAGTGACGAGAGAGAAACTCAATCTTCTATTCAGTTCAATGTAATGTGTCCTAAAGAGAGGGAATTACATCCTTATATAATTATAGGCTAAGCACCAACTCAACGATCAAGCAATAATAAAATTAGAAACTGCGTAATTATTGTTAAACCACATCAATTACTTGAATCTAGGAAATCTATTAAATTTAGGAAATCCACTAGAAGATATAAATCTAGAAGCTGCGGATGGAGAGAATCTTGGGAATCCATCGTTGATGGATCTTGTGGGCCTTGGGCCTTCTGGTATAAACTTTCAGATGGGGTCCATTAATCTGGCCCGCATCAGCTCCGTCATCCTCGAGTTCAGTAGATGGCCTCCTGGGTCGAAAATCAAGCGTACAACTCTTCATTGTTCCTGATCTTCTTGCGCTAGACAAAGCTTAGAAGTTGGATTTGATCGTTTCATCCACTAAGAAGTAGATTGTCTCAACGACAGAGGTATATGACATAAGAAGTAATTGAATAGTGAATTCGATGATCCTCCTTTGAGGGTCTCGATGCTTTAAATAGATGATACATTACCCATTAGGGCTACAATTTCTCTCAATTTACCATAATTACATTTATTGCTTTCCTAAGGAAGTCTCCTAATGTAGTAAGATAATATTCTACATAGCTGTACACGGTTGGGAGATTTTGACCAAGTTTATATGTGTAAATGGGCTTAATTACAATTGGGTTGTGACCTAATTTGTGACCCACTTAACACCCTCCCTCAAATTGATGCCGTAGAGTCCACAAGCATCAATTTGCCAACTAAGAACTGATGTCGCGGTCATGGAAGCCCTTTGGTGAATATATCAACAACCTGAAGTCCTGTAGAAATATGAAGGAGACTAATAGTGTTACGCAGATATTCATCTCTGATATAATGCCAAGCAACTTCAATATGCTTGGTGCGTTCATGAAAGACAGGATTATCAGTAATTCGGATTGCACTAGTATTGTCAGCATATAGAGGTGTCAGATCAGATTGTGGAAAACCAAGCTTAGAAAGGAGACCACGAAGCCAGACAATTTCAGACGATGCTGCAGACATAGTGCGATATTCTGCCTCTGTGGATGATTTAGAAACTTTGTCCTATTTTTTACACTTCCATGAAATCAAGGAGTCTCCTAAAAACATGCACTAGCCAGTTGTAGATCGACGGGTATCGGGACAGCCAGCCCAATCAGCATCTAAGTATGCCGTTAGAGAAGTAGGATTGCCCACTGGAAAGAACAAGCCACGAGATGATGTGCCAAGAATATATCGAATAATACGCCAGACAGAAGCAAGATGAAGATGGTGAGGTTGAGTCATGAATTGGCTAACTAGTTTAACTGCATAGGAAAAGATCAAGCCTAGTGATGGTGAGGTAGATTAAGCTTCCGACTAAACATCGATATAATGTGGCATCAGGAAGGAGATCCCTGGTATCTTGATCGAGTTTGATATTCACCTCAAGTGGTGTATCAACAGGAGTAGAGTGCTGAAGTCTGGCCATCTCAACAAGATACGTAGCATATTTGTGCTGATCGAGAGCTAAACCTTTCTGGGACTGATGTACCTCAAGACCTAGAAAATATGTGAGAGGCCCTAAATCCCTCTTATAAAAAGACTCATGAAGAGAAGTTTGAAGACGTGTTACGTATCAGAGTCTGTTCCGAGATGATGATGTCATCAACATAAACTAGAAGAACTGTAGTCCCATGTTAGGAATGATGTAGAAACATGGAAGGATCTGAGGCACTCTGATGGAATTGCAATTGAAGTAGGGCGTTCCGGAATTTCTCAAACCAAGCGCATGGTGCCTGCTTAAGACCATATAGAGATCACCGTAAGTGAGTAACATCACCTGCAGACGCTCCGGTGAGTCCTTGTGGAAGACGCATATAGACTACTTCTTTGAGATCACCATGAAGAAAAGCGTTCTTGACATGAAACTGGTAAAGAGGCCATGAGTAGGAAGCAACAATAGCAAGAACAGTACGAATTGTCGTCATTTTTGCAAACGGGGCAAAAGTCTCGTCATAGTCGATGCCGTATTCTTGACGGTTGCCAAGAGCAACAAGACGAGCCTTGTAGCGTTCCAATGAACCATCAGCTTTAAGTTTAACGGAGTAGACCCTTTTGCATCCGATGGGTTTTGCAAGTGAGGGACAAGGAACTATATCCTATGTATGATTTGCCTAAAGAGTGTCTAATTCATCTTGCATAGCCTTCCGCCAACAGTTATACTTCACGGCCTGTGAATAAGAGTTAGGGATGGAAACAGAGGATAAGTGGCAGGCAATGAAGTGTGAGTGAAACCATATCTGTCTGGAGGCCGAGTGAGACGGTTGGACCGCCGAAGTGGAACATGAGAAGAACTAGTAGCAGGAGTAGGGTCAGGTGCTGGCGATGGATCTGGAGGGGGAGTAAGCAATGGAACATCCTTTTGACGACGCCTTTCATAAACAATGAGTGGTGCAGAAGAACCCTCACCAGTGAAATCGGGCAAGTGAGTAAATGAAGGTAATGGCGCATTATGATGAGAAAAAAAAACATTGATTTTCGAAAAAAATGACATTTCTAGAAACACGAATGCGATGACCTGTGGGATCATAACGAAGAAACCCTTTTTGGTGCAAAGCGTAGCCAAGGAAAGCACATTTTGACAGATTGAGCAGTTAGTTTTGTACACCCAGATGAAGGGAGATGGACAAAACACACGCATCCAAAAGTACGTGAGTGTAAGTGGGTTGTGTGTGGAAGAGCCTGTAATATGGAGATTGATTGGAAAGTCAGGTGGATGGAATGCGGTTGATTAAGTGAACCGCAGTGGCTAAAGCTTCTGCCCAAAATCTAGCTTGAACAGAGGATGCTAAGAGAAGAGAGAAAACAATATCTAGAAGATGCCTGTTTTTCTGCTTGGCAACTTCATTTTGTTGAGTAGTATACGGACAGGATCGTTGAGACAAAATCCCGTATTTTTGCAAAAACTGTTGAAACTGACGTGACATATTCTCAGACATCACTATGAATAATGTCAAAACATTTTGATGCTATAGTAGATTGGAGAGGAAAAGGAAGAACCTTTCTCTTTCCAAGTTTGCATGCAGAACAATTATCATAAACATTACGAAGAGAAATTTTATTTTCATTAATCATGCCATTGTTCAACATAAAGGATAATATTTTTGAATGAGGATGGCCTAATCTATTATGCCAGAGCCTCCAAACGTCATTAGAAGAGAAGCAAGAAAAAGCAGATGCATGTTTATTCTGAGAAGGAGGCACAAGAAGTGGAAAAAGACGACCACACTTAGGCCCCGTCGCAATCACCTTCCCTGACACTTGATCCTGCACAACACAACCAGAACGAGAAAAGGAGATATTACAATTATCATCAATCAATTGGCCAACAAATAGAAGATTTGTAGTCAAAGATGGAGATAAGAAAACATTTTTCAGAGGTAATGGATGAACAACATCACCCAGAGCTGTAATAAGAAGCTTTTGACCATCAGCAGTATGAACATTATACTTTTGCACATTGGATAGATGAGCAGATGATGGAGTCATGTGATTTGAGGCTCCGGAATCAAGATACCAGACTAAGGATAAGGATGAATGATTACCTGAAATACCAAGTGCAAAGAAGGCATTTATGATCATTTGTTGAATTAGCTAAGGGATGATAGAAGGAGTAGAGCTGGAGCTAGGTGTTGGTGAAGGAATGACTGTGGATGAAGTAGTATTGCAAGAAGAAGAATCAGTTGTAGTGTTGGCATGATAGGCCCGAGGGGTGCGATTTTGTGGCCTCTTTCTGCAATCGGCAATGACATGTCCATTTGCTTTGCAATAATTGCAAAATTTCTGCTTGCACTGTGAAGCATAATGCCCGTAATTCTTGCAACCATAGCATTGGATTTTACTGAAATCTCTGCCCTGAGAATTTCCTCTTGCAACAGAAATTGTTTGGTCCTTACCAGATCCCTGTGAGGTAACAGACTGATGTTTTCCAGTTGCGAGATAGGCAACGTCAATAGCATCTCCTGAAGATTGATGTTTCAAAGTGTGCTGAGTTATCTGACTTTGTTCCTCACGCAAGAGTTCATTTAGACAATCATTTAAGGATGGAGATGGAACTCTGCTCGTTAGATTGGAACGAACAGTCTCATATTCAGGTCTCAATTTCATGAGAAATTGGTCCTTATGACTGGTATCTTGTAATAGTTGTATCTCAGAAAGAGCAACTTCAGATTCCTTCGCCTATTTTATCTCATCATATTCAGCCCATAAGTTGAGAAATCCTGAAAAATAGTCCTAGATAGATGAGGGTCCTTGAGAATATTGAGCAATCTCAAGCTCCAGTTGATATTATCATGCAGAGTTTCCGCTATGATAAACCCTTTTTAAATATTCCCACATATCCTTAGATGTTTTGTAGGGTTTAAGATTAAGGATAGATTGAGGTTCAACAGATCCAAGAATCCATGATTTGATCTTGGCATCTTTTGTGTTCCAAGACTAACTTTTTCTCAACTTCCTTGGGTCTTGGGTCAAATCCAGAGATAAATCCCCACATTTCCTTCCCTTCAAGATACACTTGAAATTGGTATGACCAAGAGGAGTAATTTTTTCCATTGAATTTTACCAAAGCAATTTTTGTCTTTTCCATCGCATCACAACAACGAGATGCAACACTCAGAGAGAAGAGATGCACTTAAAAAGATCCAGTAGAGAGAAGAACAGCAACAGACTAGGTCTAAACAGATAAAACTGTCAAAATACTGCACACAGCAAGGAAACTTTGAACAGACACAGGTTCCAGAAAAAAAAACAGGCCTGACGACCTTGTATGGAGGTGTCGATCAAGAAAGGGGGCTCCCGGAGGTGATCAAATGCAAGATCAGTCCCACTTAATGGGTAGAAATCCTTTTTTCTGTCCAGAGGATCCAAGTTTCATCCAAATAGAATCGAAATCCAAATCACAGTGATGGATTGATGAAAACTATGTCAGAAAACTGGGAAAGCACATGATTAATCAAATGGCCTACCTCTGATGGATGAAAAAATCTGAAAAAATGGCCAAAACACCTAGCATAAATAGTTGACCAAGATGGTAGGTGCCTTTGATGAGGTCGATGATCAGTGGTGGGCCACAGATCCCTGCGACGATCAACTTGTGCATGAAGCTCGAGAAACAGATCTGATCTGATGCTAAAAAAATCAAAATATCACCAAAAAATCTAGAATATTCAGGCGACCAGGGAGATTGTGATATCCTTAAGTGATGATGATGATCTAAGGTGGGCCATGTGTGATCCCATGTTGATCAGACTTCCATTTGGCATCAATTTTTGGAGCAGATGTGAAGAATTGAAAATCTGATGGCTTCCAATGCTTTGGAAGATGAAAAATAATCCTAGAATCTCTGTATAGAATGTCATTCGCAGAGAGGAATAATGCTTTGATATCATCTCAACGACAGAGATATATGAAATAAGAAGTAATTGAATAGTGAATTCGATGATCCTTCTTTGAGGGTCTCGATGCTTTAAATAGATGATACATTACCCATTAGGGCTACAATTTCTCTCAATTTACCATAATTACATTTATTGCTTTCCTAAGGAAGTCTCCTAATGTAGTAAGATAATATTCTACGTAGCTGTACACGGTTGGGAGATTTTGACCAAGTTTATGTGTAAATGGGCCTAATTACAGGTGGGTTGTGACCCAATTTGTGACCTACTTAACAGATTGGAGGTATTGATTCTTTTGATTTTTGGATTCAACTATGATGTGTGGTTTGACCATTAGTTGTACCATGTGCACGTAATATTTTGATATCAATGGTTGATTCACGAACATGAAATCAATGTGGGGAATCTCAACGATTCGATTCTTTTTCAACCTTTGAAACAATAGCTTGTTCTTTTGATGATTTAAGTGGCTCAGCATGAATTGAACATGTGATGAAATCCACTAGTTGATCAGGCTCTTGGTTGACCACATTCAATTCTTCGAAGTCTGCCTTTTGTTCCTTCGGTGCTTGCACTTGCTGATTATCATGGTTAGTAGAAAGGGAATCAATTTCTTTGTCTTCCAATTTACCTAAAGTAGGATCCGATGGAGGAGTTTTGTCTATCACTTCATCTGAATTTGTTGGAAAATCATTTGTTTCCTCAACTTCAGCTTTGATTATCTCCATGACTGGTTCCACCCCCAAGGCTTCTGTGATTTGCGGAGACTTTTCTTCTTGCATCTTAGCTTTTCGCAACCAAAACCATTTAAGCATGTGCTCAACACGAATTGCTTCCCAAAAGGCATCATGAATGGTGTCGCTATAATGCATATTTTGCAATATATTTGGTCTCAAGCCTCTGATAAAGCGATTCAAATCATAGAGCTCACTCTGTTCCAATTCACATGTTGTAGCCTTGAAAATCGATTAGAATATTCATCAACTATGCAATCTTCTTGTTTCAGATTAAGGAACTGCTCAAAGTTGACCTCATTCGCTTGATACCAATCTCCATATTTATGTTCATGCAACATTCTTTGAACTTCATTAGATTACCCAAAGATTTGCATATTGGCTTCAATGGAAGAGTATAAAATTTAGTGCGTCATGAAAATGACTGACCTACATCTTGTGGACAGAAGTATGCACATGCAGACAGATCGTTGATCGGATGTCAAATGGTCAAGATGTCACCTTTTGAGAATCAACAGCTGAAATTGATCAAGAAGAAAAAATTTTGCTTTATGGAATTGGCTCCCTATTGGCTGGGCTGGGCTCCTTGTAGGTTGGGCCTGCTTTTTCTCTATCTCTATATATTCTTTTACTGCCCGATGTTGGGTCGGATTGACCTAAACTTAAGCCCAGAAGATGATTTACCCTGCATCACGTGGAGTGGACACGTGGGAAAGGATCCTCGTCTTCACTGCAACAAAATAGAGAAAAGGGGTTTTCTGTCGTTCTGATTTGGAGCGGAGAGGAAGGCGATGGGGCTGGCAGTGGTTTCGGGTGATGACGATGTCGATGGTAGAGGACTTAGGAGATGGCAGAGGCTCTAGTAATTAAGAGGAACGGTCTGCGAAGATGGTGGGGAGCTTGAGCGACTTCAACGACTTGGTGGCTGATCAGGGACGACGCTGGAGCAGCAGATCCTTGATGATGCTTCAGGTAAGTAGTCCTTCTACCGCGCGTTCTTTTTCGTTCTTCTTCTACTGTCTTTTTTGTTTTTTCTTTCTTTAAATTTGGGTTTGGGGATTGGGAGGCAAAGGGCTGGTGGTTTCGGCTGGGGTTGTGCATGGCAGGGAGCAAGGGGTGTGGGTGGATTTGGATTTTGGGTGTCTGGGATTGCTGGAATCACTCACCCAAAAGACCTTGTAAGGCTT
Source organism: Persea americana (assembly GCA_029852735.1). Lineage (NCBI taxonomy): Eukaryota > Viridiplantae > Streptophyta > Magnoliopsida > Laurales > Lauraceae > Persea > Persea americana. The sequence goes on from CM056809.1 coordinate 72,659,554, forward strand.
TGGGTGTTTCTCTGTTGGAAGAAGCTTCAATTTGTCAATTTCTTTTTGGGATACCACATACATTTCGCTTCCTCTATGACGAGATTGCACAAGCTGCTGTGACATTTTTCCATGGAGCGAAATATGGTGGTCCGCCTCCAATCTTCAACTTCCTCTTTAGTAGTTATGAAGCGACGACGAAGGAATGATCTTCTTGCTCGGGCGGTGGTGCCTGCTCTTCATATGGTGTTTCAACTTCATATTTGTCATCAACATGTTCCGACTCATAGGCATCTTCTTCATTGTGTGCATAATGAAGATTCTTTGTACCTGTGCACTTATAAGCACAGTGTCCTTTGCCTTTGCATCGAAAATAGTCGATGTCATGCTTTTGTCGTGAAGAATTGACGACATTCTTTCCTTTGTTTGCATAATTTGGAGGATGCCTTGCTTGATTCTGAGGAGGTACTTGCTTGTTGGGATTTTGTGTTGGAGCTTGTCGGGTGGAGTTTTGTCGTTTTGTGGTGGAACGACCCGTTGATAAGTCGTATTGGAGTTTGTCCTTTGAAGAGGTTCTCCGAAACGCCTTGAATATGGATGTCACAACTGATCATCGACGCGGAGTGCCAAGCGATGAACTTCTTCAATGTCGTGAAAATTGTGGGTAGTCAACTCTCTTTGGATCTCTTGACGCAGTCCTTTCTTGTATCAGGTGATAGCCTGAGAATTAGTTTTGAGCACCTTGCATCGCACCATGAGATCATGGAACCTTTATGTGAAATCATTTGCAGTGGAGGTCCATTGTCTACAGTCAATTAGTTGATCAAAGAGGGAATCAACATAGGCAATTAGTAGGTACTTGTCTTCCAATTTCTGTTTCCTCTCCTCCCATGTGCTAATAGGATGTCTCCCGTATTTGGCATTCTTGTCATCAATACTTCGCCACCAAACACGTGCCGCACCCTCCATCTTCATCTTGACAAAGGGAACACGCTTGTGTTCCTCCATGTTGTATCATTCAAATAATCTTCAGAGTGCTGTAATCCAGTCTATGAATACTTTCACATCCATGCGTCCATAGAAATCATGAACAACAACAAGTACCTTCTTGGTGATATAATCTCGTCGGCCCTGATATTCATCGTAATGAGTTTCTTCAAGTATGCGCTACATAAATTGCCGACAAGTTTCTTGCTATTCACCATTGACAGATTTTCCACCTCTGCATTGCGGTTGTTTCCTCCTTATCCATTGCTGCCATCATTGTTATTTGAAGGTCCTGGGTTGCCATTGCTCCGGGTGCCCTAAGGACCTGGAGTTGGGGGCATGTCTCGAAGACGTTCGACCCTATCCATTCTATCCATCAATTCCATGATGTAGGCATAACATTGACGATATGTGAACTTGCCTTTGATCGTTGCTCTGGTGCGGGTAGACATGTTGCTGCCTTGCTAACCTTTTTCTTTTCTTTTCTTTTTTTTCTCTTTTTTTCTCTCTTTTTTTTTTATGAGAGAGAAACTCAATCTTCAATTCAATTCAATGTAATGGGTCCCAAAGAGAGGGAATTACATCCTTATATAATTGTTGGCTAAGCACGAACTTAACAATCATGCAATAATAAAATTTGAAACTGCCTAATTATTGTTAAATCGCAGCAATTACTTGAATCTAGGATGTCTACTAAATCTAGGAAATCCACTAGCAGATATAAAACTAGAAACTGCAGATGGAGAGAATCTTGGGAATCCCTCATTGTTGGATCTTGTGGGCCTTGGGCCTTCTAGTATAAACCTTCAGACGGGGTCCATTAATCTTGCCTGCATCAATGGAAATGCCCCTTTCAAAAGCCTGCACACTCATGATACCCCAATGTCACTTTTGCAATTAGCAAATAAGGAAACTCCGGCTCCCAAGCTAACTTGCATACACTTCAAATGAGGGATTTTTGGAGAGAATGCGATATTTTTTGTGTAAGAGAATGTTGTTAGGCCAGGCCCAGCTCATTATTCTCAAGGCCCAACTTTAAAATTATCAGAATTTGTTTTTAGTTGTGAGGCCCAATTCTCTATGTCTCACATGCCTGATGCTACTTTCCCTCCAAGGACGATGATGAAAGGGTTCTTCGAAATGGTTATGATATTGGTCATGAACTTCTAGCAATCCAGATTTGACCTAATCTTCACAAGAAGAAAGTTGCTGAAAAAAACAAAAAAGAATTTCAATAAATGTCTTTTGATGTTTCTTGATGGTGTATTAATTTATGCCCCCCCTCAAGGTTGGATTTGTAGATGGGTGGATCATTTTTCTAAGAAAAATTTTCAAAAATAGTATAAAACTTTTGGCTTATTTTCAAAAATGTAAATGAGAATTTGACTATTTCAAAAAAGTATAAAAGTTTTCCATATTTCTTTCAATCAAGTCCTCTCCATAAATTTTCTTTCAAAAATGACAAAAATACCCGTATGACAATTCTTTCATTCCCAAAACCAGCTCAAAAATCACTTTATAGCCTTATTGGTCAAATGTTGGTAGCGGGGTACCTTCTTTTGGTGGTTCAATCACTTAGGAGAATGCCAGAATCGGTATTTAGGGTTCTTTTATCTGGATTTTCATATGGCCAAAGTTTCAACTTGATCATGGAGATGATAACCATTTCATGAAGCTAGTTTTTTCAGTTATTTGAAATCCATAAAAACCCTTCTTTTATAACCTTCTATGCATAAAGTTAGTGAGGTGGGCCCCCACTAAGTTGTTTGGGTTGGACTTTGATTTTTAAAGGGAATATTTGAAAAATGATTTAAGGGTTTTTGTCATTTTTAACGAAATTTTAAGGTGAGGACTTGATTGAAAGAAAAGTGTAAAACTTCTATACTCTTTTGAAATATTCAATTCTTTAGTTACTTTTTCGAAAATGAGCTAAAAGTTTATTAGTATTTTAAAAAATTTTCATTTTTCAACAGAATAGGAGAGGTGTGTGGTAATTAGGAAACAACACATCCAAAAAATGAGCGTCTTAGTGATTATAATGTTGAGATGGATATGTGATAAAACTAGGAAAGATGGAATCGGAATTGAGCGCATTTTGGGGCAGAATTAATTTATCATCAATAGAATATAACTTAAGTGACTTGTTTGAGATGGTTAGGAGATGTTCAACTTGGGCCAACAACAGTGCCAGTGAGGAAAAGTTTCTCTATGCAGGTTTATAGCCTCTCAAGCAAAAGTGGCAGGCCAAAGAGGAGATAGATAGATCTGAAGAAGAGCAACCTATCTGAATATTTGGCCCATGATACCAACTCATTGAGTTTCAAACCAATCCATTAAATATTTATTATCTGATTTATTAATCCTTTCCATTGGAATGAGTCAAAAGTGAAATGTTTTGACAAATCCTTGTAGGGGGATGAATCATGATTATTTTGAATCAGAGCTCTTGATCTTTGTTCATTTCTTGTAGTAATAATATCTTAGGGGTTGCAGCGATTCCTTGGGATATCAGAGTAGCAAAATAAAACTCATGTAGCTATTCCAACAAAGTTGGGAAAAGGCTTTGACGATGATGATGAATGAAATAAGGAAGGTGGGTCACCAGGATGTTACTAGTAGTATGACAAAGTGGAGATTATCCATAAGATTGGGGGAATTTTGAGAGAAAGGAAGGAATAAGTATGGGAAACAGCACAAGAGTTATCTAACATATTAAAAGTAACATTGGGAAAATTTATCCTAAGAAAAGGGAAGGGGGAATTGGCAAATTAGCAAATTTAGTCTTGTCTGTTAACGATCATTATCATCTGAAAATTGTTTCATGGAATTTTCAATGATTAAGTGCCTCTTAGAAGCTAGCGCTAGTGATTATTGAAGACCATTAAAATCCAACATTTTTGTCATTCAAGAAATGAAGAGAAGTAGGTACAGATGGCCTAATTAAGCCAATCTTTCATCGAATGAGTAATTGAACTGCTAAAGTACCAGGAGCTTCTGGAAGAATTCCTGTAAAGCGAAATACCCTTAAGTGGAGCAAGGTTGATGAATAGTGGTCATGGTTTAAAAAATCAGCCGAGTCTGAGTCGACATAGACTCGGCACATACCAAGCCAGGTCCTATGGGACTCGGCCTCGAAATCATGGGCTTGGCCGACTCTGCCATACGACCATATGACTCGGCCCTCTGAGCATTTTATTTGAAATTGGGACTTGACCCGACTTGGCCGAGTCCCATGCGACTCAGCCGAGTCTGGTCCCAAGTCCGATTTTTTAAACATTGATAGTGGTTGAATTCTCCTAGATCATGATGCCTATTTATCATCGACTGCCCCACAACAAAGATCGGACTTTTGGAGGGTGTTGATTATGGTAGGAAGGAATTGGACTTTGCCATGGTTTATTGGGGATGATTTCAATATCATTCGCTTTCAATTAAAATAAAAAGGTGCATTGAGAGTAACACTTGGTATGAAATTTTTTATTGCAACAAAATAATCTTCTTGGTTTGCAGATGGCAGGTGTTTTATTCCAATGGAGCAACGGTCAGGGGGATCCAACAATGTTAAAATCTGATAGGTTCTTTGTCCTTGGTGATTTGTTAGATTTAATTTAAGACAATTCAAGGGGTCTTGCCTTTACCAACATTGGATCACTGTCCATTTATTTTGGTGGCAACTTTGGAATCTTTGGTCCCTTGTTTTGGTTGAGTTAATCACATTGGAAGGTCTTTTTGCTAAATTAATTAATGCCTTCTGAAAGTAGACCAAGGTGATAGGGAGTTGGTTGGATTTCATCTTTGCCAGAAGCCAAAGATATTGTATTTATAAAGTAAAATATTTGAAGAAAAGTTCTTCTATGTATATTGTAGAGGAGATTTATTCCCTTATGACTCGAATTCATAGTTTGGACGCTTAAAACGAAAGTTGGCATCTGACTTGCAAGGACAAATGCCAAACCAGCCTTAAAGAAGAATATGCATAAAAGCATGCAGAAAGAAATTAACTGGAGCAAAGATCGTGCAATAACTGGATCAAGGTCCAAGGACTGTGACATAAAAAACACACAGCTTTTCCTTGGGGCTACTAGTGCTAGAAGATCTAATTGAATTCAAGGTTTGGGAACTAATGGGATGTCATGGGTGGAAAGGGCTGATATAGAGTAGGAGATTGTTGAGTTTTACCAGGGACTTTACTCCCCAGAAAACTGAGCTCATCCCAGGCAGGAGGGGTTCATGTTCAAAAGAGATAGGTGCTTCTTTTATTGTTTTGTTTACAAGAAAAGAGGGAGCAGTCTCTACAAAGAGATTATAGATCTATATAGGTCTGGTAATAGTTATAAAATTCTAGCAAAACTTATTGCTAGACTCTTTGGAAATCATTGCCTGTGATTATTTATGAGATGCAAAAAACTTCTGTAGAAGGCTGTCAAAATTCTTGCTCGCCACACACCCCCCCCCCCCCCCCCCCCCCCCCTTGATGTGGATTTGTCCCTGGAAATATTGGATGCCTTTTGTTATTATTATGTTGATTCATTAAACTGAAAATCAAGTCCAATTCTTAGACTTTTGAACAGGATCTGAATACTCATTAGCACCTTTTTATTCAATTGTTCAGTATTCCTTTCCACCATCCTGTGTTGGCGAAGTTGGGCGCATGGGAGCACCCAATAGACGGGAGATTGGTCACGGGATGCTTGCTGAAAGAGCCTTAGAGCCTATTTTACCTTCTGAAGAAGATTTTCCATACACTATACGTGTTGAGAGTACAATTACTGAGAGCAATGGCTCTTCAAGGTAGATTCTTTATTGGAATCTATTTTTATTTTTGAACCTTTGCACATTTTCTGGTATACATCAAAATATGTTTCACCTAGTTTCTCCTATTTACATTTGCCAGCATGCTGAAACTAGATTTTAGATCATGGTTTTTAAAACTAGATCATGTCATCCCAGGCTCAGTACCTACCGAGTCACACAAACTTGGCTGAGTCTCATTTGTATCAATCAAGTCTTGGTGCAACTCGGCTGAGTTGTAATGAACTCAGTAGTGACCAAGTCAGTGACGGAAAACAAGTTTGAGACCATGTTCTTGGTATGCATTTTAAGCTGTAAAATTGTTCTCCTCTGGCAGTATGGCCTCAGTTTGTGGAGGTTGCTTAGCATTGCAAGATTCTGGCGTTCCTGTGAAGGTTTCTATTGCTGGGATAGCAATGGGTATGGTTTTAGATACAAAAGAATTTGGGGGAGATGGAACCCCCCTCATTCTGTCTGACATTAGTGGGTCTGAAGATGCTTTCGGGGATATGGATTTTAAGGTTTGAGCTTACAGCACTTTTTGGTTCTTTTTACAGTCCATTTTATGCTACTCTTTAGTACAATTAGTTGCTGCTCAACCATTATTTTTTGCATTGGAAAGCAGTGAAGTCGTTACAATTTTTTAACAATGAATTTTATATTGCAGGTTGCTGGTAATGAAAACGGTATTACTGCATTTCAGATGGACATTAAGGTCAAGAAAAAAATATTCATTCTTTAGTGCATTCTTTTCTTGTCTTTCCAGTATGTTGAATAGTTGGCCTTCTTTTTTTGATGAGTCAGTTCGGGTCCTTTGGCCCTTGATTATATTGCAAATCAATGATGTCACGACCAAAATTCCGGGGCCCTGTCGGATTCCGGATCATGATCATTTAGCAAATATTCATCACGCATTCATTAAATAATTTCCACAAGGAATTAGGCATTTAGTTCAAAATATAATTCTAATTAATTTATAAATATCAAACAATATCAATGATCTCTGAGTAATCAAAATTCCATATTCTAACTCAGTTCAAGATGTCTTAAAACATTTAATAAAATTCCCTAGATAAGGGTTAATCCCTTTATCAACTATTTGAACATTTCTCGTTCTCTCCCGTCAGCCACGCATGCCAAAATCTACGTGCTGACCGTCGTTCTGCTTTGTTCCACCCGTAACGTGATTACCGGAAGGGGGCAACACAACATCAGTATTACTGGTGAATGAATTTTTCTAATTACACAAACAGCATAAACATAATATCGCATAAACAACAAATCTGAATGCATAGATCAATTACCATTAAAAGTACATCCATAAACATATTCGTGCCCATGCACATTACCATGCCTCCAAGGCTTATCGTATACATGTACACCGGTCACCATGACCCTGTCTCATCAGACACGTCCACAAGGACCAGCCGCTATAACGGCCAGGACACTAAGTCCAACATCCCACGTCTAGGACCCAATGCACAATATTTCATAATCACATAGCAACCAGATTTCATTAATAATTGGCACAACAGTAGTGTGGAACCAGTCCTATTCAAGTCCTGATCAGATTAGTGCCCTACTTCTGATCATCACAGTTTCAGGAATGATATAGGAATGACCCACCTTCACAGCATAATATACAAATAACAGAAACATACGAACATGCCCAAACAGTCCTTACAATACATCGTAAATTACACAAAACCTTCAATTACTACAACTGGAAGGGTCATATGGTAATTACATACTCATCCTAGGGTTATTCCTTAATTATCCAACACACCTGTCCACAAAGGAACCATTACAAAACATAGTTCAGGCCTGCAACACTCCAATTGTAGAATCCAGTGGGTCCCACTGGACCAATCCAAGATCAGACCTCAAGATCATGTTCTCCCAAGGGTAAACCCTCAACCCCTTGGCTCTAATCCCTCATCCAATCATATTCTGGGGTCTGCAATGCTAAATAGTTTCAAAAGAATGTATATAAATAGGTAACTCATGGAATTTTTTTAGTAAAAAGATGGACCACCAGATGGGACCCACTTCCCTTGGGTCCACCAACACTGGGGTCGCCCAGGGTCCCCTAAAAGATGTGTGGTCCTGATCTCCAATCAGGTCCACTAATGGGTCCCACAACTCATGTCGTCATCCTGCCCTGTTTCCACCACATTCACGCCTGGAACTCTTTGAGTCTATTGGACAGTGGGTCCCACTGATCCAAATCTCAGATGTCCCACTTCTCTATGGTCGCCTAGGGGTCCTTCGCATGATGGCTGGCATTGATTTCCAATCCAGTGGCCAGATAGTTCTCAGTTGGCCCTAACGACATACAGTCACTTGGACTGTGACTGACGCCTCTCTTGCACCATGGTGGTTGGATGAAGGTCCAGGTGGGGTCCACTCTCCATGGGTCCTCCAACCTAAGGGTCGCAAATGGGTCCACCCCCAAGATCTGTGGACCGGATTTTCCATCCAGTGGGCCATGGGGTCCCACAGCTCCAAACTCTCCATTCCTCTGTTTGACGCACATATTCTGTCTTCTGAAATCCAAGTCTGACGTGCGTAATACTTGCATATTCAAAAGGAAACACACCTAATAATCATCTACCTATGATAAAAAGGATTTACATGACTCAGACGACTCAACTACCATCTGTTTCTAATGCCTGAACGTAATTAGCCTTGTACAACAGTTAAGGCACAGCAGCAATCATCCGATAAAATCATCTAGAATATTAAGGAAGATCCACTCACCTCTGGTACGTGATCATCGCGTTTGCAATGTGTGGGCGTGAATAAGACATCCACCACTTATTGCCTTCTTCTTCTTCTTCTTCTCCTGAATTCCCAGCCCCCAACTCTTTCTCTCAGATGCCTTTCTCTCAAAAGAAAACAAGGATACCAACATAAGGTCGTTGGTTTTGTTTATATACACAAGGATGTGGTATACTTTCTAATTTCTAATCCTTCTCTTATACTACCTCTTCCTCTTTCTAATTAGAGTTGAAACACAACTCCTTCCCTTTCTAAAACCAATAACATGAGGCAACTTCTAATTCTATAATAAGAAATCAACTAAGGGCCCTACCTGGGGCCAACCTAATCCTGGGCCCAGGTAACTCAGGATAGTACAGATGACTTAAACTATATGCTGATGCACACTGTCTTGTGACAGGTGGGAGGGATCACTTTGCCTGTTATGGAACAAGCACTTCTGCAAGCAAGAGATGGACGGAAGCATATTCTTGGTAACCTTAAATCTTTCCCTGAATTGCACTAGTCATCCATAGAAACTGATTGTTGGTGGATTGATGGAATTGTTGTTGCATATACTTTTAGAACATTAGGCTGAAACCATAAATGATTAAATCATTAAGATGAACTGGTCACTAAAAGAATTTTAGAAATTTCTTTGTTATATATTATAAGTAAATGACATTTTAAGGTACCTGATGGTGTATTAATGTTCTTATTGGACATTATTACTGTGTTAACAAAAAGAGAGGCGTCCGGACTAGGGTTGTGTTTGTCTTCAAGCATCTGAATAAGGTCCAAGCTAAGTCTGAAACCAGCCTTTGCATGGACTTGGAACCATAGCTGCTAGTTTTAGTTCGATTCGGCCAAAATGGATGAACAATTTCGGTTCAGAAAATGGTCCAATCTAAACAGCTCTCTTTTAGTTGTACCCTCAAAGGCCCCTCAAACCGCTAAATATTACTCATGTTCAGTTAGAAATAACGTATTTCATTATTGGTTTGGTAAAATAAATTAAATGTATATAATTTATATGTTTTTTTCAAATTTCATTTTTTTTATATTTCCTACATTAAGATTAGTTTATTTTATTTTTATATTTATTCTGAAATGTAACTTCAAAATGTTTTACCGAAATTCCAAACCGACTGAAACATTTCAGTTTGGAGGCCACACAGAAATGGGGTACAAAAGGAAATGCTTAACCTTGCTAAATCTACATAATGGCCTCACTAGATGTCTAGTTCTGGTTCAATATATTAAACAGAAATGGGCTAAATGTTTTGCCATCAGGGCGGATCCAGTCCTGACTTTTTAGGTCCATCAAGGATCTGTGCCTGGTGTCACATAGTGGTTTTCTAGTGTAAAGACAGCCTGCATCTGTGCATCATAGATGAAGATTAGGCTTTACTATCAGTTTCTGTCAACTCGCATCATTGGAAGAGTATGATTGGTGTTTTCATCCTTTTACAAGGCTGAGTAACTTTGGGTTTTACAGCTGAAATGTTGAAGTGCTCACCTCCTCCTACAAAGAAACTTTCCACGTATGCTCCATTGATACATGTTATGAAGGTTTGTTGTCTATGGACTATTATCACTTTTTCATTTTTCATTTCATAATTTCAACTGATTGCAGGATTTATGTCAAGCCTTCATCTTTGCCTATTTATTTGCTATCTATTTATTTGGTTGTTTAGGTCAAACCAGATAAGGTGAATGTAATTATTGGCTCTGGTGGGAAGAAAGTGAAAAGTATCATTGAAGAGTCTGGAGTAGAAGCTATAGATATGCAAGATAACGGCATTGTAAGGATTGACTGGGGCATTCTATTTCAATCTAATATGCTGCTTTCCTTGGTTCTTGTTATGTCAACTTTATGTATCTGTGCCCTTAAAGGTTAAAATTACTGCAAAGGACTTAACAAGCTTGGAAAAGTCGAAAGCCATGATTAGTAGCTTGACAATGGTTCCTACAATTGGTGATGTTTACAGGTCTGATCTCTGTCACAGTACTTTTGCCTCTGATCTTCTGTCACAGTACTTTTGCCTTTTATGTAAGGGAATTTGTTTTGGGTGATAAAATCTCTCTCTATTGTCAATGTGTTGGAAAGACATCCTTCCATGTAGCTACTCCATTGTTCCAATATCAAACAGCCTTTTCACTCTTTAGAGCATGTTTTATATTAAATCAATGCCTTATTGTCTGGCTGTCTCCAATTCATTCTTGTTGTGCTCTCTGTACTTTCTGACATGTAAAAATCTCATTATTTGGAAGTGTCAAATTAAAAAGAAAGAGGGTGCTCTTGGGAACTTTATTCCTTCGGAGCCAACACTACATTGGCTCCAATAAAATCAAGAGGACAATGATGCAGTCTCATGTGCAAGAAAGGGACTGCTGCTCCAAGAAAGTTGTTGTGGGCTGGATCTTCTTCTAGACAGTGAATAGTGAAACAAAATATAGGAAGGGTTGCACCTTTATGGTTGGAGGACTGCAAACCCCAAATAACCTACATGCTCTCCACTGCCTTGCATCCCATGGGACAATTTCCACCGCAACACGTACAAAACAGCCAAGAATGAAGGCTGCCAGCTGCTCATTGCTATTATTTATGTGAAATGACAATACTTGTAACTTAGTAATAGTCCCAGCTATTAATCTAGTAAGCTACAAAATGGCCTAAATCCTAGCCGTTATAAAATGCAATCACTTACACAATGAAAGAAGAAATTTGTGCAACCTGCACTTGTGCAACTCGTTTACAGCCTGTGGCTGCTCGCCTGGCCCAAATGGGTGGGATGACAAGGCCCAGGGCCTGTTCTGGGAGACCTACAGATCCATATGGACCTGTCACACCAGGGTATAGTTTTCTTAGGCCCAGATGTGGCGTTTAGTGGCCCCACAGCTCACTAATTTGGGCCTGACAGTCCCAATAAGGGACTGTGCTTCAAAAATAGTTCACAAGTCCTAGTTAGGCAACTATTTTGGTCCCACATGGATCCAGACCCTTTAAACTTGGGTACAGCTACCCTGTTCACAAACAAACTTCTCCAGATAGCTTGAGACTTGGGCTACAGTGTGATCTTCTTGGTCTTCATTGCTTGAATCCGCATCAACAGGGCCCAATGATGAGAACAAATTTGGTGCTATTCTTAGCCCATGCATATATATACCCATTACAAGATTGAAGACTTGAGTAGTCCCAGTGATACACCATCAACGTGGCCCTGTCCCATCAGATAAGGGTCAGCTACAAGAGTTTTACTCCAGAACTCATTACTGATAAACTCCAACCAAGATGAGACGAAAACCTATCTATATAGTGCCAATAAGAAGAACTGCCTGCATGTGTGTAGAAATACTCTCTCTGCCTGGTATATAATACAAAGTGTCATCCTTCTACTAGATAAGTATAGTAGTGCCGGTGATAATTGTTTACTTAGAAATACATCCTGTTTCCATAGCTTGCCATATTTTGTTCATTTTACGAGGAGATGGGCAAAATAACTTGAACTTGAGACATTTTGACAGTCATGGGTACCAAAAGAGAACCCAGAACAGTAAACAGGCTACCCCAGAGACTGCAGTAATCGTGTAACAGGGACTGTTACACTGCGCACCTGGATTCAGCAACTTAGAGAAGGGATTAAACTGCGAATCTTCACTTCCAACACCAAGGTGGTAATTGTAGATGAAAGGGAAAAACACAGAGATGTTAAAAGAGAGAGCAGTAACCTTACTGTCATTCCAAAATATGCGTCGGCTGTGCAATGGAATGCACTGGTTGACATGTATAAAAAGCCAGAAAATGCTAATTACGGGAAATATAATCCTTAATTTCCATTAATTTACATAAATGAAGCTCGGGCAATTTGATTTGGAAATTGAGGTTCAATATGAAGTAATTCCACTCTCAATTCCGATCTTGATTTTCGATTTTTACTTATCTTTTCAAATGAGAATAGTCTTATCCAGATAACAAGATAACTAGACAAGTCTCAATGCAAGAGACCTCGCTGCTCACATCTCGACGCCAACGTCTCTAGCCTTCCATCCAAACATAACCGACCCTTTACATCACATTCACGCTCTCATTTTCACAGAGCTACATCACCAGCGACCCTTACATCATCTACATCTTTCAGATCTCTCTCCGGGAATCTATCATGTGCCCTACCTAATGATACTCTGGTAGACTTGGGTCCCACCGTTCGATTGAGTGCGTGATGGAAATGTGATTAAGTGGTGATGAATGGGAATTTGGTTCTCTGTTTGCAGCTATTATATGTCAACTTACAAGTCTCCGGGAATCTATCATGGGTCCCACATTGATAATCCAAACCATTCAAAATGAATGTCAACCCCTTTAATGACACATACTAAAATTTCATTTCAATTGACATGGACCCCACCATTCAATTGAGCACGTGATGGAATTGCGATCTGGTAGTGATGAATACGAGTTTGGTTCTCTATTTGCAGCTATTATATGTGAGCTTGTAAGTCTTCGGAAATCTACATGGTCCCCACATAATAATAATAATCCGAACCGTTCAAAATAAATGTTTACCCCTCCAATGACGTGTTAAAATACCATTTCAATTGACGTGGACAGTGGATCCAGCCATTCGATTGAGCGCGTGATGAAATTGTGATTTATTTATTTATTTATTTATTTTGCCGGAATGGAATTGTGATTAGGTGGTGGATGTTTAGTTTACAGCTGTGATTAACTAAAGTATCTCTTCTTTTTTATATATTGAATGAATGTTTAATTTGTAATTTATGGTCTTCATTGTTTCAATATGTAATTTTTAAATCATAGTGCGGAAAAACGTGACCATGCTCAGCACGGGCTACAGTGCTAGTACAACATTAATTAGCAACTCATAGAATCCAAATCAAAGGAAACTAACAGCAAATTGCAAAGAAATTAAAGATTTTAAGCAAATTTCTAAAAATAGTCGTCCCAGAGGTTTTGGGCGAATTTGATCATGGGCCCATGTGGTCCACCTGTTGGACAAGTGGAACTTTCCCAACGGCTGTACACCCATGGGCGAGCATGGGGGTACTAGTTGCAGTTAGGTTTGGGCCCAATTGATTCTTGCAAGGCCCAGTCCAATTAACCCAGTCAACAGCCCCTTCACCAACGGCGTTGTTTGAATAGAGTTTCACATTTTGAAAAAATTCACTGTGGTGTAATTAATTAGCAAAAAGTCCCTATATATGAGTAAAATTTTGACAATTTTAATGCAGTTGGGACCTTTACACATGGGTTCGGATCCCCTTTTGTTCGATCGAATGCCTCCATGAATATCATTACCAATTCAATTGCATGATCTTTGATTATATCCAGGCCATCCACATCATATTTTGTTTGCAAGCATAAGCTGCTATCATTTGTGCTGCAAGATCTTTTATATTCTTACCGTGTTCCCTTATCCATGCCTATAGATTGATAGCTTATTATTGCAACCTCTCTGATATAGTGTTATCCCCCCGACACAGATATATATGCCCACAAAATTATGAAATACCCAACATAACATTTCTCAATAACAGTAACTAATACTAACATAAATTTATAACATTCAAGAATCTAGATCTGACTCCTTCAATGAAGTTACCATTTTCGCTTATATCTTTTGAGAAATGTCAGGTTTTGTATTGTACTAGTAACCTGATCAAATAGTAGCTGGAGTATTAGATCTGATTTATGCATTTTTCAGGAACTGTGAAATCAAATCCATTGCTCCATATGGAGTTTTTGTTGAGATTGCACCTGGGCGTGAGGTATTTGTTTCACTTTTGAACACTTATCATTTAATAAAATAAATCTGTGTATCCTCTGAAAACATAAGCTTTGTCTCGGTTTCTGACTCAAGGGAGTTGGTCTGTAACTTCAAATATTGTGCATGGCCAAAGTTTCATTCCAAAATCATCATGTTTTTTTTTTTTTATGAAAATCACCTAATGTTTCAAACAGTAAATTTAGTTTTCTAATTGTGCTCAACTGTATAAGCTTTTCTCTAGTACTTGGATATAAAATTGCATAAAATGTTGATATTTTAACCTGATAGAACAATATTTTATCTTCCACAGGGGCTTTGTCATATTAGTGAGCTGAGTTCAAATTGGTTAGCAAAGGCTGAGGATGTAAGCATAATTTTCTTTTTTTAATAGTTGAAACAATTCTTTGAAGACGGCTCAATGAGAATTTTCTAGAATGGTCTGGCATGTGTCACTGCCCCCATTAGCACTGATCCAACTTTTGACAATATGTCGTCTTGGGAAGCCATGCACTTGCTGATATTTAGAAATGGTGTCTGGTTTTAGTTCTATGAGCACTACTTGACTTATATGGCTGGACTGAGTTCAAAGAGAGTTATTTTTTCCCCTTCTCTTTTCTTTTCTATTTTTTGACATTTACTGAGATCACCAAATTTACAGGCCTTTAAAGTTGGCGACCGCTTGGATGTCAAACTTACTGAGGTTAGTGGTTTCCTCACCTTATTATTTGCATGTGCGTTCTGAAACATTCTCCAAACACATCTCTGAAATTCCAGTATGGCTTTCAACTTTACTGATGTTGTACTTGTATCTAGCACTATTTGGACCCAGATTTGGCCCATATCTGCCAGAGCCCGAGTCTGATAATCAAGGATTGGACTGCCCAATGAGTCCAATTGGCCAGGCTCAACAGGTTTAGGATCTGATCCCCTTCGCGGGCCAGACTTGGGCCTGGGAAGCTAGGCCCTTTGGAATCTAATTATACATAGATTTTAAATTTTAAATTTATGTGTGTTTGTGCAGCTGACCCCAGTGTCATGGGACAAGGCTTTGGTGGTGATGATTGCTGTGTTTGTGTGCATATGTAGATATATACTGTGACAATTTACGAAAGTGTATATAATATAGTTTTGAAATTTCTATTTGGATGGTTAGAGAACTCTGATTAAAAATGGACTTTTGACTCATTTGGGCGTTAATTTGGCTCAGGCTTGAATCAAACTTGGGCCTTTAACGGGCATGCTCAGAGCTCCTATCTTTTCTTATTGGGCAGGCTTGGACCTGGGGCCTAAGGTTTATTTTGTAGTTGGACTTGGATTGGGGCCCTTCACTTATTGGGCCCAAACGTGGGCCCAGGTGAATCTGGCCCGTTGACAACATTGGGGTATGTCATTTGGAGCGCTGTGAGGAACTGGGAAAGTAAATGGATTTTGTTGACATTACACCTTTATTTTTTCGGTTCCCAAGTGGGACCTAGGATTCAGTTTAGTTCACTTCTTTATTAATAAATCAGCAGATATGAGCGTGGAAGGTTCCTGATAACCCTGAGGAACTCCCCCGTAATTACTCATGGGTTGGGAACTTTCAGCTTTAATGAAATCGCCAGAGAAAATAATTAACATGAGCATCTTTTCTTATGGGGGAACATGGTCCCAGGTAAATGAAAAGGGTCAATTGCGCCTAAGCCACCGAGCACTTCTTCCTGATGCAAGTCAAGAGAAATCCAGTGTGAAGCAGCGTGCAGGTACCCCCATGAAGGAAAATGTGCCTCCCCAAAATACCCTTGATAAGGGAACTGCCAAAAAGGCCGCAACCACAACAAAGGATGCCCTTGCCCATCAAGTTATAGAGCAGCATGATAAGGATGACTCTAAAAAGGTCACAAGCTCCGGTATGGAAGTTCCTTCAGTTCAAGACAAAATACATGATAAAGCTCAGTCCCAGGATAAGGTTTTCAAGAGAGTGCCTTCTAGAGATGGCCCATACATTAACAAAGAGAAGCAGAAGAAAAGCAGCATTAAAGCAGTAACAGATGCCACTTCTAAAGATGAAGGTATCTTGGTGAATGGAGAAACTAAAATTGGGAAATGAGCATATTGTTCATGGTTTGATAACCGAATATAAAGGGTGTTGGCTCGATGTCCTATGTGGAAGACAACATGAAGATCATCCAACGTTAACACAAAATCCAGGTATGAGATGCTACTCACAAACTGTTAAGTTGGCAATATATATAAAGACACATATTCACACACATGTATATGTATGTATATGTTTGTATGTATATACTTAACGCATGTGTCTATGCAAATTAATGTCATGAGAGTTGTCGCTTGTGGGACTAGAATGGGCAAATCCCCAGTTAATTTGATTCACCCAGATTGTAAGTGGTGTCATGTAACGACCTAGAATCCGGGGCCCTTTGAATTCCGCGTCGAGACTTGTAAAAGTATCACATCCACATCATGGATCAAATCATTAAAGCATAATAACCAAGCTTTCCTAAATTTGAATCTTTAATTGAATGAATATCCAAAACCAATGAGAACATCCAAATAAAGGGAATGAACTATAAAATTCCAAAATAGTCTCTGTAATTAAAAGATTCCAACTAAAAGCTTGCATCTAGGTGAAATTGTCTGTGAGTGTCGAACGCTCAGCCGCAGGTGTTAAATCCGATTTCTTTGTCATTGGGGTCCTCCCACCTTTCTACGTTTATATTACCTGGGATTGGGGCGAAAACACAGTCAGTCATACCAAGTGAATAGAATTCAACCTATACAAAATTTGTGTGCAACATTATAATAAAAGAAGCACTTAATTCAAATATAAAACAATAAAGAACCATGTATGCATTAATTAAGGTTTCTAATTCTAACCGTGAGACCACCGCCTAACCACCATGTGCACTAGCTCCAGAATAAAAATACACCTCGAGGTTGCCTCAAAACTCAAGAGCGTGCCATAGTCAGCCGAACGCCTGACCTATAGCTACCAAGTGCAATTGACTTATAGTCAGGATAATTACGTAGCTCTTGAATCAGAAGGGACAACCATAGTCAATCAACTACTAACCTATAGCGAAACAGAGTGCAACTGACCTAAAAGTCTGGACAATTGCGTAGATGGCCTAAAAGCCACGTTAGAAGGATCCATTTCTTAGTTTCATGCTGGTGCATCTAGGGGTGTCCGATGGGTAGGTCTAGTTATATTTTTGAAACAGCGTTTAATAATAATTTCCAATATAGGTGTCATGATAATTTGAGATTTTACCCTTACTGATGTTTGGGTTTTATCAGCCCCATTCCCTTACCATCTTGGTACCCGTTGTAAGGATAATATCTCCGATTACCTTAATAGTATATGCCACCTCATCAAGCTTTAGTTAGTGCAGAATTCAATTACACCATACCCTCATATTATAGAAGCGATAAGAAAATCTTAACATCATATATTTAATCAGGTTAAAGAATGATAATCTCATAATCAACATCACCATTCAATTTATGTCATGATTAACTCAAGTAACGTATGTTCAGACCAGTCTCATTGTAAATATTAAAGCATAATGTGCATATATCAATAAGATAGCACAAGTATGGTTTGTTTGGCCACTTAACTAGTAAGGTGGAGTGAATTAAAGCCTCCTTTGACCAAGCAAGAAAAGACTAGGGGTCATATCAAAAGTATAAAATTTCAAAATTTCCTCCTTCATTTAAAACAAAGGTCAAAAAGCAACATTCTTAGACCACTAAAAGACAAAAATCCATCTACTTTTTACCCAGAAAGTCAAAAAGATTCATTATCAAGCCACTAAAAAAAAATCATCATACTATGATTAGACCCGCAAATATTTTATTCTCTCTTTAATCTTCAATTCACTTCACCCTACAAGTTTTTTTACCTGTTTGGCCACTTCACTAGTAAGGTGGAGTGAAGTAAAGCCTCCTTTCACTATACAAGAAAAGACTAGGGGTCATATCAAAAGTACAAAATTTCAAAATTCCCTCCATTTAAAAAAAAAAAAAAAGTTAAAAAGAAACATTTTCAGGCCACTAAAAGACAAAAATCCATCTACTTTTTACCCAAAAAGTCAAAGATTCCTTATCAAGCCACTAAAAACAAAATTTCATTATACTATGATTAGCGTATTTGGCAATTAACTAGTTAAAGTAAAGTGAATCCAGACAAGAAATGACAAGGGGTCATATCATAAGTACACAATTTCAAAATTCCCTCTGAATTTTTCAAAAAAAGTCAAAAAAGCAACCTCCTTTCTCTACTAAAAGACAAAAAAAACTTCACTTTTCTATACAAAAAAAACTTCACTTTTCTATACAAAAAGTCAAAAAGATTACACCATCATAACACCATATTTTGATGCTTCACCTCACCATACTTCAATTCACCATACTTATTTTGTTCTCCCTTCTATCTTTACTTCACTTCACTTTACGAGTATTTTTACCAAACCCAGGGTGCAGTGAGTAAACTGAAGTAGTGCATTGTAATTAATAAAAACATTAGGGCTGGACGCATATATATGAAACAGATACTGTTACATCGCGTTTGTTGCTCACAAAGGCTTCCTCACACCTCTTATTGTTTGGAATCAATAGATGGTGCGTCCCATTATTATCCCTATGATGGACCTGATCTCCAAGGTTGCCCAAGGCCCCACCACAGGATCTGTGGTTCCGATTGATCATCAGGTGGCCCTACTGAGCCCCACAGCCTGCAAAAGCATGAACAAAACTCCAAAAGTGACTCACGCCCATGAAACATAAGAGACTGGATGGTGGGCCAGATGGGACCCACTCTTCATGGGTCCCCACCCTTCCAGATGTGGGGACCTGATCCTTGATCAGGTGTGCCCTGTGGTCCCACAAAGGCTGTCGACCAATAGCCCTTTTTCTTCTTCAACCTCACCTCATGGTTTTGAAGTGTATGGATTGTGGGTCAAACAGGGCCCACCTCACACGGGACCGGGTCCTCATGGGTCGGCCATGGTTCCACAACCAGATCCATGGTCCAGATCTATGATCAGGTGGGTCATGGGTTCCCACAATCAATGTCGACCAAAATGGTTTCCAACGGGAGGGAACTGGGAATTCAATTTCTGCAATATATCTCTGTATGATTTGATCATCTAGGGAGTGAAACTAGGTCTGAGAATTATCTAAACCATAATAGACCCAAATATTCACATCAATCAGCAGAATTTGGATAATATCAGTCATCAAACCATAACTGGGTTGGTCAACAGTGTCTTGGAACATATAATTTATCATGAAAACATGCAATTTGATTCTGTATAATGGTTCCAACAGTACTGAGTAAAACAAAACAGTGCAGATTCATACTTTAATCAACCCTCTAAACATGGGAATACAACACATCATGTATACATAGAAATCTACTCACCTGGTGGATCCACTAGAGGTCTCGATTCGCTAATTTCCACCCTTTCTACAACTGATCTCTTAATTCTACGATTTGAGGAAGGCTTGGTTGTTTGTATGTGGGGAGAATTAGAAGGGAGAGTCCTTATAGTTATCTGAGTTAAGTTTCATCAGAACTCTATTGTGCAGGGTTCTACCAGAGTTTGGAGTTCTACTCCTACCAAGACTCCTACAAGCATGTGTCGACCTCTTCTAGGAAATAAGGAGTTTGGGTCCCACTTAGATTTGTATAAAAGTACTATGAATTAAGGGGCCTGCCTAATATAATTATAAACAGCTAATCATAAATACATGTATATAATCAATTAAATAATTGTGTATATAAAACAAAGGATAAGCTAGGAAAAATCTAACCCCCTTCAGGGATAGTACTTTTCATGCACTGGCAACCATGATATTTGTCGCTCAGGAGTTCATTTCCATTTATATATGTATAGATACTCAATATAGAGAATGAGTGCAGATGCTTACATCATATTGTTCAAGGCACGTAACAAGGTTACTCTTTCTCCACAATATTAATATAGGTTGTGTCCAGATTTGCATTGGGACACCTAAATTAGAGGAAATGGACCTCTTTTTTTCTTTTCCTTTTTTGGATTGGTTACAAAGGATTCACTAAAGAAAGGAGACATTACAAGCCCTCAAAGAATAGACCTTAACTATGCTTTTCTCTCAGACTCTGTAGCTCTTTGTATGTTATTTTGTTTGTCCTTTATGTGTGTTGTTATTTACGTACATATTCTTTAGTTATGCATTGATGAACCTTTAGTTTAATTACTGGCACATTTTTCAATTTCATCATGCACTATATATGGATGTGTCTGCATTCTAGTCCTTCAGAATTCCCTATGCCTGGCTATATGTTTCTTTATCTGGCACTGTGATGCAGATGTGAATTACTAATCCTTCAGCTTTTAACTTGGTTTGTTCTTATGCCAAAATTAATCAAAATAGATTATAGGAAGATGGTGAATAAATCACAAAGAATAATAATAATTGAGAAAAACTAAAGAATATAGAAAAAGATAGTGAGAATTCGAAACAATTTTCCCAAATGTTGACTACTCTAAATGAATGCTTTTACAACTTATAATTTGTTCCAGAGCAAAAGAAACTCTTGGCTTTGTTTTTAACCTCTTTAGGTTTTTGGTTTGTTGTTAGCTTGGAATGGCCCGGATCCTTGAGGAGTTGAGGCTTTTTGGCTGATTTTCCTTCTAAGAAGGGTCTCACAAGGGATAATCTGGTTTGAAAGGAGGTAGTGTTGTTGGATTCATCAATCTTTTGTCCTCTTTCAACTGGACGGGATGAATCTTTCTTTATTTATTATTAATGATAACTAATTACTTTTTTAACCCAAGAACTAATAACAAAAGAACAACGTGTTCCTTTCTTGATACAATAAATATAATCCCTTGGATCTTAGTTGATGTCTTTCCAAAATGTTCATTGCGCATTTCTGGTGATCATCATCTGTCTGTAGAATCCAACAATGTCACATCCTGCTCTTTTTTAGTCTGTTGAAGCCGGTGGTCCGCCAGTAGGTCAAACTTGTTCCGTGCGGATCATGTGGCTTGACGACAAAGACAACATTGTTAGACTTGAATGCTTGTTTGGAGGATTATAGCATTTTTGAACCGTTGGATTGTTATGATTTCCTTCCAAGGCATGGATCGCATCTTCACAAGCATGCATGTGAAAACCAATCAATGATCGGTGTCCGAAGGAGTGAGGAAGCCAAACATAGTAAATAAGAAAAAATGGGTCTAGGAATCTTCAAAATAGCGAAAGAGCATTAGATGCGGAAGTGGAAGAAGTCAGGACCATGACTGACCTTCGATTAATAGCGGGTGATGGCTCTGCTACAATGTAGAAAATTAAGGAGACTACATTTTGATGAAATATGCGTGTTTGGATCTTATAATCTCATAATAATTCTAATCCAACCTAATCACAACATATTCGAAATCATATTGCAACTCTAGTATAACCTATTCCTAATTTAACATAAACCCATCATTGTGTCAACATATTCAACCTTCTTAGAATATTCATAAAAACAACCAGGGATCAATCCCTGGCTATAGCGCTGATGGTAAGGGACTTGTGTGAGGGTGTGTGAGTATTTACCTGAGCAATAATAATAATAACCTTCTTAAAATATTCTATATCAATAAGAAGCGTAAGACATAAATCACCGTACCTTAAGTTGAAACCCAACAAAAGACAAATAATTAATTAGAAGAGGTGACGAGCAAAAGTTGGGCATGAATCTCTACAGGAGTGCATGTCCTCGTGGTTTGTGCCTAATACTGTGTCCCACTTGGGCCCCATGACAGACCAACAGTTCATGCTTCTCCTCTTCGACCCCATTATGGTGAAGGATTCAACCAAAGGGTTCCTTTTGCACATCTTCCTAGTTTTCTGTTTTCACAAATGCATTTTTAACAGACTTCCGACTCTGGTTAAGACAGACTCCTGGCACTTCTTTCGTCACGACCTTGCTGTTTACAAGTGTGGGGACCTAGTTGCATATGAGTTTTTCCAGGTTGGTCATTGGACAGTGGCAATGTTTCGACTTGGACTCACATTTCAATGTCCAAGTTACAATGATACTTGGTATTTACTAATGTTCATAATTTCATATGCACATAATGTGCATGAACTTATTTATATAAGCTCGTTTATGTTTTGAGTCAACTGATAGTGTTTGCCATTTTTTTCCATTTTATGTTTGTTGTAGCGAGACATCTTCTTGGTGGGCGAATGTGTTCATTTCCTTGTACCATCTGGCATCTGGTGATCATATTTTTATAAGCATGTGCCAAAGCAAAATGAAGGGTGGAAGTCAAAATCAAGTTCCTCCAGCGCATGTATCTGAAACTGTTTACTGATATCAAACAACCCATTTTTACCTGGGTAAAGCCCCTGCTCCTGCAACAGTTGTGTTATGCTGTGATTGCTGCATCGCTCGTTCATATTTAAACTTTTACTTTTGGCACTGAAATTCTTTAGGTTTTCTATACACAAATATCATTTTTCCATTTTCTCCCTTTTTACTCACTTTTGTATTCAGTTAATTTTTTGCCACCCAAAAAGAAATTATTATATATTCTATTAACAGCCGACATTGGCAGATGCACTTGATCATGTTCATTGTATTATTATGTTTTTATTCATTGGCTGAAGAATCAATGGCTGGGTTGAACCGCTGTTAACCGAGTGTTGATTACTTGGTCTACATGTAAACAATGGTTCATTTGTTTTGATAACCTGCGTTATCCTTAAGTACGAGTTGTTCTGTGCTTTGATGTAACCAATTCAGGTAATTAGTTACATGCATTAAGAGTTACAGTTGACTGGAGTGCAAGTCAACTAAATTCCACAGATCCTAACGGGCCCCAATATCCATGTATGAGTCTATGCAATTGCATAACCTGAGTTATACCTGTGAGTGGCAGTTCTTTTTTAATTGCAGGGTTACAGGTAATTAGATTTACAGGTGAATTGATTTCTAGGCAACTGAGTTTCAAAGACCCAAACAGGACCCAAGTAATGATATGTGGCTCGTGGTATGAGCAATTGACCTTTTTTGTGATTGACCTAACATTGTAGACAAACATTTCTATTAGGTAGCAACCCTGAACATCTAAATTGCAGGCTTGTATAATACTCTCGAGCAAATCAGTACAGTTGGCTCACCAATGAAGACGACCAATGTTTGGATCTTAATCTGCACATGATAGGTGATGAGCCTAAAAGTTTATTGTGCAGGAATAATCATATTGAGCATTGGTTGAAAGCATGCCTTGTGTCTGTGAGATGAACTCCTCATTGATGGTTTAGTTTCATCTTTGTTAGCACTTCTACAGGTTCAAACACATCCCATGTCCATAGACTAAGATCTAAGAGTTGGCCATTATTAAAATCGGGCCCCTGCGCATGGATTTGACTCTTATCTGATCATGAGGTCGAGTGTTTCTTACAATCTTTTTTGAATCTGTGCAACTTGTTATTTCTTTTGTGTCAGTATTGATGTCAGGTTGAATGGTTGGGATTGTGCATTGTGTCCACTTAAGCGGTAGAGATTCACTTGAGGCCCTACTTTTTAGGGTTTTTGTTTTTTTTTTTTTTCAAAACACAATGGTTTACAGCCACGTGCTCTAATCCTCTAATCTATAGGCCCCACCCCGTCTCCACTGGATCTGTTCACTTGAGTGTCGGTGCTTTGGAACATGTGGTGGGGTCCACATTTTGATCCTTCTAAGTAGACCATGAAACAGGAACCCTCCTTGATAGCCTTGGGTCATTGGATTTTGCACTCATCTAAATGAATTGGACTATTGGATTAAGTGCTCGTTTTTTGGCCATTGGATCAAGCAGGGCTGGTGAAGATGAGGGACTGGCACCATGCATAGGGTCAGAGTTTTGAGAGGTGGGAGGGGAATCTTTTGATTCCTCCACGTTCCATGCCCAGGTGTGGCCTGAGGTGGTTCCCACAAGCAACGTGGTGCGTGCTGTGCTCGTGCTCCGTGGGTGAAGTGAAGCCTGCTCGAAGTGGTTCCCACAAGCAGGGTCTGTTTAACTTTACATGTAGAATTGAGTGAAATAAAGCCTCAAATAGTAAAAAAAGGGTTACGATGATATTGTCTTTAATTGGGTGTTCATTTATCTTTTAGCTGAGAAAGGAGGTTGTATTTGTACTTTTTTTTTTTTTTCAAGAACGATGTAATTTTAAAAATGTGTGTTTTTGATGTGATCCTTTTTCTGAAAAATGGAGGTAGGCTACTAGTGAAGTTCACAAGCAAGCCCTGAATAGCAGTTTACGAGGTTAGTAAAACGTAATGTAAAGTCTTCATTTTTAAATAAGGGGTTACATAACATGTACACATCTTTAGAATTTCCTCCTTTGTAAAATAAATATAACAAAACAACTTCCTTTCCCCACTAGATGACAAAGAAAACACCCATGTTTTATACAAAAAACCAAAAAGATTCTTTACCAATTTACTAATGACAAAATATACTAATGACAAAATAAAAACTTTTATCTCCTTATATTTTATTCTCTCTTGATTAGTTGATGATTTACATCACTTTTATTTTAGAAGTAAATTGGGAAGTATTGAGGTTACTTTTGTCTTTTGCCTACTACTAAAAGTAAGTTAATCATTGTCCAAGATTTAAGGAATATTGTGGTCAATTAACTACGTCTAAATTGTTCCCTCCCCTGTTCTCTTTTGAACGGCACTTTGTAGGACATGTTTGTGTACATGCCCTTTCCCGGAAAAGGGAAATTGTCACGTCAACAAATTCCATAGAAATGAAAACATCGGAAAAAGATTTCCCCAGAATTTATAAATTCATGTTTCATGTGAAATTTTTTTCCTCGTTGAATTAGTGCTAATGCTGTGTGGTGAGGATGTGGATTCCTTATAGAAAATCAATTTTTTTTTTTTTTTGGTGAAACAATTTTTTGAGGAAAAATAACATAACATATATATTATTCATTCAACATCAAATAATAATTTATTTTCATCTTGAGTTGGGGATGGAAAGGAGTGTGTCCTGTAGCACAAGCAACCATAGCCATCTTTCCTTTTTATCAATTTGGTAGATTGGGATTGAATGGGTTTTAGCTTAGCTTATTCTGTTTTGTTTTGTTCTTCCTTTTTTCCTGCAGTGATGTTGTCAATTTGGTGTGGGTGTTGTAGTGCTATTTTCTTTGAAGACAAGGACAATAAATTGCAAATTGCAATATGGAGACTAGCTTAATTGAACAAGATAATTTTGGATTTCTTAAACTTATCCATCAATGTATTACATGTCTTCAAAAATGAATAAATCAATCAGGACCGTCCATGCTCCAATGTAAAGGGAGATGACCTCACCGTATCTATGGGATTGAGGTGGGTCTGCTACCCTAATAGGTGGGCCGTGAATTTGATTGATGCTGGCCTTTAATGGGCGAGGCTTCTGTGCGGATGCCTCACATGAAATTCTGTATTAACTGCCATGGACCTAAGGTCTACAGTCATGGAGAAGATGAGGAATTGAAATGCTGAATTTTAAGGATGTTTGATCACCTCAATTCATTGATGTATAGTGGTTTTTTTTTTTTTGTTTTTCCATGATCAATTTTACTGAGATGGGTGTAAAAAACGACATTTGGGGGAGTGGGGACAGTGGTGTGTGAGGGGTTAAATACATTTTAGGGGCTTAATGAACTTCACAAGGAATTAAATGAACAAAGGATGAAGGAAGAAGAGCCTAACAAAAACTACTACGGTCCAAGATACCTTCCTTCCAAGTACTTCAATGCATGGAAAGACCTGATCATATCACTTTTCTTAAGCAATAGCCAAACAGCTTGAATTTGATTTAAAGTGAGGATCAACGTCAACCCTAAAAAATAAATAAAAAAGAAACGGGGTTTTGCGTGGGAAGGCTGATTTGGTGTGGGTTTGGCTAAAGTTACCTTTTTGGTCTAATGGCCACCTAAAGTGTAGTAAATTCCTCTAAGTATTATTCTAAGAAAGGAAAAGGGAAGAAAAAAAAATAAAAAATTTAAAGTCCCGTATCAAAATCAAAATAATATATTTATAAAGTTTAAAACTCTCTAATATGTTTTAATTAAAATGACGAAAACTAAAACTATCTATCCTAGATCATAGTTACTTTTAAAATGGGGCACATAACCCAGACCATTCATGTTTTTAATGATAAATTCCATTCAACTAAAATTGCATGTGTATTCAACCATATAATCCCAAAAGGCTAAAGCATAACTCTATTAATAAGGAATATATAACCTAGTATCATCCATGAAAAAGAAAAAACAATGCAATGAGAAGATGATATTCCCACCACTAGAAAACTCTGAAACAGTACTTCCCATGGAGTTCTAAAACGAAGCAAACTCTATCTACAGCAAGTTGTGAATGAAGAAACCCTCTAATAGCTCCTCCAAAGTGCCCCTCAACTCAAGCTAGGTAATCCCTGCACTAATTAAAACTAAAAAGAAAAAAACACCAAACAACAAAGTAACGCCAAACAAAATGCCAAAACCTGGATATCAAATCCAAATTTAAAAAAAGAAAAGAAAAGAAAAAAAAGGGAAACCCATCTTAATTACAGTAAGCAAAAGAACTAAAGAAGAAAAGGATATTTTGTAAACGAGTTTATCCAAGTGAGAACTAGTTCTAACCTATTATTCGAGAACTTTCAATGAAGCCCAACTGTGACTCCCACTTGGGGATGGGACCAGGGGGATGAAAAGATCTAAATGAAATCACCACAAGTATCAAGTTTGACCCTAACTCCATGCCCCTAACCCCTTCATCCTAGCCCACAAGTTTAATGGCTTCATATTCAAAAAAAAAAAAAGTACAACCCTAAATCCAACAGTTTCAGTCTATTCGAATGTGTGTCAATCCTTGGGATAAGTGACTATCAGAGGAGTCCCCTATTTGTACATGGTTTGGATGGGTTGCTAAGTGGGCCCTACCAATAGTTCTCGCGGAAGCACGGTGGGAACTAATTCCCACCTGAATATTTCCGTTTTGTAAAAACCAGAATCTCATAATCTAACATCCCAAAAAAGAAAAGACAACAACTTTTACAAATCAAAACAAACCCCATGTTGTATACGCCCAGAGGGTGATAATCAAATAGTTCACTTTCAATTCCCATGGCTAAGTACATTCCAATCTGATGATCCCAACTACATAATAATTAGGATTTCAATCTTCATATTAATGGAAAACAAAAGGCAAACCAAAAAAAGAAAAAAAAACCTATCTATTGAAGTCTTTGCCACTAAACATTAATGATTACCGATGACATTTGAAATTTCTTTCATTAAATAGGTTGTCTTGCTTGGTTTTGATGATAGATTTAAGAGGATTATCCACAGTAAAGCTAAGGCTAAGTAAAAGATAAGGTATAGCGGCCCACATCAAAGCCTTCAAGATAAAATCCGGGTTACAAGCGAAAAGCAAAACATATAACTCAATAAATCTTGAATAACTCAATCCCAAGCCCAAACCCTTCAATACCAACATAATAAAGTTAACCAAACAAAAAATATTTATAAATGCGATTCTTATTTCTCATATGCGATGTGGGATTTAAGTTATAAAGCCTAAAGGGTTCTTTATCATTTTGAAAATTTCCAATGGTCTCCACAATTGGGTGCAACTATGGCCGGCAACAGCCTAGTATTTCCAATTATAGGCTATCAAGTAGTATTGTCCCATGCTAGAGGCTACTCTCCCTGTGAATTTGGAATTGTCTCGCCATAATAGGGAACATTTAGGCATTCTAAGTTTGGTCACCTTCATCTTCATCCACGCTTGCCGCTTGAACATGTTCTTAATGTTGGTCAGGCCTAAAAACTAAGTCCAATAAACAAACGTGTCGTGCTTGAGATTCTACTTCAAAAGCCCCATCACTCATTTGTTTTTGTTGGTGCCACCCATGACCTAATTAATGGTCTAAACCAATGGTTTAAACCATCAAGACAAGATAGCCCATTGTCATTTTTATTTTCTTTTGCTAAATAACCCAATATCATAGTTTGATGAATAGATTGTTGCATTTAATAATATTTTTATCTTCTTCCAAAAGGAAAAAACGTATTTAATATCATAGCTTGATGAGAAGAATTGGTGGATTTCGTGTGTGAGCCTATTTTGAATTGATGTGGCCTAACAATGACCTTATTTAGCCTTTGGAGGACCTTTTTTTTATTTTTTATTACTTGGTAGTTCATAGTTAAACTTAAAAACTTATAATGCATTAAATGGAAATAATTAAGTATTTACTAGATAAAAACCATGCTTGGGCTTGACACGTAGCCTTGTAGTGAGAAATGAAATTACCCATCATAATATAATCTAAAAACTGTAGGGGTGGGAGTGGAACTCGAGACCTTGGAGATCAAACCCAACACTCAAACCAATGAGAAGATAAATGATGGGTGGTGTTTCAGCTAACCCTCTATAAAATGATTTAAGAAAATTAAGTCAACAGACCCTTTTTTGTGTGAGCTCAGAACACTTATTGGTTGTGCTACCCTCTACTATATATGTTTAGTCAACTAGTTTGACCAGCAAGGAAAACCATCCTGCAGCACTCAATTGGGGAAGTGCATTCCCGATTCCTCCACAAAGTCCATAGTTTAACTTTACTTGACTGTAAATACAATCTTAAGGGCCTGTTTGGATAGGCAAAAAATAGAGTAAAGTAAAGTTAAATGGGCCCTAACAGCTTAAAATTTTAACTCTACTCTGTTTGGATGAGTCTGACCCAATAGATGAAGTAATATTGTGAGCTACATGTACTCCACTTCACTTCAACTCTAAATACTTCCATTTTTTTGAGTAAAAGTGGATTTTACTCCAAACTTTAACTTCAAAATAAGCATCCAAATAGAGTGAAGTGAAGTATTCTACTTTAACTTCAACCTACTTCTCTTTACTCCACTCCACATGTGAAATCCACTTCATTTTATTCCACTCCTCATTTATCCAAACAGGCCCTAAGGGTGGTTGTCTATAGTTGCTTTTTTTTCGATTCTTATTTCAATCCATCCAAACTCACTTTCTTTTTTCTATCTTTTGCCGGATGTGCTGATTAATACTAACATCTAGCTGCTTATGTAGTTGCTTCCCTTGCTCTTGCCTCCCGTGGGTCATCTTCAAATGGTAGATGCTGCTAATGCAAGAACATGAAAACATGACAAACGGATACGAAGACTTCAAGACTAATTAATGCTTTAATGCAGTCAAAGGTTATCAATGAATATTGACTAGTTCTACATACACACACAAGTCCTAATTAGAGGGAGACCCAAAATAAGGCTGCCTGCACTGCCTTTACAGCTGCGTCATTCAGATCTTCTGCTGTGATTAATGTCATCCCACTCTCCTGCACATTCATTCATACTCAAGATCTTATTTCACAACAGCAAAGAAAGAGTGCTGTTATTTCACTGAAACAATAAAGGAATAGTTCTACAATGCCAGTCTAGGGACCAGTTCAACTTGTACCTTGAGAATTCTCATCCCCTGGTCAACATTTCTGCCTTCCAGCCGAACCACCACCGGAACTTTCAGTTGGACCTTAGAAAGAGACCAAATCAGGTTTTACTCTGTTAAAACTAGGGAAAAGAGCCTAGTCTTCATTCAACACAACAGATTACAAAGACATCATATTTTGTTGATTATTTGTTGCATTTTATTTATTTTTTCTTGTGTTTTTGCTATGTTGGAATATTGTTTTTGATGGCCCATGAATCAATCTTTGGGCATGTGTGCAAAACTAAGGTGCCGACACCACTCAACCATGAGCGTGTTGGTTGTTGCTATAGGTCTAGGACGACCAATCCTCTTTGTAAAGGCAAGCTTAAAAATAGAATTAAGGTAAATATCAGAGTTCGGATATGCTTCAAACATGGTCTAAATAGTAGGGGTGTCCATGGGTGGGGTTGGGGCGGGCCGAGTAATATCCAGGCCTAGCCTGACTTATAAATGCGAGGCCCAAGCCCGACTAAGGCCATAACAGGCTGGCCCCAGCCTGGCCCAAGTTAGGTATCTTTAGTGTTATAATGTGCTGCTCAACTGGTGTGGTTATGTGTGCATTTGTAAAATGTCATGAATTCGAGTCTTGTCTTTATTTCTCCCCGCCATTATTTTTACAATCCGGCCTGGCCGGGCTTTGGGCTCTACACTACTGAATCCAAGCCTGGCCCATCAATTAAATGGACCCAAATAAATAACCGAAGCCCAGTCCAAGCACTAAAACCTAAGTACCAAGCCAAGCCAAAGAGGGCCAGTCGGGTCCATGAACCAACCCTCAGCATCATCCAAGGGCAAGTATAGTGGTGTGGTATTCTTCCAACAAAAAGTCCAAAAGAAAATTTCCAAGAAATTTCAGAATAGTATAAATTATTTGTTCGATTAATAAATTTTGAATTTCCCCCCTTTTTTGTTCATTCTGACACAGTATATGGGAATGCATCAGACCTCATATGGTCGAATGTCATGTAGTCCACTCACACCTATTTGATCCTGAACTGTCAAAAACCTGATGAGGACAGCTATTCTTTGTCGGGTTAAAACTCACTCAAGTAAAAGTTAGAAGTAATTAATGTGTCATTACTTTTATTTATGAACTAAGGAATAAAACTCATATCATATGAAAACGACATACAAAGCCATTTTAAGCATGGACAAAAAGAGAAACAAATGAAGCAAGAACATAATTAAACAAGGAATTAAATAGACAAACAGATTTTTCAAGGCCAGCAATAGAGTTATTACCTCAAGAAATAGCAAAAGTTCGATCAAAACATAGATTTGGGTACTTCAACCTTTTAAGATACTATAATCAAAATGTAAAGGTCTGACACAAGTGGAACAATCAAATATAATTTTTATGTGCAAATCTGACCTCAAATAACCCAAAGAAGCATACCCATAATCTCTCCCAAAAAACTAAAGGAAACCAAGTGAATGAGAGGAGGAAATTTCTAGTTTTACACTGGCTGTATCAGTGTATCAGTATGTATCGATGTGTACAGTAGGCATCATCATCCCTATTAGATGAAACCTTTGCAATTTACAGCCTCAATTAACCACGGTTCCAAACTCCAAACCAAGGGTTTTCCTAAAACTGAATTTTGATAGAAGAGAAGATTAAGCAAACCACGTATATTGAGGAAGTGTTATTGATAACAGGAGAGAAACTTAATTGATTTATTCCACCCCTATGGGTGAGAAGAAATGAAAGCTACGCTTTAAGGTTTTCATATTACTTTGCTTCACAATCCTACACCTGAATGCAACTCAAACTCCACTCCGCGCTTCTTGCTAAATTTGGGTATGAAGCTCTGCTGGTTACATTGCTGAGATTTTTGTTTGGGTAAAAGACATTGATGAGATTTGTGTTTGGGTAAAAGGTATGAAGCTCAAACACCACACCGCCCTTTTTCTCTCTCAACGGAGCATAGCAATCGATTTCGAGTCCGGCGTTCTCGCGCAACGCAGAGGAGAAAGGGGACATTTTGATTTGTCCACCCGTGTCTCCTCACTTTGTCATGTGTCACGCTTCCATAACTATTGGGCGTGTTTCCGGATCCGGGTCAAGTCAGTTCCAACCCACTTGCACTACCCTCATCAACCAGCGACATCATCCGTGACGCCAAAAGTTTAGATTTGAGTAAATCAACCGTTGAATTTTCTTTTCGCACTATCACAGCCATACCCGGTCAGATTTCAGATCCGTCTTCACCTGTGTGATCGTAGATAGCAGATCTACGAATCAGGTTAGTCTATAATGAGATTTCATATCAGTAAATTCTACAATGCACTTCAAGGAGTCGGATATGCGTATCAATATGGATTATGGTATGCTGTGGATAAAAATTATTTCCAGCAATTTCTTGATTTGAAACAAGAAGAATTGTCCATTCTTGAATATTCTAACGAATTTTCAAAACTCCAAGAAGCATGTGGAATGGAGGATGATGATGAATATGATTTCATTAGTTTTTGTATGAAACTTGAGACTAGACATAGTGGTGAGAATGTGTGACTGTAGCAGGATTTCCGCCTATTACAGCCCTGCCGCCAGATCGCCCTCCCCGCCGGCGGCTGGGGTGGGGGGGAAGGGAGAGAAAATATAGGAGGGGGGAGGGAGGTCGACAAGGGATCCCTCCCCGCCGGAGACGGGGGGGGGGGGGGGGGGTGTTAATTTAGGAAAAGAAAATTTTCTTTTTTTTAGTGCGGTGTAGAGAGACAAAAAGCCGATGCCAATAAAAGCACTCTTCTCATTATTGTATCCTCTTTCCTCTCATGATGCTCATGCATGAGAAACACAAGGGGCTCATATTTTTACCTTTGATGCAAGCTGTGAGAGGCTTATCATTTTGATATATTTCTTATACATTTTCAAATAATTGGGTATGGTTGATGGTTCCAAGTTCCAACTCATTCCAGACCAGATTATCAACCTGCAAGGCCCAACAAGACCAACCAAGCTAGACCCATATTGGAGTCTGTTTAGGCCCATGTTTGTATATAAATGGGCCGGGCCTGTCTTATTTTTACTAATGGCTGGTCTAGCCCGGTCCATTTCACACAAAGGGCCTCATAATTGGCAAATGATCTGGGCCTGGGCCATAATTAAAGGAACATGGGTCGGATAGGGGCGTAAAAACTACGTGCAATCAATAAATGGGCCAGGCTTGAACAAACTTTGATCCGGCCCATGAAAACCCCCGTTTAATTCCTTCCCTTCCCACACTATCATATTCCACCCTCTACATACTTCGAATCTACACCGTCGATCTTTCTACTTATATAACTCCTGCACTCTTCTTCTTCCTCTCTCTCTCCCTCCAATTTTCCCGCCACTTTCCACTTCTGTCTCTCTCTCTCTCTGTGGGTGAAAATCAGAGAAGATGTTGTGGGTAGACAAATACCGTCCAAAAACCCTAGACAAGATGATAGTTCATCAAGAAATCGCCATGAACCTCAAGAAACTTGTATCATTCCATCTAAAAGATTCATTCTTTTTCTAGGGTTTTGATTCCCCCATGCATTCTCTTCTGTTCTTGATGCATTTCTCGCCGTCATTTTAGGGCTTTGTTGTTGTTGTCGTTGCTGATGATGATTTGATGTGTTAGGTGTCTGAGCATGACTGCCCTCATCTACTCTTCTATGGGCCACCGGGGGCTGGCAAGAAAACCCTAATCATGGCCCTTCTCAAACAGATGTTTGGTCCTGGTGCAGAAAAGGTTGTGTTTTTTTTCCCCTAATCATGGCCCTTCTCAAACAGATGTTTTGATTTTTCTGGATTTCATATCTTATGAGGCTTTTGGTGGTTGCAGGTGAAGATCGAGAATAAGATATGGAAAGTTGACGTAAGTTTTTGCTCCCATGTTTCAAGCTTTTACTGGCTGATCTTTCAAATTGGGTGATTGGGTATTTTGGGGACTGTTTGGGTGCACTATATCACTAGTATTATTTATTGCTACTTCTATGGGATGGTATTTTTTCAGCGCCCAAATCATCAAGGGTTTGCTTCTGCCCTCTTTTTTCTTTTTCTTTGTTTATTTTTTGGTCATCTGAGCTATGAGATTGCTCAAGCCTTCACCTCACTGGAGTTGCTAGTCTCAATAGGGTTTGTGAAGATCACCTTCTTCAACTCTACTTTTTTGTCAATCGGTCACTTTTTAAACTAATATCGACTACGGTTTAGATTTACCAAAAGAAGTTTCAAGTATTGATTTCTGCCTTCAGCGCAGTGTGATATACAGGTATACATACGCTTGTATTTCATTCTTTATAAAGCTACTATCACAACAGCTGTTTAAGGACATGTTGCTTTATAGAAGTTTAGCAAGGGCACATTGAATGAATTGATCATTTGGACTGGTGGTAGATGTTAACATTTGGTGCTAGCCTACATGATAAAGTATCTGAAATCTGAATTCGTCTGTGAACAAAGTTATCTTTTTAGTACTACACAACTTGGATTGTTGACTCGGCTGCACCACATGACTATGTTGATGTGACAAGACAAGTCTGAACTTGACTCAACACAAGTATATACCTGAGGAGTTTCATGTAACATGGCCCAACAAGCTCTGACTCAAGCATCTCAACCACGTTTCTGAGTCAACTCACTGCGTTCACGACCGATTGCTTCCCGATAATTTTGTACTATGTTTTAACCCATTATCGAAAACAAGCATGCTTATCTTGGGAAACTCACGCAATTCAGAGAGAAGTTCAAGGACAGTCTAAATTTTCTTGAGCTCTACACAGCTGTAGAAGAGGCGATGCTTCAACTTTGTTCATATGCATATGAGACTAATTGCGAAAGCTGGGGTTCTCATGTTGTAGAACAAAGATGATTAAGAATGTGGGTATTATGTTTTCCACTGATCTAACAATAGCTTTTACCCTATCTTGACCTACACATGCCTATACCAAAGAGAACAGATATATTTCTCCCCTTACTGAATAAAGCTAACAATTGCAATAACGTGTGTATAGACAGTGTATATATGTGTGTGCATGTAAGGAATGATGACTTCATTGACACTTGTTCAACATGCTCTATGGCCCACCTCAGGCCACCACTAATCGGGGGAATGGTGTGATGGGAAGGTCTATGCATAAATAATACACCAAAAATCAACATGGTCAGGTTCATTCCAATGGTGTGGATTTTATGCCCTTAAACTCAATGGTAGAAAAGATTAAAGAAGAGGGTGTCGCATTAGAATGGTAAGTATAAGTCAGATATCTATAAAGTTTGATTGGATGGAAATTCTTATTTTCTTTTTGGTCGAGGTATTCCCTATTATGAGTTTACTCAGATCAGAACTTCACTAGTGGATTCTCTTTCTCCTGGTGGGGGAAGGGGACTGAGAAATTTGAAAGTTTTCTTGGTTATAGGGGCCATGGTGGGCCCGACAACAGTGTAGCTTAAGCTAAATCTCTCATGAGATCGTTTTTGCATTCATACGTATCGTATGCATATATAGGGGCCATGCAGTATGTATGTAAATATGCATATATACACATCATCATCACCATCAACAACACCAGCAACAAACAACAACAGCATAGCACTATGCTCCACCCTTTCCTCCATAACCTTTTTGCATTTATTTTCTATGTTATGGTTTTTTGTCTGAGGCCTGTAAATCAGGCCTCTATTACCTGATTACTCGAAATATTTGACTCAGAGAATTTATTTTAGCAACAAAGAATATTTTTATTTGAGATAATAGTAGATAACATGAGTTGTACATTCAGATGTTTACTGCATACCTTCCTTTAACATAAGTTTACCTAACAATCTTAAGAAAGCAGTAATTTCAGTGTGTCAGCTCCCAGTTTGGCTAAAGCATCAGCCTCTGTATTTGCCTTTCTACACTCATGTGAAAATACCACTATCTTGGATGAAGCTAAGTCCCATCTCTCTCAAATGGAAACTAATTTCATCTTTGGTGTAATTGAATAGGTGACTGGAAGTTGTACCTAATTGTGTATGGTTACATCTAATTTTTTAAATTATTCTTTATTTTTATACCCTAGTTACTCTAATATTAATAATGCCTTCTTTCCCTTCAAATCAAATGGATTGAGCCAGCTACGTTATGTTCTATTTAACAGCTGCTCAACTTCTCAATAAGAAAACATATTATGGCATTTTAAATACTCAGCAATCTAAGTTACTAATGTGGCTACATGAGATTCTGGTTATTGCATCTGATATTTTCTATTGTCAATGTAGTCAAGGTGCAGGGATCAAGCTAGGTGCAAAGCACTAGCATGGGCCTAATTTTTCTAGGTGCACCTTCAATGTAAATCATGAAAATAAGTTGCGTATATCTATTATTTTAGCTTGGGACAAGGATTCGTGTAGCCGACCCCAACATAGTTGGGCCAAGGCTTTGGTGATGATGATAATATCTATTTTTTAGCTTCTATTATCATACTTAAGCTTTATTGGCTTACATTATCGGACTATTCTCCATGCCAAAGCTTAGGATAGGGATCCATTGGGATCCAAACATCTTGGTCTCACACCAAAGACAAACCACTGAGAGAAAATCACAATCAAAGAAAAGTTTATTAATTAATCAACTCATCCCTAAGGAGGGATTACAATCCTTTATTTATAGTCATACCCTAATTCTAATTTGGGAACAATTCTAGTTAAAATAAAAGTCTTAAGCAAATAAGATTCCCTACCATAAAACTTTTTAAATATTCTCATGTTTATCCAATAAAATATAGCTACTAGTAGGAAATAGGAAGAAGATGGATGGTGCATGATCTGGATGTCTCCTCTTGCGTCCTGAATGGGCTTAAGCCACCTGCTGAAGCTTTTGGGCCTGTGGGTTGGGCCCAATGGGTTGGCAGACCTCGGGTCTGGCCTGCATCATAAAGCCAGTTGGTTCAATTTGTATTCTACACAATTCATTTGTAAGCTTATTCTAAATTGAAACAGAGAGTATAACAAATGGGAATAGGAAAGGAACTTTGTACCAACTACCACACTGATAATTCATAAATTAAAGCATTTATCAAACAAACTATCCTTCATGGACATATTCTTCCTCATCAGTTCCTTCATCATGCACCAGATCAAAATTGCTTTGTTTTGCCTATAAAATTATTATTGGCTATCATCCCAATCTATATATATATATATATATATAAATATAAATATTATTGGTTACTCAAAAGGGGGAAATTGAAGGAAAGAAAGGTAAGGAGAGATGATGAAAAAAAAAAGATTGTTACAGTCGACTGTAGTAGTTGACTCAAGATAAGAAGTGGAAGAAGAAAAGAGAACACGAAGGAGGAAAAAAGGTACAAAATAATTGGTTGATTGTCAAAATTTACCAGCTCTTGCAGTAGATTGTTACACTTTGTGAAGGTCAACTGCAAAGAACATGTGCAGCTGTAACAGCACATCATCTGTCTCCCATGGACCCTTTTTTTCTCTTTTCAACCCAAGGGATACATGTCGAGCTGTAAGAGTCACCTCCCTTCTTTCTCTCTCCCCTTTTCTCCTCTTTCTTCTTCACAGGGACTTCCTTTTTTCCTCTCTTTTTCCTTCACAAAAATCCTATATGAGGTAAATATAAATACCCATTTAAAACAAAAAAGGGGTCCAATAAGATTAGCCAGTCCCTAAGGTGTGTGTGGTGCACCTTGGTGGAGCCAAGGCGCACCAGGTGCACACCTGATTATGGGACCTTGACTGATTTCCAGGTTAGGGGCAAAGGGCCCAGGCACGGATGTGCCTTTGACTACACTGCCTATTATTATCGTGACTGTAAAAAGTGATGATATCTTCTTTTCAAATTTGTATACTGTGTGCAGGCTGGAACTAGAACACTTGATTTGGAGTTGACCACGTTGTCTAGCACCCACCATGTGGAATTGAACCCCAGTGATGCAGGCTTTCAAGATAGGTATATTGTTCAAGAGATCATTAAAGAAATGGCAAAGAGCAGACCAATTGACACAAAAGGGAAGAAAGGGTTTAAAGGTAATTCCTTCACAAATAATAGTAGTGATTTTTTCCCCGTGTTATCTCTGGTTTGATAGACAGGAATTGCCACCATTGATTTTCTTCGTTTTTTGTATTGTGTTTATCACTTGTTAGAAGGGCCATCATCTCTCGAAAAAGTCATTTGTTACTAATTGTCCATTTGGATCTCTCTGTCGTGATGAAGCTGGATGAGAACAATTCCTTTCTGGCCA
Source organism: Persea americana (assembly GCA_029852735.1). NCBI lineage: Eukaryota > Viridiplantae > Streptophyta > Magnoliopsida > Laurales > Lauraceae > Persea > Persea americana. Next base: position 72,697,619 of record CM056809.1, read on the forward strand.
AAATGATAGCTATCATTATTTCAGGTTTAAGGACCTGATAAGTTAATGATGTTGCTTTGCAGAAGAAAATGCAGATGGAAAATATCTATCAGAATTTTCCTTGTTTCTGGAATCTGTTGCCACCAGGAGCACAGCAAATCTCTTTTGCCAAATGCCAATTACTTCTGATTAGGAATACCTCCACAAGCCAAATTGTCAAATGCCAATAGCTAGTTCTGCTTTGATTTTATTTTACTTTATTTATGTATCAAGGGAAAAATTCTCATTTGAAAATAGTGTATTTCATGTTTTGAAACTGAGGATTAATATAGAGAAGTACCTTACTCTTTCAAGATGGCTTTATTATAATTTAGTTTAAATGGGATATATCAGTTATATTGTGTGAAGTACAGTGAAGTTGCAAATGCATGCTGCAATTGAGTAAAACAATATATGTTTGTGGTCTCAGTCTTGCAGACTACAATGTAAAGCACTCAGCTACAAAGCAGTCAGGAACTGCTGATCATTCTTCTACCGTTCCCCAGTTTCTTTGGTTTCTCTGATATGTGATAAAAGTATAGATCGCTACCATTGATTGATAAGAGAGTAGTGGCAGATATATCAGATTTGAGGTTTCATCCTGGGCCTTTGTCTTGAATCCTTTTTTGGGGAGTATAGATCATGACATTGAGAGATGCTGTTTAGAGGTTACTAATTCTGTCGGAGCTTTAAAGGGTTCTCCGCTAAGATGGCCTCCTCTCCCTGTTGGAGCCTTTTAACTCAACTTTGATGTCAACGCCTTAGAAACCAAGATGTAGCAGCGTAGGCTGGCTGATTCAGGAAGTGATTTCTCCATAATCTTAGACTTCTAAGGCCCAGTGGCAGCCAAATGGTTAGTGTGGTGAAGTTGATGGCTATCTAGAAGGAGCTTGTTAGGACAAAGGCATTTGGATCCACAAAATTATTGTGGAAATTGAGACTGTTTGTGGAATTCAGTGGGTGTCAAGGAGCATCGAAACTCCCTGACAGCTAGCAGTAGAGGAGGTGATGGATCTTGGTTGTGAGTTGCAGGTTTCTTTTGTGCATGGGCATCCATCGGCCAATGAGGAATTGGATGCACTAGCAAACCAAGGTGCAAGATGGATCAAAATGGGTATTGGCAATGTAGTTCCCCTCTCCTTGACTAACCTCCATCCACGGTCTAGGGATTGTGTTGTATGTTTTGGGCCTATTGTTTTCAGTTTGGGAGTTCTTTGGTTTTGTGAATTCCAAACCAGCCCCCCTTCCCGGGGCTTCAATATGGACCTCCCATACTTTACATTTGATGTTGATGATGACTTTCAATAAGAACTTGAAGTATATATTTCTCTTGCTTTGTAAAATTATATTTTTGAGTTTTAAGTAAACATGTGAAAATGTTTGATTTACTTTTTCTGAATGTTTATTAAAGGTTGTTCTCTATTTTATCTATACTTTATTTTGCATTCATTTATGCTTCACTTGTCACTTTTGCTTGGATGCATTTAATTGGTGGATGTTTGTATGTAATTCCAGTGCTAGTTCTCAATGAGGTTGACAAGCTTTCCAGAGAAGCTCAACATTCTCTGAGAAGAACGATGGAGAAATATAGTGCATCCTGCCGGTTGATCTTATGCTGCAACAGCTCCTCAAAGGTAACTGAAGCGGTCCGATCTCGCTGTTTGAATGTGCGAGTTAATGCACCGACAGAAGAACAGGTATTCTGGAGTTCAATCTCATGTTTATAGATATTTCTCAGATTTTCTAGGTTCATGATTCTCCAATATACTGTACATTGGAACACTCTAGGTATAGATTTATACTGTTCTCTTTACAGATAGTACTTTTTAAGTGATTTATTTATTTTTCTATCTGTGATTCTCTATTCTCATTTTTTCATTAGATTGATATTTACTTAAATTTGGACAATTCCTAGTACTTGGTTACTTTTTTAGTGTTTTTTAATTAAACGCAATGTCTTCTTGCAAATGTATTATTTGCCACTGCATATTCCAATTCATGTTTGCATTTCTTTTTCTTTTATTATTTTTTTTTTTATCAGTCATCCATGTACACCTCTTGGGTATCAGTAAACCCCATCAAAGATGGCCTATCCAAGCTACCAGCAAGTTAAAATAATCTGTGGGTATTTTAAGTGGAGGCCCTTCCTCCTTGACTAAATTATGATATTGCGTTATTACGGAGACGATTTTTAGTTCTTTGTTAGGTTCTTCCATTTGTATCAGTTGAATTATATTAATTACCTAAACAAAAACGAATCTATCTACGTAACTTCAGCTCATTGAACTTCTGAATGCCACATATTGTCCTACCTGCTAGCACCTGAGAGATATTTAAAAATTCTTTATAGGTTCTGATATTTCTTTCATGCCAGATTATTAGAGTGCTGGAATTCATTGGCAAGAAGGAAGGGCTGTCGCTTCCAACTGGATTGGGATCTCGTATAGCTGCTCAATCAAACAGGAGTTTAAGAAGGGCAATATTATCTTTTGAGACATGCCGGGTGCAGCAGTTAAGCTTCGTACCAAATGAATGCCTACAATGTTGTGTGTGTCTATACATATATGGTGTGAATGATGGAGTGACTGATGTTTTCAATTCTACGGTTTCCTGCCATATATTTTCTGACAGGTGTATCCTTGTTCTGGCCATAGGTATCCGTTTACAGAGAATCAAGCGGTGCCTCCTATGGACTGGGAGCAATATGTTTCTGAAATAGCAACTGATATTGTGCAGGAGCAGAGTCCTAAAAGGTTTTGTGCTTGCATCTTTTTTAGCCTTTATACTTGTCTTTTGCAGGAGATTTCCATGTGGACTGTATATAGCTAACATAATTCGTAAAGATGCATTTTTGAGACATTGTCATATAATTTTTTTCCCTTCGTAATGTATCCCCTTCTTGACTGACAAAAAAAAAATGTATCCCCTTCTTGATTCTATATTGACATTTTTTTTTATCATAAATCCTATGCTGATTTGTTAGGCAATGGGCGACTGTCGACCAAATATATGAATGTAATTCTTCTGAATATTTTTATAGCATTTGTTCCTTATTTTAATTTAATGAAATTCTTCGTTCCTCTCAAAAAGGAAAAGAGACCTTAGCTAAGAAGATATCCCTATTAATGTGTCCTAAATTATTGATCATTTAATGGATGCAGACAGGTGTCATAATTTGGAAACATTGCACAGTCGCAAAAAGAAATCTTGTCATTTCATTTCCAAATAAGATAGCGTACCTAAATCTTTATATTAAGTCAAGTCAGAGAAAGCTTACCATTCAAAAAAATAAAAAATAAAAATCAAGAGAAAGCTTTGCTTTAGATATTTTGTCCGACTTCAGGTTATTTAGTCAGTCTCATAACTGACAAAATTAATGCACCAGGAAGACAGGCAAATAACATTTTGGCTCTACTCAATACTTGCAGCAATATATGTTTGGTATATGAGTCCTGGTTATGTGGATGGTTATCCCCCTTGTGGAAGCATGATTGAAATTTGTTTGTTTAAGCTAAAGCTAAGTGGCTGGATGGGTAGGACTTCCCCGAATTGGTTATTATTTGGCCTCACTTGCCCTGCATGTTGATTGCATTAAAAATCTTTACCCTTTCATGGAGTTGAGCAGTGCTGTCTTTTAATTTATGAGAGAAAAATAGGAAAATACTATTCAAGGTTTCTTTTTGAGAAGGAAGCTTCTTCTGTTATGAGAAGGAAATTTTATATCCATTTTAATTAATTCCAATGTCAGAAAAAGTTATTTCCATTGGAATGCAAACAAATGGGAATAAGGTAGTGAAGGGCAAACAGAAATGATTGAGATGGACAAAATGTCACCAAAAGTGAGTAAATGCCTAAAATAAATGGAAGTTCCCTAGATAATAAATTTGGAAAGTTTTTATTTAACAATAGAACATGTGAAAATTGTAATTTCATGCCAGGAGATACTTTCTATTCTCTTTTAATTTGTCAGTTTCGAATCTGTCTTCAGGCTTATGCACATACTGATTAATATGTGCAACTTTTACTTCTTGATGTTTTCACATTTTCTTTTTGGTAATACACATGTTTATGTTCATTAAAAGATGAATACGTAGATGAACATTGGCCCTTTTGTGGTTCATTTTCATTTACAAGGACTAAATCTATTTACCTAACTAATTCGGTTCTTCACAGATTATTTTTAGTTCGAGGGAAGTTATATGAGCTACTTGTTAATTGCATTCCGCCCGAAATTGTTTTGAAGGTAAAATGACTTTTTATGTTAAAAATTTCTAGATAATGATAAATGATTTTTCCTGAAAATGCATGTTCTTTTATTCCATGTTGCAGAAGCTGCTATCTGAGTTACTGAAAAAGTTGGATTCAGAGTTAAAACATGAGGTTTGCCATTGGGCTGCTTATTATGTGAGTAACCTGTATTTAGTTAAGCCCCTGAACTTTGCTATATCTCCTTTTCCATAAGTAACTTTATGACTTCAAGAAAAGGATCATGGTATCAGGACCACATTCTGCATGTTTGTCCTCCATAAAGCAAGGCCTTGGGGCAACACATCCAGGATGCACATGGTGCACATGCATTCTGATTTAGAGTCCAGACAAACCAAATATGGGCCCCATTGTGGACGCATTATGTCCTAAAAATACACTGATTAGACAAACCCAACCTAATCATCAAATCAGTGGCCATCAAATGGATGATCAAGAATACAGTCAAAGATCCAATGCTTCAACAATTAACAAGCACAAGTAAATTGTTTAAATTAGTAGTATATTGAAAAATTGCCTGTACACAATTTCTAAATAGTTCTACTTCTTTTCTGGGGTTTTCGGGGATTCAATTCAGTTTCATTGAGAGCTTACTGCAGCTGTCTAAATTACATGTCAATGTTACCGTCCTAACAAACTAAAGCTTATGTCAAATTGTCAATGCGTATTAACATCATTCCTATCATTTTTCAGGAACACAGGATGCGCATGGGGCAGAAAGCCATTTTTCACATTGAAGGTACTTAGATAATTTCAATGACTGATGTTCAAGAATTTAATGTCAGTTTTAACTCTTTTGGTTCCACCCTAAACCATCAAGTTGCAATGACTTAAAAATGGATGTGTCAAACGAGTAATAATTTTACCATTCACTGTGAACACTTTATCTTTGCCGTTCAGCTTTCTCCCTTCCATTCTGTAATGTCTAAGTAAAAACCTTATCACCAACCAAATAATAATAAAAAAAGCTTATTACCTATTATTTCTTTATTTTCATCAATATGGTGTGTTGGAAATTCTTATGTTGGCCAGCTGTTATAGACCTTCATGGGATCAAAATTGCATTCTCAAAATGCAAATCAGTCTGTAACTAAAACATAAACACCATGTGTGTTGCATCAAACACAGCCATTGTCGCAAATATCACTGATATGTTGAGCTATAAATTCACAAGAAAATATAGGACAAAAATGCACCTGATATAATTGTGAGATTTTTAAAATATCAGAACGTGAGAAGCTCATGATATTTTCACGATATTTTGCCTACATCTCTATATTCTCAGGAAATTTTATGCATTTTTAAATTTATGTTTCTATTTTTTTATTTTTATATTTTACTTATGTCAATAGTTTCCTAATTGTATCCCCATGAAAAACTCGAAATTTTGAAACTGTGATGCCAAGACAAGATGTCACTCAGAATGAGATTTGTGACAATGATAGCAATTTTAACAAGCATTACATAATGCATTATAAACTAATAATAAGAACACTATAAAAAGGAAAGGTATTTTATGGTTTTGTTGACACACAAATTACTTCTTAACACAAAATTCTTTCTTGATAATAACTTTTAGGTTTATCACTGTAGTATGCTATGTTGTAAATAGGAGATAATTTACATGTGGCCCCAATAAAGAGGAAAACAAGGAATGTTGCATGCAGAAGATAAAAACAGCCCCTGTATATAAAGTACTTGTGTTATAACTTATAAGTCAAGGAGCAATGTGAAGGGTGAGACGAATAATGACTTGGAATGAGGTAGTGACAGACAACCTTGGTACATTGTGTTGTTACATAGAACATGACTTAGATGATATTGGTGTTGACAATGTTGATGAGCGTTGTATTTGTACTCTCTGATGGGTGTTGTATTTTTAAGATTTATTTGCATATAAATATTTGGGAAAGGATCAAATGCGATCAACTGTACTTGATATTCATGCATGTGGCATAGATGTAAGATATTTTCATCCACCGGGTCCTACCATGTATGGCCTGTACAGTGAACTCAACCATTTGCATCAGTGAGATGATCGTATCTTCCAATTATCTGTGAGTTGTGCACATTCAATATTGAGTGTTGGTTTTCCGTGTCCGTTTTTTAGTATAAAAATCCTGGTCTGTGGTTATGATAATCTGATTGGTGTTCTATGGGGTACTCCCTTCACAGTAGGGCATGCATTTGAATTGAACGTTTCTCATACATTGGTGTTATTACTAGGTACTCGAGTCTTCCACATTATTAAATGAACTTCCTGCACAAATTTTCAGTGCAGACCTTCCTAATGGATTCTTTTATCAATAAATAGCTTGCTCCATTGCTGGGAATGCTTTAAAAACTAAATCTTACCAAAGTTATCACAACCTACTGCTGTTAAAATTTTGAACCAGCTTTGCTTGCTACCTCAGTTTCTTACTGTTTCTTCATTGACGCTTTGATTGCAGCATTTGTGGCCAAGTTCATGAGCATCTACAAGCAGTTCCTCATCGAAACATTTGGCTGAAGCCCTCAAAATGGAGTGCAATGCTTCCACTAGCAGATGGAAACCTGCTGCTACACAAAGAGGCACTACTTGTTTCTGTATTTATGACTGGTCTTGGAAGCACAGGTCAAATCTCACTTGTGCCTATTAAGGAGTGTTGTTTGGAGCTGACATGCACATTTTTGTGATGGTATTAGATGCAGCACTATTGTGAATTTTTTTTTTTTAACTTTGACTTATGTAGAGATTGATTAGGCATATGCTCTTCAAATTGGAGGTACATGGTTTGATCTATGTCCTGTTTCCCTACCTACCTAAAGACTGCTAGCGGCCGGTGTGGGCCCTTGCAGTCTGGTTGGCCTTCATGAGTGGACTTGGAATTCTCTTTAGATCGTTAAAATAAAAAGATCTCAGTCTGAAGTACTGAATCAATGTGGTTCAACCGTTCAAGGCCCACTTTTGCTACTGACCATGGAGAATTGCTTCAGAAAAATGATCTTTGCTTTTAACAAAGGGCTAATTTTATGTACTATGGGCAGAGTGGCATTGGCCAGTAAATGAAGCCTCAATTTCTTCCACATGACGTGGGATTTACTTCCGGAAACTATTCACCATGTAAGGTGCAAAAGCTTTTGGTATTTTCATATATTTGTCACTGACCTCTCCACTCGATTACTAGCCATTTACCTGTAAAAATCTTACCAAAGTGACAAACGTCCCCTTGACAGATTGGTATCTATGGAAGGCTTCTCTCTCTCAAATGGGACTCAAGTTAATCTCATTCATATAGACTGATAAAAATGATGATGGCACGGGTTTAAACGTTATACAAAACCTGAGTATTTTGGAGCTGTTTGTCAAATATATCTATATAATATTTGTCCTCGATGCTGTGAATGTGCATTAAGAGTTAGACAAGGCTACAAGGGTCTTCTATATATAAAGAAAACCTCAGAAAGTAATGAGGGAGATATAGGGATTTCCATCAGTGTTGGAGCTTAAGACTAGGGAGATTTGAGATAAGTGGGATGTGTAAAGAACCTCATGGGCAAGGGGTGATGACATTAAACCATATTCTAATCACCCTGAAGCTGCGATACGACTGCCAATATTTTTAGCAAATGAAATGAGTTAAGCTCATAGAATAAATCCCCCAAAAATAAATAAAAACTGTACGTAGTAATTATGTAAGTTGTAAAAAAAAATGAAGGTCGTCAGACTGATATAGTGTATAAAAATTAAAAAAATCTATGTCTGATCTCAATTGGTAAACCAGCTCCTGCTTGGCATTTGTAATCAATTTTATTTCCATGTAGACTAAGTTCATGTCACCAACACAATCTAATGCATATCCATTATCACTTTTTTCTTCAAACAATAAACCTCGTGATGGTACAAACTCGATTATTGTATACCCCCTATGTACTTGGAGGGTATTTATTTTGACAGTTCGGATTTCAGTAAATGGACCCCACTCAGATTGATGTATACCCGCTATGTACTTGGAGGGCATTTATTTTGACAGTTTGGATTTCAATAAATGGACGCACTGTAGAGTTCCACCCCAAGATTTCTCTAGGTTAAAGCCTCCAAGTATCCTGCCATTAGGATACTCCATTTTTCCATTTTGTGGATGCTTAGAAAATCATGTTCCAAAAAAAAGAGTAAAAACGTTTGAAACGCTAGAAGGAGGGCTTGAACCTCCGACCTTGTGGTTAACAGCCACACGCTCTAGCCAACTGAGCTATTCCAGCTTAGTTGGCATGTTTTCATATATTCATATATTTCTACTAGGTATCTAGTTATTTGAGCTTCAAGTGTCCCTTTTTTCGGTTTCTTTTTAGGTTGCATTTTGAATATGAGATAATAAAGGGGTGGTTTGCCTTTTAGACATGAGATATGAAAATGGGGTTTACGTATATAAGACCTACATGTGTAAGTTTTACGCACGTGCGTCACAATCAAGGGCGGAACTAGGGGGCGCTGGGGGTAAATTTAAGAAAAAAAATTTATTTTTCAAAGTGGCCTCTCCCAAGCACATTTTCTGGTTCTACCCCTAATCAAATACTAAGGGTGCTCATGAGATGGGTCCACCCTACCCCAATTTGGGGCCAGCCCTCTTTAGGCCAGGCTTGGTATGTAATCAAGGCCGTTTAATAATTGGGCAAGGCTTGGGTTAATTGATAGAGAACCCTAAGCCCGGCCTGGCCCATGTAAGGAGTGCATATAATTTAGTTTAATTGGTCCACAAAATTGCTAGAATGCCCACAAAATTGGTAAAAAGCCTGGTTTTGCCAAGCCTGATTTACTAAATGGGCAGGCTCGGGGCTTGACTTTTATGACCCATTTTGGGCTTGGACCGTGCCTACTGCCTAGGCTAGTGTTTTTAAAGTCAAACTGGGGTTGGATATGCCCCAACTTGGCCCATGAACACCCCTCCACAATATTATGTTTTTTTTTTTTAAGCAAGTTTTTACATGAGTAAACATTTAGAGCATGTTTGTTTGCATTAAAATATATAGGAATTTATGGTGAAATGAACTCTACCAAAGGATTATTAAAGAAGTGAGGTGAGAGATGAATGATGAAAAGTGGAGATGATGTAGATATGACCTTTAGTCCTTCACTTTCCTTTGTATTGAATTACTCAGGTGATGGCTATGTATTCAACTACTATCTTATTTTGGTTCTATTTCCCTTAAAAAAAAATTGATTATTTGTTGCTCATTTTTGGGATCCACCTTTGATCTTCATTTCTAATCACTTCTACTATGTATCCTATAGATTTAATTCCTATGCATTCTACTGCAAACAAACAAAGCCCTAAACTGTTTATATTAAATATATAAAGTCTTCATATATCTCAAGATCTACGAATGTTTAACATATGAAATTAAATATTTTGATGTTTAATGAGTCAACAACAAATTAACCGGCTTAAATTTAAAATTTGAGGCCCATTGTAGTCTCAAAAAATAAAAGGTTTAAAAGAATTTGAGACCATGACCTGTCTCAAGCGTCCTTTGTACTAACACTTCCTTAATCAAGGAGGATTAATCATTTCACACTTTTTTAGGTGATAGATTTTATCATATGAAAATGACACCATTTATACACTATTTTCACACCTAGTTTACATATATGATACATAAACGAGTGCTAACAATGTGTGTATGGCCAATCTATTGTTAGCTCAAGGCGAGGCACCTCCCTCTCCACAAAAATGACCAGGTTGGATCACCCATCGTAGCATTGATGGTTAGTGTAGAGTTGTGTGTAGGGATGTAAATGGTTCACCAGTCCTCTAATTTCCCGTAGGTTCCGACCCATTAAAAATCCGATTTGGGTCCTTGTTTAGCCATCAATAAGTAAGCGGAACTGGGTTCGGGTCCGGGTCTTATTTTGGACCCTTGAGCTAAATAGATCCGGGTCCAATTCCAAATCCCGACCCACGGACCCAAGACCTGGCATATTACCTCAATTTTCAAGAATCCCTCCTAAAAACTAGATTTTTTTTTTCCATATCATTCTTTACTTAGACCCTGACCCAGACTTGTCCTATATACAGAACTGGTTCCATCTTCTCATTAACCGTTTTCGGCTTCAAGTCCACCAAGGACCAGGACCGGAACCGACCCATTTACATCCCTAGTTGTGTGAGTGGGTGTGTCAGTCGTACCATAGCAAAATAAAAGAACATAAATGTGCATGAATTTACAATATATAAATGAGTGCAAGCAAACAACACCTAAAAGGATTAGTTAAGCTTGCTATTTGACATTAAGGTCCCAAACTATTTCACTACACTATGATCATCAATCGAATCTACTTGTTATTGGAGGATCGTGGTTGATCATTTTAGCTTTTCGATACAATTTGTATTGAATATAGACATGTTTATGCTTACACATAGTGGCCGGACCCAACCCTAACGTAACGTATTGTACCACTCTGTTTAAATAAACCCCTAGAATACAAGTAAAAAAGGTGGTAGTAAGCTATAAGTGTATAAGGAGCAAGGACTGAGTCTCAAAAAGGAAAAAAAAAAAACACTTAGGGCTTGTTTGTGTAACCATTTTCTGCAGAAAAGTTCAAGCTTTTCTGCGAAAATGTGACTTTTTGGATGTTTGGTGCACAAGTTTTCCATGGAGAATGAATTCTGTGGGGCCCATATTTTTCTCAAAAAAGTAGGAATTACGTTTCCGATAGGGGGGGGGGGGGGTGTCGGACTTTCAATTCCTCGGAAAAGTCCTACCCCATATAAAAGCCTTTGTTCCTTGCTGACTCGTCTAAACAAACTGAAAAAAGAACCAACGAAGCTCTGGTGAAAAATCCCTCTTGCGATTTGGGGATTGGGGTTTATTTTGAAATTGGGCCGATTGTTGGATTGGAGGATTTTGGGGATTTGAAAACTAAAAGGGGGGTTGTGATCATCTTGATTACAATGATCTGGGTACTTTCCACAAGGGTTTTTTCTGGATTTTCTATTTTTGAAAAGTGGATTTTTTGGGTGATGGATTGGTTTTTTAGGGAGATTTGAGGTCTTTTACAGGGAGTAGAGATGCTATCTGCAAGATGGAAGTTGATGGGATCTTGATGAAAGGTTGGTTCTTGATGGTATCTGCAAGGAATAGAGATTGGAGGAATGGATTGTGATTTGGTGTTGAAGGAGAGATGAAGAGAAGAGGACGAGCTTGAAGAAGGGTTAGTTCTAGAAAGAAATGTATCATAAGCCTCTGATACAGTGGCGGAACCAAAGCGGCCCCACCCCCCCCAAGTCTTTGGAATTCTTAAAAGTTAAAATCAATCCATCCCCACCCACCCCCACTTTAGAACTTCTCCTTTTCCTCCAGACTCCAGCTCTAAGCCCTTAACCCTTTTTCCAGTTTTCCTTCTTCATTTTATTCTTCTTCTCCTCTCCTTTGATCTCTCATCTTCAGCTGTTGAAACTGAATGTAAAAGGCGCATGAATCGGTGAATGCATGACCTGTTTGAGAAAATGTCTCGGCCCCAAATCGGATTGCATTTCTGCTGTTTGTGATTTCAGGTTCAATTTCTCGTTTCTGTGGTGCGATTTGGTGATCTAACGGTAAAAAGATCATTTTTTTGTCGTTGTTAATAAGTAGATTAGATGCTTTGATGAAACTGTTAACTAATTTTCTACTATTTGAAGTCGAATATCTTTGATTTGAGGTTGCTTTTGCGGTCAGTTTAGTATTATGGTGGGAGTTGTTTGCGGTTTTCTAATTTTTAGCTTTTCTGATGTCTTTTGTCATGAATGAACATAAATGCAGGGGAAGATTTTAGCTGTGATTCCTGTTTGTTCACTGTTTTTCTTTTTCAGCTTTGTGGGTTCTTCAGTGGACAAACGTGGTAGTGTTTTTCTGATGAAGAATGAGATTTTTTGGCTCATTTTTAGTTGAATACTTCGCATCAATATGTAGGCATTTGTGATACTTGAGTACTTCATATTAGGCAATCTATCTATCTGATGCAGGCAAGATAAGATTGCTTTTTTTCATGAGATTTGGATTTTTTTTTTTTTTTGCTGAGATTTGAGTATATATTTTTTTTATCTATTCCTGAAGATTGTGAATCTTTTTTCGACTCAATCTAGGGCTAATTAACGCGATTCTTCATAAAAAGTGCTGGCTTATCTTAGTTTTGGATGTGTCACAACACAAATGTGATACGGAAAATGCATTTGATAGTTTATGACTTTGTCTTTGTAAATTGATTGGAGATAGAATTCAATTAGTACTAGTGCTGTAGTTGCCATGATATGATATTAAACTAATACTAGTTAGTACCAACAAGCAACAGTGATCATTTTAGTTAAGAAAGTGAATGTCTTCAAGGTGAATTTGGGGTTGGGCTTGTCATATATATTGAGAAATATCAATATAAGATGTAACAAGTATAAATGGTTGGTCTTTCATTCTTTCACCATAACAAATATGATTTTGGACATATAATAAATATGATTTTTATTTGATTTGTAGATGGGAAAGTCATCTACAATTGATGGATTTTTTAAAAGAAAACATCCTCAAAACTTGGAAGCCGATGCATCATTGCCGACCTCTAAGGTTGAGATTCCAATTTCTCAAGATCGTCCTACAAAATCATAAAGAACTGAAATCAATGAAGTTGATATTAGTTTATTAGAGCGTGATCCAGGATTGCGTCCACATATATGGGATTATGATATTAATCTGCATGATAAAATTCGACGGAAGTACATTAAGGTTGGTCCATACCAACCTATGCTTTCAAAGTATCCGAAATCTGGATCAACAACTCATCTTCGTAACTTTCAACATTCGTCGTTCAAGCTATTTCCTTCATTGTTGGAATATTCCCCCGAGAAAGATGTTATTTTTTGTCTACCAAGCTATCTTTTTAATAAGCAAACTGGACTTGCTTCGCAAAATGCATTCACTCTTACTGGATTTAAGAATTGGAAGAAAGTTAAAGATGGAAAAAATTGTGCTTTATGGAGTCATGTGGGGAAGGATCTTAACTCTCCTCATAAAGTTGCTGAGAGATCATATGAAGACTTAATGAATCAATCTCAACACATACAGAAAGTGCTTGACAAATTCACTTCGGAAGAAATTGCAAACAATTGACAACGGCTTACAGCTTCAATTGATACAGTCCGATGGCTTACATTTCAAAGTTGTGCTTTTAGAGGCCACAATGAAAGTCATAGTTCAATCAATTGTGGAAACTATATTGAAATGTTGAATTTGTTGAGTTCTTATAATGAGAAAGTTGCAGAAGTTGTGTTAGATAAAGCTCCAAAAAGTGCTTCTTACACATCACCAAAGATCCAAAAAGAAATTCTACATATTTTTTCAACCAAAGTGAAGAAGATAATTCGTGAAGAAATTGTTGATGCAAAATTTTGTATACTTGTTGATGAAGCTCGTGATGAGTCAAAGAAGGAGCAAATGGCTATAGTTTTGAGATTCGTCGACAAAGATGGATTTGTGTGAGAGCATTTTTTTGGGCTTGTTCATGCCTCTAACACTGCATCATGACCTTAAAAAATGAGATATATGTTGTATTGTCTTATCATAATCTCAATGTTCAGAATATTCGAGAGCAAGGATACGATGGTGTAAGCAATATGCGGGGTGAGTGGAATGGATTACAACCTTTGATTTTGAATAATTGTCCATATGCTTACTATGTCCATTGTTTAGCACCTCGCTTGCAATTGGCATTAGTTGCAGCATCAAAACAAGTTAATCCAATTTATCATTTTTTTACTAAATTGACTTCTATTGTCAATATTGTTGGCGCTTCATGCAAGCGTAATGATGAGTTAAAAGTTACTCAAGCTGCTGAAATTGCACATTTGATTGCCATTGATGAGCTCAAGAGTGGGAGATGACTTAATCAGATTGGTTCTTTACAACGGGCAGGAGATACTCATTGGAGTTCTTACTTGAAATTAGTTTCTAGCTTGCTAAAGATGTGTAGTCCAACATGTGCAGTTCTAATTAACATTATTAAGGACGAAACTACTTTTTCTCAACAAGGAGATACAGACTCAGCTTACGAGGCAATGACTTCATTTGAATTTGTCTTCATCTTGCATCTTATGAAAGAAATCATGGAGATCACTGAATTACTTTGTCAAGCTTTGCAATGTCAATCTCAAGACATTTTAAATGCCATGCATCTTATTTCATCTACCAAAGCACTTATCCCAAAATTGAGAGATGTTGGGTGGGATGCTTTACTTACCAATGTGAAATCATTTTGTGAGGCATGCAATATAGGTGTCCCAGATATGAATGCTCGTTATGTTGCGAGACAAGGTCGAGCCCGCCATCAACAAGATGAGTTTACAATTGAGCATCATTGTCGAATAGAAATTTTTTATGCTGCGATTGATTCTCAATTACAAGAATTAAATGATCGGTTTAGTGAGCAGGCAGTAGAATTGCTTATTCCTAGCTCAGCTTTGGATCCTCGAAATGCATATGAATTTTTCAGAGGCGATGATATTTGCAGATTGGTAGACAATTTTCATCCTCAAGACTTTACAGAAAATGAGAAAATGCAATTGAGAATGCAACTTTCCATTATGAGTATAATGTAGTTCGACATTCAGACTTTCAAAAATTGCCAATTGTCTCTGATCTGTGTCAATGGTTGGTAAAGACTAGAAGATCAACAGTCTACCAACTTATTTTTAGAGTGATTGAACTTGTGCTTACTCTTCCAGTTTCTACTGCAACTACTGAACGATCATTTTCAGCCATGAATATTGTCAAAACTAGGCTTCGCAACAAAATGGAGGATGATTTTCTCTTTGACTCTTTGATTGTGTACATTGAAAACGAAATTGCTGAGAAGCTTAGCACATAATCAATCATAGATGATTTTCGAGATTTGAAAGAACGTCGAGTTCCATTTTGATAGATTATTGAGTTGAAATGTACTAAAAAAAATAATTATTTTACGACTTTTCTTTGCTTATGTTTTGTTAAGGCTGAATATATACTGGTTTTAATTTTCATATAAAATTTAGTCTTGAATCGTAATTTTTTTTTTCATGCTTGAACTTGCAACTATGTTGAAAGAAAACTTAAAATTATGATAGTTATAATAATTGGTGAAATAAAAATTTATTCAAATTTTGGCCCCCCCGAGATAATATCCTAGTTCCGCCTCTGCTCTGATAATCAGACTTTCTGCAAAGTGATGGATGAGCTTGTCTATACAGAGTGATGGAAATCTATGATTTATGAAATAGAGAATTGGAATGAATTCAATCCAAGTGGAAATGAGATGGGTTTGAGTTGAATGTCTTGTAAGTGTAGATTCGTTTCTACAAAAAATACCCAGTTGACCTTTTCACTAAAGAAAGAAGATATGCACCAAACACTTCTAAACAAACGTGCCCTTAGATAGTAAGCTATGTGTGTAAGGAGCAAGGACGGAGGTTGAAAAAATACGGAGGTTGAAAAAATTCAAGAAAAATAAACGCTAGAAGGAGGGCTTGAACCTCCGACCTTGTGGTTAACAGCCACACGCTCTAGCCAACTGAGCTATTCCAGCTGAGTTGTTGTGATTTTACAAACTTATTTATTTTTAATTTACCTTATCTAGTTTTTTTAGCTTCATGTAACCCTTTTTGCCCGGTTGTTTTTAGGTTGCATTTTGAATGTGAAGTAATAAAGGCTGGTTTGCCTTCTTGGTATGGGATATGAAAATGGGGTTTACATACGTAAGACCTATATATGTAAATTTTACACATGTGAGTCACGATCAGGAGCGGAACTAGGGGGCTAACCAGGTATATATATGTGAATTTCTTCTGAAGATATATGCAGATTTTTATTCAAAGAATAGGGGGCCAACCGGTTTTTTGAAAACTCTTATATATATATATATTTATAGTGATTTTTAATTGAAGTAAAGAGAATGTGATTGGATAACCAGGTTTGCTAGGTGCTCATTAACTCAAATTGGGGGACTTTCAAATAAACTATAGGCTATGTTACTAGCCGATCAGTCCCATGCCCAACCCTGGCTCTATTAACAAAAGTAATTAAGTTTACAGTGGAAGCCCTCTAAATGAATTCTAAAGAAATAATAACAAAAAGGCAAACTACAAATCTAGTAAACACTGTATGTCAATTGTATTCAGAAACAAATGAGAAATTCAAATCAATTATAAAAAAAAATACCAATATCCAGTGAAAAATAAAAAGTACAAAAAAATATTACATGAAGAATTAAATACATTAAAATCTATTTAATATTTAGTTATTGGTCATCTATAAACTCACTGCACTGTTTTTCCTTTTGAACAAATTTTGATATATTTAGTATTTTAAGTATTTCTAATGGTGCATTTTCATTTTGAATTCCTTTTCTTCATAATAATATTTCAAAGAAAATCACAAATTTGATGCTACAAGTATTACAAATATATTAGTTTTATTTTTATATACTTTTGAGAATTTATAATGATCTAAGACATGAAACTTTGCACATTGGGGTTATAAGGTCAATAAGAACATTGAATAGTTCAGATCATGAACTTAGAGGGTAGGGCTCTAACAGTGACCTAAAGCTCTTAATAGTTTTGTACCAGTTGTGCTACAATAACATTGGGCAAAATAATCTATTAAGTATATAATGGAGGCAGGGTCGGTCAAATGTACTCAAAACCAAATCCACCATGAGCCCGACAAACCCACTATCAAACATGTCCCTAAGAGAGTGGGTCAAGGTGGGGCACCTGTTTTGACCTTAGCAATTGCCATCTCTACTTGATCTGGGAATTTATCTTTTTTTTTTTTTGAAAGGTGATCTGGGAATTTATCTTGGAAAGGAATGGTTGAAAGTAAACATTTTCAGGATATTTTTGAAAATCCTCTATTATGAAGTAGCTATATTTGTATTTATATCTAATTTATACAAAGTTCAAAGGTTAATGTTAGATCTATGTTTCGGATTTGTAAGGAATGGCTCTATTATAAAAAGTTGATGGCTCATGTCAAGCTATATCACAAAGCCATAGAAGCAAGAGCTTACCAACTACTAACCACAAATTTATACCTCATGCTGTATATAAAAAACCAAGCAATGCTCAAGTCAAATCCACCAAAAAAGCAAAGAAAGGTTTGATGTGATAAACAGATCTGCTATTTCTGAAAAACCATCAGGCAGAAACCATTCTTTGGAGAGATACAAACCAAGTTGCTAATGTAAAATGGTAGAGAAAGCACTTGATCAAAGACCAAGTTGCTAATGAAAAAAACATCTAGCCCAAACCATTCTTTGGAGAGAGATAAATTTGCTGTTTTGATTCAATTGCTGCCTTATTCCTGTAAATCTCTAGTGCCCACTTGATTGATCAAAGACAGATGGTAACATGAGTGAGAAAGTAAGTGTGGGGAAGTTACATCGAGAAGAAAATCAGGAAGAAAAAAAAAAGATTAGATAGGGAGTGACTGAAAGAATGTATGTTAGATTATCCTCTAATGCTTGCTTGTTTCATAATAAAAAAAATAAAAAAATGCTATGCATAGGGATGGCAATGGGTCGGGTATAAATGAGGACCTACCGGGTCGGGGCAGGTTTGGTAATGAATTTTTTTGGTACAGGGGCGAGTTTGGATTTTGTTGTTACCACACCTACCCCATAAATATATATATATATATATATCTGTGTGTGTGTGTGTGTGTTTTTATTTATTATTAAAAGGTATAAACACAACTCATGTGGTGCAATTGGTGTTGGAAAAAGAAGGTGTTGTGTTTGATCTCCACTACAGTTGTTCTCAGGCACATTTATATATTTTAAAGCTTAAATGGGGACTCGCCCCACTCCTACTAGGAGTGGGTTTGGTAGTATGTTGTTAGAGTTCAAGCCAGGTATGGTTTTTCATATATATTAGCTCGAATCAAGTTTAGGGCAAATTTGGATTTTGTGTGTGTCTAACCCACCCCACCCTATATATGTCTTCATTTTATATATTACCAAGTAAGCCTTTATATATTTAATTTCATTAAAGTAAGTGGTACTAAAGAATGACATTTTCCTAGATGCCATGAGTTTAAATCTTTTTCCTAATACATTTACTTTTTTATATTTCCAAAAATATTAATTCAAGCACTAACAAACCTGACCCGACCCGACCCGTGGCTGTCGTGTGACGGGTTTGGTATGACAACCATAAAACCCACCATGTGTCGGGTCGGGTATATATGGGAGAGCGTAAATACTAATTGGGTCAGGTTCGGGTCTGCCTATATCCAAACCCGCCCCCTCTGCATCTTTCGATTCTCCACATCAGCCATGATTGGCGGGGCCTCCCTCAGGTGGGCCCCATAGGTTGTGTTGCATCGTCTCCCGTGCCAAAAGACTTACAAAAGAAGCTCTGAATGACAATGTCTGAAGAAAATGAGTAGCCATGAGAAGCGGCTCCGTGAGAAGCTCATGCATGTGTGTGTGACAATCAACAGGTAGAGGAACACAGTGTAGGCTATTTTAGCCATTCTATGAACATAAAATAATTAAGTAACTAAGAAGGAAAGAAAGATACACAAGACACAATATTCAAACTCTGCTTCATTTCAGTGCATTGCTTGAAAACAACATCTCAACATTCTTTTATATATATAGGATTTCTACATAAATCACAATAAAAGTAAATATATGAACTATAATGTATTCCAAGAATACAATTAACTCAACGCACTTAACCCGAGTAACACTTCATACTAACCGAAGGGACACTTGATATAAATCTCTATCACTAAGTGCAATGTAGATGTAACACAAAACTCTAGAAACATGAACCTGAAACAAATCCATGAATATTGCATTAATTTAACACACAGCATCGATTGGGGCAACTCAAAATTTCCCATCCATCAAAGTAGCCGACGAGTTAAAACTCAAGCTGAACCAAAACCATAGTTGGAGGGCGCTAATCCTATTTTTTGTAATGTTTGGGGAAATGTCATCATTTCAAGACAACATGTTGGTGTCCCCTTTGTATGAAGATTTTGTATCTAAATTAAATTAACTGCCTTCGTACAATCATGTTGATGTTGGTGTCCCCTTTCTATGTTTCATCATCCAATCATTGATGTGAATGAATTGATCAAGAGAGTGCGTAACCTTAATCCACTCTCCAAGAGTTTGATAAAAGACCAATTCAAATATAGGAGAGACTCTACCGAGTCACCTCATTTTAATTGATTGATTGCATTCTGAACCATTTGATAAGTAAATTTAATTTTAAATAATTTAACTTTTATTTTTAAGTAATTATACTGAAATGTGATTTGAAGCTTATGGTTGATCTTTAACATTTGATATTTAAACTAAATATGAAATTTTATTTTTCTTATTATAATATTTTCTTGCACATATAAATTTATTAATTTGAATTGATTATCATGAATGTATGTAAACAAAACATTTATTTATATTTCATAAGTACTTGATTTATTTTTAAATATTTTAAAATTATTAAAAATAAACATGATTCTCAAGTCTACATATTGACTTTGTCCGAGTCTATTTTTTTTTTTATTCAGACAAGTTGAGTTCGAGTCACCAGTTTTCCAACCCTTGTATAAACATCTTTTTCTACAAAGTAGATTTTCTTCTTTTATTAATGAAAAAAAAAATCATAAAGAAGTTTCTTGCAAAGAGTTAAGCCACCCACGCTCTTAAATGGTGCTACAACAATGGCTTGAAAAACTGAAAAATGACAGTAATAAAATGGTTTCAACGGAGATGAATCCTAGGTTCAAATCAAATCAGACAAATCCTTGCAAATGGCCCCAGATCACCCTGAAAGCTCTGTTATAAATATAAAGTATTAGGTTATTCTCCTTCCTTCCTCACCCAAAAACAGTAATAAAATCCATGACAAACTAATATTATCATGAGATCAAAACGTTACATGTCTCATGCATCATCCAGAAAACAGCACAAATACTACAGTTACTATAACAGTTCCAGCGGCCACCTATGCATCCATCTAGAAAGCAGGAAAATGTTCCAACTATATATATATATATATATATAGATAGATAATGAGAAAACACATTACATTATTCTAGCACTGACTATTGAAATCATAAGAACTTAAGCAAGCAAATATTTACATTTCCTTCCTTCCCTTCCACCAGAGGAATAGCATATATCACATACAAGGTGTCACTTTACAATTAACACACTGTCACAAAACGCTTCTGAGAGAGAGAGAGGATCATAATATACCTATGTGTACACGTTATGATAATGTTATTATTGGGCAGAAAGCAACAATATCAAGATTTCCCCAATAGACTCTTTTGTATAGGAAAGGAACCCTTTGCTGCTCATTGAAAGGATGAGGATACTGGGGTTTTTCTTTCTTTCTTTCTTTCTTTCTTCCTTCCTTCTATGCTACATATTCTGAAGAGCTTCCGTAGATCTCATCAGCGTGGGCATTGGGGACATACACTGCATCGGTCAGCGAGCTGTGGGTCCGTCCATAAAATATATAAACAAACACCCCAATCACGAGCCACACAGAAACACGGATCCATGTGCCAGAGCTGAAGAGTTGAGAAAGATATGTTAATGAAGATGGATTTCATGATGGGCACCTCTAGGGGTTTGGCCACAACAGATGAGGAATCATAGGATGTCAAGTTCTTGTCTCCTTTCCAGAAATGAGGAAGAACCATGATTCAATGGTACAAGTCATTGATCTCTTAGGCCCCCTCTATGACGTGGAAATAATAATCTAGACAAGATCTTCAATATTCACTCCAGTTCCACAACAGATGGTGGTTAAGAAAGAGAACTACAGTAGTCCCAAAACCAAAAATGCAACAAAGATTGCTGATTGGGATCTTCCAAAATGTAAGGGTTTTTTGGCACCTCATCAATTAAAAGGGGGCTGTATGATCAATGGTCTGGATCATCCAATCATGGAGGCCCAACATGCAGGGAATCCTGGTCCTCATCAAACTAAACATTTATTGCATCTCAGGACCCTGTAATTCTCTCAACAAATACAGCCAAAGAAACAGGACAGGAACAGCACTCTGATGAAGCACTTAAACACAAGTACAGCATGGAATTGATTGGATACTCACCCTAAATTTATTAATAAGTAAACATTTATGAGAACGCAAGAAATAGGCAGGAGCGGAACAAAGGGGCAGATGAAACCTGCAGATATAGATAGAGTCCCATAATGCATGAGCATACTGCATAAATGATGGGATCACATGTAATGCAATGAAATAAAAGATACAAGAACTGAAACAATATACCTCCTGTGTGTCCAAAGCTGTGACGACCATCATCCTGGTCAATCCAAGAAAGTACAACCAGACCACACAAAAGAAGCAAGCCACCAACTATGCAGACTGAAAATCTCACAAGGCTGACATCAAAACAAACAAGAAAAATAAAAGAAACCCATTGTTACTTAGAAGCACGATAACATAATAGGATGTTTCAAGAGTTTAGAAGTACGATAATATAAAATAATGTTTCAAGAGTGGGTTGGGCACATCTTGTGTGGAGCTTTTGACCTTTATGGTTAAGTAAACAAGGAGCCACATAATCCTCAACCCAACAAAAGGGATAGAGACATCAGGCCTTGGCCAACCGTAAGTTTTTTTTTTTTTTATGATGTGGGCATTCCCATGTTATTTTTACCTGACAGACATCGGGCCTCAGCCAACTGAAAGTTGGAGCCGTGGAAAAGGCACCGTCTCCATGATGGGGAAGATGGTTCAAACCCTAGTGTTTCACGTGGCACACCTAGCACGTGAGAGAGAACAGGCCTTGAATAAACAAAAGTGGAGCCTCTTTTTTTTCTTTTTCTTTTTTGGTTCCCACATAGAACTCATGGTTTTGCAATACAACATTCCAACCACTAATCTAATTGCCCGTCGTAAAGAAAAGAAGACTTCACATGGAACAGCCCCACAAGATGGGAACCTTTCTACCCATAGCCTCCAAATATCAGCAAACAAATACAGCAAGGGTCTCACATTCAACATGAAAAAAAAAAAGAAGCATAAATTCATGAGTAGGATCCTACAACTGCAATAGGATATGACCTATTTCTACCCACCAAAAAAAAAAAAGGATACGACCTATTGACGGAGGGTCCAATCAAATCAACAGTCTGTATCAGCAGATGATGGCCTCACATAAGAACACTATGCATGAGTTCCAGTCGAGAGGAAAAGTGATGAGGTGGATAATGTTTAACCAAAATTATCTAGCATAGGTTTCAACTCACTTGGGCAAGTACTCAGCTGAAGCTGCAGAAGTGAGTAGGAGCACTCCAATACAAACAAATGCTATGTTCAAAGCAGCCAGCTTTCGCCTTTTTTGTTCCTTATATTTATCTGCAGCATGCAACGTAACATATGTAAAGTACAAAGAGGGGAAAGCTTATCCTGATAAGTTATAAAATGAAAGAGGTACTTATGACGCTCATTTGGATCCTTTACCCGAAGGAAAAACCAGCGAAAATGGAATGGTGTTTTCTTGTTTGACCCATCCAATCAACAGCTAAGACCCACTTTACAAAGACCCAGAAAGTTAATCAGATGGATACCATAATGCACAGCTTAGCCAACAAACCCAACTCAACCAAAATAAATCTAGTGGCTTAGGTTTACTAATTTGGGTATTTGAGGGGTATGCCCCTTCATCCCAGATGACCAGCCCGCAGCTACAAGCCAGCATTACCTTGACTATTTTCCTTCACAATAAGAGGGCAACCAGCTGATGCTTCCGCACTGAGCGATTGCTGGATGCCTCCCTTGCAGTTGCTATTAAGAAGGGCTTGTGAGTCATCAATATCATCTTCTCGAGTAGTATATCGTAGTGACATAAAATCAATCGACCCTTGTAGCGATGGTGGTAGAGGAACCTCATCTGGAGGGACATATCTAAGTATTAATATAGAAACTGCGACTATAGTGAAAGCAAGAAGAGTGCCCACACTGACCTGCACGCAAAAATATGCACTTAAGCTTTTAATTTTGGGAAATAACATATCTTTGTAAATCTTCAAAACATAATTGAAGAAGTCATTTAATAAGTGAAAGAAAGCACAGAAACAAATGTGTGTATTTGCGGATAGTGTCCCTAGCCCCACCATCTTTAGTTAGACAAACAGCATTTATAGTTGTAGGGATGAAAACTGGTCTGTGCCAGAAACTGCCGGCCCAGCCGCGCCTAGGTCGTGCCATACCGTGCCCAGTTTGGCTGGGCCTTGGCCCAGCATGGCCCCACCACGTGCCAGGCTGTGTGCCTTCCACAGGCTGGGGTGGGCCAATCCAGGCCAGGCAGGCCCACGAGCCAAAATCCTCTCAAATCTCTACAAAATTTCAGTTGGCCTGCTCTCTCCTGTTTGCTGCAGTCAATGGGTAGTTTCTATCTCTTTCCTTTCATATTTTTTTTAAGGAAATTACATCTCTTTTGCATGAAGCACAAGTAAAAGATCATATACAATGTAGTAATGGTCATTCAAATCTATCACATTTCTGCAAAAGTAGAATGATTAAAAATATAAAAATGCTTCTGCAGCTTGCTAATATCGTCTCTCACTTCATCCATAGGAGATTTCTAACCTATGATACAGAAGGAGGTGAGAAGAAAGGACTTTTTATGATAGTTTGGTCTTCCGGGGTACTAAGTAATGTACAGAAGTGAGATTGTGGGGTCGTTTCTTTTGACTTCATTGTTAATGTTTGAAGGGTTTCTGTGCTCTGTACAAGAGTCACAAAGAAAGAGGAAAAATAGTGTGGAAGATCTGAGAGGAGTGGAAAATGGAAATGGTTCTTAAGATTGTACAGAGGGGTTCCAGACTTGTGCAAGGAGAAAACGAGGTAGGTCGTGCCATGGTCGGACCTGGCCATGCCTGGCAAACTGGCGGGGCTGTGCCGTGCTGGAACAGGCCGTGCCGGTGCTGGGTCGGTCAACGGACTGGGCTGGCATGTCAGGCCGCACTGGGCCTGGGCAGCCCGGCCCAGTTTTCATCCCTAAACAGTTGTCAACAAACCATGAATATAACGTCATCCTCTCTGTCGGTTGACTAATTGATAAGAGACAATCATGTTACCTTACCATCAGACTTGTTAATTCTCCATTAGTGATCATCATCAGTATGACTATGATTGTTAACTTAACCTATCAACAATTGGTCACCTTTGTGAATCATGCTTTTCCACTCAACCTTAATTTAAAATCTTCTGTAACTCTATAGCCTAGCGTGTCTTTCCTCACTACTTTCAAGGTTTTACTGGTCTTCCACTCACTCTTTAAAATCGTGCCTGCAGATGGTGTTGAGCTCAGCTTGGAATAGCAATATGTAGCCGTTGGGACATGAATTTTAATTTGGCCAAGAAAATACACCAAAATATTTATAAAAAAAAAAAAGTCGTAACACTGAAAAATGGTGAAATCTAGTGCTTTCCCCCATTAGGGCACAAAATAAGTAGACCCTCAAAGTTATAGTTCTTCAATGATATGTCACAAGACAACACACATGCAGGCGCGACCATCCATTTACACCATCACAGAATATATATACAAGCCTCAATCTCAATCATACCATCTGCTTGGCACGATAATGCACATAAAGCCCTCCCTTTTGGTGATTTAAACCACTAATTCATTGGGCCATATCATGGTCAATTTTACCATTTACTAATGTGACATAGGCTATAATTTCCACTCATAGCCACAATGGGATATCTAGGACCATCCAATGGTCTGGGGCATGGTCCACATTCTCAGCCCATTTGACAAGGGGACTGACAGTCTGACAGACCAGGAGATCTACACAGTGGCTCCACATAATGACTAGCCTGGACGTGCAGTGTGCTGCATCTGCTTATGTAGGCCATGTGTAAATAAGTGTGAAAAGTATCAGATTCTTCAAAACACAAGGGATAAACTAAGTTGCTCTTTTCAATACCAATAAATGATGCTATTTTTTACAATGCCAATGGGAGAGAGTGAAGTGAGGTGGCAGCTCTAGCTATAAGAAACGCTTTGAGATTCAGAGGCATTATTGTCAAATCATATGATTCGTAATGAATCCTAAGGAAAAATATTCATATCTATATGATGAATCCCCATTCACAGGTGAATTTTAGGGTTCAGGTATGAAATTTACAATTCAATACTTATTTAATTGAAACCTACAATTTAAGCAATTGTCTAAGCGAAAATAGGGACAGCTGAAGGTTGATACTAGTAATTTTAGTCGCCACCCCCTGCCACCTCTTCTTTTCTTTTCTTTTCTTTTCTTTTTTCTTTTCTCTTTTTTTTTTTTTTTTTTTTTTTTGCATTTTTATTTTTTTGAAGGCTTCAAGTGATTAATGAAACATCTTAAAAGTTTTTGTGGTTTTTTTTAGAAGAGCTTTAGATATAAATATGGAAGAAGCATGAAACAAGAGTGTTCAGTTGTACATATGGGTTTTATCCATGCATTGTTTCTTCTTCTTTTTTTTTTTTAGTTTTTCCCTGTCATGAACACTTTTTTAAACTTCAGGAGACATCCTAACCATCTAAAGTTGGTGATTTACATTTTCTTTTTATTATTTGGCTTTAAGGAGAACAAAACAACCATTGCAACTTGTTTATTTTTGCTGTTACATTGATAACTTAAACATATTTAACTATTCACATATATTATTTATGATATAGTTTTATTTTTGTATTAAAAAATAAAACTCCACCAGTTTTTACTGTGTGTCCCAAGCTCGGGTAAAGGAGGAGGGTTGTGTTATGTAGGTTGACAGCTAGCGTAAAAATTTTTCATAACCCTAACATGAATTCTGAGATAAGAACATCTTGAGATCATGCTAGGGCATTCCCCGCTTTAAGTGACGCACCACAGCGCCACCCGGTTGCAGTGCCTACCACACCATTCTGGATGAGTGTGGCTAAAGAAGTTAGTCGAAAAGAAGAGGAAGACTCAACTCTTTTTTTCTTTTTTCTTTTTTAATATTAGAGGAAGACATAACTTGCTAATTGCAATATAGGAACCTTGACAGGCAAGTGCATGAAGTTGGTCGAGATAATGAAAAGAAGAAGAGTTAGTGTAAGCTATGTACGGAAGACAAAATGGAAAGGGGATGAAGCTAAGGAGCTCACTGATGGTTATAAACTTTTTTATGCAAGATAGAACAATACAAGAAATGGAGTGGGTATAGTTGTAGACAAGGATTTGAAAGAGAAAATTATGGGGGTAAAGAGGTTGGGTGATAGAATTATAGCAATTAAACTGATGTTCGAGGAAAACAATTCATATCACTAGTGTATATGCTCCCCAAGTAGGATTAGATGAAAGTTTCAAGAGACGATTTTGGGAGGAGATGGATGGTTTGCTATGAGAAATCCCAATTAGTGAAAAGATTTTCCTAGTAGAGAGAGAGAGAGAGAGAGAGAGTGAAAAAAACTCTAAGGTTTTCTTTCAAGCTCCAGTCTCCATGTTTGCTTCCTATTACCTGACGAAGGAGCGGATGGCCTAGATCCCATAGATCTTGTGACTGATCAAGCCCTATTTGGATCAATTTAATCAATTAAATGGCCTTTTGATCCATCTCAATCAAGGCCCAATCAAGAACAGTGATTCAAATCCAACATTGGATGGTCAAGATGAGCTTAAGATGGGTCTCAAATTGGAAAACAAACATGCTGAAATTAATAGGGACCCAAATCGATCCCTTAAAAGTCCATTTAGACAATCTAATCAAACCCAATTGAGTCCTAACCAGGCTCATGATGGACATCTAGAAGTGCCCCATGTTCACACTCCATTGACAAGTTCTACAATCACAACACATGGGGCCCACATTCCATATGATGTGGCATGCCCATTGACTTCATACGCAAGCAAGATGATAATTGGAGACTTTCCAAAGAAAGTTCCCAGAGTTGGAGAAACTTTCTAAAATACAGGAGGCAAAGATAAAGAAGCAAGTGAGATCAAATCTCGCTCCACATGGGACGTCGAATTCAAATTTGAATCTCTTTGGAAACTTTTTAATTTTCTTCTTTTGAGTTAAGCTATTGAGTTGTGTAAAGACTTTTATTTAGTAACTTTTCAGGATAAGATTAGGGCTCTATTTATCTGAGATATTATAAATGCACGCATATAGGATGTCCAACCTAGAGTTCCATCCCTGATATTTTCTCTCAATGAAATTGCATGGTTGCAATTCTCTCTGCTGCACTGGTTTGAGTGTTTCTAACAAGATCGATGACCTACCAAGTGGTGGATTAGCAACTAATCCTCTACTTCTCGATTGATTCGCCATTTGGCTACAATAGCTAGTCTGATTTGCAATTGGGACTACGTCATTACCACTGGAAGGCTAGATTCAACAGATCACAAATATGTGAGAGAGAGGGACAATGGGCTGCTTGCATTGGGCTTTCCTTTTCGTAAGTTCTGGTTCCCCTTTTTCTTCCTTTTCTGATTTTTTTTTTAAAATATTTTCAGAGCTTTTGTATGAGAAATAGTTTTCCCTTCATTACCATCAAGATGATTACTTATTACCAAACAAGTCCCCGATTCTTTTGGGAAATGGCCTTTCAAAACATACAACATGACTCAGTCGTGTTTTTTGAGCTGACTCGGATTGGCCAAGGTTTTACACCGACTCAACGAGTCGGCTTCTTTAATATTATTATTTTTGTGTATGCGTGTGGAGGATTTGGGGGCGGGGGGGGCGCAGGGGCGGGTTGGAGATCAGTGTCCACTTAGTCATGTCATAAATTCAATTATCCCTTTCGAGTTTTATATTAAGACCCATGTTTCACACGAATCAAGTTCATATCACTGAATCAAGTCAAAGTTCTTTTGAGTTCTTAAATGATGCCTTTTTACTTCACTTCGTTTTTTAAAGTGTACCTTTTCAGTGTTGTTAAAAAGACAATCAGCTATGATGCACAGATACTTCAAAAAGGGCAACGTATTTGAGCATCATAGCATATCACTAGCCCTCTTCCCTTCCATTTTAAAATTTAAATGTGTAATTCATCTGATTGTCAGTTTCAGGTGTAGCTCAACTAGTTAGAAATACCGACGACCGCCTGTAGGGGGCGAGAGTGTGTGAGTTCTAGTCTAGCCAAAAAAAAAATAACAATAATAATAATAATAATAATCTGATTGAAAACTTACCATTCCTGCCAACTGAGAAACATCCATGCAAAATGCTAAGACTGCAGCACAAATCCCAGTAAGAATTGTGCTCTTGACAGGAACTTGGGTGCGTTTGTTAACATCCGAGAAAAAGGAAGGAAGCAATCCATCTCTAGCCATTGCCATCAATATTCTAGGCTGAGAAAAACATGCACAACATAGGTCTGAGAAACAATAAATCGAACTTATGTGTGGTAAACTGGTAATAGTAAAAGAAATGTAGCAGTTGAGAAACAAAATGCTAAAAAAAGGGGAAATTAAATATTCTACCCCAAACCAATCCAATTTACAGTATCCTGGGTGTTGGTCTAGACTAGAGTACAGTGCATATACATATGTTGTATGTATGGATTTATGTATATGAATGAATGTGTGAAGATGGAATAAAGAAAATCATTCAAGCTGGTTTGGACACAAATAGAAGATTAGAAACAGCCCCACTACAGCAAGTTGAAGGGTTGCAACCTGCAACTTTACAAATGCAAAAGTACAAGAAGGGGGCGGCCAGCAAAGATGTGGAGTGCAGTAATGGAGAAAGACATGTTAGAATGCAGAGTTACAGATGATGGCTTTACATTGGGCCAAAAGGAAACATAAAGCCCACAAAGGCCATCCTAAATAGATAGAATTAGGATCCATTGATGGTGAAGCTAATAATCCCTTGATGGTTAAGTGACTAATCCAGCAGAAGTTCATTTTAAAGGATGTGTATCATAGCGTTTCAGCATATCCTTCTGAAGGGTTTCTGATGTCTTCCTGGGTAACTAAGCCACATTTTTTTTTCGCCACATAACATAACCAACAAATTAATAAACATTAGTGAGAGAAGTACTAGTCGAAGAGGCTTATTGGGTAACAATTTTTAAAAGATGCATGCAGTAGGATTTCAGTAATTCTTTTCAGAGTGACTCTTTACGTCTAGGGTTCTTCTATTCCAGTCATCATAGGGGTGAAAATGAGTTGGTTCAAGTCCAGTCCATATTGTATGCAGGCCCAAACCCAAATAGCTAAAAATGGCGCACACCAAAATCCACAACCAAACTCAAATTAAGGGCCTGGGGCTGGCTGGCCCAAATAGATGCACAATTATTTATATGCTAAGATCACGTTGGGCAACCAAAGCCTCGAGAATTCCTCACTGGTTTTCCTCAAGAAATTGAAAATTCCATGTCTGACAATTGTAAATCCTCAAGAATTTGGACCAATGGAAATCCTCATTTTTTGGGATTTTCAGGTCTGACCCTCCCCCACAGGATTTGGAAATCCTCAGTTTTGTGGATTTACCCACCAACACTAATTTTTCTCAGCTATACATAGTGGCGGGCCCAAGATTTTCACTTGAGGGGGTTGACGATGGTCAATTGAAAAAAGTCAATCATTATTTTGTTGCACTTTCTTCACATTAACAAAGGCAAAAGAGAAAATGCAATAGAGAAAATGTATTGTATTTAAATAGATACAAAATATTTAACAGCACCAGCTAACATTCTCTCATAAAAAGTCATATCGCAATCCATGCATCAGCCCATTGATCCTAACTGTGCAAGATTGGCTCACCACTGTGATAATTTATGGCCGCAAAATGCAACTGAACTAGATGTTACCATCTCATCCGTGGTCCACTTTTTTTATTGGATGGGCAAAAGATATGGTTACCCTCCACATAGAAGTGACTTGTTAAATGATCAGGATCATTCAATAATTAATGTAATATTTGGGTTGTTTTACATGGTTTCATGCATCAAAATGGGCCCTCCTATGAAATCAATTAGGAGAAAGAAGAAACGATACAAGTCATTAATCTGGCAATATGTATCAGCACAATTTCATTTGCAACTAAAATGTAAAACAATAGGTTTGGGTTTTTTATTGGGGAAAGGGGAAGAATTGAGCCCACTTTTAGACACATTATTCAATTTAAAGTAAAATTTGTCACACTGCCAGTTAACGGGGAACCTTTTTTTTTTTTTTTTGATATCTCAGAGTATCCCCACACCTTTGGCAGGGACTAATCCCTGGGCCCCACCCCCACACCCACACAAACAGGGGCCGGTTAACGTCTCGGGGAATCGAGCCAACAGTGTCCTAAACACGGAGCCAACAGAGAACCATGTTTATGAGTATTTTAAAAAAAATTCTAATAAATAGGCTTCATCAATGATTTTTTTAGGCTGGGCCTCCCAGGATGCAAATTTACTATCTAGAATCCACACTGGACCACCTTTTCAATGGATCAGATTCCAAAAAATTACAGACTCGGCGGTTAATCTTTAACCTAACCCCCCACTGATCAGAAGTTAAGAAAACGTGTAATCACTGCTACTATAAGCTACCATTCCATCTATCTATTAGAGTCCCCATCTTTTTGTGTGGGCAAAAAAATAGAAAAAGAATCCATAGCCATTTACACGACGAATTGCAACAACATTTATGCCTTCTTATTTACAAAAAGGAGATGAAAAAGAGAAAAGAATCATATCCGAAACATATGTTCCTCCCCCTGCGCCAATCGATATACCTCATCCAAAAGTTCTTACTACCCGATCCAAAGGAAGAGAGAGAGAGAGAGAGAGAGAGAGAGAGAGAGAGAGAGAGAGAGAGCAATTAGAGTGGTTTTTTGGAGTTAGGGGGAGCGAGGGAGAGGAGGGGGGACGATAGGATTTTTTAAATGGGGGCTGGGCCGGACAGGCTATATAGCCCTTATAGGCTTTTTTCAAGACTCGAGGGGGTTGAAGCCCCCAGGCCATTCAACGTGGGTTTGCCCCAATATCGATGTGAAATCTTCAGCTATACAAATCCTCAGTGAGGAGTCCTCTGCAGCAATTAGGAATTCTCAAATCCGCACCAGTGAGGAATTCTCAAATATGCGGACTCTTCACAAATTCCTCGTGTGCTGCCAAATGTGCGCTAATACTTTACCTATACATACTTAATATATTTAAAGTACATCTATATATACACAATATATGCTATGCCATCATGTATAAAGGTCCTAAGGCATGAAATCCATGAATCTTAATCCAGACCCAAATTTTGTGGGGTATGCAGAAGACCCCAATTAAAAAAGGGTCCTAAATCCTAATACAAGACCCATATTCTGTTTTGACAGTTTTGGTACTGCAGGATTTCAGAAACCTGTTTTCATCTCTCTCTCTCTCTCTCTCTCTCTCTCTCTCTCTCTCTCTCTCTCTCTCTCTCTCTCTCTCTCAGAGAGAGATTTTTACTGTATCTGACATGGAATATGATGACTTCATTTTCGATAATTACTGTATCTGACATGGAATATGATGGCTTACTTTTTCGATAATTACAGGAAGAACTCTCCGAGTCAAATGCAGTTTCCTGAGATAAGGCAATGGTGGCGGCGGCGGCTGGTGTGTGTGTTTGAGAGAGCACTTTAAAGGCCGAAAATGTCAATATGGCTCCTGTGTGTGAGATACAAGATCTCCATTACATGTGTCCTGGTCCCAAAATACTCATCCATGTTCAGGTGGGCCACACTTGTATGCTGGATGTGGAGATTAGCCAGGGTTCTTTTTAACCATCAATGTTCTGTGTGTCCTTTGGCATACCTGATGAATATAGGACCTTACTAATTGACCAACTACCATACACAGCAGGGCCTGCGTGATGAATGGCTTCAGTTCTTGAGAAGGACTTAGTCACATGAAAAACAAATCAATTTTTATGGTGTTTTAGGCTGCAGTTCAATGTACACCAACTTTGGTGGAATGGGAGTTAACATCAACAGAGAATTAATTAACAATGTCGAACCTTTACTTTTCTTGTTTCTGGTTCAACCCTCAATCGATTTTTTCCACTAGATTGGATGGAGAGTGGTACAAAACTCTTGGGAAAACCTACTCGCCCAGGGATGGCAATGTGAGATGAGACACCCTTACAACTGGGGTATCATGTTTCTCCATCCATCAATCTTTATTAGAAACCAAACCATAAACTCAAGTCAGTTTATTTCAGTTCTGAAATGAAATGAACGAATCATCAGTTCCCAGCAGAAAGTGTCCTCTCTGCAAACCTAAAGACACCTAAACATATCCTGACTCAGTTTGTAGTTTTCAATTGTAAAAGTGCATGACTACTTCCAAGTAATGAAAAATATAAATTGAAATGAAACAATTTACAAATGCTACTGAGAAAAAGAAAAGGTATGCCTGAGCTATGTGACCAATTTAATAACAATTACCTGAGGAAGAATTGAACCCATCAAGGTTGAGCAAAGTGCAGTAACTGCTCCAGCTGTGATTATGTACCTACAATTGAAAATCCAATGTGAAAACTGAATCCAAGGGTGGGGTGGTCATGCACAAAGGTAAACACTACATAGTTTTCACCAGAAATATAGTGCCATGTTCAAATATGAAGTTCTGAATTGAATACTTATAGTGTTGCAATATATTCAACAATAGAACTTGCAACAATTTAAATGGCAGCCATATTAATGTATTAAAAAATGGTGTTGAAAAACTGATGATAATTGCTATTGCAACTATTTATCTGGAATAAGACAAACTTATTTACTGGTAAAACTCAATGCAATTTACAAAGGAAATCTATACTCACGCTGCCCAATCCATGCCATGGCTGGAAAATGCAGACGATATTGGGGTGTCAGGATCCATTGCATAGTATGGTACCAGACCAACAATAACAATGGATACCAGCATATACAGGAGGCAGCATATGGACAATGCAATTCCTATACCCAGTGGCAAATCACGCTGAGGGTTCTTCACCTGCGAATTGTCATGAATAGATCAATCTTAGAACAAGAAATGAAAGAAAGGTTCAAGAAACCACTATGCACTGATAAAATGGCATTAAGTACTTTCTAGTTATGCCTTCTTTTTCTTTTTTTTGAATGCCAATCATCAATAAAGTAATATATGATGATTGATTGTGAGAATTTGGTGTCTCTTTTCTTGGAGCAGCAATGGTACAGAGGAAGTGAAATAGTCAATGCTCAGGAAGCTACACCAGTAGCTAAGCCCCAACATAAGAGGAGCCATGCCATTGCATCCCCTGAACCATGCTATTCAGTTGGTGCACGCAAATGAATGGTTATAGCCAACCACAGTTAACTGATGGCTAGGATCATCCAATTGGGATGACTTGAGACTATCTCCCATCCATGAAAAAGACCCATAATATGAATAGTTGGTTCTCCAACCTCACGTGTCCAAGTTGTACAGCCAAGCAAATGGTTCAGTAAAAGAATTCATATTTAGACATTTAAGTAACCAACACTCAAAATCTATGGACATAGTTATTTAGGACAAATACATTCAAGCATGTTCATTGTTTTGGAAACCGTGCCATACCTCCTCAGCAGTGCTGGCAACTGAATCAAAGCCTATGAATGCAAAGAAAACAGTCGCAGACCCAGCAAGCATGCCATTTACTCCGAATGGGAAGTATCTGAAGAACTCATGAGACTCTGAATTAATTTCTTTTTAACTGTAAATATAACACTGAAGGAAGCAAGTATATGAGGGAAGTTCCAATACCCGGTAGGCAGAGAATATCCAACCCATCCAGTTTGAAAGCCAAGGTACCCACCAGCTATGATGACAAAAACCATGACGCACAGATTTGCCGACGTGACTATGGCTTGTGCAAATGTACTCTGTGGAGTAAAAACATTCGAATTGAAGGCACTGAAAGCAATTAAGGTATTCAGTGTGTGTTGATGTGGCCCAAATTGCAATCAATTTAAATATATTAAGAGAATTGGTAGCTAGAAACTGCGCATATTTGGAGCACCACAAAAATCAGAAACCACATTAGGTGGGCATGAAGGCATACAAACAGTATCTGAACTAATATGGCTTCCAATGTCAACACGAGACCAGACGCTCAATGGGATGAATAACCATTTCTTTCTAACAGAATATTCTAACCACTTGCAATTTGGTTCAAACCATATGTACCAAAAAAAATCCAATAAAAATGAAACAAAGTAAAGGAATCACGTATTCACGTTGTCAACAATGCAAGTATCGTGAGTACCTTACTGTTTAAGGCGCCTCCCACTAGAGGAGGCATTCTAGAATTGAAGATGAAGAAGAAAAAGGAATACCTCCTTTATTCCTATGCATAAGAGCGCAGTAACAATAAGTACAAGAATTGCAGCGCATGGGTCCACAACAATATCAAGAAAGGGAATGTGAGTGCGGGCCAAAAAAGCAGGCAAATTATCTTGACCTCCAAAAAACAAAGCCTGAAACATAGTAAAATAAGACAGTCATAAGAGTATGCATAGTGATAGAACCCTTTCATTCTACAATTTAAGTCCACTCACCTAAAAGAAAATAAGACCATAAGAGTTCAAGAAAAAAAAAAGAAACTATATACTTCAAGAATAAATCAAAGCACTAAAGTTTATTGCAGGCATGATATCCATTGATCCAATCAAACAGACGATATTGCCTCCACATTGAACCGCAGAGACTGATAGACCTGAAATTGACTGCCTATATTTCAGTTGTTTTAAATAGTCTTAACTCAAAACAGCTAAGCCTATCTCTAGTTATTGTGTCCGCCATTATAGGCAAAGTCCACTCCAGAAAGCAGACAGACCTTCTGCGATATACTGATAGGCATTTGCTAATATCACTTCCATATGTAGATCCAGATAATTCCGCTGCCACATGCACCAGTGTGGCATGAGCACAATGTGCAAAATCCAAGCCATCCATCTGTGGCTTCCATCATGACATAAATGGACAGTCATGAAAAACTCCCCAAATTGCACATTCAACATATAATAGCCCACCAATTGTGTTTATACATACCAAAGCCCAATCAATCAATGAAAATAAGTGGACAGTCTCAAATATCCAAACCCAATCATTCAGACATCACCCATCATGATTTAAATGGACAGTTAAGGACAAATCTCCGACAAGACAAATTCAAAATACTACATATATTGGTACAAATTAAGTAATATATCTTTTATTAAGACATAATTATAGCAAGAAATCCACTCACTAAATTTGGGGATATGCCACGTGCAACAGCTGAACCACCAATCGTGTACTCCAATATCAGAGCCCAACCAATCAGCCAAGCGATGCTGGAAGCAATCACAATTAGATACCAACTGAATAAGTATAGGATTCCAATAAGATGTCAGCACACAATACAGCTCATTTACACAGGCAAGTGTGCATGAGATGCAAAGTTGTTCATCAGTTAGCATGGCTGTAAGGGTATTCCTTGATCAAGAAAACAGAATTGTTCACTGATCTCAGGGACTACAGCCATACGAAATACATGTTGAGCCAATAAAACTTCAATAATAAGCATTCATGTAAATGAATAGTCTACATGGTGAAATATCAGCATAAGTGGCTGTGGCGACATTTAGAATCACACAGAAAGCTGATATGGGCTTAGTAAGCTTAGAAAGTAAAAGGCTCATGATATAGGTTCTCTTCCTAAAAATATATTTGATGTGTCTAAGTCTGTCTAACATATGGTTTATAAAACCGTATTTTCTTCTCTTTTTTTTTACTTTTTCAGTAAACCCTATCAAATAAAAGACCACAACGGAATGTTTACAGCTTTGTGATCCTGAAAACATGTTTATTATATTCAAATCTGTGTAATATATGGTTCATAGAAAAACAATGTTAAATGCTGTCTCTATAAAATAAGTAAATGGATAATAAAATGCTAACTTGAAATATGTGACCGAGGTATCAGCAGAAGTTGCAAAATATGAAAAATATTTTAAGATAAATTACCCTTCACCAACACATATGTATGAATAATGATAGGCACTCCCCGCAGAAGGGCAACGACTTGCAAGTTCTGCATAGCAAAATGCTGATAGAGCTGCCGCTATTCCAGCTATTAGGAAGGATATGGTTAGGGCTGGACCTGAATGCTCCCGAGCAACTGTTCCAACTAGAACATAAACTCCAGCTCCAATAGTGGATCCAACGCCTGATAAGAAAAACTAAAACATTAATGATATGTAAGAAAGCCTAAACACAATAGAATACCTGATTCTGGAACATCCATGAGGAAAACCATGAGGTCAAAACCTAAAAACTAGACTTGGATACTGGCCTATTCTCAAGCAGTTTCAATATTTTAACAGAACAGATCATTATTCATTCTACTCCAGAGTTAGAGCAATCAGGGATTTGGAAATCCTATTGAGGTACTCTCTTTTTTTTCTTTTTTTTTCCTTCTGCTGATTTCAGTGAGTGGGGTACTTTTTTTCCTTCCGCTGATTCCACTGGAAATTATTTCCAGTGCCAGTTGCCAATAAAAAATTGGGAAGGATAATTAGGAAAAATGCTTCCCTCACAATTTCTACACACGCCCAATTCACAGAGCAATAGATAGCTATTCAAACTGCCAAAATTTCAAAACTGATTCATATGTAGACAGTAGAGTGCTTTCAATCACCCTTAGGTCCTTACCAATCGAAATGTGATATCTTCACTTTCCAGGTTTTCTTATCAACTAAAATCAAAGAACAATGGGATCTACTTGTCAAGAAAAGCAGGCTCAACGAATAACTACCTTGTAATATTTAGACCAGAACTACAAGACCCACCAATCCGTAGTTTTCAATTACATCAAAGGGAAAAATAAAACAACCCACAATAAAAAAAAATCACCAATCGAATTTCTTCCACTGATGATAGAAAGGAAAAAAAACAAAAAACAAAAAAGGTCAACGAAAGTCAGGTAAAACCAGAAACTAGAACATGAGCAAGAAAAAGAAAGACAGCTAAGCCCAGATCAAACCGAAGCTTCAAAACAAAGGAATCCAAAACAGCAGTGACAATTCCTATACTACTGACACAAAATTCAACAATCAACAAGGATAAAGCAATTTACACTTCATAAAGACTCACTAGAAGAAATCTCATCATCCAAGCAGTGGCAAACATATAACCCATATTAATCATTATCTAGATACATCAAAGCACATAGAACATTTAAAAAACAACAACAACAACAACAACAAACAGAACCAAATACAACAAACAGAAAAAAAAAAAAAAGCATTCAAACCCCAAAATAGAAAAAAAAAAAAAAGACACTGGATTCAAAATTCATCAATCTAAATCCCAGAAAGGGACAAAACAAAAAAGAACCCAGATGCAAGAAAAAAAAACAACCCAGAAAGGAAAATCCTAAAAAACCAAAAATTGGGAAGACCCACCAACCAAATCCCAACCATACATGAAGAGAATCTGAAAAATACCAATAGCAATGAGCTGAAGAACAGACAATTCCTTAGCCAGCTGGTGGGAACCCTCTTTCCTCCTTCCATGAGCAGAATTATCAACCTGCTTTCTCCTCATCAAACCCCCCCAGAAACCCCATGAAATCTTCTGATCAACAAATCCCATTATTTTTTCTTATTATCAAAACTCAAAGCCCAATTCAGAACCTGCCCAATCCCACCTGCCCCCTCCCCTCAAAAATCAATACCCCAACAAAGGGGGGCTTATTTTTTATCTTCTTCCTCTTTCAAGGAAGCGGGCAGATGAAGCAAAAGAGCTCTATTTTAAAGAAGAAGGATTCAAGGACCCTATCAAATGAGCCCCTTGGTTTTATAATCTCCTACTCCTTGCGTACAAGAAAAGAGCTCTTTTTTTCGCTCTGCCCTGCCCCCCCGTTATCCTCAAAATTCTTGCAAGGAGAAGGAGGTAGAGGTAGAGGTAGAGATAGAGATGGGGGAAGGCCGAGGGGAGATGGAATACTCTGACCGTGCTGCCCGTATAATTGTAGTAATTGCTTCAGAGATTGGACAAATTTGCTATCTAAAGGGAAACAGAAGATGATGGGATTGGAATATCCTGCCCCATCGATCAATGGGTGGAAATCTTTATGACATCTATCCTGAAGTCTTTCCACCAACAGGATTAATTCCCTAGTAGATACACCAATTCAAAGGTTCAACTTGGACAATACTAAGCAAGTAAGGCCATCCATAATATTTTCCTCCTTTTTATATATATATATATATATATGAATTTATTTGAGCATGATTATTATGTGATTTTTCTTTTGTGGGTTCTTAGTTTATTCTTATATTAGTTTTTTAATATGCATGTGATTTTCTTGTGTCCTTTTTGTAAATAAGTCATGCATAGTTTTGATATATTTTTTTTTATTTGCAATAGCTTGTTTATATTGATTTTATTTGAGCATACATATGAGTTTATTTAAGTATGATTCATATGTAATTGTTACGTAGATTTTTATTGTCAGGGGATCACTTCATTTTTTTTTAATTATTGGGTCTAGTGTTTAGCCTCAAATTCATATCCAACTATAATAACCCACCTCTTGGATAGCCAATAGCATGAAGAATAAAGTGATGCAAAAATCCCAATGGCGTGCCTTAGAGGAAAGTATAAGGCAATCTTTTTTCTTTTTCTTTTTGTAGATAAGATCCATTTATTTGTTTAGTATTTAATTCAATGCAATGCATTCCTTTATTGGAGGCCTAAAACCCATGAGTTAGAAGCTAAGATTCACCGATACCATCAAACAATCTTTTTTTGTATATAATAAACGATTGCATACCCTACTAAATAGATTGTAATAAGGCAATATTTTCATCTAACACCACATTGCTTGGTTGAATGCACTGAGATCCCAATCTTTTATAAAGAATGAAGGTTAACATCGAGTTTAGACTTAATGCCCAGTGACAGTCTATATAAAAATCAAAAACTTATTTTATCATCTTTAGGCCCTAGTTTTGGCATGATTATGGTTGTATTCTATACAATTTGTGATATTTCATCTTATTTTAATATATACATGTACATTTATTTAATTTTGAATAAATCTTACGCAGTTTTAGATAAAACAACGATACAAGATGCTATGACTTTTGGAGACCGATATTTTTCTTTATAATATTAATTAATATAAGAATATATTATTTTCTAGTATACTACAATATTATGATTTCTTTAAGATTTTTTGGATAATTACTTTTTATCCTCAATGGGCTACAAACCGCATGCAATGCGGCGCTGCATTATATCACTTTTCGGAGTAAACCATCAACCGGAACCCCAAATTTGAACCGCATTGTATTCAATTTGATGCAACACAAATAGGCATATTAAGATGATTATATTATTCAGTTCAACGCAACACAAATAGGTATATTAAGACGATAATATTATTTTTACTAAAATAATATATATTCGCTGTCATTTGTGATTGACAAATGTATGACATTGATTTATGCGACAGAGTCTGAGCTGAGTTGTCCAAGCTCAAACCTTCTATGAACAAGCCTGAAAATTTAGCTAGTGTCTAATTTAAAATTTATTTTATACAGCATGTCTTTGAATAATCTAATACGAAGGTTTTTTAAAGAATTAAGATACTTTGTAAGTTATCTAAACAACTTCTTTTAAGGTGAATAGATTAATATAGCAAGATCTCTTGAAATATATTGCTTCCAAAAACTCCCAAATAACATTATTGGACCCTTATAGAAGATGCAAAGCCTTGGATTGGTTCATGCATCCTCGTCTTCATCACATGAAATAATCTAATTTTAAGGAAACATGCCACATGAAAATAGAAGAATAATAAATGATATTTTATAAAATATATTAAATAGTTTTTTCTTTTGTTGTTTTTTCTTTTTGTTGAGTAGTAGAACTCTATGAGACTATTTACTTGCCTCAGGATAATCCATGGGCTGGGGTGTGAGATGGGATGCTACCATTGGGCTGTCCTAAGTTTCTCATTAATACATGGTCATAGCAAATGGGTGCAACTTTTCGGTGGGTTGAAATTGATTCTGGTCCAACTCAAGCCTTATCCCAATCTCTTTCTTTTCGTACCCAAGCCAAGAGGGATAGGACCCAAGAGAGAGCCCGCACGCACATGAGCCCGCTAAGTAGGAAACGAGCTCGTACAAGCGGGAAGAAAGCTCATGCAAGTGGAAAGGGATCCCGTACAAATAGAAACAGGTGGTATACCCACGGTTTGAACCCTAGACAACTATGTAAGAATCATCACTACTTGCTTCTCAAGTAAGGAGCTGTTTTCACCTAATCCCTATCTTGACAACCAAAATACAAAGCTTGTCCAAAGGTATATGCGATTTAATTTTCAAGTCTAAGCTGAGAAAGCCCTCAACTCAATTTTTTATATGTGTCCATACCAAGAATTTTTTTCAAGGGAAGAATTTCTAAATCCGCCCATTGACCAGGGGACCATCCAAAAACCGGGATCCCTCTAATTTTCAGCGCACCCATCTAAACGATGGCTACATCTACCCATAGGAGAAAAAGTCTCCTCACGTATCTATTGAACTCTCATAAGTAATTCAGGCTATGGAAAGGTCACAACCAGGTCTGGCCGAGATTGGCTCAAACCCAAACCTATTGAATAATAGGAAGGTGTTCTAAAATCTAGAACGCCCAAATCAAACCTTTCTTGCCCCCATATTGCATTATTCCTTTCCATAATAAAATTTTGAAGATGAAGCTAGGGGTGTTCATGGCCGGGCCAGGCTGATAAGAGGCATTTCCAGGGGCCCAGCCAGACTTTAGAAATACAGGCCCAGGACTGGCCCAGCCCCAAAATAGGCTATAAATGTTAGGCTCGAGCCTACCCATTTAATCAACTGGGCCAAGTTGAACGGTCTTTCGATCTATATTGTGGGCTTTCTAGCAAATGTTTCACCTAATTAAATTAAATTAAATTACATGCACTCCTTATACTTATACGGGTAGACCGGGATTTGAGGTTTCTTTCACCTATTCCAAGCCCGGCCCAATTACCAAACCTACCCAAATCATGAATCCAAGCCCGGCCTAAAGCGGGCTGGGTCGGGAAGGGGCACTGGCTGGCTCGGCCTATGAACACCTTTATTGTTCATCATGAAAATGTATATAATACAAAAGCATTGATTATGATGATGACGTTTCAAAACTGTTATCATTAAATTAAAGATTAAATAATGGGAAGAAAAGTCAAGATTTTACGGTGTTGACCGATTTATTGCCGCCATGATAGTGTTGGAACTCGGAATCGTATGAATTCCACTTCACCTGCTGTAATGACAACATTTACTTGAAACTTTCATAGGCCAGTCAGGAATTCACTTTTCTGGGATGTTTGGGATTTTTGGTTATTTTCAATTTGAGTG
This sequence comes from Persea americana, assembly GCA_029852735.1. Lineage (NCBI taxonomy): Eukaryota > Viridiplantae > Streptophyta > Magnoliopsida > Laurales > Lauraceae > Persea > Persea americana. The sequence continues at coordinate 72,739,298 of CM056809.1, forward strand.
AAACTCAGCCAATTCTTATCAAATTTGGTCAAATGTTACCTGCACTGAGTGGTTTTCCCAAGCATTTACTGCTTTTGATAGAGAAAAAAAACTTATAAACTATATTCCAATTCTATAGTTATGAAGAAAATACTTGAAAAACTGTGTGAATATATACCTAATGAACTTCTTATAAAATTGAGGGAAATAAAGAAATGTCAACCACAATAATAGATTATGAAATTTGGATCTGTTGGAAGTGGATCTATTAGAGAATTCATATTCATAGTGAGACAACTTATGAGAAAAGAACACGGGGAATTTATAGATTTTTTATTTAGGAGACTGGGCTATAGCTACAGTATTGGTGATCTTCTAAAAAAACCATAGTAATAATATTGTGACATATAAATATATATATATATATATATATCTACCTAAAATGGCATTTTGGTGGTTTTATCATGATTTTTGAAAATATGGCTAGTCCTCATGAGGGCTCGTAATAGATTGTGTGGAGCCTGGACCGGGTAGATCATTCAGGTAAATCATATGCACGCAATCATTAAGGATTCAAAATGTCAACCCAGATTCATCCCAAATTAAAAAGGTTATTGGGTTAGTAACTACCTTCTTTTATCATGGGGTAAGGGTAAGTACTGGCACACCCACATACACTCGAGTCCAGGGATCTCTTATTTCATAGAAAATTATATAAAATCTTTGTCTTGATTTTTTTTTATTTAAAAAAAATAAATAAGAAAGTACATTAACTAACATGAGATTTTATATAGTTCGCGAATGTGGATTGAATAAAACGTAACCACACTTCACACACACACTCACACAAAGCCGGTCCACACACACTCACACAAAGTCGGCCGCCATAAGCACTATAGCGGAGGGGCAAAGCTGCAATACAGCCGGAGATTGATCTTCGGTCGTCCCCACTGTAGCAAGAGATTGATCTCTTGGCATTTGGGGAGCAGGGAGGTGTCACACCAATTGAGGTACATGGGTTAGCAACTTGTTGGATGGACTGAATTAAAAGTCAAAGGGGTTGGCTGGCAGCTGAGCTGGCTGTGTAATTAGTAGGGAGATTATTATATCAATTTAAGAACTCAACCAACAACGAGTCGCTGACTTTTAGAACTATATATGATTACTGGCAGTCGTACTATTCGAGGTATCAATTCTGGACCCCCACCATGCACGCAACAGAGACACTGACGTGTGGTGTGGGAAGTAGGAGAGATTCAAGTTCAACCGGACGGCTCCTTGTTTACAATTTTTTTATTTTTATTTTGGTGAACGGCTCCTTGTTTAAATAGATAAGAGAGTCCAGATCCCCTGCGCCGTCTTATACTCTCTCGTCAATTTGTGAGGTTCTCTAGTCTTTGTACGCACCTAAGTTCCAGTCTAAGGGATACTAAGCCCAATGTTATAAATAATAATACTTTGACAACTGGGAACCTCCTCCGTTGCTTCCGTACACATCCCAGATATCTCCTAATTTTTCACATGTTTTTTCTCCATTTAACTTAACTTGTCTATAGTAGGATCTGCTACATATATATATCCATCCAACATAATGCATCAGAAGCAATTGGAATAAGACAGACAAAAGTCACAAAACAGCCCTCAAAAGTTTTTGAGCTTTGTTTTTGGTAAAAGAAGGTTGAGTTATCCAAACACATAAACCCACGTCTCTCAGCCAGCTGCAACCTCAGCTGGTTAGGACATTGGTTTGTACACACACCCTGACCCACCATCACAGAGTAACATGCACTTTGTTTAGAATGATCAAAAAGGGATCTCAGGATTCAACTATCACTGAAGCTTGGTTTGGTCACCACCAATCCAGTGGGGCCAACCAGATAACAGTCTGGATTAGAGAACCATGGGCACCATTTGTACATGGCTTCAAATACCTTGAGCACAATAATATAAATAGGCACACTAGCACATCATATATTTTGTCTGGACTTGACTCAATAATTTAATGACTGAGAAGAACAAAACATCCAAACTCAACCATCTACATTCTTCTTTTAAAAACAAAAAGAAAACACAATCCAAAGACGATCTAACTATCTCTTCCATTCAGAAACCTCAAAATACTCGGCCACCATCCAGGAAGAAATTTCCATCAGTGTGGGTCCGAGAAACGAGCTTTGTACAATTTACCTTGTTTGGAGCAGGGGCAAACAAATGTCTGTTTGACAAGCAGAGAGATTCAAATACATGCTTCTTAGGGTCAATGATTGCACTATTGGTAGTCTATCTCTGAATGTCAGCTGCTACAAAAACACCTACAATATGATATAAGAATGTCCAATTCATTGCCACAACACCAACATCCAAGAAACAAAAAGGGATACAATACAATAGAGGCAATGCTTTTCTAGTCTTTAGTACTGATCACTATCCTGGTTTTTTGTTTCATGTCAAGTCCGTTGCCTTACCCTCCGGCTATTCGTGTCATCGCCATCTGAAAGCTGGGCCCATACACTTCGGCTCTTTCCCCCACTGCTACATTCCTCCTCACAACCAGCCACCGTCTTTAGAAGTTCAGACTGCAGTGACGGACAGTTTTCTTTGAGATACTCGAACCCACTTGAGCGCATCACGGCTGCACCAAAAAGCAACAGTTGGAGCATGATGAATGAAATGAGCACAGTGAAGTAACTAACAGAGATATCGAAACCTTAGGCTCCGTTCTCGATCCTCGAATTTTCTATTGGGGAAGTTCCTGAAGAATGAAAAGATTCATAAACATGCAGCAGTAGCACTAAATCATGACAGTAAAATTATTGTCAAGGCCACGCTTTGAAATGTTTATAGATTAGTAGCCTACGACACAAAAAACATCATTGCATCCATGCAAGCGGTTAATTCTTCATCTACAGGACTCCTGCAAAGCTGCCGAGCAGGAATTTCTGTCCACACCACCTCTAATTCAGGGGGGTCCCTCACTTTTGTGGGCAGCGTGGATTGAAAATCTCACACCCTTGACGTGCAAGAGCTCATGAGATGAAAAAAAAAAACTATGCAATCAAATGGGTGGAGCATAGTTATATTCTGCCAATGTGCTCCTGCTATCATACAACATTGCCAAGTCCCATTACCCTGAAAATACCGACTGTTTCTTGCATCCTCCTGAAATCTGTTAATTAATGCATTTAACCATTTACTACTTACCACTGATGAGTAATTCTCCACATTAATCCATGGCATCATTTCTGGGATTTGATTCTTGACATGATAAATTGGTTCGAGGACAGGGCAAGCAACCACTATCATAATGGTAACACTTCACACATGTTTGAGTTTTATTATTTACATCTAAATCTAATCCGCATCATCGTCATCATACTCGAAGCTATGTGGAATCACTTAAGTTCTGAAATTCACCGATATAGTTTTTATCCATAAATATTTCTGGTGAATCTTAAAAACGAACTGAAATGCTTGTATGTGTAGGTTGGAGGCACAGCAGCATAAGTGTGTGATCATTCTAGTTTGTGATGAGTATAATAAATGTGAGTTCACCAAAACTGTCAATTCTGAGGCCACCTGACCAAGCTAGTAGAGTAAGCTCGCCTTCACAAGCCAAGATTAAAAAATAATTAAAGCAAAGCTACCTCTAACCTCGGCGCTCACCTAGAACTTAATCTTAAGGAAAAATGTATTAACAACATTTAAGAGTTTCAGGTTTATTGTTTAAAAAACTTTTTTTATTGACATAAAATGAAAAACCTTATTTCATGCGAAAAATAAGCCCCAAAAGTACATTGCACCAAGGCAACTACAAGCTGTATATAGGCAACATCAACTTTTACAAGGGCATCTTAAAAATAAAGAAAAGAAATGGCTTCTCAGAATTTCCTTATCTGATGCTCCACCCAAAATACACACCACCGAGGGCATATTGATTCCTCTGAAATACATTTTACCGTGTCTCTTGAGTCGCATTTTATGATGAAAAACTCTAAATCCAGGAAAAGAGTTATGCCCTCAGCATGGCCTGGAACTCAGCCATTGACAAGTCAGCCATACCAATTGGCCTCGAAAATGCCGCTAAAATATTTCCACCAGCATCCTGACGACACTACCCATATAGAATAATACTGGATAATGCCACAAACAAGCTGCCGGCCATGACCCAAACCTTTTTATTTAATCGGTAAGATGACTCAAATCCGCAATGCTGTGGCTGCGACAATGAGAACCAATGGTTTTAAAAAAATTGAAACTAAGTCCAATCGGTTCTAGGTCTAAATTTCCTGGACCATGAACTTTAGCTTATGGGCCTGGGTCTAATGGGTCCAAAAACTTATCATTGAGGAATTAGTCATAAAGGGCCTATGGCCCAATGGGCAACAGAGCATTCATATACGTGCCCCTACCTCATTAGATCATAAATCCCAATGGTCTGGCAATGTCATGACTCTCCTCCCTTCCTAATGAACATCTGTCAAAGTTTAGTTCAACATTTCCAGACTGCAGGGAAGATCTTCATATATTCCGTCTGTGTTCTTCGCAACATTTCCAGACTGCACTTATCAAGTAATTAAATAAAAGAAAGACGTGCTCTTAATCGAAAAGTTAGTAAGATCAGTTTTAGCAAGTGAGAGTACGCAAATCTACAGCAAGGAATAACATCAACTCTCCCATGAACATTTCTACATTAGTAACAGAATCATTAAAACATGGGAAAATCTCGAAAAGGTATAAAACTTTTAGCTCATTTTCAAAAAAGTATATTAAGATTTGAATATTTCAAAAGAGTATATAAATGCTTTCCATATTTCTTTCAATCAAGTCCTCTCCATAACTTTTTTTTAATGACAAAAAATACCCTAATGTCATTTTTCAAAATTTTCATTTAATAAATCATTAAGGGTGTGTTTGTGTGGCATCCGCAGAACACAAATCTCACCTGGGACGTTGGAATCACGGATCCTCCAATCGCACGGAAAAACAGCTAAAACTCCGGATTCTACTGGTACTGTTCACTGCACCAAACAACCAGCAAGGAAGGCGTCGGAAAATCGTTCTCATTTCCGTGGCACCCCATCCGCACAAACACGCCCTAAAGAAAAATGAGTCCAACCCAAATAACTTGAGGGGCCCACTTTAGCTATCTTTATGCATATATGGTTATGTAAAAGTAGTTTATATGGATTTCAAATGACTGAAAAACTATCTTCATTAAATGGTTATGATCATCCAAATAAAGTCGAAACTTGCTACATATACAAGGTTATAAGGGCATTTTTGTCATTTTTCATATATATATATATATATATATAATGAAGAGAACTTGATTGAAAGAAATGTGGAAAACATTTATACTCTTTCGAAATATTCAATTCTTCATGTACTTTTTTGAAAATGAGTCAAAAGTATTATACTTATTTGAGAATCTCCCTTAAAACATATATGATAGTACATTCCGCCGGTGTACAGTGTTTTATGAAAAGTTTTGCAACAGAGTTGTTATGTTTTTATTATTGAGTTTGTCTTCTAACATTTTTGTTTCCGTGGATGACAGACATTTGCATCTGGAAGCCTTACCCAACTAGGAAGCTTTAGGCTAAGGCTTTCTACCTGGCACTAGAAGGGTCTCCTCTCAATTGGCTCCACCTTGTGCCTTAGTTGGTTAGGTGTGGCCCCTCCATGTGCTGAGGCATTTTATTGGCTGGCAATTGCTGGTAAGGCGTCTACCGTGGATGAGGGGAGCGTCTTGGTCTTAGGCAAGATTTTGGATTTTTGCGCACTACGCAAGTACAAAGAGTGGCTTGACTTGGCATCCAACATCTGGAATTATTTCTTGACTTGGTGAAATCCAGGCTCTTCAGCAAAAAAGGTAGAGGCTTGGAGATTTGAACCCTTCCACGGACACAAGCTTTTGCTTTGGAAGATGATTCCTCTTGCTATCTTATGGGAATGATAGGAGTTTTAACAGCTCGTCATCATAAATCGCAACTCTTTTAAAGATGGTGGTGGTGGTTAAATAGGTGTGGGGGATAAAAAAAAGGAAATAAGGAATTCACTACGTTAATTTGAATGGCATTTTCAATAACTGGGAGGCTTGTACGGTTTGTGGGCAAAGGTTAAGAATTCGATAGCTTGTACTATCCACCGATGGGTGTGCTAATTTAAAGTGAATGAATAGCTAGAGGTAAACCAAGTCCAGTATAGGCAATGGAATTATTCTTCAAAATGATGAAGGGAACATCCTTTTCATTTTTTAAACATGTAGGAGTTGGAGATTCTACCAAAGCATAGGTTTTGGTTAGAGGCATTGCAGATTTCCTCGAGTTCTCCATTTTTTTATCAGTGACAAAAATTTCATTAAAAGAAAGAGGAGAACAATGAAACACGGCCCCCCAACCTAAGGTGGAAAGGGGCCCGAAGGGTATAAAAGCATTATACCGAAACTAACAAGAAGGAAAACAACAACAACAGTATATATATATACACACGAGAGAGAGAGAGAGAGAGAGAGAGAGAGAGAGAGAGAGAGAGAGAGAAGAACTATATAAAAGTAACAAACAGATAAAATTTATCCACCCCTTGCTAAGCCAAAGAGTCTGCAAAACCATTGGCCAGTCACCCCATGCGACGGAATTCCATAGAAATTGAAGAAGACAATACCTTAATCTTTTTTTTTTTTAAATGGTGACTGTATTGATGACAAAAAAGTATTGGAGAGGTATACCGAACACAGAACAAAAAGAAAAACCAGGCAACCCAAAAAAGCAGCCTAGGCCTTCAAAAACAATCCAGACAACACCTTAATCTCATTAAAGTAAAATTGAAACCTCCAAGGATGTAAGGCGCGAGAAGATATCCAAGAAATAGCGTTCAAGGAGTCTCTCTCAACCACAAGCTTGTAGGAAAAACGATGACAGAAAATCCAGAGGGCCTCCAGAATAGCCATTAGCTCCACTTTAATTTCTCGAGTTCCTTTCAAGGAAGATTAAAAGTGGAGAGAGACTCGACTAATGCGTTCACGTGGGTTTCATCTAATGATTAAAGGCCATGGAGAATGCAATTCCATATTCAGGAGATCAAAGTTCTGCCCTCTCAAGTCCATGTGGTTTTCACCATATTAGCCAGACAAAGGGTTGGTAGAATTACTCCATCGGTAGCTTTTATTGTAAAATTTCAGTATTGGAGTATAATTCCCTCGTACTCTTCGGTGTTTGGGACTATGATATCTTGAATAGTTTCTCTCCCTTTTTAACGACATTTACCCATTACAAATCAGGAAAAATAATAAATTAAATTAAATTAAAAAAATACTTGCAACAGATGGTCCCTCAAAATCCTTTTTGACTGCTGCCTATGATGCTGCCCGCCTGCCCCTACCATAACGAAGTCAAAACTTCATCTGCCAATCTCTCTTTCTGATTAAATATCCTATTATTATACTCCTTCCATGTAGACCATTACATTGCCTGAAATGACATCTTCCACAGGTCTACAAATATACTTCAAACTTGGCATAAATTGATGGACCCAACTTAGACATGCAGATAAGGGCGGGGTTGAGGCATATCCAGGCCCAGCCCAACTTTAGAAACACAGGTCCGCATACAGCCCAAGCACAGAGATGGGCCAAAAACATCAGGCCCAAGCCTTCCCATTTGTCAATTGGACCGAACCAGAATGGGCCGAACGGGGCTTCTTATCAGTTGTTCTAGCCATTGTTTGGACATAATATCACCAACTTACGAGCACTCCTTATTCGGGCCAGGCATTGGGCTTTCTATCACTTGGTCCAAGCCCAGCCTATTAATTAAATGGGCCTAATATATATACTAGCTCGACACTAAGCGGGCTAGGACCGGATTGCCCAGCCCGTGAGCACCCCTATCTATAGAGTAAAAGATATGTCTAGAGTGGAATAAAAGTTCAATTCAAGATAACCATGAGTTGTAGTAGGGGTGGGAAATGGGTTGGGTTGGGAAAAAAATTGGGGTCGGGACAGGGTTGACATAGGTTTCTATGTATTAAGCCCAACCCATATCCAGCCCGTTTTAAAAACAGGTCAAGCAGCCTGCACCTGACACGGGTCAACCAGATTTAACCTGCATGAACCGCATCCAACACTCGTTCAAACCCTAATTATTCCAAACATTCCAACCCTTCAGCGCCCCCCCCCCCTCTCTCTCTCTCTCTCTCTCTCTCTCTCTAGATGTATGTATATCTACATCCCATCTATTCCCAAGTTCTTGGAAGACAACAACTTCACAGAGAAGAACAAGAATGGGGGGAGGGGAAGAAAACATTTATGGATTTTTTTTATTTTTTCCATTTTAGTGTCACTGTGTTTAGTGGGTTTTGAAGGGTTCATCTGATTTTCATTTTTCTCTTTTTTTTTTCTTCTCCCTCTTTTTGGTTGTTGGGGTTTAAAGGGTTCTACAATTTTGAGCTTCTTGTTTTCCTAATCCAACGATTTTATGGTTTTGATGTAGATCTGCTAGGAATAGATAGTCACTCTTTAGGGGTTTCAAGATTATTTCTGTGGTTTTGGTGAGACAAGGAAATAAACTGTGTAGGAATTTTTCTGTTGATTTCTTTTTTCTGGGTTTTCAGGTTTTGGGGGACAAACAGGTTAAGTGGGACCCTAACCTGGCCCCTTCATATGTGAGTCAAGTTTTCCTAACCTGTGACCATCTCGTACATATTGAGAGATAGGTTTAGAGGGTCAAATCTGGATCAGATATGGGTCAGTTGTGCACATGCACATATGCGGTCATGCGCCCAACATTCCATATTGTCTGCCCCACCATAGCATATCGTCCATGTCAATTTTGGTTGAAGAACATTAAACAAGGATCAACAAGTACCATGGTTTTAGAACTATAATGCATACCAGTCCCACTAACTCTTACCATTTTTTTGTGGTACGAGACTGAGACATGGATATCTATAACATCTCCATTCCTCAACCATAATATTATATTCTAGTTTCCATTTAGCAGTTACAGCTAAAATACATGAAAACCATAAGTTCCTAAGAACAAAGATTTTCAGTTTCCTTTTTAATTTCCCGAACTTTCTCAAAATTTTCGGAAAAAAGGGGAGGAAACGGACCGATATAACAAGTTTGGCTGATAACATCAGCTGATGCATAACAGCTTTGGATGACACATGGAGGATCCCAAACCATGTTTTTTAACCATGACAAACACCATCCATTAGAAGGTTTTACCCTTTCACTATGGAACATTTTTCTCACAAAATTGGAGATCTTCAAAAATATAAAAGCTGAAGGTAGAAATGTACCTGCAAGGTTCTCAGCAGCAAATTTCAGGCAAACAGCTTTAAGTTCCATGGCATGATAATTATTGGCCAGGGCAAGTGTGCTGGCAACAGAATCCACAGATATTTCCTTGCACAGATAAGACTCACACATAAGCTTAAGTCTTTCTAGACCATACTTATCTGCCGCAACTAACAACTTTCCAGCCAATGTGTCAGATGTAGAAGATGCAAACGATGAACTTGAAGCAACCAAATCCTCGTCTTCAATAAGAGTATCTCTGTAAATGAAGTGCAGCATGGCCTATCGAGGACATAAGGAACAGATGCTTAGGGAAAGGAAAATAAAGAAATAGCAAAGTATGGTGTTTTCACATATTATCATTTTAGCTATAACTAAAATCAAATCGCAGAAAAGGAGAAAACAATATATATACATCACCTTAAAAACTCTAGGTTCCAAATCTGTGACTATAATCTGATGCTCATCTTCCTCCATCGCGTCAAAGAACTTGGCCCTGAACACAGGAGAACGTGCAGCCAATACCAACTTATGAGCATGAAGTCTTTCTCCCCCCACGTCAAAAATAATATCTGAACCTTCATGATTCTCCAGCAGTGTACCAAAATGCATGCCTATATCAGAATCAGGGACATGTATGGAATGCAATCGAGAACAATCCATAGCTGAAACCACAACGCCCACAGTGCAATTTATTTTCAAGCAATCGTCCTTGAGATAATCTGATGCTTCAAGAATACCTCGTCTGAAGAAGCGCTTATAGCCCCTGAGGACAGGAAGATCTAAAATTTGAGTCTATCAAACAATAACAATATAATGGATCGCCAGGTAGCGTTGTTATTGTTTTCATGATGTATAAATAATATGCAATTCACTAGGCAATAGTAGCAACCCATAAAAGGGACAAGAGTTCTAAATACAAAGAGATGGACTCCAAATGAGACTTGCCAAAGTATTAAACACGATAGAAACGGCTATGAAATGGAATCAAGAAATGCATCACCTGTAAGACATACCACGTGGGAAACCTCTCTTTTTTTGTTTTCTGTTTTTTTGGTTGGGGGATTGTGGGGGAGGGGTGGTGGTCAGCAACAATAATGCTTTATTAATGTGGAAAACCACTAGTTGTCATAATAAACAACATGATTGATATAGGGTTGGTGAAGTGGATACAAGCTAGCAAGGTGTTGTTCAACTATCTAATACCACCAAGATTATCGTGGCATTGTTTATGAGACAACAAATTTATCTGCAATAGTAATGTAGGGTAACAAAAAAAGACAGAAAGGGTGATATAGTTGCAAACATGCCTACGATATGATGGATGTGTAGCTGACAAGAAGGATTGAGTTATGCAAGAGCATGTTCGAGGAAGCTTGATGGTGGCTCCAACTTAAAAGGTTTTAATGAATGAATGTCATTTGACAGGGTTAGGCCATCTCTACATTACTAAAAAAAATGAAACATATCTTGTATTGATAGTTGAACTTGAAGCTTGAACTTGAAGCTTTACATGTCCAGGGAACTAAAGACACACTTGTGTGACAATGTAAAAATCATGACATCCATTGTCAACTCTCATCACCAATTACTAATGCAAATATTAAAATAACATAAAATCAAACACTACAGTGGGCCAAATTAAAACCTATATAAAAAATCTAAAGCCTTTTTGTTTCTTTCACTATGTCCCCTCTTTGTCCAAAATCTGGATCAAACAAACCAAATCGACTACTGAACTGAAAATCCCTGTTGGCTTGGACTACATTTTAACCCTCTCACTCACTCTTAAACTTCTAAATATGGATTAGGGACCCCTCGAAAACACGCCCATCACCCCTCAAAAAAATTCATTGACCATTTCGCACATTATCAAACTTATAATAGACAATATAGAGGTTCAGCAATATCACTACGCCCAACTTGTGATTATACATACCTAAACAACTGAATTCCTTTAATAAATAACCCACAACTCATCCTAGCAAAGAGGAAAAAACACAATATCCAGCATTCTCCAAACCAAGTTCTAATCTTGAAACAAAATTGATCAAAAAACTCTTCAAACTTACCACATGCTTCCCCGATACTTGAGCGTGTACGGCCCGCTCTCCAGCGCACGATCGAAATGGCTGTGGACCTTATGCTTCCCATTCCCACTCTGATCAACAAGCGTAAGCTCGAACAGCGCCCGCACATCCGTCCCCTCGCTCGCCAGGGCGATGAAGACGGACACATAGGTCGAATTGTCCTCAGGATTCTTGCCGTCCGGGTAGAAGTAGATCGCCCACTGATACCCACCAACCGTGAAATTATCGCTCGCGATGTGCTTCCCAATCCCCATCCCCTTGGCCAGCGAGTACCCCTGGATGACGAACTTGTGGGACCCGTTAACCGTCTCCGTCACCGATCGCGAGCTCGTCGGGGAGATCGCAAATGCCTTCTCCATTTCCCCCGGCGCTGCCTCCGGCATCTCTCAGCCAGGAATTCGAAAATCTCATGGAAGATCTCAGAGCGTCGGAGATAGAACCCAGAACGAAGGCCGGGGAAGAATCGATTCAGAGAAATCAGCAACACCGATGGCGACGATTGGAGAAATTAGAGGATTAGGGTTCGAGGATTTGGGGATTTTGAAGGATCTAATGAGAAAAGAAGATTTTTCTTTTTTTTTGGTGGGGTCGGTTGATGATGCAAGGTGCCGAACGATTGAAGAAACCGAAGAATTGAAGGACTAGGGCTTGTAAATTTGGGGATTTTGAAGGATCGGCAGAGAATTTAGGGCTAGAGATTGATTGATGGAGAAGAGAATTAGGGTTTCTGCGTCTACTTCGTATCTCGATTTTGACATGGGAAGCAAAACGAGAGGGTTTTTCTGCAAAGAGGCTTGAAAAGGTAGATTCTTCTGCTTATATATAGGCGGAAAGGCAACGGACAACGAATGCGCTACGATCTGGACCGTTCATTATCCTGGGGTCCACCTTGGATGAATCAGGCGATAAGCCATGACGATTATGTGATTAGAATGCAATTATCGTGACGGCTGCCCGCTGGCTCACTTATCAGTCTTGTTGACATGAGCCCTTTTTTAAATGAGCAATGAATGGGCCTATATTTATTTGCGGCGCAACCCATTTAATCACTTGGCTCACGCAATTGCGGAAAATCCGTACGGAAAAAGTAAAATAAAATTTTTTATCGATATATATTTTTATTTTTCGTGTTGAGACCCTAGCAATTAATTGCTCGTGTGTCTTGGTACAAAAACATTTAAAGGACCAAGCTAATTTGGCTCAGCCAAGCTCCATATCTTTTTACGTAATCCTTAGGGTGGACACGTGAATTTCTCCATCATTAAATTGGATTTGGGGAAGAGAGAAAGTAGGAAAAACATGAGGAAACATGCCCGCTCAAGGTCAACAACGACCCTCACTTGTTACCTCAACATAGAAAATGAAGGTCAACGTCGACTACAAAGAAAAATAGTAAAAAAAAAAGTTAATTTTTCTATACAGATTTCCCGTTTGGTGTGAGTTAGGTCAAAGTTCCTTATTCAGTCCATTGACCATATAAAGTTATTTTTATGATAAATCCCTCTTTATCCTATGAGTGTTGGTACATAGTGCACTTTCTTTAATCACAACGAGCAGTAAAGGTAGAGTTAAAATAGACACACAATATGAGTATTCTATTTCAACATATTTGGGTGAAAAAGGTGAGGTGGAAAAGTAAACTAACAATGTTACATCACTTACCTTTGACTTTCCTACAAGCCTTTTTTTTCCTACCACAAAAAAGTGTAGAGTATCCTATAGTAAGCTTTTCTGATAAAATACTTTTTTAATCTATACTCCCCACTCACCTATACTTTATCTCATATTATTCAAATAAAGATTTTACCGCACCTTTACTTCTAACTTTAATATACATTGTATTTATCTTTTACATGATTTTACATCCACTTTTACTCAATAACAAGGAGATTCAGAATTAAAGGAATGAGACTCTACAATAGAGCTTATCTATTGAAAATCGGATTCACTAAAAATGAACACCCTCATTGTGTATGTGAAATCAGTGACTTTTACTCCAACAGGAATTGAGCAAACCATTAGATTAACTATCATCATCATCATCATCAAAGCCTTGTCCCAACTATGTTAGAATCAGCTATACGAATTCTATTTCTTCATTTCGATCTATCTTGAGACAAATCATCAGATAAATTACACTTCTCCATATCTATCTTTACTACCTCTATCCACGTCCTCTTAGGCCTACCACTTCCCCTTGGTGAGCCATCAATCTTCATAGCTAAACTTTTCCTTACCGGCGCCATTACCAACCAACGTTGGACATGCCCAGACCATCTCAAACAAGTTTATCTAATTTTATCCCTTATTATTGCTACTCCTAAATGCTCTCGAAAGCGCTCATTTCTAATTCTATCATTCCTCATTTTACCACACATCCACGTCAACATTCTCATCTCCTCTACATCTATTTTGTGCATATGCTGCTTCTTAATTGGCCAATATTCTGCTCCATAGTTCATAGCTGGTCTAATCGCTGTCCTACAAAATCTCCCCTTCAATCTTATTGGCATTTTCTATGTGACGAATATATGCGACATTTTCTTTCTTGGGATTTCAATCAAGAGTGTGATGGTTGGGTATTCATATACCACCACCCCTTGACCTTTTTGTCATGTAAAGGAAGAATATTTGATGACCATTCTTTGGATGCTGACCCAGCCCTAATCCATGCGAAAATCTATCCTCCCTATTGTTTACCATACATTCAGAGAGGTCTCACTAAAGGAGAAAGGGTCCAAAAATTTTACCGTCAAATCTCATGTGTTACCCGCAACTATAAATTTCACACATTGGTGCATATACATAAGAGGAACTTATAGAAAGAGTGATCAGCCGATAAATTATGGTGGAGATATCAATGCATGATCATTTACTTATATCGTCAATTATGAAATAATAACGTTCGAGATTTGACCATGTGGGTCCCACCACTCCACCCACCAACCCATCTGCATCCTCAGTCCCCCAAAAGTGATTGGCCCAAATTTTGCATCACCATCGAACTGATCATGTAAAACTGAGACGTTACTCACCTCAGCGAAGAACAGAGCGATCAAAGGTAACTCAGATTTTCCAAAAAAGAACTCATCAGTTTACTAAATATATAAAACAAGTTACATTCACTCAGTTTGTGAAGATCCAAAACTGACGCTACGCTCTTAATATTCAGGGCACATTTGTGCAGAGGCAATCCACAGAAAAGTAGTAGCGGATAAGCAGTTGCTTGCTTCTCATCGTTTGGCGCGGCAGGACTCTCCACATGAAACCTACTTCCCCCACCCTCCTGCTGATGGGCATTATACAAACAAGCCCTGAAAGAGCAACAGCTAGGAAAACAAAAAAAAACAAAAAACAGAGATCCAAGTATCAATGGGTATCAGGAAACATACAGTTTTCCAGGGGCTTGGGAGATCCCACCCTAAACGAAGATCGATGTTTCCTTAAGCAGGCAACAACCACAATAAAAACCCATATTCACACAAAATCCTTCACACAAGCAGATAATAAAGAATGACAAATCTATGATGCACGGATACTTCAAAATGGACAACGTATTGTGTAGTATCATATCCAATACTTCACTTTTTATGTATAAAATTCGTGTCCTTGCCGTATCCATGCATCATAAACGACAATTGTTAAATCACGCAGCTGCATTCAAACAATAACTTGTGATTAGAAACCTGATTTTTACAAAACTTAGCCAAATCAACCAACTTCCCAAAAACTGCCTAATAAAACCGTCTCATCTTCTAAGGGGGGAAATCTAGTACGCTCAGAAATTGCATGTTTCCTAGGCATTTGTTAGAACTACACCCACAGGCCTTCTTCACTCCCATTTCCACCATTGTCATCTGGATGCAGCTGGAGCCACATTAGCTGAGAGAACCTGCGCATTCACCTGGGTTCAAAATAGGCAGGCCCCTTCATCAGGTAGCTCACTATGCATCAAAACATCGACGGCTTAAAAAGAATCCAACAGTGAAAGCCTGCAAAATAAAGGGACCAGAGAGAATCTGGATAAACTGATCTTCACAACCAGTGCTACCTGCAGCACGGCTTGGCCTATATCTAGACAGGTGCATAAACCTGTAATTTTAGCAAAACCACATTTTCCTTTCATGTTACAACAACATGGACCAGCTAGCACCACCTGAAAAAGCTGAGCGCACTGCCGGTCTCTCCTGCAATGTTCTCATCTGAGGAATCAGACACACTAGCGATGCTGTCATCGGA
This sequence comes from Persea americana, assembly GCA_029852735.1. NCBI lineage: Eukaryota > Viridiplantae > Streptophyta > Magnoliopsida > Laurales > Lauraceae > Persea > Persea americana. The sequence continues at coordinate 72,754,907 of CM056809.1, forward strand.
GCTTTCACCTGGCATGAGCTGTATGCGATCTGCGTGGTCTATGATCCAATCAGTGAACTCTGGAGAAGATGCCCACTCAGCCATGGCTTGCCTAGTCGATTCACGTGTGAAGTCCTTCCACTCTTTCTTTGAGAATTGCTTGCGCCCAGGTGTCTTATGGAAGGTTGAGTAGTAGTCTTGATCTGTCACACCTTTATCAGGAGATAACACGACCAACCCTGAAAGGGAGAAAAAACATGTCTACTTAGCAAGTTACAGAGAGACTTCCTCTTCTTTTTTTTCTTTTCTTTTTTTTTTGTGTGTGTGTGTTTGTTTTTTGTAAGCATTGAATGTCCATGTGCAAGAGCAATCAGAAACAGATTTGAAACATGATTTGTTTGCTCCTTCTCTTTCTTGGTAACAATTACAATTTCATTAGATAATTAACATAGTAAGAAACAAGAATGACAGCTCTCCGATGTGCACCCTAGGGTAAATGCAAAATGAATACAGATGGTATCCCTTAAAAAACCACATGAAAAATGAATACAGATTTGTTTCTTTGTTCCTTCTTCCTTTGCCTCTTGTATCTTTTGATCAACGCGATCTATAGAAAGAAACTTGGTCCTTCTGTCTTCTACTTCTTCCAAAGTATAATCCATCTTGAGAGTCATACATGTTTCATCTGATTTTGCTATGAAATCTGTTATTCATGGTCTTGCTTCTCAGTGTCACCTTCGATGTCTCTTGTCATGGTTTTCAGCTCATTTGTTGCAATTATGACTTTTATTTCTTCCTTTTGCTTGCCTTTCTGGTTCTTCAATTGAAGGTAATGATCTAGGTGGAGAAAGTGTTGTCGACTCCAATCGAAGAAGCTCAATCCATTGTCCTTTCCATAGAAAGGAATGTGTTCTTTTTGCCAATGTGCACCTCCCAATCAAAAACCCATGGTCATTCAATAAGAATATGAGTGATTGCTTTGATACAAATTGATGCAGCCCAAGATCCACGAACAAAAGTAGACAAACTCCACAACAAGGGTTTGTCTAGTCCTCGATGGATTTCAAGCAAGAGACCAACTCCACAATGGGGTTTGGCAAAATCCAAAGGGATTCAACACAAACAAACACTCCCAACATAGAGAGGCACTCACAATCACAAAGAAACTGAATAATTCTTCACTGAATAATGAAAGGCGCCTCTCCCACTATAGGAGTTACATATTTACAGAAGAGGTTGGACGTCCCTTTCCTAATTGGATTCTAATTCCTAAATCCTCTCTAATTTACAGGAAACTAGATTAGGAAACAAAATCCTTAAATTTGCCAAAACAACTCAAGTTAAACTAAACTTAAAGACCCCAAACTATTTCAAAACTCCTAATTAAGCAGTTATCCTATTGGGCCTGTGTACCAAGCCCAATCAGCAGGTCAATCCATGGGCCATGGGCCATGGGTCTACCCAGCATCACTGTCAATATATCAGTTTCTTATGGCCCTTTTTCACCACGAGTTTTTTTTTTTTTAATTGATCAAAAAGTTTTTAAAAAAAATGTAAATCTATATTCGTAATTGCTTTTAGTGCGTTTAGGAAAATGTAAGAATACATAAAGGTAGTGAGAACGGAGATCTAACATTTTAGATCATGAACAAAACCCATTCAAAACCAGTATCAAATTATTATTAGTCATGCTGAAAACCAGTGCGCATCAAATGATGACTCAGTTTCCACAGAGTAATAACCATGATTGTTAGGCTTTGGAGAATTTGGTGGTTTGAAGCAATGTTTTAAAACTTGTCCAAGTCCAAGTTGTCTCAAACACGGTCACAGATGACTCGGTTCATGAGGAAGTCAATCGAGCCACATTACAAAGTTTGAAAACCCCTATTTTTCAGTCTGGGACCGCAGGGACTGGTTTGATTCAATTTGACAACCTTGTTTTTGGTTTGGGGTTTGGGGTTGGATTTGGGTGATGGAGGGGAGGGGATATGATGAGCCCATGAGGGAGGTAAGGGTGGATATGGTGGTGTGGGGAAGAGGAGGAGATGGTAGTGATGGTGGTGGATGAAGAAAGAGGAGGGTGGGGAAGGAGAGAAGCGAGGCTTATCTTGTTGGGATGGAAGGAGGTTTGGGTTTGGGGTGGGGGTGGGGGTGGGGGTTGATTTTCGGTGATAGAGGAGAAGGGATGTGGTGAGACCATCAGGGAGGTGAGGATGTGAGGAAGGTTGAAGTGGGGGTGGTTGTGGTTGGGAGAGGAGATGGTGGTGATGGAGGAAGAGAGAGGAGGAGAAAGGGGAAGGAGGGGAGATACGAGAAGGAGTCAGTCAGGGTGACTCAGTCTAACCTAGCTGGGTTGCAGAGGGGGACTGAGTTGCCCACCTTACTCCGCGTTTTAAAACATTGGTTCCAAGAAGTGTGTGGAAATGAGATGTTTTTTTAAGGTACAAAGATGAGAATTATTTGCAATGCATTTCATCTATATAAAATAAATGCATTAGCTTTTTAAAGATGAGAGAGAGAGAGGAAAATCTAATAATCATTCTGCTTCCAGGACTTCTTGGCGGCCCACTTGATTATTGATCCGCCCTGTCTCTCACTGTAAGAAGATCACAGTCTGATACACGTGGCATACAAGGACCTGGGCAAGTGGAGAAGGGTTTTTAAAAAGAGCGAGAAAATAATAAAGGAGTTTGACTTCTTTTTCTTTTAGGTATTGCATCCTTTCAGTATACAAAAAGTACTGAACACTAAAAAGCCATATGGCTACATTTATAGGTTGATTGACAGGTTAGAGGGCCATTTATCTCTTAGGTGATAATGAATACCAGGGAAACCAAGTCTGCACTCTGTAGAATAAAATAGATTAGCTGCCGATCTTCTTATATATCCAGAAAAACCACAGATTTTTTTTTTTTTTTTATAACACCACAGATTCTTTGACCAGTGGGCATTAAAATCCAACCTTTAAGTGCTATTGGTCTCTTCGTAGTTTGTATGGTTCTTTTTGGAGAAATACAAGGTGTTGTAAGCAGGGTTTAAGGACTCGGTCAAGTCCGAACCGACTAACAAGATCGTGACCAAGTCTGAGTTGACTCGATCTGGTCAACTTGGATTTGGCCGAGTTTTCAACCACTGGATGTAGTGCCAGAACAATTAGAAGTGGTGTTGCCAGCATGCCTCATCAAATCTGGATTTACCAATACATAGAAAAGACCCATAGGAAAGACCCCTGCCATCTTCAGCCAGAGGCATACACAACGGTATGCAAGTCAAAACACATGGACAGGCACTGATTCATAATTAATAGCGTGAAGATACCATGCAAGACTCAAATAACTGAATAGCTGAGACTTCATACCTTTAGTCGGAGAGTTTGACCAGACATATGGACTCTTGGGGCTCCCCCAAGCAGTCTTCTCAGAGCCCATCTTAGCTGATCTAAGAAATTCAGCACGCTTGTGATTTGGAGATTTATATCCAGACTTTTGTTGCCACATATTTCCTTTCACTGAATGTGCCAGCTGCCTGCATGAATCCATACCACTAACATCAAAACACTGAGACGAGGGGGAAGGAATTGCAACTTTAGTTCCATGGGACTTACATTGATGGTTGACGTTGCCTCTTCATAGAAGTAATAAGAGAGCAGATGGCCCAACAAGTAAAGAACACAACCGTTGCATAGAGAGTATCGAGAGAACTCTGGAAAGGAATTCAAAAAAAAAAAACCTTTAATTAAATACTGTACTTCTCTAAGATTTCTTTTCTTAAATAACAACCGCGCTAATTTCACCTTTTAATGAGGAACTTTCCAAACGAAAATAAAGACAAAAGAGTACAAGACAAACAAATTGAAAGGCTATGTGCCCTTAAAAGTATCCCTAAATTGCACTCAAGCAGCATTTTCAGCAGATGAGTTTCACAAAATGTTTTGGTTGCAAATAAAATGGAAACCACGCTGATTTGGTTTGATACACTCCTGCTTTTTCCACCCTTAAGGAACAGATAATTATTAGTTTCATGCACACCCAAAAATAAAATAAAATAAAAGCCTAAACTGTGTGCCTGACATCCAAGGATCTCTCAGTTCAGAGTCACAGCCTCTTTCTTTCTTTCTTTTTTATAGAAGTAAATTTGATCTCTCCATCAGTACAATAAGCAAACAAAATTAACATATGAAAACCAAAAAAGACATGGGTAAAGAGAAGTGTCGTTTTCCGCTCATTTAAACATTAAGCTACCAGCACTTTAATAATCTGAAAATTGCATATTCTATCTTGTAAACTTGAATTTAAAATGCACCCGGCATGGAATTAAGGGGACAGAAGATTATCAATTCATTGGTAGTCAATTTCCTCATCTAAGCATTAAGCTACCAAATATTCTCTCACTTTCAACTACCAAAAATTTTCTTTTAATTTAGAATGAATTATTATAACCTCCAATCACCAGATCACGTCTCACCATTTTACTTTAGAATGAAAGGAGTGCTACCTGAAAAATAAAAACTGCTGCAACAATGCGCATTGCCCACATCACAAATTGAGCAATACCAACATCCACACTCCCATCTTCTGAAAGGACAAATTTCCGCACAACCCAGTACCCCAATGCAGCTCCAGCAAGAATAATTCCTAGTAAAACAAATACAGAAACCTGTGCCAAACCCATGGTGAAAGATTGTGTTAATTAGATATACAGCTGATCCAAAATTGGGAATACCAAAGGACAGAGAATGAATCACATGCAGCCAAGATAAAACTGCAACTAATTGCATACGGACATACACATGACAATACCAATCGTCAATCATAAATTTAGAGCGTCTATTTGGTCCAGCCTATTACCAGTACACCACTATGGAAGATCACATCAATTAGATGATCTTGAGGTCATGGTTAGCCCAATTTTGCTTTAATTGTCCATTTCTCAGGAAACAAAACCAGACAGGTAGCATATATGGAGCTTGAGAACCACAGGTACTATCAAATGAATTGTTCAGATGGTAACTAGACATGTTATAAAGCTGATTATCCACTTTGGATGCAAACTACAATAAAAATGAATTAGACACTCAAAACAGTCTTCAGTGACACAAATGAATGATTAAATAAAGATCAAAGTACATGAAGAACCAACTTCTTATCACACATGCATGGTTTTAATCAATTACTAGCACACCAGATTTTGCCCAACATACTTTTCGTACACATTAATTAAACAAGCAAGCAAGTAAACAACAAGCTAAAGCTTAGTAAAAAGGTGATGAAGGTGCAAGGTAGGCCAACATGAGACCGACTGTTACAAGAAGGAAAATGTGCAAGAAACCCAGCTTGTGCATGCCTTCAAAAGTTCTTCACTTTCCATTAGTTCCTTATTAACTCAAGGGTGGTTTCTTTTATTGCTTTAATAAGGAAAAGCTAGCAGATATTAAATGGTTGAGATCAAATTTTCTCAAACCATGAGTTAGGATAAGAAAGGGGGTTTCTTTTTTGTTATTGATTATTTACATTGTAAGGCCACTCCAATAACTCAAGTTTTGGTCAAAAAAAAATTTTCTTATTCATTGTTGTGTGCTTGTCTTCTTCAACCTTCTCTGCAAGGGTTTGGTTGTGAGACCATTCCCCTTCCTGCTATGTGCTTCAAGTGTGAGTGTGAGGACTTCTTCAATAGTTGATTCCATTCCCTTCAGTTGATCACAGCAACTTCTTTTTCTGTTGATTTGTTAAGAACCCTTTTAAGAATATCATCCCTGCTATTTTGTTGACTAGACAAGTTTTTGCTTTTTATCTGACGAAGCCTCAGTGACCTTGCATTCTCTCCAAGCGTTTCAGGGCAAAAGGGACATCGAAAGGCCCGTGAATCAAATAGATAAATTTATATATATATATATATATATATCCAAGATAAAATATAAGGAATGCTCCCTAGAGTGGATCTAAGAGTAGGGAACAAGAACTGGGGGAATAATTCTTGATAGGTCACATTACTCAAATCTGTAACCTAGTCGTTGCAACAACAAGCATCTTTCAATTGCCAATCCATTGTTAGCTCAATGGTAAGGCACCTCCCTCTCCACAGAGACGGTCTGGGTTCGATCCCCGACTGTAGCGCTGATGGTTAGGGAGTTGGGTAGAGTGTGTGTGGGTGGGTAGTTGTGAAAAAAAAATTTCCAATTGTTCTGCAGGCTCTTGTTGAGAACGAGAAAAATTAGAAAAACTTCGTGTCAAAATTTTATATTTTGACATCTAGAAGCAAACTATAGAACAAAATAAAGGGCTTGGGTTGTATATAGCAGCACACTGGGCAAAGTGGAGACAAGTTAGTGGAGTATTATGCGATCATCAAATGTCACTTTGATTAAAAAGGCATTTTTATAAGACAACAATTAAACCACATTCATTGAATGGAGCTAAAAGTCGGGCAATGAAGGAACAGAGGGGAAAAAAGGATGAAGTATATGTACCCGATACACCCGATATGTGCATGCTAAGATGGATGTGGACTTACAAGAAAGGATAAAATAAAGAATGATATATATATATATATTCAAAGCTGAGGGCGGCAACGGTGCCAGTGAGGAAAAGTCTTTAGATGCAAGTTGATGGCGCACCAAGGAAAAGGGTAGGACAAAAAGGACATGGATGGAAGTTGTAAGGTTAGCTATGAAGAAGTGCAACCGCTCCGGGGATTTGGCCAAGGATAGAGTGGAATGGAAAAACAAAATTCATGTAGCCGACACCAACACAGTTGGGACAAGGCTTGGATGATGATGATCTTTTTGTTTTTCTTTTTATTAAGAAATCATTGAATATAAACACAAAGCCCACATCAAGAAGATGATGTGCAAAACTGGAAAAAAACAAAAAAAGGGAGCAGTAAGTAAAGGATCTTTGAAATCAAACAATGAAATATGAATAATAACAATACTCTCTCTATCCACCTCTGCAATAGCTAAACTGACTACTTGGGCATTTAACTCCCTAGGAATTTGTGCAGAAGTGGTGACAGAGCACTTCAAAAGAGCTTTAATGTCCTTGAGAATGTAGAAGAGGTATCTGGCGCTGGGGACACTCCACTAGCTTGCAATTGCACTTTTGGAGTCCCCCTTGACTAGGACCAGTTCACAAAAGTGATATTGCGAGAGGTGGAAAACTCTCTGCCATTGAAAAGGTTTCCACTTTTATTTGAATCATCAAGACCAACTGGTCCAGAGAAGACTAGTATTATGGCACCGTAGTTGTTCCTAATGAACACAACCAAAACCCAACATGCCGAAGTCACCTTTGGAATTAGAGTCCACATTTAGTTTAAAACCTCCCATCTGGGTAGGCTAGCACAAGTCTTGCTCAAGGTCAAGGAGATTACTATAGGTCCACCCAAAGTCTCCTTTCACGTCCTCCATATGTCTGACTTGGAAATCCCCAGAAACGGTGAAAAACTCCTTTGCTTCTAAAGCCCCTCCTAATAAGTGAAGACTTGATCCTTGCTAGCGCAATCACTCATGAGATCCTTTTCCATCAATAATTCCTCTGTTACATGCCTCTTATGGACCAAGCAATAGCAAGGGGCACCACCTCCCAGATTATGCTGCCTATTTCTTAATGTGGACCAGTCCACCCTCCCACAAGAGATCGGAGTGAAGCTGGCATCACCCACTCAATGGCAAATAGCTACAGAAAAAGGCACCAAATGGACAGTGTCTGAATAGATTGATGAATGGCTCATCTATCAAAGACATTAGGCATCTCAAAGTAGCTTCACTTAAGGTGTTCAATGGTCGGTATTTTGTTGGACGGGCACCATCAAGAAGAATGCCTTAATACTTGGAGCTAAGTACTTTCAGACCCATTTGTGGGGGAATCAAACATTCTATTGTTGACCTGATATTAAGAATTAGGGATTTGATATGGTAGAGAAATTACTCCTTGATTCCTCCCCCCTCCCCCCTCCCCCCTCCCCCCACCCACCTATCTTCTTCCTCCTCCCCATTATTTTGGAGCATTATATTCATGACCTGATGTTAAGAAATTGGGATTTGATTTGGTAGAGAAAGTACACCTTGATGCACCCACCCCCATGCACCACACACACACACACAGAAACTAAAACTATAATATCTATCACCTCCACCAGACACAATTGCGTTTGATAAAGAAAGAAAAATAGGAATCTTGTTATCCATCGGGTTCCTTCTTACACAAGGTTCAAACAAATATGCCACCAGCAATTATAGGATTTGATAAAATTGGATGTATGTCAAATTTTGCATGATTCGATTGGGGGCATAGTTACGAAATTCGTTTTGTTTCGGACGAATTTTCAAAATTATTTCAGTTTGTCCGTTACAAATAGTTACAAATAGCACCTCAGGTGAGTTCACACAACACATGGGATTGACTGGGAAAATGGGAGAATGGAGTAGACTCATTTCATTTCATTTGTCCCTCTCACTATCTCTCTTCATTTTTTAAAGAACAGTAATATCATTAAGAAAGGATGAAAAACAAGCACAAAATAAGGTAAAAGAGATGTATACCAAGCAACACATAAAGAGGAAGAAAGAAACAAAAACAGAAACATGGGACCCATAATTTAGATAAGGAATTGCTACCTCATTTTGCACCCCTAAGAATATGATGGAACACCACTACCATTTATTTGCATAATACATTTATTTTCATTCAATATGCAGTTCGGTCTCCATGGACAACTTCCACATTTCAGCACACAACTAAATGCATTTGTAAAATCACTTCCCAGTTTCTGGACTATCACAACTATCCCTTACTGGTTTCTATCTCTGTCACAGTTTGTGGATGATTAAAAGTATTCATATGCTTGGTCATCTTGAATGAGTTTTTAGCCCAATCAGAAATGATAGAAACCATAAAATGGGCAGCAGGTACAAAATCAACTAGAAGAGAAGAAAGAAATTTCTTTCTAATTATTAAGGAGCATGAAAGCAGGAGAACTTACTGGATTATACATATCTTCGCTCAAACCGAAATTCACGAGAACAGAATTAACTAGCATTGAGAAGTAGTGCAGAAAAAAAGATCCAGCTCCAAGCTGAAAGAATTTAGGGCAAAAATGCCTTGTCAGCATTATCAGTCAGTGAAATATAACAATGAAAGATTCAAGCATCGTAACATAGAACAAAACTTACAACTGATCCATAGATGGTAAGGTAGAAGACACTCTTCCTACCAGTAGGCAGCAACTTCATGCCCTGTACCACAATAAGAAAGTAAACCATTATGAATAAAGAATCAGGACAACAAGAACATGAGGAGCATACAGTCAGTTAATCTGTGCACATATCAAAACAAAATGTCATGTAAAGGTAACAGATAGTATTTATAGAAGAATGATCAAATGCAACCCTTGCACAACATAGTGCCGCCCACTAAATTTAAAGCTTTAAACTGTCTTAATCATCAATCCATACTGTAAATTAATTATTAAGTCTACACAATGATTCATAGGCCCCAAATGATTTTGCAAGAATAAGATGATCCCAAGCATCCAAATCCAAATGGTGTACATTCTTCCATAGAAAACCTCACTTCTCCATTTCGCATGCTAATGATTGGATAGTTGATATTGTCAAGTGATGTATATTGGCCTGATAGTGAGATCGACTTTGACAATCAAATTCATCATCATCATAATCAGAGCCTTAACCCAACTATGTTAAGGCAATAATCCGATTTATTTAAAAAATAATCTACATTCTCATGTGTCAAAATACCCCTTGCACCATAACTGTTGTCAACCAATCCACTATATCATTCCTATTCATGATTAATACAACACTAATATAAGTAAAATAAATGTCAAAATCTCTAAGAAGTTTAGATTCTCACCATTTTAAGTTCCAAAAGGTAAACAGTTTAAGCGAAACAATGAGGCAACATGTGTTTCCTACAGTGGTAGCCTTTTACAGTAACAAAATAACTCCAAATAGAAACCAAAGAAAGAACCATAACTGATAAAGAGAAAAGTTAAAAATAATAAATAAATAATTAAAAAAATGCATTCACCATGAAAATACAAGGAATCCCCAGCATATACAAAAACTCTGTAATTGAGTTCTTCCTTTAAGATGCTGCACATCTATTTTCTCTCTCATTTTACATTGATAAATGGGATCATTAACTATGATGCCAACACCCAACTGTCATTAAGATGATCAAATATCCAAGGTTCAGTGACAGGAACTGAGGGTAGGAAATATGCTCCTCGAGTATGGTTGCAAGGTACGATACCCTTAGCCAAAAGATTTTTCAGTTTCTGAAACTTTCTCTCTTTTGTATCTTGTGATGGGTTTGATGTTGTTATGTGGAGTTGTTGAATATTAAACGATATACTGTTAGCAGGAAAAAAAAAAAAACAACAACAACAACCTGCTAGGATGCCCAGATACTTCAAAAATAGGCAACATATCAGTCTCATATCACATTTGATACTTCATTGTTTTTATGCATAAAATATGTGCTCCTGCAATCCCCACAAAGTCCATGCTGTAAATGGGGCATCAAAGCTCGCAAGGGTAAAACTTGAAGGGATTGACAGATAAGCACCCACCAAGAGTGGATATGGCTAAACCTGACACAGCATGGGAAAAATTGTCATTTATAACAACAGTACGGATTGGAAAATGGAGAGATCTTTCTCCCTTTTAAATGTGTTTGTGTTTAACTTCCACCACAAAACATTTACCCAAAAATTTTTTTGATAAAACAAAAGGAGAATGGCTCATATGGAGTCATATTTCTCAAGATGTTTATTGGATGTTGACTTCAAATCTATATTGATGCACCCAAGTGGTTGTGGTGATATGGACGATTTTCCATTGATGCCATTCAGACATTCATTTGGGGAGATGGAGCAAGAAAAAATAGGATTAGCAGGGTGCTGGGATCTGCCTTTAAGTTCCATGCCCAAGGGCAAAGCCAGAAAATTTTCCTTGAGGGGCAAAAAACAGAAAAAAAAATCCAAGGGTGGCATTTGTACCCCAATTCCGCCCATGTCCACGCCATTATCAGCTTCAATTCCAATAATGGTTTTTTTTGGGGGGGGGGGGGTGGGTTGGGGTGTGGGGGGGTGGGAGAGTCTGTCAAGCAGTAACCATTCACTGTAATTTCAAATTTTCATGCAGCCCCATATGCACAACCAAACATATATTCAATTATAGCAGACATATATTCAATTATAGAGTACCGCGTCTTGAGGTGCACTAATGTCATTACTGAACTCCAATAGTTAAACTAGAATACCAAAGTCCAAACTTTCACATACTCTTTTTTTTTTTTGGTAACCACATAGATAATATGACTTTGATTTTTAATCAAAAGAATCAATTAGCTACAACATAGATTTTTAATCAAAAGAATCAATTAGCTACAACAACTAAATTTTCCATATGGATCTTAATCTTCAAACATGCATGATGACTAAAGGAACAGCTATTAAAAAAATGTAAAAGGGAGGACATTACAAGACCTCGTCCACCAACTTTGGAATGTCCCAGCAATCAATCAATTAGGCCTCAAAAGTTTGCCTATATTTAAGATACAATTGCATGACATATTTAAAGTTCTTAGAGTTTGTCGGTAGCTAAAGTAATTTAAATATAGAAGCACTGCAGAATAATAAGTTTTGGCATACATTTCATATGTAACTAAACAAAGCCAATAAAGGGCTACACCTTTCATAGGGGAAATACCTGAAACAAAAGGATCAAGATGACCAGCAGAACCCCGAGAGCCATCGAGCTGCTATAATAAAATGGAACCCAACTGCTGATAATTGGTGCCAGTAGCAGCAAAACAAACCCAAAACCAAGACAAAATAGGCGCCATTGTTGAAACTCTGCATCCACAATTAACAATCCTAAGTCAGACTTAAGGGGAAAAGGGACCAAAATAGAAAAGCAATTATAAAGCTGGAATTTTGGACCACAGTTAAGTGCCAACCTTCTTCAACGGAAACTGTGATAGAACCAGATAATCCATCCACAAGTTTAACATCAATATATCTATCTTGATATGGTGACATGACGGTACTCCAAAGCTGCTTTGGAACAGTTTTCCACTCATCCTTTTCACATTGACATAATCCAATAGAAGCATTCCTGTAAATACACTTCAGCATTACAAATTCCCGTAATCAATTTCTGGAGAGGCTGCAAATTGCAGCATTAGAGGTGTGATTATGCAAATAGGTGCAGAGATATAATATTTTCTGCTTACCCGTGAAAACAAACCTCGATCTTGCCATAAAGCCTCTCTGGTATTGCATCTGATGGTTTCAACGTGACCCGAAATGCATTGGCATAGCTCCTAATGTTCGACCTTGACAATCCAAATACACGAATGCGCTCGCATGATATAATATCTTCAGCACCTTGAGATGCATGTCCAAGAATTGGGTGAGGCTGAAAGTGCAGAACTGGGTTGACCAGGTCAACAACTGTGCAAAAAAAAGATATACATATACATTAAATTTATCAGATGGTCTAAGTTTACAGAACAGGAATATATTCAATAACAACAAAACAATAAAAAGCCTTGCGTTCTGGTCCGATGGTATCATATTCTTATTCGCCTCACAATCATGAACAGTTCATTCCTTATCCCAAATTCCCAATGTCACAGTAATACCTTTTAAAATATACTACTTTATTCTTTATCTTTTTTTGTTTTTTTCAAAAGGTTGTTAATGTACTCAGCAACATATAAAATGTTGCAAGTACTGGTAATATCAAAGCATCAAAATACATATTATATTAACAAGGGACAGTGAAGCAAAACATCATGTGAAATACTACATATTAACATTATAATTTAACACAAGTACAAGAAAAACAAATGCACAGCAGAAAGGTTGAAAAATTCAGGAAGAGGGTAAAGTTATACTCAACTAAAAGAAAGCAAATAACACATTATAATTAGAGGTTTGATCAAGGCTCATAGTGAGCCAACTCAATCTGACCTGATCCAACTAAATTCAGCTAATGTCAAAGTTAATATAGTTTATATCCACTCATTCACTCTAGCTGAACACAAAGTTTTTTGGCATAGCATGACTTTTCAGGTGCCAAGCAGGCGAATGCAATTGAAAGCAGGACACTGCTAACAGGCCCAAGTCAAAGCCAAAAGGTCCTACTTCTCACATCAATTACGTTCAAAACCATATCAACTCAGCCAGGTGCAACTCATGACTTGGCCAACTCACAGCCATGCCACAACAGGTCATGACTTAGCCAAGTAATAAAAGCATTACCACAAAAATAGTGAACCCCACCTTTTCACCACACAAGTGCGCACAAGCGAATAAGCAGAATGGAAGTTAACCAGATATACAGTATACACAGAAGAAATGTACAGTGTGAGACTAAGCAAAAAAGTATCTTTTCTGCTCAGCCGGCTACCTCATGTGTAAGCAACTTCTACAACGAATCAAATGCCTTCATTAACTGAGACCCATCACAGATGGGTGACACCTCAAACCTTGTTCCCCTCCTATAATCTTGGCCAACCATTCAATCAGTTTACTTCAGAAAGTTGGCAATGCCATCTGAGGATGTGGAGTGAGGTGTCTGGCCAACGACATCCTAGAAGGTTTCACATGTTTAAACTATGAGCCCTTAAACCTCTGGTTTGTTCAGCCACCATATAGCATTATAATGAATTTATGTACGTCTATGACATCATACAAGGATCCAGATCCTCTACTGCTTTTGTGGTCTGATGCTTCTACTACTTTTTATAATAGGAAAAATTAAAGTTTATGGGTTCCACCAGCCCTATAGGATAGAAGGAGACTTAAGGATCCAGCCAGCGGCAGGAAAGAAAAAGAGAAGAGGAAGTGTCATTTTCACATTTCAGCAAACCAGTTCAATGCTATGAAACTGATGAGCTAGCGAAATCCAATAGACCTGACTCTTTTGTCAATGGCTACGTCTCAAAGCCCTTGTTTCTAACAAGACCAACATGCCCCACAAGTTCTGTTAGGTGTGTCCTGTTTCAGAGCATCATACTGCAGAAACATTAACAATTACGATGCTCCTAAAAACATTGTACGATGTCGATAAGTATCATGGTTGGCATGTTACACCACTGCACCCTACTTCTGTAGTTCAAAAGTTATGTACTGTGATAACTGACGAGAAAAAAGTAAAGTTACAATCCCTATATTGATCATCATTTGTGTCTTAATGATCCTATTTCAACCCATGGGTCCAACTATGCATCAGTGAAACTAGCATACACATATATGCTGCTTCATCAATCATATAAATGATCTACTGCCCACCGAAAATGTAAAATCAGCCACCCACCCAATGAAGCAACATCAATCATTCTTTTCGCAGACCTTTATTTATGGCCATCCATGGGCAAGCCTATTATCAGACACTGACAACCGTCCAGTCCAGATCCTCTGAGGCTTTCACTTAAAAGAAATCCTGAGAAAAAATAGTGGAAAAATAAACACCCTCCTAGCATATGGGGTACCCAAATTTTACCTCAATAGGAGTTGGTTCCACCACCTTAAGATTGACCGTTTGATAGAAAAAAATGTGACAACACAGTCTTCTGCATTATTCATTGATCACGTTTTTTCATGAAATACTCATTCTAACCGACCAAGTCCTATTAGGGTAAATTTTGGGGATAGCCCAAAATATGCAGGGCATTCGCTTTGGGCGGCTTATATTTTAAAGAGGAAGGCCATAGACCTCGCTGTGAAATTACACTCCTTCAACTCATAATTTCTCTATCAAGTCCTCAGAGGATCCGTACTCACAATTGTCCAATGGGGAATTCTTTCCACCATTGCCCACCCGACCCAATCCGCCTCTACTCCACCGGATGAACTACACAAGTGCAGATTGATTGTTCAAAAACAGAAGGCAACAAAACCCTAAATCCTTAAGCGATTCTTCGATCGGAACTGCGTGAAACTCAAGGCTACTCGAAGCATATCAAGAAAATAACATTGAACGCGAAACCCTAACCAAATGTACTCGTTCTACACGGATTTACGGCCAGAAAATCAGCTTATATGTCGAAATGTATATGTACCGAGTCGGCAGAGATCAAAATGAAATCTTTCTAGAGAGGAATCGGAAATGGAAAAGAATCTGGACGAAAGCGAGTACCTTTGAATGGAATCTGCTCGCAAGAAGATGAGAGGAAGAGAAGTACAAGCGATAGGAAGAGCAGCGAAGGCTGCGATGAAGAAGAAGAGGCCATTTGGTCCTGAGCTTTTGGAAATTTTGTCAGAGTCGAAAGAGCGCTTCCGCTTATTCGTTGCTTCACTTCTGCCGCGCGCGGTATGCTTAGTGCGCACGTCATGTGTACTTAGGGGCTTATATATACTTTATTTATTGTTATGGTTGCTAAGGCGGCAAATATGATAAGGGTGGTATGTATAGATATTGGCTTCACCCAATACATGTTTAGGTATTAGTGTTTTATCCAATTGTCCAACCTTGTAAAATCCTATGCTTGATAATACACTATTTTATTTTATTTTTTTAAATGAAAAAATCGTAATGTTCCTTTGGTGGTCCCAAAAGTTAATTTTGGGAGTGTCTCCTTGTTTACTTAAGGGCCAATGTGCACACTGCAAGTTGCTTATATGCAATTCAGCTCATGGGAGCCACTTAGATGCTTTTTTTTATTAGTAGGAGTTGGATTCATGAAAAGGTCTTTCTATAGATAAGGGTTAAAAGAAAAAAAAATGCAGCCCAATTATCTTAGCTTTGATTTAATTGCTTTGACGTTTAGTAGTCCTATAAGCATAGATTTCTTTGAGATTCACTCCAATGATGGATAGTGGCTTGATGACAGCTAGATTAGACCCATTGTTAGATATGGGGAATCAGAGTGTGAAAAGGCCTGTACTTATCAAAGGTGATTTCAAGTGGGCCCCATATAGATGGACTGCATATATTGCATATCGGAAGAGTAAATGTGAGGGAAATGTCACAATATGAAAAGGATAAATGTGATGCACGATGCATTGGTGTTATTGTCGCGTAGGACCCAATGAAATTTAGCAGGTCCCATTGCGAAGTGGGGGTAAGAAAATTGTTTTTATAGTACATTGAATCTACACTCCCCTCGCCTTTTTCGGTTAGATAGCAGTGAAATAAAATAGTCACATCTCCATTTTATACTCTCCTTTTATTTCTTACATCCGCAAAGCCATGAAGCAAAACTTTATATCTCAGCATGCACGTTTCTCACGCTCCTTATGGCTGAACTAGGGAGCCCCAAGGTGTAACATTTTGAGAACAAGTTACTTTATAGTTTTAACTCCCTCCTCTTTTTACTCTCTTTATAGCTAAATTAATAGCCCCAATTGTGATGAGTTTAGGAGAAGTATAAATAATATTGTCTTCTAGTACATTTTACTTTTACAACCCCCCCCCCCCCATCTTTTATTTATTTATTATTTAACCCTACTTTCCTTTTTACTCTTCCCCTCATAAATAAGGAGACCCAAAGAAAACCAATAACTCAATATCATTTATCAGTCTCTTTAACTATGAATGTATCATCTCTCTTTGATCCACCTTTTTCATCGCTTTGGTTATTTGTAGCTAGATAGAGAAAGAGATAGATGCATGCCTCTTATCCTCAATGCTGTAAATTTAGCTTTAAATCATTTGAAAACACCCATTATATATGGCGGGTATTATAAATTGTTGTCATTACGTGGAGCACTTCAAAGGTCATCGTGATTCTATTTCTTTGTTCTTGCTAAAAAATCCTTATCTCACTGGCAACATTTTTAGAAGTTCAGGAAATGGGGAATTCCACGATTTCCAAATGTTCATAGCCAATTGTGTCACGGCCCAAGCTCGAAATTACGTTCATCTTGAAGTATAACGTACGCCTACGTGAAAATTCGAACCAACTTGATGCACAATTGAATTCCACCAACAGATTTTCCCATAGGATATCACGTGTGAGATTAAAAATTCCTTAACCTGTATAGTTCAGCCATAAATACCCATCCATATCCATAAATCTTTCACATAGAACATGATATAAGAGCATAAATCAATCAATGAGTATATTTAAGAGTTTAAGCATCAAAGTTAGAAAAGTAAGAAAGTATAACGGAAACAAACCATTAATTAAGTTTACAATCCCAAATAAAATGTCTAAAT
Organism: Persea americana; assembly: GCA_029852735.1. Lineage (NCBI taxonomy): Eukaryota > Viridiplantae > Streptophyta > Magnoliopsida > Laurales > Lauraceae > Persea > Persea americana. The sequence goes on from CM056809.1 coordinate 72,772,077, forward strand.
CGAGTCTAAGTTTATGACAATCTATGCCATAGTCAAGGTAAATGGCGACGTATGTCCACTCAACGCATAGATGTCTAAAAGACATTCTCTGGGGCCCACTCTGCTAGCTGTTGAGGGGTCTCCTCCCCAATTTCCGTGATCTCTGGGGCAATGGCGTTGACATGGTCCTTACCTATAACGCCAAGTATAGCACCATTAAACTAAGCTAAGCATGGTAAACAAGTATAAAATATACCGTGCGTACCAAATGAGTAGAAATGATGAGATATATCATATGAAGTCAAGTAAGAAAATCTAAACATAATTAATGCATGAGTAGATACATGATAAATAACAATCAAGAGTGACAAATATATAAACATAACATACCTAGTTGACACAACCACATGAGCTATATTCTCCCATATGAGCATGTAAACTGAAATTATGTGAGAGCACGAGCATAAGCACAGTACAACATAACATAACATGAGGTACCACTAGGAGGCATATAGTCCGAAAACTTCATCAAAGACCTAAGATACCAGTCAACTCCACAAAAAAACCATCTACAAAGGTCCATGAAAATAACTAAATTCACACCCAGCCCTATCTAACTGTGCTAGGGTCGAAGCTAAGTGGTGCGGACTCAAGGAATAAAGTGTACATCAAATATCATGATGTGTCATAACATGAGCATGAACATATACAAAATGTAAACACTTTCAAGTACATGCCTATAATCATAAGTGCGTAACACGACACAGCATGTGAACATATATAGATATATAATGCATAGGAAAACATACGACGTAAAACAACAAGGTACATGGGCTATGCAGATAGGCTCGAGATAGAAAGTACATATAATGCAAGAGTACTAGAGACGGAAATGAAAAGCATGCATAAGGGTCATACATGGGAATCAAGGATGCATGACAAGCCAATCATAAGATTTTGGAACACTCGTGAACTTTAGCATCAAACAATGTATGGGCTTAAGGTTTTTTGAGACACTAAATACCTTTAAGATAACACATTTGGTTCGAGGTAAAACAAGTCCAAACAATAAATTTCCATGAGAGTGTGTGCGCGCTCAAATGTCACCCTCTAACACTAGAAATCCATTTTGCTTAAATTAAGGTTCAAGGTTCCAAAGCTAAGGTCCAAAACTAGGCCCATAACCACCTAAGAATCCTATTAAGTTTATTCTAACGTGAACTACACTTGGTTTTACCTAAGTATGATCAGAGTAGCATGAGTTATGGGGCTAAATTCATTGATTCAAACATCCCCTATCTTTCATAATCTTTGATTCAAAAAATGTATGGACCAATGAATTCTACACTCCAAGAGATTTGCAATGGCACGTAGACCTCCAAAATCGGACGTATGGATAAAAAACTATGGTCGTTTAAAGTTACTAGTAAGAAAGTGAGGTCAATCAGAGGCTAATCGTGGGGCAAGAAGTAAAAAAAGTATATATTTTGTTTTTGTAACTGCGGAACTTGGAGGTTAACAGCTAGGTAACCACTGGCACTCGAATTGATCCCAAAATGGCTTTGTTCAAGTGATTTACAAGCTCCATCACACATAAGCTTTCCATAAGGCATTATCCTCCATGAAAGGAGCCTCTAATGCTCACTCCAAAACTCCAAATAACATTCCCAATCAAAGCATCCAACTAATTACATAATCTAACATATCCATTTACAAACCTAATACCAAGTTAAAGAAACTGAACAAATGAGTTGAAATTGGGTAATGTATCACGAGAATCATGCAATAATCACACAATAGAAAGAAACATACACATTTTATAAGTGTTTATTTGCCTTGGGTGTTTTAATCACCAATTTATATCAATTCCAAGCCTTACCCACTTGCTATCAAGCTTCTAAAGCAAAACCCCCAAATATATTGCTCCCACTACAAAACCCTACACATAAAAGAAATGAAATGACAATCGAAATGACTTGTCTCACTAGATATAGGCTTATAGGAATGATACCAACCAAAGAAACCGAAGTTTGAGAGTGATAGCTTACTCAAATAGATGAAATAGTTTTTTTTTGTAATTTTCTTTACATATATTCTCATGTTTGGGCCCGCAAGTCGCTTGTCACCTCTAAAGTCCGTTTGTGTGGAGCTAGTGGCATGGAAATGGAATGGAAAAAGCACCCAATTTTCCAACATCTTCTTCACTCTCAAGTGTTTGGTGCACCAAAGATTTGAGATTTTCCTACATTTCAACTTAAGTTTTCGTGGGTAGAAATGATCTATGGTCCGACCCCTTTGAGGTAAAGGATGTTGTTTTTTTCCACGGACGTCACACAAACATCTTTAATTTATTGAACTCACGCGGGACCACTTTTATAAGATCCAACCTACAAACACTATAATACACTACTCACAATTCAGATGATAGCTTAAATAATGTTTTAACCATCGTCATATATGCAGCTAAAATTTCTTAATGAAACACATCACTTTCACTCAAGAAAATTTTTTGACCTCTCTATTTCTCCAGCTCAAAAAACAAAAAACAAACTTCGCTCTATCCAAAACGAAGAAAACCAGGGTCCAGGCGTCGGCCGTACGCTCTCAAACCCCTTCAATTTCCCATTTCTGCCACTGAACCCAGCCCCAAAATCTAGGGTTTTCTTTCCCTTCGATTGCTTTGTTCTCTTTCTCAAATCGATGGGAACTCTTCCGAGCTCCTCCATCATCAACCCCAACTTCAGATTCCGCCAATTCCCTGCCGGAGTAGAGAAAACCCGGCCGCTCGATCGAAGCAATGCGAAGAATTCATGCTTCTTGTACAGAGGAAGATTGTATGGAGGGGTTTTGACCCAGAGGCGATGCAGCAGTTCTGACCGCTTTGATAGATTGAGGTGCTTTAGCGTAGATGGTAATGGCGGAGGAGAGGACAAGGAATCGAGTGATTCGAAATTGAAGACCGCGGAAGAGGCAGATAGAAAGGTGAATGGCGAATCGACGCCGGAGCAGTCTCGGTTTTCTTCCCTTCCTTCAAAGGTATTGAAAATTCCATTTGTGGGACTTCTTATCTGATCAGAAAGTTGTCGGCAATGGTAGTTTTTTTTTTTTTTTTTTACTATCAATCGCGAATCATAGTAGGAAAGGCTAAATGGAAATAGCTTGTTTGATTTTACGAGTGAGAATGCATTTAAGCCGATCCCTTATCAATTGGGGTGTGGGGATTGGGTTTGATCCAGATGTTTGGATTGAGGAAAAATTGACCCTTGGTGGATAGGTGGGTCTATAAAGTTATCAACTTTCTGGTGAGCCGAGTCTGTTCATTTTGATGGGTGTCATACTGAATAGAAAGTGGATGTGGAATCCATTGAGTGCAAGAGACTCGGTGGAATATTTTCCATGTTGACTATATTTACTTTACTGCCCCATTTGACAGAGTTGGATGGCAATGAATGAATGATTATTTGATGGGGATTGCATGCTTGAGTTGTGGTCCGCCGGACTAGTTGCCGGAATCACCGAAAGTATGTAGGGAGTGCTGGCCCGGAGAAAATCACATTGTGGTTTAGATGACTCGGTTACATATCACATCATTGGTCACTTGGATGTGCACAAGAAATCCAACCAATGTCCTGTGAAAATCATTGGTCACTTGGATGTGCTCAAGAAATCCAACCAATGTCCTATGATGTTTTCACGTTTTCACTGAATTTATGAATGTAATGCAAACTGAGCTATTCCACTGATTGTCAATTCTTTGAAAATTGATTCTCCGTTTGCCCACCTCTTTTTTTTTTTTTTTTTTTTTAATTTCTGAGAAATCTGTTTACCACAAATTGATGACTTCGATTTGCAAATGAGAAATCCATTGAGTCTGCTGAAATATGTTCTTAATATGCCCAACTTGGAAATCCTTAGTCCTAACATTCATCCAAAATTCGAAGATTCCTTGCTGTGATTATTATCTGAACTCGACAAGATCTATAGATGATGCCAATGTCAGGATTTGAGGTGTGTTTCCCTTTGAAGGAAAATTGATATCAAGAACCCAACCAATTGATTTTTTTTGGGTAAAGTAACCAATCGAGCTGGTAAATAAAATTGAGTACACTGGTGTTGAGACCAAAATAAGAGTATTAGGTTCACTTGGAATGCATGGATTATTAAATATGGACTTAATACAACTGCTTCAAACTTGAACCTTGCATTACCTCCAGTCAAATATCAGTTGGAATCTGTTTGTCATGTAGTGATTTTATTTTCTTTTGTGACACATATGGCCTTTCATCTATGCATATGATTTGATCAACCACTTACTGGTCCCATTGAAAATTGTCATCTAAATGGAACTCAGTGTCGTCTGACTGTTCTTGGGAATCGTAGAGAGAATCTTCATTGTAGTCTGAAATAGTGACATTGACGCATGCCACAGTGCATGCATACTGAAACGACTAAATAAAAATGGTGGTTTCTGTCCATGCTCATCTTTCGTAAAGATTATCCTCAGTTTGAAGTATCTATTACAGCAGCAAGTGTCTGAATCAACTTTCATGCTCACTGACACAAAGGAACACTTTTCCTTGTAAATTTTCTATCCCACAAATATTCCACTCATTCTTGGAAGGCTGTAAGGTGTCCAATCTCCATTAAATCTATCCATGTTGATTATTGCCACTGTTTTTTTATATATTTTTATTTTTTTATGACGAGGGTTTCCCCGCAGTAGATAACCTGACAGGACTATACCCCCGGCTGCACATGAAACCCACACACACGTGCACCGGTAAGTCTAGGTTTGGATTCAAGCATATGACGTGGGGAGCAAAACCCATGCCTTATGCCAGTCGCCAAACTCCCAGGTGGGTGATTATTGTCATTGTTACCATCTAAAGAGTTATTTTAGCCCATGCTTCACTGTTGTTAGTTTTTTACCATAAGTAGGCTCATGTGAAGTTTCAATAGAACTAGAAATAGTAATGGATGACTACGGGTACCAGTTATGGGCTTGGTGGCTTGGACTCTTCCTCTGGTAAGGTTCCTGTCAGGTTGTTATCACAGGAGGAGCACTTAGGATCTCCATTTTTCACCTTCTTTCTTTCAATTTTTAATTTTTTTAGTTGATAATTAGCTTAAATTTTTTTTGAATGGTAGCACATAATGATGGGAAAGTTGTTTCAGTACAGCCAGTGTATTGAGATTATATGAGGCCCTTGGTTAACTCTTTTGATGATTTGGTTCCCTCCTTGTTCCATGTAGCAGCTCAGAAAAATTAAATTTTCTTCAGTCAATGTGAAAGAGGTGTAGTCCTTGATACTGTTTACATATTTTTGCTCAAGGATGTGTTGCAAGTCTGAATGTTTTGGTTCTGATGGTCATTACAGCTTTCCATTATTTATTGCGCCTTTGAAATACTATAACTTTTCCTGGCTTTGAATTTCTAGGTTCACATGTTACCTATGTTAATTTGCTTGTTGTTCTCTAAGGACACATGAAACCTTTTCTTTTCAGTCATCAGGAATTTTTCCCGAGGGACCTGCCTACAATAGTTTTCAAGTTGATTCTTTTAAACTCTTGGAACTCCTTGGACCGGAGAAAGTAGATCCTTCTGATGTGAAGCTGATCACGGAAAAGCTTTTTGGCTACTCAACATTTTGGGTAACCAGAGAAGAGCCATTCGGAGATCTTGGTGAAGGCATTCTTTTCCTCGGAAATTTAAGGGGAAAGAGAGAAGAGGTTTTTGCAAAATTACAACGTCAACTTGTGGAGGTCATGGGCAACAAGTACAACCTATTTATGGTGGAGGAACCCAATTCAGAGGGATCAGATCCACGTGGTGGGCCACGTGTAAGCTTTGGCTTGCTGCGGAAAGAGGTTTCTGAACCTGGACCTACGACACTTTGGCAATATGTTATTGCTCTTCTGCTATTTGTCCTTACCATAGGTTCCTGTGTAGAGTTAGGAATTGCATCTCAGGTATGATAGTACATATTTTCCCCTCTTTCACATATCTATTTGCTATCTGTTTGTACCTCATACCATTGCCAACTGCTGCATATAGTATCACCGGTGCGTGAGTTGAAGAAGATAAGTCTATTGCTTTTTTCCCTCGACGACCAATGGTATAGGTGGGGTTCACCTTTTGGTAATGTAAGATTCTATGATGCCCAGATATGACAGGCCATGAATATGGCTGAGAGACAGATTTTACTCATAAAAATGTAGTACCGGATACTGGATATAATACGTTGCCTATGTTGAAGTATCTGGGTATTGTAGGTAAGATATATATATATCCAGTGGGCTTCGTCATGGATTTGATCATGCTCCATTATCTGATCTAGATTATGCTTCTATTCCATCATACAGATAACTATGCTCCCACCAGAGGTTGTCAAGTACTTCACCGATCCGAATGCTACTGATCCACCAGATATGCAACTGTTATCCCCATTTGTGGAGTCTGCCCTGCCACTAGCATATGGCGTGCTCGGAGTCCAGCTATTTCATGTAATTTCAATTTCTTATATCACATTACTTTATATTGAAATTAATGAACCTGTTAAGAAAATGACTGTGGCCTAATATAGCACTATACTTAATGTTGTCAAGGCTCCAAAACCAGTTGGAGCCTGAGGCTTTAGGTGCAAGAGGGTGTTTGATTCAGGTAGGTGCATGTTTAAGGGAAAGCAAGGAGAATATTAGCTTAAACAATTCATCTAAAATAACATCCACATGAAGATATAGAAACTTTAATGGTTCACGCAACTAAAAACGTAAAAGGCATAAACAAAAATACAACCATCAGTCATTAAAGCAATACATATCCCAGTGATTAGGTGAACAACTGAGTTCATAGTCTTAACATGAGCTCCACCACATGTGGGGCACTGGGGCCGCGTACAATCCCATCACAATACCTAACCCACCCACCACCCACACCAAAAAAAAAAGAAAAATTGAAGGCAAAAAAGTAGAAGCACACGCACAAATAGGAGAAAAGGAAAAGAACTGCTTCATGGCCAAATTTGGCACTTATTTGGTTAGATATTACATTTTAAAATTTTGATCATTTTTCAATCGTTGATCGTGGGGCCTTAATATCCATGCTGTGTGATGACCAATCAGGCTTCTTATTGGGCTACCCCCTACCCAACTATAAAGCTATCCCCACCGTTTGGCATGCACTTGATGTTCCTGACTAGAGCGGGCACAGGCACTGAGCCGATCTCAAGTGCTTGCAAGTTATTTTTTTATGGTGACCCAGCCACCTTGGCTGGGAGCTAGGAGAGAGCCCACATACACACGGAAAGACAACCCGCACAAATGGAAAGAAGGCCTACACAAGTGAGAAAGAAGCCCGCACAAGTGGGAAGAAAGCCTACACAAGTGGGAAGAGGCGCCGTACCCAGGGTTTGAACCCTGGGCAGCCGGGTGAGAACTGCCGCCACTTACCAGCGAGGTAAGTGGCCGTTCTCAAGTGCGTGCACGTAATAATATCAAAAGATAGATGAATACATACTTGAGGTTGAGGGTTGACCGACCGAGGCTGGGGGTGTTAAAAAAAACTGAAAAACCGTTTAACCGAACCGAGCCTAACCGAACCGTGGTTAATAACCGTGTTTCACGATTCGGTTATGGTTACGGTTTTTGAAATCGAAAAACCGTGTTTCACGGTTTGGTTACGGTTACGGTTTTTTAAATCGAAAAACCGCGTTTCATGGTTCGGTTACGGTTTTTGTCTTGACTCACGGTTATTAACCGAACCGAACCGCTAACTGCGGTTCGGTTAACCGTGTTCCCAAAACATTCGGTTAACCGAACCGTTTCGCTAATAAGAAAAAAACCTAAGGGCCTGAATGAAATTATTTATTTATTTATTTTTTACAATAACATATTATGCCATTCTCTAACTATGTTTTTTTTTTTTTCACAGTAAGTTTAATTGGTAAATGAAAAAATTTTCACAAATCTTTTTAAGTGACAATTAATCGTAACTGAACCGTTAACCGCGGTTCGGTTTTTAACGGTTTTTCACGGTTCGGTTGTAGTTATGGTTTTTAAAAACCAAAAACCGTGAAATACGGTTCGGTTAACCGTTTTCCCAAAAACCGCGGTTTACCGAACCATTACACCCCTAACCCAGGCTGATTCACCCCCCTCCTTACTTTTGAGATGAGGAAATTATGGATGACTTTTGAGGAGCACTAATATGTTATATGTGCCAGGGTTTCCTTAAAAAAACTACTTTATAGCCTTTGAATATAACTAGGTGCGGCCAGGTGCATGGGTTGCCTAGGCCCTTTGATGCATGTAGGCACTCACCTAGTTATATTACTCCTGCATAGGGGCCTGTCAAGGCGCTACAAGGCCATGTGCCTTGGCATGCCCGTGACTATAGTGACTTTACTCCATTGGGAGTTCTGTGAACATGCTTTAGAATTGTATTTTGTGTGCGCGTGCGCGTAAGTTGCGCATCGGCAATGTGGCCCACCTGGGGGTCCATCTGTGGACCAAAACTACCCCCTATAATACACACATTGCCTCGGGTTTGCACCCATCCGAATGGATTGTACACCGTTAAACTTGTGGGGCCTGGGTGAAGATGATAGGATGATTGGATGGGACCCAAACTTGGTAGGTAGATAGGTCCCACCCAGATCTTGAAACCCTGTGGTCCCAACCCCACGTGGGGACCCATAGTCCTGTGCCTACAGACTTCAGAGCCCCTGTGTGTGAGTCATGCACTGGATGAGCTCTCTCTCTCTCTCTATCTACACACATTTTCACAATACATCGTAACCATTTAAAAAAAATTATATATATATATATATATATATGGGAGATGCTCCTATGAGAGATATCTCTCACCTTAAATGAGAGATTGGGTGGGGGCTCTCACATCCATATCCAATGCCAATAACTTAAATGTGAAGGCCCCCACCCCTATATCTCATAGTAAGGTGAGGGATATCTCTTATAGGAGCATCTCCTTATGTGAGGGCCCCCACCTTATCTCTCATAGTAAGGTGAGATATGCTCTCATAGGAGCATCTCTCTATATATATTATACTTATTAAAGCAGCAACCTCTTTGCCAGGAAGCGACAGCGTGGCATGCTCCAATTTCAAGAAGTCTCCAACACTCTCCAACAAATCTCTTCTAATCCTCTCTTAAGTTTGAATTTTCCTAATATCTCTCAATGGAAATCCCTCGCCTATCTAATCTCTCTCCCTTGTATCTCTATTTCATTGCAATCCCTCTTAACAACGAGACTTTTTTCCCCAAAGGAGGCTATATTTAAACACACTTACCTGCATGTCTTCTACACCTTTTTGTTATAGGAGTTTTTTTCTTTTCAATTTCTTTCCCTTTTATCATCCGCGGGCCTACTGGGCATGTGACTTTATTAAGCTAAAAACCGGTCGCCAAATTTAATTTTTTCCACTATAACAGTCAGCCCACTGTGCATTTGACCAGTTTGGATTTGAGAGGTGGGCCCTGTTGACAGATCTCCCACAAGGTTTTTTTTTTTCACCATTCTTTCTTTTTTCATCATCCATTTGATTTTTAAGATAGGTGGGCATTATGGGACCCTCATGTCAAATCCAAGCTGCAAAAATTTGGGGCCCACTTATAGATCATTGCCAGCTTGATCTTTGTTGTTTTTCATCAATCTGTGGGGCCCATTGTCAAAGCCATTTTTTTTCTTTATTCCAAGTTCGAACAATCTGTGGGTCCTAATGTGAAAGCCAATTTTTTTTTTCTTTCCAATCTCACAATTTATGGGGCCCACTTTCATAGTCAAACAACTGTATTTTGGTACTTTTTTTCTTCTTATTTTCCTTTCAATATTCTGCATGATCAATCTGTGGGGCCTATTGTGGAAGCCAATTGATTTCAAAATGCAAATTTAATTTTTAAATTGATACTAAATTTATGCCCGAGGACGAATATAATCAAATCAAGGTCCTAAACCTAGATAAATTGATTGGATGCTTTTACTCATTTTTTCCTTTAAACCTTTGGTTTTTGAAGTTAAATTTTAACGGTATTTGTGTTATGAATTATATGATAATATTCAGTTATAAATATTTATAAATATTTCTATTTAAAAATTTAATTATTATTATTTTATCGTGGGCCATTGCACTTGTGTGTGTATGGTGTTTGTTTTGAGGTGAACTAGTTTTCCTTCTTGAAAAGGGATATATCATTTTTGACTATTTAGAGAGAGAGAGAGAGAGAGAGAGAGAGAGAGAGAGAGAGAGAGAGAGAGAGAGAGAGAGAGAGAATCTTTCCGTGTCACATTGTTGAGTATCTGTTGAAATATCATGTTTCTGCCACCATACTGGCTGCCTCTGGGTTCTATTGACAGTTTTTTAATCATAGAAAATTTTGTATTCCATATAAACGTATTTATATTAACATATTTATTTGTATCTCATCCTTGCTCTTGCTAATGTAGATTAAACTATTTTTGCTACATCTATGGTGATTCACTGTGATCCTATACCTTGTCATGTAGGAGGTTGGACATTTCCTTGCTGCATTTCCTAAGAAAGTGAGATTGAACATCCCTTTCTTCATTCCCAACATTACACTTGGCAGCTTTGGTGCAATCACTCAGGTGAGCAATTGTAAATAACTCTGTTCAAAGTACAGCAAAATTGTTGTTAATCAAGAGTGTTCTAGATGATTTTGGTAACATGGAATATTTTTCATATGAATGAAGTGGATTTGCTTTATGGTCGGCATAATTTTTTTTAATGGAAAAATGCTTGAAGAAATGGCATGCAACATTTAATCCAGGAATTGAAGGGGCATCTTGGCAATTTTAGATGCTTGGAAAAGCCATTTCTTTTGAAGTAATTTGTCTTTACTTTTCAATTATGCATCCCAATACGAAGCATGTTTGATGGTATATAATTTTGCTGTCAAAGCCAGAATGATGGTTTGGATTGCTCATGATTGATGTTTTCAATGAGACGTTGCTGTGCTCTGACAGATTCATAAAGTTATAGAATATGAAAGCTTTCTTGCTCCATAGTTTGAAGTGAATTTTGGAAAGCTCTTTCAATGTTTCATTCTAGAGGAAAGTAGGTGACTTGTTGATCATATATAGCCCTAATGATGATGAGGAAGTCGCAGAATATATTGGCCAAAATACAATTTGGTTGACTTGGGGGTGATTCCTTTTGATAGGGATTTTGCACAAACCTTTTTCAATGTTTTATTGTATTACTCTTTAAGCCAACTCAGATTGATGGTACAGGGCTCTGATGATTTTCATGATGATAAAGTCACATAATATATTGGACAAAATACAGTTTGGTTCACTTGGACGATTATATTGGCTGAAGAAGTTAACAGTGTTAGGGTTGATACATTACCTGTACCACCTGATTCTTGTATCAAGAGGTCTCATTTTCAGTCATTATGTGCTCTGATACTGAGAATCTTAAACCATGATGACGATCTATACCTTCGTAGAATTCTCTTATAACGATATTGGTGTAAGTGCTGGTGTTTGTCGAGTACAGTTTACTAAATAGTATGGACCCTGCAAACTCCTGATTGCCCCCTTTGTTCTTGAATTTTTTAATTAGTTATCAGTCCTTTCTTGACTGAACTAGGCCATCCATTAGCGTGGAGTCTCTTGGATGAGACATGGCTGAAATGCCATGCTGATTGGATTTTTTGCATCCGTCCAGTTTGTTGCACATTTTGGATGGTCGAGAAAACTTTACTGAAGCAGTCTATAAATATCCTGTGGATAGAATGGTTATCTACAACCAATTCCTGCAACTTTTTGACCACCAGCTACCCACTAGGTGGTTTATCAGTTGAACAACATAGATTGATTAACACCATTGCTCTAGAACTTGGTGTTAGTGTCTGACTCGTTCATGAATAATGACTCATCATATATTTGACACATCACCAGTCTTTGAGTGGTCAAGAAAACCTGAAAAGTAGACCAGAAACTGTTCATTAGATCAAAACTGTAGGAAACAACCCATGAATGCAATTTTCAACCATCTGCCCACCCATTATGTGGTCCATCAGTTGGTCCAGATTGATTGACTTATTCAGTGATCGCATGAGCTATAGTGTCTATACCATGTAGTAATCAGTAAATGATACTCAGAAATCATATAGTAATCAATAAATGACCCAATACTTGGTCCATCTGGCCTCTTTAATATTTAATGAACCATTTATATATGCAACATGTTTGAGCCTGTTTCTTTTTCTAAACTCAGAAATGTTATTCACTGCTGCAAATATGTGCTATAGATCTCAAAGAGATGAAAGAGACTGGTCTGCCAAATTGTAGTTGATTTTCTCAGTATGCCGGCATTGCACACTCATTTTAACCATTAGCTCCTGTAGTTCAAATCTATTCTTCCTGATCGAAGGACGAAGGTAGACATCTCTGCTGCGGGTCCCATGGCTGGTGGTGCACTGTCATTCTCAATGTTTTGTGTTGGCTTGTTGCTCTCATCAAATCCAGATGGGGCAGGAGATTTGGTACGGGTTCCTAGCATGCTCTTCCAGGGTTCTCTACTACTTGGACTAATCAGCAGAGCTACTCTTGGGTACAGGTATGCTTTTAGAAAAAAAAAAAAACTCTCCTCAGAGACAATTTTTTCATGATTAGTTATCTAATTCCTGTTGAGAATCAAACTGACAATTCTTTGAAGAGGAGGTATACAGTGCTTTGCCAGAGGGTCAATAGTTCATTTGGGTGGCATTTTTTACAGGTGGATCCCACTTTCAAGTGTTTAGTGCAGTCACCGTGGATTCCATTGTGGATGTGCCAAAGAACTTCCTCATCGCAAATCCTAGATCTAATAATTAGCTTGCAGATGGACCATTTAAAAGTCAATGGTCCACATTTAATTTCAAAAGTCAGGCAATATGCAGCCAAGATTGTTTGATCAAAGATTTATTGTTCCATTGCCTTGCTGGCATGCGTCCAACCCAATAACTATCTGGAGCAGAGCAAAATAGCTACCCACTTGTCTGGTCTATTATGCTTTGCCCTAATGGAAAGACCTCTAATCCGAGCCAAGCGTTGACTAAAATTCCTTTTTAGTACATTTTATAGTATTGGATAGCTGGATACCATGTTACTCATACAGGAACTTCCACTTGTGTATTTGTGAAATAGGCAGTTACTTTCAATTTCTATTTGCCTTGGGACTCATAGCATTAATTCTTCCAAGCAATAATGATCTTTGACCTTCTGTTGTATTTATTATGTTATCAATTAATAGTAATTACTTCTAGTCAGACCCGCACTCAGCTACTTTCTTCTTCAATCTTCTATTTTCAATAGACATACCAGCCAAAATATATAAATAAATAAATAAAATTCTATTGACATTCTATTAACCCCAACATGCAGTGCCATGCATGCCGCGACCGTTTCCATCCATCCTCTTGTGATTGCAGGATGGTAAGTATACTTGCCGTCTTTCTTTCTGTTTTCTAGGATTTATACGATACTTAATGTGTGTACATCTATTGCAGGTGTGGTTTAACTACATCTGCTTTTAATATGCTTCCTGTGGGTTGCCTTGATGGCGGAAGAACTATACAGGTATGCTTTTCTTTCCTTCTTTGCCTCATTAGCCAATCAATAGATTATGATACAAAGACATGTTAATCAAGGAACATTCCAACAACAGAATCTTGGAACTGCAATATTTAGAGGATCGGTGAAGAGAATAACCTCTATCGAATGCACCTCCTAGACAATCTTTGCATCACTTTAGATCTAGGGTTTTAAACTAGAGTCCATGCACATTTATAAGAAGAAAGAACTTTCTTTCATTAGTTGCAGAATGATCGTAGTACATGTGAAGGTTTCTTAAATAGGCCTTTTGGCTATACAAGCAATCAAAAGAAATCCCTGCCCTTAAGCGAATATCTTATTTCCTAAGAAGCAATTAAGAATTTACTAAATGAGAAAGAAAGAAAATAGAAATAACGAGCAAAATTGGAAGATAAACTAGGATTTAAAGATAAGATCTCAAAAGTGAGAAAATAGGATTGCCCATTTAGAACCTTGGGCCTCCTTGCGTTAACCTTAGTCCAGATTCCATATTGGTCAATCTTTCATGACCAGTATTATCATTCTTTTTACATATTTCTTGAAGAATTGTATCTGTTTTGCTCCTCCCATGCTCGCCTCTTCAACTCTGCAGCTATGTTTTTCTACCTCTTTGGTTTTCCTTGTGGTCAATTCTATAGATGAAAGTCATTACCTACTTATTGTGCCTTATCATAAATTTTTTTCCAAGTACTTTGGGACTGTTCAGAAAAATTTAGAAAAAGGGAACATTATGGAGAAAGAAAAGAGAAAATTTCTTCGGAATTTTGAGTTCTATGCAACTAATGTGGATTCATTTATCATAAAATTTTCTTTTTCGGGAAACATTGATTGGTTATGTTGCATCTGGCTCTTTTACCTTTCAAATGTTCCTTTGTGAACATAAATTCTTGTTTCACAGCGTGAATGTTAAGTTGCTATAAGAAGCCTTCTCCTATTATTTGGGAATCCTTAATTTTGTTCAACTTTCATTAACATGTTTGATCTACGCTTGGACAGGGTGCCTTCGGAAAAAATGCACTGGTCGGATTTGGCTTGATGACGTACTTGTTACTAGGATTAGGAGTGGTACATTTTACCTTGATATCAGCTTCTATATTGCTGTTGCATTCTTCTTTTGTTTTATAGAACTCTTTTTGCAGCATCATGAGTTTATATTTAATTTTGTTAGTCAGCATCTTAGCCTCATCTCATCAATCTAGTTAATACTTGCATGCGTGCAGTGGTGGAACTAAGAAGTTTGCTTTGGGGGGGCCATTATGTAAAAAGGAAAAATTCCTTTGGGGCGAGTTTGGTGGGGGTGGGAATTTGTAAGAAAACCAAATAATTTAGGGGTTTTCCTAAACTTCTTGGGGAGACATGGCCCCTTTGCCCCTGCAACCAAAACTAACTGACCTCTCCTCCCCCCCACCCCACCCCACCCCACCCCACCCCCAAAAAAAAAAAAAAAACCCCCCCGCCCCACACGCAATGCATGTGCCCTCATGCACTGCTTCTTTTCTATTTTATTGTTCCAAAATTGAAATTGAAATAATTCTACCAATAAAAAAAACCCTGATTGACGAGCCCATAGCATAGTTGGAAGGTGCTCATTGTTGCATACAGACATCCATAGAGTTGCAGGTTGTTGGAGTTATACTGCAATTTAAAAACTGCAACCAGAATCAAATCCTGGTTACATTCATAGTCATCTTAGTGTTATCTTATCCTCTAATCAGAATCAAAACCTGGTTTCCAAATTTTGGTTTTATTTTATATATGGCTGTTGTCATATTTATAGATCATGCATTTTCTTTTCTCAAAAGGTAGGCTGCAATAAACTTGCAGTCACAATGAGCACATTCCAGCTATACGCTATGGGCTCTTGTCAGATTTTGCATTTTTGACAGCCATTCCTTCCAAGAATTTGATTTCAGAGGAGGCTTCCATTCCTAGGAAGTAGGACCTATATTTGCACCCCTGATTTGATGGGCGTGATTAGGGGTGGCAAAATCTAACCCGGCCCATACTGACAATGTATAACCTGACTCGCATTGTTTATGGGTTGGTTGCAGGTAAATAAATCCAATCTGCAGTCAAAGATGTTGGATTAGGTTGACCCGTATTACCCACATATTTGAACTCAAATAAACAGATGATGGTTTAATATTTTTGTATATTAGGTCCTTTTTTTTTTGGCCTACAACTAAACTCAAATATAACCCTAACACTTGCAATGGATTGGGCGCATCTACAAGTTGAAGGTTGGTACGAGTTAAATTCAGACCGGGTTGACCAGCATTGGTTGTGGGTTGGGTTACCTGACCATTATAAGAAAAAGGGGGTCGGATACGGGTTGACCTTCAACCTCGAGACAACTGAGGTCAATCTGACTTGTTTGCCACTCCTAGCCATGATGGATGAGTGGTCAGCGATCCCAGAATATCTCCCAGATTGTGATATCCTAACACTTTGATATTTCACATCTGCCCTTCTCCTGGACAGTTATGATCTTTTGTCTATTTGTAGGCAGATTTCAGGAAGCATATTTTCATACATGAGGTTTTTGGGATCACCCTCCATCCATGGTGTGGTGCAATATATCAATGATTAGGTCAGCCAACCATGGACCACAATTCCAACCATGGACCACACATATAGGAATTGGGTGCCTGGGAAACTGTACACTTGAGAGGATCAGGACCTTATGTTTTGATGAACTATGAATTGGTCTTCAGTTTTTCTTTTACTCCTTCCCCTACTAGTTTCCTGTGGAAAATCTGATATTCTTTCCTCAATTCCAGCTTGGTGGGCCGCTATCTCTTCCTTGGGGCTTGTATGTGCTAATATGCCAGGTATGCTAAGTTGCTAACTTAATCAAAAGGGATAAGTGGAGATCCCACTTAGTGTCAAACCTATCTTGATGCACTGCGCCTCACAGTTACACGTGGCTGTATGGTTGGTGAATTCCAATCGTCCATTTCGATTTTTGAGGCTATACTGTTGATGCCCTACAATAGAAAACCATTTACTAGGCAATCTTATCAGTTGACGAATGTGTTTCTGGGTTTGGATCTCATACATGCATAGAGCTTCGGTACAAGGAACAGCTGGACTGTTTTTTCCATTATAAACTACTATATTATTGCTGCTAAAATACAATAATGAAAGGTAGATCATTATCTTTCCATGTGTATGAGATGGAGGGCAGTGGCAATCACCGTCATTTTTAGAAGATGTGAGTGTACTTCTTAGTTATTACATTATGCGGCCTGCAAGCATGAGTTACAGTGAACTTCATCGTTCCTCTCAAAAGCCACAATACCCAGATAATATAGGAACACACCATGAAGATGTATTATTGTTTATGAAATGATACCACTATTGTTTCTATTTTTAATTATCCAGATATCACAGCCAAATGCATAGTGTCCAGTTTTTCTACCCCGTAATGAATTTTTAATAACTTATAGTGGAGTATAAAATAATGGATGGGTTCAGGTGGAGATGCATAGTCATTTTGGATATTCACCTTTATTTATTCATTTTTGACCTCTTTCAGAAATACAAGTCTTTGAATTCCTAGAAATTCAATTACATGAAACAAAGGGCCCCCCTAAGGGAATAAGTGTGTAATCATTTCCCATCAAACGGATATGATTTGATGATGGCCCCTTGTGTATTATCACCTTAAATCCTTCACTTTTAGTAGCCTCTTTGATATATTCATAAGGAATTCAATATTGATTTAATGGGCCCATTCTTTTCCTTTTCTGTTTGACACATCAGAGAACACCAGAGAAGCCATGCTTAAATGATGTGTCTGAGGTGGGAACAGGGAGGAGGACAGCTGTGATTGTAGCAGTATTCCTTGTTGTGTCGATACTACTTCCTTTATGGGATGAGCTAGCAGAGGAGCTTGGTATAGGACTTGTAACTTCATTTTGATCTAATTTGGTCAATGGGCACATATTATGATATAAATCCATTTTGTCTTTAAATTCGATTCTTTTAGTGTATAAAGAGGCCACCCATATTCAATCAATACAAAGGCCCTTTTTGTGGTGTTTCTATAAATGCTCTGTTGGGCTTTCTCGAGCTGTGTTATCTGTAACTCTGATTTCATGTAATTATTTTCTCTCTCTCTCTCTCTCTCTCTCTCTCTCTCTCTCTCTCCTGTAATTCTGTTTACCTATCACAGTTGTGGGAGAGAACCGTTGATGAAACACGTTATCCAACTGTAAGAACAATGGGATAAATGTAGTTACACAGATACAAACTGCCTACAAATATTGTAAATCAGCATGGGCTGCTCATTTGGTTAATAATGGACTATGATGGTCTAGTTTCAGGAAGAGCTTACTGAAATCCTTTTACTATGACGGGACCTACAGAGTTTTGGTTGGGTGTCGAATGAGAAGGATCGACCGATAAGCAGGGGCGGAACTAACCCCTGTGGTATTAAAAAATCTCACTGATTTACATTGACCCTCCCAAAAAACTGGAAATGTTACAGAAAATTTTAGTAATGTTTTAACAG
Organism: Persea americana; assembly: GCA_029852735.1. Lineage (NCBI taxonomy): Eukaryota > Viridiplantae > Streptophyta > Magnoliopsida > Laurales > Lauraceae > Persea > Persea americana. The sequence continues at coordinate 72,790,190 of CM056809.1, forward strand.
TGGCCCCTCCAAAAAAAATTTCCTACATAGTTCCCTCCGAGGCAAATTTTCTGGCTTCACCCCTGCCTATATGCCATTCTAATGGATGTGCCCACGTTGAGATATTGTACTAGCACCTGGCTGTTTTAACCATCTGATCTGCCAGTAGATGATTCTTATTGCTATTGCGGCTGTGATTGTATCAGTATATTGCCAAGTTGTCTCTACTGGAGCTTATATGGTATAGAGATTTTCAGAAGGGGATACATGTGTCTCCGGCTAGCTGTTTATAAACAGAGTGGAGAAGGCAGATCGAACACATATACATACGCAACATCTGAGCCATTCATCAGTTACAGACAGCACGAGGGGGTGCTTAAAAGTGCAGAAACCAGAGAATGAGGTGTCAGCAAAGAGAAATATAATTGGATTAGATGCCATTCACCACTTCTCCTTCGTTTTTTATGTGGAAGAGCCTCGCCACTGCTCATGAATGTGTGTCTACTAGGTCACTTGCCAGCTATCACTTCCGTGCACGTTTTCTTTTATCATGAGTCCGTGATGGTCCATCACATGGGCCGAGGAGAGAGCATCTATATCTGACTAGGTTCAAAACTCATATGTAACATTCTCATATGCAAATGTTCACATTATCATGAAAACACCATTTTTCATGTAAAAATGAATGCACGGTTTTAAATGTATTTTGTGTTTTTCCACGTGTTTCTAAAAATCCGTGCAGATTTATGATATGAAGCTAAAAATGTTTGGGATTTTTATGGAAAATCAGTCATAAATCTTAATTATAAAAATTAATTAAGAAATACCTTAAAACATCCAATTAGGGTGTTGTAAGTAGCCAAAAGACCAATTTACCTAGGAACGATATCGTTATAGTTTATTGCTAAAAGCTTTTTCCCTCTTATTCTCCGGACGATATCATTTGTCCTATGTTCGTTTCCTTCATGCTCCACCTCTTCTTTTTTCCTCTTTGTGCTCTTTGTGATTCAAAACCTCTCTCTTCCTCATTTTTGTTTCTCACTTTTTTTCCAAAATCTACAATGCATAGCAAATACATTATCACTTTCAATGTCATATTCAAGTAGCGATTGAAAAAGTACTGTTTTCACCATCAATTGCAAAGGGAGATATAGATTCAGAGTGTTACGGCAAAGAACTTATCATTAGAGTTGTTGGTATAACCTACAAGGCCTGTATAATAGATTATTAGTATGTAGTTTGGTATTTATGACATAAGAGGTTCATCCGTTCTTATGTCTCTCGACCACAGTTAGGATCGAGTGTAGAGCCTCTCTCTCTCTATATGTGTGTACGAGCGCGCCACCATACATCATTCTCTATGTGCCACCATACATCATACATCGAACTGTGAACTGCAAATAAAGGGATAAACTAGAAATCAAGGAAAAAGAGGAAAAGAATGCAAATGTTTTTTTTTTTTTCTTTTTTCTGAACAAGCCCTAACGATCTCGGTTTACGGAAGAAGAAGATAAAAATTGAAAAGAGGTAATTTCTAATGATATCGTTGCGGGGAAAATTTGTCTTTTGGTTACGTACACACCCTAATTCGATGTTGTGGCTTCGTTCTTAATCATTTTGTGCAATTTGGGTTTAACACTAATTTTTTTCGTAAAAACTCCTAAATGTTTTGATACTTATTATTAATTTCAGAATATTGAATAGTTCATATCATGGATTAAAGATTAGAAATGTAAAAATAAATAAATCAGATCTATAGATCTGATAATTTTTGGAACTGTTGGTTTGATATTTTTTTTGGATGTTTTCTACAAATTTCTCAAAATATACTAGGACAGTGGATTATCGACTTGGTACCACAATAGTTTAAAAAAAGGTGGCTGAGATTCAAACCCGCAACAGATCTGGTTGGGTATCCTTACTGCAGCGTCTACCATAACTTAATCAAAAGTGACGCGTGTAATTATTTACTAAGAGGTGGAAAATTTGAGCCAGCCTCATTTAAACCTTTCACACGCACATCATACACAAACAAATGTGATGATGTGGAACCATTTTACACGTGCATCATATACATACGTAAACAAGTGCAAACAAAAGATAAATGGCCTCTCAGGTTCTCACCTCTTTCCCCTTTTTCTTATAAACTCTTTTGCCTATGTACTGCAATATTGTGCTTTGCACATGTATTACAATATTGTGGTTCACTGTCCGGGACGGAACTAGGGGGTTGGCAACCAAGATTTGAAATTCCCAACAAATGATGCAATGGTAATGGCCCTACAGTCTACGACCCCTCCATCTTTTAGTAAAGTTTCGATTCTTAGAAAAAAGAAAATAAAAACATGCTTGTTTTTGGGGAAAAATTAAAATGAGTAAAGGATCAGAAAGGAGAAAAAGAAGAATAAATATGAAAGGCATGATGGAAATTGGATAAGAGATTTCTAATTCTAACCAATCTAAACTTGCTAGCCCCAAATCTTGTGATTAAAGAGAATAGAGAAGAGAGGACGGCTTCTTGTTGGAGACTTTGCATTAAGTTGTAGGTAACAAAGCCAGGTATGAAGAAGAAGAAGAAGAAACAAACCTACTCTTTATTTTTTCTGTGATGTGAGTATCTCTGGGTTCTTTGACCAAATAAGGCTAATCCCTTGGATGGCGCCGACTAAATCCACACAAATGCACACGGGACAAATATGGGGTGGTTTCAAACACAAGATATATGGAGCAAACTCACACCTTATGCCACTGCACCAACTCCTAGGTGGTTAAGCTTGCTTCTCTTTTACATAATTATTTATTTGCATTCAAAATTTATTTATTTGCATTTGATTGGTGTACTATTTCACTACAGGTCATTATGTATTTTCAATCTTCATGGCTTGAATTGAAATTTAATTTGATCAAAACCAATTTCTATTTGCATTCTATTATTGCATAGATTTCTAACTCAATTGGAGTCTAATCCATCGTGGATAAAGAAATATGGTTGTTCTTTGTGTTTTGATTATTATTATTATCCATGTCAAAATAAATCTGATTGATAAAATTTATTATAAAAAGATACAAACTATTAGGACCATGCTTTTAAATGGTTGAGATTTTAAATATGGGATACTCTCATTAATTTTCTTTGTGCTTTTGAATAATAAAGTTTTAAATGGCAACTTACATGATACATGAATATAAGAAAGGACCCCATACCCATCTTGATATTTTTTTAATATACTTTAGTATATATATTTCAATATGGTAGATATACCAATGCACCATTACATCATTTGGTTATTCACTCAAAGGGGCTTATACTTCAAATCCAATCCGCTCAAAATCACTTCCTTTTTTATTTCCACTATTACATAAATTTTTAATTCAATCGATAGTTCAACTCAAGAAAACAAAATTCCTGATTTAGCCCTGGTTCATCGTACTAGACATTTCTTTGCACTTGTGTCCTTCCTTTCACACATGCCTGTGCAGATGGATAGTGTAATTAATACAATTAGAGATGCCTAGGTGCACTGTTCCATATCTATATAGGTTTTTTTTTTTCTCTTTTGTAAGAGAGCTATTGATGCAGAGCTAATCAACTTAATGCACAGATTGTTAAGTTGCACCCCGGCCAAGAACAATGGAGGAATTAAGGTACTAAAGGATAGCTGGATAACAGAGAGCCCTATCTTACCAGTCAAAGGGGCTCCCAAGTCCCAAGTCCCAAGTGGAGAAGACACTTAATGGTAAAGTTTTGCTAGAGCAAAATGCTCGTCAATGATTTGTTACAGGTATCCTCAATAATCTTCCAAAAATTATGCATAAACTAATTAAAAAAATAGAAGGCTAACTTTTAATCTCAAGCACAAATTGTATTAGATTCACTATGCTTTTAATGCTGTGCTGCCCCTCTGCACAAGGCAAGGTGAGGCGAGTGTGAAAAGGAAGAAGACTAGTGCAGAAAGAGTCTAGGACAGGTGATATGTGGAAAAACGAAGGAAAAAGAGGTGGGAAGGCCTTTGGTGTTAATATCAAAAGTTCGGTCCTCCATTGTTTCAAGCTTTAAGAAGATTTTTCCCAATGAAAGCCAAAAAAAAAAAAAAGGATGAAGAAGTTTGAACCCACAACTTGTTCATGCTTGATTCATGATGATTCAAGCTGTTGAAGCCGTTCCCATAGATGTTTTAGAGCTTCTGAAGAGACTAAACAGTTTGGATTTTGCAAAAGAGGGCTATAGAAGTCCATAAATCACGTTCAACAGTCTGAATTTTTTTTTTATGAAAATATCTTTAAAATAGATGAGGAATCAATGGCTGATATTGGACCACGTCAGAGTTTTGGACCTTCTTAATCAGATCAACTGTTCGGATCTTGAAAGTGAGGCCCATATGGTAGGGCTCCGCAGTAAAAATTGGTATGTGTAAATCATCGCCCAAACATTGTTCATTCGGTTTTGAATTTTGGTTTTCATTGCGCACGATCAGGAGTTTTTTCCTTTAAAATTTCTCAGGATCCATGATGAACCAGCTTCCAAATTTGGGTCCATAGCCATTTTTGGCCTTTTGAAGAGGTTGAACGATTTAGATTTTGAATACGGGCCCCACGGAAGTCCAAAAATAATGATCAACATCTACACTACTTTTTTGAAAATATCTTAAGCTATGTGAGGAATCAACGGCTACTATTTGACCATGTAGTCATTTTTGACCTTTTAAACATGATTAACGATTCAGATATTGATATGGGGCCCATAAAGTAGGTTTTCATAGCAGTAGATCTTGATATGACAACATACTATTAAAGGAAAATTGATTAAAGCATCAAATCAAGAGATAATAAAATATAAGGAGCTTATGATGATATTTTGTATTCAGTGCATTGGTAGGGCATCTTTTTTAATTTGTACGTAAAAAGTGAGTGTTTTTTTTTTTTTTAATCATTTAGTAGAGAAAGAGGTCTTTTTGTTTTTTTGGAAGAAGGAAAAGAAAAATTAAAAAAATATATACTTTTGATATAACCTCTATTTTAAAGTACAAAAGCTTTACGTTACATCTACTAACTTAATAAATTGCCAAAGGGGCTCTAAAGTTACCATCCAAACACTATAGCAGCACCTCTTGGTTCCCTTGGAGCGATACTGTTCGAATACAAAATCCTATATGGGGAGGTAGCATGATGATGAATCATTAGAAATGGTATTTTTTTCATATTTTTAGGATTCTTTATATATGTTAGGACTTTTTGTCAAATCTGAATTTCTCTTTTTAAAGGAAAATTAGATTGAATCACAGGCATGCATCATTACCCAACGTGCCCTAAAAATAATACAATTCCAAAGGCGGTGGGGCTTGTGCTGTTAAGTTCTAGCAGCGTCAAATCTGACCCCATATTCAATTATAATCACTCGCATGACCTGTGCGACCCGGAAAATCTTCAACCCAAACCCATTCCTTTTTGGCGCCTCTACTCATTTTTCCTTTCTGGAAGGGACGACTAGGACCAGGATTTTCAACGGCCCAGGTCCTCTTTAAAAGAAGGGAGAATTTAAAAAAGGTCCTTTAAATTTCTGCCTTATTTTAAAAAAGGACATAAATCTCAAAATCTTTCAAATTAGTTCCCAAGTTTTTCAGGAAGTTTTCAATCAAAGACATCCATCTATTTAACGTTATGTGTCGGCAACTTTTGTTCTACCTTTTCTTTTGAAAATACCCAAACTACCCTTCATTGTAATAAAACTCTCATCCACTTCCTTTATATTCTCTTCATTTTCCTCGCCGGTGTCTTTACGGTGATCAAGGACACTCAGTATTTTCACAGCGATTGGTTGCATGTAGTGGCTGTCGAAACCATGTCATGGCTTTAAATAAAGGGTAATTTGGGCATTTTCAAAATATTGAAGGAAAACTTCACCTGAAAAATACTTTTAAATGACCGGATGCCCTTAATTGAAAATTCATTAGAAAGCTTATGGACTAATTTAAAAAGTTTCAAAACTTATTTCTTATTTTGAAATAAGGTAAAAACTTAAAAGGCCACATTTGAGAATTTCCCTGAAAAAGAAGGAAGGTGTAAAAAGCTACATCCAGATGGGGGTCTCTCTCTCTCTTTCCATCCAATGGTTGAAAAGGTCACGAATGGGTCCCACTACAAGTACAACTCCAAATTGCCCACGTGTTGGGTCGTGGCGTGGCGTGCAATTGGCTGTGGCATTCCAGTAATTCCGGAAAAAAAATCACGCTTTCCATAGATTCCCCCGACTTTCCGCGGAATCCTCTCTTGCGCATTTCGATCACCCAACACGAGCGAGCAAGAACTCTCTTTCTCTACTTGTTTCAAAATCTCCGAAGAAAAAGCGACCGAATCTAAGCCGTCCAAACATCCCTAGAAAAAAAAGTTTCCATCTTTCTGCATTCTCAGGTATCCTCGCGTTTCTTCGATTGGAGATGCATGCTTCTTATCGGATGTAGTTGAGGTTTAGGGTTCTTTTAGCGGATTTAAGTAGGTTTGACGTCGATATATACGTATACCTTTTATGTGATTTGTGCCATCGCAGGAATTCTGAATCTGTTTGCATTCGGAATCTCCATTAGGGTTTGGAGTTGAGATTTATGCCCTTTTCTTTATCTGATTGAGGAGTGATTTTTTTACACCATGGATCTGATATTTGAGATTGATTTTGAAATGAACTGTTGTTAGGGTTGGCATGCACATTTTGGGAATTTGGGTGTTGATGGTAACAAGTGGAAGTTGTTAATTCTAGCAGAATTGGGCTGTTGGATTTTTGGGGAAGAAGGTTACTTTTTTGTTCTTGTGGTTTATCATTTGTTATTCTTTTCACAATGCCCCCATTCTTATCAGCCTCAAAGGCTATTGGTAGGTTGTTTTCACGCAGTAATGGTGGGGTGGGGGTGGGACCATTGATCACCTGTGCCAGGGGTAGAGGAGAGTTTGGGCAGATTCGCAGTTTTAGTAGTATTGTGGGCGTTGAAACTCCGTCTGTTGATAAGTTGATTCATAATGAGAAGGAGCTTAAATCAGCATTTGGGAACAAGAGCAATGCTGTCCAGACTAGGTGCTTTCTTGGGTGTGGAGATGGAGAGGAGGGCAATGTTCTTTCCAAGACATACGAAGAGAAACGCGTAATTGGGTAAGTTTCTGTAATTCCCTTGTTCATTAGTTTTTCATTGTTTAGTTGCCATTTTAAATCTTGCTTTTGCATTAACCTTCTTATAATCTTGTCAATTGTCAGAATATCAGGCTGTTAGTGCAGCTCTTTACTGTTACATGGGCTCTTGTCTTCTTCCTTTTTATTCCCTCTCCTTCCAAGAACAAGTATTTTGGTTTGGTGTGTGTTATACATAAACAATGTGACATGTAGGCCCTTCAATGTGCCTCTTACATGTTAAAAGATTTAAAAGACCTGTACGTGGTTTGCTGATTTTCAGATCCTTTATTCTGAAGATTTTATCATTTTCTCTCTTGACGTCAGACCCGAAACATTTAAGATCATTAATAACTTGTTCATATGGAGGGATAGCAAATCAGATATTTCCCGACAATATCTAAATTACACATTAGTAAATGAATCTGAATGACACATCAGTTCTTTTTAATTGTTTCGAAGATCAATAAGAGAGATCTATTTAGATAAGCAGAGATTGAGGGTGAATTTGCTTATTTATCTATTGAAGTCATTCATTCCTGAGAATTTTGACTTCCAGACTTTCTACTACACGACATATTTTTATATTAGGTGATTGATGGACCTTATTTGTAAACATTGTTGAGCCTTATTGAAGAAACAAGCCTGGAACAACTTGGTTTGTTAATCTGAATGACACCATTATTTTTATTGTTGTTGTTTTAATTGTTTCTAGGAGCAGTTGTAGAAACTTATTAAGAAGTGAAGATAGATTGGATGGATGATGAATTGATATATCTGATGAAGCAATTGGTTATTGTAATATTATTGTACATTATGAACTGTCTTTGACCTATTTTTATAGTTTAAGATTTCAAATAATTGTGTGACTCTTTCTGTGCCTAGGTTGCTTTTCATCTATTTCTGCCTTTTTAGTATGCACCCTCTGTGTGTAATTGTTTCTGTGAGGATTATAGGAACTTATTACAAAGAGAAGATAGAGTGGATAAATGATGAGCTGACACATCAGTTTGAAGCCAATTAAATGGACCTAACATCATTTTGGCCCTTGTATTGTAATGGTACCATATGAACTGGGATTGCCCTATTTTCATTGTTTAAGCAGTTGTGCGAGTTTGTCTTCGTGTATGCATCTTCTAATCTATTCTCACATCCTATGCATGCACCTTTGAGCCTTCAAATTATTCTGTACGTCTAATAGCGTTGGAGCTGGCAAAGTGGCGGCAGAGTGAGTTCAAAATGTTAATTTAATAATTTCTGTTGAAAGAAACACTTTGCTTTCGAGGGAAAACATAGTTGAGATAGAATGAGTAGTTGAATCTAGTTTCTTAAATTTAGTGAAAGAAACACTTCATTTTTGGGGAAGCTTATCCATTTCTATGTAAAAATGCATGTTCTAAAATGTGTTTGCCTGTTGACATATGTATCTGTACTGTCTACTGTCCCTGTTACTTTGATTTTATGTTTTTGATTGAGCTTACAATATTGCATAATCAGGTACTCCCCAGAGCAATTATTTGCTGTTGTTGCAGCTGTTGACTTGTATGAAGATTTCGTTCCTTGGTGTCAACGATCAGAAATAATCCGACGCAATGATGATGGCTCTTTTGATGCAGAACTGGAGATTGGTTTCAAGTTCCTAGTTGAGAATTATGTTTCTCATGTAGAAATGAACAAACCAAAGTATATAAAGGTATTTTTTTGTGTTAATACATGAAATTGGTCCTCAAAACTTGTTATTAGAAAAACCAATGAATTCTTCGATTTTTTTCTTCAACGTCTGGATCCTTTTACTCTCTGAGAGATGTGAAACTCACCTCTTGATGCTTTATCGGCATTAGTTAGTTTTATAGATAAAAACATTAAATCCACTCAAGGTAAAAAAATCATTTACATTAAAAAACTAAATACTGTAACATGCACTAATGCATATTCATAGAAACTTTTTTACCATTCAGGAGAGTCGTTGGTTTCTTATCTTTTTTAGATGTACTCTCTCTCTCTCTCTCTCATCGAACTCATGCAGCCTACTCACACACTCATGTCCCTAACGAGCTGAACTAAAGTTGAGGGACTTTATGTTTTGTTTTACTTCTAAGGATTGCTATTGGAGCTTGCAATTTTGTACTAGTCGTGGCCTTCACCATTTCTGCATTTAGATATTATTTAGATATCTGAAGTGATAGAATCAATGAGGTGATTTTTTTTATTCTTTAGTGCATATTACATCATTTTGAACTTATTGGCCTTATTTTACCAGGTACTTGCTAATCGTTTGTACTTGTTAAATTGTTGAGAATTGCTTTTTTTCCCTATCCTTGTCTTATTTCTCCCACATGTGCCTAAGCAAGGATCAAAATAGCAGTTGCATTAGGTGTAGTGGACAATGGCCAAAACGCTACGTTGTGGGCGATACGTAGCGGTGTAGCGGCATGAAATTTTTAAATGGTCAAAAAAATTTGAATCTTTTGTAGCAGCCAATCTTGTGTTTTTTTAGTTATTTGGAATCATGTAAGGGTAAAGATAACTTTCGAAAAGGCTATTGAGAAGAAGAAATAGGAAAAACAATGTTTTAAATTTAAATTGCTTTGCTCTACTAGATTTTAGACCGTAGCGCCGTTATTTTTAGAATAGTATAGTGGCCTCCACCGCTACGTCCGATCATGCAAATGCTACGCTACGTAGCGGCTACTATTTTGAACCATGTGCCTAAGAACCAATTAGGGAAACGTAACCAGGCAAATTTATCTTCACTAAGTTGCTTGTAACTGGATTACATCATTTTGGAGGTTGTTAAACCAGCATTCTAAAATTTGAGTCACTAATCATATCATTGCGAGTTTCTTTTTTATTTTTATCTTTCATCCAGTCTTAGTCAAGGCTTTTGCATTTGTTCATGCAAGATATTTAATTGGGTTTCCTTTAGGGCACATTTGTGTGGAAGTGTTTTCCATGGAATGAGGAAAACGCCACGTCAGCAAAATCTTTGGTAAATGAATACAATGGAAAAGGATTTCTAAGAAAATTAATATCCATGTTTGGTGCAGATCTTCTTTCTTTAGTGAAAAGGTTAACTTTATGTTTGGTGCAGCTGGGTATTCTTTGTAGAAACAAATCTACAGTTACTAGACATTCAACTCAAACCCATCTCATTTCCATTTGGATCAAATTCATTCCAATTCTCTATCAATACTTACGTTTCGTAAATCATAGATTTCCATCACTCTGTATAGACAAGCAAAAATCACTAACTTAAGCAAAAACCCTTATTATCAAAGGCTTGTGAGCAGAAAGTCTGATTATCAGAGGCTTGTGATACATATCTTTCTAGAACCAACCCTTCTCCAAGCTCGTCCTCTTCTCTTCATCTCTCCTTCAACACCAAATCCCAATCCATTCCTCCAATCTCTATTCCTTGCAGATACCCTCAAGAACCAACCTTCCATTAAGATCCCATCAACTTCCATCTAGAAGATAGCATCTCTACTCCCTGTAAAAGACCTCGAATCTCCCTAAAAAGCCAATCCATCACCCAAAAAAATCCACAGTTCAAAAATAGAAAATCCGGAAAAAACTGTTGTGGAAAGTACCTGGATCATTGTAATCAAGATGATCACAAACTCCCGTTTAGTTTTCAAATCCCCAAAATCCTCCAATTCAACAATCGGCTCAATTTCAAAATAAACCCCAATCCCCAAATCGCGAGAGGGATTTTTCTCCAGAGCTTCATTGTATCTTTTTTTAGTTTGTTTTGACGAGTTAGCGAGGAACGAAGGCTTTTATATGGGGTAGGATTTTTCTGAGGAACTCAAGTCCGACCACACCACGCGCCACCCCCCCCCAAAACCAGAAATGTAATTCCTACTTTTTTGAGGAAAATATGGGCCCCACATAATTTATTCTCCATGGAAAACTTGTGCACCAAACATCCAAAACGTCACATGTCCGTAGAAAAGCAACTTTTCTGCAGAAAATGGTTGCACAAACAAGCCCTTAAAGACACAGACTGAGGATTCTTGTGTTTTCATTTCTTGACATATCGCCAATTTATATTACTTGCCTTCTGCCACAATGTGGTAGTAGTGAGCTTGTCTTTGGCGTTGATGATGCCAACTCATGATTGGAAAAAGGAGTGAGGCTATGGATAACCCTCGACTTAAACAATCAATACATCACAAGGCATCATGTCAAGAAGGGTCAGGTTACCATATTGCAGTAACTATTTGGTTCAATTTGAGAGATCTGAAGGAAACATACATATAATTGATCAGAGTTTGGGCTCCTTCCAGCAACGGCTCTTTCTCTGTTTCTTCTTCCTTCTCCGCCCTTCATACAGGCCCCCCGATTACTCATCGAGGTTGGCCCTCCCTCTGGAAAATTAAGGCCCATTCCAGAGTCCTTGCTTTCGTCTGGCTTGCTCTCCAGAATAAAATTCTGATAATAGATAATCTCCGCCGCCGGAAAATTCTTATTGTCAACGCTTGCCCCCTTTGCTTAGCTGACGAGGAATCCGTGGACCACTTATTCCTCCATTGCAAGTAGTCTAAAGCCATCTGGTTAGCAATTCTCAGGGAGTTTAATTGCAGTTGGGTTATTCCTCAATCCTTACCTGAGATGTTCCATCAGTGGGCTAGTCCTATCTATACCACCAAAGGGAAGATCATGTGGCGCCCGTCTTTTCTGGCCTACATTTGGACTATTTGGAAAGAGAGAAACAGAAGATGTTTTGAAGGAACTTCCTCCTCCCAAGAAGACCTCATCTTCAATATGAAATTCACTGTAGCCTCTTGGGTCTCTATTCTCCCAGACTTTCGGGACTTATCCATTGATGTTTTGTGTTTCAACTGGAGGGAAGTCATGTCTTTTTGATCTATTTCCTTTTTCTTAGTCCGAGGCCTTTCTGCCTCCTTTGTATAGATTCTTCTTTTTTGGGCAGTGGCTATATTTTTGGGGTCCTCCCCCAGCCGCTTTTTCAGTATAGCCCTTTTATACTGTAAAGCTTTTGATTAATACAAGTTATCATTTAAAAATAAAAAAATAAATTGGTCAGATGAGAATTGATCACACACGAAGTTATCCATATACTTTGTATGGCCCCATTTATGGTGAGTACAAGTGTACAACATCTCATGCTCACTACCCCTCCCATTTTAACCCTTATCCGACATATATGCACTGTTGAATAGTATCTTTAAATACACACTCACACAAGAAAGCCAATAATTATTAGGCCCTTTAAATCAGTGGTGAAAACCATGAAAAGTTGTGATGTTTCAATCCAGTGGTGGCGTGATAATATTATCAATTGAGGGTGGAGCGCCAATTCAGGATTTGTTTTTACTTTTTTTTGTGTGGAGTGAGTGGGAGTTGTATAAATTTTAATGAAAACTCCCATATAGTGTATGCGAGGATTGAAAAATTCTGTATACATATTATGCTTGCAGCATTTGAGAAATTTGAAGTAGACTATTCAAATAATAATAATAATAAGAAGAAGAACAGAAGGTGGGGTGAGATAGAAGATCTGAATGCAAGGAAATCTGAAAGTATCCTTGCAAAGGTATGGAACAAAATGGAGTGTTTTTTCTTTTTTAAAGAAATGTTGGAAATTTAAAATGATGCTCTATTATCATCCTAGAATGAGATAATAGATGGGATTTAGTCTATAATGAATGAATGATGATGATACATTTGAATAGCTTGTGCAGGATCGTCAAAATGCTAATTTTAAAGCATATGAAGTACAGACTGCAGTATTTACCTTCCTATGGTGGCCAGTCCATGTCGTCCCATTTTATAATGACATTTGAATGACACACCATTTTGGTGAGTGAAGAAACTGGTCCGGAGGGGCTATAATGTTGCGATGCCATGAAAATTTGAGAACGATGGACTGAAAAATGGAATTAGAAAAACACTGTGAGTTGAACTTGAGAGTTTGAGAAACTGATCTTGTTAGAAGGTTAAACAAAACCATGCTTCAAAGATTGTAAGGAATGATGTTGATGGGTAAAAGCCAAAAAAAGAGGCAAGAAAAACTCCCGAGTCCCAAGAATCATATCCATGGTTTTCTCACTTGCGGTAGGACTTAGGTCTAAAACCAGCTATTTTGATGGTGTGCAAGATTGTCAGTTTGGGTTTCAAATCAGGGCCTACAAATTCTTGAAAATAATGATATTGACTACAGAGTTTTAAAGCCATTTCAGGTGTTCTTTAAGTTAGAATTAGAAGGTTAGGTTGGACTTTCTTTAGTTTTTCTTTTACATAATGATACTTAGGGAAGATCTGGGATGGTATTTTGATGAAGTTCATGATTTGTGAACTAAAATCAGTCATCTCCTTGTCAGGGTTTTGAGCAACTGCAGTGTGCATTTGTGGTGTTTCTGCATTGATCACAGTGGTTGTGATGGATAGCACGTCTCATTTTATTATTAGATAACATTTTACTCCTATTATGCGTTTGATTGTAATTTTCTAAAATTATACAGCAATGTCGGTGTTCTCTAGGCTTACTATCTACCCTTTGTCACTTGCAGACCACAGCATCAGAAAGTGGCCTTTTTGACTATTTGATAAACACATGGGAATTTAATCCTGGACCAATTCCTGGGACTTGTGACCTCTATTTCCTGGTTGATTTTAAGTTCCAGTCTCCACTATACCGACAGGTATCAATTTTATCAAATCTTCTAGAACCTTTTTACCTGTTTTCTTTTCTTTTCCTTTTTTTAATATCCGTATTAACTAATCTCATGCTTACACATTCCATGGATTATTTTATGTTCTATGCAAATCATTGTGGTAGGTTTTGGTTGCCAGTGAAATCTACTTTGGTTCTTTTCCAAAAATCTTAAGACCTATTTTGGTCTGCTTTTGTCACCACTGTCTAATTATAGATGTGTTTTCTTTGCATAATGTTTGGGGCCAAAATTTTGATCACCTATCTGACCTGGTATTATTTGTGATTTGGGCAGAGATTTTAGGTAGTAGAACAAATTTATTAGCAAGGATGGTAAAATATAACACACTAAACAAGCAGAATAAACATTAAACCTAGAGGAGGCACAGGATGATCTGCTGCCCGCTAGAGCTGTCAATCTGCGGCCTTGGGTTGTGGGGGGTGCAAACCAGACCTATCAACTTGACTTGCGTCAGACCTGCTTAGACTGACGCAAAACTGACATGCAAATTATATGTGGGTTTGTCATGGATCAGGTAAACCCAACCGGTTATCAGTTAACAGATCTGGTTATTGTTTTGCCAACCTAATATGTTTAATCGATTTATATTATTCCTTATATTTATATTGGGCAGTGATAGTGGAAGGGTCTCCAGGTTTAAATTTTCAAAATGGATGAGCCCCTGTTCGACCACACTTTGTTCTGATATGTTGATTCCTGCTCTGGATGTCTCTGAGCTCTAGTTAAAGCATCAAAATGCTGCTCATGCTCTCTCTCTCTCTCTCTCCACACACACACACACAAAAAAAAAAAAAAGAAAAAAGAAAAAAGAGAGAGATTCTACAAACATACACCATGATGAACTTTTGACTTTGATAGTGGTTTCTCTTAATTCGGAAGAAAAAGGTTTTTCATAATTTACTCAACAAAACATAGAAGTAGACTTTTGGTATTATTCCTTTTTAAGAAGCTGGCCTTTCTTCTATTACGTGAACATGTGAACATCAAAGATTGCATATTTTAATGTGACAGTGAATCACTTGATTTCTCTTCATCTTCATGTGGCAGGTTGCATCGATGTTTTTTAAGGAGGTGGCCACTCGATTGGTTGGTTCGTTCAGTGATCGCTGCCATATGATTTATGGTCCGGGTGTCCGCATCCTTGAAAATTCCTATGGAGGACAGAGGATATAAGATGTTTTAATCACCCCAAATACATTTACCAGAAAAAAAACCCCCAAATACAGGACATGCACATGGCAATGGAGGAATACCCTGTGAGAATAACCATTCTTTGTCAACAGCTCAATGCTACAGGAACTCATGGTCCAACAATCTGCAGCATTTGGTTCCTCCTTTGTCTCTTCAGATTTTTTTATTTTTTATTTCTGAGGATGATGTACTTTAAAATTTTATAACCAGAAGATAAATAGTAGCTGGTAGAAATATTGTTAGAGCTCCAGACTGCTATTCCGGGCTCTTTTTGCCACCGTTGCCCTCAAAGGTAGTCCTTTGTGTAACCCATTCACCATTTCTTTATTTGAATAATTTTTTGTACACCTTAGACAGAATTGATGTTTTTGTCTTAAGCTTATGGAATTCTTGCCTGGTTTGCATAGCACTTGGAAAGTTCCATGGAGAATAATGACCTGTGTTCCACAGAATGAATGTTTTTTTTCTTAAGCTTATAGTAGAACTTATAGAGACCCAGATGGATGTGTGATAAGAAGATGATGACAAAATGATTGATTGGTATTGTAGACATTGCCAATCATGGTTTTACTAGCAAAACCCATTAGGCAGCTCAAATTGATGGGGGCCTATGTTACGGGGTTTTAACATTTTAGTCCTTAAGCCTGTATTTTTCAATTTCGTGATTCAAATTCGGATAATATTACTAGAGTCGTTTGACTATGGTCAGTATTATTTTTAAATTCTTTTGGCATCATATCCTATGATATCATAGGAAGGACCCAGGATATCGTGGGATTTATAAATTTTTGTATCATTCATTTTTTGCAACTAGCAAATGAATTCATTTTTTATAGAACACAAAAGATGACATTTTGTTAAAAGTAAATACACATTGAGCACCATTTCTTGTGTTTTATCATTTAGAATTTTTTTTCCTGAGATGCTGTATAAAAGCCATGACATCATAGGACATTCCCATAATATCATGTGATCTATTGGTTTCTATGACATATTGTTCCCATGATATCACGGGATCCGGAGTAAAAAAGTTTTAAAAAAATATTGACAAGAGTTAAGCTCCTTCAGTGACATTTTCTAGATTTTGGTCATAGAATTGGAAAAAATAAATTTAAGAAAGATTAATATGTTAAAACCCCCTATGTTATTGATGATCTCAAAAGGTCGAAAAGTTATATAAAGAGATGGTTAATGTTTATATCATCTCTCTGATATAATTAAATCCCTTATCCTGGGAAGCTGTTATTAGCGCCATTTGATCAAGTGTGTAATAGGCCTGCCAATGGGATAGGCCGGGCTTTAGCTTGGGTTGTTCTATTCCGTCCTGAATAGTAGGCGGATGACTGTTGGTGGTTGTCAAAATTTGGTCCTAAATTGATTGGGCTTACGTCAAATCCCATCACGTGCGTGCCCGGCTCAGTGGACTCTCTATCACTCGTGAAGCAGCACGTACTGGTACAAACTGATCGGGTCATCTCAGATTTAGGCATTTAACCATGCGGATCTACAAACATAGGGTAGCCGGTTGGATGGATTTCTCCTTTTTCAACAAAACTGTGAGAGGGATGGATTCCTATATTCTCTCCTTATGTGAGTTGGTTTCTCACGTCGTGGCCAATCACTGGATTATGGCTAACAACATATAAAAGAAATGAAACAAACATAATAAACCGTGAGGATGTACAATAAACAGGTTGTTAAGGCAATATGGATTATCTGTGAAATGGCTAAGATTTCACAGTTAAAGTGAACGTACTCCTTGTGGTTTCAAATAATCAAGGAAATCACTTGAGGGGAGTGTTTGGCAATTAACTAGTTGAGTTAAGGTAAAGTGAATCCAGATAAGAAAAGACAATGAGTCATATCAAAAGTACATATTTTCAAAATTTTCATCATTTTTTAAAAAAAAGGTAAAAAAAACAACCTCCTTTCTCCACTAAAAAACAAAAAACTCTACATTTTTATACAAAAAGTCAAAAAGATTTTATACTAAACAACTAAAAACAAAATACCATCATAACCTCTTATAATTTATTCTTTTTTGATTTGACGCTTCACTTCACTTTACTTTAATTCATCATATATCTAAACGGCTAGTGAAGTGGTGTTCACCTAGTTGAAGGTGGAGGGGCTGAGCTATTTATATTCCTTGTGGTTTCAAATAACCAAGGAGCGCACTTTTTAGTGAAGTGTAGTGGTGTTCACCTGTTTGAATGTGGGTTGAATGTGAAAAAGAAGTTATAATTGAAACATTGTTGGGCCTTAAGACCCTTAAATCAAGGGTTAGAGTAATTTGACATGCTGATTATTTTCCTTCGACAATGAGAACTTTCAATTTCCTTACCAAACTGCAGGTAAATCTTTGATGGTGATAATTTTTCATTATTAAGTCACGTTTGGCAACCAAATCTTTTGAAAAAAGATTTTTGCTTTCTCTAAAATTATGGTAAATCCATGTTTGACAATTGTAAATTCCTCACGATTTGGACAATGGAAATCTTCATTTGTCAAGATTTTTAAATCCGATCCCCATAAGATTTGAAAATCCCCACTTAAAGTGGATTTGCACATTAAACCTTATTTTTCAGGTTATTTGCATCAATCACACCAATATCAATATAAAATCATCATATATACAGATCTTTAATGAGGAATCTTGTTCCAATTGTAGTGAGGAATAATCGTATGTATGATTCTTACCTTTACCAAATATGCTCATGATGGGATATTTGACTTTCTTAGTATGTCAATTTTCAATTACAAGGATACTGACTAAATTCAGTGACTTAGAATTCTTATGAATCCAATTACATGATACCCACGAGCTAATGAATGTGGAAACCGATTACTACTCCATAATAATCTCATAGAAAAATCAGATAGGTCTAGGTGTTCTATAGTAAACATGGAGGACTGCTGGGCTCCATTTTTCCAGTCAGCAAAAGGGTGTTCTTGTGCTCCTCCGGTCAAAGAATGATGAAAAAGCACAGGAGCTGCAACAACCAGACAGAAGCAGAAGAAGAAGAAGAAGGAGAGCGTCAGCAGCAGCAGCTCTGCAACTGGGCAGAACTGGTTCTCCCATGGCTATCTCCCCCAGATCTCGCCTCCATCTCCTCCACCTGCAAACCCCTCTACCTCATTTCCAAATCCATCACCACCCAACGTTCCTCAGACGCTTCTAGATCCCTCGAGAACCACCACCACCCCATCCCCTTCCTCAACACCATCGACACCCATCCCTACTCCTATTTCATCTACACCCCTTCCTCAATCATCGGCTTTCCCTCTTCAATCCCCTTAGAACAGTCATGGGGTCGAAAACCCCAATCCCCCATCTGGGGTACCCCTTCTCCGCCCATTCTCCACCCCAAACCGACTGAATTTCCATCTCTAATGGTCGAAAACGCTTCTGGGTGTGGCTGTAGTGACTGCTCTGTGGAGATTGATGGGGAATTCCAGTGCCCTTGTGCGTGGCTGAGGCCTGGGCGTTCTGGCTTCTCGGAGCATGTTGGGGTGATTACGGAATGCGGGGAGAGTTGTGGTTGCGGGAGGGAGTGTGGGAATCGGACCACGCAGAGAGGAGTTGCGGTTGGATTGAAGCTTGTGAGAGATTCGGTGAAAGGGTGGGGGTTGCACGCGGATCAGTTCATCCGGAGAGGGGAATTCATATGCGAATATGCAGGTAATGGCTTAAAGATTTTATACTTTTCCCCTCTTGTGTGTGGAATCATGGATGGTATTCTCTTATGGTTGGGGATTAGAAATGAGGAGCTTGAATTTCTAAGGTGGACTTGATGGACTTGTAGGGCTCAGCTTTGACGTTTTTTTTCAAAAAAACTCAAGCTCCTCAAAAGCCTGTGTATTGACTCTGATCAGTCCACCTTAAGACTCATCACTTGTAAAAATGGGATTTTTTTTTATTTACTTTCTTTGGTTTTATTTGGATCATATGTGTTACTCGTGATCAATTTGATGGTGGGCACAACTCTCAGTGAAATTTGGCCTAGACTTAATATAAGGACAGTTATTTTGTGCAGTTTGGGTTTTAGATGTGGGCTCACTGATGTTTTTATAGTATGGACTCAGACGTATTAGTTTGTTGAACTCGTTAGACTCAAAATTCGGATTAGAATAACAGAAAGCGAACCAAATGAACTTACTCTATCAGAGTTTTAGAATCGATTTACTTGAATTATTAATTGTGAACTAGAATGTGAATTGATTGAACTGCAAACTGGGTACTATGGTTTTGATTACTAAACCTGCCTAAATGAAATAAAAAGAAGAGCTGATAACTTGATATTTGCATATAATTCTCAGGTTGATGTTGTTGGGATTTTGTTTGATAATTTTGGTTATATTTGGTTCTTGAGCTACTGTATCTATGATGGGATCGGGATATTGGTTTTAATATTTTTTTTCGATGAGCGCTTTTGGATTAGTTCAAGAAACAAATTTGGGAACAATACAAGAAAGAAAAGAGTAAAATAGATTGAACTATGCCCGTGGTCAGTATACTGTTTAAATACTAGAATAAAAGAATTAAACATATCATTCTTCTATGAGATGTCCTAACAGGAGCGAGCCTTTTGAAAAATTTAGATTTGGATCCCTTTAAAATTCATCTCTTAATCCTTTGAAATTCATTGCAGCTGCTCTGATGAAGACTCATTTGGATCCGAGGATCTGATTGGATTTTGAAATCTTTGGTTTTTTAAATGATTGAATTTCTGACTACAAATTCATGTGGAAGATTAAGAAGTGTTGCTTGTGAACTATTAGGTTTGAATGGCTTGACTTTCTAACTGGGAGATTCTGGATTTATTGGATTCCTAGAAAAGAAGTTTGTTTGAATTGTTGCTGGTTTCTATCTGATTATTAGTATATATTTAACTCTTTAATAAAGATTGTAAAAACGCTTATTCTGAAACAACTCCTTCTTGGGTGGGATTCAATTATGTTCCTATATCTACACTTCTGAAAGATTCATGAATTCGGTTGGGATGTTAATATCTTTCATCTCAATCACCAGTTTCTTTTCAATATGTGATACAGTTCGATAAGAGGGTAAGAAGTGTTTTCTTTAGGGGTTGCTAAAACATGGGTGTGCTCTTCTACAAATTTAACTAGATTCCACTTTCCATCCTTCAAATTATATCCGATCATTGGCTATCTTCCGGCCCTAGTAATTCCTCGTTTTCTTCTTGGGCCTTGAGAATTTTGGAGTCTTCTTTGGTCATTTTTATCTCTTTTGCCTTAGGTAATAACAAATGAAAGCTTTGGATATCTGTACCTTATCCTTTTATTTTGTTGTATGATTTCTCACACTAAAACCGGCAGCTACAGCATATATTCATTGTAGAACTTCACACCTTCTTCTATTGCATCAAAAGCTAATTCAACCACTGGTTTTAATTTATCATCAACCTCTACTCTATGCACACATGTTGTTAAAGGTAAAGAAAGCCAGCTCATCAATTAAATCTTCTCCATTGGCTTTATGACTTGTGATGAGCTATCAATACCATCCATTTTGGATGACTTGTGACAAGCAACGTAGCAACCACATAGGTAGCCTCACAAATGCTATTTCAAATTGTTTTAAGTGGGGAAACCCAAGGGATGGAGGGTAGAGTAGATAGAGAAGTAGGGGAAACAGAGAAGTAAATAAACAGATAAAAAATGAAAAAAAAAAAAAAGCAAAAAGAAATAGAAGGATTAGTGTTGATGGTCTCTCTGCCCGATATCACTGTGATCTTACAATCTTAGCCCTCTAACTTGCAAGACCTTCTAAGTTTGACCTAACTTTCCTCAGTTTGAAAGCTCTAGAATGCAATCCAAGAATGGAATCCTACTTTACAAGGAAACCGGAATCTCTCTTTTGCCCCACTTTACATTTCAGAAACTGCAATCCTAAACACAATTTGAAATTACAAGTGTTTTCTCTCCACACCCATCTTCATATTTTTATATGGAAAACAACACTTACAAAAAGGGAAAAAAGAATCCAACTGTAATTGCAAATTTTATTGTCCCTTTTATTACATAATAGCTCATGCACGATAACAAATTGTATCACAAATTAAAAAAAAAAAAAAGATCATATGTATAATAGTGACTGAACTGTAATTTCCTATCCTTTCCCTTGTAATTTAGACCCCTTTATATCTGTCCAGTCATCCATCCATGCTAACTTCCACAGAGTGTGTTGTGCTGCGACTCTTTCTAATGTGTGCCGACAGCGTAAATGGTAATGATGATGATCAAGAGTCCAGGGTAAGGGGGGTCTAATAGAAATCTTATGGTGCCCAGAGAGCATCCAATGGGCAGGGATGGTTGGCATCTAGCTGGGTTCATGGTTTGTTAGAGGGTGAAGATTGTAAGATCGCAGAGAGATGGGGGAGACTATAAATGTGGAGACAAGACAGAGATGGGGGAGACTGGACAAATAAAATAAATAAAAATGGAAAACAAAAGAGAACGTGGAGTGGGTGATTTTACTTGACCAGAGATTGAAGATGCTCTCTCACATCACCTTCGGCAGATAGGGACTTCGTAAATCGCATCACCATTGCAGGAGATTGGAATCCCTCTTCCTGATCTAGTTACCCACACACCCGCGCCCCCCCCCCCCCCCGCCGCCCCCACCCACCCACCCACCCACCCACCCACACACACACACACACACACACACACACACACACACACCACGCGCACTTTCCCATGCTTGATATGAAGCAGCAACCCTGGATTGAATCCAAGGTCTGAGGATGACTCATGCAACGGAAACTCGCTGTTGGAGTCACTTAGGTAAAACTGCCTCTGTATTCATCATCATCATCATCAAAACCTTGTCCCAACTATGTTGGGATCAGCTATATGAACTTTAGAATTCATGTTTGGGTTGTTGCAAAAGTTTTACGATAGTTGTCGACCTATCTAATGCAAACCCTCTACTTTATTCGGGCTTGGAACGGGCTATAAAAATTGACAAAGTGACAACTGCCTCTATTTATATACCCTATGTCTTCTGATCCATATACCCCAAGCTATTCCAGCTGCACTTTACCTAAAAATAAAAAGCTATTCTGGTTGCATCTTCAGCTTTGGAAAGGACATGCCAACCAGCTCCCTGTAAAGACCCAAGCTGCATGTGGGATAAATATAATCCAATTAGATGGTGGAAGCCTTATGCTCCCTTCACTTGCCCGAATACATAAAGAAAATATTGAGCCGTGTGATATTTCTCAATTTTATGGTCCATCACAAAGGTCCAGTTTGCTATGACCATCCCTACGGAGGGGCTTTTCACTCGAATAATATCTGATTGCTGCTTTTTGATCACTTTGCCCCAAGTTGTTATCAGTGCAGGCCAACTGGTATTAGTTCCATTCAGAAAACTAGTGTAGAACATCTTCCCTTATAATGTGTTTTGCAACTTCATTGCCAAATCAAATGGAGAGGAATGGACATGCTAACCATTCTTCCTGCTGGCCAAAATGTTCAATGTCAATTAGCGGTGCATCACTGTGGAAAGGGCCTGCCAACCAGCTCCTTGTAAGGACCCAAATGATGTCAGGTAAATATAATCCAAGTAGATGATGGAAGCCTTAGCCTATCTTTTCACTTGCCCAAAATACATAAAGTAAATATTGGGCCATGAGACATGTCTCAATTTTTATGGTCCGTTGCTAAGGTTTAGTTTACCATGCCTGCCATATGGAGGCATTGACTCAAATCATATCTAGTGAATGCTGCTTTTTATCATTTTGCCCCAAATCATTATCACCGGCAGGCCACTGGTGGTAGTTCGGTTAAAAAACCAGTGTAAAACTTCTTCCCTCGTAGTGTGTTTCGCAACTTCCCTGCCAAATCAAAGAGAGAGGAATGGACATGCTAACCATCCTTCCTGCTGGACTAAATGTCCAGTTTTCAATTTGTGGTGCAGCTAAGTCATTCTTACTGGACTATTAACTCTTGGTTTGTGAATTGTTTATGCAGGAGAGCTCTTGACTACGGATGAGGCTAGAAAACGGCAACAAAAGTACGATGAACTTGCATCACAGGGTCGATTTTCTTCAGCCCTCCTGGTGGTACGAGAGCATTTGCCATCTGGAAAAGCATGCCTGAGGTTGAATATTGATGCTACAAGAGTTGGGAATGTTGCTCGCTTTATCAACCATTCGTGTGATGGTGGCAATCTGTCGACGGTCTTGGTGAGGAATTGCGGTTCATTGCTTCCTCGCCTTTGTTTCTTTGCCTCAAGAGACATTGTAGAAGGTGAAGAGCTTACTTTTAGTTATGGTGATATTAGGTTGAGACCGAAGGGCTCGCCCTGTTTTTGTGGTTCATCTCGTTGCTTTGGGGTGCTGCCTTCAGAACACACTTGAAAAGAGTACTTTTCAGATCCCCATTTTTCTGCTGCTTTGATGATCTTTGCTGAAATCTTCAACTCTTTAAAGGAAATTCAAGGCCCTTCTTTGCTGCAAATCCCTTTTAGTCACACACTGTTGTGGAAACTGCATAGCAAATCCCTTATACATGCAGGACCGACTATCTAGTTTCTATTTAAATTTTCTCTTTTTGTAACTGAAGTTATATTAAATATAAGGGAAAGGACATAAAGGCCCAACACAAGAAAAACGAATCAGAAAAACAAAAATACGAGCTACCAGGTGAATTTTTCTATCAACCCCCTGCTTTGCGAATTCCCTATGCCTTTGACCGGCCTCCCCACTTGCTTAAACACCCCTTGAATGGAAGAAGGCAAAGCTTGAAAAATTGGAAACGGAGCCTCCACGGACCTGCAGTGGAAGAAATCCAAGACATTGTATTAGAAGAATCGCTCTCCATAATTAAGGAAGAAGAAAATAACTAGAGAGCTTCTAAATTGGCCGCCTTTATCTCATTAGACTCTTTGATATCCACGTTCTTGGAAAAAATAACCTGCACATCCCCTTTGTCATTTTTAAGCACACCTCCTATTCGTGCCTGCTGAGGCTTCCTTCTCACTACACCATCAACATTGAACCGCAATGAAAACAAGTGCCTAAATTAAATGAGATGTCATCAAACCTTGGACTGGAAAATTCCTCAATAAAATCCCACTTTGCTAATCTCCAAGTCACAATAGAAAGCCATTGGAGTCCGTAGGCCTCTAAATATCTTTTTTTTCAGTTCTTTTTCCAAACAAACCAAAGGATGATGAATGGAATGAGCCTATATAAATAGCACCACAACAATAAAAAAAGGGTGACACCTCCATGCCTCAACCAAGCTCCTTAATGACCTTGGCAAGTGCTAAGACGAACCACAATGCTTGACATTGCTCCATAAAGAAGAAGAAAACATTGCAATGCAATAAGAAACCATCAACTGTCTCCCTTTCACAAAGAGAACATAAATAGAAACAAATAGACTCAAAACTGGTAGACCTCCATTGTAGGAAGGTCCAAACCATACAAACAAGCAAGCTTGTGGACTTGGAAGTTGGCGAGTCTTCCAAGAATCTATAAAAAGACTTGGTGGGGAATTTCCCTGATTGGTACGATGAGATGACGTGCAGGATGAGATCTACCCAATGCATTCAACCACGCTGAGTTTCTGAAATTGCATCTATCACAAGATACCCTCCACTAAGCTGCTAACCATGATTAATTAACCTTAATTCTAATTATTAAAAATGCCCCATCATACTCAATTGCAATGGGCTAACCTACTTGCCTCATTAAAAAATCAACAAAATTCATGCATATTAAAAAAGCTTTAACTTAGAATTGGTAGGGGCCATGCGAACACAGGCCCCACAAATTATGACGTCCACTCTCCCACTTGGGAAGATGGTAAGCCAATGCTCCTCCCAAGTGCAATGGAAGCCACTGACCTAGGCCATGGTCCTTCTTGATCACCCATTGACCCCATCCAGGGAAGTATGTTTTTCCTAACCTCTTACCCTCTTATTTAAACTGTTGCTCTAACATTCCTCTTCCTCTTCATTTTCGATATGGGAATTTTCACTCTCCCAACTCAAGTCCCGAGTTCCTGTCTCTTTAGATATAAAAAAATCCAATCCCTCTAAATGACCTAGGCTGTCCAAACTCCAAACAAACATCATTAACTTCAGTGGTAAGGAGTGACAATTCTCATATGGCTGCTCAGGATTCAAACTAGAGATGTCAAATGAGCACGACAGTAAACGGCCCGTGGCCATGCTAGGCCGCTATGCCAGACACGATTGGCACGATAAGGCACGGCCGGCCAAGCCAAAGGCACGGCCCGCCAAGCCAAAGGCACGACACGACACGACACGGGATATTTGGGTTTTTTTACTATAAATATAAAAAAAATATAGTCTTTCATTTTTGAGGAATTTACCGCATAAATCTCGGTAGGGCCTCATATTACTCCTGAGGTCCTAGAAACACGGTATATACAGATAAGGTCCTCAATGTTTTTTTTTTTTTTTTTTTTTTGGGATATGGCCGATATCAGCCATTTTATCAGTCAGATTTTATTCAATATGTAATTTTCTTATTTGCTGAATACAGCAGAATGGTCGATATCGGCCATATTGCGAAATAACAAGAAAAAAGTTGAATCTGGGTTTTCTCCCTTAGTTCTCCATAGGCCGGAGAAAGCGTTCTGGCTGCTGCCATGGGAGGTCTTGAAGAAGCGAGTGAAGGAGGATTGGGCGACATAGGTGTTGAAGAGAGATGCTACAGACTCTTGAAAGGCAATGTTGCCTGCAGAGGTCTCCCTAGAGTAGCCCTTGTAGACCAAGTTGAACAAGTCAGGAGCTATGTTTAAGGGGTTATGGAAGGCTAAAATGGTGAAAAAGGCAAAGTACAGAGGGAAGGAAGAGGATATGTGTCATGACCCAGGCCCGAGATTAGGGTTACCACAGCCAAACCCCGAGTCGCGATTACCATACTTACTCCCGTAAACCTCGCATCACCGGAGTCAATACGAGATTCACAAGGGATCTTACATATACCTATCAAATGTACATTTTTGCGGAAATATATACATACATTGACATCCAACTTGAACATGTATAAGTCATTTACAGAAAGTAAAGTTTACTTACACATCTCATTTCCTATCTAAATCAACCATGCATATTCAACTACAATGCATGTGATCACTATTTACATCAAAATGAATCTATTCTCAAAATATTTCCAAAACATGCTAATGTGATTGCTCTCCGATTTACGTCCCCTCGTTTAATCCTCCTAGAGGAACCTGATTGGTTTCCTCCGCTGGCGGCGTGGCATCTGTATCAACGGGACGGGCAACCTGGCCTGTAATGTCATCAATAACACTGTGAACACGACGGTTCAACAATGTATACACAATTCTATGATAACCATTTGCTTAGCAATTTTAAACAATTCAAATCAGTCTAAACATCTCAAATCAATAACAATTACATTCATTTATTTCTTCCCTGAAGGAAGCATTCAAATTATTCATGTAGTTCTCCCCTGAAGGAAGCAGGCAAATGTCATGTAGTTCTCCCCTGAAGGAAGCAGGCAAATGTGTGGATTTACCAGCGTCTTGATCAGAGATCACCGGCATCACCACGGAGCTCCGAAATGCTCCAACTCATCTACTGCAGCAGACTTAATATTTACTTCATTACAATGTTTATTCACTTCAATGCTTTTCTTTTCATTTCAGTGCATTTCATTTCATTAATTCAACACATTATTCAATGGAAGCTCAACAAGGATCATAACAGTTGTAGACGAGAGAGGACAAGCCAACTCAAGTAAAAAAAATAATTAAATGTCCTAAAACAACATTCGGGTGAAACGTTCATTATGCAATGTAGGTGTTATTGTGGATGACATCACTTTTTATTGAAATTTACATTCACATAAGTTTAGCTAACACCCATGAAGGTTTAGGAACTTATTAGAAATCAATTCTGATATTCCCTCAATTTCGGTCACCTCGTCGGTTACCTAGCGGTTAGCCGCATTAGGGGTTTCGGCTGACCGAACCACATTCGGTCAGCTTCCAGAATTTCTCAATTTACAGGACAATTTGTCCAATTCGGTCACCTATTCGGTCACCCACTCGGCTGGCCGAAAGTCAAATTTCGGTTAGCCGAAATTCGTCGGTCAGCTCACGGTTCGTTTTCCAGAAGCTAAACCTCTGATGGAAAACCCTGACAAGATTTTCGGTCACCTTGCGGTCAACCCGCGGCTAGCCGAACTCACAATTTCGGCTAGCCGACCTATGTCGGTCAGCTCTCGGTCATGTGTCGGTCAGCCTGGCGGCTGACCGAATTGTGCCCAGAAGTTCAGAAAATTCTGAACCGAATTTTCTGTAACTGAACTCCTTGAGTTCTAATAAGTCTCTTAACATTTGAAATCAATATAATTGAGTATACTTGCCTTGTTTGGAGATTAATTAACAAGAATCTCCCTTGCTAGCTTGAATCCAAGATGAAATCCCCAAACGTGAAACCCTCTTTGAACCTAAAAACAAACAATCAATCCATTCAAGAAAATCCTAATGAGTTTCTTAGGTAAGAAACCATTCCAAATCACCAAAGAGGACTCAGAAATTCTAGAAACAACATAATTCACTTACTTGTAGCCTCTTTGGTGGAAATCTTGAGATCTTCTCAAGCTTAAACTCCAAGAAAGTAAGAAAGAAGCTGGAGAATATGAAGAAGATGAAGTTCTTCTTCACAATCACTTGTCAATTCTCCAAATCACACACACACCTTGATGGAAAACCAAGAGGAACGGAAGAAAAAGGAAGAAGAGAAAGAAAGAGAAGAAGAGAAATCGGCTGGGATGGAGGAATGAACTCAAATGAGTTCATCCTCATCTTATAAGCCCTCAATTGCATTTTAGCCCCTCTCCTTTCCACTATTTACAATTTGAGTCAAATGAATGGTCATTTGAACCAATTCACACTGAATGGAATCATTAGATTTACGGAAGTTAACGTACTCCTCGAGATATACGTGTGAGTATCAAGAGTTTCCGTATTCGACGAAATACGTGTAATTTCGTATTTACGAAAAAGTCCTTACATCACATGATTTAACCTAAAACCATGCCAATTTATTCATAACATTCACTATTCTTTTCATTAAGTTCAATTTGACCATTTGAGCCAAATTCTATATCAATTTAGCCATTAATCAACATTAATTCAATAAAACATGTTGAATTAGCATTAATCCCGATTAATGAGAGTTAATCTTAATTAACTCGGGACAGGGTGTTACAATATGTGAAACTGAAACCCCATTTCAGGCTTTGTCCAAAGTCCAAATCAAAGCTAGAAAGTGGGGCATTTGTGGTGGTTTTGGGAAATGGGTTTTGCTGGGAGGAAGAATAGATGGGTTGGAAAGGATGGTGGGGAAAAACCCATTTGGGATTTTTGCTTAAATCATGGATGGAAGATGGATTTCTTTTGGCTGAAAAGGGAGGAGGAGGGAGAACGACTGGTATGGGTGGTCTTTGTTCAAGATTCATCTTTTTTCTTGTTATTTCGCGGTATGGCCGATATCGGTCATTCTGCTGCATTTAGCAAATAAGAAAGTTACATGTTGAAAAAGATCTGACTGACAGAATGGCCGATATCGGCCATATCCCAAAATGACAAATTTTTTTTTTCAAAAACACACCTTGAGGACCTTATCCATATATACGGTGTTTCTAGGACCTCAGGAGTGGTATGGGCCCTTATCGGGATTTATGCGGTAAATTCCCCTTTATTTTTTTATTTTTTTATTATCCGAAAAAGTTGTAACAGTCTTAAAGGTAATCTTATTGAAAAATTTTCAAATAGAAAAGATCTAAATGGTTCTCTTCTCAATGGAGTATGTCGAATTTGACAAAACCACCTAAATTTGTGTATCATACTCTTCTTTGTGTGTATTTTTTAATTTTTTAATAGAAGGCTTTTGTTTTTTCAGCCCAAAAGGATGTAAGACCTTTATTTTTTTTTCGTTCAAAACGGAAGTACACGAAGCCCATGGAACGGTAGGCACGAAGGCACGGCATGACCCATCACGACTCGGGCATAGCTCGTGCTGGGCCGACCCCCCGACCAAACGGACCGGCACAGCGTGACAAGATTGAGCTGTTCGGCCGGCCAGTGGCACGGCATGACCTGTTTGACATCCCTAGTTTAAACCCTGGGTATGCCACCTCTTCTCACATGTGCGGGCTCCCTTTCCACTTGTGTGGGCTTGCTTCCCACATATGTGGGTTTCTTTTCCACGTGAGTGGGTTGTTTTCCTGCATGTGCGGGTCCCTTTTCCACGTGAGTGGGTTGTTTTCCTGCATGTGCGGGTCCCTTTTCCACGTGAGTGGGCTGTCTTCCCATGTGTGCGCAAGCTCTCTCTTAGATCCCAGCCCCCTTTGCCGAGGTACCAAAAAAAACATTACTAGCCAGCTACACTACTAAAGGCCTTTCATGAAAAAAAAAAGAAGAGCTTTTTGTATATACAACCCTAAGATTTGTAGGATTTATAAATAGGCCCCTGAGCTTTTAGTATTAACAAATAGGCCCATTTATTCTCATTTTAATACTTTCCGTGTCCCCAAAATAAATAGTCTTCCAACCACCATAGGTTTTTAGAGAGAAATGACACTTTTGTCCATCTTTTTTATCCTTATATGTATAATTTTAAATGCTTGGATTCAAATTTTTTTATAAAGCATGTAACATTAACAATTGCACTTAATTATAGAGAATAACCCTACATAAATTCATTTTTATTTATTTATCAATACAGGCATTTCATTAAATCCAAATTGACCACGACGACAATCAACACTTGTACTTATAAATGGTTATGATTTATCCAATCCATACATGACCCACCATTGGATTAATGAAAGTCTCAAAATACATGATTATGCTTCATGTGTAGTGGGTGTAAAGGAAATATTGGGGGAACGGGCAAGTGTAAAAAGAAATCAGTTTTTACAATTTGCGAGGGGTGGTGGTGTTTGAGTCGATGTAAAAGAAATATTGAAGGGAAGGGCAAATGTAAATATATATATATATATATATTCAACTTTTGGGGGGGGGGGGGGGGGGGGGGGGGATTGGATTTTAAACTTTTCTTAAATATTAGTGGGGCCTTCAGTCCCTAGGCCCTTGTACCTGGGTGCACCCCTGGTCATGTGCATGAGAGAGTTATTGAGAAAAACCATCGAGACTTGAGATCAAATAATGGTATTTTTTTAAATGATAATATACTTATTTTTGTTTAATGGATATAAGTGCAAAGTTGTCATTTATATAAAAATTCAACACAAATCTCATGGTGGTTGTCCATTCTTGTTCAGAATATTGGTTTTGGGGACATGAAAGGTACTAAGAGTAAAAAAGCAAGGGCCTATTTACAAATACTAAAACCTTAGGGTCCTATTTACAAATCCTACAAACTTTAGAGAGGTATATACAAAAAGTTAAAAAGAAAACCCCAATCATGCACCGCCAGTATGATGCACATGGAAAGGCACATTATGGAAGGGTTGTGCCTCGCGGTTTCTTTACCTAATCTATTAGTGCCCTTTTCTGACTTATTTGTCTTATAGAGCCTCTTTGGTTAGAGGATATCTTTTATATGGGGGTATCTGAATATTCTCATGCTCTCTCGCATGTTGGATTCACAAAAAGTTCAAGGACCATGAGCATTTTAAAACTTGGATATCTAAGAATTTGAAAAACTCTGTGAACTAAAAAAAGAGACATGCTATAAGAAATTTCAAAAGGCAAGAAATCGTGTGATGTCTCCTCTTCTTGGGTTGAGCTCAACTGCTCAAACCTAGCTACTTGGCTCATTCCTATAGGACCTTGATGTTTCTTATTAGTTGAGCTCGCAGCTATTGACTTTCAACTAGATCTATAATGTATTGTGGGTGTGTTGTGATTGGGGCTGCCAAAGGCCCGAGCTTGCCCTTACCTTACTCTCAATATACGAGGGCCAAGTCTGAGGTGGACCAAAGCCCTAGCGAGGTCTATACTACCTAAGCCCCTACCCTACCCTTGTAGGCTAGGGTTGAGCCCATGACCTAAAAAAAGAAAATCAATTTTTATTTTCTTGCATCCATTTCATGTATAGTTATCATAGGTTATTTTGGCGATTTTAGATCTTTGTTGCAATTTGAATTATTGTGCCCCCTATCTTTGATCTTATGACTCGATTGTTGATTCTCTTTTCTTCACTCGACTAACTCTTTGTTTCCTAGAGTCCGGATCAAGTTTTCTAATAGAGTCAAGACTAGGGCTGCACAAAAAATCTGATATCACTGCAAAACTGGACCGAACCGGGCGGTTTGAATCGGTTTATATTTGATCGGTTCGGTTAACGGTTTGGGAATCATAAAAACCGCTTACATCGGTTCGGCTAACGGTTTGGTTATCATAAAAACCACTTAAACTGAACCGTCCGTATACATAAACTTAAGTGTTGCTTTTATACTATTTTAGACTTAGGGTTTTGTTCACTACTTTCATAGTTACATTCGACAGCTCATTCTTACATGAACTCAATACTGCCTCAATACTTTCATAGTTTTTTCCTCGCTCTATTTTCAGCTTTTGAGATTTTCTTTTTTTTGGTTGAATTCTAGAATTTCTATTCTATAATATGATTGTGCACTTGCATTTAGTCCAAACTTTCTTTTTGAAATAGAACTATTTTCTTATATAGATAACTGGAATGTTGGATTTTTATGTTTGCACTAAACACTGGAATAAATGCAAAGGATAGGGGTCTCATTATTTTGAAATTTTCAATGGTTTGGTTCGGTTTAAGTCATCTCCATCGGTAGGTTCGAATCAGTTAATTAAAAAACCAACAGGTTCGATTTGGTTATTGGTTTTAGTGCTAAACCGATCTGAACCGCCCATGTGCAGCCTTAGTCAAGACTATCTTAGATAACTTACAACTAATTTGGGGCCTGAATATAATAAAATATAAATGGCCCACCAAATGCCCACATGATACTCAATTGCAATGGGCTGACCTACTTGCCTCATCATAAAATCACCAAAATAAATACATACTAAAAAAGCTTTAAGCCAAAATTGGTAGGGGCCGCGCGAACGCAGCCCCCACTACCACAAATTATGACGCCCCACTCTCCCACTTGGGGAGATGGTAAGCCAGTGCTCCTCCCAAGTGCAATGGAGGCCACTAACCTAAGCCATGGGCCTTCTTGATCACCCATTGACCCCGTCCAGGTAAGTATGTTTTTCCTAACTTCCGACCCTCTTATTTATATTATTGCTTTGACATTCCTCTTCCTCTCCATATCCAATGTGGGACATTTCACTCCCTCAACTCAAGTCCTGAGGTCCTGTCTCTTGAGAAAAAAAAAATCCCCTCTACCCAGGTTGTCCAAACTACAAACAAACATTACTAGCCAGCTACACCATCAAAAGCCTCTCATGGTAAAAAAAGTTATGCACTGCCGGTGTGATGTGCATGGAAGGGCTGTGCCTATGGTTTCTTTACGTGTTCTGTTAGACCCCTTTAGCTAACTTATTTTTCTTATAGAGCCTCTTTGGTTAGAGGATATCCGAGAGTTCACATGCTCTCCTACACATTGGAGTCGCAAATGTTCATAGACTCTGAGCATTTTGAACGCTGGGTATCTAAAAATCTGAAAAACTTAATTTGTGAAAAAAAGAATAAGAAGACATGCTATTAGAAATTCCAAAAGGCAAGAAATCTTGTGATGTCTCCCCTTCTTGGGTGGAGTTCAATTGCTCAAACCTAGCTACTTGGCTTTTTTCCTAGAGGACCTTGATGTTCCTTATCAGTTGAGCTAGCAGCCAGGAACTTTCAACTGGATCTACAATGTGCTGCGGGTGTGTTGTGATTGGGGCCGTCAAAAGCCCGAGCTTGTCCTTAACTTACTCTCAATATATGAGGGCAAGGCCTAAAGTGGACCAAAGCCCTGCAAGGTCTATACTACCTAGGCTCCTACCCTACCCTTGTAGGCTAAGGTCGAGCCCAGTGCCTTAAAAAAGAAAATAATTTTTTTATTTTTTTGTACAGTACCACTAGGGATCGAGTGTCAGCTGGATGTTAATCCTCTTCCATTATTCGAGCTTGGGACCGACAAAGCTTTCAACAAGCAGCATGGTGGAGTTGAAGATTTCTATTTATTAGGTAATAGATTAAATTTTAAAAATAAAAAAGAAGACATTGTTTGCTTTTAGAATTTATATGTCCTTATTTTTATGGTGCCAACTTGGATGCGTGAAAATTTCAATCAAAAGTTTACGAGAATGATTGGGGGCACAAATGGTGTGAATTTGAGATTTGCTAATCATGATTCTAATGAAATCATTTTTACCATTAATTTTATGCTTGCATAGTCAACTTTAATGGTTTTTGAAATTGAGTTTTTTAATTGAGACTTGGTCCAACTATTCAAAATCGTAAGACAAAGTCAAATTAAGGAGCATCAATTTTTACCTAGTTGTTCGGGGTTCGAACCCTGAGTACGTCACTTCTTCTGCTTGTGTGGGCTCCTGTGGACTCCTTTTTCACTTGTGTGGCCTTTCTTCCTGTGTGCAGGCTTCCTTCCCACTTAGTGGGCTGCTTTTTCTTGTGTATGCGGGCTCTCTCTTAGGTTCCAACCCCTTTGGTTGGGTAAAAGAAAAAACAAAGTCAAATTAGGCTGCCTTCCAAATTATTGTAGATGCATGGTTAGGGATTTTTCAACATAGATCACAAGTCTTACAAAGCACAACTTAGAAACATGTAAAAATAGTAACAACAACAAATGGCTAGGAAATAACAAAGAGAAGCCACCGTCACAAACTGTCCAAAACTCAATGGTTAAACGCTGAAACCATCCGGATACAATTTGTTTTAATAAAACATGCAGCATTATAATATAAGACTTATACCAATTATAAAAGCATGGCATTGGATCCGAACATTTTATTGACCTCCAATAGAGAAATAGCACAGTGGTAGAAAGAAGAAACAAGGAAATAACAAATAAATAAATAAAAAGAA
The DNA here is from genome assembly GCA_029852735.1 of Persea americana. NCBI lineage: Eukaryota > Viridiplantae > Streptophyta > Magnoliopsida > Laurales > Lauraceae > Persea > Persea americana. The sequence goes on from CM056809.1 coordinate 72,824,238, forward strand.
TACCTATGAGAAAAATAGGAATATTTTAGCAATCACTTATGTACTTGTATATATAAATAGATATGTAAAAGTAATCAATTCTATATATTCCTATGTATTTAAGATATGCCCATTTGACAATGAATTCCTACGTGTTCCTATTCCAATTCCATGTATTTGGCAATAATCTCCTATTTATTCCAACTCCATGAAAACCAAACACTTTTAACAAGTGCAATGTAGGCCACTGACCTAGGCCATGGGCCTTCCTGATCAACAATTGACTCCATCCAGGTAAATATGTTTGCTCTATCCTTCACTGTCCTTCAAGCCTCTTATTTATTCCCAATATGACAACTATGATCCTCTCCACAACCATGTGGGATTCAGCACTCTCTCAAGTGTTAGCAGCTAGCTAAACCATTAAAGGGCTTTCATCCTTTCATGCAAATGAACTCAATTATACTTCATGAGTATGCTGTGCTACTTATTTTCTGTTAGTGCTATTGGATGTGTCCTCCAGCTCACTAGTTGAGCTAACAGCCAGGAACTTTTGGTTAGAGCTATTAGAAAATTGTGTGGTCCGACTGCCATGGAGTCCACACCAGATCAAGCCCGGTGGTTTGCCGCAAATGAACTCCCAATAAGTCTTGATCTGGTTAAGTCAGATGAGGATCAAACTCTTAGTGGTAGAGTTTGGATCAAGTTTAGACTCCCGGTTTGGTAAGTTTTCCAAACTGGTAAAAAGATATGGGATTCCAGGAGAGGTTGAATCCGGATAGAGTTGTAACTCCTAGGGAATACTCTATTTAAGAGAGATGAGAACACTTGCTTTTGATCATCCAGAGATCCGAGAGTATTCGCAGCAAATTCGCAGGTCTACCTCACACTAGAACGCACAAAGTTCTTAGCGAGTTCGGTTCCGACACCCATCTGGGACTAACAACTTCCTTCAAGAGCCTTAGTGCATTGTGGAAGGATTGTGCCTGGGTTTTAGTTACAACCGTGGCTAGTTTAGTATGTTATAATCCATGGGTTCAAATATCCAGTCTTTAGGACTTGCCTTTAGCAAAATTCAAGAAATTTATGTCTAGAGATTTATAAAATTTTCAAAAGCTGTTATCTGATTGGAATTCCTAAATCCTCCTCTTGGGTGGAGGATTTGCAAATCCTAAAAATATAGATTATTTGAGACTTTATTGGAATTTGAAATCTTAACAAAGAGACATTTTATTTTTAAATATCAAGGGGACGAGTCATTACATCATGTCTTTAAATTCTAACATTACAAATTCCACTGTGAATTCTGTGAATTAAACGAGCCCTTTTTATAAAACCCCAACCAAAGGAAAAATGTGGGTCAAATAGGTTATACCAATTGATGTATTGATGTATCATCCAATACCTTCTTGCTTTCATTTTAGAGCTTATTAGAAAAAAATAGTTTGTATCAGCAAGTATCAATCATAAGTATAAAGTATTTGATCAATGTATTAACAATATGAATTAGCTATAACTTTTTATAGAGAGTCCAGGTATTAACCCTGAAACCATAGTTCTTCCGACTGGTATGGCTCTTTGATAAAGCCCTTCAAATCTTCTTTGAATCCCAATCCATTAATCAGGACTCATTTTGTAGTTTGTGCCACCATGACATGACATGTTGGACAAGACATAAATATGAAGTTGTTCAATCACAACCGACAAAAAAGCCTAGGTGGGAGTGGGACATGAATCACAAAAATAATTCCAACACTATTCACATGGCCTCTAGTAGATTAAAAATAGCTCAGCTGTTTGGGGTGCCCTTCTTCATGTCAGTATTCCAAATTCCAATGAAAAGCAAAAGAGCCAGTGGGCGTGATGGGAATTTTCCAGGAATTTTCCTCCTCGCAAAGCCTTTCATGCTGTACGATAAAAAGCTCCTGTTGACCAAGGTGCTGTCTTTCCACACAATTGGAATCAAACTAGTGGTTTTTATGAGCCTTTCATGAGATAAAGGCTAGCAATGAGTGCCCCCACCCTTATTTGCCTCTCAAAATATTAATGGTACCTTTTCCTCCTTAGCATTAAGAAAAAAAATAAAATTAACGCCTGTTATTTATCAGAATTTCAAGAATTTTTAATTTAGATAATTTTTAAAATCCCAACTAAATGCATCAAGAGTGAGATTTCAGAAATTTCAAAAAATCATTTGAGCCTTTTAAGGTGATTGGAATTTGAAGTTCTTATAGAAAAAACAAAACAAACCCCAACATCAAAACTTGTTATTAGAAATTCACATTTTTACGGCCTTTGAGTTATGGGTTAAGACTTTTGAGCTTGTTTCTTTGCTGGAATTCAAAGAATCTAATATGTTGATTCTTTGAATTTCTCCAGAAATAGAGGAATTTCTAAATTTTTTTATTTTTTTATTTTTTTTGTACTTGAGCATCTATAAATTCTAGAAAAAATCAATGGGGCTGAAATCTCAAAATTCTTTCAAAGCATTTGAGAACTTTTAGGTGACTGGGATGTTAAGATTTTTGTGAGAAATAAGGTATTTGCAAATGTCAGGGGACAAGACATCACATCATATAAAAAAAAACTCCAATACCTCAAATTCTTGTTAGAAATTATAGAAAAGAAACATGAGTGAAGGATCAAATCAGGAGATCTTTTGTTGCATATAGTATATTTTTGCACCCATTTCATGTATAGTTACGATAGGTTACTATCCTACAATTCATCGTAGCCCTATTTCATCAATCTTTATTTTATACCATTCAGTTTTTTTTTCTTTTTTGTAAAATATTACCACTCAATTAGAGTTGTCTAAATGCCAATTAGAATTGGTTTAACATGACTAATTCAGAATTCAAGATATTTTCAGGCTCAGCACTCATGGACATCCCTGAACAAGATTGCTGCTCTCCACCTGCACTAAGATTAATGTGAGCACGACAAGATCCAAATACCATCCAATTCATCTTTCATTTTATGCGAATAGTTCAAATACAGGGCCTCATGTTCTAGTCCTGTTTATGCTATGACCAACTACTTTATTGATTTATTTTATTTTTATTTTTTTTGGAAAAATATTTTATAGAAGATTTTAGAAGATGAAAAAAAAAAAGAATAATTCCGACGTATGATAGAATGTTATTTATTTTATATTATTTTATCCAAGAGAGAACTCATACACACGGAAAGATAGTCCACTTATGTAGAAAAAAGCCGGCACACACGAAATAAGGTTGCGCAGCAGTGTGCTTGGAATTCAAATCCTAAATAGTGTGGTGAGAGTGCTTGGAATTCAAACCCTAAATAGTGTGGTGAGAATTCATTCTCTAGGGAAATCCTTATTAAAAGTAAGAACGTACATCCATTGTGAAAACGAGGGCAGAACAACATTCTTGACCTGTTGGTGCTAACTACCCTTGGCATATCATCCAAATCTTGAGGACCCACTTGAATATCCAGCACCAACTTGTCCCTGGAGCCTTCTTGGAGTTGTATGCTTGTACCAATGTTGACATATGGAAGAAAGGTGAGATTCCTTCTATTGGAGAAAATGGAATGGCCCAAAAGGGGGACATGTCCCAATCCACCCTCAAGGCGGTCCATGCATGTAGATGCTCTCTTTAAAAAATATAGGCATCTACTCTTGGAGTAGGTCAAAAATCAATAGTCCACATTCATCTTAAGTGGACTAGCTTGGTTTGGATGATCTGCATTGTGTGCCCCACCTTATGAATGGCTTGGATGTCATACACTTGTGTAAGGGTGGAGGAGTTTTTCCTCGAGGGGGCCAATTTGCTCACGAAAATTATCAATGGAGGAGCCCCAACTTATTGATGGTTTAGGTTAAAAGGGTTATCAATTTTAGAGTGGGCCATAGCATTTTAAATCACAGATATTTTGTTCCTACCCATGACCAGACAGCAGACAATCAGAATTATGGTAACTTAATTAAAATCTTTCCTATCCTACTTGTGCTCTCTCTCTCTCTCTCTCTCTCTCTCAAAAAGCAATAAGTGTGAATACTTTGTATGTTTATTGAGGGATTTAGTCAAATTTCTACTAAATTATTGGAAAGTGAGCCAATGATCAAAGGGGTAGAGATGCACAACACCCAATAAAATTTCCTTGAGAATGATTATCCACACTTCATACTTTCAAAATGAATCTCAGGAATTTGAAGCTCCCTTGGCCATTTACTATAAATCTAGTGAATGTCACAATTCATGTGAAAGGGGATTTTACTGCAGGACGAAAATCTCAACCAATGATTCATCAGGTCCCTTTGATAAGACCCCATTTCCAAAAACGTCCCTGGAATTTGGTACCCAAATATGGTGCATTTTAGTGCCATAATGGCGGAGGTCTAGGTTGATTGCAATGAGACTATGAGAGCACAGATTATGAATGGCCATGATGCATTCAGAATGTTCTCCTACACCCACTTGGGCCCACCTTTGATTGGTGCTTGGCAGCCCCTTTAATGCTCTTATCATCCCATGATTTGGCACATGACCAATTTTACGTTCATTGAAGCTTCATTCATGGTTGATTTGAATATAAAAAGAAAATTTATGGTTAATACATTATTAAACTTTAAGGCTAGTTATTAAATCAGGGTCTAGGATAATTTGGTGGCGCTGATTTTTTCAGCCTGCTCTTGTCTATAAGAAGACACTTTCATCTGCCCTCTTATTGGCATACATGTACGTAAGTGGGCCCAATGAGCTAGACTGTGTTTTAGCTTATGCAGTTTGCTCGTGGGAGAAGAGTGTATGCATAACGCTTTAATTGGTGGAGACTTCTTGTATATGTGGTAGGCTGACGGTTCCCACAAATTCTTCTTTGGTACTATATTTTAAAAGCATTAAATTGGTTCTTCGTGTAGAAGATTTGTTGGGCTCATTTGGTTGTAAGAATAGAAATAGAATGAAGTGGGACCAAAATTGAAATTTCTAGTGAAAGTAATTTTGATGATATCATACTCATTTAATAAATAAAGAAATGATTAGTTATAAAATGTTGCTTTGGAACAAGATCCTGAAAAATTACATTTCATCAACTGAATACAAAATTATATTTATATATATATGGGAGATGATTCTATGAGAGATGCTCTCACCTTACTATGAGAGATATAGTGGGGACCCTCACATTTAAGTTGAGAGCATATCTCACAGGAGCATCTCGCTATATATATTATATTATATGTATTAAAGTAAAGGAGGAGGTGGGCTGTTAGGGGTGCCACCTCAACCTTGAAAAATCTCTCATTTCAGAGAAATACAAAATAAAACATGAGATGGCTTGGCTTTAACAAACGGTGAGATGGTTTGCTTTGTCGATTTGATGGAGGGTCGGATGCTCTCAGTTTGAATCCTCTCAAACCAACCGTTTTAAACAAAAATAGAACATTCAATCTATTTTTTGAAATTTGAATACTTGAATCCATTCAATCCACTTCAATGCCTTCCGTAAACGAATCTTCGTCATCTTCTTTGTCGTTCATCACCATTTTGCAATTCCTGCTCATCATCTTCTTCGTCTTCATCATCTTCTTCGTCGTTCATCACCATTTTGCAAGTCTTGCTCATCATCTTCTTCGTCGTTCAGCAGTCTGATCAATTTGAGCCGTGAGTACTCTTGGAATATTTTATTATATTTTATTCGTTCGATTTGATTACTGAACTGCTATTTGCTGTGTTCCATGGATCATTTCCTGTTTTCTTTGATTATCGAACTGATGTTTGCTTCATCTGATGGATCTTTGCCTTTTCCCATTTTGAATCGAATGACCTTCCCATGGTTTAAAAAAAAAACATATTTTTTTATATTGTGATTGCTCGATCTTCTTCTTCTTCTACGACCTACAGGATTAGGGTGTCCTTTCCCTCATTCAAAACAGAAACAAAGACTATTGAAGCCAGGGAAGACCATTCAAAAAACCCTTTTTTTTAATACTGTGATTGCTTGATCTTCTTCTTCTTCTACTTCTCCATAGTTATCGTGAGGAAAAAGGGGACTATTCAGTGTGTTGGACTGCGGACCCAAGTTGGCCACTTGATGCTAGATCTAATTCGTGGATCCAGAGGAGGACCCACGAGCAACTTTAAAGAGGTTGGACACATAGTCAGTGGACCCTGTTTGGGCCATCATGCTGTGGCCTGATCAGCAGAGGGCGTGTTTGAGGGAGGAAATAGTTAGGGCGTCAATCATGTTGTGGGACACACTGAATGACCTGATCCATGATCAGGTCCGATCTTGTGGTCATGTAGGACTGGGCAACCCATATGTTGGAGTTAATTTGGGATTGGGTTCAGTGGGGCCCACTGGTCTGACGTCCATGATGCAACTGGGTTCAGTGACCATGTAAGGCTGGGCGACCCAGATGGTGAATATTTTATTGTATTTAATCATGTTGTGGGACCCAATGATTGATCGGATCACAGATCAAACCCGTTCATATAGCCAAACATGGTTTGGCGACCATGAAGGAGTGCTTGATCTGAGGTTGTGATCTGTGGGGACCACTGCTCTGATGTCCATGATGCAACTGGCGTGAAACACTTCGTTCTCACTTGGAATTTTTTTTTATTCTCTTTCTTCTTCCTTAAAACAGAGAAGCATGAATTAGAACTTTGAAGACAAAATTGAAGGTGGAAAAAGAAAACCCAAATCCCATTTAAAAAAATCTAAAAACACCCACAAAGTTTCTCCCTTTCTTTTCCCATTTCATAGCATCCATCAAGCACAAAAAACCTAATAAAAACACATAGAAAACAAATAAAATAGAGCAAGAAAACAGAGAAAACTGGGTACTGACCATGTTGAGGGACACACTGGATGACTTGATCCATGATTAGGTCCGATCTTATGGTCGTGTAGGGCTCGACGACCCAAATGGTGGAGTTGATTTGGGATTGGGTTTAGTGGGGCCCACTAGTCTGACGTCCATGTTGAAACTGGCGCGAAACACTTCGTCTGTTAATAAGTCTTGTGTGGCCTTGACTGATATGTATATGAATATAGTAGTGAGGGTGATGACCTGTTGACCTATCATGTGTGAGAATAAAGAATGGAGATGAGTGGTGACTTGGTGACCTGATGAGGGATGACCTGGTGACCTAATGAAGCAATCTTTAATTTGGCGACCTGGTGGCTTGGTGGCCCGGGCCTAGAAACTAAGATATATTTAATTTGATGCCATCTTTTAAGAAAATAAATGAGAAAATATAAATAGAAAATAAACAAAAATATTATTCAAATTTGAGTTTATAAATTCTCACTATTCGATTTTTATGTATTTTTTAAGAACTTATATGAATATTATAATGTATGTTTCATTAGAAAGTATTTTAAATTTAATTTTATATTAATTTTAGAATTTTAATGTAATATACCAAAACTTGTAAAATATGTATTGTTAATTGGTAGGTGGTTTGTGTTAATAATCTTTCATTATATTGGATCCCACGTAAATTCGCTGTTGTAAATGCACATGTTGAGTAGGAATTTTGCATTGAATAGGTCCATATAATGGGCCTCATATATGTCTCAGTTTGCGGGGCTCATTCAACTCAAACACATGGAGACTCATACTCTCTAGATTAAGTTTTAATGGTATAACAACTATGTGCAACTATACTTGTGCACCGGTGTCTATATGATAGCCTTTATTTCAATTAAATAATATCTTTTCTCTTATTTTAATTCTAAATATATTCTCAGTTTTGGGCCCGAGCTTCGTTGCTAGTATATCTATATAAGCCTCTCCTAGCTCGTGCACTCATTAGCTCAACTTATAAACTTACAAATGAGATAGTGGGGCCCACATGATGATCCATTGGACCATAAAATGGGGGCCCTTTGATAGTTACTGGTCTTAGGGTTTGGTACCCATACAAAGGAATGAACTATTTGATTGATTGTGCACTCATTTTGAATGGTGAAAACCTTGTAGTAATTGATCAAGTGGTTGGGATGATCATTTAAGTCTCTATCACCGTACGCAGGTAGGTTTGGGGGAGGAGGGGATCTTTCCATCCTTCCCCTCACCCCCAATGCCATCACCAGGTGGGGTCCTAGGTAGGCCCCCACATATTTTAGCCTGAGTTCCTAGAAGGCCAAGAATGCAGGAGCAAACTTCGTCAACAATTGTCATCCCAACAATCTCTTGCAGGTCTCAATGCACACATTCATTGTCAAATCAATTCTCGTTCTTATTTATTTTCCTTGTGCCACTAAGTTGAAGATGTTGTGAGATGTTCTTAGAGCAATTATGTTATGTGCTTATCATTCCATTCAAAGTAAGCTTTTATTGTCCTAATATATTTTTTTAAGTTACTAGAATTCCCGATTCAACTTCGTTTATAGAGGATTTTACGAAAAAAATCCCCTCAGATGGCTTGTACACAAAAAAAGACCCCATAGTTCCAACTGCACAAAAAATGCCCTCCCTCCAATTTTAACTTCCTTTTTAACTTTTTTAATTGAACAACAACATCGTTCGTTTCAAACTTGAACAACGATATCATCCATCGGGTCGTCTTCTTCCGCTTCTTACTATCTCTTCTTCCTCGCCTTTCTCCATCTTGCCCACTCCATTTTATTGCCCAACCCACCATCGAGGAATTTGAATGAAAGTGAAGGAAGAAAAAACACTAGCCTTCAATGATTTCACAAGAAGCATGTAGCAGAAAACCCCATAAAATAAAAACTCATAAATTAAACGATACATGAAGAAATGCACATTTTTAATGGAATTGAAATACATAAATTAAACAACCAAAGAGAAGAATCGATTGTTACACACATTCTTTATAAAAGAAGAGGAAGCTAACATCAAAAGTCAAAAACCCAATACAATCGATAAAAAATGGATGTGAAAATCGGAATCGTAAAATGCGAGTAGAAAAAAGGATACTGATTAAAAGGTACTAAAAACGAGGAATCAAAAGGTGATGAATGTGAACATCAAGAAGAAATGAAAGAGGAAAACTAATGTGAGAGATTTTGGTTTTCTGTGGTTAGATCACTTTCTTTTTGGGAAATGGATGGGGAGTTTGACGAGGGGATTTGTTTGAATAGGGAATTGGGAGATTTGGCGATCTCAGATTTTGCAGATTGAAAATAATAGAAGAAAATGAGGTTAGTGCAAGAGCTTTTTGTTTCCGTAAACGCACTTTTGTCCTTTTTGGCTTGTTGCCTTGCGTTTGTCATTCGAGATCGCGCTCACCACTTCATTATTTTTTTTATCCGCGTTGTCTCTAGCTACTGAGGTTTGAAAAGTGGATGAATCATTGTTGGGTTTGGAATGGGTGAACTTAAGATGGAGAAAGAGGAGGGACAAGAGGAAGAAAGAAGAGGAAGAAGAAGACACAAACAATATTGGCAAAAAAGAAAGTTCAAATTCGGAGAGGACCTTTTTTGTGCATTTAGAACTATGAGGCCTTTTTTCATATATGGGACATCTTAGGGGGTTTTTCCTGTGAAATCCTCTTGTTCATATATTCTCATTTTTTATATAATCTCTAGGTCTCTTTCTCTCTGCCCGTTATGGATGCAATTGAATTGAAATCTATTTTAAGATTTTTCTTGTGTGTCCTAAGATCGTACTAACAATTTCTTCCACTCATTTTATTTTAGATACAGAATCGAAAGATTAAGTGAAAAATGATACCTGCAAATGCAAGTAAGGAGTTCTTACACTTCAAGTTGATATCGTGTGCATGCTTCAAATAAATATATTTATAATCCATTAACATATTCTTCTATTTATAATAGATAAATATTGGATTTTGATAATACAACTATCCTCGTACCTAACATTTACTTTTTAATGATTGAAGCTTAACAAATTCTTATAGAGTTGTCCGTAGAAGAGAGGGGCTAAAAATTGCAAAAAGAAGAGGAAATGGTGTGATATATCATAGTTCGAGGACATCGCATGAACAATACTACGAATTTTTTTTTAAACTTCAACCATTGATGAACAAGTATTAAATTTTAGGATAGATTTTAGATTTTCAATTATAAGAGCAGCATCACCAAAGAGCTTTCTATCTACTAGCTTGGAGATAAAAGATTGAAAGTCATCACAGTCCATTGTCACCGTAAAGACTAACAAAAACATTTAACTTTCAGGGGGGGATCAGTTGGCTTAGGATCATGTTTGCTTTTGGAGGATGAGGGTTTAAAACTGTGCTACCATATTGGGGCCACAACGGATGTACCCGACTCCTCCTAGTCCGGTAGGGATTAATCTGGCCAAAGGGAAGGGACACGCTCTTATATTTAAAAAAATAAAATAAAATTACAAAAGCGTCTACTTCATATTCTACGAACACTAGTGGGCCCCACTTACTTCCCTATAATGCTGTGCGAACTACTAAAGGCACTCTCGTCGTTCGTTCGTGGGGGCTTCTCTCTCTCTCCGCTATTGCTATTTGCTAACAGATAGGTTGATTTTTACCTTCTCTCTCTCGATCGAGCCAGACGAAGATCGAAAAAGAGGAACAAGGTCTGATCTTTGAAACCCCAACTTGTCAAAAGGTTTGATCTTTGGAACCCCAAATTGTCTTTCTTTTGTTTACATGTTTTCTCGCTTTTGCTTTTTGAGAGATTGAGAGAGAGAATTCCCAATTGCCCAGAAAGCAGGTAAGATATAATTTTCTGGTGCAGAATTGAAGGGAAGGAGAAAGATATGTCGACACCGGCAAGAAAGAGGCTGATGAGGGATTTCAAGAGGCTGCAGCAGGATCCGCCTGCCGGGATCAGCGGTGCTCCTCAGGACAACAACATCATGCTTTGGAATGCTGTGATTTTTGGGTAATTCCTCTTCTTTCAATCTTTCTTTCTTTTTCTTTTTTTTTTTAGATTTAATAGTATGGAGATTTTGGAGTGATGGGGTTGATGGGTTTTTGGGTCTTGATTTGCAGACCTGATGACACACCTTGGGATGGAGGTGAGTTGATTATTTCTTCCATTTTTTTGTCCTTCTAATGATTTTTCTGCATTTGTTCTTTGTGTTTTGGCTATGGGTTTTTGGTTTTTATTGTCATTTTTTATTTTATTTTTTTATTTTATAGATACTAGACATTAGTGGTGTTTGGGTGTTTAGGTATAGTAGTAAATTGTTCTTAGGCTTTGCTTCTCTATAAGATTGGATATGGGTATATGGGTTCTGGTCTTTAATTGTTTATGGTTGTGGTTGGGTTTTCTCCTGTATATATGGTTAGAGATGAGTTTTGGTTATTTGGGCTTGGAAACAGTTTCTTTTTTTAATTGGCTAAACTGGAAATTGGTCTTTTGTTTTGGTTGTTGGAGCTGAATGCATCTTTTACTTCCTATTGTTTTTTTGTTCTTTTATATTAAAGTTTTAAAATTTTCACCCAATTTTTTGTTATTTGTACATCAGTTTGTATTATGCCTACTAAAAAGTTTATCTGTAATTCTTTTGATTGCCCATTAGTTCTACAAATGGCTTTGTGGATGTGTAAAACTTGTTTTCTTCTGTAAGTTTAAATTAGCATAAGAGCCCATGCTTAAAGCAGGGGCATAACTTATGAATCAACCATAAAAAGGAACATAATTTATGAATCGATTATAAAAAGGGAACATTAGGAAGAGAAAGGAAGAAACAAAAAAAGAGAACGTTCTTCCTTAACATGTGATTTATGCAAGATCTTCCAAATTTTGGAGACTCAATTTAATTACAATTAATTACCAAAATTCTTCAATTTAATATATTCCCTCTAAGGATTATAAAAAATTAGAATCAGTCACCTTTGAATAACTGAGTGAGCCTTCCCATCTAATGAACATCAATATTTGTATCTTAATTAACAAAAGAACAAAAGGCCAAATAGCATAGAACTCACTTACGGTTGTATGTTATCAACTAAAGATTTGGATAATGGATATTCTTCAAATTGGTGAGAAGAAACAAAACCCTGTGGCACTACCACACTGGGGCCACATGGGATTTACCCGGCTCCCCTTGGGCCTTTAGGGATTAGTCCGGCCCAAAGGGTTGGGACACCCTCCGTTAAAAAAAAAAAAAAGAAGAAACAAAACCAATTTCTCATGCTAATGAGTAAATAAAAAAAGAAAAAGAAGAATATCCATAAAGAGCAAGAGCTTAGAGTAAAAAGAGTTTTAACTAAATTAGAAAGTCATACACTCACGCTGCCAAATTTGGTACGAGAGTCATAGGAAAGTACCTGATACTCATTAAAGCAAGAAATATGCTTTATTAATTATATATATATATATATATGTTTCTGTTATGGGACTATATAAGTGAAATGAATAACCAAACTGGCTATAGTGCAGTGGTAAGGCATGTGCCCCGTTGCAGAAGAGGTCCACGCATCAAGTCGAGTTCAATCTACTGCTTTTTCCTGGTGTAAGGAAGAGAAGGTGAAATAAATATAAAATACATAATTTTTTTTATAAGAACTTGAAAAGTGAAAAAAGATGCATTTAATTAATAAAAGGAATCTGTACATTAATCAAAAGAGGATTTTGTACCTCAAACAAAAAATAAAATAAGAACGGTTTTTTTTTTTTTTTGAAATGTTAACTTGTATTAATCAAAAGCTTTACAGTATAAAATGACTATATTGAGAAAGCGGATGGGGGAGGATCCCAGAAAATAGCCACCACCCAAAAAAGGAGAAGCTATACAAAGGAGACAGAAAGGCCTTAGACAAAGAAAAAAGAATTAGATCAAAATGATATGACTTCCCTCCGGTTGAAACACAAACCATCAAGGGATAAGTCCTGAAAGTTTGAGAGAGTAGAGACCCAAGAGGCTACAGTGAATTTCATTTTGAAGATTAGGTCTTCTTGGGAGGAGGAAGTTCCTTCAAAACATCTTTTGCTTCTCTCTTTCCAAATTGTCCAGATGTAGGCCAGAAAAGACAGGCGCCACATGATCTTCCCTTTGGTGGTATAAATTGGACTAGCCCATTGATGGAACATCTCGGGGAAGGATTGAGGAGTAACCCAACTGCAATTAAACTCCCCGAGGATTTCTAACCAGATGGCTTTAGACTGCTTGCAATGGAGGAATAAGCGGTCGACGGATTCCTCGTTAGCTAAGCAAAGGGGGCAAGCATTAACAATAAGAATTTTCCGGCGGCGGAGATTAAAAATTAGAAACAAAAGGAAGAAGGAAAGAATCTTAAAAAAAATCTTAACTTGTGAAAAAAAGAAAATTGAAAATCAAGATACTAAAAGAGGCAAATTATTTCGCGGGGCAAGATGACTGCTCAAAGGGGTGTATATTTTTGGAGAATTAGGGTTCCCCATGAGTGTTAGCTCTTTCTTCGGTAGCAACACTAGGCAAAATCCTATCACTCACTAATCTTCCTAGACTAGCATAAGATTGTTATTCTTCATCCATTCATTATGTGCTTTTGGTATGGACAATTGTAACCACCTATTTGTTCATTGTCCCTTTGCGAGGTGGGTTTGGAGGTTTTTATTTGCTTTTGTTTGAAGTTCATTGGGTTTTCCCCTTCTAGTGGGAGTTCTGTGATCCATAATTCCATACTGCGGGAGAGGAAACACAAGGCTCCAAAAGTAATGTTGCTGTGGAAGAGGTTGCAAGAAAGACCTTTTATGGGCTATATCTTGGTTTCTATCTTTCAAGGAGTTTACTGGTTTTCCACATTTGATCTTTGGAGATGTGGATTTGAGTGCGGTAGCATCATCATATGATGCTGTTGTTTTTTTTCATTTCTTCAGTTTTTTTTTTTTTTTGGTTGTTGTTGTTGTTGTTAATTAAGCTTTAATAATATTTAAGTTGCCATTTCAAAGAAAAGGAATATACCTTATAAAAGAAGGAAAATAACACGTTTGCTGAATTATCATTTTGTAAACACAGATTTTAATTAATTCTAGTATGATAAAAATTGGGTTGATCTGTGCCTATTTTAGTAAAACAGAAAATTGACTTGATTCGCAAAGGGCCCAAATCCAGTTGAATCTCACATTGTGACTGGCAATCAAAGCCAACATCAATCTAACAGGTTAATCATAATAATAATAATAATAATACTAATAATAATAATTTATTGTTATTGATTGGTAATCAAAGGGCCATTAAAATCAATACAGGGATCAAAATCTATTGTCATAGATGGTTCCAATGAAAACAATTGTTGTAAGTGGAAAGCTCATTAAGTAGGAAAATGTCTATGGATTTCAACCCAAATCAATAACAACTATTATATTTATCATGTTTGAGGTGGAAATTGCATAAAAATGCTAAACTAATATGGTTAACTAATGTGGTTTCTGATTCTCACACCGCCCCAAATGCATCAGCAAAACCCTTGTTAGTCAAGATGCGATCTTTTATAATGTCTTGTATATCATTTCTTTAAAAGCATATGGGAGTGATACATGGATTGGCCGAGTTTGTTGTGTACCTAAGTGCTCTTTGGGATTGAAGTTAAGCTTTTCATTAGTTGGGGTCAGAGCAAAAGACAATCGCCTTCCGGAGCTACTCAATCTCATGGGTTTTAAAGGTAGTACTCATCTAACTACATTTCTTCCGACTACCTTTATCCATATTGACAACTTCCTAATCTTTGTGGTATCTGGTGGTCAATAGATATTCAAGATTACTATCTTTAGATGGTTGATTGCCCTCAGTAAGTTGGTTAATCATTTAGTTCATCTCAGTTTTCAAAGGTACAGCACTGATTGCTAATAAGATTGAATTGTTGCGGTTGGACTTCCTATGGCAAGGTAGGGTGGTAAGAAGTACCATCTCGTTTATTAAGCAACTATTACCAAAACCAAGGCAGGCGGAGCTTGGGGTTTTGACCCTCTGAAACGGATGAATCAATCTTTTTTCAGAATATGGCTTTGAAGGATTAGGGATGAACTAGATTTCCGGTGAAGTAGATTCTTACGGCTAAATAAAAATGGGTGGTGTACTTAAGATGCCAATCCCTGTCATTCCAGTCTTTGGAGGCAGGGGTGGAACCAATAACTTTTTACTTGTGGGGGGTGGGGTTGTGCCTTCGTAAATGTTTTGCAAAATTATAAAAAATTACTTTAAAATTTTTTAAATTTTATTAAAAATGAATAATATTCAAATTAAATAAAATACTTTGTGGTTACCTTAATCAATTTCGTTCTACTAACTGAAGGAAACCTGAGGGATAAAGTCAGGTTACTAGTTCTGTCCTTAAGAAAGGAAGAGATCGTTAACTTAGAGTTAGCTCATCAAGTCAGGCAGGGTATTCTCCATTCCTCTGTTGTCCTTGACTTGGCTAGCATTAGTGGGCGAAGCATGGTATTCAGCTAGTCAGGCTCGGAATAGGTAGGTATTGGCGGAGGTATTCTCCTTGACTGGGTTTAGGAAATCTGATCTACTCTAACTGGCCCTCTTAAGTCAGTTCGAAGCGTTTGAACGGTCTTTTGTTTCTAGGCCCGTCGCTCACACCACCACTTGCTCCAGTCCGAGTGGTAGAGATTGACTCTATCTTGGATAGACAGCAAAAGCCCATTCATGAACCACTTCTTATTCAATCAACGTGTCGCCATCGTTTATCATGAGTTGGGCTGCGCCTTGAAGCGCGCCAGGTTTAAGGCACTAAAGACAGCAAATAAAATATAATTTCCTGAAAAAAAAGGAAAATTATTGAATAAGTATACAAAAAAATACATACTTTCAATTTACTGAAAAAAGAAAAACATACTTTCATAAATCTAAGGTTCTGGTTATGATGAAACAAATATGCGCATGTATGAAAGAGAGAAAATCATTTTTAATGAAAACATAAATTTTCAGTGAAAAGCAATTAAGGTTCTAAAATTGTAAAAAAAAAAAAAAAAAAAAACAAAAAAAAAAAACAGCTCTTTCTGTGTGAAGAGCGTTAAAACTTTTTATATAAATTAAAATCATAGATGAGTAAACAATGAGCCATTTTGATAAAGATAAAAATTAGGAAATTGCGATTTGCTTAAGATACAAATGGAATTAAATTATATAACATTTTTATTTTATTATGAATTTTGATTGATGAATAAGCTATATATCCATCCAACTGTAAGAGAGAAATGAGATATAAATGGCAGGAGAGATGTGATAGGATACATATATGGAGATGGAGGTAAATTGGGAAAGAAATTAGTAGTTATGGTGAGATAAATTAAGACAGAGAGCGGGGGGCATGACATGGAGATAATCTGGGAGAGAAACTAGGAGTCACGATGAGACAATTAAGAGATAAAAGGGGGCCATGACATTGAGATAAATTGGGAGAGAAACTAGGAGTTAGAGAGAGAAAGGGGGGGCCATGATAAGACGACCATGTATAATCTAATGGAAATTCAAGATTGTGTATGTTTGTTGGTGAGGTGATGGCCCCTAGCCCCTACCTAGTTCTGCTCCTGGTTGGAGGGGTATCTTGTCCGTCAAGTATCATCATCAAATCCTTGTCCCAACTTTGCTGGGTTTGGTTACATGAATTTTGTTTCTCCATTCTGATTTATTGCCAAATCCTCGATTAGGTTGCTCCTCTTCAATTCTATCATTGCCACTTCCATCCATCTCCCATCCATGTCCTCTTCCACCCATCCCTTTTCTTTGGTGGGTCATCAACCCACATAGAAAACCTTTTTCTCAACAGCGCTGGCCTTTGTTGGACATGTCCAAACCATCTCAAACAAGTGACTCTTAATTTATCACCTATTGATGCTACCTCTAATTCTTTGAAAGTGCCCATTTCTGATTCTTTACTAGCTTTACCACACATCCATCTCAAGTTCTCATCTATGCTTTTGTGCACGTGTTGCTTTTTGATTGGCCAACATTCTACTCCATACATCATAGCTGATCTAAACTGTCTGGTAAAATTTTTTCTTCAATCTTATCGCTATTTGCCAATCACAAATCACTCTAGAAGCGAATCTCCACTTCAACCTTCCCTCTCTTATCCTGTGTTCGACATCTTCCTCAATCTCTCCATTCTTACTAATTATCGAGCCAAGGTATCGGAATGAATCTCTGTCATATCTCTTGAACTTCCATTTTCAATGGAGTTTTAGCTCTTTGCACATCCTCATTGAAGTTGCAATTCACATATTCTATCTTTTTATGACTTATTTTATTGCCCGTGGGTTCTAAAGGCTCCCGCCATCTCAAGTTTCGCCATTCACACTATTTCTTGATTTATCCACTAACACTATATCATTTGCAAACAATATACACCCTCGTGAATATAAGTAAAGAGATAAGGGCTTAATGCTAACCCCTGATTGAAGAAGGTAAGATTGGTGAAGAGAGGGATGGTATGAGGAGCTTGTCAAGAGGGATTCTGGTCTTGGTCTCCCCTCCTAGATCGTATTACGAGATTGTAGGCAAACAGTACTACTCTATTTGTTTTCAATCTTCGTGAGACCATTTCCAGGCCGGAGTTAGAGGCCATGTTTTATAAAGTGGGTAAGATTGTAGATTCCTTCATTCCCATTGATCTCGTGCTTCTGCTAGGAAGAGGGGTTTCACTTTGTTAGATTTGAATCTATTAAGGAAGCTAAGAAGGCCATAGAGCTGGCGAATGGCAAATTTAGGGGTTGAGGAAGACCCAAGTTCAGATTTCTTAGCGCTAGGAATTCAGTTTAAAAACCCTGGTCCTCCCTTATGTCTCCTCTCTCTAAAGCAGCCTAAGTCATCCTTGTTATGAAATAGTGGACCTATTTTAAAGTAAGTAAATCTCAGAGACTTGCATGTAAGTTAGAAAAACTGCATTTCCCCCCCTCTCAATTTCTTCCCTTCTCTATTTTCTTCTCTTATTCCAGGTTCTTAATATCTTTGATGGAGAAACCCTAGATTATCATTAATCAGATTGTCTAACTCTCCCCTCTGTACTCGAACCAATCAGATTGTCTAACTCTCCCTCTGTACTCGAACCAATCTCTCTCTTTCTCTCTCTCTCTCTCACACACACACACACACACACACACACGCAGACACACACACACATCTGAGGCTCATGACATGGGTGAACAAAACGAAAGAGCCCATGTTAGAGGTATGTTTATATTTGGAAGCTCCTTAGTCAACAATTGGAATGATAACTGCATAAGGCATTCAAGTGCGATGCCAGGTTTCTTGCTTCAATTTATTGTGACTTGTGAACCTTCTGGGAGATTCAGGGTTTAAAAAGACGGAATTGGACCCAGACTTGGGACTCGTGAGAGAGAGAGAGAGAGAGAGAGAGAGAGAGAGAGGGTCGCAAGGAACTGTAGCAATGAGGCTTTTCTGCATAGAGGAGTAGAATGATGAAGTACTGTCCCACTGCTAACCATCCAGTTTACAACAAAGGTCAAGAAAAATGGTTTTTTTTATCCACCTGACTGCAAACAAAGCAAACGGTCATTTGACCCCCCATCCTCATTGTATAGCACACAAATGTTTTGAGGTAACTATTTCTATTATTAGTCAAATCCGAAGTAAGTATACCATATGCAGTGCTTGTCCAAGAAAAAACTTCAGCTGTATGCTTTCATAAAAAAAAAATAAAAAAAATCTGTTGTATGAGTGGTCTTACACTGACCTTATTATTGGAGAACTGAATTTTTTATTAGGTGTATGTTTTTGTTTTCCTAACTATCTGATTGATGATAGATCTACTTGTTGACAACATATGGAAATTAAAAAGAAAAAGAACAGTCATAGTGATGCAGATGATATCTAGAAAGGAATCAAGTTTGTTTATTCAATCATTTGGTTGCAGTTTTTCCACCATATCTATACTTTGATTGCATTGTCGCTATTACTTTCATTCTAATTCTTTCTTGAGCTTCTTCAGGTACGTTTAAGTTGACGCTACAATTTACAGAGGATTATCCCAATAAGCCTCCGACAGTTCGATTCGTCTCCCGAATGTTCCACCCAAACAGTAAGTTGGACCCAAGACCTCAAATATTTCTTTTAAATGCCTTTTCATTAGCCATATAAATGATAAAATTGATTTTGTACTAGTAAAAAAAAATTATTTCTTTTCCTCTTGATGTTTCTCGAGACATCTAGTTTCTAGACATTTTTACTGCTTTTAGGCAAGTAAACAAGTTATCCAAACTCTTTATCCCCTTGCTGCTAACTATTCATTTTGCATTTGTCTAGTCTATGCGGATGGAAGCATTTGCTTGGATATCTTACAGAATCAGTGGAGTCCTATCTATGATGTTGCAGCTATATTGACTTCTATCCAGGTAAATTTTTGCAATGATCATAAGATTGTATGAAAGGGAAACTGATATTCCCGTTTTAGCTTGATTTCCAGTCTTTGTCATTAATATCATTTTCTATATAATTTAGATACTAGCAAATAACCCGTGCAATGCAGGGCCCGTTCAAGTATAGATAATGATGTTGTTGACGATGATAATAATAAGTAATAAAAACAGACATGGTAGTGATAATAATAATGACATTGCAAACAATGATTAAAGATAAATATAAATGCTGTAACAAATATAAAATAAGTATACACTAATACATATTTAATACAGCCAGTTAATTGATATGCACATTTCTTACAACAAAAAAAGGTATTAACATTTAATTCTATGAATGAAGTGACAGAAGCACATAATGGGAAATAAAGCTTGTTTTGAAAGGTAAGATGAATATATTCCGAAAGAACAATGTACAATGTACAAGAAATTAGGAAGAGCTCCATTCAATTACTGCTCCCAGAAAAGAGTGGCAATCAAAAGGAGCTGAACCCACCAAGAAATTTGCTCACAGAGCAAAAATGAGAAGAATCCACAGACCGGGCTAAAAGAAAAGGGAGCAAAACAATGCTCATAGAACAGAACCCAAAGCTTGGGCCAAGAAAACAACAACAACTGCAGCCTCAATGAGGAAGAGCAGCTGCCGGCCTCATCAGTTGAATAGCCTCTCTATCTAAAATATGACAAACACAACAATCAACACCCTTAAAGGAGCTTCCTAATCCTGACAGCAGTAAAAACCTGTCTCCAGTGAGACTGGGAAGGATCAATCAGAGCTGTGGACGGAGCTTTTAACAGGGAGGATTAAGAACTTCGTATTGTCAGTCTGCCTGCCTAATGATTGTATAGGCTGCCATCAGTTCATTAAGATCTTCAACAGATTTCACCCATGAAACACCTTGGGAGTTCTTCATGAAGCCAATGGAGAATTCTTCCTGAGTGCAGATGAGAAGGTTCCAGGCCTCTGTAGGATGATTGAGAGCAGGTGATGGTTTTTTTTTTTTTTTAATCAATGTGAAATGAAGTAGTGACTAGTACTAAAGATTTAATTTTCGATTTTTTTTTAAAAAAAAAAGAGAAGGGTAAAAATTCTTAAGGCATATTGAAAATATAAACGTATAGTATAAAAAAAAAGAAAAGAAATAATAGCATGAGAAAAGAGTACAAGGAAAAAGAAAATCTCCATCATCATCAACATTGTCATCATTCCCATTGAAAAAACTTCCATAGCATATGAAATTCGTCACTGAGGATTCATCGATTTCTAATGCAGGAAATAAATGATAGAAGTATATTTTAAATAGTTATTTTGAATTAATAATATAATAGGAAAAATAGAAATTTAAGATATGAATGGATTGGGAATGTTTTAAAAAAAATATCTGTGATTATTAGAAAACTTATCTTAAATCGATCATTGGAAGTTTTTTTTTAAAGGATCTATGATTATGTGGTTGCAAAACTTCTCACACATCTATCCCCATGAATTGGCAGTCCCACCAATTTGACATGGATGGAAGCATTTTCCACTGGATTGAACTGTGATAAAAAGGACTGATGAAGAAAGAAAATTGGGAATGAAGCTTTAACGTGCACCATGCACCTGTGCACACCTGATTCCCAAATTCCCAGATGCCTACAAACAGTTTCCAAATCCCAAATATGCAAGCATGCATAGATACTACTCTTCCTCATGTGCATGCATGGATGGGTGTGAGTTGTGTTCACAACTTTCAGGTTTTGAGAGGAACTAAGAAGAATTGAGAACTCCAAAAAATTCCCACAAAGATGTGGAGGAGCTTGAACAGCTCTCACACCAAAAGTATGGATGTCATCATTCATCACCATAATGTTGACATTGCATTATTATATCTAGTTGGTGGCTTGTCTGAATAGTGAGTTTTACTCAACTGTCCTCAAATTCAACTTTTTAAAGAAATAATCTAGACCCTGTTACTGACATCCTCTTGTTCTTGAAAGGAAGCTTCTATAGTTTTTTTTTATATCGGTAATAATAACTTTCATTAAAAAAAGGATACAAACAAACCAAAACCCAGCCACGAAGTGGGGAGGGGAAAAGAAGGTATGAAAGCATTGTACCCTCAATAAGAAGCAACACCAACAAAAATGAAAGAGAGACGAAAACAAAACAAAAGAGCACCCAAGCTATAAAGTAGTAGCTATCCACCCTTTGCTTTGCCAATGAATCCTCAAAGCTATTAGCCGACCCCCAACAGGATAGAAATTCGCTGCAATCAAAGAGGAAAGCACCTTTATCTCCTTGAAATAAAACTGAAATCTCCAAGGAGGTAAGGCACTAGAAGACACCCATGAAAATGACATTCAAAGAATCACTCTCCACCTCATGCTTGGAATAAAAAGAAGCAGCAAAAATCGAAGAGCTTCTAAGATAGCCAACACCTCCTCTTCATTGGATTCCTTGTAACCCGCATGCTTTGAGAATAAAGCCTACACTACGCCATCGCTATTGCGAAGCACTCCACCAATCCCAGCTGGATCGGGTTTACCTCTAGTTGCACCATCCACATTGAACTTCAAAACTCCTTGGCTTGGAGGCATGCAAAAATCCATCTTCCTCACCTTAGAAGCTGCACTATAAAGAGAGACTTTCCAATTAAAGAGAACCTCATCCACCCATAATTTCTCGAACTCTTTTTTGCTTGAGACCCACTTGGCAATCTGCACAAAAACCAAATGCACAATATCCTTCACAACCATCGAAAAACTTCTGAAGATTCCATCATTCCTCCCTTTCCACTGTGACCAAAGGATAGCAAGAGGAATAATCCTCCAAAGAATCGCCCCATAGACACAAAAAGGGAGCCATCTTGCACACCTCAAAGACACTTGCCAACGACCCCGGAAAGCACCAAGTAACACTACATCTTGACAAAAGATGGCACCAAACTAGATTAGTGAAATTGCAATGCAAAAATAAATGATCCACCTCCGCCCTCTCCACCCCACAAAGCGGACACACAGCAAAGATTTCCTCTGACTAGATCTTCCTTCTCCTAAGGGGATCCGCTGGAGCCACCTTCCCCGACACAGCAAGCCAACAAAAAGCCTTAACTCTTGCAGGAGTCAAACGCATCTACACAAGAGAGCTAGGATGCTTGATCATAGTTGTCAAGTTCGTTTCGGACCCCGTTTCGGTTTGGCTCCCAAGTGAAACATCTCGGCCAATTTGGGAATTTTTCTTTCCAATTCGGAAATTCATTTCGGAATATACATAAAAAAATTTAAAAATATATATGTATTAAAAAATATAGAAAATTTTATTCTACTAAGCATCACAAATATAAATTCCAAAAGATGATGAGCACTGGAAGTTTAATTAATACTGTTTATGGGGTCACTGAAAGTTTAATCACTACTCTTTAATTAGCACTGCTCGATTTGTTAATCAAATTTCCCAGTGGGACACTTAGAAAAAATTGAAACCGTTTAATTCTAGTTAAACTTTACTAATTAAACTTTAGTACTCCACTCAAATTTAATGGCCCACTTTAGATTGATAGTTTTTAAAATGTTTTAATAAAATAATTAATAAGTTCAAATATTACTGAATGCTTAACGCGCAACTTGGCTCAAGTCGTATATCCGAAGCCCCTAACTATATGTACGTAACTCGTGATGGGCCTCGGTATTTTGAATAATAACTTTCAATTGAAGATTCATCTTCAACAATGATAACAATTAAGTGGGCCTCTGATCAATTTTAGCGAATAGAAATAGGTGGGCCTCACTTTCAATTACTCATCACGATTCACGCCCCCTTTATAAAATGCTATTATCGCAGAACCTTTATAAAAAGACTTAGTCGTCATAATAAAAAATAAAAAAAAACCGAAAAAGACTCTTTCCCGAACCTTCTTCTCAAACCCTTTTCTCAAAACGAAGAAGAAATGGAAAAAGGAGGAGAGATCGGGGCATACGTGGTGGTGCTCCAGCGAGATGTTTTGCAAGGTCGGCTGCAGCAGTGACAATCTCTAGCGAGGGACGAAATGCTCCCAACAATTGCGGCAAGGGAGAAAATGCACCCAAAGTCGTCAGTAGGGGAACAATCTCAAAATAATGGAAGGGAAATGGGGCAAGAGAAGATCTTAGGGTTGATATTTGCATTTTGGAGTCCATTTTATGGATGGATTGGAATTTTGAAGGCCGCATTCTATCCAAGAAGATGGAACGAGCAGTTGTTGCCTCTGTCGAAGGCTCGAAGCTCTCCTTGATGAGAAAAGGCATGTAGAATAATTTCATTTATTTCTTTCTAGAGTCATCCAAATCCCAAATACGTTTCTTCAATTTTTCAACTTTCCACGATCGACTCCTAGATTTATCCAAATCTATCAATTTGGTTACTGTTCTCCCGAAATTAGGGGTTTTGGACTAAAACTCTATTGTTCGGGCTAAATATAACGAAATCTGAATCGAACATCTTCATGCAAGATGTTCGGTTCCAGGTTTGGCTCTGAAATGAGATAAATCAGACATTTTGTCCGAACCGAAACGAACTTGAAAACTATGTGCTTGATACTCGGCACAAACTCCAAACTCCTCAAAAGAGACTTTGAAGAGGGAATGTCTCAAGGACACAACTTTCAAATTTGAAGATCCTCCTCACCCCTGCAAAAATAAACTTTAGCAAGAAGGAACAATAACGACTCATACTCTAACTCCTTAAATTGACACAAACCCCTTTTGAAGGACACATCCCAAGACACAAAGCCTCCCTCACCCCCAAAATCATCTTTAACCAAAGACAACTTATTTACCACTACCCTAAAGAGCCTAGGAAAGACCAAAAACAGAGGACCCCCACCCAACCAATCATCAATCCAAAACCAGACCCAACTGCCCTCCCCCACTTTGAAACCCACCCCTCTTATGCACCTCTCCTGCCAAAGAGAACTCTCACTCTCAAAATGTTGCCCCAAACACCTGATATCTAGGAACTCTACAAGGATCCCAACCCCCCTCACCCTCCCTATATTTTGCCACTATACCTTTCCTCCACAATGCCTCCCTTTCGTTCCGAAACCTCCACCACCACTTCACCAACAACGCCCAATTTTTAAATTCCAGATTTCCAATCCACAATCCTCCCACATCTTTCGGCTTTTACATTGCCCCACTTCATAAGATGTAATTTCCTCCTCACTCCGCCTTCCCACAAGAAATTCCTCCGAATCTGATCCAATTTCTTCCTTACCTCCACCAACATCAAAAGAAGTGACGTGTAGTAACTAGCAAATTAGATAACGAAGCCTTAATCAAATTGGTTC
Organism: Persea americana; assembly: GCA_029852735.1. Classification (NCBI taxonomy): domain Eukaryota; kingdom Viridiplantae; phylum Streptophyta; class Magnoliopsida; order Laurales; family Lauraceae; genus Persea; species Persea americana. Next base: position 72,848,783 of record CM056809.1, read on the forward strand.
TTCCACCAAGAGAGAGAGAACTCTTATTCCAAGCAGAAAGCTCTCTCAAAATTCTCAACTAGGGGATTCCAAACTGAAATGGATTTGGAATGAGCACCAATCGGCAAACACAAGAATAAAAGCGGCAACTTACCAATCTTGCGTCTGAATGTCGAGTCTAGAGATCTAACTACCTCCTCTGTGCAACTCACTCCCACCATCATGCTCTTAGAAAGATTTAACTTCAGTCCTGAAGATAGCTCAAAGCACGCAAGGAACCTTTTCACGGCAACAACCTCCTCCATATTCGCAAATTTAAAGAAAATAGTATCATCAGCAAACTGAAGGTGGGTAATCGCCAAATCCTCACTTCCGGCCTTGAATCCCCCTATGGGGCCACATTCTTAAGCTTTCAGGAGAAGAGCACTCAAAGCTTCCACCACCATCGTAAACAGAAAAGGGGATAGAGGGTCCCCTTGCCAGAGGCCACGAGACAATTGGAATAACCTGGTAGGAGAGCTGTTCGCTAACACTGAAAAAAAAAGGAGATGAAATGCATTCCCAAACCCAATCACACCACTTGCTTCCAAAGCTGTACCTCAACATGAAAAGAACAAAGCCCCAATCAACATGGTCATAAGCTTTTTCCATGTCAATTTTGAGAATAACACCTACTAACTTGGAAAGCTTTCTAGAATCAATTAATTCATCGCTATGAGAATGCCATCAAGAATCTGTCTCTCCTAGACGGAAGTCCCTTGGTGAGACCCAATGATAGACGGCAAAGTAACTTTCAATTTGTTAGCTAGAACCTTTGCAAGCAGCTTATAAACACAACCCACTAAACTAATAGGCCCAAATTTCCTAAGTTCCATTGGATTAGGGACCTTAGGAATTAGGGCCAGTAAAGGGCGTGACCTCCTTACCTACTAAAGCTTCTATAGTTGTTTGGCTGGTCTTAAATGGAGAAACTCAAAGCAAAAGGAAGAACCCAAGTACCTTGATGGATATATTTAACTTGAGTAAAGAAACAGAAATGACTCAGGTGGCGAGAAATGAAGATTTGGGTGTTGTGGTTTGAGATGATACAAGTACTGAGTTTTGATGTGGAGTTTCGCAGAAGCTAGCATTTCATTACTGTTCTTGATCTTCCTTTGCTCATTAAAGTAGAGAGAGAGAGAGAGAGAGAGAGAGAGAGAGAGAGAGAGAGAGAGAGAGAGACTTGTACACTGGAAAAGAGTAATTCTTAGATGGGTGTTGTGGTTTGAGATGATACAAGTACTGAGTTTTGATGTGGAGTTTCGCAGAAGCTAGCATTTCATTACTGTTCTTGATCTTCCTTTGCTCATTAAAGTAGAGAGAGAGAGAGAGAGAGAGAGAGAGAGAGAGAGAGAGTCTTGTAGACTGGAAAAGAGTAATTCTTAGATGGGTGTTGTGATTTGAGATGATACAAGTACTGAGTTTTGATGTGGAGTTTCGCAGAAGCTAGCATTTCATTACTGTTCTTGATCTTCCTTTGCTCATTAAAGTAGAGAGAGAGAGAGAGAGAGAGAGAGAGAGAGAGTCTTGTAGACTGGAAAAGAGTAATTCTTAGAAGACAGGGCTATGTCTTAGAAGAAGAAAAGTTGTAACTGATTGAATGACTTTATGTGTACTGTAAAAGACTGCTGAAATGGTTTTGCATGGACATTTTCATTTGAACAAAAAGGAAAAAGTTATTACAATGCTCTTCAACTTGTTTTTTTCTAGCTTTTATTCAGTGGAGCAAACTTGTCGCTATAGAAATTCCGTAGTTGTTATGAAAAAGTACAACACTACCCCAGTTTTATTAAGAAACATTACTAACAATCCTAAACTTTAAACTAGAAAAGTATGTTGAGGGAAGATTTTCACCAACATGCATACTGACTGTGCTTATGCGGTCTAGGTTGTGGGGCCCACTTGGATGCATTCCTATCATTGTAGGTAGAATAGATGGAAAGGTCTTTTATGGATAAGGGCCATGCAAAAAAACAGTCATTTCAGATTATCCTAGCCCTTGATTTAAAAGCATTATAGTTTAGTGGTCTTTTAACTATAGGTTTTTTTAGATTCAATCCAATGGCGAATAAAGGTTCGATGAAAGTAGAATTGAGCATGCTGCCAGATTATGGGAGATAAGAATGTGAAAGGTGTTTTACTGATCAAAGGTTGGCCCAATACAGCTGAACTGTACGTGCAGTTTGCTCTAGGAGAAGATTCTCCTGTTGATAGCTTTTTATCTGTAGAAAAATTAAGAGAAAGGGCCACATCGCGATCACTTGGCTGAATGGGATGGGTTCTGCTTTATAAAATTTAAAGTTCCCAAAACAATTTGGAAAAGCAGAGTTAAAAAAGCACAAATGACTAGGACCCTATCTCCTTGACTGACTAAACTGTGGGACATTGTTGTCCAAAGGGAAATTTTTGAGTGCTTCATCATCAACATTTTGGCATAATAGGAGTATATAATGGACCTAGGTTTTCAGGATGGTGACAGCAGAAAATATGACATGCCAACTACTTTATATTATGATATGATGAAACTATATTGTTCTATAATATCAGTTCATGAAAAATAGACCAAAAAAGAAATCATGCTGTACAGAAGTGCATAATTGGATGAACATGAATTCAAAACTACCATATAAATTTGAAAGTTATATTCAATAAAAAAGGATGAGGACATGGGTTTTATTTATTTATTTATTTATAGTTGTATGTAATTGTACGTGCTTTGACAAGCTTAATTTAGATAAGGTGGAGTATACCTGTTAGTTCTTACATTAATTTATTACTTCAATAAGTGAAATGATTACATGGAATTCATAAAAGATGTGACCAAAGACTTGCAAAAGGACCTAAGTCTACGATATACTATAGAAGGTTTAATGCATAATAGAGATGAAGAGGTCCATAAAAGGTCCTAGTTCCACAAATAACTATTAAAGGTTTTGCAAATAATATGAAGGTGGTAATTCCTTTGATCATTACTCATCCCAGGCACTTTTGTTTGTCATTGATGGATATGACTAGATGATATTCTAGTCGCTAATGAATTGACTGATTCAAGAAAGAACTCCGAGAAAGGAGTAATTTTTAAAACTGATATGGAGAAAAGCATATGATCATGTTACCAGAATTTTGTTGAGAATTGGTACCAAATGGAAGTGCTAGGTGTCAGTGATCAACTTCATCCTCAGTTTTGGTCAGGTTTGGGGGCCTAAAGCGAGGATATCCTTATCCCTTTTCTTTTTCATGAGTGGTGTGGAATGACTCAGTCCTCGTCTAGTTATGCTAAGCTAATTAAAGAAGTTAATTTACCTATGGTTCAAAAAACATTTAAGGAAAGGCGATCCAAAACCCTTGTGCTTGTGGCGTCACCAACTTCTGGATTTGAGGTGAAAGATGGTTCCAGTGCTCATATTCATCTGTGGGGGTTTGGGTGCTGCAAGTAATTTGTCCAATATTGTGCATATAAATCTACAACCTGAATACTGCAGCATACAGGAATTGCTGCTGATCCACATTTTCTTGTCAATGTTGCAGTCATTGCTCTGCGATCCCAACCCAAACTCTCCTGCAAATTCTGAAGCGGCCCGCATGTTCAGTGAGAACAAGCGTGACTACAACCGAAGAGTGCGAGAGGTAGTGGAGCAGAGCTGGACAGCAGACTAAAAAGCCAAGGGGCAGTTCTTTTCTGCTGAAGAAGTAGCAGGAATGGTTTGTATTGAGGAATTATGTTTATGTTTTACTTAATTAGAGAAAGTACTAATTAGTTATGTATTGTTGGGGATTTGATTCTGGGTTTTGCCTGTCATTGGACTGCGATGTGCTGAATTTCATCATTCGGCTTCTTATTTTCTTCATGGAATGTTGTTGCATGTAATCTCATATTTGCACCTGTATAGTGAGTATTGTATGCTAATATGCAGTAATCATTGTCACAAATATCTTTCCAGGTAGTTTCTCGTTCGGAGAATTCTTTGGAATTTACTAATTTCTGCATCTTTCTTGGGTGGTAATCTAGGGAGAGCTCACAGAATGCAAAATAACTACAATCATAGAAAATTTGCTTGAGACAAATTCATCTGAAAAAGTTGGGTCTGCCTGTTTGCATTAAAATTCATAGGTGGTTCATTACATTGGATTTTTTATTTTATTTTTTTTCAAGTGGCCAAAAATGAACATCAAATAATCGCTTGAAAAAAAAAAAAAAAAAAAAACCAAAAGTCCTTGGAAACAACAGGCCTGTGAAACCTTGAGATTCTCAGGGTGCCCTTTTTTTTTTTTTTTTTTTTTTCTTGGTTTGCATTGGAAAATTTTCATCACATTATTGGGTTTATCCTCAGGCAGCCCTTGGCTGAGAGAGAGAGATGGTGGACCTGATTTGGTTGGTTTGCGGGTGTTGGATTGGCCTGAGTCTGGGCCCCAATCCATTTAAATTTGAAGAGTCTAAGCCCAAGTCACAGATCCTAGTGCCTGAATCCAAGCCTTACAATTCAGAATCTGCCCATTTAAAATCCGTTGGTAAGGCCAGCAGACCATTTGGTGTCGATGACAATTGAATTCTGTCGGCCCTGCAAAACCAAACAAAGCTTCTTTCTTTACTTTCTTTCCTTTTTATATATATTCAAATTAATCAATTATCTCATGTTTCTACACAGGTTGAAACAAAGGATTTTGCCCAACTAGTGTGCTTTTTTTTTTTTTCCCGGTATCCGCATACTGGTGGCTATGACAATCAACAGGCTCACTTGATAAGTATATGAATTAGGCTTCATGCACTTTTTCTTTCACAAATTGTGGTGGTGTTTCAAGGGATAATGATTTTTAAACTATTTGATATCATTGTATGCCAATGGTTTCTAAGTTTTTCTACTTTCAAGGTCAAAAGCCTACAGTTCTTGCCAAAAATAGATTGGACTCCATAGTCGAGGTAAAGAACCATTTAAAACATTTTTTGCAAGTCTTACATTAGTGGAAACATGGATCGCCGCTGAAAATATTTTCAGTACCAAACAATTCAAGTTAAAACCTATTATAGAAAATTCAAGTTCAGTTTCCATCTCTCAAGGAAAGCTGACCAACAGATATGTTCGTTGGGCCTGTTGTTTTCTGAAATTGGAATTCTAGAAAAATGCATTCCTGTGAAAGTGGTTAAAGATGAAGAAACAAAGGTTGAAAACTTAAGACCCCAGTTAGAAAACTTTTGAAGCTCGTCTCCTTTTTTGAAATAAGGCCAAAACTTAAGAACTTATTTGAAATTTTAACTAAAAAAATGATAATAATTACTTTGGGGAGAGAGAGAGAGAGAGAGAGAGAGAGAGAGAGAGAGAGAGAGAGAGAGAGTAAAAATGTTGAATGAAGGATGTGTCATACATAAATAATAAAAATATTGAATGAATTTAGACATTGATTATATGGCCATCTTAATCTTCAATCAGGTATCTGTTTCTCCTGGCACCAAAAGCAAGTCGCTGGATACACATTAAAATATAATTAGAACTGAAATGGACAATAAAATGAATCATTAAACGGCAGGAAAACACAACAGTGGTGGTGAATAGCAAAAAATAAAAAAACATGTTTATTATATGGCCATAGCCCAAAAGTTCAGCGACTCAAGATAGATTAACTTTCTAAACTAGAGGACCTTCTAGAGGAAACAAATAGGGAAGGGAAATGGATTGTTGCTTTTCTCGTTATTAACCATCCCATCTTCTTTCCTCAAAAGTCTAATAAATTGGTTAAAACCATCCAATTCCGGAAATTCTAGGCTATAACCATCCAAGGCCTACCAAATGAATGGCTTGGATCTTGTAAGTATGCCACATATAGTGGCAAAACAGTGTAGCTTAATACCCACCATTGCGCAATTTTGAGATTAAAAGGGGGCAAGATACACTGCAGTTTATTTCAGATCAAGTTAAAGAATTTCAGAGACAACAAATAGTATCCTTAACTGAAAATATCTGAGAATAGGCTTTCAACCCAGTGAGGAAGCGAATGTAAGTAGGTTTCATTGATCCACTGCTTGGGATGGATCTAATGCCTGTAACAAGATATTCGGCAACCTGCAGAAACAGCAGTTACAATCTACTTAATCATGGATCATATAGGGGTGACAGGTGTGCATTTACAAAAATCATGATGATTCCATGGATCATTTCTTACCACTTCAGCTGGTTCTGCTAAAACATTGATGAAGAATTTGGCCTGTGCAAGTAATGTGTTAATAGCTCCTTTAAATCTATTTTTTTCCTTTTCTTTTTGTTTTTTAAAGGAAGGACTACTTAAAAGTCAATGCAAAAGAACAAAAGAATAAAATGTTCTCCTTAACCATGGCATAGTTTCATGTTCTACCTGTTTTGTGAGAGCACCAGACATAAGAAGTTTGGTCGTGACCATACCCGGCTGCAAACCATAAAATAAGAATGTGTCACTAAAATGAAATAAGGTTAGAGATAAAAGTCCCTGAATTACGACTAGAAAGAACTATATGATCCTCAGCTATGCCACTGAATTAGAAGACTAAGGCCTTGACTTTGTACATTTGGCCCAGTAACTCCATGATCAAGACAATAGATCTGATGGGCGTCACTGTTAAACTACATTGGAAGATCCTACCTAGTCAATATTTAGACTTTTACTAATTAAGTGCGAACTGTTGGAGCCTTGTGATAGATCGTTTCTAACCATCGATCTGCAAGGAATCAGTCAAAAGAGTTAGGATAGCTCCATCAAGGAGATTTTTTTGGGGGTATGGTCTATCCGCAGTGGGGTCTGTCACGCTCAATGGTTAGACTCACTGAGCTGAACCAAACTTTTTTGGACAAACTGCAGAAAGACGCCTCCAGTGGCTTCTGTAAAGACCCAAATAACCATTTTTTTGTGCATGGTCCACTTGGTTATGGACATACAAGTCTCCCCCATTAAAGGGTGGGAGCGCACAGGTTGCCCACTGAGCTCTCTTCATGAATAAACCCCCTGCCTGCTCGGAGCAGGGCCAAATTGGATCCACAAGTCCAGTAGGGGGCCATAAAAAAAAAAAAGGACCAAGAAAACCACTTTCTAGGTCCTGCTATTGCACTTCATGTGGTCTCCCCAAAACAACTAATGTGGATGGCACCACCCTGGAACTCATCATGAGGATCAGGAATTTCTCCAAGAAAACTGTTTATACTGATTGATCAGCTTATGTAACTGGGGGGTCAAGTTGAAGACACCTCCCTCAGGAGGCGGAAGCATAGGTTTGGACTTGTGGAAGGTTGTTCTTGTGCTCCCAAAAAATGTCAAAAAAAAAAAGAAAAAAAGAAAAAAAAAAAGAAAGGCTAAATAAGGGTCTGTCCCGCAGGGGTCAGGTCTTCGATAGACAGCCTCATCTAGCTAAGTAGGAACGACTAAAGAACAGTTATTCCTTTCTAGCCACATGACTTGGATACACAAAAGAAAAGCACGGATCTTGGTTTCTCTTTTATCCACTATTTCATCAATTGTCTCTGAAAACTTACAGAGAACCTTTCCTGTTAACAAAGTAGAACAATTAAATGCCCAAAAATTAACGTAACATCAAAAGGTAGCACAACTTCGGCAATATAATTTAAAATAAACAAAGCCCCAAGAATTATATGTCAGAACATACCGACAGATTATGTACCATAACATTTTTCACCTCTTGCATCTGCAGTTCAGCCTGAAACAAATATGAGAACTTTCTCTTAACAGAGAGCCATAACAAATGCTCTTAGATTAGTTAGGTTATCACTATGAAAATGAAGTGTTGCCATGAAGCTCGATGTGTAATCAATTGTACATCAAAAAGCCATTTCAATTGTTGCTAGCTCATAAAATGTCTGCACTGTGATCTGGGATTTTCTTAAAAACCTGTATCTCAGACCCAAAAGTCACACCTTGTTATTTGCTGAAAGGTTTCTAAAAACAAAAAGTATGCCCTACTTGAAACAACAATAAGGAAATCAGAGGAAACCATAATTTTATAGTAATACAAATTCCCGGTCTTTTAGATAAACGGAGACTGAACATTATCTACTCCAAAAATGCATCAGGATTAAAATTGCTTCACTTAATAAAAACAATCTAAAGATAAATAGAATAATACATCATGGGTTAATCTTTCAAGAAAGGAGGAGTCTTGTTTAGGTTCAAAAAGTAATGTTTTGCAAAACAAATGTTTTTTCAACCAAAGATACATAGTTTAATTTAAAAGATTAACTCTTACCAATCCAAACAAAGTAGCAGAGAAGGGACCCATAAGAAAGTTTTGCAAAGTGACAAACATGCAAAAAGTAGCAAACAGAACAACAATATGCCTCCCCTAATTAGTGCAGATCCACACCTGCAAGGACTTGGTTAAATGCACCACACTGCGCTTTGTTGCACCATAAGCAGCAAATCTACAAAAGGGAAAACCAGGCAGTCATCCAGCTAGAAGTAGAGGGTTTGTATGGCACAGGAAATTAGAAATGGAGAAATCATATGACCCTCACACCAACAATATACATGATATCCTTAAGCTTTGAGCTTGTGCATACAAGGCCATGGTGGCAATCCAGAAATGGTGTGTGTGTCCACTAAGATAGATTGTTTCATTTGGTTGCTGATAAAAATAATAATAATAGTGATTGCAATAACTTAAATGGTTTTGGTTGATGGAAACAACACGAGTTCAAGAGTGTCAATGGTCTGATGTTTTTCAAAGTTGATCATTGGCTTCCACTAGACCTGGCACCTGTGGAGTACAGTTTAATGAAGATCGCATCGCATTGTTGTGTACGCAAATTGCATGAAATGAATGCAACAAACATTAGTCATGGATTGATTTTCAAAGGATTGAATCATGTATATGCATGAACATCTTTGAAATCATCGGGAAGACCATCATGAGAAACATTATCAAACCTCTTGGATGTCGACTTTACAGTTCCATCCCATTCAGAAGTTGTACACAATCTCAATCACTGGATATAGAAAAGAATCATATGGATTGGAGAGGGTTTTGATGATCTATAGATATTCATCAATGGCCCAGAAAGCATGGACAAGCCTAAAAGGCCTTCTGTTGATGATACCTGATACATCCAACCGTCGGATTCTGCCCGGACGATGAGTTCCATAATTGGATTATCTTTGATCGAGGAAGATGTGATTGGAATATCAAGTCTCAATGATTTATACAGTGGCCCATTGGTGATCAGATACAATCAAGCAATGAACGATCAAAGCCAAATGTTGAATAGTCATTGGTTGCATTGAAGTCCTTTTCTTAATTATTAAGTTTGCAAAGCTTTATAAGTCAATGCTTGTGTGAGTTTTTTAAGTCAACATGAGTAAAGTAAGTGACCTAGTCAGCTAGTCATCAATAGTGCATAGTTGGCCATGCCCTTTTGCATGGATACTGGATAGATAGTCATGTCCCTTGCATGGGAACTAAGACATCTCTTTATAAATTGGTGTTCATAACACAAATATTAGCATATAGATAGAGTGCATGTCGCATAGTTGCATTAAGTTTGTAAATTCCCATGTCGCCTACTATAAAAGGTGTTGGAAGAAGTGTAGTGCAGGTATGTATGCATGGTTAGGTTCTGATTATTCTCTTCCCCTATGTCACTATTGTATATGCCTCTTTATGCAATGAAAAGATAGTAGATCTTCGTTATGTTAAAATTGTGAGGGCTGGTTTCCTCTTTGTTAAAGTATGATTTCATCAACTCAATCAAGCATAAGACTTCGACCTGATTGAGGAGTCCTACTTTAGCTGGGGCGAGGAGTCTGTCAACCCCCAGTTGAGGAGCCCCAATTATCATCTAAGATCAATTGTTGTTGTTCAAACAGCTATTGATGCAACACTGTCTGATCAATGCTGAAAATTATGGTATCTGCCTTTATAGTAACAAACAATGTCCCTTGAAGGTTATCACATCCATCATCTTTCATTGATATGCATGCGGCCATCTATTAGTCTCCTGTGCTGCATCATAATTCATAGACCATGCCTCAAGGATGTAAGCATTCCAGTACTTGTTGTTTTCAACATGGTCGACCGTTGCATTGCTTTCTCAATTATCTATTTAAGAGAACGGATCAGAAGGTTACAGACTTACAATTTCCCTACCTATGTTTTTTTAGGCCGTGGCTTTTTTACAATGGGCAATCAGATCAAGATCTGGGTCAGTAAACAGTGGGTCCCACGCGTACATGCTAAAGGCCAAGGACATTATCACACATATCCTATACCATATTGTTTCTTTCAAAACAATGTATCATATCAAGATCTGGAATGGATCAATAAACAGCAGGTCCCACACGTACACGCACAAGGCCAAGGATACTATCACACACATTTCAAAACTGTGTCCTGCATGTCTTGTTACTACTTGGAGTGAATTTTCAAGAATTAAGGGTGGGTGCATTCTGATGTACGCGAAAATGCATGCCGATTAGAACATTTTGGAAAATAGATGGGCATCCATTCCGCTTCCATTGGGCGAGACCACATTCTGCAGGTCCTTTATTGCCATCTCTGCCCTCAATAAGCAGATATACATCTAAATACACCGCCATCCGAATCACACAGTAGAATGGGCACAGATATATTGCCAATTATATAAACAAGAAGTGGTTTTGAGGTACAATCCCCATGCACCTTAAAGCTGTAGGTTAATTGCAGATCTCCTAGGTATGCAACTCATGATTATGCCTGCACCATGATCGATTTAGGAAGATTAATTGCATAGCATCTGTTATGGTGCCCAGCTTTCACCACAGTGATTCACTTGGGAGTTATGGCATATGCATTATTGTCCATTTTCTATTTTAACAACACAGCAATAAACTTTGCAAGGCAAACATCAGCTCCAATGCTCTTCTCTGCTTAATAGCCAATAAAGGAAATGTAAGATTAAGACACAAGTATGAACTGCCACAACATATAAAAAGTTGTTTATGAGAATAAAAGCAAAAGTAAAGTGGACTATGGTACCGAGGCGTTGGCCGTCCATCTGAACCAGCTCCATCAATGTTGAAAATATGACCCCCTCGAGGTTGGTTGGACATCATCATTATTGCCTACAAATGAACATAGAAGAAAAAGGGTGAATGAAGATGCCAAAGTACATTTTACTCTGAACTATTTGAGAAAAGAGAATTAAGAACCATTTTTTTACCTCTCGGCAACAGATCATCAAACCAAGAGTGTTTGTTGTGACAACTTCTCTGTAAAAGCAACATTTCTCAGATTATGATTGAAAAGACCACATCGTGTATAGAAGGGAAAACAACACATGAACGCTTGGTAGCATACATAAGATCTTCATCAGAAGCTTCAGATAATGGCTTATAGGTGTAGGCATTTGATCCAGCATTGTTGATCTGTATCCTTTCTCGAAATAAAGTACAATATCCAATCCAAAAATACAAAAGTCAGCAGCAGTAACATTAAGATTCCGAAAAACCTCTTTGTTTAAACTAGAAATCACTCGACTCTTTTCAGCACTCGAGTTTGAAAAGCAACAGAATTTAAAAATTCCTTCACATAATACAAGACTCAGGTGGAAGCATTGATTTCATAAAATTCCATTTCCAAAAATCAGTGTCAGGCGACATGCATGGAGAAATATTTGGCAGTCAAGAGAATGATGTGAAGTCATGGTCTGATTTGGAGCTTGTTTGATGCATTCACTTCAGCAAGAATAGAAGCAAAATACCATTCAAAAAGAGAATAGAAGCGAAGTTAGTTTCCATATAAACGCAAATAGGTTGATATCATGGCAATTTGACATCAGTACCATCAGACACAAGCTAGTATGGACATTTCGAGTCATGAAGATGGCATCAACATTCATAATTAAAAAACAGAAAAGTAGCAAGTTTGAACATATACCCATATATCTATGTATTTGAGCTTGTCACGTGCAAATGTGACTAATTTCTTGATTTCATCCCCTTTCCTGACATCACAGACAGTACCCTATAACAACAAAAAGGGGAACAAGATTCACAAGAATACATTCCTGAAGTAACGAAGTAGCAATGTACTGAAAACTTTCAATTAGGGAGGTTAAAAACTAGTCAAAATAATTAATGACTGTAAAGATACAGGTCAGCTTGACCTAACGGGTCAGCCCACGACCCATGAATTGGGTCAGCCCACAAATCAAGTTAGTGTATGAGTTGTCAAATAGATTCTAGTTACCTTATTATGATCCGTAATAATGTAATTAGATCTACTAAGTTAGGCAATACAATACCTATAATCATGCAATTAGATCTTCTAAGATTAGGCAATACTGTATTATATAAGGATGTCCATCGTCAATACAAAGACACAATATTCTGTTGCAATACTTCTCTCTTGTATGCTTCTGGTTTGTTCAAGATATGAGTTCTGGTTCATCTAACATGGTATCAGAGCCCATCGATCTGTCTATTCAAGCATAAGAGAAGCCCTGATCGACTAATAAGAGAAATTCTGTATTCAGCTGTGAGAAGCACTGCATTCTCCAGTGATCAAAGGTGGCCCACCTGTTGATCACCTTGCATCAAAGAAATCTCTCCATCCTGGTCGACTATATATCCTAGGAATTCTAAACATTTTTTTGAGATTTTCTGTTCATCTGAGCATAGGAGAAGACCTGCGACAGTTCTTATCGTCTGTAAAAGCACTGTATCGGCTGTGATCAAAGGTGGCCCACCTGTTAATCACCCACTGCCCAGAGAAATCCTCCCATCCTGGTTGACCATCACTCCTGGGAATTATACACATTTTTTCCAGATTTTTTGATCATTTGAGGTAGGCCACTCTCTCTGATTTGTACTTCTCCCGTTTGAGCACAGTTTTCATCACGACCGTCGAACTTTCTGGTCTCTCAAGCTTTTATCAAAATTCCACTTGGAGGAGCTTCAGATTTTTTATATAGAGATCACTGTGTGATCTGATCATACACTTGATCATCCAGTGGGGTCCACAGACACGATCTGTGCCCAGATTCAAGGTCGCCTGGACCATTCTTTTTGAATTTTTTTTCAGCCTGCTCCTTGTAGGCTGAAATCTGTCATTTGTTTCTTCAGAAGGACCCATAGCACTCCTCTGTGCTCAGATCAAGTCATCTGTCCTCTGATCTTTCAGCAGACTTGGACAATTTTCTGGGATTTCTTTTTCAGCTCTGGTTGGTACTTGTAACTAGATTTCTCTTCTCTTCAGTTTGTGGCCACATTATTTATTTCATGGCTTCTGATCGCACTACATCGGGCATTACTGTCATCCTTGATGGAACCAATTATTCCTATTGGTCCCATCTAATGCAAAATTTTCTCAAAGGACAAAAACTTTGGAAGTATATTGCTACGCAGGTCCCTCAACCAGATAGTAAGGATGCTAAGTTTGAGGAATGGGAAGCTTCAGTCGGGAAGATCAATTCTTGGATTGCCAATTCGGTCACGCCATCTATTGGGAATCAACTAAGCTAATTCAAGTATCCTAAGGATGCTTGGGATTATTTAGCCAAACTCAGTCTAATGCTGCTCGCCGGTATCAATTAGAATGGGACATAAAAAATGCAGACCAAGGCAATGACTCCATTCATGATTTCTTTATCAAAATGACTGCTTTATGGGATCAACTGGCTCTAATGGAACCCACTTTTGCAACAATTGATGATGCTCATACCTTTGAGGTATATAGGCAGCAGACTTGCCTGGTTCAGTTTCTTATGGCTCTCCGCCCTGATTTTGAACATGTTCGTGGTTTATTATTACATCGGTCCCCACTGCCTTTTGTTGACACAGCACTCTCGGAACTCCTGACAGAAGGACAAACTCATTTTCTCTTACTAAGAAGAAACATGTGGAACCCACACGTCCTGTCAGCAAATGTTAGTACCCTTCAGAATGATCGCTCTTTTCCGCCTGGTATCAATAACTTTTGCAATTATTGTAAGAAGAAAGGACACTAGAAACGGGACTGCCCAACCAGACCTCAAAGGCCAAACAACAAGAACAAACAAACTGGTCATCAGCCCAATTGTGGTCCCATGCAATCATATTCCCAGCGATCCTATGCTGCCAATGTCACTAAAAATGATAATTTTGTGCATCCGCAAATGGATCTTACATCTTAGATCCAGGCTATGGTTGATGAGCGTATGCAACAGTTGTTTCTGGCTTCCTCCACTGGTTCTGCTTCTCCGATCGCCCCCACTCCCTCAGCCTCTGGTTCTGCCATGACCATTTCTGGTCCTTCAGGTACACATGATGCTACATGGATTTTTTATTCTGGTGCTTCCTATCATATGACAAATGATGTTTCCAAAGTTCATAATTGTCATACTCCTGCTAGCTCTATCACCATCCATACAGCAGATGCCACTCCTCTACCAGTCTCCCTTATTGGCTCCGTTTCAAATAAGTTGCTCTCTCTCACTAATGTTTTGTGTGTTCCCCACCTCTCCATCAATTTAATCTCTGTTAGTCAACTGACCTCTTCTGGATTTCTTGTCTCATTTTCTTTCACTGGTTGTTCTGTGCAGGATCCGCGCACCGGGAGACAGATTGGGACCGGCCTTAGGTCAGGAGGACTTTACTATCTTCAATCGCTGCACCTTCCACCTTCAAGCTTCTCCCCTGTCGCCCATGTTTCCTCTGCATCTCCTTTTGCTCTTTGGCACTCTCGTTTAGGCCATTTATCTCTAAATAAAATGAAGCTTTTATTTAATAGTGGTGTTCTTGGAAACATTTCTGTATCAGACATTTCTACTTGTTTTGGTTGCCACTTTGGTAAACAACATGCATTTCCTTATAATAAAAGCACCTCCTTTACTACTGCTCCCTTTGCTTTGGTACATTCTGATGTTTGGGGACCCGCCTCTCAGCCAACGAAAGGCGGTTCCATTTATTATGTGTTGTTTATTGATGATTTCACAAGATATACATGGTTGTATTTGATGAAAAATCGTTCTGAGTTATATGCCATCTGCATTGCTTTCTTTACCATGGTTTCCACTCAATTTGACACAAGAATTAAAATATTCAGGTCTGACTCTGGGGGAGAATACATGTCCCACAAATTTCGTTCCTACCTGACTAGTCAAGGAATTCTAGCTCAATTATCCTGTCTTGCCACACCATAACATAATGGAGTGGCAGAACGGAAACACAGATATATCCTCGAGACTGCTAGATCCTTGATTCATTCCTCACATGTTCCTTTGCAATTCTGGGGGGAAGCAGTCCTCACTGCCACCTATCTGATTAACAGAACACCATCCACTGTCTTATCTGGAATATTTCCCTATGAAAAATTGTTCTCATGTAAACCTGATTTGTCCCATCTCAAAGTTTTTGGCTGCACCTGCTTTGTTTTGTTGCATGATAATGAGAGAACCAAACTTGCACCCAAATCCACTGTCTGTGTTTTTTTAGGGTATTGCATTGAACAAAAAGGATATCGGTGCTATGATCCTAAAACCAATAAGTTACGAGTCTCTCGTAATGTCACCTTCCTGAAACATATACCTTTCTATACATTACCCATTGCATCCTCTTCTCTTGAGCAACCTCCGATCTATCCCCTTGACCCCTTTCCAGATCTATTTCCCTCTGATACTCCTTCTCCTCCACCCTTGCAGGTATATC
The DNA here is from genome assembly GCA_029852735.1 of Persea americana. Classification (NCBI taxonomy): domain Eukaryota; kingdom Viridiplantae; phylum Streptophyta; class Magnoliopsida; order Laurales; family Lauraceae; genus Persea; species Persea americana. Next base: position 72,864,434 of record CM056809.1, read on the forward strand.
ATCGTCGGCCCAAACCTCCGTCTGCTCACTCGGAATCTGCAGCCACACATTCTACTTCTGACCATGGGCCTATCTCCTCTGCTCCAGATGTGCAGGATCCTCAACCTCGAAGGTATCCCTTGCGCACCAGAATCGCTTCCTCCCGATTTGGCTTTGTTTGTACTAATCATTTTTCTCCATCGTATAAGTCCTTTCTTACAACAATTCATACCTTAGCAGAACCACAATCCTGTAAGGAGGCCATTACTCACCCGCACTGGAGATCTGCCATAGCAGAAGAACTTGCGGCCATAGATGAAAATAGCAGCCGCTACGTAGCGTAGAGGCCGCTATATCGGCCGTAGCGGCTGCCACCGCTACGCTACGGCCGATTTATCGGCCGCCGCACTCGTAGCGGCCGCTACGTCCGCTACGGGGCCGCTACGACTGCTACAGGCCTGCTACGGGCCGCTATGACCGCTACGGGGTGAGAAAAATTCCTACTTTTTAATTTTTTTTAAAATACATAATAAGAATTATTTCTTTTCTTCTTTTCTTCAAATAACATTTCTACAAAACTCTTCTACCCTTTTATGTTTAAAAGAACACCAAAAAGCACATGATCTCGCCGAATTACAGTCGATACAGAGAGTTCTTCTCTAAGTACATCCTATTAGACACCCCCTTTGGTAGATGTATTTTTTTCTCTAGGTACTCTTAAGTCTTGATTTCATGATATAATTTTTTCTTTTCTGAGCCTTTCATTAGTTTCTAAGTTAGCATAATCAAGCAACATGAACACATGTGAAAAAAATGATCATTACTATTATTTTCTATTTATATAGCGATACAGGACCTTATATAGTGAGGGGACCGCTACGCCCCCTTACCTTAGTTACTTTTGCAAAAAAAATACATTTTATCTCATTTTCCAATATTCTAGATTTTCTAGAATTTTTTCATATTTTTTTGACGATTTTTCCAAATCACGCCGCTATGCCGCTACGTAGCGCCGCTACGCTACGTAGCGTTTTGGCGGCAGGCCGCTACGCCCACCGCTACCACTATTTTCATTCTTGCTTGCGGCTCTGCAAAAAAACTCAAACATGGGATCTTGTTCCTCTTCCCTCAGGGAAACGAGCTATTGGCTGCAAATGGATATTGAAGATCAAGACCAAATCTGATGGAACTGTTGATCGTTACAAGGCCCGCTTGGTTGCCAAAGGCTACACACAGGAATATGGGGTAGATTATGAGGAGACTTTTGCACCAGTTGCTAAGATGACAATTGTCCGGACCTTTATCTCCGTTGCCGCTGTTAGACGTTGGCCACTCTACCAACTTGATGTCAAGAATGCATTTTTGAATGGATTTCTTCAGGAAGAAATCTATATGCATCCTCCTCCAGGTGTCACGAGACCTCCGCATTATGTTTGTCGTCTCAAACGTGCCTTGTATGGACTCAAACAAGCCTCTCGTGCTTGGTTTGAACGGTTTAGCAACAGCATTATCAGCATTGGCTTTTCTAAAAGTGCTCATAACTCCGCTCTCTTCATTTGCTATTCGCGATCTGGATGTGTTTTCTTGTTACTTTATGTCGATGATATGATTATCACTGGCAATGATGCTCCTGGTATTCTATCCTTGAAGCGTTTTCTTCGTCGACAGTTTGAGATGAAAGATTTGGGCCATCTTCGGTACTTTCTAGGCATTGAGGTTGCCTACTCTCCTCACGGATATTTTTTATCGCAAACAAAATATCCAACGAGCTGGACTCACAGTCACAAATCGTAAACCTGTCTCTACTCCAATTGAACATAATCTAAAGCTTCGGACTACTGATGAAGAACTCCTTTCTGATCCAACTCGTTATCGTGAGGTGGTTGGCAGCTTGGTATATCTTACTATTACCAGACCAGATATTGCCTATGCAGTACATGTGGTAAGCCAATTTGTTGCACAACCCGCTCATCTTCACTGGGGTGCTGTCCTGCGCATATTGAGATACTTACAGGGGAGTTCAAACCTCTCTCTCCTTCTTTCCTCCAATCAGAATCTTACTCTCCATGGTTATTCTGATTCCGACTGGGTAGGAGATGTCAAAGATCGGCGATCTACAACCGGTATTTCCATTTTTCTTGGCTCTTCTCTCATCTCTTGGAAGAGCAAGAAACAGGAAGTTGTCTCACGATCATCCACTGAAGCTGAATATCGTGCTGTGTCTCACACTACTACTGAAATTATTTGGCTTCGCTAGTTACTTCGGGATTTAAGAGTTCTAGTTCCTAAATCTACCTCTCTTTACAGACAGTGAAAGTGCATGGAAACTAGCCACAAATGATGTCTTCCATGAACGATCCAAACATCTTGAAGTTGACTGTCATTTTATTCGTCAACATGTTCGGAGTGGTACTATTAAACTCATTCAGATTTCATCCGCTGTTCAAATTACATATTTTTTCACCAAAAGCCACTCCACTTCTCGGTTTTCAGAGCTAGTTTCCAAGCTTTCAATGGTCACTTTCTCCCATCCAAAGCTTGAGAGGGGGTGTAAAGATACAGGTCAGCTTGACCTAACGGGTCAGCCCATGACCCATGAATTGTGTCAGCCCACAAATCAAGTTAGTGTATGAGTTGTCAAATAGATTCTAGTTACCTTATTATGATCTGTAATCATGTAATTAGATGTTCTAAGTTAGGCAATACGATACCTATAATCATGTAATTAGATCTTCTAAGATTAGGCAATACTGTATTATATAAGGATGTCCATCGTCAATACAAAGACACAATATTCTCTTGCAATACTTCTCTCTTGTATGCTTCTTGTTTGCTCAAGATATGAGTTCTGGTTCATCTAACAATAACAACAACAACAACAACTGGAGTTTTGCTTTAACAAAATTCATTTGCCAAAACCAAAAGAGAAACAAGCTATGCAGTAGATACCGACACACGCTGCGCCCCAAATTCCTCATTTAAGTTCTGAACTGCGGATTCTACGCGCTCAGCTGCATATGATTGGCTACATGTGTAAGCAATGCAGTTTCAGCAACTATCCCAAGTGAAATTTATCCAGTAAAAGTTGTAACAGAAACTTTAGTCTAAGAAAAAAATAATAATGATAGTAATAATAAAACTGGGTAGGTGGTTCATAAAGTAACAGATTTCCCCAAACCAATTCTGCAGCAGATTTCAACTAAAGAAAAAACTAGCGGCATGTTAATGTTCAGATCAAATTCATACCTGATCTTGAGCATATTATGACATTATCACCTGATTTTAGGAACTCCTTGGCTAGCGCATAACCGATCCCTAAATTAAATGCATGAAGTACTACAGTTGGGTAAGAAAGCATGAGAGGAAATAAAAGTAGAAGAGCAAAATGGATTCATATTGCTTCAATTCGACTGACCGACACTGACCTTTGGTGGATCCAGTGATCAAGACATTGTAAGGAGGAATCATGGGTTCTCTCTTCTTCAATTGGGATTGGGATTCAGGTCCTGTAGTGATAATGCTCTGGAGACGAAGAGGAAGATTAGGGTTCCCAGGTACCCTACGGATCCCCCTGGGGCAGAGACCAAGAATTTGGGGTTTCTGGCGTGTGAGAACGGATGAGAAATTGAAGGCATTGGATGAGGAGGAGATTGGAGGAGAGAGATGAATGGTGGGGATATTGGAGTAGGAAGGAGAGGAGAAGCATAGAGAGGGAAAATGGAGGAGGGAAGCCATTGATTGGAGACCCAAGTGAAGTGAAGAGGAGTGATAAAACTGATGATGCTGATGATGGGATAATACCACACCCTCTCACCACGCCCTCTCACTAACTCATTCTTTATATTAGGGCCAATTTTTAAAATTTTTTTTTTTAACCCCAAGGTGTACCATCACTTTGGACTAGACTATTCCCTGTAAATTTCCTGTAATCTGAGTGTGATAGTATAATTTCGAGCTCTAAATTTTTAGGAGTAAATTGTGGTCCCAAACAACCCTTCGGGTTAAAATTATTTTTAGGGTCACTAACCGGATTGCTTGCAGTCCTCTTACTACACAAAAGATGAATCTCCGGAGAATTGGGATACAGTAATTCTATCATAATTAAATTCACCAGGATGAGGATGAAATCTATGCTTTTATGGGGCTTTGACTTCGTTTGGAAGAGTTTGGAATTGGAGAGGCCCAAATCCAATTGGGGGATCCAAATATCACTTCCATTATTATAGCCAACCATAGATATATCTATTGTTAAAAGGAAGGGGAATTCATTACTAAAGAAGCCAAGATTTGAACAATGAAACTATAGAGGAGGGAGAGGGAGGGGGGCCAGCTCAATCAGTCAACCTGAAAATTTGTCAAACCAAATATCAATCTCAAGACCAGTACCAAATAGGAAATAGATTAACTCTTGATTAGGCATTTATATATACGAGTGGAACTCTGCACGTGCAAAGAACACTCTTTTAGTATGATAATTTGAAAAAAATAAAGTCCTTGAAAAGTTCAATATTAATGATCCCAATGGAGAATAACCAGTTTACATATAGCAAATTTTTTTTGGCAAATCAAGTAATTTACAATCACTCATTGTTATGATGAAACTCAGTAGAAGCCTCAATAGAAAAAAGTAAGAAGAAGATTGAATAACAAGATATATGGAAGGAAACTAACTGAAAAAAAGTTGAAAACCAACCTTTTCTGGCCATATATGATTAGGCAAAACACTCACCAATTTCAATATAGGTCGATCTTCCGGCCTATTTTCCATTAAAATTTGTCTAAATCCTAGTGCCAAATGCATACCAAATTCATGTGGAGAAGCACCGAATGACAGCAATACCAATATAAAGAAATTTGAATATCATGGAAAGAAACAAGATTGATATGTCAAGATGAGGGCCAAAGCAATAAATTAAAAGGCTTTCTCGAATTAAGATGACCCCGCTACCAAATTTTGGACCATATAAATTTGTGACACTTTTGTTAGCTTTTTATGTATCATAAATAAGTTCTGTTACATTCTAATTTTGTAGTAAGTGAATCTTTGAAACAAATATCATAATTTGAAGCAAGACAACCAACTACGAAGAGATCTACCAAATCTTGAACCGTGTAAATTTGTGGCACTTCTGTTAGTTTTTTAGGTATCATAATTCAGTTATTTTACATTCTAATTTTGTAGCAAGTGAATCTTTGAAACAAATATCATAATTTGAAGCAAGACAACCAATTACGAAGAGATCTTTAGCTATGCACTCTCAGGGTGGGCACGACTACTTCCTTCAAACTTCCTAAGAAAATTTAATTGAAAATTCATTATCCTAGCATTATAGTAATGTGGTTGCAATGTTGGACAGAAATCAAGTCCAAGAGTAATACTGGTTCAACCTAAGATTATGCCTTGGATGAAGCATGCAAAATCATAAAGAAAGACAATTAGCACCTTCAAACAAAGTTTAGTACGTAGAATGATAATGAAGGAATGCATGTTGCCAAAATGGCCTAAAACAAAAAAACAGGGGCCCTAAAGGAATCACTTCAAATCAACATAAGAGGGTAGATCTAAAAACATGGGTTGACATATCAAAATGATGGGTTCCATTGCATCATACTCACAAAAACTTGAAATGAAAAATAAAATACCTTATCATAATTCAAGAAATAATAAGACAAGCCATTATTAACTTGCATTGGATGTTGGTTTGATATATAGCAATAAAATTTAAAAGAAACCAACTTGCATGAAATGAAGAAATCAATAAAAGGCTTACATGACAAAAATCTGCATACTCTTGCATATTTACAAAAAAGCTTTCATGACACTGAGATTATCTGGCTACTAAGAAAATGAAGCATCTAAACAGACCTTAAGCCTCTCCACAGCATCTCCGTATCTTTGGCTAGTGCACCCACACATCAATGAAATAGCTTCCTCATTTCAACCCACTAATCTCACCAAAGTCTTCATTACTAAGCATGAAAACACCAGACTTTCTTAGTAAAGGGGATATATATGTCCCAATATTTCTTTTTCTAATTTGACACAAGCATACTATCAAACCACATAAAATATTTTTCTATATTTTTTAGAGTGGCTATTTGGTTAGATTTACTTGTGCGTAGTGTTTTGTATCGATTGCAGATTTTTAGTGCACCCTAACATATTTGCTAGCATACATAGGAATTTATAGTGAAATAAGCTTTGCTGAAAGATTATTAAAGAAGTGAGGGGTGAGAAACACGAGGTTATGAATGCAAAAGGGACCTTGACCATCGTGGGATTTGAGTTCCAGGGTGATGGATGAGCATTCATCTCTCATTTTTCCTCAAATCAATTTCCATTAAAAGAGAGGTTATTTGATTGACATTTTTTAATATTCATGTATGATTTTACATTTTTAGCCACTAATGAAAATCTAAAGCCCCATAACTCTTAGGAACTATATGAATGATTTTATGTCATTCCTCATAAAGTTTGATGCACTAAAATGTGTAAAATGTTACAATTATTTTTTCTTTTTCCTTTTTTTTTTCCAGAAAGAGAGGAACGCATTCAAAGATTAAAAAAACAATCATAAATGGGCCAAACCTTCTGCCAAAACCACTAATGTCAAAGATGACACACAAGATAACCAATCCACCAAGCTGACTAATACAACATAAAAACAACTAAAACAACAACAAAAAAAAGCCCAATTGGTCACTACCTCTCCTGAATGTCAAAATTATATTTCATTTCTAGCATTGCTGGTCATTTTTGAACTTTCAACTTTTCTTCATTTTTAACCGCTTATAAAAATTTAAAGTAAATTTCACTATTTTAGTAACATAAAAAAAGGCCCAACGTTAAAAAGACATTTTCTATTATCACAAAGTTCACTCTATCGAATGTTGTTGGAGCACTAAATGTTTAAAATGTCACAATTCTATTTCACATTTTTAATTTCTAGTATTGCAAATTCAATGAAACAAAACACCAACCAACCAGAACAGTATCCAACTCATAGCTTTAAACGGATCACAACAAATCACAAGGATTCCAAGCAATCTTTGGCATTCTCATATCTTCCTCTGACAAGCAAATCGTGTCTTTATAGGCATTGGGATCGAAATTGAAATTTTCTACACATGAAAATCTCAATTGAAATTCTCATTTGAGTTCTTGCGACGAATGTACAAATTCTTCAAATGCAACCCTTTTCATGAACATTTGAGCTAAGCATTTCATCAAAATATAATAATACTAAGTGGGGCCCATAGATGTGTAGAGAAAAAGCATGACAAGTTCTTCTACTAAGTGGAGCCCACAGATGTGTAGTTCTTTTTTATTTTATATATATAATATAATAATACTTAGTGGGGCCCATAGATGTGTAGCTGTAGAGAAAAAGCATGACAAGTTCTTCTACTAAGTGGGGACCACATATGTGGTTCTTTTTTATTATATATATAATATAATAATACCAAGTGGGGCCCACAAATGTGTAGTTCTTTTTTATTATATATATAATATAATAATACTAAGTGAGACCCACAGATGTGTAGAGAAAAAGCATAATAAATTCTTCTCTTTTATTGGAGCCCACAGATGCATAGTTATCTTTTATTTTATATATAGATATAATATAATAATACTAAGTGGGGCCCACGGATGTGTAGAGGAAAAGCATGACACTTTCTTCTCTTTAATTTATAATATATAAGGGTATAGAAATAATAAATAAAATTAAATAAGGGTATCGATAGATATATAATAAAATATATATAGGGGGTATAGATATAGATATTTTAAGTGAAAGATAATGATGAAGCATGAGGCCCACCACAAAGGCGTAGTGAAAAAACATGTCATCTTTCTCTCTTTTATAATATAGAAGATATTCTAAGTGAAAGATAATGATGAAGCATGTGGCCCACCACAAAGGTGTAGTGAAAAAACATGTTATATTTCTCCCTTTAATATAAGGGTATAGATATAGATAAGTGAAAGATAATGATGAAGCATGTGGCCCACCATAAAGGTGCAGTGAAAAAACATGTCATCTTTCTCTCTTTTATATAAGGGTATAGATATATTTCTCTCACCTCTAAGTGTCTGTCTTGTCAGGGCTTAGGTGGTCGTGAGCATGCCGCCGTAAAGAAAGCTTCATCTGAGTCGGCTAGCAACCAATTGTTATGTTATTTTTTTTATTTATATAATAATTAAATTAATTTATTTATTTATAATTTTCGCAAAATTCCTTTTCCAACCATTTAGGCAAATTTCTTTTGGTGGATTAGTTATTTATAAATTAAAATAACTGCTAAAGAGTTCAATTTTGAAGGCCAACGTTTTAAAATGTGGTGGATGAAAATGAAATATCTCCTCAAAGTAATGAAAATTATTTAGAAACCAAACTAATATTTGAACCAAATAAGTTTGTAATTACGAAAAGTGGAGTTTTGTAAGAAAAGGATATATCTCTGAAGGCCTTTTCAAGATGAATGCAAATATTGTCAGTAATAACAGTGATTTTACTTCAAGTTATATTACTAGAAAAAGATGCCCGCGCTAATCATAATATTAAAATTTATAAAAAAATCCTTTATGATCAGTTTCTTTAAAATTAAATGCAAAAGGTTTTAGTTTGAGAGAGAGTGGAGAAAAAAATAAGTCCATAAGAATTCAATACCTAATACCATATAATTTAAAAAAAAACACAAGCCCATGAAAATTGAAGATTAATGATCGAGAAAACTAAAAAACAAAATCAAAACGAACAAACAATATAAACTATGAATAAAATCCAATGAAATTTGAAAGACATATAGAAATAAAACATAGAAATGAAAATCCATAATCAACTCAATAACATAAGCAATTTAAAAGAATAAAACACTCATGAGAAAAAAAACTCAAAAATGGAGCACAAAAGGGCAAAGACAAAAGAACCCACAAATTCATGAAAAACCATCATAAAAGAAAAAACTAAAAACCCATCACAAGAGATAAATTATAATAAAAGAAATACAAAATAAAATGAAATAAATTCTATTAAAAAGGTGATAAAAATATATATAAACAAAGATCCATAGACAATACAATGATGAAAGAAATTTAGAAGAACCAAACCAACTTATGATAATCTAATACTCAAAAATGGAAATCTGAAGCCACAAAAGAAATAGGAAAAATTCATAAAAATATTTCACAAAGAAAACTTAAAGAACCCAATGGAAGTAAAATAAATAATTAACTTATAATGATAAGCATTAAAAAAATAAAAAAAAATACAACAGGAAAATGAGAATTCACAAAAAGTCCCATGATAAAAAGTGATTTAAAAGAAAAAAAAAAGAAACAAGGAGAACCCAATACCCAAAAGTTGAAACAAAAAAGAGAAAAAAAAGAAACTTGCAATCTATGAAAACCATACAAATACAAACCATAAAAATATTGCAAATCTATAGAAATTTTAAAATGATGATTCTTTTGTGTAAATCATATTAAAATGACATAATTAAAATTGCTCAAATAAAATATGATGAACTCAAAAGTAAATGAATTAAAAAAAGTTTACCTCTCAAATTGAAACGTTTAATAATTGCACCAATTGTTTCAAGATCTCATGTTTTAAAATTGGTTAAACACTGATCTAAACTAAGCATGCAAATGAGACCTGAGATGGTACTAAAAACAGACACAAAGAAACAAAAGAATTATTGAAGTTGCTCTAATAAAATATAATGAACTTAAAAGTAAATGAATGAAAAAAATGAAAGTTCTCTTATTGAAATACAGAAATAAAATTATAGTGGAGAAAGTAGAACATGATGATAATAAGAATGAGCTTAATTCTTTTTTAGAGGGACCAATATTATTGGAGATTCTTTGTATCATTAGTTTTGCATTCATAAAAAAAAGTGTACAATCAAAATCAATAGATAAAAAAGAAACCAGACAACCCAGAACCAAGAGTAGATTAAATAACAAAGAGTAAAGATTAAATAAACCAGACAACCTAGAAATATTCAGCATTTCACATTCTAAAAAAAAGGAAGAAAAAGGTCATATATTTAGAACAAACAAAAATACTTGAAATTCCTTAGTTTAGTGGCACTTAGACACTGGGACTCATTAACACTCAAATGCTATTGCCTTGATAGAAATAGGATGATATCGGGAGTTTCTTAAAGGACAAAAGGCATGATGGAGAGTCCAAGTCACAGAAAAAACTTTATTTAAAAAACCCCAGTATTTTGTATTGTTTTATCAGAGAAAAAAATTGACTGTGGAAATAATCCAAAATGAGGTGAAAATGTGAGGTATCCCATAAATAGCAAGGATGTTTGTCTTAATGATTGTGATTTTTAATAGATGGGGTCTATCGTAGTGTTCCACTTCATTTACATCACAATTTATAAAAGTTAAAGTCACACACACAAAAAAGAAAAAAAACCAAACTTCACCCTTTCTCCCTCGGCAAGTGTGCATGGTAGCTGATAAATTTTTAAAAATGAATATTTTCATGACTACTTTTGGTAAGTTTAGGACTTATCATGCTAAGAGAGCCTCATTTAGTGTCATATCATGATTCTATGCATTTTTTTATCTATTATAGTGTATTCATACATAATTTGCTCAAAAACCAACATTTTTGCATCAAATCATGAAACCTCCACTTTATTATTTTAGTTCTTTGGAAAGATTTTTTTCAAATGGGTTTTTCTCATGAAATAAATTAATCATCGGGTGCATTAATTCATTATTTCATGAGAGATGGGCCCGCAGTCATGCAGTTGTGAATTAAGGGTAAATTTGTCTTTTCACATGAAATTCACTTTTTGGCTTGCAAGAAATGAGAAAAAGGGCCCCACACATGCACATGTGTAGGTCACACATGTGGGGTGTCCAAGAGGGGGGTCCACTTTCTTTGCACAAAATCTCAAGATAATCTTTGAAGTAATTCTAAAGAAATCTCAAGGAGTGCAAGAATGGAAGGCTACAAGAAAAGATCTTTTGTTTGTGAGCAAGGAAATAAAAAGAAATATATACATGGATAGCTTGGCATGTGCATGGATGTCCATATCTCCATTTAAATTTGTGCCACCTCAATGCAAGTTTTTCTCCTCTCCAAATATCTCTCAAAGTCAAAAGGAGGGTTTCTTAAAAGAAAGAAAGAAAGAAAGAAAGAGAGCATGGCATGAAGGTAAAATGGGAAGTCCAAGAACGTCATATCTTTTTTATAGCACACCCAGCCACGTTATGTGGGCCCGGTTTAAATCAAGTGAAGATTCTTTCTCTAATTTATCTCTCAAATTGAAAGGATTTTGGGGGTCCCACCACTCCACAAATTGAAGATCATTTGCAAGAAGACCCACATGTCCATGAATTGGATTCAAATATTCACATGCTCCTCGTGGGACCCACACGTGTTCCAAGTGAAGGAAATAAATCTGATTTTCAGATTTAGAATTTTCAAATCAAGTGTGGCCTCAATCAATGATATTTCTTAATCAAGTGTGGCCTCATTAGAAAGTGTGATTGGTAAGATATTTTTTGATCGACAAGTTACTAATTTCTTGCAAACTAGGTTGCCAAGAAAGAAGATTGTTTCCAAATATTGAAGATTTCAAGCAAGAAAAGAGGAACCAAAAGAAGAAACAAAGGGTGGAGATCCAAGGCATTGTTGAAATCATCAATCTCTCCCTCTAGCTTAATTTCAGTCTATCTCTCCCTCTCTTGCCTCTCATCTTAAGCCATCAAGGGGGTTCTTCTCAGAGGCCACACCACCACCCTTGTTTTCTCAACTAGAAAGGGGGATTCTCAATCATCTTAGTATGTATTTTTGTTTTTTTATTCTCAATCTTATGTACTCAATTGCAAACTAGTATTAATCAAATTGTTTCTTTTTAATTCCAAATATTGATTTCTTGTGAATCTTGATATTAGATTTGTGATCCATGCAATAAGGGTTAGTTCTTACTTTTGGTTATATATTTTTAATTGGCTTGGAATAATTACTAACAATTCACTTTAGCATCCTCACAATATACCTTGTTTTCTACGGATACATAGTAGTTTTGGAGGAAATACAACATGAAGTTGAAAAGAGTCGACCAAGAAAAATTTAAGAATCGAAATCTGAAATTTATTTATTAAAAAATGATGATTTATCATTCTCAACTTGGATTGACAACCCAAGTTGAAGAATGAGACCCTAGGTTTGCACTTATAAATTTTTTGGGCTCAAGACTGAGAATGAGATTTTAAAGAGCAACTCACCACCTTTATATTTTTTACCATCTTTAATTTATGCACACCATCTTTATTTTTTGCATTTTTTTTAATTTCTGCACTTTATCTTTCTATCTTTACATTAATATGTTAGGATTATATTACTGCTGAAAGTGCATTAGTTTTCATGCATATTTTTCATATTTTAAAACATGTGTAGTGGTGTAGTTTATTTTAAGTTTTGAAATCAGTTTTGAAGGTCACATGTGCTAAATATGTTTGGATTGGAAAATAGCCCATTATCAAATTGAAATTTGAAATTGTTTAAAAAAAATAAAATTTCTCAGCTGTATGCAAGTTCTCTTTGGGTTAAAGTGAAATTTAGAAATCAGAAAAATCTCAGTTGCAAACCATTTTGGTTCAATTCAAGATTAATGAAGAAAACCAGTTGGAAAGGAAAAAATATATAGAGCACATTGGGCTCGTTTTGGCAGAACCTTACACATACAATGGGGGTGTGTTTTCTTTACCTAGCTGATATGAAATTTGTGATTTAGAATTGGAAAGACATAATGTTCTGTGCAGATTTACGGCTGAAATAGGATACAAAACCGATTGTAACAAGTTTCATCATGACCGAACCATGTTGGGAATTGAGTGATGAATTAACGGATTGATTGAAACAGTTTCTAGACTTTATTTTTTACACAGGGAACGATGGCTTCAAGACTGATTTCTGGAACCCTTTGCACAATTCATGTATTTCATAGCATTTCAAATTTGATTCTTAGATTTGCTTTCATTTAGAAAGTGTATCATTTAGATTCTTAGCTCAATCTATTGTTTAACTTCGGAAAGTTAATTGGTTTCTAATCTAGTGTAGGATCTTTTTTTAGGAAAGTGGTCTAATCTTAGGGAGTTTGATTTTAGATGGACGATTTGTTTCCAATTTAGATTGATCTGATTTGATACAATTTTTTTAGGTTTGATTATTTTTCATAACTTGTTTTAGTTTCCAATTTCGTTTGTTAGTTTTAATTTAAGTAAGTGATACTTTTAGAATATTTTCTAATTGGATGTTCTAACGTATTTTCTATTTTGCGGCAACTTGACCCTTTTAGATTTAGAAATCTAGTTTTAGGAGATTTTTTATTTCATTGGATTGTAATTAAATCTTTTAATTAAAGAAGGAATGATTGTAATTAGTTTTTAATTACGCTAGTTTTAGATTTCATTTAGGGTAGGCACAAGTTGGAAAGCCTTATCTCAATAGCTCCCTGTGGATCGATCTGGTCTCACCATATTTATTACTGCAATTGAAGCTCTACACTTGGAGCTATGATCAGTAGCACATCAGTTACATGGAAAGTTTCCCACCTCCTCTTTAGCTCCACTAAGTTATCACGAGTTTTTCTTCTTTCAATAATATTGTCATTTTCTTATTAATTATGAACCTTATTATTTTTGTTGATCAATTCCATATACTATATATTCATTTGAGTATAGTTTTATTGTAAAATGGTTGTCATAGAAAATCAATTACTATATAGGAAATCATATAAAATAGTTATTTCAAAAGTTTGATTACCTATGCTTCAATTGCAATGCATAAGTATAAAAATATTAACAACAGTATTTATAGGGGTCAATATTCTAAAACTATAGTTATTTTTATAAATATCTCGTAAATAAATTTCACTCCCGGTCAATATTCCAAAGTGGGGCTGAGTCCCTTCCTCATTAACTAATTTTAAGCTTTTGTTGATAACTATTAACAAAAAGATGCTCTTTGGTGTAATAGTAGGGTCGCTCCTTTGAAATCCATATTGTCTTGAGTTTGAATCTTGGAACATATCATGATTAATTTTTACCACGTTATTAAAAATACACAGGTCAGGTTGGGTCAAAAAAGTGTGCTTTATCTCTGGCTTGACTTAATTTACTCCAACCCGACCCGTTTGCTAGGGTCAAACTAAATTAAATTGGATGTCAAAATCAATTGGAGCGAATTGGAATTGATTTCAATTTGAAACCACTTCACTTCAAATATATATATATATATATATAATTGTGTTTTCTAATATATGGCATGTGAAACTTGAGTTCAATCTAAATTCTCTAAAAAAACCTTTAAAAGTGCTGAGAGATGTTCTGAAATACTAGGTCTAATTCATACTGATATTTGTGAATTGAATAATATTATAATCAAAGCTGGTAAGAAATATTTTATTACCTTTATAGATGATTATTTTAGATTTTCTTATGTCTATTTACTTAGAGATAATCTTAATAGATTAGAAGTAGAAGACTAATTGGGAAAGAAAATTAAGATCCTCAATCTAATAGAGGAGGAGAATATCTGTCTAATGAATTTATAGATACTTGCAAAAGCGTAGATATAATTTATGAAGTGACACCTCCCTACTTCCCATAACAAAATAATGTAGTAGAAAAAAATAGAACCTTAGTTAAAATGATAATTTCTATGTTAAACAGTTATGGAGTACACAAGAACTTATGTGAGGAATCTCTTCTTATAGCTTGTCATGTACTAAATAGGATATCCTTCAAAAGGACCAATACAACACCATATGAGTTATAGAATGGTAGGTCTCCTGATTTAGAATACTTTAAAGGTGGAGGCGCTTAGCCCAAGTTGCTGTATCCAGCTCTAAAAGGACTAAACTTGAATCTAAAATATAAGAGAGTGCGTTTATAAGATTTGCAATGCATACTAAGGGCTATAGATTTCTTGTAATTTCAAGAATAGATAAAAGACCCAACTATCCAGTCTAGAGATGTTGTTTTCTTTTAGACTATTTTTCTATATAAACAAGATTCCACTGTAACTAGTAGCAATGCCAAAGACATGGGACCAGCCATATCTTATAATTATGAACCCGGACTTTGAACCCCGTAGAAGTAAAAGATCTATGAATGAATTTACCTTTGGGTGGCTTTTTTACATACATTTTGGAGAATGGCCTCACTTCTTATCATGAGGCCATGTAGTCGATCCCCTGAGAGGAGTTCTTAATAGTGAAATAGAGCTTGTTCTTCGAAACTGTATTACCACACTGTGACTATAAGGGAGTTTACCCTACTTCCCTCTAGGCTCGAAGGGATTAGTCCAGCCCAAAGGGTTGAGTACCCTCCGATAGCAAAAAAAAAAAAAATAAATAAAAATAAATAAATAAATAGAGTTTGTTCTTGCAAATCATACCTCAAAACTTATTGGTTTTCCGTTGGAAGCTAAACCATCGGGTTGTAAATGGATTTTCAAAAAAAAGCTAAGAACTTTTGGGTTAATAGGAAAAATTCAAAGTTAGACTGATTACAAAAGGATTCAAACGAAAGAAACAACTTCTTTTTTTATTTATACCTGTGCTCTTGTAACCAAAATTACTACCATGAGAGTTTTAATAGACATGGCTTCTATCCATAATATGGTCATCCATCATATGGATGTTAAAACCGTTTTTTTAAATGGAGATTTGGAAAAACAAATATATATATATATATATATATATGGGATAACCCAAAGGGATTATTACATCGAGAAAATAATATTAAGTTTGTAGCTTAATCAAATCTCTCTGTGGCCTTAAACAAGCTCCTAAACAGCAGCCTGAGAAGTTTGACCAAGTTTTAATATATGATGGTTTAAGATAAATGAGTCGGATAAATGTGTTTATTATAAACATATTGAAAATTCATGTATTATAATTTGCTTGTTTGTAGATGATAGGCTTATTTTTTAAACTAATGTAATTTAAATAGAGAACAGTAATGAATTTCTTTGTTTTAAGTTTGATATAAAAGATATGGGAGAGGCTAATGTGATTCTACGGGTAAAAACTCATTAACACTCTCAAGGAGTTGTTTTATCCCATTCTCATTAAATTAAGAAAGTACTTCAGAGGTTTAATATGTTTTAAGGAAATGGTGTTTCCACTTCTTTTGATCCAAGTGTCAAATTGTTTAAAAATAAATGAGAAAGTGTATCTCAATTAGATTACTTTAAATCCATTGGATGCTTAATGTATATGATGAACTATACAAGACCTGACATAGCATATGCAGTAAGCAAGTTTAGGATGTACACAAGTAATCACAATAATGAGCACTGAACGACTATTATCAGGGTATTTAAATACGTGATAAGATTCATTGACTGCTACACTATTAGAAATATCCCATTGTACTAAAAGGGTACTGTGATGCTAGCTGGATATCAGATTATGAAGAATCCAAGCCTATAAGCAGACATGTGTTAACTTTAGGTAATACAATGTATTCAGAGATTATTGGCATGGCATTAGCCAATGAGGAACCAAAATGGATACATTTTCACAATTCACGACAGCGTACCAATAAAGCAAACGCTTGCACACATTAGATTTCAAAGAAGCCACGGGACCTAAAAAGTTCTTCACAAGCTGCCATGATCAATCACGAATAACACCTCTAATTCCTCCCATAAAAATTTGTTGAATGTAACTACATTGTGGATTTATGTTCTTCCTTCTTCAATTTAATCAAAAGGGATGTTAAGGCTGCACATGGGTGGTTCGGATCGGTTTAACACTAAAACCAATAACTAAACCGAACCTGTTGGTTTTTTAATTAACCGATCCGATCTGACCGATGGAGAGGACTTAAACTGAACTATACCAAATGGTTCGGTTCGGTTCGGTCGGTTAAACATTTTTTTTTTAATTTTATTTTAAAATCAGACATTGAAAATTTTAAAATAATGAGACCCCCATCCTTTGCATTTATTACAGTGTTTATTGCAAACATAAAAATCCAACATTCCAGTAGTCCATATAAAAAATAATTATACTCTAAAAAGAGAGTTTGGACTAAACGCAAGTGCACAATCATATTATAGAATAAAAATTCTAGAATCCAATCAAAAAAAGAAAATCTCAAAAGCTGAAAATAGAGCGGGGAAAAAACTATAAAAGTATTGAGGCAATATTGAGTTCATGTAAGAATGAGTTGTCGAATGTAACTATGAAAGTAGTGAACGAAACCCTAAGTCTAAAATAGTAAAAAAGCAACACTTAAGTTAATGTATACGGACGGTTCGGTTTAAGCGGTTCTTATGATATCCAAACCGTTAGCCGAACCGATCATGTAAGCGGTTTTTATGATTCCCAAACCGTTAACCGAACCTATCAAGTATAAACCGATCCAAACCACCCGGTTCGGTCCGGTTTTGCGGTGATATCAGATTTTTTGTGCAGCCCTATGAAACAACCATGAAGATTCATGATAACTCAGTATGAACACCATCATTATCGCCAAAGCACACTTATTGAACCGATCCAATCGAGTCCAGATCCCCTGTTTCAAAAGGCAAATATAGTTTCATCCAATCAAAATTTACCAACTTTATAAAATCTCCTGCCAGCTATGCACCCACTCAATTGCTTCCTTTGAATGAGAAAAAAGATAGAAATTTTATACAGTTGACGAACTTTGATTAAATGAAACAGTATCTATCTATTTCGTTGAAACATGGGATCTAAACTCCATTGGATCAGTTCAATAATGGATTCCCTATAAGATTGAAATGGTAGATTGTGTAGTTGCACCCAGAAGAAAATGATGTCTATTTTGACTTTGACGAGGGCCTGGTGGTTCCTTACCATTGCGAACCCAAAATCATTCCATCAACAATCCAGGGTCCTGAGAACGGCTCCTTACCCTAATGGTAAGGAGTCCCTGTTCTCATTGGTAGGTCTTGGGTTCAAACCTTGCATCCTCCCTCTTTATATATGAGTTTTTATTATCTCACATGTGTGAGTTGTGTTTATGTCTCCTCGCATATGTGAGTTTCCATCACTTCCCATGTGTGAGTTGTGTCTATATATCCTCGCATGTGCGAGTTTCCATTACCTTGCATGTGTGAGTTGTGTCTATCTACTCTCTCATGTGTGAGTTCCCATCACCTCAAATGTATGACTTACATCATGAGTCTCAGGTCCAACCCCTTCGCTGGGTAAAAAAAAAAAAAAACAAAATCCGGGGCCCTTTGCTCCAAACCTGAGATATGAAGTATAATGAGGTGGCCGCTAGTGGTGGTTGTCACCGAAGGAAGAACAAATCTTCCCCCATCCCTTGTCCTCAAGGATTGGAGCAGTAGTGTCTGACTGCATAATGGTTTGTAGTCTCTTGAGAATTTCCAACCTTCAAGTCAGATTGTCCGTTTACCCAACACTCGACCTTCTCATCTCCAGCCATGAAGACAAAAGCAGGTCGCACACGGACAGAAGCCCAAACAGCGGAATCTCGAGGCTCTCACAGAATTTCAAAAGAGCAGAGACTTTCTTACGTACTGTTCGTTAGTAGAAGAAGAAAGAAAGAGTAATCATTTCTTTATAGTAGTTGCCATGTAAGATATAACCCATATATAAACAACTCATGATGGCTTTTGTAATTTTTGCCGAGCCGTCATTTTGGAACTTCCAGTGGGGACTCACACCATGCAAACTTTGTAAATAGCCATGGGCACGTATGTAGTTTCATGAAGTTCCATTTGCACTGTTATGCAGAAAAGCAGTTCCTGTCTGGGAAATCTCTAACATGGGCCATACAGGGTCATTTGGGTCCCAACTGTGAGCATCAGTCCATAAAATCATCTCATATATTCTGATGAGAATAGAGGCACAACACCAATCAACTACACCACATGTCATGCACTCCTGCGCTTTGCTGCACAGCCGGATCGTCCTGCAACGACCATCCACACCATAGCCACTTTTTCGCTACACCACACGTCTCCCTGATTCCACCGACTCATTGAGGCAGCAGCATTAGCTAATCAGTCGAACAGCATCTAAGAATTTCTAAACTAGTACACCAACTGAATCAGGGGCTGCACCAACTCTTCCTAGGGACCAAGAAGACATTACAAGTTACAACCCATGAATCATTTGGTTGTCTAAGTCATCCAATTCACTGTCCACGTTAACCAATAGATAATCTGCGTATCATTAATTAGTGTAACACCCTATCTAATATCAAACAATAAATCTCCATCTCCCTCCCAACAACCAAAGGAAATAAATCCTTTCTCCCAATGTGTAGTTTTAAGTTGTCAGGAACAATTCCACTTCTTTAAAAAAAATATGTCGATCCAACCTTGTTGATCCTTTCTAGTATTCACATAATAATCCTTTACACTTGTTGCCCATACAACCACATAAATAATTCATTATGAACCTTGCCGGTCTTTTTAAATATTTATACGTAATCATTTCTCTGCAGTAGTTGCCATACAACCAGATATACATGATTCATAATGGCTTTTGTAATTATGGTTAACCCTAAACTATTATGGATAGCCAAGGGCTCATACGTAGTTCCATGTATTTCCATTTGCAGTGTTACACAGAAATGCAGTTCCCACCAAGGAAATGGTCAGGAAAAGTGTATTTGTAGGCGGTAGAGGAAAACTTGGTTTTCTGTGCAACCCATTTTCAGGCCTTAGCTTTTACTAGCAGAGAAACAGCTGTGAGAACCATTTCCACCATTTCCATGCACTTTCTAAACTATCTTTTGTGAAAGAAGAAAACCCAGGCCACCCAAACCTGATAAATGAAGGGAAAGTAAAAGCGTACAGGGAGAAAAAAAAAAAATCCCTTTTTTCATGAAATGGGTATTGCACAACTGAGCCCTAAAAGATAAACTCATTTTCAGAATAATGCTTGGTCCAAATAATGTGAAGATTCAATGCTTGCCATACATTCTGGAACAAGAATCATATCATGTTTGGGCATCTCTGTCTTGGAACAAGAATCATATCATGTTTGGGCATCTCTGTCACTAAAGAAATTACATTCATTTCAAACCCAAAAAAAACGCACTTTAAGAAAGAAAAAAATAAAAATAAAATCTACATGAGTCTTGGAACTGATGTGGAAGACACAACAGTGACAAGATCCGGCACGTGTTCTGATAATCAAAATCAAACTGCTCTCAGATAGAGTGTTCGGTAAAATCGATCTTTAGCAAGTCTCTACAAACTGTGGGCCCATGTATTCAACTGGTTTCATTTTCAAGTCATTGGGCACGTCAATAGCCTTTAACAATCCGTAAGAACAATCATCCTTTACTTCCGTGGCACTCTCTGTAGGCAAAGAATAAAATTAAACAATTTAAATTCAAAATCACAAGAATCTCAATCAAAAGTTTAACATGGTGATTTTGACGACCATCCCATTCTCAAAATGAAGATCATCTTCCACAAGAACTGGAATCTTCGGTCAATACAACGTTTGTACAATAGAATGATGCATGATATCTATATGTTTTATGCAACATTTGACTATAGGAATTGAATTACAGTATTTGGTAGTTGGCATCATGAGTGCTGAGATAATGAATTTTACTGGAAACTATTGATTGTTTTAAAAAGAGAAATGCTCACCTGAGAAGTTGGAGTAAGGAAACTCTTTGTAGTATGTGCAATCTCGGTCCTCTTCCTTTGAATAAGGGGGTCCCATCACATCAAGCACAGCACATGGTGTCAAGGCTGTAAAGGAATGGATGTTGCCTCCAGCAGTTGGATAGAGTATCGATGTGCCGGATGAAGCCGTGAAATTAGAGTCCACCTCCAACCTCGCCAGTCTTGCTGCCACATCAACATATTCTCAGTGGACAAGGAAAGAAATTCCGGTATCTCAATAACAACCTTCTGTGTGTTTTTGTGTGTGTGTAATCCATGAAATGATGGGGCTTAGCACACAGCTGTTTAGATTCCCAGGAGAGAATGGGTGCAGTCCGTAGAAATCCCATTTCGAAGGAATTTAGGTTGAGGCCATGACATAGTTATGGCAATTTGGAGACTGAAACATATGCCAAAAATGGAGGGCACGAAAATAATGATTTATATGAGAGAGAGAGAGAGAGAGAGAGAGAGAGAGAGAGAGAGAGAGAGAGAGAGAGAGAGAGAGAGAGATCACTATATCAACTAAGAAGTTGTTAATAATTGCAGACAAATACAATAATATCACTTAATTTTGAAAGCGGACAATTTCCTGACTGATTCAGTTGGTTGCACTGTCTATAGGTACTTTCAATTTTGGTTAGAGCTTTCCTCGTATTTTTTTTTTCTGGTGCGATCGAATATTTCATTGCAGGAAAGAAAAACCTTAATATCACAACTATTTCTAGCATCAGTTGTGAACTTGTCCTGTCATTTAATGTGAGAGCTTATACTGAATTGCATATTGCTCTCACCCAAAGAGTACAAATAGGGATGATTTTCTCCTGCGCTACTATGCAGACCATTCAGATCGGTGCTGTCATCACGTGGGACCCGGTGAAAATTCCCGAGGAGTCCCCCCTTTAGGGACGGGCTGAATGTGCACTTCCGCAGGAGCGCATGTACAGGAGAAAATCTTCTGTAAGATTATAGGGGTCTCAACTCTTGATCAGTGGATCTGTCTTTCAAACTGTAGACCTTATGAGGAATGCCCCAAAACTCATCTAGATCAGAAGATGCCATCTGGAGTCATGGCCCTTTCTCCAGACTGTAGGTGCTTCTTTAAGCATATTTTCGTAGGCCCTCAATTGAAGAGCTAGGATTTCACAATGCTGAAAGATTCCATGGCATCCAGCACCAACAACAGGAGCCAAACAAGAGCTGCAGACTGGATCACTAAAACATGGGCCCCGACAGTAAGGAATGGGCACATCACTACACAGTACACCTTCCTAAAGCATTAATTCCGGACAAGTCTTCGTTGTTTATATAAACGTCAAGTAAAGGAATCTAAATGGACAGGAAAAAATACTTACGTTCAGAGGATGGCACCAGATCATCTGATTTGGAAGGATCAACCCAATCATATGCTTTAATATGCATTGATCCTAGGAGAAGTTTACTGAAAACAGTCATGCCAGGGTGATTATGAAGAGGGATCACTGCTTTTTGGGGCAGAAAGAATATACATAGCTGCAAACACGAATAGAAAAAAATGGAAGACTTTGAGCAAGCAGTAACTAGGGTGAGGGATTAACAATAATAAATAAAATAAAAAAGAGGAAGGGAAAAAAACAATCTTTTGTAGGAGGGGAAGTATTAAATGCTAAGCCCCTGATAAAAAAGAACTCATTTGGGCCAAATCGCACAAGTAGGGCCCACCTTTCAGTAAAACAGAATTCAAGTAGTGGGTCAAATGCCAATGTAATGCTGCAGAAAGCACCCCCTCCAGGCTGCAGACAATTCTTACCTTCTGAAATGGGCTAGTTCAATAGAAGTTGTGGCCAACGGCCCACATTCGCACTAAAGTCTAATCAATCAGATAACATGATTGCTTTTTTTGTGAAACGTATCTTGTCCTACTGCATATCCATGGTTGGTCTCACAGGATGAATTATCGGACTTGTGCAAGGATGCATCCCACCTGGACTACCTTTTCCTGCTACATGCATATCCATGTGGGTCTCACCAGGTGAACCATCATACTCCTCCAAGGATGCATCCCATCTAGACCCAAATAAAAAGAATCCCAATCCAGGGCAACCGATGCATTTATTAGAAATGACAGGCTTATCCGCCGATTATGCAAAATGCTGATACATTTCAGGTTGTTGCCATAGTAGGCTGCAGTGAACTCCATTAATCTAGTTTGAACTTTGAAGTTTTACATTACAGATTACTTTCTGAAAATTAAACTAGGCATAGGAAAGAACTCATGCCAATTTCAAACACTGATACACTAGACGCAAAATGCAGCAGTAGGAAACTGCACACATCAATGCAGCTATAGAAAAAGTGACAGAACCTTCTTTTTCATTGATTGTGGTATTAAGTTATTAACTATAATAATCATAGCTAAATTCCACTTTTCTTGAGCTGCATGTAGCGCGAAATATAATTTCTTTAAGAAAGCAATCATGAAGCTAAAAGACAAAGGAAAAAAGGTAACAGCATCAACCAAAAGGCAGGTTGCTATGTGGTTCATGACATCACCCTTTTTTTGTCTGTTACCATTTCCACAAACTTCAACAGAATGGTTCTCTTATCTCTTCACCTTTATACAATACTACTTCTAGCAGGAATCTCAACCCTTTCATATATGCTCTCTCTCTCTCTCTCTCTCACGCGCGCGCGCATGCACACACACAAGGTCCGAACTGTTTCTTATCTCCTTGCTTTTACATGATTATACATCTAGCAGGAATCTCAACCATTTCAGCTATGCTCAAGAAACAACTCTCTCTCTGAGAGAGAGAGAGAGAGAGAGAGAGAGTCTCAACAGATTATGGAAATAGAAACATTTTTTTAATTAACATAAAGATAAAGAATGGTGATGGTGATCTTACTGAGAAGTTCTCGCTCTGGTATATTGTTGCATATGTAATTCTTGGAGTTCCGTCCGATGCATTATCAGAATTGAAAAAAGGCAAATCCTTACTAATCCAGAAATCTTCTGCTTTCATTTTGTCTGCAACAAATAATGATAACAATAAATATTTGAATATGTCAGCTACTGAGGCCGCAGCTATTTGAATGAATGATAGCTGCAGTTTTAAACACTGGGTAAGAAGATGAATCAATCAAAAGATATGGATAAATCACCAATTACCATAACTTAAACACATACTAAAAAGTAAATATTTACTCTCAATGACTCATAGGCTTAAATAGTATAAAGGAATCTTATAGCTAATATTAGTATGAGTGGGAAGAGGGAAAGATATTTGTACCCACTTCAAAGATACCTGACACTCTGCTACTGTAGATATCAATTCTATAGTTTGTAAGGAAAGTCAATCGTTGGAAGTTTGTTATTATTTTTAGGAACCCATAATCAAGATGAACACACATTTGATACAGCTCCTAAAGAAACACCATGTGTATTTGAGACATTCATAATGCCAATAAAAAGCAGGTCCAGGAAAAAAATTATAAAGCAATATGATAAGCCCAAAGGCACATATATAATAGTCTTTAAAAGAAAAAAGATGGAATGCAACGTGCCTCGTAAGCTAAAATAAGGGGATTGATGGAAGTACATTTAAACAATGTTGAAGCATATATAACAATTATCCAGACACCAATTCTTTTTTAGGAGAAATTAATACTGTACTTGTTACAAAACACAAAAGCCATGAAGAAATGAATGACTACAGGAATATAACACCACCCCTCAGTCCAAATACAAAAACACTCTTATGGATAGAGGAATTTTTTTTAATTATAAATCTGCCTACTCATAGGCATGCAAAAACATACTCCAAAAAATTCCTAACATGGTAAAATGCCGTCGAGCCGTAGAACTGGTAAGCATCAACCCAACAGCCATTAAGAGATCGGAATAGGGATTTCAACATCTTGAATAAAAACCATTCACTTGCAATTCGCTGATTGAAGTACGACAATAAAATAAAAAAAAAAATCAAGTGCCAGTTATTATTTCTATCGACTAATTGATAAAATAGTTGATAAACACATCTAGAAACATTGATTTATCTAAAGAACCATGCATAAAACAGCAGACAGTAGCCAACCCACTTAGTCTCCCCCCACACAACAACTTGCAATTGTCAAAGGCAATACTAAAGATAATGTATAGAGGAACTAAGTCATTAGCAAGAATGGCAATGCACAGGTAAACCACCGCACGTCCCCATGTAAAACATTATCTATCAAACAGTGCGAAAATACAGAATCTCTAAAAGTGGCCTTTTGGGGTTCCTTTCACACAAATTGGAAAAGTAGGTATTTTGGATGCTCTTGAGAGACAATTGACCGCACTTTCGGTTTCTCTGTTTCTGTCAAGTAGGGAGTTTGACATTTTAAGGAAAAAATGTTCAAGCAAGGGCATCACTAGTTCCAGAAAATGACAAAAACTGTGAAAATTGATATCAGTTAATAGGGAAGTTGTAAACTTGAGAGGATTGTCATTACCTTCATCATGGTCTGGAAATTACAGGTGGCCCTTTATCCCATTTGGGAAGAGCTGCATGACCTCTTTTTCAAAGGAAACCACCCAGGTCCACCATGCCAAAGGTTCGCTACCAGGCTATAATAGGGGGATCATGTCAACTAGGGGAAACAGCTTAGCCCACAATCCTTTTTGAGTCGTAACTGAAAACCTATGTGGTATAGCCAGTTTACCTACATCAGTTCTAGGACCGCTCCATATGAGGTCAACTCTTTACCATCAAGCAAGAGTGGGTTCGACGAAGGTCACCTCTTGAGAGCTCAGCGTGTCCATTATTGGGTTCATGGGTTGTAAATAGAGCTCCTTCTATCTTTATGAGAAATGCTCTCTTTCTGTTGTCCTAGTCATGGGGCCCAATTAGATGGATGTGTATTGGTGGAATAAAGAGAGACAAAGGTCTCCTTATTGGTACGAGAGCAAAAAAATAAGACTAACCGAATTAGGCTAGCACATGATTTGACATCCTTAAAATTTAAAGGTATTTTAACCATAGATTTGTTTTAAGATTCAACCTAATTGTGAGTGATGGTTTGATTAGCGTAAAATTGGGCCTCATGCCAGATGACAAGACTGAAAGGGTCTGCACTGAACAGGTGGGCCCAAGTGAGCTTATGGAGCTGGACTACACATCCTAGGAAAAACATTTTCCCTATTTTTAGGTACAAGTGCAATATGTATATATATATATTAATTTCTGGAAAGTAAGAGAGTGTATATTCCAAAAGGAACCGTACAAAGTACAACTACAAACCATGCTGGGAAAGCTCCCTCCCAGTTGCAACTCGCAATAAGAGAGAAGCAACCAAGGAGCAGCCCACCAAAACAAAACAGAAGTCAGACCCACACCCGGCCAGGCTAAACAGGCCCTAAAACACAGGCCGAAAAGAGAACGCCCACAGCTTGGGCGAAGCTAAACACAAAAGCGGAAAAGAAAGGACAGATAAGCAGTGCACAAATGCAATCCTTTTTAAAAGTAAAAGGGTAAAGTCATATGAACCACGCATAGAGATTACTCCCCCGATCAAGACAATCAAGACAATTCGTAAATAGCAAAAACACATTGATTAGGGATCCAATGCTCCCAATTTGAATGGTTATCCACATTTCATTGCCATTCATTCGATGGCCGCCCCTCAGAAACATATGGTGCGCTGGAGGGTCATTTTTGGAGTGTGCCATTGATACTTGGCACACCTCTGAGCCAAGACCATGAAACATCATATTTCAACTTTTATATCAAAATCATACCGTTGATCATCCATCTAATCACTCCCTTACAAAATGGGTGGTCGCCCAGATTATGTTCTCTAAGCCAATCATCAAAATGGGTCATTTCTTCAAACACCCACCTTAGATTTCTTACAACTCCAAAGGATCACTCCAATCAAAGGATCCTGACCATGTCAATTTCTCGGCCGGAACTTGTACCATCTCATGAAAATGGAACAACACTTAACAATAATAATGGGGTTCATTTGGAGAGGGAGAAAAATGTTCAGGACCCTCTCAGAGTATGTCATCATCCAAAGAGACCCAAGGATCATCTTCTGATCAAATAAAAGTTTTCACCAGTTACCACATGAGACCAAACAGAAAAAGGCCAGTACTGGCTGTAGTATGAAACAGTTCAATTGTCACCATGTGCTTAGGTGCACTGCGGTACACACCCAGTACAGTACTTAGACTCTGACCCCGCAGAAGTATTTGATAAGACTAGACTACTCTAATCAACAACAATAGCAACAACAAGGACCTATAATTATTAAAAAGACAGGCAAAAGCAAATGCAAATGCACAATCAATCAGAATAAAGAAAGAAAGAAAGGAAGAAAGAGAATTTGAGATATCAAGCCATACTAACCGAGTACAAGCTTCATCTTCTCTACGTCGCATGGCGGAGGAACAGTCCCAGGGCCCTTGAACACCTCTCTGCAGGTGTCGTAAAGCTGCTGAACTATTGTAGACGGAGAGCGATGCTTCGTCGGTCTCCTGCAGCATTTCTTCCTAATCATCTTCTCCCCATCGCCGAGCGCATCTCTCTTCTTCCCCACGAAGCTCGATTCGGTTTTCATCATCTAGAAACCGGAACCAATCAATAGATATATAAACACCACCACCAGGTGAGAGTAGAAACCCTCAAATTGCAAAGGAGAATATCAGATCTCTCAAAACCGGATCTCAAATGCAAAAGAACTGATCGAAATGCGGTCGATCTAAGTCAAAAATCGATTTTTTCCCTGAAGAATTCAGAAAGTTACGAGATTTCACGTTGATCTGGTAACAGATCAAACAACTTTTCTTGAAAATCCTCGATGAATCAAACAGGATACGGCATTAGAAAACCACACTCCAGATCAGATCAACTAATCTAGAAATCGAATCGCTTGTCCACAAATCCCGTCAAGAAAAACAACCAACAGCCATTCCAATCTCCGTTCCACCAGAAAGAACCACTTCAAATCTCAAAATCCACTACTAAAATCCCTCAATCAAACAACAATCATCAATTCACATTCAAGTCTCCATTCTTTCAAGAAAAAGCAACAAATCAAAAGCCAAAACCCTCAAATTGCACCCGCAAAACCACAAAACGGAATCAGATCACCTCTTCTAGCTTCTACCAAACCCGAACTCCCTCGAATTCCGCTGCAAAAACCAAAAAGGAAACTTTCGATCAGTTCAAATCCAACCGGCAGAAAAAAAAAACAGAGATTGCCTCCAAAATCATCAAATCTCACCGGAACAAAACAGGAAAAAGCGCAAAACTTTTGCCAAACAAGCTGTAGATCGAGAGCGACAGATCTACGGCGCGGAGATGGAGAAGTTCTAAACGTCTATTGCAAGCCTCTTTCACAGGTGCGAGAAGTGGGGATTTGGATGGATGGGATGAAAGAGGAGAAAGGAAGGAAGGTATATATATATATGTAAATGTAGAAGGTGGAGATGAAAACCAGGGGCCATGAAGAGAGTTTTCGTTGAAAATTTTGAATGGGGGCGTGGAAAGCGTATGATAGAGAGAACAGGACAGGGCAGTTTCTCTCCCGCCCCCTAGATTTGAGAAAACTGCCGGGAAAACAGTACCTGGTTTCTTTCGGTTTTTCTCTTTCCTGCTTTAAATATCTGGAACGTGAGGGGAGTTTACTGATATGCCCCCTCGCAGTCGTTGCTTTTGAGGTATGAACGTGTCGCCGTGTCGGGTTTTAAAGTGTACAGGTGGGAATAGGAATGGAAGACATGTTGCTGAAATGGACTCCTAGGCTCAAGTTGTTTTTTTTTTTTTTTTTTAACCTTAGGATGTTGCCCACATAACTGTCTTAAGATTTGAGATTTCGCCCTCTTAAAAAAGGTTAAAGCTTAAATATTTTCCTTATATATTATTGGACATATAATTGTGTGCGATATATTTTAAGATAGTACGATATTACACTTTTATTACATGATAAGTTCTATGAAATAATCTAAATTTTTGTGAGGCAAATGTCACATGTAATGACAGTCGTACGGTCAATATCTCTATTTTCATGACATGGGTTATCATGTTTTGGTGATTCACTTAAAAAGTGAATTGAAGTGAATGGGCAAATCTTGAAAAACTAAGAATAGAGAATGTCAATTCAAGATAAGGTGGCTTTTTGTCATTTTTGTGGTTTGAGAAAGAATGTTTATGACTTTTTTTTTTTTTTTTTTTTTTGAAGTTGAAGACTTTTTTCTTATCATTATTTTGTGGGATGGGAGACTTGCTTTTTGACATTTTTTTTTAGAAAGGAAGATGTGTTTTTTAAATTGGGTACTTTTTTATACGGCCCTTCATCTTTTCATTTCTTTTAAAGTGAGTTTTTTTTAAGTGAAGCGTCACTTTAAGAGATAAGAAAACAAGAGGGATCTTATTAAAAAATACATGTTGCAAGAATTACCTTTCTTTTTAAAGAAATTTTCAAAAAGTCAATCTCTCATTCTACTAAAAGGCAAAAAAAGCCTCTACTTTTTTACTCAAAAAAGTCAAAAAAATTCTTCAACATGCCACAAAATGAGAAGAGGTTAAGAAAATAAATTTTCAAATTTTGTACTTTTTGAAATTACCTTATTCTTTACTTGTCTCTTAAAAGTAACCCTTTACTCGAATTCACTCGACAAGTGAATTACTCAAACAAGCCCTTACACACACACACACACACACACACACAAAAGCCCCAAAATGTTTTTTACCTGATAGGATTGACTCTTGGTGGTACCTGCTAAATTCACACAAATGCACACCAAGCAAATTTGGGACAGCCTCTAACACAAGACGTTGAGAGCAAACCCATGCATTATGCCATTCCACCAACTCTTTAAAGAAATTAAGGGGTCATTTATATAAACAATGCACCTACCTAATGGTTGCACATTATGGTTTTTTTTTTTTGCATGTGATGTGTGAATGATAAATGAAAATTGTGTACCAATAAGGATACACCTAAAATTTTCATGACTAGGGCTTGATTGGTTGCAAGAATTTCAGACAAAGTTTCTTTTTGCCTGGAATTCTTGATAACATTGTAGGTGTTGTTGCCTTGAAATACAAAATGCCTTGTATGATTGAGAAGTATTCTTTAAATTGATATTCTAAATGATAGTTTTGTTATATAGAATTCTTAGAAATCCACGTTTTGGAATGCTAAACAGCCATGGCATTCCGAAATTTTAGGGGGTGTTTGGGTACAAGCAAAAAAAATATTTATAGATTTAAATATTAACAAATTTCTTGTGCGTGTATTGAGATATTGATGTATTATAATACACTGCTACTTTTGACGTTTGACAGTTTTTGCAAATTTTGAGAAATTATTGTTAGAAATACTGGGCTTAAGTGTGGCCAAATGACCACACGCCCATGTGGATCTCATACTTTAAAAGACCAACTCATATAAAGACTCCTATATTGGTAAGTCTCCTTAATAGAGATATCTTTGATGTTTACGGAAAGTTGCTAACCTAATAAAGTTTCCTACACTAAGAGTAATTTGAATCCTAATTAATTAAGGACTCCATGATGGGAATGGAGTTGTTTAGGAAAACATATATATATATAGAGAGAGAGTTTAGTGGTTACAGAATACATTGGTTGCCCCATCGAGATCACATAGAAATGTCATAGTGGAGGAGTGTAGTAAATCCTCAATCAAAGGTAGCGGTGTAGATCAGGCAAACGCGACGGAGC
Source organism: Persea americana (assembly GCA_029852735.1). Classification (NCBI taxonomy): domain Eukaryota; kingdom Viridiplantae; phylum Streptophyta; class Magnoliopsida; order Laurales; family Lauraceae; genus Persea; species Persea americana. The sequence continues at coordinate 72,894,798 of CM056809.1, forward strand.
GCGGTGCGTGTTTTGATTTCATATTTATTTTTGTGTTATTCAAATCAATCATATATTTATGTAGATTCGATTAAAGTTACTTTAATCCCAAATTAACAATCATAACTCTCAATGTTGGGGATTGCACAGTATTCCAGCATATTTTATGATTATGTCCTTGGCTATTCAAGAATACTAGAAAAATGCTACAATTAAAATATAAGAAAGCAATGATTTGAAAGCAATGATTGAAATGGGAGTTTACAAAATACTGTTTAAAAATCATTGACATGTCAAAGTTATTATCATTATTCATGAGACAATTAATTTGATGGCAACAAACTTTCAGCATTGCCCTCTACGATCAACATGTGGACAAAAATAGTCCTATTGATCAAATTCATTGCCCTCTTGTGTTTCACAAGATATATATTGTGTTATCAAGAGATTTACAATTTGAGAATCATGGGGAGTTGCTATGGATAGCAATACACGCTCCTATAGACCCTGTCAAGGAATTGATCCCTAGCAGGGTGGTTTAAACTTCCCTCTTCTCACCACTTGGCCAACTCAAAAAAAAAAAAAATCTGAAATATCTAATTTCTATTCCTATCCTAAAGAAAGCAAAGAAACATATATAGAGTAAATTTATATATATATATATATATATATATAAAACAAAGGGTGTCACAGCCCTTTGGGCCAGACTAATCCCTACGAGCCCAAAGGGAGATAGATAAATCCCATGTGGCCCCAGTGTAGTAGTAATTTAATCTTTTCAAACACCACAACATCTAAATGGGATATTACTACCTAATACATCAAACAATAAGTTAAAATCTCTAAAATATGTGGTTTCTAAGCATGCCCTGCTTTGGGAGAAAAGCATTTAGAATCCTCCAAATGCTTCATAAGACTTTTCCCCAAATGCTTGCAACCAAATAAGCCCTAAAAAGGTGTGTTGTTGCAAAAAGCACTAGTACAGTCTCACACAATTCTTGTCAATTGCATCAACCAACCTTCTTTTTTTTTTCATGTTAGTCTCATTTTTGAAATTCAAATCGTTAAATCTATTTACTGATTGTCTTAAGTTTTATAGACTGAGTAATTTCTGAGAAGCCCCAATCTATAAATCTAATTTTCTACACTTTCGTAGGCTCTCAATTCAAGATCCAAACCTATCAACATTCTCATTTCAATGATAAACATCAAGACATTTAGTTTTATATCTTAAATCTTTATGGATTTTAAGAGACTTGCGAAAAAACAACCCAAATATTTTAAATACATCAAAATGGTTAGATGTACTAGTGTACTCATTTTTTAGACATATTTTGACAAACATGATAATGCGTAGTCACATGTGTAACATTTGTATATGTAAAACTGATTTTTCTATCCCATGCGCTATCAACCTATAAGTGAATATTCGTGACTATGAAATAATCTCTCTTTATACTACCTTTATCATGATAAATTGATTTTTCATTTCTCCTTAATTCTCTCGTTTTTTTAAAGGGTGATGGTTTATTGATTGAGAAGAAAATTATCATGATTTTTTGTGCATCCCCCTCTTCCTAGCATTTTAAGTTTTTTTAAAATGTCTTATAATTTTTAAAACTCAATGTGGTTTTACATATTGCCTCCTCAAATTTTTTTTTTTTGAATAGTGTCTCCCAAGAAAAGCTTCTTAGTTTCGCCAATAATTGATCTTTTATTTAGTGCGCTCATTTTCCTCTCAAAAAAGGAAAAAAATGAATTGATTGTTCTTGGCGGTAAGGGTTTTGATTTCCTATGTGAATGGTGGAAATGCGGAATTACTCTCTTGTGAAAACAAAAAAATTTGGAATATGGTCCTCTTGTTGCACAATCAAAGTCCTAATTAGAGAGAGACTTATATGCACCTTTAATTTAAAAGAAACTAGCCACTTTTTACATTCTTTTATAAAACTTTAGTTGAGCTTGTTAATAAATAAGTCCTACATCCTCAAGTGTATAGCTCGACATGTTGGGCACATGGGTGTGAGAGTAAAAACGAGAGTGCCTTGAATTGGAATCTGGCAGTAAGAAATAAATAAATATATATATGGAGAATATTTATGTATATCCATCCCTCATCATAGAGTGAGAGACACTTTCATAATTGAAATTTTCTATGTGCAAAAGAGGAACAGTCATATATGGTTATATCGGTAAAAGGAATACTCATATGCAAAAAATGAAAGTTCTCTCACCTTAAGGTTAGGGATGGATGCACATAAATATCCCTCTAATATAAATATGAGGGTCTTCTTATGCATCCATTCATCATCATTTGGTGAGGGACACTTCCATAAATGGGGGGATTTCAAGTACAAAAGTCACTTTTCAAGCGTTGACTTTTATACTTGAAACCCCCAATTTATGGAAGTGTCCCTCACAAAAATGGTGAGTGATGGATGCATCAGAAGACCCCTCCTATAAATATATATATGGGAAATGTTCACATGCATCTTTCTCCCAACATAGGGTAGGGACACTCTCCTTTTTGTGAGGGACACTCACCTTTTAGGATATTTTCAAATATAAAATATACTTTTTAAATGTATAGGATGAGATACACTTCCTTATTTTTATGTTTAAAAAGTAAAGTATTTCTCACTTTGTGGCGACTAAAAGATGCATACGAACGTTACTATACATGTATAAACCTTTGCGCATGTATCAAATAATCCTCTCCAAAACCCAACAAAATTGTCAGGCAGTAATGCGTCAAATCCAATCTGCCTATAGTAAATATCCCATGATGAATTGGATGTAGACAGGATGTCAATCTAATCAGAGGTCTTACCACGTACCGCCCGATTGATCATGTTGTAGTTCCATCTCCCGGTAGAGTGGTATGTGAGCAGGTACTTAAACAGGTATATTTAAAACGGTGAAAAAAAAAAGAAGAGGATTTTACAGGGGGCCCTAGGGACCAATCACTGAAATTGACTTAGAGTTGCAGCGTGCGCATCTGGGTGTCCTGATGGATGTGAAGGCTTGCAGCGTGCGCATCCGGGTATCCTGGTGGATGTGAAGGCAGCAATGTCACTTTCAGATTTTTCGGCTCTACAGGGAAAAACTTGGAATAGTCGGTCCCATCCATCATGGTAACGTGGAAAATCATTCATTTACAATTCACGCTATTAACATTCGATGGGCACGAAACAAGTATAGAGGACGGTCGTGAAAAACGACGGGCCTTTTAGTGGCGATGGCATTTCATCTCCTCCTAATGAACCATAGAGAGGCAATAGATGGTTTCACAAGCTTTAACCATTGTTCCAAGGGGGTTTTGGCTTCTTATAAATTCTTTTGCCGAATGATAAGAAAAATGATGGTAAGATGTGTATTTAATTTTTTATAAAATATTATTTTGTGTATTCTATTAAAAACAAATTTTTTGCTTGGTTGTAGAAAGTGCATGCTGCGTAAACTTATAAATCCCATTATATATCATGGAGTATCCCATGATATCATATGAAATGATACAAGAAAACTTCAAAAAAATGTTAATAAGAGTCTAGTGACTCTAGTGATATAATTTGAATTTCAATAATGAAATTGAAAAAATTAGATTTAATGAGGACTAATATGTGAAAACTCAAAAAAAGAAAAAAAAATAGTATGTATGATGGGTGTAAGACAATCTCCATCTAGGTCATGGTGCCGCAAAAGTGCAAGTTTATCAATAGGAAAACATCTCCTTGATGAAATTGGAAAAATTAGATTTAAGGAGGACTAATATGTGAAAACTAAAAAAAAAAAGAAAGATAGTTTGCATGATGGGGGTAAGACAATCTCCATCTAGGTCATGCTGCTTGCAAAAGTGCAAGTTTATCAATAGGAAAAATCTCCTCGTGGATAAGGGATTATTCAAGAAATTAGTCCCGTCAAATTATCTTAGCCCTTGATTTAATAGCCTTTGGTTAAGGACTCTGTTGAATCTCTCGACCTCAGGGCCAAAGGTTTTCGGGCTAGCACAGAAATACCCTTTGTAATGATAATATAAAAAGAAGCCCTGGTGTAAAAGACTAATAGAAAGATGAATCAAAATTATGAGGAGCCAGGTCATGAAATAAAGGGAGAGATTTCTTCCACTAATGTCAAAGTGATTAGGCACACAGTTTAAAGTAGTGTAGATTGGCATTTAACCAAGTTAAACGTTGTCGAAAACTCCACTTCGCACAGAGTTAAGGTTTGTAAATGACAGCTTAGAGCTGAAGGGGGGATGCATGTTTCAACATAAAGTTAACGTCGTGATTATGGCCAGAGCCAGACGAGACATTTGGACACCTCTTAGTTGCATGTTTTAGGAAACTTTTTCTACTGGCAGCAAAAAAAAATTCCTACGACTATGAAGATGAATGCATGCGGACATTCCGATCAGGACATTACAGAGGCGGCCCGCATCAAAAGCTTGGGACTTCTGTGAATTTTATTGCATTTGGCCAACCTACCATGACAACATCATGCATGTAGAAACATTCCTAGAAGAAAATTCCATTATTCTAAAAATCATTTCTTAATTTTTATTTTCTGGAAATAGAAATAGAAAAATGCATTTGTTTACCTTGTGGCCATGTTCCAAAAAAGAAATTACAGGGAACATTATGTTGGGAAGTCTCACATCGCTTAAATAATAGGCATGACATGCCCTAATATATCTGTCTAGCGTTCCACCTATAAACTTAAGTTTTTGAGTTGGTATATGAATTCTTACACGGTATTAGAGGGGGTTCTAATCCCATTGTTCTTGTGTAGCTCACATGATAGGCCCACCCATAAAATTTGTTGGGCATGCACTTGAGAGAGAGTGTTGGGAAGCCCCACATCACCTAAGTAATAAGCTTGACATGTCTTAGTATACCTGTATGGGCCTTCCACCTATGAGCTTAAGCTTTTAGATTGATATATGATTTCTTACACATTCTGCCCAAGAAATGGAATGTAAAGGGAAAACAAGAAACAAAAATTAATCATTTTCGGCAGGAAAAGTTTTGGACCAAATAGAAGTTTTGTGATTTACCCCATGAATCTATGCTTCTATTGTACTCCCTACTCTCTCTCTCTCTCTCTCAATATATATATATGTATAGGGAAATATTCAAGTGCATATATCCCTCACCATAAGGTGATGGATGCTTTCATAAATGAGAATTTTCAAGTACAAAAGGGGGATTTCAAGTACATAGGTGAAGTATAAAAGGGGGATTCATGTGCAAAAAAAGAAAGTATAATCACCTTATGGTGAGGGATAGATGCACATGAATGTCTCCATATATATATATATATATATATATGTATATCCTTTTTCAAATTGTACTTAAAGTCATATCCCATTCTGACTCTCCCACCACAAGTCTTCTATTTGCACTACTCTCTCTCTCTCTGTCCAACGACTAGACTTTGACAAACAAGTTCCTCCCCCACTCCTTTACAGAGAGAGGGATTTTCAGCGGTTTATTTTTAGTTTGGCATAATTTTCAACATTGGGATGATGACAGATGCCGATGCAAGGGTTCAGGATGTTTGAGAATTACTATTAAATCTTCTATTTGCACTACTCTCTTTCCAGTGACTAGAGTTTGACAAACAAGTTCCTCCGCCACTCATTTTCAGAGAGAGGGATTTTCAGCAGTCTATTTTTAGTTCGGCAGGATTTTCAATATTGGAATGATGACAGACGCCGATGCAAGGTTTCAGGATGTTTGAGAATTACTATTGAAGATATTTAAGTTCTTCAAATACTATTTTTCAATTGAATTCACAAATGCTCAAGGATCTCTGGAATTAGAAATGGTGGAGATTGGAAGATTATATGAGCAAAAAAGCACCAATCCACAAGTATAAATATTTGTAAATTTCAAACGTTAAATAAAAAATTTTAAACAACAACTAATATGGTGTCGGAAATTTACAACAGTTTTAATTCTTTCAAGAAAATTTGAAAAAAATGCACATTTTTTGTAGACACTACTTCTTAGCTACCGGCACATTTGTGCGCATGCCATGGAAAATCAATACTGCATAAAATAATATTTTTTACCCATAAGAACTTATTTTCAAAGGAACCGCAGAAAACTTAGCTCATTTTTTTGAAAGTTGATGCATCAAATGTAAATATTAGTGTATCTTGAAAAATCATTTCCACAGTCTTTACCTTTCCTACATAAAACCAACTATATAATTAAATGTGCTCTACAACGAACACTTCAGACACCCTAGTGGCAAAGGTTCCTCATCTAACATAGCTGCCAGTGGTAGCAGTGTCTCATCTCACATATATGCGGGGGATCGATAGCTTTGAAGTTGGTAGTCTCACTATTTGTGCACCACTCATCCATATAGCACAAACATGTTGTAGTTGTACATACAATGGAACCCACCATTAAGGGTGTGTTTGGTAAAGGCCACAGAAGAGAAAACCGACTTTCCACCCTAGTAGGTCGTCCGAATCCACTTTTACATGGAAATCAAGCAAAATAGGAAAAAGGAATCTCTAACAATTTTTATCTACAAAAAATATATTAAGGAAGGCAACAAAAAATCCAGCACCTTACTGCTCACCCTTTCCCACTCGAACAGTGTCACTAGACAAATGCCCTAAATTCCAGTGGGATAGAAAATCCTGCAACTCTCATGAGACCCAAAGATGTCAAAATTCAAAAAAAACCACCACCCCCTACCCCAACAGCCCAAAAAAAAAAAAAAAAACTATTATACTATAGTAAGCTAAGAGGTTTTCAATCTAATTTTCACATTCTCTTTTGATTTTAAATGTCAGTTATTCTTTCCTCCCTTATCTCTCGTAGCTGTCCACTTCTTATTTCATGCAATACTAATTATCTCATATAACTACCAATTTATCCCTACTCATGTAACTACCTATGTCTCTTGTAACTTTTTCATTTTTCCTTTTTAGTTTATGCAAAAATTCATTTCTACTCACATCTCTTATTCTTATTTCTATATTTTTTTTTCTTCTTTTACCTCATTTCTCCTATTTTCTTTCTATTCTACCTCTCTTAATTGTGAAAATAGGTACAGTCATATATATATTTATATATATTTATTTTCTTTCAAAAAGTTTTACTATCGTGCAATTGTATTTGATTTAAATTTTATGAATAGACCAAAGGTTCTCTTGTGTGTATATATCTCTCTCTCTCTAAAGAAAAATAACCGCTAACTGAAGTGGCTTTCGTAATCATTACTCCTAACCACAGTTTTGAGGAATCCAGGGAGCGGGTTCGTTAAGAAGGGTAACAGCGGCATTTTACACAGGCTTGACACATTTCCCATTCCACATATCTTCACGTGCAGTCCACGTGCGGAGTTGGCTGGCGCTTTCAAATCTATGCAAGTCGAAGTCGTGCGCCACGTGTCCCACGCAGCTTTTTTAACCCTAATAGAAGCGTCCTCAGGGGTCCCTCTTACGTGGCAGTGGGCGCGACACGTGTTGGGGCACGCATGCGGAGGTAGGAAAGCATGAGAAGACTAACGTTGATGTCTGCGTGACACGCGCGAAAAGGAGTTGTAACTTGTAAGCTTCTTCATCCATGTACACGTGTCCCAGACTCTCCATCTCGAGGTTTTATCGTTTCGTGATAATATATGTAAATTTTTGTCGGACTTTTAGTAGTGCGGCCAACATCGACTTGGACTACAGTAATTAGAGTGCTCCGTATTTATCAAAGTTCTCACATAGATGAATTAGCTTAAAAGAATATATCTAATTTGATAACTCATTAGATTATCTAAAATGTTAGATATGTAAGTGGCTTATGTGTATATGTTATATGGAAATGCTCATATGAGAGATATGGTGGGCACTCACATTCATAACTAATGCCAACAACTTAAATGTAAAGACCCTCACTCCTACCTCTCATATAAGATGAGAGATATCTCTTATAGGAGCATCTCCTTATGTTATATATGCAAGTATTATACATGTGCAACGCATTACCATATTTGTTAGATCACCATTTTCACATGAGAAAATGAGTATATTCAACGGTTTTAAATTTTTTTGAGTTTCTTTGGATATTTTTCACAAATCTCTTGAAATACATGAAGGGTTAAGATATGGAATTTTACGACTTGATTTTACCATCAATATAGGAATATTAAAGGGTTTGGATAAGGAAATGAGGCTCACAAAAGTCCAAAACTTAGATACATAGGTTAGAATTTTTGTCACAAATTACTCAAAAACTGTGAAAGTTTATGATAATCAGTTTCAAAGTATTTGGGTTAATTAGTTCAATAAATAAATTAAATAGTTTGGATTTTAAATATTGTGGGGCCTACGGGAATGAGAAGAGTAAAGGTCTTCAGAGGGACCCATGCGAGAAAAGATTGGCATGTATGATATGTACCAATGCCTTTCTCTTTTTTTCCATAAATATGTATCCATGCCTTTTGCAATGTGCGAATGTTAATTGGTTCTACACTATTTTGGTGTTAAACTATTGACTACATGCGTAAATCTTAGTAAACCAACATGACACGTGTAATAGCTAGATATGTGAATTATTTACATATGTAAATAAGCCCAATTTGAAAGCCCAGTGTCTGCATGACCTAGAGAGAGTGCGCCAAGAGGCTGGGGATCGCCTGTGATATGGTTTCTCACACGACCCGTTCTACTATGTATTTCATTCTTTGTGTCTCACATATAGTCTTTCATGCCATATAAATAGTATTACAAGGAGGGGGCGAATTTCACCATTAAAGCAGGAGAAATGGCTCCGGATTATGCTAAATGTGTGCTCCGAATTATGTATTTCATGCTTTGACCTTATCTTTAAGGCTTATGGGAAAATTGTGTTGGGCCCCATTAGGCCCACATGACACGTGTAATAGCTAGACATGTTTTTCCATAAATATGTATCCATGCCTTTTGCAATGTGCAAATGTTAACTGGTTCTACACTATTTTGGTGTTAAACTATTGACTACATGCATAAATTTTTTTAAACCAACATGACATGTGTAATAGTTCGACATGTAAATTAGCCCAATTAAACAACCTTCTCTTATGGATACTCATTTTTTATGATTGAAATTATAATATTAGAGAGAGATTCCATCATATAAGGACCCATCTAAATGTCACTGAAAACAATTTATGTGTGAATCACAAAGGTTTTTGCGGCTCGAATGACAAGTGATGGTAGGTCAAACTTTTATGTCATGTGGCACCCAAATTCTATAGCTATATGTTTGGATCATCCAAACTTGGTTGCCCTTCTCTTGCATCACATTTAAATATAATCACATGTGGCTTTATTTAGTTGTATTTAGTATGAAGAAAATGACATTTACATATAAAACGTGCTATTAAATATATAACTTTATTTTTTGAAAGGTAAGCTGAGTCTTTTATAGAAAAAAAAAAAAATACAATACAAAATGATAGACTACCTCGCAAGGAAGGCAAGCATCACAAGCAAAGAAAAAACTCAAACAAGGACTTAAGAAACCACAACTCGGGTCAAGCACAACTTAATAATTATATAGCCATTCCAATTGATTTACATGTAATTGAGTACGTAGGTCTTAGACCAAGTCGATCTCTTTAATTTCCAGCTCAATTTAATTGCAAAGCCTGTAATAAGACCGAATTAAAATGTATATTTTAAATTTCATGTATTGCTGCCGCCACCCTACTCACATGAAAGTGGTCTCCCCATTTAGATAATGAAGGATTTTGAAGGATTTTCAGCAAAGATCCATCCGTTTCAAAATACACCGGATGAACATGATTAGGAATAAACCCCAATAAACTCAACACAGTCCCATAGTAATTTGAACTACCATTCGAAGTTGATTTCATAGGCTTTCATAAATCATCCCAAACCACTACAATAACAAATGGATGATAAAGAAAAATGGAGAGACGCCAATTAGGTGGATAATGCACTAGCTGTATAGGAGACGGAGAAAAAGGAGGACGAGAAGGGATATTCCAATGACTTGCCACAACACTTGGGAAATCCAAATTGAAGAAAATAATATGGCCCCAAAATTGACAAATAATTTGATGAAGGACCTGAGCATCAGTGCAAGAAGTGCTAAATGCAATCATTCCACTCTCTCCATACATGCCACACAAGTGCTGGGAAAAATAATTTCCTAAGAGTTTATAAGCCCTTACAATTGTCATCAAGCCTTGTGATGGTAGACTATAGCATCTCATGAATGGACAGACATGCAACACGTTGAAGACCTACCTTGTCTAACAAGTTTAACCAAACCTTCTAAGTGAACGGACAAAAGAGTAATAAATGTTGTAAATCTTCCCAAGTGCACTCACAAAGAAGACAACATGTGTCACAAAGGATGTTTTGATGATTGAGTTTTTGTTTTTAAACATGCCTTTAGAGCCATTCATGCACAAAGAAAGTGTTTAGGAATACACCCCTTTAACCAAAGATAAGGGACCCTGGAAGGAGAGACCCAATCACCAAAATTTCTCATCATAGTATATGCTGAATGAAGAGAAAAGACACCAGTCTCTTCTATCTGTACTTTACACTATGTTTGGGAAAGGGGGGAGGGGAGGGGAGGGGAGGGGAGGGGAGGGAAAATTTGAGGGGAGAGGGGAGGGAAAATTAGTTTTCCCTCATCTTGTTCGTTTTGTCAAAGAGGGGAGGGAAATCTCCTCTTTGCCTCCCTCTTTCCCCCTAGTTTTGAAGGAAAAATTTAGGGGTAAAATTTTACAAATTCCCCTCCCCCCTTCCCAAACACTCTTCATTTTAACTTTCCCTCCATTTTCTCCTCTTTTTTTTTTCCTTCCCCCCACTTTACCTCCTTTTCAAATAGAGGGTTAGAGATTTTCTTCCAAATAGAAAAAAGACCTTTGGAAGTAGGTGGTGGTAGAGTCCAACCTCCCTGCCTTATAAACTGACTAACAAAAATATCAGCTTCCATTCCCAAATCATTGATCGCTCTATCACCATAAACTTCTTTCAATCTTCCTCCTAGAATCCAATGACCAGTCCAAAAATGAATAGATGCATCATTCCCAACCAAATACCGGATATAAGGAAGAAAGGTAACTCGCAAAGAAGTAATATGTTGCCAGCATGCAGATGCTTAAGAAGAAACTTTGACATCCCAGATTGACAATCCTTTCAAATATTTTGCTTTTATCCATAGATTCTAGCATGTGGGTCTATTCAACACAATATTCAAAAGTTTCCCAACAAGTGCAACTTTATTCAAACCAATAACCGACTTAATACCGATGACTCGGGAGAGACAAGAGGCAACTTGGAGAGTGAGGATGACGGCTATGTATATGTGAAGTGGGTGAGTGAGGGATTCGATGGGTGTGAGGAAAGGTGATGATGAAAGTGGGTGTGTTTGTTTAGGAGGGTGAGTTTGATAAGATGGAGATGATTGTGAAACAAGTTGCAGGTGAACATCGGGTGTAACGTCTCAATTTCGAATGCCAAGTTTACCGTCAAGATATTTGAAATTGGCGGGCTATTTTCCAAAAAATCTGAGAACTTCCGAGATCATAGTCCGCATTGAGGTCCAATTTAAAACTTTTCAACAATATAATGATCAACAATTAAGTGCGTAAACATAAAGAAAGATAGTGTGAGCAATATCAAATAATAGCTAAAGCATAAGGTACAAGATCTGTCATATATCATATGTAGCAGCGCATTTGTCTAACTAATCTCATAAAACCCCTTGCTCACAACAAATGTCGCTCAAACCTCAAAAGAAAGTGCACTCAATCCCCTAGTGCAGGCACTCCAGTCTTCTGCTACAAGCACCTCGACGAGCGGATCGTCCTCGAGGTCGTAGTCAATACTTAAGCACCAAATGATGGGTAAGTTCCAAAGATCTGGCAAGGGACAGTATACAAGTAGCATATGATGTATGCATCAAACAAAATACAGACGATCATAGTATCATAAGAATAACAACGGTACAAATGCAAGGCAATTGAGCAAGGTACAGCAAATAGAATCATTATGAAAAGTAAAGCATATAGTCTAACTATAAATCAATGTGGCACATTCACACGGCCTGGGTACCGGAGGATATTATGCCATGGCCCTCCCATACTGTAAACTAGTCGCGGCGAGGAAAGTAAAGTAACCATGCAAGGGATGACGAGCCCCGCCAATATCAATACTCTCATGCTCAATAGACTGGAATCGGAATTACACCGTCCATCTAGCCATAGCTCGTTTGATAGCTTTAATCCGCAATCAATATATATTGCTCTCACTTTTGATGATCAGTCCCAAGGCTAAGCTTATAATAACTGAGTGAATGTTAGTGCCGACTCAAGGAAACAAGTAAAAGTCTGTGAGGTCTGTGTCTGTTTAGGCTTGCCTTACGTTAGTAAGGTCCTATCATGTCTATAAGAGGTCTAAGGTATATTTCCAATTCACAAATACAATCCAAGTCTAAATCCATTATCAAATCCATTGTCAAAGTCCAATAATGCCATAGTGTTAGTCCAAAATAGTCCAAATATAACATCCATTTTCAGTCCAATAGTATACAATCCATTCACATTCAGAAATGGGTCTCAAATCCACCATAACAATCCTCTTCATTCTAAGGTATCATAACCATCCATTATTAGGCCATATGATGGCTCGCCTAGCCATAAACATCGGTCAATAATCACCCATCCATAACATCGGGTCACCACTAGGTAATCCTAGGTTCAGGTCATCAATTTTTCATTTAATTAACATGTATAATCAATAGAAAGGATGCAAGAGCGACATCAATGAATTAAGTCTAATAAATCTCCAAAACCAAGCCAATCAACGAGAATAGCAAAGGACCAAACTAAGTAATGACCTCCATTCAAGTCCAGGTCCATATTAGTCAATTCCATTTATAAAAGATGTTTCAGATGCGAAAGGATAATGTATTTTGGTGCTCTAGAAGTTGTGGGCATTTTCGACAACGTTTAAGGATCGAATCGAAATCCATTAAATATACTAGACCCTACTTTGGTGGTCTCCATGAGTCAAGGTTGAGCCAAATCATTGACTCATAATTAGTACATCAATAGAAGTTCATTTTGGATGGTCAATGGGCTCCACAATAGATCAAAACATTAGAAACTGTAGAACTGAAAATCCTCAGTCTGCAGTGTATCTGGTCGACATCCTCCCAGGGGCGGTTGACCAGGTACACTGGTGATAAGTCCTTAAAAATGCAGAATTTCCTCATCATTTTAGAGTAATTAAGGACTTAATCATCAAATCATGGACCATTTTAGTAAAAAATTATGATTTTATGTTTTTGAGCATCAAAGTCTGAATTCGAGTCAAAATTCATCCAAAAATTGCATTTTCACATAAAATTATGAGTTTCTCTATTTTTGGCATTGAAAGTCACAATTTTCTCATAACTTTTTATTCACACATGAAATTGATCGTAGCCCCAAGTGCAAGGCCGCGATTGTAGTAATAACCGGTGAAACTGGATCGATCCACGGAGAGTTTATTTATCGCAAAACCTGTCCTAATAAAAAAAACTAGTTCTAGCCTAAAAAAAACTATACAAATCAAATTTTCTAATTGAATTAAAAATTAATTACAAATCTAAAATATTAATTACAACCAAAGAAAATTAAAATCCTAATCTAGAAACCTAATCTAACCACTGCATCACCATAAGATTCATTAGCTCAACCAATTGCAATAATTGTTAAGGTGCATAAAATAAAGAATAAAATAAAATAAAATCAAATCAAATAAAATAAAATCAGAGAATAAAGAAATTAGATTTTAATTCTAAAACTTTGCAATAATTACTTTGCTTAATGCCATCAAGAAAAATCAAGACCACCGCACCAAGTGCGCACTGTCACTACGCACAAAAATTCAATGTTGACTCATTGGTGAAGACCAAGACCCCATAAACTTGATTTATTAATGAAAGACCCATTACAAGCAAATAACCATTACAAAATTCTTTTAATAAAAATAAAGTGAATCTAACCTTACCATAGACACAAGAAACACTAAACGGAGGAGAGGGACTCGCGGTCTTGAACGGCGATCCAACCGGCTCTCGTTTCGCGATTTGAAATCCAAGCAAGGGAAGATGATTCCAAGGATGATCCAATGGTGGAGTGACGATAGCAATGACGGTTGCGCGATGGCGTAGAAATCCAAGTGGTAGTGTGCCTTAGGGAAGGCCTTGGATGAAATATTGATGGAAGGAGGAGAGATGAAGAAGAATTAATGGAAAAAGAGGGAATTATTGTTGCTGGTCGTCCAAGGGGAATGGAGAGATGGGGATCCACGTCCAGCCCTCTTTTTATATATTTTTGATAGCTTGGGTTGCAAGGTTTTGATTTGGGTAAGGATTAGTAGTGTGTGGTCCAAGTTGGATTAGGATTAGGAGAGTTTTTGAGAGATTTTCTAGGGGTTGGCTCACAATCCTAGTAAAATTAGGATTGTTCTTATCTCATGCAACTCCCTCTCTTGGGTCCCACTTGGGTTAAGGATCAATTCAAATCTGAATTTCGGATTTGATGTGCAATTCTTGAATGCATGTGGACCCCACTTGGGTGTACACAACATGGAACGTCCCATGCCTTGGCTTGACTTTCTTTTGCAATTTTTTTTCTTCTTTGTTTGGCTTGAATTGAATCTTAGCCATCCATCTTGACATGTAAGCAATATTTGTTGGAGAGTAGATATGACACCTCATCATCTCATGGCCCGCAAATTTGGAACTTATCTTCAAGAGATTAAATCTGATTTTTTTCTTGCATATGAGAGCGGACCCTACCATGGCCGCCCCTACCTTAGATTCCATGCCAAAGGAAGGTGGGTCCATGGTGCATTTGATTCATCAATTCTCTTCCGTGGGCCCCGATTTCTGAAATTCCCTACAAAAATAGAAGCAAAGATCAAAGAATAATCTAATCATATAGGTAAGGAATTATGCAAGATGCGGTCCCAATTCACACCAAATAAATGCATAAAATGTCACCATTTTATCAAGTTTTCTTCAATTAAATCAATGGTACAAAGAAAATTCATCATTTCATGTGTGAATAAAAAGTTATGGGAAATTTGTGACTTTCAATGTAAAAAATAGAGAAATTCATGATTTTATGTGAAAATACAATTTTTGGATGAATTTTGACTCAAATTTAGACTTTGATGCTCAAAAACATAAAATCATAATTTTTTTACTAAAATGGTTCATGATTTGATGATTAAGTCCTTAATTATTCTAAAATGATAAGGAAATTCTACATTTTTAAGGACTTATCAGAAATGATGAAGTTTCTTTGTACCATTGATTTAATTGAAGAAAACTTGATAAAATGGTGACATTTTATGCATCTATTTAATGTGAATTGGGCCCGCATCTTGCATAATTCCTTACCTATATGATTAGATTATTCTTTGATCTTTGCTTTTATTTTTTGTAGGGAATTTCAGAAATGGGGGCCATGGAAGAGAATTGATGAATCAAATGCACCATGGACCCACCTTCCGTTGGCATGGATTCTAAGGTAGGGGCAGCCATGGTAGGGTCCGCTCTCATAAGCAAGAAAAAAAAATCAGATTTAATCTCTTGAAGATAAGTTCCAAATTTGTGGTCCATGAGATGATGAGGTGTCCTATCTACTCTCCAACATATATTGCTTACATGTCATGATGGATGGCTAAGATTCAATTCAAGCCAAACAAAGAAGAAAAAAATTACAAAAGAAAATCAAGCCAAGGAGAGGACGTCCATGCATGGTGTGGAGTTCAAATGTTGCATATTTTCAAGTGGGGCCTACTTCTATTCCATGTTTGAAATTAATTTCAGATTTGAAGGGATCTTTTCAAGAGAGGAAGTGGGCCCATCTAAGGATATTTTTCCAGCCATGAAGAGTTGAAAAGATTGGAAGATCTTGGTTAGCAATCCAAGTTGAAAACAAATTCAAAGAGGCCAAGATTTGCACTAAGTTGTTGGATTTATCTCCAAAAAGATAGGTCTCAAAATTTGAATTTTGCAACCCAATATCCTTCCAAGAAGTTTTGCACATCCAACACCACTCCAAGGAGATAAAACACATCCAAGAAAGGGGCTGCCCATATTGTTTCAAGATTTGAATTAAATCTGAAGTGGGCCCAAGAGAGGAAGTTGTGTGAGACATAAAGAATCCTATTTTTAATAGGATTATGTGCTAAGAAATCCAAGGAGATAACAAGATGGAAAACCCCTAGAAGCTCTCTAAAAACCCTCCTAATCCTAATCGAACTTGGACCCCACACTACTAAATCTTACTCAAATCAAATACCTTGGACCACAGTCCATCAAAAAATTATAAAAAGAGCCCAAAAAGAGGGCTAGACGTGAATTACACACCCCCAATCTCTCTTGGACGACCAGCAACATCCTTTCCCTTTTTTTTCCATCACTTTTTTCTCCATCTCTCCCCTACCATCCTCACTCACCCAAGGCTCTCTAAGGCTACCACCACTTGGGTTCTTACGCTACCACCGTCGCATCGTCGTTGCTATCGTCAGTCCACCATCGAACCAGCCATTCATCATCTTCCCTTGCTTGGATTTCAGATTGCTAAACGAGAGCCGGTTGGATCGCCGTTCGAGACCGCGAGTCCCTCTCCTCCGTTTAGTGCTTTTGTGTCTATGGTAAGGGTGGATGCACTTTATTTTTATTAAAAGAACTTTGTAATGGTTAGTTGCTTGTAATGGGTCTTTCATTAATAAATCAAGTTTATGGGGTCTTGGTGTTCACCAATGAGTCAACATCGAATTTTTGTGCGTAGTGACCGTGCGCACTTGGTGCGGTGGTCTTGATTTTTCTTGATGGCATTAAGCAAAGTAATTATTGCAAAGTTTTAGAATTAAAATCTAATTTCTTTATTCTCTAATTTTATTTTATTTTATTTTATGCACCTTAACAATTATTGCAATTGGTTGGGCTAATAAATCTTATGTTGATGCAATGGTTAGATTAGGTTTCTAGATTATGATTTTAATTTTCTTTGGTTGTAATTAATATTTCAGATTTGTAATTAATTTTTAATTCAATTAGGAAATTTGATTGGTATAGTTTTTTTTAGGCTAGAACTAGTTTTTTTCATTAGAACGGGTTTTGCAATAAATAAACTCTCCGTGGATCGATCCGGTTTCACCGTTTATTACTACAATCGCGGCCTTGCACTTGGGGCTACGATCAACTGGGCAAGTCAGGATTCTAAGTCCCAAGTCGACATCCTTTGTAGTGCATTCAGCCGACATCATGGCAAGGATGTCGACCAAGTACACGTGAAATCCTGGACATTCACTTAGTCGACCAGGCCCCACAACAGATCAAAACATCAGAAACTATAGAATTGGAAAAGGGATTTGACCGTCCAGGTTATATAATAACATGTATTTCACGGAATGGTGTTGACCAAGAGTATATCCCAAATGTGGGGTATCGTATATGGAGCCCCATTTTTATTTTATTTTTTCTGATTTTACCATTTTTGTGCGATATCGTAAATATATGCAATATCACACAAACTGAAAAGTCAATTTCAGGCCTTTCCCTCCCTTTTTCCCTCCATTTGCATCTCCTAAAGCAGGTTGTTTTCCCTCAATTTTTTTGTGACTGTCTCCATCGTTAGAGGAGGTTCTCAAGAGGATTAAGCCATTATATTTTATTTCTTCAAAAGCGTCTAAAGAATTCTCCATATTTTGTTCACAGAATTCTTTTGGCTTGGTATGCTCCATTGAGTTGCTTTACATCTTTGTGTTATAATTTCTTGGAGCATTCAAGTGATTCTTTGTACACACAATATTTGGTGGACATGTTTGGAAGTTTTTATATACTCTATCAAATGTTATGTTAAAAATGGCTAGGCATTGAAATACAAGAAAACTTATGGTCATGGAGATACTTTGGAATCTATTTTCAATTTTTTGTTTGTTTGGTTGTATTGGATGAACAAATGATATGAAATGTCCTAAAAATGCATTTTTTATCGTGGCTTTATAACAAATTATACCAAGAGTTCTTTTTGGCTCATTGCACTTAGGTAATGACAACTTGGTGTTTTTGGACCATACAAAGAATAGGACTGGTACACTTGGTCACAATAGCTGAGACTTTATTCAATTTCTCCACAACCCAAACTTTCTCTTACTAAGTATGAAACCATGAATTTAGACATCAGATAAAACAAGTAAAAAACCACAGTAAATCTGGGAGTCTAATTCAGTGCTTTTTGTGCAATATCGCATAGTCACTTGGTCGGTTACTCAGAAAATGAATTTCTAATAAGCTTCACCTTATTCTTGGTCACAACAGTGGGACTTTAATCATTTCTTACACATCCCAAACTTTCTCTTATCAAGTAGCAAAATCTGAAGACTAAAGATGAAACAACCCAAAAACCACAGCTAATCTGGGAGTCTAATTCAGTGCTTTTTGTGTGCTATTGCACTGTTATTTGGCTAACTACTTTTTCTTATGGAGTAGGAAATATGGAATAAGACTTAAATAAAACAACTCAAAAACACATAGCAAATCTAGGAGTCCAATTCAGTACTTTTGTGCGAAATCGCACAATCACTTAAGCCAACTACTCAAAATAATGAAATCCAGAATGCTTCACTGTATTCTTTGTCACAACAGCTGGGACTTTAATCGATTTGTTACACAGATTCTCATATACTCTATTGAGGAGGAAACCATGGACTTACACCTCAGATAAAACAAGTAAAAAACCACAGCTATTCTCGGAGTCTAATTCAGTGTTTTTTGTTCGATATCGCATAGTAGCTTTGCCATCTAGCCATGTGATGAAATTCCAGAAAGCTTGACTGTATT
Source organism: Persea americana (assembly GCA_029852735.1). Classification (NCBI taxonomy): domain Eukaryota; kingdom Viridiplantae; phylum Streptophyta; class Magnoliopsida; order Laurales; family Lauraceae; genus Persea; species Persea americana. Next base: position 72,913,655 of record CM056809.1, read on the forward strand.
CTTGGTCACAATAGCTGAGACTTTAATAGATTTTCTACACAGCCCAAACTTTCTCTTATTGATGAAAAATATGGAGTAAGAGCTAAAGATGAAACAACTCAAAAACCACAGCTAATCTGAGAGTCTATTTCAATGTTTTTTTGTGCGATATCACACAGTCACTTTGATGATAATGACTAATGTTGAAATTTTTAAAAAACTATAAAAACACAAAAATGATGCAACCTCATTGCTCTTCTAATCATAAAATAGAACCCACCAAGTTAATCCCTAAAAAACAGTTGATAGAAAGACTTCGTTTGATGTCCTTTTTGGGTCTTTCAGATCTTACACAGAGGAGAAAAGGCAGTGAAGGGTCTTACAAAGTTTCTTACAGGCATTATGACATACACTTGATATGTATATTTAAACATGTATTGTTTACAAGTTGAATTGTTTTTAATGTTACCAGTCAGTTTAAGTGGCTTTCCATGACATGCTAGTTAGACCCTATCATTTTGCAGGAAGAAGCCCCCAAAAGAATGATAAGAAAGTTCAACAAAACCATAAATCTTACAAACAAAAGAACTAACAAATTGGGAGAGATGGAATTGATCAAGACGGAGACGAACTCCCCTTGTGCGACGTCGAGATGGAATCGATCAATAAGATGATGGGTCTCACAGTAGACAGCCAAAGGAAGATAGGGACTCTTATTTTTCACAAGGTAAAACTTTTATCTTTTACTGGGGGTAAAACTAGAACAAAATTTGGAGCCCCACTATACAGTATCCACATTTGGGGTAAATTTTCAATCAACACCATTTTGAGGAATAAAGTGTCTTTTATAACTTGTACGGTCAAATTCCTAATTGGAAATCCTCAGTCTGTTGTGTATCCTGTCGACATCCTCCCAGGGGCGGTCGACCGAGTACATTAGGAAAGTTAGGATTCTAACTCCCAGGTCGACATCCTTTGTAGTGCATTCGGTCGACATCATGGCCAGGATGTCGCCATAATGTCGACCGGGTACACGTGAGATCCTAGACATTTACCTGGTAGACAAGGACCCTACTTCTGAAATTCTGCAGTGTGTCCAGTCGACCTCCTAGCTTGGTCGATCGACTGGGTACATTGAATTTCTAAATTTGTAAGTCATTTCAGTCCCTAGTCGTGCATCTGGAATTCCTTTGTATCCGGTCGACATCCGGCAAGGCTGGTCGACCGGGTACACTGGGATTTCTAGGACTGAGGAAAATTCAGTTCCCAGTTATTCTTTTAAATTTCCTTTGTATCCGGTCGACACCTAGCAAGGCCGGTTGACCAAGTACACTACGAAATCAAAATCCCAAAATTATGAAACTTCTTCCATCCAACCCAATTTTCATAAAAAAACACTTCCAATCTCGTCCATTCATCATGGAAACATACACAAATATCAAAAACACTTCAATCACCATCAAACCATCACCAATTGGGCCATTGATCTTCCAAATGAGAAACCACATCCATTAATGACCAAAATCCATGAAAATAAGCTCAAAAGGGCAGCAATATACAATCAACATCTAATTGAATTAAAATAACATAATCAAATGACAAGAGACATTCATTCCACGTTAAATAGGTATATTATACTTGCCTCTAATCCAAATGCAATGAAATGCTAGAAATAAGAGAAATCCAAGCTCCAAAGTAGAATTCCAAGCTTCTAAGGTTTCCAATCACTCAATTAATCCAAAAACTCAAATCTAAGTAGATCTATAACACCTAATTCCAGATCCACAAGAGGATTGCAATAGGGGAAGGAAATCTAGAGATCAGAAAGAGAGAATTCTATAGAAATTGAACTAGAAAGAGAGAAGTGCATTGATTTGTAGAGAAATGAGAGATCTATAAGATGAGGAGATCCTTAGAGAAGATAACCTCAATAGCTTGTAGAGATCCTCCTCTTCTTCTTGTTAGGAGCTTAGATCTAGGGTTTCTAGAGAGAAAATGAGGGAATTCTTGGAGGGAAATGAAGGAATTAGATGGAAAATGAGAGAGAAGAGAAAAAAGAGAGGGAAATGAGAGAGAACATGAAGCTCGTTTGGGATGAGAGCAGGTTGTTTTATAGTTTGTGTTGGAAGGGAAATTATTAAAGTATCCCCCTTTGGTTAGTCGTAAATGGAGATAAGTACATGGGCTTTTCGGTCTTTTTAGGTGAGATTGGAATATTCTCATGTAGAAACTCCTCATATTACTTCTAATTATTAGTAGGGACCTCTAACTAACTAACAAACTATTCAAAGTCTAATAAACACCCTATGGAACTTATAAAATACAAAAAGAGACTAAATCCTAAAAATTAGGCTAAAATATTAGGAAAATACAATACTACCCTTACTAATCCATACTAAGTAGCATAATTAGATATACAATACTATAATTAACATAATTCAAACAAAAGTGAGAGTTCATAAAGGGTGGGGCCTCGCATTGAGCTTCTGGTTTGAAGTTGGCAAGTGAATTACAATGGGTTCATTTGACTGGGTCAATGGTCAATGCGGTAAGTGGGGTAGGTCAAAAGATGGGCTGGCCATTGCAACTTAAGAGAGCAAAGAGTGTGTAGAAGCATGGGAGATGGAGGAAAAAGATGGGTGGGCCGTCTAACTTAGATGAGGGGTGGTAATGTCGTGTTGTGCTGGTTGTCAAAATGAGATAGAGATAGTGAAAGGTTGGCGACTGGTTGTGTGAAACATGATGGTGTTAAGGATGCCGATGCATGTTTGGACATGTTGCAAGTAGAGCTAGCAAAAGCCAACCCAACCTGTCAATCAAGACTGACCCGACTTGCACATGACCTGTACAACACCAGCATAAAATATGGGTAGGTTGCAGGTCAAGTTTTCCTAACCTGCATTTAAATGGGTCGGGTTAGTTTCAACCCGTATGACCCACATAACTTGTTTGTGTTCCTTTTCTTACCGGTAAGACTTTATGCTCAATAATAAGTTCTATGGAGTGTATCTTTCTATTTTGATAAAATATTTTTTTTTATTTTTATGAGAAATTTATTTTATTTCCATTAGCTTTGCTATTCTATTTCTATAGTCACTATTTAAAAAAAAAAAATGTATCCTATACTCATTGTATAAATAATTCATTCTCACTCTGTTTTCTCAAGTCAACCTTTTATTTACTTAAGAATATTTTTATGTGCTTTTCTCTCTTAGGAGGACTGTGGATATGAAGAAAACACAATGGATGTAACAAAAAAATAAAATAAAACAATCAAGTAGTGGTTGAGTTCTTGCTAGTTTCCACACTATTTTCTCCATACGCCAGCGCAAGCTACAAAGAATGGTGAATTATAGCATCATGACCCAGGGGTAGGCCTAAATTCTCAACCTAATATCCATTGACCCTAAGTCTAATTTAAGATCCTATAAGAAGCAAATTAACATTAGACTTATCATAACCCAAATAAAGCTTATCTATATTGCCTATCATGATAGTTTTAAATTTGCAATAATAAGATTTAGAAAGTTAAGGACTGTTCATTTAGATCTTATCTTATTGTTCATGTAGACCTTTTCTCATTTTTATATATTAACATATCGGTTTGGGTCCAATTTAAACTTGGGCATAGTTAAAAGCCTAGAGAACTCTTGTTAATAAATTTAGGTTTGGGTGCAAGTTGTGTGGGTTAACCTAAGCCAAGGCAACCCGCAAAGGTTATGCAGGTTAATGTGAGATGAGTCGGGTTGACCTGCAATGGATGTGGCTTAGGAGCTTCTGACCCGTTTAACAAATGGGTCGGATGAGGGTTAAGTACATCTAACCCATTTAATAAATAGCTCCGACCCATTTAGCTCATCCCGACCCGTTTGCCACCCCTAGTTGCAGGTGGATTATTAAAGATGGGTGGAAGGTAGTGTCTGGACTCAATTCGTGTTTGGTGAGTAGGGTGTAAGCTTTGATGGTGGCTATGTTGCAGGGATTGTTGAGGATGGTGATGTTTGGAGGGGCTTTGAGAGATTAAGGTGCTGGTGGGTCTCGATTGTGTTGTCTGCCAAATGGGTTGGTGGGACGATGAAGAGGGATGAAGGTGAAGATGATGGATGGTGAGGAAAGAGGAGAGTAGGGGGCCTTGGATTGATGGGTTGTGAAGGTGTTTGGTTGATGGTGGCTGCTCTTTGGCTGTAGATATGTTGCCGGGCAAACAGAGATGGGTAGGTGGGATGATGAAGGTGATGGAGAGAGAACAGTGTTAGTGTTTGGATGGACAAGGAAGATGGGTAGGAGTCGAATGGGTTGCTGTGTTTTGTTCACGGGATTGGAAAAAGTAAATGGTCCATAGAGGAAGGGAGAAGCAACAGCAAGGGGCATTTTGGGTATTTAAAAAAAATTGGAGAAAAAAGTTGTCGAAAAATCATTTTTATTGCCGGATGTCCTAACTTGAAATGTATATGGAAGACTTAAGTCCTACTTTAAAAACCAACTTTTTTTTTCGTCCTGTTTTGAAATATGAGAAAAATTTGAGCCCTATTTTGAAATTTTCCGAAAAAACATATTAAGAAAAGGAATCTGCTATTGCCACATCCCTCATTACTCCTCATACATCCAATTTTTTTAAGCCAAGTGTACCCATATGTGAATTTACGAAAATGGACATGAGGAATACTCTCCGTACACATCTTCCCACCCATCTCTCTTTCCCTCTCATTTCTGCAATAAGAGCTCATTCCTCAACTCACCTTCATATCTCCATCTCCTTTCATTTTGTCTTTCGATGCATAATAGAGAGGAGGGTTACCCCCAAAACGTTTAAAGGGATAAGGAAGATCACCAATCGCTTATTCCTTCGTCAATCGCTCGGTGGCGAAGTTTTTATTTATTTATTTTGGTTCGTGTCTGTTCGAACTTTCAGGCCTAAACAACAATGATACCTGTTCTGCTGTCCAGCCGAACAACAATGATGTTGTTCGGACCTGAAAGTCCGAACAGACACGAACCAAAAAAAAAAAATTCACCACCTAGCAATTGACCAAGGAAGGAGCGATTGGTGATCTCCCTGCCCCCTTTAGACATTTTGGGGACAACCCTCCTCTCTATTATGCATCGAAAGTATAAATGGAGAGAAGACGTACCTTGCTTGTGGGAAGAGAGGAGGGAAAATGGAAGAGGAAGATGACGATCAATGGAACTTCTTGTTTGAAGGTTCATCTGGCTGCACCGTCAACTAAGAATGGAAGTCAGGTGTGGAGGGAAGAGATGAAACACAAGAGTTCCAAGCCTTGGACGTTCGAATTAGGTGTGGAGGGAAGGGATGGTTGTGCAAAGAGAAAGGAGATGTGTGGTATTTGGACAATTTGGGAAAAGAGGGCTGTGCAATGAGCATTTTCCATGGAATTTTGGATGTGTACATAGCAAGGATGTGAAAAGAGCAACTATAGACGTGGCAATAGCAGCTCTCTAAGAAAAACTATTACAATTATAATATATTAAAGCCAAGGGTTTTAGCTTTAATTTTGAATGTTAGTTGTAATTTTGACCAACAGTTATCCCCACATTCAATCCCCACCAGTGATCTTTACTTACACAACTACCACTCATGTCTTTATCTCATTAAACCAATCACCTCAATTCTCTAGTTTTTAAAACTTCACTCACTTCTTCCTTCTATAAAAACTCTCTTTCTACCCATTTCTTCTGTTTTTTTTTTTCAACCCCAATTTTTTATTTCTATTTATGTTACTAAATTTATGAAAAGAGGTACTCTTGTAACATTTTTAATATATTAATGTTTTTAATTTATAATGCGTGGACATACCCATGTTGAGCATGGGTTATTGTGCTAGTATAATTTTAGCTATATGCATAGGAATGTATCTGACTAAGTGCAATAATAATCCATAAACCCATACTTGACCCAAAGTTCAATCAATCAAAACCAAATCCAACTCCACTCTAACTGGTGTAGCCCTATAGGTCACCCATTTATCATCCCTTATCATTGTTGACATCCTTGGGCCCTTGGCAAAGTTCCATAATCTTCCAAATGTCTCACTCAAATGAGTGAGATCAGTGAAGCTCACATGTGTCCCATCTATTGAAAATTCTCAGCCACTCAAAATAAATCACCTAGCGTGGCTAAATTTTACTTCTAATTGGAGTTAATTCAATTGTGAGAAAAATACTAATGTGTTTTGTGCGGTGTTAATTATTTATGAGACAACTCCGGGTAGAGTAAACTTTCACAACGTCTGTATACCAGGAAGTATTAATTTCACAGTTTTTAAATTTAAGCTTGTTTAGTAGATGGGCCAGACTTGGATTTAGCTTGAAAGAGCCCGGCCCGCCTGAATATAATGACGATGGTAGCAAAAAATAATGCAGGGATTTAAACACTTAAAACCTAACACACAAATACAAGACTAAACCAATCGAGCTACCCTTCAGACAAAGTAAGCTACCTATTTTTCAAATTATAAACCTAACTCAGGCTGGGCTTAAACTTCATTTCTTTAGATAGGGTGGGCTTGGGTCGGCTAATTATGGCCTGATCTGGGCCTGCGCTTGCTTGGCACTACAGTTTAGAAGTTAGGCCGGGCCTAAATATTCCTCAGTCCAGCCCAACTCAGCCCATGAACACCCTTATACTCCTTTAATCATCTTAGATGTTCCATATTCTCGTATGAATGATAAGCATTAAGAGGTTTAGTTTCATATCACAAAATTTAGCTCTCTCCAAAAATATATAAAAAAACACAAATACATCTAAACACATCTAACTGTTGAATATACTCATTTAAAAAAATAATTTTAACAAACATAATTACATGCTTCATATAAGTAATATTTGTTGAGGCACCTCTCTTCCACAGTGTATGGATGCGAATACATATAGAAAACTTTGCATGAATGATTAAATTCTTTTTTTTTTTTCTACTAGGGATGCAAATGGGTTGAACCCAGGGCACGATGATGGTAGGCCCTTCTTTATAATCCAAATGGGGACCTGAATCTGGTTTCGATATGTAACCTATTTTTTGGGTATCTAGTTCCAACTTCCATTAAAAAAAATAAAAAACTTCAGTTTGAAATCCGATTATGAAGTAAGATGCATATTGCATTAATATAATTGGATAAAATAGCTTAGAATATTTGTTTTAAATATAAAAGTAGGACCAATAAATAATATATAATTAAAATTAAGTAAACTCTCAAATATGAATATAACCCAACCTATGTAGGACTTTAAAACCTACATATATAAAATTTTTTCTATAAATGTAATCTTCATATATCTAAAAACCTTGTTAGAACAAACTAGAAATCGGTCCGATTCAAACTTTCTAAATCCTATATGCATGTTATATATATATGTTCCGAATTTGAATCCCTTTTAAAAGAAATAAGTTTCATACCCACTTTATTTCGAGATCGCAGTGGAATTCGGATTTCTAGGTAATCGGATACCTATTTTCAAAATCCCTTTTGCAGCCTATTAGCATGACACCCTATGTGTAGAGGGGCAACCTAATATCACCCGGACTCGTCTCCCCCATGTAATAAAACGCCCTTCCTCTTCCACACCGAAGTCACCCTCGCTCCTGTCCCTTTTGCTCTTCAAGCTGTGCCATTCTCTCTCCGAATCAGGTATGCATCCTCTCTATCTGCCTCCTTCATCCCAAAGTAGAACAAGAAGAAGAAGAAAAAAGGAATCTTTCTTTGATTTCTTCCATGCATTACCCTAATACATTAGATCTACATCGCCTTTATTCAAACCCTAATTTCTGCTTCTGAAACTTCACATGCTCGCACCAAAATAAAAAAAAAATTACGTTTTTTTCCTCTCCTAGAAACTTCGTTTCGCATCGAGGCGTACTTATTCTGTTTGTGATTTTATCTACTCTTTGTTAGAGACATAAACCCTAATCTGATCCCAACGGGGATGACAGATTTGGGGTAAGTTTGGGTTTTTGTGGAATTATCTTGACATGTATGAAACAAGAGGTAGAAATTCACTGCACATTGGAAGATGTTTTCATTGGGCGAACGATAGAAACTGAAATCGTGGGGGGATGAAGTATTATTGGAAATTTACTGGACTTGGTTTCTTATTTTGTTGCAATTGGGTTTTGTTTACTGAATGGAAAAACCACGGGGCGAATTCGCATTTCTGTTTACTCCTGCCTCTAATTTGAGGAACTTAGGGCTTTGCTTGGATGGTGGAAAGTGGGGATGGGGGAGTGTTTTCCCTAGAGAATCCCTTTGTCCTATTTGGGTGACCACTTGGGGTGGAGTTTTTCCTCAACTTGTTGGAGAAGGCAGAAAACCCCACTAAAAGTCAGGGAAAGTTCAGTTTCCCCCAGTTCAACAGTTCTACCGTAGGACAATATCTCTCTCTGCCTCTAGTTTTCTACTTGCAAGTATCAAATAATAGTGAAGTGATAGATGGGGTCTATCCACCTCCCAACCAGCGAGAATCAAACTTTCATTCCCATGTCCAGACAACACCACCACCTGAAAGTCTCATTGCTGGTTTATATGAGATGTGCTTTGTTTTATTTGTTATTATAACTATGAGCAGCATGTGTTTGGATTTTTATGTTGATGGTTCTGTCTGTAAATTCTGATGGGGTTTTGTATCCTTTGTTTTGTGTTCCTGATCTTTGTAAAGAGGAGAAGAAGAGTTACAGAACAAAACAATTTTCATTGCATAGTAGTATATAGGGACAGAAAGTGGAAGATGGAAGGTCAAGAAGGAGAGCAGCAGCCTCACCTTGTACTCGCCCATAAGCTCTTCCTTCTCACCCATCCTGATGTTCCAGACATTGAGAAAGTCCGTCTCAGAGATGAGGTCTTTGCTTCTGTGAAAGCTGACAGTAAGACTTTCTTTTTTTCTTCTTGTTTATTCTTAATCAGCCCTCCTCGTCTTCTTTTTACCATAATGCCATCATTTGCACACAGATATGGCTAGCCTCTATGAAACCCTTGTTGCCAGTTCAGTGCTGGAGTTGGACCAAGCTGTTCTTGATTCCATGCGCGCCCAGATTGATGAAGAACTGAAAAAGCTCGATGAAAAGTAATCTTCTTTATCCCTCTTTATTCTCGGCCCTATTATTAATATTATGGGCATCGTTATTTTTGGTCTTCCAAACTTAAGAGGAGGACATATTCCAAGATTCAGCTACAAGTAGAAATCTTAGCTTTGCCTCATGCCTGATTGGCCTCAGCATTGATATCTTTCATATTTTTACTTTCTATTCAGGCTAGCTATGTTACATATATTACTGTTTGGATGTATGTCATTTTATTTTGATTGAAAAAGGAGCTGTTTGAGAGTAGGATTTTTTTGGTATGTGGATAAACACAACTTCTTCAGAGGGTATGGTGGAATGTGTTGATTATGCCTGCTGGATCAGATGGTGCCCATTCTTTGCAAAGCATCCTGTGGAACTATGACGTGGGATATGATAAAAATATCTATAGATCACACACATCTTTGCTAAGTGCAATTTGAATTGCAATAGAATTAGGGAAGATTACATGTAACGTTGAATGAGTTCTAGAAAACAAAATTTTAATGAAGGGTTAGAAAATACTCTTGATAGCAGTGAGAAAATGGCGGAGAGAAGGAGTCAAAACTTCAGCCCTTTCATTGTGCAGAACATACCACAGGGACTTGGAAGATCCAGCCTAGAGTTCATCACCTCTCGTAGTGGAGTTTTTCTATGATAATTGATAACTACATTTCAAAAGATAGGTTGTTAGGTAGGCTGTGGTTTTGGCTTTGTAATGTTCAAAGTAGCGAGCACAGTCAAAGGGGCCTTGCTCGTGTTTAATGGGATTGTGATAGTCAACAAGAAGTTTGTTTATTGGAAACTGTGTGGGAGGAGAGGGGGGAGGGAGGGAGGATGCATGGATAATACCACAGTGGTGAAAAAGTATTGTAGACTGTGTCTACTTTTTATTTTTTATTTTTATTTTTAAAGAGGGCCGTGTCTTACTATTGAGGTAACGCTAAATGAAATCTACTCCAGGATGGTGATTTTTTTTTTTGAAGGGAGTGGGGATTGGGATTTCGTCTCTATCATACAGCTAAACTATATTTAAATTGGATTGTTGCAGCTTTATGTTAACCGTTATTAATAGGAGCTGGTTGACTTGTTCCTTTATATACCAATTTGTGTCACAACATATTGAAGCAAAGTTGAGTTAGCTTGAAGTCAAGCATGGGCTTGATCTATGTTGTAAATGAATCCTGTTGTTCTAGAAGAAATTGCAGCATGATGTACATTTCCAGATATGCAACTTGAACCTTGTTTCAGTCATGCATCACTTTGTTCACTCCATTGCTCATTCATTTGAAAGTAGATATGAGTAATTAGCGAAGGTAACGAAAAGTAAGGCCTTGCAATCACTTTCAACAGAATTTTTGTCTTGGCTTGTTGGCTCAATGAGTTGGGAATGAACGTAGCGTATTTTGATAGGCTTTAGATGTCTTTGGTTTTGTAACTGGTCTTTGAGTATTTAGCATGCATTAACCAATAAAAAATGGAAAGAGCATGTATTATGTATTTAGGAGACAACCAAAGATGCAACCTATAGTTAAGGCGTTTCCAATGATTTACTCTTTTTTATAATTTTACAGGATTGCTGATGCTGAAGAAAACTTGGGTGAAAGTGAAGTGCGAGAAGCTCATTTAGCCAAATCCTTGTTTTACATCCGAATTAGCGAGAAGGTATGTTCAATCTTCACTTTGCAAGCTTCCCAATGAGCCTCTGATTTCTTTTGAATTTTCTTTCAATACATTTAGTGAGTCCATTGAATTTCTTCCTCAGGAGAAGGCACTAGAACAGCTAAAAGTAACAGAAAGCAAAACAGTTGCTGTGGGTCAAAAGATGGACTTAGTCTTTTATACCCTTCAACTTGGATTTTTCTATATGGATTTTGATCTCATATCCAAAAGCATTGATAAAGCCAAGAAGTAAGTTGGACCCTGATTTTTCTCCTCTGTGGAACTATTTTGTGTTGTCTTCCTGTTTGGAAATTTTGTTGTTGATTCTTCTGACGTCCCAATTATATGGATATTGATGGAAGCTTGTTTGAGGAGGGTGGTGATTGGGAAAGGAAAAACCGTCTGAAGGTTTATGAAGGCCTATACTGCATGTCCACAAGAAACTTTAAGAAAGCAGCGGATCTATTTCTAGATTCTATATCAACCTTTACTACTTATGAACTTTTCCCTTACGATACATTCATCTTCTATACTGTCCTTACAAGCATAATCTCATTGGACAGAGTTTCACTGAAACAGAAGGTAAATGATTTTTGCACATGGGCTTTCTTTGTAGTTTATACTGGTTATTTATCTCCTCATGTAAAACTTGGCAGGTGGTGGATGCCCCGGAAATCCTGACAGTGATCGGAAAAGTCCCATATCTTTCAGAGTTCCTGAACTCTCTTTATGAATGCCAGTACAAGTCATTCTTTTTGGCATTTGGTAAGTGTGTGTTGAGTTGATGAGTCTTACCTTTTAAAGAATAAATAAATAAAGTTTTTTCCTGAGGTGTTTCAGAGTTAAAGGTCCTTTGGGCAACTCTCGTTGGGGGTTTCATTTGCACAAATTTGGTTTAGATCTCTCGGTTTGCTTGATTATTTAGTTTGGTTATATTATTTTTGAATCTCTGGAAAATCTTTTGGGGGTATCCTCTTATTTATCATTGAATCAGCTTACCCACCAGAAGGGAAAATCTTCTTTCCATCACAATGCTGCTACCAGTTTATGATTGTTGTGAGTTTAACCCCTTTTTTTTTTTTTTGGTTTTGCCTCTTTGGGTTCATTTTTATGGTTTGCAGCTGGCTTGACGGAACAAATAAAATTGAACCGCTATCTACAGCCCCATTTCCGGTATTACATGAGGGAGGTCCGCACTGTAGTCTATTCACAATTTTTGGAATCCTATAAGAGTGTGACCATGGAAGCAATGGCAACTGCATTTGGTGTAACTGTGGACTTCATTGATGTGTAAGTATTACTTAGTGGCTTGGACAAGAATTAATATATTATAATCTAAAGGAATCGTTGTTTGTTCTGTTACAAGGACCAGAGGTTGTGCAATCATGCACTCACATGTGTGGCCATGACGGAATCATTGTTTTGTTTAGGCAGCAATTGTTCAGGTGTCTGTTTGTTAATATATGCCAACTATGTGTTGGATTCATGATGAGATAAACCATATCCAAGTATCTCATGTATACTTCGTCGGATTGGTGGCTTTCAAATGGATAACCATACTGAATTGTCTTCATTTAGTGAGGCCAAAAGATGATTAGGATCACATGCTATGGTATCTGGATACTTGCACATGCCCAACATATCCCTGTTGGACTGATATTCGTATCACTACTCTACCGTCCCGATTCTTAGAGGGTACAAGTTCAGCATATCTTACGTAAAAGTCCAACATATCCATGTTGGACCGATATTGGTATAATTCTTTTTTTTTTCTTAGTTTTTCAAAATAGAAAATGATTGAAATGAATGTAAACATTGATGATTTCATTAATTCAGAAATGCTATAATAAAAAAATAATTAGGAGAGCTGTATCCGTATCCTAGATTTTAAAAAATGTGGAGTTGTATCGCGGATTTAGGACAGCTGTATCTGTATTCCGTATCCTTGATTTCCAAAAAATGTAGAGTTGTATCCTGGATCTGTGTGTCCATATCCATATCTGTGCATCATAGTTCAGATGGTGTGGAAGATTTTTGGGTAGTTTTCAATCCACAGTTGCGCTCACCCTTATGAATGTCTTAGATAACAGGAAGAGGTTGGCTCCAATTATATTGTTCGTTGGGCCCGAAAAATAGCACTATCAAACTTTTTGTTATTTCCTTGTTTGGATAATGACTATTACAAACATTTTGTTATTTTTTTGTCAGATGGTTATTTGTGGGTTTAGATTCTTGTGGCGTGCCATGCTTCATCCTATCACTGGCGATCTTATTGTTTTGAATTTTTTACTTTAAACCATCTTGACAAGTTTCTCCATTCATCTTTAATGTTTTCAGGGAACTGTCACGTTTCATAGCAGCGGGGAAGCTTCATTGCAAGATCGACAAAGTTGCAGGTGTTCTAGAAACGAACAGGCCAGATGCAAAGAATGCTCTCTATCAGACAACTATCAAGCAAGGAGACTTCTTACTGAATAGGATTCAGAAGCTGTCCCGTGTTATTGATCTGTAGAACTGACATGGTTCTTTTTTGTTTTTTTATTCTTGGCCTTGGCTAGCAATGGATGATGTTAATTAAGTGTCACGTTGTTTGAATCTGATCTCCCAATTGGAAACTGTTGGTCAAGTACACCTCACCGGGAGATGAAATCATTGTTGCATTTTCTTGGACATTTCATCCATTTCTCATACTTAGCATCTCTGATTGTTCTTGTTGGCTTTTGCCCTATGTGTTTATTGTTGAAGCACGGAGTGGTGAGTACTCTTTACAGTTGTTTTCTGGAGATGTTTTAACTTTAAGTACAACTTTTGTTTAAAATGGCAAGATGGAAGAAATTGGGCTGCAGTGCAGATTAAAATTGAAATACAGGTATATGGTTGGCTGGCGGCATGTTAATTTGTTTCCTCAGAGCTAAAATGCTGATTTGTTTCGTCATATTACTGCCAAGAAACACGTCTCAATGAGGGGCACTGTTTCTCCCCTGATAAAATAGGGCACGTTTGTATACATGTAACTTTTATAAAGATGAAATTGCCACATCAGCATAGTTTTTTAAATACCTCATAAAAGGTTTTACATGGAAGTTAGATATTTTTGTTTGGTGCAAATTTTTTCCTTTATGAATTGGTACTATTGTTGTTTGGGGCGGCAGTGTATTCCTTATTGAAAATTAGTATTAAAAAGGGGCGTGTGAATGAAGTGATAAAGAGGGGAGAAGTTTTCTGCGGAAATGGACTCTATGCGATCTCGTACTTTATCTTTATTTTTGGGCTATTCTTTTTTCAGGCTATTCAAGGATATTCAAGGATAATGCTGACACAGCAAAAAAAAAAAAAAAAAAAAAAAAAAAAAAAAGCGTTTTTGTAGAAAATTGCAGCACCAGATACATTAAAAAGCAGTTTTTCATAGAAAAGTAGTGTCTTTTCTGCTGAAATGGATTGCACGAACGTGCTTTTAGTGTTTTGTTTCTTAAATGCTGTTTAAAACTATATCCTCCTGGTACATATCTGTCAATAGCAATCATCACCTTACCAGCTGGGAGGAATCCTATCAATGAATTACTCCAAAGCCTGACTTGGAAGGCCACTGGGCTAAGTTTCTGAGGGTGGTTCGTGTTATTGAACTTAATTCACTCACCAAGCGTGCAAGCTTCCACCAAAGAACAGCAAAAGTGGTGCGTGCAAGCAACAAAAAAGCATATTCTAATGGCAATCTAAACTGAGCGGAAAATAAAAGACATGGGTGCACCATGTTTGGTTTCCCCTGTCATGATCGCATCCACACGTCTAATAAGAACTTGAAACATGTTGACATGTCTACTAGCAATTGGAGGAACAATGAGAAAACAAAACATTTGAAGTGGTCTAGGGGACCCACCTGATGATGATGATGATCAGAGCCATTTATACAATGCATCCAACCATTCCAACTAACCATCCAAGCCATTCGGAATCCAGGCTTTCTGTTATAGATGGTGGGTACATGGGCTAACTGAACGAACAGAACGGATGGTCCTGATTGACAATGGGAATGACCCAAGTTCCAAGTGGAGCAATATGCGGGTGTACGCAATACACTGTGCACCTGGTGGTGCACTGGATTATTGTTTCCGTAGTCCCAGATATATATAGCAAATGCGAGTGCACATTGGTCGTAACTCACCACCACACGTTTCGGCCGTGCATGGCGAAATTCACCGCCCAAGGAGGCCTGAAACTGCACTTTAATGGCGACAGTGGCTCATTCGCCTTTGATTCCAGCGACCCATTTAATTTCAGACTTGGAAAGTTGAGATTTCTTCACACGCCAGCTCAAATCCACAGGAACAAGGTCAGGACTCCTGGGTCTGGAAGGGTTGTGTCAGCAAGCAAGAAATCAAGCACTTCTAAAGCTGCGGAAGAACATTTGAATGATGATTATGATGAGGATGATTATGAGAAGGATGAGTTGTCTTGCTTCAGGGGTTTGGTGTTGGACATCTCTTACAGGTCATTGATATTCTGGTTTGCCTTTTCTCTTTCAAAGGAAATTGCTATCTACACTATCTATTTGATTGATACTTATATTTTACTGCCCTTAGTACTTGGAGTCTTGGACCGTACATACAAGTAGACTAATGCCAGGATTAAAGAAACAGGGGTACACCTGTTACTACCCCTTTTATTATTATTATTATTTTGCATATTCTTTAAGTTCAGTAAAGTGGGTTGTTGGTTGTGTGTGCTAAACATTGAAGGTGATTAATGGTTTTTGAATTTTTTTTATTGGGGCATGTTTGTTAAATTATTGGCTTAATGAAATGTGTCACTACCATGAAGTTACTTGATTGACTTTTGTATCATGTTCTTGCTGGTTTGTAATTGGTGTATTTTAGAGTTGGATTGTAGTTGTTTGCTTCTCCAATTTCTACAGTTTTCTTAATTGACCTTTTGTCAGCGTGTTGATAATGAATAATTCAGCGCGGGTTCTGCAAAAATCAAGGATCATACTCATGAATATAACAACTATGCACATACCCATGAACATATCCACTCTGCAAAGTGCACACAACATATGGTTATGTCAATCTGGACCATTCAAGTCATGGCCCCCACTGTGATGGGGTATGGCCTTCCCTGAATGACACTGGTAGAAGCGTCATGCTTGGCTTGTTGGTGGCATGAAAAAGTGGGTCGACAAAGAAAATATTAGGTGTTCTAGATTCTAATCTAACATTCAAAGTAGGCAGTTATTACCACCCAGTTCGTGCTGCCTTGTGATTTTTAGCTATGCACAAGTCGCATTGGGACTCAGGATTACATGTATACAATTGCTAGGGAGGACATCTGCTTGAGTATGGAATTATATCTCATGGTTTAGTTGTTCCTTTTAACACAGCAATAGTTGTTCTTTGTTTTCCTTTTAATCTTTAAAGTTTTGCTTCTTTCAATCTATTCTCGTGTCATAATTTCGGTTCTTTGACAGTCATCTTAGGTGGGAGCCACTTTTCAATATTGCTGTTGTCGGCAAATTTAGGCTTCTTTTTATCTTTTTGAGTTGCATCTGGCTTTCAATTTTTTTTTTACTATTAGTTTCTTTTGTAATTCTAATTGAGATGGGAAGTAGCTGGTTTGCTATCCATTTTCTATCTTTTGGTTTGAGTTCCCTACAATTGTTTTTGGAATGGTGTGTTAGTCAGTTGACAGTTAATTCTTCATTAATTATGACCTATGGATGTTCTATTTTGTTTGTATTGATTTTGTATCCATCTTGACTCTTGAGTTACAGGCACAATCTCCTTTTCTTTTTTTCTTTTGGCCCCTTCTGTTGGAAATTTATATTTTTCTAATGATGTATTTCAGTGCAATATTCCCTCAGAAGATGAGTGAAAACAGGCAATTACACTGAGGGAGACAATTGCACCTATGAAATGGACTTCTCACCTCTGCGGTGTCATTTTCTGCATCCACTCCTCTTTGTAATT
This sequence comes from Persea americana, assembly GCA_029852735.1. Lineage (NCBI taxonomy): Eukaryota > Viridiplantae > Streptophyta > Magnoliopsida > Laurales > Lauraceae > Persea > Persea americana. Next base: position 72,930,327 of record CM056809.1, read on the forward strand.
TTCCAGTTATATATGTCCCTTCTTAGTTCTCTATCGGCCCTTTTGTTTGCTTGGTATTGAATGTAGGAATTCTAAGTAGCCTTGCTACGGAAGCGGCTAAAATCGGTGAAGTAAAGGTGAAGAGTGTACAACTAACCATCAAATAGTCTCCCCTTTTGTGGGAATTGATTGTCCAGCCTCCAGCCTAGTAAATCAAGTCCTAGGAAAGTGGGGGTCCCATCTACATCTCCACCTTATATCATTCTCTTCTTACCTAGTTAATTTTCCTTCTTTAGATCTCACTTAATAGTGAATTTGTAGGAGTTTAATATGGAGCAAACAATCGGGCCCTATATGTCTACATATATCCTCTTGTAATCTATCACTTGTGTGCATACACTTGGCATCATTTATGTGTGTATGAAGGAACTAGTGTTAATTGTCCTAAAATAAACTCTATTCAGGTTATGTTGGAGTCCGGCCTAGTAAATTGTATGCACTAGGCTTTGCTAATGATTGAAAGACATTTATGAATCCGTCCACCCATTATTGCACATGTCCATTTTCCTTTTATATTATGCAGAATTGCAGATCAATGATCTTGTTTTATCTGGGATTGCAAGGTTTGCTTCACATTTTTTGTTTGATGTTGCTCATACTGTTGTAGGCCTGTTAATGTTGTGTGCTGGAGGCGTGCGATTTGTTTGGAATTTATGGAAAAGGTTAGATGACCCCTCTAACTGTTAGTTCTCGCTACTTTTCATGGAGTTTGATGAATTTATAAATTGTATGTTGGCCTACAATCTCTCTCTCTCTCTCTCTCTCTCTCTCTCTCTCTCTCTCTCTCTCTCTCTCTCTCTCTCTCTCTCTCTCTCTCTCTCTCTCTCCTGTGCGCGTGTTGGTGTTCTATAGTGATTAAGTTTAATAATGCTGAACCGATTTGCTTTAGTCCAAGAATTAGGCTGGTTTGTTACCAGGTGGGCCACTGTATGGATAACCTAAGACATGACAGTTGGCTGATGATTCACATTAAATATGCTCTTGGAGTTTGTTGAGTGGATCAGCTTGGTTGATGAAGTATGTGATCCATACGGCGGTCCCTGCCTCATGCATTGCTTTGATATGGCACACCTGTGGTTCCGTAGAAAGGGTAATGGAGCCGCAACAGCATCGAAGCAAAAGTTTCTGCAGTTATTTGCTCTCGTACCATGATGATTTTGTAAAGATTTGCAAATTTTGAGGACATCTGATCTTTTGATAATTTTGACATCTTTTTTTTTATCTGGGAACTTAATCTACCTACCTATCTGTAGTTTTGACTGAATCCTTGATCTTGTTTCAATCCAGGCTGATGTTCTCGAATATTATGACCAGACTGTATCCTCTCCTCGTGGGTCTTTCTATATACCAGCTGTCCTGAGGGTATGCAATTGATCGTATGAATTTTAACTTTGTCGTTAGTTGTTGATTTGGACTAGTACCTCCTACTTGTACTCTCCATTATATAGATCAATTTTCTTCAACTTACTAAGGCCTTCCCCTATTTTCAGGTCCCACATTTATTGCAGGTTGTTAAGAGAAGAAGGATTAGACACCACCTAAGTCGTAAAAACATATTTTTTCGGGATATTTTTACTTGCCAGTGAGTACCCATCTGAATCACAGATTTTTCGTTAGGAGTGTTTCATTGCAACCCATCTTACAGTCAGTTGAATTTGCAAAACTGGTGGTTGTCCTTTCAGTTTAGGTTTCAGGCTCTATAAACTTAGAAATCAAACTACAGGAGCACTGTTTTCTGATTTTTTTGAACCGCAACTGATATGCTGTCAGCAAGAAAGTTGATTTGGGCTGGAAAAGGCTGAAAAAATATTATCTCGCTTAATGTGATTTCCAATGTCTTTTCTGCCCTGAATGCATAGTGTATTATATGGCCTTCCATTATGCTTAACATATCAAACCACTTGCAATTTGTGATACATCCCAATGCATGATAATGGTTGGCAGATGCAATCATTTTCAGTTGTTGGTGGTTTTCTTAACAAGCATTTATTACGTGATGAGAGTGATTTTGAGCTTGCTCAGGGATTTAAGGATAAGGCCTTCATTTAATTCACAACTAGTTTACATGCATTAAAAAAAAAAAAAAAAAAAAAGAAACAACAAACATGCATCAGATCTTCGCCAAAATTCATAAATGGTTGGGTTCACCTAAGATTTGATTAAAGACTAGGTTTGCCTGCCTCACCGTGAGAGGATTGAAAAGTATAGTTATGATATCTTAAAAATTTTAACTTTTTTGGAAATTAATTTTAAAAAACATTTATAACATGGGATGTTCAATAAAACTTGAATTCACGCCATCTCCTGATTGGTCCACCAACACTATATCATCTGCAAACAGTATACATCAAGGTACTTTCTTTTACATGAGCAGTTAACTCATCTATAATCAGGCCAAAGAAATAAGGGCTTAAAGCTAAACCCTTGTGCAAAGTTGCAAACCTATGGTCACTAGAAACTGACGTATTATCTCTACAAGTAGTTCTCACACTCATTACCGCTCCCTCGTACATGTGTTTAATAACCATCAATATAACCTATTAGGACACTTCGTTTATCTAAAACCCATCAAATTAAACCTCTAAGTACCTTGTTATAGGCTTTCTCTTGGTCGATGAAGGCCATATGAAGTTTTTTGTTTTCTCCTCTCTCAATATTTTTTAATTAATTATCTAAGTGAGGAGATGACTTTCATAGTTGACTTCCCTATCATGAAGCCAAATTAATTTTTTAGATATCTTGGTCTTTGTCTAAGTTTTTGTTCCATATTCTCTCTCACATTTTCATATTGTGACTCATAAGTTTAATCCTACAATAATTGGTGCAACTTTGTATATCTTATTTGTTCTTGTATATAGGTACTACAACAACTTCTCGATTCAGCCAACATTTTCTTTGTCCTTAATAACTTATTGAAGAGTCTTGTTAACCAAATCCTTCATCCTCTTAAGCATTTCCAAGTCTCTATTGGAATGTCATTTGGCCTTGTAGCCTTTCCTATTGAGTATGGACTTTTTGATTGTGACAAAGGAAGTATTGAAATGGAAAAATATCCTTTTCTTCTTTTGTTTAATGGTTAGATGGAAAAAAAATGAAATCTTGATCCCATGTCATCGCTCATTAGATCAAGTCCCGAGTACTTTTAGTTCACTTTAAAATAATCATTCTATGCACTAATTTAAATGAGGAGAAAGGGGGAAAGGGGGGTGGGGGGGAGGGAATGCCAAATTTGGATCTAGTGTCTAGACACATCTTCCTTCTTAAGAGTGTTGGTGATCTCATTATCCTTCCTAGAGATATTTGAAAGAAATACTGAATTTCAAAATCTCTTCTACCCTCCAAGTGGCCAAAATAGTAAATACTATGACCTGCCTAGGGACTGAGCTCTTTACTCCACTTAGGGCTGTGAATGGATTGGTCTCCTTACGAAAATTCACAAACGGATAGTGAATTGGAAAGGGACGATGTTATCCCCATCTGGGAGATGTATCCTAATTCAATCAGTGTGCATGTAGACCCCAAACTATTGGTCATCGCATCAGCACCTCCCTACCAATGTAGGTAGTTCTCTCCTGTCCTTATGTTAATCTTTCTTTTGGTTGGGTCGAAACAACAGCGATGCCAGACACGTATCTTACATTGCCTGGGATCAAGTCTCTCAACCAACTGACATGGTGACCTGGACATTAGAGACCTCTCTAGTCAAATCCCAAGCTTTTATAGCACACAAGATCTGGAGGATTATTGCCAATCCGAAAGCCTTTTGGCCCTCCCTTTTACACCACAAGTACCTTCGCATTTTCACTCTTGACCTCTTGTTTGCTGAAACAAACTGACTTTCAGTTTTGGAAACTGATCCTCCTCGCAGACACAGAATCTGAAATCTTAACCTTGTTTATGATAAAAGAGATTCTCTATGCTCTTAACGAAAAGTGTGAGCCCACTTATGTAAGAATTGGTATCACTCTCAAATCTTCAGTCTGACCCTAGATTGTGGAAAGATTTGTACCTGAGTGCATAGTTTACAGTCCTGGGTGGCATAGTTGCTATGTTGGAAACGTTGATAATGATGCCTATGATTACCTTCCTTTGATGATTGTAAACACCAAAGAGAATTTGTGCTGATGCATGAATTCCATGAAAGACAGTAATGAGTAAAGCCGTAAGGGAACTTCAATGGCTCTTGCCCCAAAATTGATGGTGTGTGTGATATTAAAGATTGGATAACAATAAGTATTATTATTTTGAATTGGTGTAACTGTGTAAGATTAGATAATTATTCTACCTATTAGAAGTGTCTACAAGATGTGCATGTGAATCCTTTTAAGAGACTAAGAGTTCAGTTCATCATTTTACCATCCCAAAGAGCTTTCTTATTGATTGTCAAGTGCAAGATGGAATCCTAATAACTAATGAACATTTTGATGATGGAGCAAAGTTGAGGAAACTAGAATTGATTCATGATGCCTTGGTGATGAGGTATCACGAACCTTGCCAGATCTTTGTTCAAAATACTCACCAAGGTAAAAGGTATTCGTTGATGGCTGTCGCAAATATTATACTTATTGAGAGCTTCATGTATAGAGTAGAAATTACGATTTCCAAAGCTTTGTTCTATATGTTGAAAGGAAGAGTAAAATGCATAACCCTTATGGCTCCATTGCAATGGTGAGAAATCATATAGGGCCATTTCATAAAGCTTTCTTTTTTACTCTCTCTCTCTCTCTCTCTCTCTCTCTCTCTCTCTCTCTCTCTCTCTCTCTCTCTCTACATGCGCCATATCCCTTACCCATGATGTAATGTTGTAAACCAAAGGTTTTAACCATCAAGACAAGGTAGAGATTGGCCATTTCATAAGGGCATGTTTGTGTAACACTTTTCTACAGAAAAGTGGACGGTTTTCCACGAAAAACCCATTTTTCATGCGTTTGGAGTGGAACAATTCCACGGAAACGCTTTCTTGCCTTGTCAGCATTTTCCTTGCTAATGCTGGAAATGGATTTCCTATGGGGGGTATGGGAATTCCATTTCCTCAGAAAACTTCTCCCTCCTGTATAATCTCATTTCCTCACTCTTTTCCAACTCAACCCAAAACATCACCATTGCATTATGATTTTTTTTTCTTTGATTAGTTGGGTATATGTATGATGATTATTTCTGTGATGGCTTATCTGATTTTCAATAAGAAATCCATAGCTGCACCAAACAACATTAGCACCAATTCGGCGTGGAATTTTTTTTGCAACAAACATTAATTTCTAAATTCCATTGAAATCCCTTTATGAGGTTTCCATTTCTATGGAATTTGTTGACGTGGCAATTTCCTCTTTCTGCAAAAAGGGTGTGTATACACAAACATGCCCTAAAGCTTTTTGTGGAGAAGCTTTTGTATATGAAATGGGTTCACTACTCGAGACGTGAGTAGTTAGAGTTGGCTGAGTGCCTTTGAGTATACTAGATACTGTTTAAAAAAGTATGGGATAAGAATCCTTGATGGGTATGGAGACTTTCCCAACTTAATGGTATGATCGAGGAATCTCTTCTAAATTAACAGTGTAATTGCCCGTGTTTGGATTCCCATACATGCATTCAAGGAGAGATTGAGGGGTATGGGAGGGATTGAGGGTATGCTTCCTTGAAACTTATGAGGTGCGAGTATCTTCTGTATTTTTCAAGATTAACAGTGTGATGCATCATGCATAGAACTTAGGTTGGTTAACACGTGTGGGTTATCTACTACATTTGAGAGGAAAGGAACAATAGATGCTTGGTAAGGAAGTTGGACCTTCGAACAAGAATTAAATCTGATAAGGTTGATTTGCCTCCTATATAGAAACTAAGAAAGAATTCTCAAGGTGGAAAACATCTAAGAAAAGTGGAAGATCTTAATGTGACTTTTTCCTTGCCTTTTTTCTTCTTTGGAGTTTGGACAACTTGTGAGAAAGATGTCTCATAGATATCCCTGGATTCATGTTTTGTTGTACCTTCTGAAATAAATTTATTCACGCTGTTTTTGGTTCATATTTTCATTTGTTTTAATTGAATCAATCCGGAGAAAAAGACTGATAACATCAATTTCTACCGATAGTCTGACAAAAGATGTGAAACCTCCAATATTCAACCATACACCAGAGTCTATTAACATTCCACTGGAAATTTACTTTACTAACTTGAAATTTTCAATACGATGCTTGACATGGCAGTTGGGCCTTCGAACAAGTATTAAATCTGATGAGGTTGATTTGCCTCTTACATAGACTTGAGAAAGAAGTCAAATGTTCCAAGGTAGAAGGCATATTAGGAAAACGAAAGATCTTAATGTAACTATTTATCTGACTTTTTTCTTGGCTTTTTCCTTCCTTGAACGACTTGTGAGAAAGATGTCTTATAGACATCCCTGGATTCATGTTTTTTGTAACTTTTGAAATAATCTGTTGTTGACTCACATTTTTATTTGTTTCAATTGCCTCAATCTGGAGAAAAAGACTGATAACATCAATTTCGACCGATAGTCTGACAACAGATTTGAAGACTCCAATATTCAACCATACACCAGCATCTATTAATATTCCACTGGAAATTTGCTTTACTAACTTGATGGTAAGAATTCATCTGTAAAAGAAAAGAAGTCAATTTTAGGCAATATTTTTGCTGCTTGAGCAGTCACATTGGCATGGTCTACATATCCCAACCCTTGTGCCAAGGGTATCATCATGTTACGTGGATTTTGCAATTTCCTTTCAAGTTTAGTTGTGCTGTTTCATGTCATCTGTGTGGTTAATACTCAACTGAAAGAATGAATCATTTGTACCTCGTGCCCCGTCCTTTGATCTTAAATGCCTAGCCTATGAACTATCTCTATTTTAATGGACAATAACTGGAAGCAAAGTATGATTCCATGTATGTTACTAATATCATATGTAATATCTTTTTTATGCACAGATATTGTTCTTCCCGAGAGAACTTGACTGTTGATCATGTATTGCCGATTTCACGAGGTGGTGATTGGAAATGGGAGAATCTGGTATGCATAATTGTTTGATGTCGATTTGGGTTTAACGTTTATTATCTTCTTGTTTTTATCCATATATATGTTTTGTTTTAAATGGGCAAACATCCCCATTTTTTTTCATTCCTTTACTTTTGTGTAAAATGACCAAAATGACCCTAGGAGAACTTATTAGTATTTGACAACTTGCATATATTTTACATTGCCAAAAATGTATTCCTATATGTGGCTAAAAGAATAAACAAAGGTGAAGATCTGCAAATGTCCATCAAATAATCTTCCCTTCAATGGAAAAGGAATGAAGGGAAAATGGAAAATGAATACCCAGCCATCACCCTAGTATATCAAATCCTAGGAAAAGTGAAGGTCCCATCTGTATCTCCTCCTTACATCTTTCACCCTCATCTCTATAATGATCCTCCATTGGAACGCATTTTACCATCAATCCAGTCTACTTTTAAACTGTATTCCCTATTTTCTCCAATCTAGTTCCGATTGTTCATATGCATCATATGTGCCTCCTTTTCCAGTACACTGTCACTTGAGATTGTCATCTGAGTAAATTTTGTTATCCTGTCCACAAGTCATTCTGATTTGAATGCACTATATCTAGGTATATGAGGAATTAAATGGTGCTTAATGCCCTATCTGGGTCCTTATAGGAGCGTGTAACTTGGTTTGCATGGAACTCAAGTTCATTAATTTGCAGCACCCGATCAACATGTAAACGGAGTTACTTGGTAACCTACTTCAGCAAAAAACAAATGGCACCATTTTCCTAATAAATTTGTTAATTATAGTCATTGAGTCAGTGAATTACTTGGTAATAGTAGTTTTTTGGATCAGCAGCTTTTAATGTGATGTGTAATCGATCTGTTACCCTTTTATGTCTCCTTTGCTTGATAAAATTTATTTCCTTAAGGAACGGATGAAAACAGTTTTCTCAAATTTTAATCATAGTTGTTCCTTTTTATTATTAATTTTGTTCCACTTTGACCGGATGTCTTTGAAGAGTCAATATTGTTTTACTATAAATGCTGTCATTCATCTTGTCATGCAGGTTACTGCTTGTGCAAAATGCAATTCAAAGAAAGGGCAGAAAACTCTGGAGGAAGCAAGCATGAAGCTGATTAAGGTCCCAAAGGTCAGCCAGCTTTATTTATCTATGCCCACTTCTCCATGCTATATATTATCCACTTCCTGTTCTTCATTGATTGATATAGGTTAGCAGCTGCTTTACATTTATATGTTGTAGGCTCCAAAAGACTACGACATACTTGCCATACCTTTGACAACTGCAGCTATAAAGATGCTTCGGATGAAAAAAGGGGTGCCTGATGAGTGGCGTCAGTACCTAGCAAAGCCAATTTCAGAGGCATGACATGAATGATGCACATTTTTTTTTAATGGTGAATGATACACATTGCTGAATGTATATTACAGGTCTGCTCTGTCTAGTCTGTTATTGTGGGTGCCATGTAATGATTACTGAAATGCTCAACGTAGTCCATCATTTACCCTCTTGTGGATGTTAGTACTTTCTCTCACAAGCATGTAAATCCATTTCATGCGACAACAAAGAGCCCCAAAAGTGCGGTGCTAACTGTATCTTGGATGATGATGAATTGTTATACAACTAGTCTTTTGCTAACTCGGCTTCCAACGTTTTCATATCGACTTACCCAACTATCAGGATAAAACATATGGCCAAATTCCAACGAAGTGTCCATTTCAACTGTGTAAATTATGCAGCTGTACTGGAAATGGGCTTGCTTGTTAATTTCATATGGGTCTGAGAATTCAGGTAGTTTTGTCCTACAGTCAAACGTTTTATCATCTACAGGTGGTTATAAGTGACTGAAATTGTGTTTCTGGTCACTTATGCTTTGGGCTGTTTCCAAGCTAGATTGACTTGTCTAGCCCTTTGGATATTAAAATCAAAGCCCTATAATCAGAGGGCCAGGTGAGGACACACCATCCATATTCAACTCTTGGCATTTTTGGGCCTGCTAAGAGCTTCTTTATTCATTTCAATTATGACCACATATTTTTGTAGGGTATGTTGGTGTTAACCTTTATTGGTTTATTGCAGGGTTACGTAGATTGCTATACTGGCTAATCTGTAACCCGGGTTATAACCTATGAAGCCTAGATATGGCATGGATACGAATAGAATACGCCATAGATACGGCAAGGACACGGATTTTACACATAAAAAGCAAAGCATCAGATACGATACAAGTAAATACGTTATTCGTGCATGATAGGTTATAACAAACCACATCCAACTGTATTCATTATTTTGATTCATGACTTGGTTCGGTAGTGTTAAAAACATGATCTTCCAATTTTAATAGCAGATCATAACCTGATTGACATCAAGACATGGGCCCATCATATCTGAAGCCTGATACCACTTGTAAATTTAAAAGATTGTCGTATTCATACCGACGCAAGCAATTAGCAACCCATCTATATCACATGAAATCATTTCAACCACAGAGGCCTGGCGACGTTCGGTATCTTTGCCGCATCATAATTGATCGTGATTTAGACAGTTAAAATTGACAGACTAATCAACATTAGAATGGTTAAAATATCTGAGCCAGGCGGCGGGCTTGATGCTATTTTAAATGGCAGGGCTTGTGCTTGACTTCAGTGGCTATCAGGCTCGGCCAGGCCTGTGTTTCAGGCACAATCATTGTAGTTGTTGCCAGTGCGGCTTGACACTCTTTTGGTTTGTAGTTTGATGCCAGTGTCAATTGATGGAGAGGCCATGAACCACCTATTGTAGTTCAATAATAGAAAGGAAATTGCAAACCACAAAACAAGAAAAACTCTACACCTGACCCCATATTCCTGTTCTCTATACAGTTACAGATAATTAACATAGATGTCAAATTTTCCATGTGTTTATGTTAAAAATATTCAGTGGAGTCATGGGCATGTATATATGATCTGTGGAGCAATGTAGCTCACCCTTTTGACTGGTGACATCCCCTGTAGGGATTACTAGTCCCTTCTTTATTCGAGCTTGGGACTGTCAATGCAACGTAACGAACAATATTATGGTAGATGAAAATCCCACTTTACAGTAATCTGATTTAATAGAGTGGTGGCTAGGCAATCATATTATCCAGAAGAAGACTATTTGATGGTATTGATGAATCATACCCCTTGATAGAGGCAATGCATTGAATTCTCATGAATTAAATACAGAATAAAAAATGGGTCCTATATAAACAGTAAAAAAAATAAAATTATCTCATAATTTTTTTCACAACATGACATTGGAATTTTGTAGCAGTTTATTTTACAAACTATGACTCGTCCGAGAGATGGGTCATTGGAGTTGCTAAACATTAGATCTCTAACTAAAGAGAATTGATCTCATTCTATTAAGAATCCATATAAGAACCATGCTCAAACAAATTTACATATATAGCAACTGTGTGTAGATAGGCTATTTCAAAATTCAAACAAACACACGTTTCTTTAAAAAAACAAAAAACACAACCCACCACTTGGGAGTTGGTGGAGTTAGGAGTGGCATAAGGCAGGAATTTGCTCCCCATGTCTTGTGTTTGAAATTACCCTAGATTTACCTGCCGTGCATTTGTGTGGGTTTAGTGACTGCCGCTCTGGAGATTAATTATGTTGGGTCAAAGACTTCAAGGATAGTCACACCATATAAATATATATATATATATATATATATATATATAAGGGCTATTTGCAAGGCTCTCTCCTAAGCTCAAACTTAGGATAAAATTTCGTAAGCTCGCGTTTGTGGGGCCCACCCTTGGTCCATCCAAATGGACTAAACATACGACCCCTCTGAATTGCACATGTCCACCAAGTTTTTGTCATATCCAAATTTACTGGACCGTTGGATTGACCGTATACTGATCCTAATATACTACTGACCATTAAACTTTTAGGGCCCATATAGAGATGATAAAAACCATGGTTGGGTCTTATTCTTTGCAGAGAGGAGGGCCCTAGGGATTCTTTGAAATCCCCTCCATCCCCATCCCCATATGGGTCCCCAGGTGGGCCCCACCACACACTCGAGCTGGTAGAGTTCCGTTACATCGTGGTCCTAAAATCACCTTGGCCTAGGGTAATCCCCAAGGTGCGACATGCGTACTCCCGTAATATTATACTTGTCTAGAACCAAGTACAACATTACGAAGGAAGAAAATTTTCTTTTTCCACTTGTAAGTCTAGCTCACTAACATGTCAATCATATTTAATAGTAGAAGCATCTCAATTCATAAGCCATTATGTACCATTTCATTGAACATTCCTATTTAAAGTTATGTGTCAAGTTTATACAAAACATAATTACACATTCAATAAAGTAGGGGTTACAAAAATCACCCTACATTATATATATTAAAGCAAAGGGAGAGGTGGGCTATAAGGGGTGCCACATCATCCCTAAAAAGTATCTCCTTTCAAAGAAATATAGAAGAAAAGGAATGCATACTTTGAGATTGATCCAACGATCCCTCCTCACTAATATATGGAATACTTGTATATGAATTTTGAATCACCAAAACTTTATCTTTAAGGCCTAAAATATCTTTTTGAATTCCTAAAATCTCTTATTAATAGTAGGAAACATTATCATCTAAATAGAGCACAAAAACGGAATCAGGGATTTAGATATATAGATGGTCTTAGAGTGATCTCATCCGTCCATAAAAAGAGTACAAGGCAATCTGGACCGTCCAATTGCTACATGGGTGTGCCTAATTATTCATGTGGGCCCATTAATGCATGCCCATCTTGGCTTGATCTTCCATTGGTTACTAATACCTGTCAATTGATCTGGGACAGCTAGCTATACGAAATACTATCTATCCGGTCCATTCAAGTTTTGATGATGTGGCAGGACAAGGAATACTTGAACTTGCTCACCACCTGTAAAAAATACATGAGACCTGCCATCTTTAAACACAACATGATGCACCTTTTTGAATTAGGATAAGAGGCCCACTTTTAAATATTATCATATGTCCCACCAAGGCTCCTTGGAATACCACATCAACAAGAGCTTACTGTCCAAATGTCCAATTGGACACACCTTTACAGATTTGGATATGGAGCTTACCTTTAGATGTCACATCATGTAACCCCACTAAGGATCCTCGGAATGCCACATCAGCAAGGTCTCAGTCTCCAATTGGAGACACCTTAAAGGAATTAAGATATAAGGCCCACCTTTAGATGTTACATCATGTGACCCGACCAAGTTAGTTATTCTTTTTTTATTAAAGTTATATATATAATAAATATAAATAATTTATTCATTTATGTAAAATCTATTCTTTTCCAATAACATCTCAGAGAAAAAAAATCATAATTTCATTATATTCTTATTTATTTAGCCGCGCACCACACCTCTCTAAATTAATCTCCTCCCTAAATCTCCTCATTTAAATTTTTAATAATGGTGGAGAATTTGATTTTCTAATCTAATATATTCTTTATAGCTAAGATTTATCATCTTCAAATCACAGGTTTAGATGAAAGTTAGTACTCTCTCTCTCTCATTATCCTTTTTATAGATTATTATTATATCATGATATATTTAGTACCATACCAAGAGAAGTAGAGGCAAATATAGTGATCTTATGTATAGAAACCCCAATGACCCTTTTTCTTTCTACACTATAACTAAAAAATGATGATGATTCAGAAAATCATTTCCACAAACTCAAGTGGGGGCATGGAGTACAAAGGTGCATATGGCTTCAATGCAAGTAATTTGATCACGATAAGAAATTAGGAAACTTATATTTTGGCATTGTATATTATGGAAATTCTAGATTATTTTTTTTATATTTACATCATGATTTCAAAATTATTATATTATTTTTTTCCATAAATCATGTTTTTGGTTTATTGTCACAACGTGCAATAGGAACATACTATTATTTTTTTAATAAATGGCAACTCTATTTTTTTTCTTAGATTTATACTTTTTCAATTAATTAGTTTCTCATTTTTTTCTATTAATTATTTTGCAAGCACCACAATATCTTTCAATTTGGGTTTTAAGATTATGTTTTGTAGGTCGTATTTTTCATCTAATGTACTTTCCTATCAAGTTTTGAAGAAAGTTAAAAGATTAAGGGTTAGTGAGGTGATTAATTTAAAAATAAATTTAAGACTATGCCTTCTTAGATGGATGTTTAATTTCATGTCCTTAATAAAGTTAGAAAATCAAAGGGTTGTTCAAGTAAATAATCTAAAGATGTGTCTTTCAAAATGCATTGAAATTTTTTTTATTGAATTTTGTTATTTACAAAAGTGCTAGATATTTAATGTAAATATAATAAAATACTATAAATTTTATAATGTATTCTAGATTTTAATTGAACTTTTAAATATAAGTTATATATAGTGTTTTAGAAAAAATGAAGTAGTCTAAATAAATTTTATTTGGGGCCCGGGCTTAGCACGAGCGTTTTTTGCTAGTTCTATTACAAAATGAATCTTCACCATTAACTTCTAATATAACTGGTGTGACCCACGCAAAAAGGAGTAAGTCATACACTCCAAGTAAGCTCTTAAAAGGAGTCCAAATCGCTCTCCGATGGACCAGACTATATAGGCCCATTGCCTGGCCACTCTTCTAATATTGAATGAACCTCTTTGGTCTCCTCTTCTCCCTTCTGGGCCTCCTCAGGATCGGGAGCTGCACCTGTGTCTATAATATCAAGAATAGTATATCAAATACGACAAATTGACAAGTATAGGCATTAATAAGGAAATACATATTGTATTAAATCGAATTTAAATGACAATTGATTAAGAGATGTCAATATTCAATAATAACTAAGCAATTGTGCCAAAATCGACTAATTCATGCTTTTGAATCAAATGGGAAATAAACATACTAATTTGGCTACTATATTGCTCATCCTCTCAAAAGAGAGCGAATCTAGTTAGAATGTCGCCAGCGGCCAGGCCAAATGCTAGCTGGATACCTGGATTTGAAGTTCCAGTGCTCTAAATGACTTACTACAGTAGTCTTGAATACTAAACCAAGTTTATCCCCGTCAAGTATCATAAGGTCGAAGCTAAGTAGTGCTGACTCAATCGAATCGAATAATAATCGAATTTGAGTAAGTTTAAATATTTTGTTCACAATTGAATCGAATAGTAATATCATATACTCGAATATTTACTCAATTCAAATTCCCAACGAATACCGAATAGTTGTGTAACAATTGTAATAACGAATTGGAAAATGGAGAATCGAATCATAATGCAAAGGATTAATTAACCAGAATGTGATGGCAATGAAGAAATCTAATCTCAATATGAAATGCAATAGATTTAGATATTTCCAAGTATTTGTTCTAACCAACCAAAAGCCCTTCACCGTCTGATACAAGGTAATTTGAGAAGGCAAACATATTACTATCTTGTTGGGTGTCACTTATTATGAGAAAATACGTTGAATTTCTAAACTAACCCTCATGGCATAGTGTTAGACTAATAATTTTCCATTAGACCAAGGGAGGAGGTTAAAGACTTCATTCTAAAAGACATAAAAGTCTTTGGAGTCTTAATCACTTAATGGTTAAGGGATATTCCATAATTGTCTATTAAAGAGAATCAAGGAGGTTATCATAGGGTAGGAGTGATATTTCACTCCTTATATAAGGTCAAAAGGACCCCCCAGCCTACAGCCATATCCGCTCGAGCAGATACTTCCAAAGGGGTGGTCGCTCGAACGATTCCATATCTGCTCGAGCCAACCCTTCCACAGAGCAGTTCGCTCAAACGGTCCCTTGTCCGCAGGAGCAGACGGTTCAAATGTATAGAATCTATGGTTTTTCATGTGTTCTTCTTTTCATTCCTTCTTCAAACTTCTTCCAACTTCTTCTAATCATAACACCTGCAACAATGAGCCTCCTTCCTCCCATATTCAACACATAGCATCACTAATACATCTCCATCAATTAACTCAATGAACTAATACCATCATACATTCCATTAAGATCTTAGAATTATCAAAGAAATAAAATTGTTTTGAATCAATCAATAAATGGACAATATGTAATTCCAATTAAACTTATACTTGCCTCAATAGAATTTCCAACTTCTTTTACTCTAATGCCTGCTCAAAGACACAAAATCCCAAAATCAAACTCTAATCACCAAACACATGGAAATGCTAATGAATATGCAAATATGACTACAATAGAGTCCCTTGACTTTATTTCAACTCAAAAACACCAAGAAAAGGAGTTTGATTCATACCTGGGCAAGAAGTTCGAAATTGGGGAAAGATGGGTTCTTGTCAACCAAGTTGATGAAGATGAAGGAATGGAGAAGATGAAGATGATTCTACTCCTTGTCTCCAATTGCTCATGCAACGTTCTCAATGAATGATTTGAAGGGGAAAAAGGAAAATAAAGAAAAGAAAAGCTCTCTCTCCCTTTCTCAATATGAAATGAGCAAAAGGATGAGGATAAGAGTGGGTTAAATAAGGTGAAGGTGTCCCTTTTTGCAAGAAAGCTCACCAATTTTGTATATTTCCATTTTAAGTCAAATGGTGGTCCACTTCTTCAACGAGTGATCAAGTGAAGTAAGGTTCAATACGAAAATCGACGTGCTCGACGAGATACATGCGATGATGCCAAGATGACGTGCATATGATGCAAAATGAGAAAATTGATAATTACGTATAAGTCCCTGACTTAACCCAACCAAGTCAAATCGGTTACAACTCCCCTTCCTATGACTCATAATCTAACTCAAAGACTAATTAAGACTGATTTATATTAAAATAACTTAATTCATACCTTAGCATAATTATAGTTAATAAAACTTAATTAATTAATACTAAATAAGTCTAATTTGGTTCAAGGTGTTACAAGTTCTATGAGCCCGCACGTGTGGAGCCCACTGGTGTGTCAACCAACTGGGACACACACATACCCCTCCTGAATTTCACATGTGCCCCGGGTTTGGATAGATCCGAATGGATTGAATCGTTGGATTGACTACATACCCCATTCGAATGGACTGAACTTGTGGGCCCTAGATGATGAGGTTAGGAAAATCTGATTAGGATGGTTTTTTGTCCATAGGAGGGGCACACACAGATCTTCAAATCCTCCCAGCCCCATCCCCATGTGGGCCCCAGAAGCTTGAGCGGACGGACTCCTCCGTCAGCTCGAGCTGAGGAGAAAAGGGCCCATATATATAAGGGAGATGCTCCTATATGTAGTATTATATAAAATAAAAAAATAAGAGGGTTGAGTCTAATATTATCCATACTTGGCCTCAATTTCACAGGCCTGCTAAAATTTTGTCCAAGCCTCACGCTTGGTCTTTCTAAAAAATAAAATCAAAGCCTCTTTTTGCAGGCTTTTGGAGGGTGGAGGGCCCAATTGTAGCCCTCTCCATATGTTTTAGTTCTGACAGTTTCACATATTAGTAATTTTCACCTTGTTATTTTCTATTTCTCAACGGTGATCGTTTCACTCTGCTCACTCTTTCAAACACAAATTAAATCTACTTCACCAAAATCTCTCCCCTTTTGTCTCTTCCTCTCTCTAGAAATTAAAGATATAAAGGATCAGAGAACCACAAGAAGAGGCAAGAGGATTATGCTTGTACATGGGAATTTCTCAAAGACTATAACAGCTGTTTTCCTGTCTTTCCACTGATGTTGTCATAAAATAAAATAAAAACCAATAAAAATGAAATAGGACAATCTCTTCTCTAAGGTGGAAGCTTGGGATCTTATGCGACAAAAATGACAGACACTCCTCACCACATGGTTTACATTTGAATATGAAACCAGTTGGTTTCAAACTACCCCTTGAATTCGAACTTGGAAAAGAGACAGGGGTATTTTGGTAATCTAGCTATACACATGATTCATGATTGTACAAAGCCCTCTCATGTAATATTTAAAAGGTGAGACACTCTGCTATAAGTAGACAAGTTTTTTTTTTCAAAAAATTGACTAATAACCCCTACATCTAGGGATGGTAACAATGCAAACCCGCCCATCTCAAGTTTGTCTCGTCTAAACTCAACCCATCTCGTGACAGATCAATCTTATGCGATACCAAATCCGTCTCGGTTCAAATCAAATTTAAATCTTAAAAAAATCAAAATATATAAGTGCGTGAAAAATAGTGTTTTAGAATTCAACCACACAATCTTATTTTTAAGAATGCCTTTAAGTTTATGCCCCAACACCACTTCTACCATATGAAATAATTTTGTTTATACGTAATAAATAAATATATATTATATATATGGAGCGAGGGAGATTACATCAACAACACCCAAACTATTCCGTTCTAAGAAAACCACTATCAAACATGCCCCTAATAAAAATGGGTGGGGCGGGTCCCATTGTGATCCCTACATGCATCTAACGAGTAATAATCATGTTTAGTTTCAATTTCTTATTCTGGTATGTTTCAAAAGAGGGATTGGATCCAAAGAGGCTGATAGAATTCAATGCATAGTATATTGCTCTCTCTCTCTCTCTCTCTCTCTCTCTCTCTCTCTCTCTTTCAACGATGAGAGAAACTTTTCCGCTCATTTATCTATCACACTCCATTATTAAGGCACCGAATAATCCGTCCCACAATAATTGCTAGTCCCTTTTCAGGGAAACATGACACATGTTGAACACACAGAAATTATAGAGTCAGGATTCAGGAATGTACATCATCTCACATTGCCATGCATGTGGGGTCCACTGTGATCAATACCATTGAAAATCTTCTTATCTCTCACAGTTCCATACATGTGGCTTCCCATGTTTGGAATCGGTACAATTCAATCATCCATTACCCATTTCTTACCATGGCTTCAAAGTGTGTTGGAAATATGACAGACATGCATGATGGGGTGGAAGGATAGATAAGAACCTTATGTTATGATAATGTATTCATAGTTTTAAGCTCGGTATCTAACTTGGAATCGGATTCCCAAAAATGAGGTGATATGCATTGGATATATTGGTGATTTTACAAATAGTAGATTTTTCAAAAAAAAAAAAAAACTGAAAAATTAAGGAAAAAAATCTAGAAGGTAAGTGACATAGTTTGGGTTGGGGGGGGGGGGGGGGGGGGGGGGGGGGGGGGGGGGTGTGGGTGGGGTGGGGGGGGTTTCGTTGTTTTAGAATGTCTGCATGTGCTATTAAATTGGTGCTGGTAAGTTGTTGCCCTCTGTGACATGCCAGGCGATATTGATTGGATGGGAGTATTTCACTTTTTGGAACCTTACTAGGAAAGGAAGGCAGTGAAGCTCATGGAGCCACCCAGGTGGAGGGCTATTAATGGGGTTAGGAGAAATGGAAAGTTCTCATCATAGATGAAGGTCAAGCAATTAATAGCTCTATTCGTATTATACTATCTCTAGATTTAACAACTTTTAAATTTAATTATCTTTTAATTATAGATATATATATCCATATACTCTCTTCTTAAGAGGTTTTTTTTTTTTGAGTATGAAGTCTCTACTGATCTTTTTTTTGTATAGCCATGAATCCGGATCATCTGAGGTATTTTTTGAGGTCTATCATGGTTCGTCACGTCACCGTGGGCAGCCCCAGCCCGGGCATAAGGTAGCAGCCCCACATGCATGGCAGGCGTTTCGTGGTGACATAACAAACCGTGATAGGTCCACTTACGGTCACACTGCGAAAAGGTTTCACCGCATCCAGACTGCATGTATCCACTGTCATTTGTCTCAACATGGATAACTCATTCAGTGCCATATGCCCTTATCCCCACCTCAGATTCCCAAACCTTGTTCAGGGGTTGGGGATCAATGGGGGCATGGCCACCCTTGAAATTTCAGAAAACCCTCATATTTTATGTGCTGTTTTATGACTTCTTTACATATGGCCCTCCAAGTCCAAAAAACTCTTTTCTTTTATTTTCTTTTTTTATGTAGTTGCTCGTTAAGGAGAATTTTATGGTTCCAGCCCTGACCTTTATTGTCGGCTACTCAAAATTTGGTCCAGTCCAACCTACAATTCCACTCACCCTTGACCTTTCCACCAGATTCTCATGCTATCATTCATTATATCCAATGATCCTGATCAGCTAGCGCATTTCTCTATCACAATTTTCTTTTCAACAAGGACTTTTCTTTTGCCCTACTTTCCCTTTTCTAGCAGAAGTTGCTTGGCCGACATTTGCTAAAATGTAGATCTTGCGTTACAGCTTATTGTGGCAGTTAATGTAAATCTAACACTCTCTTTTTCTAAAGAAAGAATGGTTTATCCTGCATTACAAAAGAAGATCTTCAAGACTGACATGTTTCCTTTACAAATACAAGTGTGTTACTGTTGGTTATAAATCTCCCTCTTTAACTCTTTAAATAGAGATTCATTTATTCTTATCCTGAGTGAGTTGTACTTCCTTTAGATGCTTCAATTCAAGTTCTACTTTTCTGTTCTGCTGTTTACTTTAATTTGTTCATTGCTGTCTTAGGCTTGGAATTTTACAAGGAAATCTTTTTCAATCCTGTGAACAACTCGGTCCCTGCTATATTTGAACTAAACATTAACTTCTCCTTTGTGAAAGCCCTTCCATATCCACTTTTCTTTAGCAGATAAAGCTTATGACTCATTTAACTTGTATGGCATAGCCATAAAACTTCTAGAATGGCTTGACTCACTTGAGATCTTCCTTGGTTCTCTTTTTGGGAGGCTTTTTACTCTGAGACTCAGTTAGATAAGAGTGTGTCTACAAACGAAGTATAGCAATTTTTTTTTATAGCCAAGTGCTGATATGAAGGCGACATGTCACAATTTTATGTAGAAGAATTCTTATCAACAAATTTGTGGTATTCTGAAAGAAAAAAAAATTGAAGAACCGCTAGAAATACACAAAATTATTGTTACAAGATTGCAAAAATTGTTAAAAGATTCAAATAGTAATATATACTTTTATTTTATTTATTGAGAAACTACCTTCCATGAAGTTTTCCCAACAGGATGATTTTGTGAAACTAAACTGACCCGAGTGGCAATATGCTAGTCTCAGGTGGGATCGATGCCGGATTTGTTCCGATCATCTTTATATCTGGCAATGGTAAACCTTACAAACTCACTAGTGCATGAATTTGTGCTTTTTTTTTTTTTTTTTTTTTTACTTTTTTGGTCCAGATCCCATGATAGCATGGAAACAGTGAATGTCATAAAAATTGATAAATCTCATGATATCATGGCTTTTATACAGCATCTTAGAGTCTGTTTGGGGGCTTTACTAATGGAGTTGAGCGAAGTAAATATTATTTTGAACAAAGAATAAAATATAAATGGGTTATGATGATATTTTATTTTTAGTTATTTATTATGAAACATTTTTTTACTTTTTTTATTGATTGTGGAGTTTTTTTTGTTTTTAAGTGGAGAAATGATGTTACTTTTTGACTTTTTTTTGAAAAATATGGTGAGAAATTTGAATTAAAGTGCTTTTGATGAGACCTTTTTTTTTTTTTTTTTTAAATGAGGGCTTTACCTTACTTGATTCCATTAGTAGAGTTGCCAAACAACCCTTTTTAGGAAAAAAAAAATTCCAAATGATAAAACTTGAGAAATGGTGATTAGATGTGATTTACTTTTCTCAAAATATTTGTTTTCGTATTCTTTAAAAATGAATTTGCCTACTATTTGCAAAAAAAAATATGATACAGAAATTGATAAATCCAATAATATCATGGGATATGGTGCAAAAAAGTTTAAAAACAATGTTGACTAGAGTCAAATGACTCCAGTGGCATTATCTTCATTTGGCTCGTGAAATTGAAAAAACAGGATTTAAAGTGAACCAGTATGTCAAAACCCCAAAAGTCCTGCTCCACTTGGAATTTACCATCTCTTGACTACCAGGGATAATATGTCAAACAACCTAGATGCCAATCTTACCACTTCATTCCGATTGATGTAAGATCCCAATCCAAATCGGGAACAAATTAAGACTTGATCAAGAGATCCACGTTGGCCCTTGTCAACTAATTAATATTACATGAGACCCATGGCATGCGGGGCACACAATTTCTCATACAATCTATATTAAGTAACATGTATGTCTCAAACCTCCGTGAAGGAACCTGGTAATTTTTTGACCCCATCAAAACAACACCCCACATGGAAGTCCTCATAGATAAAAATAAAAATAAAAATAAAAATAAATAAATAAATAAATAAACAAACAGAAGAAAATACCCATCTTATAGATTCCATGAAAAAGTAAATGAAAATTGAACTGAAACCATGTAGTCACTAGACACTACACATTTCCATTCTGCCATTTCCTTTTATTTTGTTACATTACATTGCCATTCTCATCTCCATGACCTTCTTATGAGAGTTGGAGTGCTTGTAGCTCACAAAGGTGGGGCTCTTAGCAGGCCTATACTCGGGCAGCAGCCTGCCCGACTTAAACCTGACCCCACAAGCATTGCAAAGGGTCTTGGGCCCCAAGGGCCCTGCCCGCCACTGTGGGGTCCTTTGTGCTAAGCAATGGCTGCACCTCCTGGGCTGCCCGGGCCCCACCTCCACCCTGCCCGAACTGCCCCACTCCTCTTTCACCACCTTTTCTTTCTCCTTTGGTACCACAAACAGCTCACTCTCTGCTAGCCAATAGGTTTGGTGTAGTAGAGGTGGGTCCGAGCTGATCACGTGGGAGGGCTGCTCCTGCACGTGCCCATGTGGCCCACCACTTAAATGGGTTGTTGTGGTGGATGCTGCTGATGATGAAGATGATGGTGTTTTTATTATTGATGTTGGTATTCTTCTTCTTCTTCTTTTGGTCCTTGCCTTGCCTGGGAGAGGGACTACAAGGTCTTGTAGAGAGGTTCTTGGGTGGGTTTCAGAGGGTTTTGATGGGTTTGAGTTTGGGTTTTGGAGATGAGTGGGATGGGTCGGGTTTGGATTGGCTTGTGGAAGATTGTACCCACTGCTAGAAAAGCAGTCCTCTAAGAAAACTGACAGCCATTCAAGCCCAACATCAAGTTCCTGTAGTATACAGATAAATAAGTGAAAAAAAAGACAAGAAAAGAAAAGAAAAGAAAATTGGAAATCAATACATCTCTTACAATGAAAATCTAAAAGGAATCTATGGAAAAGATTGGATGAACATGAGAGTGACATGCATAAAGATACCAAATTATATATAGATTAGTCCACAAATATGGAAGGTTTGGTTTAAAATCTTAAAAGAGAAAGGCTAAAGAAAATGCATGGGGCCATGACTGAGAGGCCTTGAGAGTTGAGAGTTCCATGAGAAATACAAGCATGCTTGGACTTCAAAATACACAACAGAACCAAAAGCAGAACCACAACATTTAGGACCATCAAAATAATAAAGATAGAAATAACCCTGTAATTTAGAAATGAACTAACATAATTGTAATAATACCACTAGCAGAACCACAACACATTTAAATAATAAAAAAATGACAGAAAGATCATACAAAGATATAGAAATGGGTAAATACATATGTAATGATAACACAAACATTTAAAAATGGGTAATATACATGTAATAATAAACATACTCCTCCACCCCAACAACCCATCATATACAATAGGAAAGAGAAGGAATCATAACAAAGTGGAAATAAATAAGCCTCCCAAAACCCCCCCAGATGAAAGAATGAGGGGGGAGGGGGGGTTTCAAACTCACCTTGTTCTCACCAGGGAAAAACTCATCAAGCTTTGAACTTTCCTGAGATATGACAGTTTCCGGCGGGTATTCTGACGGTAAGCCCCCGGACACTGACACATTTCGGCAAAAATCCATTGCCGGAAGGAATACCCACAATCCCAAGAAGAAAAAAAACGAGAGAGAGAGAGAGAGTTGGGGGAAGAGTTATAACAGTCTCCAGTCCACTTTTATGTTCCCATTCTCTGTCGGCAGTGACAGCAACCGGAGATAAAACAAAACTCTCTCAATCTCAGGTCTCCTTTGGTACTCCTCGATACTTCGAAAATTACATCCTTTTGTTACCATCTGCATTTCGAATTTTGAAATGCTTGCATTGGTAGGCCCACCTCTGATTGACCAATCAACCAACTTTACATCAATCAGAAAATCCTGTCTTGTTGAAGGATACAATCCGCTCCCTATTCTTTTTCATATTTGGAATTCTCTCAATGCTCTTATCATAATACCTAATATTTCAAGTGTAAATATTTCTCATACAGTTTTTCTTCTAATGTTTTAAGACGATGTAATATTGCTGTCGCCCATATGGCATTATGTAATATCTTAAGACGGTATGATATGGCACATTTTGTACAATGTGATATCCTAATTTTATGAGATATTTTGCATTTATTCTATGAATATTTCTACGAGAAATATTTAAACTATAACCGTTTTATGAAAAATACCAAGCCTACAACCAATCTAGTCCCTTTTCACACATCCTTATAAATTGGTGCCGGCCCTAATTTGATACAGATCCAAGTACATGCAAATTATTGAGCTTAATTAAAGCACGTTATATGGCAATTAAATTGAGTAATAAGGGGTTAGGATCTTGAGGGTTCAATATTTTACCCCTACTTAGTTAAAAAAGAAACATTTTAAGGCCCTTTTTTTGGGGGTTTGGGAGAGATAAAAATGCACACTTCCATGCCTAGGCATGACTGCATTGATGAGATCAGGACCGCTCGTTCACTCAATCCACTGATGAAATGATTTAGATAATTAATAGCTTAATAAACAGGGTTGATGGTTCTGATTTCTCTGATGATAGCCACATGTATTGCTCAAATTGGTGGCCCATTTAAGTTTGTAACCTTATGGGTCAATCAAACACTGACACTCAGGTGGGCTCATGGAAATGTGATCCGAGGACTACAATTTGTTGTACTAGTTCGAGCTGTGTCTCTGTATCTTCTTTTCTCACTGATGCAGAAAGCAGAGATGGAGTGGGACAAAAAAAATAAGGTGGGCCTGCTTGTGGGCCCCATTATTGACACTATCATATTTAAATGTCTTTCCCTCTTTCATTCCAAATGGCCGAAACAACAGGAATCCGTGGCAGCTGCCCTTTCCCTGCATTATAAGTAATGCACTGTAGAGAAAATGACAAGTTTTACCCATGTATGCCTCTGAAATCAGGGTTGGAAATGAATCGAGTCGGGTTGACCACTGTAGAAAAGGAAGGTGTGATCAACCCAATTCCAGCCAATTTATTAATTGGGCAGAAAATGTACCCCTAACCCAACTTAGAAGTTGAAAGAGTCAGCTATAATCGTAAATTATTAGGTCGTATTAGTAGATTGAAGTGAAATTAGTCAAGTTAGGCAGCATTGAATCAGGTTCCAGGTCAGCCGTGGCAAGCGTGGAGAAAAGATGAACCCACGTGAACCCAACCCATTTAGTATCCAAGTTGGGAATGTCAACCCTAAACCGATCTAAAAGTTAAAAGGGTCAACTCTATTTCATTTTAGTCGGCTAGGTCCAGGTTGGGTTGGTGGATCGGGTCTGAAATTGCCACCCTACATATATTGTCTGAAACTTGCTTCTTATTATTGAATGGCCCAGGCAAGGATGTATATGTAGCAGGCTCATAGTGGATCTAAATCCAAATCAATGTTTTAACCTTTTTTTTCTTTAAATCACATTGATACAACAAATACAAGATAATCTCAAAAATAGGCTGATATGGAATGATTTATGGAAAAATCAATTCAAAGTCC
Organism: Persea americana; assembly: GCA_029852735.1. NCBI lineage: Eukaryota > Viridiplantae > Streptophyta > Magnoliopsida > Laurales > Lauraceae > Persea > Persea americana. The sequence continues at coordinate 72,955,097 of CM056809.1, forward strand.
AAGTCCAATACTTGAAACCATGCATGGATGAATAACTGAGTTCCAGTCACTTCCAAGTCCTTATAAAGATGTAAATATTCAACATCCTCCACGAAAGGGCAGATGTAAACGATGTGATTTAAACTTTACAAACCCTATTAGTTCCCTTCCCTTCACATGCCACTACCCTTCATGAATGGGCACTCAATACTTATCCGAAAGAGACCTATGGATCCTACTTTCCTATCAAATGGGAGGTTTATATTATTTGAAAAAAAAAAAAAAAGTCAAACCTGTTTGGACACAATAAAAGTAAACAAAATATATGTATGAGAAATTTGCAATTTTGTTGATAGGAATTTGAATCTAGGTAGGATAGCATTTAACTCTTGATAGGCCCAAGATTGCAGATCAAAGACCCTTGATGTTCCTTTTACAATCTTGAAAGGAGACAAAATTATACTAAGCAAATTGCCTTAAGTCCAAATACCTTTTTGTGTTAAGTTATAGTAAAAATACTTACCTATGAACGCATTGGAATGATAAAATGCAAGCTGTAGGGTTTAAGCCCAAGAAAGAGAGAAGTATGAGAAGAAATGCTTCTAGAGGTCTTTTTAAATCCAAGAAATGCTTCTAGAGTTGAAGGCCTTACTCTTTTTCTTCTTTTTTTTTTTTTAGGCCAGCCCCCCCAAGAGAAAGCCAGCATATACACCGAAAGGTAGCCCATTCAAGTAGAAAGGAGACTCGCACAAGCGGGAAAAAAGCCCACACAAGTGGGAAAGGAGCTTACACTCTTTACCACTCGGGTAAGGAGCCATTCTTGTTAAAGGCATTAATCGGATGTCAGAAACTGGCTTGTCAGCTCCCAACGGTCAAGTTTGAAGATCAAGTTTCAAGGTTCACATATAATGTCATTTTTAACTTATCATAACTTATGAACTATATTAGGAATTTTCGATATAATGTATTGCTGAAAAGCTTTTAAACTAGCGAATACCATGATGCAAAGATTCGTTTCATCTGAAATCACTTGAGTAAATAAAAGGTGTGAAAAGACAAGTGCATCTCATTTTCTGCTTTTGACCTTAGCTTCCAGGGCTTTTATCTTCTTACCTGCTTAATCAGATTTTGGATTTCTATATGATGTTTGGAATCTCTCTTCAAGAGGATCAAAATAATAGATTTGTTTGTCCCACTTAAAGATGTTTATATGTATTAAATCTTAGTTTAATCTAGTAGACAGCTGCTTTTCAGTAAGTCGTTCCTCACTTCTTCTTTTTGTTCATCTGCACTTGGTCATCAATTTGCTTGGGCCCACCATGATTTGCCTTTGATCAACATTTTCTCTTTCTAAACAGAAATAGAAAAAAGGTTAGTCCACATGAAAATGGGCTAGTGTTTTAGGTTTGGCCCATCAGAGGTGGAAAAGAATAAAATGAGCGGTCTCTATTGGATGATATAGACTGATGATATGGACTAAACGAAGTGTCCAAATGCACACCACAACCTTTGGTGTGTAGAAAGTTCAAGCGGAGAACTCAACTTGATTGCACACTAATGACCTACTTTTAATCTTTTACAATCCATTAAAACCCATCACGTTTGTTCCACTGTTCTCCACTTTCACCCATCACGTTCCATACATGATTAGGCTTTGGGCTTGAACTGTTGATTGGAGTTGGTATTCAAGAAGGGAAATGCTCCCCCGAGAGTTAATTCTCACCGCTTAACGGTGATAGATACCATGATGGCCCCCACCTGGGGTCCCACTGATCACGAGACTAAGGGGCGTGGAAAGAGTTGGGTTCAATTTTATGCTTCTAGCCCCTTGATCCGTAGCCCATAAGTTTAACAACTCATATTAAATAAAAGAATCCAACCCTCAATCCAATGATCCAGTTCATTTGAATGGATGCAAACCCATGGACCACGATGTAAATCAAAGGAGTCATGTGTGTATGGACGGTTTGGATTGGTAATGGGTGGGCCCATTATAGTGTCTCTCACCGTAAGGTAGTAAGAGTTAACTCTTGCTAGAGCACTTCCCATTTAATAAGGGAAATGCTCCCATGAGAGTTAACTCTCACCGGTTACAGTGAGAAATACCATGATGGGCCCCGCTGATTATGAGACTAGGGTGATGGAAATAGCCATCCTTGATGGGACCAGCTGTCAAGTTTGGGTTCAATCCCATGCCTAAAAACCCCTTGATCCGTGGTCCACAATTTTAACAACTTATATTAAGAAAAAGAATTTGACCCTCAATCTAACAATCCAATATATTCGAATGAGTGCATACCCGCGGGCTCTGGTGTAATTTAGAAGATTCCCCCCGTGTGTGTGGATGGTTCGGATTGGGCCCCATTGATCACAAGACCAGGGGATGGAAAGAGTCATCTTTCATGGGCCCCGCCGCTATCAAGTTTGGGCTCTATCCCATGGTATGGGTTTTGAAAATTTCCAACATTTTTCATGATATGGACCATGTATGTTTAAAAAAATGTCAAGGAGGGTTGAAATAGATTCCAATGGTTAAATTCTTTACCCCATTAGATGTTTGTTTGCATTAACCCAAATAAGTAAAGTCAGTACGTCTGCCCATCTGGCAGTTACTCTAACTCTACTTTTTTCTCTCCCACAATTAGTTGGAGGTACTACAATAAAGTGGGTAGAGTAATTTATTTCCCTTTCTCTTTATCCAACCACCAACAATCCAAACGCAAAAAAAGTAATTAATTTATTAATTTATTACAACACACTCTTCTTTGACTTTATCCGAACATTACATCGTAAACTTTATCCTAATGTTACATCATACTCCTCTTCTATTCCTCTCCTAATGCAAACAAACCGAAAAACTTACTGAAGCAAAATCCTAGGTATGTAGATACTAATATAGGTCTATAAATTTGAAGATAAAAAACAAAAAAACTCTCTATTTTCAGGTTTGACGTGCATTTCTAATACATTTGACACTATCATCAACTGACCGGCAAATCATCAACCACTCTTCGTTATTTGGATCTTGATTATTTTTTCCAAGTAGAGATAACTATAAACTGATGTTGACCTAGATATATCGATTCCCAAATACGTTAATCATTTTGCAAATTGAGATAAGGTGGGAGGTGATTTGAGAGGTTGGGATTAAAGATGCTTTGAGTATTCAGTTTGCCAACAGGAGGGGAGGAACTCTAATGTAATCTTGAGGGTTTTGCAGTTTTTTTTGTTTTGGTAAGAAATGAAAGACAAAGCAAAGTTTTTGGTTCTGTTGGGCAACAGTGAGGAGAAGAAGATGAAAATGTGTTTCAAAATCAAGAGTCCCGGGTTGGTTTTTTTTTTTTTTTTTTTTTTGGGGTATGGGAACTTGACAATACCATCAAGGTTCAACAAGGGTAATTTCATAAATAAAATAAAATATAAAAAAAGTTTGAAAAGCTCTATGGTCATTTTATTATTTTTCCTTGTAAATCTTATATTTTTTCACAAAAATCCTTTTACAAAAAAATTATGCGACGAGCGCGTGTTTGTCAGTTTCTTTTAATTTCTTATAGAGACGACTCAATTGAAACAAGTACAGAAAATTTTCATATATTTTTAGAATATTTAAATCTTAATATACTTTTTTTTAAATGTGCCAAAACTTTTCTACTTTTTCTTTAAATCCCCTTTTTTAATAACAATATATCTGATCTTGACCGTCCATCATAATCTTTTCCACTTTCAATGCCTGCAAATATTCTCCATTTTTGTTTTGCAAAACAACACAAGTGCCACTTGATCTAATTGGCCATCTTTCAAATTGATCTTGGTGGCTATCCTGCTAGGACCCAGATTTGATTAAATCATGCCACAAAAATTCAATCTTTACATGATGGGTGGCTCTAGCCTAAATATCAAGGAGGGGATCCACCTGACAAGTAGCCGGTAGGGCCACTAAAAAAGGCCAACATTACGAGGCTTGGGTTGAGCTGGGCCCCATTTTGAGGCATTTGTGATATCAAGCCCTCTGGCCTCCATCATGCATAAAAGTAGTAAGTATTGGCCTCTGCTATCTCAATCCTCTTTCAACCAAAGTAGAAGAGACGATAAAAACTTCAATAGAATAATTTGCCCTTAATTAACTTAATAATAACATTCTAATTAGTGATAAAGTAAAGTGCTCGAAGAGGTCAAAACAGCCCAAACTAGAATTCCACTTCAGTAGGAATATGCAAACCTGCACCAGAAACATCAAGAACACCAAAACCTGCCACAATAGGCTCAGGTCAGGGCAGTAGACCATTCAACCAGACCATTTATCAATACTACCACAACATGGGCCGAAGCCGAGCCCATCTGCATATTGAAACAATACACATTGTATTATCATCCACCAAAAAGACAATATATTAAGATCTTTTTTAAGCACAAGCAAGAAACATGGCAAAGGAATAACTACTACAAATCAATAAACTAGCGGTAGATGCTGCTATTAACCTAACTCAACCAGATACTGGAAAGGAACACCATGCAGCTGAATATCGTCCAATGCATCAGTTCATATTAACCACAATACAAGTTAAAATTCTGAGTAAAAAGAGGCATATCATGGCTACACACCAATATTGGACTGGGATCATTACTTTTGTGACACGAACCAGCCAAATGGATCCTTAATTAATCAGGCCCAGAAAACAATCAGCCACAGATCATTCAGAGGGCATACCAATCAAGACCCGATCTAGACTGTTGAATCCCACTGCAGATAGAAATTAACCCACCATGTCGGTAACAATGTGAATCTGATAGGCTGAAGGAATTTTAATCCATAATGGAGCCTGCAATTTTACTTAAATGGAAATGAACCAGCCCTAGCCTGTTTACAATAGAACCAACCATCTTTAACTGCTGACCCAGAGTACGGATAAGTCTCTGATGATGACCATGGATTCTGCAGTTTACACATTACAGTTTAACATAGAAGTCGCAGGGCCTGTTTGTTTACATTAGATTACATAGGAATTGAATACCATATATATGTTCAAATGAGCACCAAGGAAGAATTATTGAAGGAGGGAAAGGATATAAGGTGTAAATGCAGATGGGACCTTGATAGCCATTGGACTACTAGGTGATACCTGGATATTCATATCCCTTCCCATGATTCAATTTCTATTGAAGAGGTCATTTGATATTCATTTTTTGTACATTCACCTTTGGTCTTCATTTTTAACCATTTATGGTATGAATTCCCAAATGTATTCAATTCCAATGTATATCTATGCAAACAAACAGTCCCTACACCAAATTATGAATACAAGCAAAGGCAAATACATCCGTGGAAAAGAACTCATGGTTTTGACTCCTTGAATCCTCTGTTGCTGCAATATACCCATTAATTTGTTGAGGTTCCTTACACAAAAGAGAAGAGGGGAAACTAAGTAGATTTACAAGAAGGTACTGACGGAAGGAGGAAGGACTACAAGCAAATGGAAAGGGGAGAGGGAAAAAGAAATAAAAAACACTGGGTCCATTCCCCGGTTAAAAATGAAAAACCAGATGCTACTCACTACCGGGTCAAGAAACGGAGCAGCAGGATCCAAACCAAGCGAGACGATTGAACCAATACTATTAATTACTTGCTGAACCGGCTGCATAACCCGTCTCCCTCCTCCTGACAGCTCTCCTTTTATTGTGAATAACCAGCCACTTTGGCTTGCGGAGGCCTCGGACACCCGGTCTGTGTTTTGACTCTGTATGTATACTCGAAAGGTTTAAACCAAAACTAATGTCTGGACTACCTAAGAAAAGGCTATGGCTAAATATGGGTCAAAACTAACAACCATTTGTAATGTCATCCACACAACACGATTCTCAGCTGGCTGGTTTCTTGGCAGTTTGGGCATCTCCAGCTCCTGCAACCAGGCCATTCTCAGAGAGACCCCGGTCTCCAGTACCCTGACCGATTTCCTGGTTCGTAGCTTTGGGCTGTTCCAGAGGCTCTTGCAATCTCGCATTCATGTTGGACACATCCTCATCTTTCTCATGGGCAGCTGCATCAGATGCTTTTCCACCTTGCACCTACAGCTTGCAGCATATTAGTGTAAAGGAGTAGATCTAATGGATTACAACTTCAAATAGTGAAAAAACAATTATAGCAACTTACACATTCAGCTAAGAAATGCTAACTGAATGAGCCAGGATATATGCATCTTTCAATAGATACGGTTAGGTCCATCCGTTTTAATAGATAGGGATCGTGACGTCAAGCATCACATAAACCAACCCCAATGTTCAACATTACTAGAGCGAGGGCATCATACCAAAAAAACCCAAGGATACTCTCCCGCATAATACTCAGGATGAGGATCACAAAATCACTCTGGGCCCGGGATCATTATGCCAACTTCCAAATCTAGGCAAAGATAAATTTGAAAAACACAGATTTATGTTTCACTGCGATTAAATAAAACAATAGCACCTTGCTAAAATAACAATGACGGCAATGCATATAGAATTCCACATGTCAGCAAAGAAGAGGGATGAAGGTCTTACCTGTTTCTGGATTGGCTGTAGCTTAGCCTTTCTCTCCTGCATTGCCTTTTGGCGGGCCTCGTAAAACAAAAAATCTTCCAGCATGTTTGACTTGCTGACGTGATCCTTGAAGATTTTGAGCATTTCCAGCCCCTGTTCAAACTTCACCTGCAAACTGCCAGTGGTTAATCTCTAAAGAATTTCAGCAGTGAAGAGAAGAGTGCCACAATCTTTTATTGAGGTGATGCACTCACCTCCTGTGTGTCTCTGCTGTTTGTCACAGGCTTGTAGTCATTATTCTCAAGAGTGATGTGCTTGAGCAGACTGTTGGGCACATCCTTCACAATATGCCACTTGACAGGGAAACAGCCAATCCATTTATCCTGTTGCCAATATTCCACTTTCTTGTTAAAATCAACAGGACCACCCATCTCAGCAAGACCAACAAATTGCCCGCTAGTATTGACCTGAGGCAAAAAAAGAGTATCAAATGCAATGCAAAAGACGGGAACTAACACAAGAAACAAGGATTAATATAAAATACCCAATCAAAGGCTAAAAAGTCATTGATAAATGGGTCCCACATGAAAACATCTCCATATTAACCTCAATGGAAAGAAAAAAAAAAACCTAATGCATCAACCGCATCCCTCCATTAAAATAAAACTTAAGATTATAACAGAACTGTGAACACTCAACAGAAGATGAGAGACAAATAACAAATGATCAAGTCTTCAAATCAGACAAGCATTGCACACCACCAATCTATGCATATAGATGAGTAGTGCTGACTCTGATTAGATGTATTTACATGAACCTGGGATCAACCACGATGGACCCAATTAGACCAGAAAACTCCGGACCCAAGTCAAAAACCTATATTGTTGCAACCGCAGGGGTGCAGGTTTGGGACATGTTACCAATAGAAAAATGATATAATACTAGATTTAAATGTGCAGGTGGCATTGAAAACCAATAGAACATGCAACCTCATAGTTGTCTTCAAAAGCCGCTACCACCTGTGTTAACTACTGTGGGTTGCCCATTGATCTATAAAACAATATTTTAATAATAGGAATCAATACATATCTATCATATAGTATTTTATATACATTACTCAGATAATCAGACAAACAAGTATCCAGGGAATGAACCAATAAACCTATTATCAATCAATTTAAAATGAGGGCATGACCAAAAAATTTCAGATCAGAACCTTTCTTTTTTTTTATAACCGAGGGTACCCCCGCCCGGCCCAGCCCAGCCCAGGAGCCTTTGGCCCTCAGCTCGAGGGACACTCGATTTTGGACAGCCGAGAACTGATAAGTGCTTAATTGTTTACAATCTAAGCCCTAATATTTGAATTATCTTATGCTAGTCATGTTTATTTTATTTGATTTTACATATTTTTTGTTAATTTGTATGCAAAGGTAAAAATGAGCAAAAAGAGAAGATTTCATGAAGAGTGATGGGCATAAATCATCAAGTAGGGCCAAGGTGGGTCCCATCCAAGTTATTTCAGATTTCAAGACTACTTTCTAATTCTTTGGACAACTTACAATTCTAATCAAAGAAGAAAAGTAAAAGAAAGAAGAAACCCAATCTAGGGTTATACGCCAAAAAGGGGGCCCACAGCCATTGCAAAAGTGAAATTTCAGAAATTAGAAAGTCTTCTTCAAGTACAAGTGGAGCTCAAGAATGGAGAAGAAAAAGGAGAAAAATAAGGAAAGTTTAAAGGAAGAGTCCAAGCCAAGTTAGAAGTTCAAGAAGGGGGTCCCACAATCATTGTACATGCATCATATGGGCCCACCTTTATTATAAAAGGTTCAGATTTAATCTCTTGCAATTAATCTCAGAATTGTGGGTCCATGTGAGGAACTTTCTATAAAATACAAGTAAGATCAGATTTAGAAAGTCTCGTTATTAAGAAAGAAGACTCCTATTTCATTCTAATTAAGAAGCCTACTTGTAAAGAAAGTTGGAGATCTATTTCCACAAGAGAACTACTTGCTAAAAGGGGCTGTTGCAAGACTTATAAAAGGACAAGAAGAGGTGGTCATCCAGGATATATATCACATATAAAACCCTAGCCACGTCCATAAGAATACCAGCCACTATTTCAGCACCCTATCATCACAAAAACCATCCATCATCATCCCAAAACCCCTAGTTGCTGTACAGCCACCTTTGGAGCATTCTTTGGAGCATCTTGGAGAGCTTTTGGAGCTAGGAAAAGGAGAAAAAGCTGCTGGACAACTTCTTCTTCTTCTTCAATATTCAGAGTTTTTCTTATGGCTCTATTTTCTATTTTGTTTTCAATTCTAGACATGAGTAGCTAAACTTTTTAGGGCTAGGGTGTAGTTGAAACCCTAGCCTAGTTCTATGTAGTCTCTTTTGGCATCTTTTAATTCAAATTTCAGTTTTATTAGTTGAGATTCTAAACCATGTTTTCAATTGATGAGTTGTGTATATGCCATGCCAACCATGCCATGTTCAATTGATTTTAAGAGTAGCTAACTTAATTTTGATTGATCTTGATATTAAGCATCTAGGGTTTAGAACCATGAATAATCTAAGTATATGCCATGCTTAGACTCATGCATTTATCATTCCTATTGTTTTTATGCATTATGTGTGTTTTGACTAGGACATATGCCATGCTTAGTTTTTGCATCATAATGAACAATTCATGTAGTATGCCACTCATGAATTAGGTTTAGGGGAATAGTAATCTAGACGCATATGCCATGGTCTAGGTTGATAGATGTCACTAATAATTCTGATTTTTTATTAAAGGATAATAAGGGACATGCATAGGGTTGGTTAGGGGAGTAGATGAAACCCTAGTTCATTCATTATTACTATTTTTCAATTTTAATATTAGTTGTGTGTTTTAGATTATTTTCCATTTAGCTTTTAATAGTTTAATTTACTGTTTTTAGTAGTTTAATTCAACCTGTCATCATTTAAATTGTTCTTTTAATATTCTGATTTTTAGTTGTTTTTGACATTATTTTATCACAAGTCTTCGTGGGATCGACCTCGTACTTACAATTCACTACACTACATAGTGATCTTGTGCGCTTGCGAGTTTTAATTGTGTGCATACTAGTAGCCTATTTCTAGGTTGCTTAGTGCATACCAAGAACTAATCCCTAGGGGCACATGCAAACCTATATCTTGGCTCGATAATTAGTAAGGATAAAAGGATGTCAAACTTAAGATAAGAGCATGAATAGTAGAAGTGGATACTTGTTCTGAAGTGCTTTGTAATTGGTGCACAACAACAAGATTAAAGAGAAATTTTTACACACAAACGATTAGACAAGCTACAACCTTTGAAGCAGAATGCTGGCCAATCAAGATGCAACACATGCACAAAATGAGAGCAACAAAGATGAGACGGATGTGTGGTAAAACTGGGAAAGATGTAATCAGAAATGAATGTTTTCTAGGGAGCTTAGGGGTAGCATTAACCTCATATAAATTAAGAGAGAGTGTTTGAGATGGTTTTTGGATATGTCCAAGACTCCAACATAGGTTGGCAACGACGGCATTGAGGAAACGTTTTTTTTATGTGGGTTGTTGGCACAGCCAGAAAAAGGGGAAGGCCGAAGAGGACATGGATGGAAGTAGCAAGGGTGGATATGAAGAAGTGTAGTGTGCAACTTATCCAAGGATTTGCCTCCAGATAGATTGGAATGGAGACACAGAACCCTTTTCAGCGAATCATTTACATACCTGAGGAGGTGGTGAATGGCTATGAGGAAAGGCACTAACAAAGAAACAATAGTGCATTTGCCCAGTGCAGGTTGTGGGTTCGAAGTTCAATCCCCTTCAACCTTTTTTTTCTCTTGTTTGCACTTTTGTGGGCCCCAAATCGGAAATCCAAGCCATGCATATAAGTCTAAAAAAGGAGGACATTTAATTTCTTATCTTAAATCTTCACATATTTTGAGAATTTTGTAAAAATGTCCAAAAAGTCCCAACTTATAGATCTGATTGCCTACACTTTTGTGGGCTCTAATTCATGATCTGAACAATTAATATTCTCATATTAATGATGAGCATCAACACATTTAGGTTCATAACATAAATCTTCATAGATTTTGAGATCCATGTGAAAACATATACGCATCTAAATACATCTTATACCATTGGATTTAATCATTTACTAGTGTAAAAATGGTGATTTTTTACTAACATGGTAATGTGTTTCACATAAAACATTTGCATATGAAAAGTTACATATGAACCCTTTACACGTGTTAAACTCATTTTTATATCCCATGCATAAAAGGCAAACAACACCTAAGCATTTGTTTGGATTAAGTTGAAAACCAGACTGAATTCATGCATCGTTTGGATTCACACATCACTTGGATTCTCACACATCTACATGTATGCATGCAACATAGCCACCAAGACATGGGCCACTTATGCACCATGTAAGGTCGGCATAGACTGCATATTATTTGGTCCTGATACATATAACTATTTGAAAGAGATGCCAATACTCACAGAGAAAAACAGAAATACAGGGCAGCCTTCAGATTTTTCCTGAGCTTCCCTGTATGCAGCATCCAGCTTCTTATTTCCATTGGGGGTGCTGGCCCAGACACTATACTTTATGCTTCGGTGAATATCATCCTCACTGTAAGACTTAATAACAAAAAACTTCGCACCAGAATATTGGACAGGAAAGTCAGCTTGGTTATATTGATCACTGTCCAGAACCGCACTATACTCATCATTATTCCCATTTGAAGAAAGGTTTTCTCCCTTCCCGGCTATTGTAATGTTGGGGGTTGTCCCCCTCTGAGTTTTGAAGCGGCCAGCCCTCGGCCCCCTGTTTAGCTCGTTCAAACCATCAGCATTCTCATTACCATAACCATAGAACCCATTAGCTTGGCCCCTAGGTTTGTACTTGTTGTCGGCAGCCACCCAACCACGCCCATTTGTTCTGAAATTAAAACCACCAGATGCAACACTGGGACCAGTTCTAACCATATTCCCAAACTGACTGTACACTCTGTTATTTGGATACATAGTATTCATGAATCCAGGAGAAGGACTCATGCCAGATGGTGGTCTAGGATGCAATCCCTGAAAACAATACAAGGAATCAAAGAGCAAATTAGAAGTTCATCTAAAAACACAGTGAAATGTAGAAAAAAACATTAGATAACAAATCCGAGATAGCAAAAACAATAAAAAAAAAGGAAAAAAAGGAAATCAGGATGGAACATTAAGGGAACAAAAAAAGTAAGGAAATAACCATCAACTACCATAACGTGAAAGCTCTTAAATCAGAATGGGAAGAAGAGGCATTGCCAAAAAAAAAAAAAAAAAACCTTTAAAAACTAGTGAAGATCCCTGTCATAAAATCAGTTAATGTACGGATTCTCAAAAAATGGTGTTCTGAATGAGAAACACTGCAAAATGATGAGCAGGATCTTCTTGAAATTATAAATTTCGATAAAAACTGAATACCTATGGTTGCATTTTGGGACCAACAGAACAGAAATCTCGTTTCTTACTGTGCTTTTTTTTATATTTTAAAAAGCTAAAGAAAAATAGAGAAGAAAGCAGAGACTAGAATAACCCAATAGCGAAATTAAAAAAATGAAAAAATAAATCATGTTTCTCATGAAAAAGGGACATGTCCTTGACTAAGCGTTCCAAACAACATCACAATCAAACTTTAACCTTTTACACCCAATTCTATCATGAGAGAAGATAGGATGAAGTAGAAAAAGAAAACTACGCACAAGCACTGCAATCAAGACAACAAGAACACCTTTCCCATATGCAGAAGAGAGGTTTTAGAAAGAGAGATAAAATGGGCACAATCATGCTAGAAGCTGCATCTTACATACCATCAGATGTGGAAGCGGGTGAAGATTCTGATTCCTTGATGGTGGAATAGTCGCAGAAGCAGAACTACTTGTCATTGTCCTCTGACGTCCATCAGAGAAGATAGGACCATCATATCTAAATCCCTGGTCCGGGTACCCAGAAGAAGCAGCAACTCCCTGCATCCTGCCTCTTCCATAAGAACCATTTGAGGTCTGCAATGAACTTGGATAGTCTGGCCTTGGTGGAATTGGTCCATTGTCCTTCAAATTATCACTTCCCTTAGCATTTCCATTACCCTTTTCCACAGGCAGGGATGCCTGGTCAGCTGCAACAGAGGTGGATGCCTCCCCCTGAGTGGCAGCTTGGTTATGGGCATACGTCGCATCAGGAGTCGGCGGTAAGTAATAGGAAGCTGCATACTGGTAGTGCTGGGGACCATAAAGTTGACCATCATGTCCCATAGTTGGTACAGGGGAACCAGGTGGCGGGTATGCACCATAAGGTGCATATCCATAACCTTGTTGATACATAAGTGAGCCACTGTCACCATAAAGACCCTGCCAAAATCACAAAATTCATCAAAACCAAAGCAACAGGAAGGAGAGAGAGAGAGAGAGAGAGAGAGAGAGAGAGAGAAGGGGATGGAGAAAGATTAGGTGCCCAGGATTTTTCCAATCAGTTATTCAAGCTCATGCTGGAAAACTTTGGTTACATAGAAACCAATCACACGTATGAGAAACACATTGCTTAGAGGAAAAGAAAGTGCCAAACATCAACGATCTCCCAAACAATAGCACTAAAAATGCCGAAAAGGTAGGATAGGTTCTCAGGATCAAGACTCTGGCTTTTAGACTTTAAATGAAAAACACATCAACCATTGTATGATGAAGATGATGACATTTTTGCATTCACTTGGACAATTCCCATCAATGCCATCATCAATCAGAAATTTCATTTTGCTTAGAGGAAAAGAAAGTGCCAAACATCAACGATCTCCCAAACAATAGCATTAAAAATGCCGAAAAGGTAGGATAGGTTCTCAGGATCAAGTCTCTGGCTTTTAGACTTTAAATGAAAAACACATCAACCATTGTATGATGAAGATGATGACATTTTTGCATTCACTTGGACAATTCCCATCAATGCCATCATCAATCAGAAATTTCATTTTGCCCAGTCCACCTACCAAATTCTGTACGTCAACATGTAAAAAACACATCGATTTGATGATCATGCCAACAAAATATTGGTCATTCTTTCTATAAACCACCCTTGGTCATGCAAAAATTGAAATATTTAGAATGTCTTGTACGAACAATTGTTTAGTCGAAGGCAATCCAATATGGGTACTGAAAGTGGATGAATCAGATTTATAAATTAAATCTTTATTTTGTTAAAAACAAACTGAATCCAGCCATTCACAAACGATTTCACCAGTTAGTCAATGAAACCTGGACTGAACCAACGTGGAATGTCTGAACTCGGAAGTGTCTGAAGGGATTAAATGGAGTATCCAGCATATAAACTCAATTAGGCGCTTTAACTTAGTGTCAGAGGAGCACTGGATTGTTTCATGTAACAAAAAGAGGCATCAATCCCTAGTGCACATGCACATGCACAAGCACACACCCAAACCTGACAGGAGAAAATCCCTACTTGTTAAAGACAAGGGTGTACCAATCCTTGAACCCTTGACCTCTTTTGCATGCCTCTAATCATGCAAACATAGAGATACAAGCAAGATTGGTGAAAATTAATACTTACATGCATACAGTGCAGGAATGAAAACTTACAGGTGCAGTCATCTCCACTCCATCTGGATGGACATATCTAGGGTACTCCTCCCACTCATTCATAGAACCATCATAGCCTGAAAACATGGAATTCGAAGGATGAGAACTCCGGAGACACTTCAAACAAGGATAAATGATAAGTTAATATGGTCAAGCACACTGACAGAACAAAAATCAAACACAATTACTTCTAAATCACAAAATATCAGGTTTTACAGGTTGAAAGCTACGATGCACAGATAGGAAATGGATACAGCAGGGGAAAGTCATGGATCACATATTTTACACATAAAAAGTCAAGACCAGGATATGATAATAACAAGATACATTGCCTATTTGGAGTATCCGGGCATCACAGGTTGAAAGTTGAAACATTCACAACTTGTAATCAATGACCATTCAAGAAGAAATCAGCAATACCTCCATAGTAGTAGGTGGCGCCGGGTTGATATGCATTCGGAAAATAGCAAATGCTCGGATCCATGAAATCTGAAAGTGAAGGGGTTGTTGACTGTTCGCGAGATGGGATTGGCCCACTTGGAATTTCTCCATCCACTGAACTCAATTGAATTGTGGATGGCTTCTAAAATGCAATTGCAAAAAATATTAGCACTAAGATTTTAAAAACTCAACAGACAATAGATGGAAAATATCATTCAAAGTTTGTAAAAAGTTTACAGAACAGACCTTCACATTCACCGTTTTGGTAGCCTCAGCAGCTTCAAGAGTATTGGTTTGAGAATCTAGAGATAACTTTTGCAGTAATTCAGTACCTTCTGTGAAAAATGTGAAGGAAACAGGAGCAACCCATCTTTGGAGATATTTGAATTGATCAATTAAGTTACTACACGCGCGCGCGGGGGCCCGCACACCCCTATAGAGAAACTCTACAAAAAGCCCACTTCAAAAGGGGGAATTTCTGCCCCTATGTAATGACCAATGAAAGCTCCTTTAACGGAGACAATTTATTCCTTCTACCTTTTCTCTTCTTTCCAAAAGGGTAGGTTGAAGTTTTTAGCTAAACTCTAAATATGCTTTTACCTGCAAATAAACTCCCATCATGATTTCCAAATTAAGGTAGGTCTTATTGTCATTACAGCAACTGAGTCTAACGGTGATTGCCAAAATAAGAATTTTTAGTGGGCCCTTGTGCTTGCTTACTTCTTCACTTAAAAGAGGGGCGGGGCATAAATGGACTTTAGCATTACTATGGAAGATATGCTAAAAATTTATTAGTGAGTTCACCAATAAAAGTATAGAGTTGTGCTAACCAAAAATTAGGGAGATATCCATGGGGCCCACTTTCAAAGCATCGAAACCAATCAGATTAAATGACCTTTTTTTTAAAGTTTGATAGGGTTGGATTTACCATAAGTGGATCCCAGTTATAAGTTCTCCAAATTGCCCCTTTATAGAGGGTCCTCGTAAAGGGCAGCCACAAAAGTAAGAGGGGCCCACTAAATGGTCTTTATTTAGCAATTTGAGTTTAATAAAAGAGGCCCACTAATGGATTTTACATTGTTATAACAAAAAAAGATGTCATTCCATCAATGGGCCCACTATTAAGTTTAAACCATTCAACATTACAATATTTATGTCAATTAGTCGAACCATTAATTTTACAAGAGGGCACGCCTAAAAAGTCTAAGTGTGTAAAAATATTTTCTATTTTGAAATTGCAAAAGTGGTAAGATTATCAAGATCTTTTAAAGAAGGAGAAAACAGAGGGAGTATGTTGAGCTTTCTTTCCTTTAAATTAGGATCTAAATATCCTAACATTAAATGATACCCTGTGTTGTTTTGTGCTAGACAAAGAATGGGGCATTCTTTCCTAAAAGATGTCTTATCTTCCCTTCCTAAAATCTAACGCAGAAAATAACACAAAATACTCTCATTGATAGAAGAGGATGTGGCGTTTTGCCCAGGCATTTTCTAGCGCTCCTCATAAATACATACATATATATATATGTATGTACAGTCGCCTTCACCTGCGCTCGTACGCTCAATAAAATTACATGCAATGCAGAATCTCGTTACATTAGAGGGAGCTCAACGGTCAGATGTAAATCATATAAAAATCCATTCAAAAGGAATTTAAACTAGCTGGAAAATCCCGAAATTAATGGAGTTGGTTCCCAGGTGCATCTATGTCTCTCCACCCATCTCTCTTTCTCTCTCCTCTCGTTCCCTCTATAAGACTTTAACCCACTAACCAATATCTCTATCTCATATCGTTTCAGATTGCACATGGATGTGATGTATCTTGTCTCGTTGCGGATCCTGGTTTTCCATTAACAACGAAAAAAAAAACTATCATTTTCTTATCAAGGGTTAAAATTTATATTTCCCACCTAATGGTCTTGATTTTAGATCATGACTGCAAAAATATTTCTTCCATGAACAATCTCAATTTTTGGATGAAATTGAAATAAATTAACTCCAGGCACCAATCTACTTTATGAAATCTCTGCTATATTGGTTTTTTATGAGATTTGAAGCAAAGTACAAAAAAAATTTTAAAAAAACTAAACGTGAATGGGACCTTTAATGATGAAAAACGTCCAAAGTAATTGTTAACCTATAATGCAAGAGTGAGTACATTCCCTATCAATCGTTGTGTCTGATCTTTTGTTTTACTTGGCACGGACATGGGTAAAGACTAAAGAGATACTCAAGACTTGAAGCTTGTAAGCACGTGTTTTATTATAAAGAGTTAACTAGGCTTTTTCGTTCTCAAAATTTTGAGTGATGTTTTCTACTGTTCCATGCATTTTGATAGAAGATTTGATCCTAATTTTCAACAATGAATTTGGCAAAAATGAAAAAGAGATATAGAAAAAGAGGTAGATTACAGTCTTAGAGATGGAACAAGAGGAGGGAGGGAGGGAGAGAGAGAGAGAGAGAGAGAGAGAGAGAGACGCATAAGCGTTGGAACCAACTCCATTAATTTCGGGATTTTCCAGCCTGCTTTATCTCCTTTTGGAGGGATTTAAATATGATTTACATCTGACCGTTGAGCTCCCTCCAATGTAACGAGATTCAGCAGCGAATATAATTCCATTGAGCCTGCCAGCACACAGGTGAAGCGACTATATATATCATCAAAGCCTTGTCCTAACTATGTTGGAGTTGGCTACACGAATTCTGTTTTTCCTTTCCGATTTATCTTGAGAGCCAAATCCTCATATAAGTTACACTTCTTCATATCTATTTTTACTACCTCCATCCACGTCCAGTTTGGCCTACCCCTTTCTCCTTGGTGGGCAATCAACCTTCATGGCCAAGCTTTTCCTTACCGGCCTACGTTGGACATGTCCAAACCATCTCAAACGAGTTTCTCTAATTTTATCCCCTATTGTTGCTACCCCTAAATGCTCTCGAAATCGCTCATTTCTAATTCTATGCTTCCTAGTTTTACCACACATCCACCTCAACATTCTCATCTCTACTACATCCATTTTGTGCATATGCTGCTTCTCGATTGGCAAACATGCTGCTCTATAGGTCATAGCTAGTCTAATCGTTATCCAGTAAAATTCCCCCTTCAATCTTGTTGGCATTCGTCGATCACAAAGCACTCCCAAGCAAGGAGAGAGAGATGGATGCATGTATCTAACCCAAATAAACCCAAAACATAAATGATTGTCAAAAAAAAAAAAAAGAATAAGAAATAAAAAAATTTGGAAGCATTCAGGAGTGGCATTGATGCAAGCGAGTTAAGGTTTGCATCAGGCGTCAATAAATGATAAACTAAGAGAGACTCATTTGAGATGGTTTGGGCATATCCAACACGGCACGTTGTTGATAGCATGGTCTTAAACTCAGGTGCAGGTCGGGACCAGGACGAGTCTTTAAAAAATGTGTAAAATTTGTTTTAAAAAATCTAGGAAAAAAAAAAAAGCTAGTAAAAATAAATAAAATTTAGCTATGTTTTTAAGTATCAAATATAAATAAAGCGATGTTTAGTGTTGTTGACAATGTAATATATAACTACAAGATTTTAAGAGAGAAAATTATCGGTTTTATATTTTAACATAAGAAAGAAGTCTTAAAGGTAAGTTGGTCAAAAACGAGAAACAAAAAGGACATAGGGAACATATAACTAGTACAATGTTTATGAATAAATGACATAAATCACTTTTATTTAAGCTGACAAAGTTCTAACTTTTATTTAAGCTGACAAAGGTCACTAACTCAATTTACTTTCAAGAACGCCCGCACCTAGCCTTTGATTTCGTATGCTCTAAGTTTAAGAGGCAAAATTATCTTCTTCTCTCAAGGAATAAAACATTTGAGTTCCTTTCTAAGGACAAATTGATCAAAAAACAAAAAACAAAAAATTGAGGGTCTCATTAACTTTTTGTTCAATGAGACTGAGTCAAAGGAGATTTGATAAAAACACAAAATATAGCACCAAATTTGAGAATATGTGAAAATAAGGGATCCTATATGTAAAAATCTTTCTATTTTAAGGAATAATTCATTCGAGTTTCTTTTTAAGGATAAACTGGTCAAAAATATAGAAACAATAGGGTCTCATTAACTTTGGTTCGATGTGAGTGTGAGTTCAGGGAGACTTTGATAGAAACAAAAAATATAGCTGCCTTTTTTTAGAATATGTAAAAATAAAGGGTCCTATATGTAAAAATCTATTAGGAAGAAATAAAAATTATATCACTGGAGGGACTAGAACTTGTGCATGACCAAAACCATCGCAATTTCATTACAAGTGAACCTATAAAGTATTATATGTCTACAAGTGCAATAAATTATATAAAAAAAAAGGTATCATTTTCCATAGCACTACAATGGTGCTGGTGCCTGACCAGTTTCAGACCTGTCCTGCACCGGTGTCAACCCGTCCAAGTCGACCCGGTGTCGACCGAGATTTAAAACCATGGTTAATAGCCCACTCAAGGAAAAGGGGTAGGCCAAAGGAGGAATGGATGAAAGTAGCAAGGATAGACCTGAAGAAGTGCAACCTTTCGGGGGATTTGGACATGATAAACTGGAACGGAAAAGCAGAATTCATGGAATTGATCCAAACATAAGTTGGGACAAGGCTTTGATGATGCTAGAACAACAAAACAAGACAGAACATAAGCCAATTCTGAAATTCCAAAATTATAGAGATAAGGGGAAAATCCAGAAACAAATAATCACAAAGGAAATATCCACAGGAAATGAATCAGGAAACAGATCAGCAGCAATGGAAAGTATCCACTTTGGTTCAAAAACTCAGTTCCAGTAGCTGCAACGAAATGCATATATACTGCACTACGAACAATATATAAACAATACTGTCAATTTATATTTTGAACTATCAAAAGTAATACAGTAGCCTAACTGTCTCCTATTCTAGCATAATCTACCATGGTCATGGTTTCTTGCCTACTTCAAGATACCCCAAAAAAATAATATAGTGCGCTAAAGCTTCAGACTTAGCAGTGTTCAACTCAAACCATTATAAAAAAAAATCAGTAACAGTCACTTCAAATCCGATGCGTTCCAAAACCCTTACTTAACCGACAAAATCGTTACATGACAACTGTTTTTTATTTAAAATTGGTAAAGTAATAGCATTTATTAACCATGGTTTCCATCTCCACTCTCCTACTTGTCAAATCTAAAATATCAAAAAAACAAGTAGGAAAAATTGAACGATCAAATGCTATAGTTTGGTGTTCCACCCATTGAGTGGATCTATGATTCGGTTCTGCACCAATTCACAATCTGAATCCAGCGGGTGGCATAAGGAACCACCAAACAGCACCTGCGGTTAGATTTTGCTATATCATCTTCTTAGGAGACAAGCAGAGGAAAAGGTTTCAAACCCATTGAACTAAACCCCATTGAACTAAACGCCTGTTACATCTCAATGCACCATGAAATATTAATTCAAGACAAAAAGGGCAAACTTAACTATTCAACAGAGTTCCCACTTGCCAACCTCTCTCTCTCTCTCTCTCTCTCTCTCTCTCTCTCTCTCTCTCTCTCTCTCTCTCTCTCTCTCTCTCTCTAAAATTGCTAATTTCCAATAGAGGGTACGACAAAAAAAATTACCAAGCAACACAAGAAGAAGGCAGACCCATATCCAAAAAGCCAAAAGTATCAACAAAAGAAGAAAACATATGATACCCAACAACGCCACAGCAAAACAAAACACAACCCACTACCAAAAACACCATTAAAACCACAAACCCCCACAACAGAACCCCTCAAAGAACAAAATCCATATAGATTTTTTTCACCCATCAAAACCTTAAACCCCCCATCAACCACTAAACCCTACAAACCCAAATCCTAGAAACCACACATCCCACCTATCTCAGATCTACACAAAAGCCCCAGCAAAACCCAGAAATCAAACACACCCAAAAAAAGAGAGAGAGAAATACAAAACCCCATCTCATTGAAAACCCCATCTCATCAACAAATCAGCAGATGAGCATAAAAAACAGAACTAGAAAAGAAAAATAACGAGTACCCAGATGAAAGAACCATGAAAGGATACGATCAGCAGCTGGAGATGCGGGCGCCATGATCAGATCTTCGAGTTAATGGAGCAAGCTCTGCTAAAACCCTAACCCTAGGAGAGAGAAAAACCCAAAATATCGTTAGAGGTAGAGAGAGGGAGACGCCGCCACAAAGTAGGGGTTTTGAAGAAAGAGCGCAAAAGGGAAAGCGTAGGAGAAAAAAAAGAGGGATTTTTGCGCTTGGGCATGCAACGCGGTGTTTCAAATCTCTCTCCTTCCCTTTTGGAGGGAATCTGTAGTCCTCGGACTACCATACTTTTAGTAGGGCTCAACTTGGTGGGCCATATGTAAAATCTCAAGTAGTCCCCACCATGGACATGAATGAACTCTTTTATAATTTTTAAAAGAAGCTTGATTCTAATCTAGGAAGAGGAAGGATTTGGATTTAAACCGTTGATCTTTTGATCTCTTGTTCTTTTTACCGTTGGATTGATGGTGATTTTCGTCCGTAAAATTCCTGACGATGGCCGGTGGTGATTGTGGTGGGGCATTCTTGGACTGTTTGGATCACTCAACGCAGGTGGGCTCATAAGATTGAATACAATCAATAGGTGGTCCTGCGGACTAGCAATGTAGAGTGCTCTTTATACTGTTCATCTCTTGACCTTGTTAGGGCTTCTTGTGGAGTCCAAAAAGGAGTCTAGTAGAGTCTTGAGCCCTAGCCAATCAAAGGACTTATTCTCTCTCCCACACGAGGGATATGTATCCAACCAACCAACTTTTGGGTCCCATATTGGATTCTCCACATACTCTAACATTTTGTTTGTGGGGCCCATCATGGATCACGTTGTGTTTATTCCATGGTCTCAGGACCGCATTCAAATCCTTGACAGGACTTCTGGCCTGGGGGCTTCAATAGGTGCATTACTATATTTCCCAGCTTCAATTGGGCCCACATTTGATGTGGGCCACACCATTGAGTTGGGCCACCTGCTATTGTGATTTACTGATGAATAGGTGGAACCCCTTATCAACTGCAAATCAGTGATTGATCTAATCAAGTCCCTGGCTAAGGGATGGCTCATTTTGTATTCGTCAGTTAGGTGGCTCTGGTCATCCAATTTTGGTCATTTGTGGGCCTATTGAAATCCATGGTGGCCTGCTTTTGGAATTCAACCTTAGCAATGATTCATACGTAAATTAAAATTAATTGATGAAAGGGATCTTACCACCTTGAGTTTTATTCAGGCATATTCCATCCATCCCCACTTGATCAATCAAATTGGTGGACCATTGATCGTGGGCTCCACAAGTGAGTAATGAGTCACACGATATGAATGGGCCCAATGTGAGTTGAAAATTGGACTTCTAAGGCCCAACTAGGGTGGCACATGGCCCATGAAGCCTGGTCTTAAAGCTAAATGGAACAGGCTTGGGCCCAACTGCATGAATTGTTGCAGTCATGTAGTAGATGTGCATGTCTTGTCTGGGAGAATTTGTGATGGAAATTCTAATGACACGTGGGTGGGCCCTAAGCACAAAAGTGTTTTGGTTGTAAAGTTCAAAAGGCCCGGCTTTGCTTTTTTGTTTTTTTTTTTTTAAGGGGCTAGATGAAGGTTCTCATCTTAATTCAAATGTCATTTGAAAGGGAGTCTGGATGAATGCTCTTATCTTAATTCAAATGACATTTGAAAGGAGTTTCTGGATCAACCCTATCAGCCTCTTTGGAAAAAAAGAAAGGAAAGAATTCCATTTTGAGAAATCTTAATTCAGATTTGATCTAGGTAGATCTAAGCAGGGGTCTTTATGGGCCTGGTTAGGCCAGGGTGAGGCATATCCAGGCCCGAAATGACCTTAGCAAGGCAGGCCCATATCAACCCAAGCCCCAACATGAGCACTAAATGTCCGGCCCAAGCCCGACCATTTAGTCAATCAATTGTTTAGCTGAATTACACTCCCCAATCAGGCCAGGTTGGGGCTTTGCGCTTTTAGCACTTACTCCAAGCCCCATCCCAAATATTAAAGGGTCCATATTATATATCCAAGCCCAGCCCATGCAGGCTGGGGTTAGCCAATGGGCGCCCTTAGAAATTAGGCATTTAACATCTAACTTCATTTCAGGGTGCCCATCCTTACTCTTAGATCGTGCGGAGTGAAATAAACAAAATGATCTTTAGTGGGTAATTTTAGATCACCGGGTCAAGTACCGTATCCTACATTATATGCTGTTCATCTTTGCTTTTTTAAGCCTTCAATTAGAATTTTCACAATGCTTGTATTTGGATTCCTTATTTGATTAGTGAAACCCCAAACACCCAATCTTTTTGAAATGTTATTTTTGGCCTTTCACAAATTTCAAATTCCAAACACCTAAATGCTAGGTGTGCTAGGGTGAGATATCGAATTTGAAGAATTTGTAATAACTATCTCAAACATTAATTCTCCAAATTCCAACAAGCAAATTCCCCCTAAGGCCATCAAATCCCTTCCAAGTGATTATTCAATTTTTACCCTAGTAAATCAAATCATGGAAAAATGAGATATAACCTAAATCTCCTACTATAATTATTGGTTAGTGTAGCCCAAGGACCACATGCCCATGTGGCCCCCCCATACGAATGACCCAACCACCTTAAGACTCCATTACTGTTTACGGCTTTTTATTAAAGTATATTTGGTATTTTAGAAAAGTTACTAACCTAATGCAGTTTGACATGCTAAGAGTAATCTAAATCCTAATAAAATAAGGACTACTTATAGAAAAAAAAAAAAAAAAACTATATAAAAGGATTTACAGGTTACAATGCCTCTCTACACCAATACATTGATTGTCCCATTGAGTCACGTAAATAGTTAGTAGCGGAAAGCATAGTAATTCTCCAATCAAAGGCTGACGTTCGAATTAGGCCTACACAACGGATTCAAACTGATAATATACTCTCTTTTTACAGGTTAAAGTGGGTTAACCCAAAGCTTACTCACTAATATGTGGGTCATAACAACTTGACCAATGACCAACTTATATTTACGTGTTAGGTTTGGTGGGTCACATGCAATTTGGACCACGATTGAGTTTGGCTGGTGAAGTCATATTTTGCCATCTCTAGATAGGGCCGCTAGTATTTTCATAATAGGCCGATGCTTTTCATGTATTTATTTATTTATTTGTTAAAACACAAGTTTGTACTGAAGAAAGAGAAAAGACATGCGTAGAGTTAGCCCCCAAAAAAACACTTATGGAAGCAACTATACAAGCTTCACAAGAGGACGATCTTTCTATTTAAACAGCATATTCAATTATTATCATCATTATTTTCTTTTTTTTATAATTCTTTTATACTAATTCAAAAGCAAGATAGCGTTAGAGTTACAATATAACTTTTATAAATAAATAAATTTAGTTGTGAAACTGAGCTTGTGGTTTTCTTTTTTATAATAAATATTTATTTATTCTCAAATATTTGTTATAATAATATTATTAAGGGTTTTTTTATAATAAATATTTATTTATTCTCAAATATTTGTTATAATAATATTATTAAGAATCTTAAGATTAAATATATTTTAATTTTCTTGGCCTGGCTTAGCACAAGCATTTGTTGCTAGTATAGTACAATAATATAAGATCAAAAAGACCAAAAGCCCATATCCCAAACAACATAAGAAATTAAAAAAGGCTGCATCCCAGGTATAAGAAAATCAAGAGCAAGATGCTCATAAAAAAAGCTAACAAATCCCAAGATATACTATGGAGACTGACCAAACAAAACTAATTCTGAAAATGTAAATTTTTAAAAGACCCTAAGGATGCTTATACGGAAGGAGAAAGAGAAAAACAACTTTAACAAGCTTAGCCAAGTAACATAGATTAAAAGACATGCAACCAAATCAACAACTACACCCAACTCAAACTCATGAGCAGGAAGAATAGTATGCTCAGAAAAACAACACCCAAATAGCAACTGCAAGTCTGGGATAAAAAACAAACAACAAATCAGCAAGTAGCCTAGTGTTGGAAGTGGGTGGGCCTCTAGGATAGGTTTCAAAAACTTTTGACCAACTTGATGCAGTGATCATCTATCCAGAAGGCTACAAAACTAAATCCATGATCCATGCCCTCAATTTCAACCATCATAATCAGTAAATAAACATATCAAGAAGATAGAAACAGCACATAACAAGCAACCACGAAATTCTACAACATACAAGGAGTTGATTATATCTATGGAGCTCGGTCGTGCTCTAATGAAGAATTTGATTAATCCCTTTGATGAAGAACTCTTTCACAAAGTAAATCAGAATCTCCAATGCCCAATTATCTTCCACGCTATGACTGGTTTTAGATCTCTTTTCTCAAGGAAGAAGGTGGAATTTTCAAGAGAAAAACTAACTAGAAACTCTAAGGAAACTAGAAGAGAAGAGGAGAGAGAGAGAGATGTGCAACTCTTACACAATGGGGAGGTTGGGCATGAATCCCTAGGGCATTCCAAGCATTGGACGTCCAAGCCTCTTCTCTTCTCCTTTTATAGCTCTAAGAAAACTCATCTTTGTTTATTATTGAAAGTCCAACTTCCATAATAATTAGTAACTCACTATTCTCACTATTACCATTATTAAAAGTCTGACTTCAAATAGAAATAGTAGCTATCCTTTTGAGTTTAAATAGAATTAATAATGATCTAATATTGAACTAGCGTGGGGACCACTTGGGATTCCATAAAAAGTTGGCTCCAACTGGGACACCACGACCCCACATCTCATGTGCAGTTCGGGCCCGCAGTTAATTGCAAATAACTCCACTATATAAATGCAATTGAACTCCAGTCTTATGAATAAATTACATGAAGACCCTAAACTTCCCTATCACTACAAGTAGGCCCCTCCATCAATATCCACAGATCAATTAGATAAATTGTCTTACCAATTTAGATCCATATCTTATTAT
The DNA here is from genome assembly GCA_029852735.1 of Persea americana. Classification (NCBI taxonomy): domain Eukaryota; kingdom Viridiplantae; phylum Streptophyta; class Magnoliopsida; order Laurales; family Lauraceae; genus Persea; species Persea americana. Next base: position 72,980,665 of record CM056809.1, read on the forward strand.
CCTTGAGACCCAATTAATTACAGTGATCATTAGTAACATCCAGTTAACTTTTAATTGTGATGGGTGTACACTTACCAATGATAAATCCATTAATTGGCACAAGGGGATAATTATAATAGATTTCATCTTGATCATTAAATGTTCTCGCAGTCCTACTACCACGTACCCAAGACACCGAAGTGTTGACCTACAATTGACCTCACTCATTGGTAACTCAAAGCAAATGAATAGATAGAAACTTGAATTCATCAATGTCTCAGGATTGAGAGTCTATTGCTAGGAAATTATAAAAGCAGATATTAAAATAAAGACAGTGTTCATAAGGTGCTTCTCATGGTCATTCAATACATCTAATGTATCAGCACTATGATCCATAATCTTACATTCTGATGATCGAAACAAATCACACTATCTCATAGTAATCAAAGTACTGCAACCTTGTTAGATGAGATGTCCAGTCTCATCATTGGTTGTGAAGATATTTAAGTATGAGATTTGCTATACATGTCTCCCGTATGTGGATCTCATCCATATACATGTATTGCATCTAGTATACTCATGGACTCCCGGTTCATCTCATGAACCATCATGTCATACGTATTGGTTATGTGCAAATAAGTGATAAAACATCATTTATTTCATAAAAGGAAAGCATGTGTCACGCCCCAAAACCGGACTCCCACAGAAATCCAATCTCGAGGAGCGTGATTTTTTGGGTTAATTAAAATTTTTGTTTTCCCCAAGATCCGCGTGTGTAAGGATGACAAAATTCCATCACAATGGAACGTTTCGCAGAAGCTTACTTGATTGTTGTGACCCGAAGCCCGTAGTCATCGGATTCCGTGTCACACTCAAACAGTCAGCACAATGCTGCCATAATAATAATATTCATACTCAGACTGGAATAACCGTGATCTTAAGAGCTAATAGTAACAGGAGGATTCATTTCCCACATATATTCAAGTTACAAATTATACAGAGTTCATTAATTAATACCCAAAGAAAAGGGCTAGTAAAAGCCATCCAAGATAACTAGCTAAACGAACTTCTACCCCAAATTGTGCGACAAGCTCCAATGCCAAACTCGACGTTTACATGACATCTTCAGCACAACCAGCCTACCAAAATATAAGGCTTCAAATCCACTGTACGCACTCTAACTTGGAACGAAGGTCCTGCAACCTATGGCACCAACATAAAGAATATCAGACACAACGGCCTGGCAAGTGAATAAAACAGATGAGATATACAAGTTTTATCAATATCATATTTAAATTCATAAAGTGCATTTAAAACAAAGCACGTGTAAAGAATGAGCCAAATAAATCATTTCTGAACAAAAGAAATCTCACATTTAAAGTATTTCAAACTGACTGATAAATAAGCAGAATATCGGCAACCTACATATAGCTATATTCTCCTATTACCAAAATAACAAGAGCAAACAGACAGAGACCATTGCCATAAAAATGGCCGGAACAGATGCCATGCAAAATGGTCAGACAGAATCCGTTGCCAAACGCGGAGGCCAGAACAAATAGACAGAGGTCCAAACTGCAGTTGGAAAATCATAATTTAAAGGTCCTAAGCTGGGTGATCAATCCGACAAAGTGACCCAAGCTTAGTGGTGCCAATTCAAATCCGAGATAATATAATTTAAATCATATACCACAATTCAGACTGATGAAAGGACTACTCTTTATCAAACCAATCGGACAAATTCAGAACAAATCAGATAAGTAGCCTTATCAATGTTTTTCGACCCAAAGAGATTTCCTTGCATGCGAGATTGAGAGCTTCTTAAGGGTGTAAGAAACCCATTTCTAAGAAAAGGGAACAAAGCAATACCTGGAGGTATAAAAATCAGCAAGAAGAGGTAGAAGAAGAGGGTTGTTTCAGCAAAAATCTTTCAAAAATGGTATCCTTAGAGAGCTAGGGATGAGGATAGGGGAATGGTACAATTTATTCTCTAATTTGGATTTGATCTCAAAGCATGAAAGAGGAGAGAAGATAAGATGAAGAAGAGGAAAATTCCTTAAGCTCTCAGTTGCTGGGACAAGTGAAGAAGAGGAAAATTCCTTAAGCTCTCAGTTGGATTCCTTTAAGTACAAATGGGTTTTGAGTCAATTGTGGGCCTCAATAGTCATAAAACTTCAAGACTTTAAAACTCCCTTTTGTGGGTCCCGAATGGAGTTGAAGAAGAAGAGAAAAATGATCGTCGAAAAATCTAGTTTTCAAAAAGTATATTTTTCTCATGATTTTCAAATTTTGATATTTATACATAGATCTGGGTGTGAAAAGACTGCTTTGCCCTTTTTCTAGAAAAACGCAATTTCTGGAGTTCAAATGCAAATGAAGCAAACATAAAAGTTGTTGTGCTTAAAATAACAATTTCAAAAATATGGAAGTCAATATTTTTCGAAGTCGAAACCCAAAATCAAAAAAATCAAATTCCCACGCTAACACGCGTCACATGGGCCACCCCGGCCCCGATCTGACAAGCCTCAACGCGCTCAAAATTCCCCAAAGCTATTCAAAATTCTAATATAACTAAAATCCAAGTTAATAATCCTCTAATCCCACTTAGAGACTAATCACGATTAAAATAATAATTAAAAATACTAAACCTAGGTCAGGGCCTGACATCATGAATATATTGATAAATAAAGAAATTAATCAATTTATTACATCAATTTTAATGGATTGAGACCATAAAACTAACACCCAGCATAACGGCAAATTGGCAAACTAAATAGCAACTGGATCGAGAGCATTGAAGCTGCACCAAAAAGCTTCAAGGAAGAATACTTCACTAGATCCTGACTCGACTCTGCCTGCATCATCTCTTCTATGCAAGGAGGAATTCGATGAAAGATTGAGAGAAAATGTAAACAACACATTGTTACTGGATGTCCGGATTTGGATTGTTAATGAAAAAGTTAACCCCTGTTTTGAAATGTGAGTCTTTTTCTTTTTTTTTTTTGTCTTGAATTGAACACTAGGCAAAACTTAGGCCCTAATTTTTAAGATTTTCCATTATTAACAAAACTCTATGTGTAGTATAGATCTGATTAAGGGTTATGTTATTATCAGATATCCATGCAATATATCAATCATTTGGGCTTACCTTTTGAATGATAAAAATTTAAATTAAATCAACATCCACCTTGCATTTTTTGAGATAGATTTTACTTCAATTAGACTTATTTTTATTGTTAGATTTATAATATCTAATACATCTGACTAAATCAATAAAACAACAACAATGAACCACTTGCTCCACTTCTCATCAACTTGATGAAAATATAACTCATATTTCGAATAAAGTTTGTCATTGTGATAAAAGTATTGTGATTTTTAGTTGATTTGGACTTGAATGGTAGACCTTGCTCTTCGACTTTTATTACTGGGCTTGGCTTGGATAATGCATTTAACCACACCCTTATAGGATCCATACTTCATATGCATGGTTGGTCGGAAGAGGAGAAAAGGACAAAGTAGGGAATCCTCATTGGGTGGATATACGCCCATGTGGAGAAAAGTATGTCTCTAAGGTTTTTAGGATTTATAAATAGGCCAATGTGGTTTTAGTATTTGTAAATAAGCTCTTGCCTTTTTCATTTTAATACCTTCCATGTCTCCTGAAATCAGTAGCCTTCTAACTACCGTAAGTTTTTGAAGGAAAATGACACCTTTGCCCTATCTCTTTATCCCCACATGCATAATTGGGATAATTACCATACTGAAGACACTAAACCTGAGATTTACCAAATAACAGATGAAAAAATAGAAATTTCCAGATAATTGTTCGTACATAAAAGGACACTGCGAGTGTGCTTTTTTACCCTTTATTGTGCGATATCCTAGGGCTGTAGGATATCTCAGGGTTCGATATCCTACATCTATAGGATATCGCACCATTACCTACTCCCACCCATATAGATATCACATTTTTACCGCAAACTGAAGACCTCTGTTTTATCTTCTCCGTTTTTACTTTGGGTTCCTATGGGATTTTAGCGAAAATTTAACAATAGGGCTTAACTTTTGCTCAGATTTCTAATCAGGACAATAAAAAACTTGGATTTCAAAAGAGGATTTAAGTTTTCCATATTCATTTCAATTAAGGACATCCGCCAAGCAGAAAATTTTCTTGCAACTTTTCGACATGTACTGCACCTTAAGCCAAACAAACCCAAATAAAACTCATTGTTAGCTCGCGACCTCCACCATTGTCAACACTCACCATCACATGACCCATCTATCTCATCATCATTGGAAACCAAACTCTAAAGACCCAATCTTGACCCAGCAAATCTAACTCAACACCACCTTGCTCTCCATCTCCTACCCCAACCCCAATTCAACCCTTTCCATCCATCTAACAAAACACCCAAGACGACCATCTTCACCTAAGTACATCTCCTTGTCCAGCCAACCAAACAACACCTACAACTCTCTCTACACAACCAATTCCACCAACTAAACAGCCACCTTCATCATCACTATGAACTCACTTTTATCACCATAGTCTTATTCCTCATCTATCTAATCCACCTAAACAAACACGTCCCCAACTCTCCACCATATGTATAAGAAACCTACAGTGCAAAACTGACCCATCACAATCCTTTACTCATCTTCCCCACAATCACCACCATCTTCATTTTTCCACAGTCCACATCCTTTACTTTACAACAGCCCAACCGAGCCCACACCTCACCAAACCTACACTCGAACCCATTTTCATCGTCACCATTCAACTACAAACACCCACCTAGAAAAACCCTCAAACCCAGACGACCCTAGGATGTTGCACGGTAAAGGTTAAAAAGGCCACACTCGCGGCGTTGTTTTATGTAGAAACAATTATCTAAAAATTTATATTTTTTCATTTGCCAAGGGGTAAATCTCAGGTTTAGTGCTTTCCGTATGGTAATTGTCCCTGCATAATTTCAAAAGACTGGACCTATTTTCCTTTTAAACTTGTAACATTAATAGTTACTATAGCACACATAAATCCATTTTTATGATTACAGGGCCAATTTCATTGACTTCATATTGATCATAATTAAAATCAACACCTATACTTATATTTGGCTGTAATTACTGGAATCTATACACATCCCACAATTGGATTAATAAAGTTTCAAAATACATGATTAGGCTTTATGTGCATGGGAGAGTTATTGAGAGAGAGAGAGAGAGAGAGAGAGCATTGGGACTAGTGATAAAATGAAATACTGTTTCAAATAATGACATACACATTTTTGTTTAATGAATATAAGGGCAAAGTTGATATTTTTATAAAGATTCAACACAAGCCTCACGGTAGTTGCCCATTCATGTGATTTTGGGGACATCAAAGGTATCAAAATGAAAAGGTAGTGCCTATTTATAAATACAAAAATTATAGGGGCCTATTTAAATCTTAGAAACCCTAAGGGGGAATATACAAAAAAAAACTAGAAAAAAAATAATAACGAGGAAAACTTGCATTAGAAGGATAAGAAAATATAGGAAGTAGACCCTTTGACAATCAAAATCAACACACGTTTGTCAAAATGAACGATCAACCTTAATTAAAGAAGATTAACTTGAACATCAATGCTCAAACGCACAGGTATATATATGCATAGATTAAAGTCATAGTAGCATTGATAAAGGCCAACATTTAAGAAATATAGCTAGTTTTATGAGTTGCGTGTTTTAAGTTTTATTGGCAGAATGTTAAAAAATGTAATTAGTTTCACAAATTATGTTTCTTTAAGTTTCATTGGCGCCAATGTTCAATAATTAGAGAATAAAAAAAATAGAGCAATTTAAAATTTTAAGTTGAATATTGTGAAATTTAAAAGAAAAGGTATTATTTAAACATTTAACAGTAGGTACCAAGAATTAGAAAGAAAGAAAAGAAATTTAGAATTCCTTGTAATGTTGGATTCCCAAAATAAATATCGAAAAAAAAAAACAAATTAATGAAATTTATAATGGATGTCTATAGTTATTGATGTATTCCTATAACTTAAAAAACAAGGGTATTTTTATGTGACATTTGTGGCAAATCCTCTAGATTGATTTATTGTAAAATCAATGTATGATGATGTTGGTGGTGATGATGACGACGACCACCGACGCCACCACAACAACAACAATGTTGGGCTTTAAGTTAGGCCCAACATTAGTCGAGTCCATTGAAGTCGAGTTTTGGGCCAATGAATTCCAAATGGATCGAGTCCTCGTATGGATCCCAACCAAACTTGTCCAGCCCTCTTTGGGCTGCAGCATTCTAACCCAATATCCACAAATTCAGATCTTGTGTTTGCATTTTGCACCCAGTGATTTACCATCAAAAGTAAATGATTCCAAAAGAATTTTCTCCTATGAGCAACGGGATGCGAGAGATCTTGTCCCAACCTTCCATAAGGTGGGACCCCCCAAATTTCACATATAGGCTTGTGATGAAGGCATTTGGTCGTTGGAGAATATGTTCCATGCATTGTGGACCATTGGCACATTACTTCATCTTGATTGCCTATTGGCTTGTTGGAATTAGGGGCATTCGTGGGTTGGGCTAATAAATACTCTGTCCCGTCCGGACTAATATAATGCAACCAAGCCCGGCTCGGGCCATAAATCCCTTGCCGGAGCGCTACCCACCTAAAATTTGTTAAGCCCGAGCCTAGCTACATTAAAACCTATCTAGTTGATCACATTTGGTACTTAATGTGGATTGGTCAAACAGGATAACATAGAAAGAGGAGTGTTTTGAAAAATCTCTTGTATTATTTGAGGAGATTATCTCATTGACTTAGTTGTACATGTTGGGTTTAACACAAATAGAAAGAGAAATATTTTTTAGATAGGACCGAATCAAGATGAGATTTAATTTATTCATTGATTTCTCTCATCTTTAACTCATTTGTTGCACTATTAGGAGGGAAAGAGAACTCAAAAAGGGAAAATGGGGAAGGGAAGACAACTTGTTACTCTTGCTAGTCTTCTTACTGTCCCTCTTATTCGGGTCGACCCCTGTGTTGGGCTTTCTACCATTTAATCCAAGCCCGACCCATATATAAATGGGCCTAAAATTTTAATTCAGGCCCAGCCCGAGCACTCATATATAAGGCACCAGCCCGACCCCTATGCGGGCTAGCCAGGGTCAGGCTCCGGCCCAGGCCAGCCGGGTCCACGAGCACCCCTAGTTGGAATACTCTGTTTTGAATGTATTTTTGCACACCGGTAGAGTGATGCTCGTCTCAATGTCCCTCCAACACAAGACCCTCGTAGTGGATGATCAAGATCGATGCAATTGGAGTACTCTAGTGTCTTATTGTGGGATTTTTGCAATAATTAAAGTACTTTAAGAATACCCTTTAGATCACATCAACAACACTATTGGGGAAAAATGAAAGCACTGCTGGGAGAAAAGAAAAGGGGGATGGATATAATCGTTTATTTGACTGGCAATGAGGCTAATTTTACTAGGTTGGTCTAATGATTAGGAGTAATATTATCAACCTAATGACTTAGGGATTGATCCTCGGACATGTGTGTGATACTGAGGTGCTAACACGACTCAAACATGAGAGCCAATTTCATCTGTAGGTTTCAGATTTGGAAAACATTAAAAGCCTTTACAGCATGGGTTTCAAGTTTTCACTTAGCTTACAAGCTTAGGAATGATTCAACTTGTGGGTTCATGTAAGCTCTTGTTGTGAATCTAAGGCTTACACACGTGTTTGATTCTCCTTGTATTTTATAGATCATTTATTCGCAGTTGATAGCTCTAAAGAAAAAGGTAGGTCGAAGACGACATGAATAAAAGTAATAAAGACTAGCAAAGCATGCCCGTACTAAGCCTGGGCCCAGAAATAAAAATGCGTCAAATTTGTGGCTAATTTATGAGATATTAATTAATGAGAAAATAAATATAAAACAAACAAATATACTATTTATTAATGTTCGAAGCATTGCCCAACCCAACATTTATACAAAGAAAATATTATTTTTTATATAAATGCTTATGAAATTTCAAGTTTTATATAAATTAACATCAATATTTATGTATTTATTTTAGTAATTTCAAATTTATTTCAAGTTGAAAACCCTAAAGGCCCATAAAGCCTCTTTTAATTTATATAAGCAAGTTTAAAAATAAAATATTAGGATGGGCATGTGGGCCAGCTCATGGGTGGCACTACCTGGCCTAATTGGGTTACTTGGGCCAATCTGAAAGTGGGCCATACTTCTTTGAAAAAAGTTCAAATCTTATCTTTATTTGAGAATTATTGGAGGTCTTTTATATCTTCTTAGTAAGAATTCATTTTGTTTTTATAGTTTCTTAAAAATAATTTTGAAACATTTTACTTTCCGCGGAATGGGCCAAAATCCCATTTGGATGTACTGGAAACTTGGGTGCCTTGCAATTTGTAAAGTTGCAATATAACTAGCTCTGAAATTTTAACTGATAAGATATATCTTCATTTTTTAGAAAGAAGATAAAATAAAGTCAATATTAAAATCGAAATCATACAATCAGTTGCAAAAGTGAACTCTTCATGTAATGAGACCTACCTATCCACAATAGATATATATTAAAACTTGAATTTCAAGTAAAGAAGCTTAACAAAAGTGGATTCTTCATATAAATCTTAAAATCTCTCTAGTTCCAATTTCACAATTCAAAATCAAACTCTCTAGTTTCAATCAAGCAATTGAGATCAAACTCTTCAGTTTCAATCAATTGAGAAACTGGACTCCAATTTTGCGATCGATTAGCAAATTGGACTCCAATTTCGAAATCGATGCCTATGTCTATAATATATTATAATGGATATAAACAAGTGTAACCTATTAGAGGACTTGCCTATAATAGGCTAAAATGAAGAAACACGAAATATTTGACGCACAATTAGGAGTGGCAAATGAGTAGGGTTGGGTCTACCGTTGGGTCCATGATCTGGGCCACCCCATATTCAATTCATTTTTAAAACAGGCCAGATATCCCAACCCCACAGTTGGTGAAAGTCAACAGAACCTGTTCGGACTAGACCTGACCCGACCGGACTTGTAAGAGTTCAACTACAAGAACCATATGAGGTTCATTACCCAAACCCATAAATAGTCCAGCCACAGCCATGTCTTAAAAACCAAGCCCAACTTCATTTCAAGAAAATGCGTGGTCCGAGTTAAGCAGGTCAACCCCTAAACGACCCATTTTTAATGCGGGGTTCGAAAAGTCTACCGTGTGACTGGCTTGTATGTTTTGTGGGTTAAGTTTGGCGGATCAAATACAGGTTGGATTAGGGTCGGGTTAGGATGTCAGGTCAAGTTTCGTCGCCGGCACTTATGGGTAAGAAGTGCACAACAACTATGAAGTCTTCAAAACAGTATCTAATATGATCAAATGGTACTTTTGTTATTGTTTATTTCTTACATGTGCGGTATGTAGATCTCCAAACCCTTGCCCAAACACCTACCATTGTCATAAATGGCACAGGGAATAAATGAAATCTGAGCAAGAAATCCCATTAGACCTATTTCTATAGTTTCCCATGTTTTCCGTTTTCATTCAGATATTACCGCAAATTTGCGATATTTCTTGTTTTGTTGATCTTTTGAGGGTATCATGATATACTACCAAGTTTGAAATTCCATTCCACGGGAATTTTGCAATATTTTACAAGTGGCATTTGCCAAATTGAAATAAATCAGTGGGGTCCACCTCTGAATTCTAACATCAGAATATAAAGCAAAGGGTGCTTTTAATCCGATGAAATTAACTATGGGCCCAACTTCGATTTGTGTGAAAATTGGCGATTTGGATTTCAGAGTTGCCCCCACTTCTCAATAATAAAAAAAAAAAAAAAAAAAAAAAACTTAAGAGTCCCCTAGGCAATCATAGCCATCCGTTATGGTCGGCCATTCATGGATTTTATGCCCCTTCCTTGTATATAGGGATAGACCTTCAGGAATTCTCTACGGCCGAGCCTTAGAAGAATAGAAAAATTCTGATTGTGCACGTACCACTGCTCGTAACCCACGAAGATTACAATGAATCGATTTCCCATGTATTTCTCCGTCTTTCTCGCATTGCAGTTTTGATTTGAGTTCCCAAAAATGAAGCCATCAGTTAGGATAAATTTTCATGGATTGCTTGGTTCCGAAGACATGTGTGCACACAGGGTGTTGAGGGCTTGAGGCTATAAGAAGATGGAGCGTTTAAGAACTTCTCATCTATGTGGGACCCACCTGATGAATGGATGAGATTCACTTTGAGCCATTCAACAGGGCCAACCTCGTCACCTTTTCATTTGCTCGGGCCTATTTTTTTTAGCCTGATAGCTAAATGGATGGGCCTAAATATAGGTCACATCTCACATGGGCCCTACATGTGGCATGATGGGCTACACCAGTATGTCTAAGGATATGGTTCTAATAGTGGAGTGATCCTTGCTAATTTTGTTGATCATGAACATTCAAGTTGTGGATCTAAATTTCTGGCAAACTCAAAATGGTTATGAAAAATAAAGTCCTATTAGTGTGTGTTTCGTGATATAATCCCATCAACATAGTGCCTGAGAATTTGAACGGTGGAGGTTACTGTGATTAAGGATGTATTGTCAATCAAGGACCAGGGTAATTTTATTTGCTGTGGAAGACTATCATAGCACTCTCTGGCCCATGAAAAAACTCGGTTGGCAGCTCATGCACCTAACATGTGCAAACAAGCATGCCATCCAAAATCGGGGCAACTCATGCACCTAACGTTGCTTAACCTTCGAATTAGCGGTGATCAATCAAATGGATGATTAACAAGACACCTTCAACATTAACAATCCGATTGATGTCAATCAGACGGCTACGATCGTCTGATCATCGGGATTAGCATTGCAAGGAGGTGGCCCGAGTTGGGTAAAAGAATTGAAGTTGGGCCTGATATAATGATGGGCCTAAAAACTAGTTTGGTCCATATCTGAATCAGACTGACTCGACTAGTTAACTCAGATCAGGCAGAAAACATGGTACTCGTGGAAAAGCAGATTGACTATCATTGGAATCGTCCTTGACTTTAGGTTGGTGTTTCTATTTATTAGTTTAATATGCATTAACATTAGGCTTGACTTTCTAACCCAGCCATGACTCAGCCAAGTCTCTGAGTTGACCCACTCAAGTAGCTTTCCCTTTCCATTTGTGGGCCGAGTTTCCGAGCTTTTCAATAATGGGCTGGAGTTAGGCTTAAGTCAAGAAGCATTAATTTTGATTAGCTTTTTCTTCACTGAATTAGGCAGGCGCAAACAGAGAAAGGATATGCATTTGCTCGTTTCTTGGCCTTCAAGAATCTCCGTACTGGAACACACATCATTTGCTTCTAACGATCAGAGCCGTTCATCTTGTTGATCCTACAATGGACGGATCACAACCTAAGACCCACCATCATTGTTCAAATCCAACCTTTCATCTGGAAAATCTTGTCCCTAAAAGTGTGGACGGTCATCAAACCTTAGCTTGACAAAGGCGTAAGTCCTCAAATGAACGGTTAAGATCGTCCGATGACTTGCATTTTTTGACCTCTTGAACAGCCAAGATAAGGCCCATTTGATGATCGGCTCAGATCTTACACATGCATTTTAAAAATTGGGTTTAACATTAGAGTCTTTTTTCCAGTTCTAAGTAAAGATGGTCTCTAAAGCAAACTTTTTGTGTTTAGTCACTTCACTGAGAAGCAGTAAAATATGGTGACTAGGTCTTCCAACCATTGGATCCATGCCAAAAGTGAGCCCCACCACATCAATGACCAGGCCACGAAAACCAGATGAGCCCATTGACCCATGGAAATCCAGACCGTCCAAAGTACGATCCCCATTGCGTCCGCAGATGATTGGCTCTGATTCGTTGATCGGGACCGTCGGATTTTAAGGATTAAATGTGGATGAGTGCCTACATTCTTCAATTTAATAACATAATTTAATGGCCTTAAACCATTCTTTTCATTAATTTTCGCATTCTCCTCCTTGCAACTTCTCTCTCATTTACATTCTCCCAAACATATTAAAATACCGAAACTTCATGCACAGGAAAGGAAACAGCAATCACCAAACCAAACCAAAGACCAAACCCACACCAAAAAACCCAAGAAAAATTACCAAAGAAAGCCAATGAAGGAAAGTGAGAAAAGAAAAAGAAAGAATCCATGCATGCTATGTTTACATGCTATAATGCTCCTTTGTGTCCTTCACTCCTTTGAAAACAAAACACTACCTCTCTCCTTCTCTTCTACGCCGCTCTCTTCTCTCTCTCTCTCTCTTTCAATCCTTGGCATTTCTTCCAATTTCCCAAAACACCCTACTCTCACTTCCTTCCCTTTCTCAGACCCAAGCATAGTTTTACAGGTATGTGAGTCTTTATGTGTATTCTTTTGTCTTCTTTTTTTTTCATGGTTTTTAATTTTTTCCCTCATTTTCACGTACTTTTACTCATACCCATGTGATTGAATCGGCTGTTTGGATTTGTATCCTTCATGGGTTTTTGTCATACTTGTCATTGATAGCCTTCTTTTTATTAAAGATTGTATTTTTGGAGTGTGTTCTTTAGTTTTGGGTTTTGGGGTGGGATGATCAGGGTTTTAGGGGCTTTTCTGTTTGATTGTCTTTGATGGATGGATTGAATTCGAGATGGGTTTTTCTGGGTTTTTGTTCCGAAATCGGATTCGGGTTTTTTTTTTCCTCTTTTTACTTGATGTATATATTTTTTTTGTGGGGGGGGCGTCGTTGAATTCAAGGAGTAATGTGTTGAAAACTCTCTGTTGATGATGATCTCGGATGTAAAGCCTTGTCACGTTCTTTCTTTTAAACTGATTGATGAGCAATGATCGCCTTTATTGTTGTTTCTTATGTCGGGTAGAATTTCTTGGTATTGACTGTAAACTTGGATGGCTGTGGGTGTTAGTTTTTTCCGGATTTTCTTGAAGTTTGGGGGAATTCGGAGACGGGTTTTGCTAATTTGGTTGTGATCAGATTGCGTCGATGAAAAAGTGACGATCTTTTATATTTTTCCCACTTCATGAAAGAGATTGAGTTTTCTGCAACTTATGGTGTCTAAAGATTGTCGGGTTTTTCGTTAAATTGTGTGATGGAGATGAAGGCAATGCGTTCTTCTTGTCCATCCTAGGATCTTAGTTATTGTTGAATTAATGAGTTTTATAATCTAGCAGCAGCGGATTAAGGGTTTTGGGTTATGGATTTTTTTATTGTGACTGTCAAATGTTTTGAGGAAAAAAAGTACAACTATCTAATAAATGTTTAATGTGAATCCAAATAAAAGTAAACTTTTTTTTTTTTTTTTTGTTTGGGAGAATTTCATGATGCAGTTAAGAGTATTGGGATTACTTCAATTTATAAACTTTTCATAGTCTGGTTGCAGTCTGCATTGCTGAATAGAGAGCTGGCTCTGTTTCTCGGTTTGAGCGGGATTCAAACTTCCTACCATTTGTGCGATGGAAGGAGGGGGGGCTGAGCCTGATTTTGATGAAATTGAGAGGCTTCTGGGCGAGATCCCGAATGTGACTTCTGGCAATACTCATCCCAATGAATCTGGCCTAGTGGCTTCCTCCACAGATTTGAAAATGATCCCACTGGAAAAGGGCAATGGGAAGTCTTCTCCTTCTGGTGGTTTTACTGATTTCTATCGTGGTCACCAACCGGGAAAGCAAGGAAGCAATCCAGCTTTCTATAGCAGCCTGACCTTCCAAAGACCCACTAGTATGAACTCGTTTACGAACCCATTCAATCAGAAACTTCACAGTGATGGCAGTCCAGATAAAGTAAAAATCAGTGAACAGAATGAGTATAAAACACCAATTGCAGATATCAATCAGGTTGAATCAAACCTACCGGACGACCAGTCCCTGACATCTGCATTTGCGGGAATGAGCTTTAAGGAAGGTGGGGAAATGGAATCAACTGCCCCAGGATTGGTCCAGTATAAAACCTCACCAGATCGTGCAATTTTGGTGGATGGGCAGTATTCAAACAGCCTAACAAATTCTCTTTTGGGGTTGGATTCTATGGGCACTGTGGTTTCTCGGACACCTAATATGCTAAACAGCGTGAATTTGGTAAATCCCACATCAAAGTTTTATCCGCCTTTTGCAAATGTGAATGGGATCGGTAAATTCAATGGAGAAATGAACAGTAGAGAAAGCGAGATGAAGATGCAGATACGTGGACCGATTGAAAGCTTTCCAAGTGATAATAGGGGGGAGCAGTTGCAGAGCCTCCCAGTGTACCCTGGAGCTATGTCGTTTCCTTCTGGAATGCATGCTCCTCCGATGCTTACTAAAGCTCCTGTTCCAGGAATTGATTTTGCAGTTCCGGCTTTTCAACAGCAGTATTACTTGGATGCGCAATCTCCTTACATACAGGCGCAGCAGCCGCAGCAACATTTGAATGGGTCCCACATTGCATGGCGGCATATGGAGGAAGAGCAGCTTTGCAGAATGCCGCAATACTTCTACTTGCCACAGCTGCAAAATCATGAATCCGAACTTCATCCGGTTCAAGCGACTACTAACTTAGTCATGGGTTCCATGACAAAAGGCCCAAGACAATCTTATACTGAGATGCCCATCACCAATCAAGAATCATTTTGGAATAGCAATGCTGTTCCGGTGGGATTCAATCAGTCAGATCTTACTCTGGCAGGCAGCGGCCTCTGTCATTACCATGCTCAGGGACTCTGTGAAGGGGGTGAGAGCTGCCCTTATGCACTTGGGCAAAAGCACACATCTGCTACAAACAGTCTAACCTTATGTTCAGCTGCTATTTCTCGTAAAGAATTTCAAGGAGTCCATGTTTTAGACAAAGGGGTGAGGCAAATGTTTCCCGAAAAGATTTTGACTCGGTCGCATGGGTTGAATTCCCTCAAAGCTATCAAACCTGGCAACATTAGTGGGCACGAGTCACAGAACCATGTGATTTCCAATGGAAGGGCATTTTCGAATGGTCACTTCCCTTCTCTTTCAAATACCATACCCTTCCAGCTGGATGGCCGAAGTTCCAGGGACTCGTCCCCTGATAATGTGGATTTCAGAAATACTTTGAGATTGCAGAATCAGAAATATAACTCAGTAGATGAAGTTGTGGGTAGAATCTATCTCATGGCAAAGGATCAGCATGGCTGCCGTTTCCTGCAAAGGAAGTTCACCGAGGGTTCTTCAGAAGATGTTCAGAAGATATTTGTTGAGATCATTGGCCACATTGTTGAACTCATGATTGACCCTTTTGGGAACTATCTTGTACAGAAGCTCCTTGAAGTGTGTGATGAAGACCAGAGAATGCAGATACTTCAAGTGGTCACCCGAAAATCTGGTGACCTCATTAGAATCTCGTGTGATATGCATGGGTAAGTGTTCTTGTGTGTTCATATTTCTCCATGTACATACCAGTTATGATGCTGCTTGAATCTTCTTCTTGGATGAGGCACTAATGTCTAGACATGTCGATTTGGCACTACACTTCCTTTGTTCAGTTTTTGTTTAAGTGAGATGAACTTTATTTACATTTAGTGGTATTATAAAATGGTTAGTATTGCAAACTTCTTTGCTCACTCTGAACATTCTTTACAGATGGGACCTGTCTTTTGGTGTATCAGATCCTTCACATGGTGTGGCCCACCATGGACATTGATCTTTGTAAACTGATTAAAACACTCACACGCACACACATACATTTCTACGGGAATAGCTGAATTGGGCATTCCATACTGAGGTCCATTCTGACATGCTTATCCATATGCAGCTTAGTTACCTACTGATTCTTTTGCCGTTGTAATTTGTTGCTTTTCGAACATAGAACTCGAGCTGTACAGAAGGTGATTGAAACCCTTAAGACCCCGGAGCAAATTTCTATGGTGGTTTCATCTCTCAAGCCTGGAATAGTGATGATGATAAAAGACATGAATGGTAATCATGTTGCGCAACGTTGCTTGAGCTACCTATTGCCTGAATACAGTGAGGTAATGGATATATATTCATTGCAGTTTGCTTACTATATATGGGATTTTCATTTAATATGCTTAATTTGTTGGGTATTGATTATGTGTTCTATTTAAAAAATATTTAAGGGGAGAAGTTTTGAGTATCAAGTTGCTAATTGAGCTAATGATGATTTATGAGGAGAAATTTGGCATGATCTTAGGCAGAAAGCTACACTAGGAGGCTACTTTGAGTTAGTGTGGCATTCTTCTTCTTCTTATCTCTATCCATCTCTGAGATGACAAGATATATTTCAATACAGTGGAAACACTTGAACGGCGGCTTGACAAGGTGATGAAGAACTAGAGAGCACTAAGGAAATTACCTTTATCTAGACTTGTTGCCTGTTGGATCCAACGAGACAAATTACTTCTATGTCATATATTCTAGGTTTTTGGAGATATGATAGTACCATCTCCCCATTAATGATTTAACTACTATATAGTCAAGTGAAACCTCCATGGAACCTTGGAAATTCCTTTAGTCTATGCAGTTTCATTACTTTGATTACCTTCCACAATCATGAGACGTAAAAAACTGAGATTTATAACGTAGCATTGGTGGACAAATCGAGAAATGGTGTGAATGCGAAACTTGAGACATGGCGGGAGGCTTTAGAATCCAAGGGCTTTAAAATAAGTTGTACTAAGAATATATGAATTGCAACTTTTACGGGGATGTGGAAAGAGATGAAACTCGTACAAGAATTGAAGCTCTAGAGACCCCACAAAGAAATTTCTAGTGTTATGTTGGCTCTATAATTGATAAGGATGGAGAGATCAAGGAGGATGTCGAACATAGGATAAGAGCTAGATGGTTGTAGTGGAGATTTGCTTTTGGAGTGCATTGTGATTGGTGCCTACCAACAAGAGGCTCTATAATTAGTAAGGATGGAGAGATTGAGGAGGATGGAGAACATATGATAAGAGCTAGATTGTTGTAGTGGAGATTTGCTTTTGGAGTGCATTGTGACTTGTGCTTTTGGAGTACCAACAAGATTGAAGGAAATTTTTTATAGGACAATAACTAGATAAGCTATGACCTATGGGGCAGAATGTTGGCTAATCAACACATAACACATGCAAAAAATGAGTGTCAGAGATGAGAACATTGAGATGGATGTATGGTAAAACTACAAAAGATGGAATTAGAAATGAGTGTATTTTTGTACATTTAGAGGTAGTATCAATTGGTGATAAATTAAGAGATGACTTGTTTGAGATGGTTTGGATATGTCCAATGCAAGCTAGCAACAACGTGACAATGAAAAGTTTTTCTATGCAAGTTGCTGGCCCCTCAAGGAAAAAGGGTAGGAAAGAGGACATGGATGGAAGCAGTAAGGATAGATCTTATGAAGGGCAACCCATCAAAGGATTTGGTTCAAGATGGATTGGAATGGAGAAACAAAATGCCCTTAGCTGACCCTAATAAAGTTGGGATAAGGCTTTGATGATGAACTGATGATGATGATATAACTTTCAATTCTTATTTTAAAGTGAGGAGTTTCCTATAGGAATCTCCCAATCCCATGGGGCCTGGGAAAGCTTAAAATATCTCGCCTTTATTGAAAGTATATACAAGCTTCTTAGAATGTAGGAAGTAGCTTCTCTTCTTTTGATCAACTAAAAGATTCAAGTGAAAGAGAGCCGAGGACATTGATTTTAATGACCTCAAAAATCTTACACTTGCAAGCAAAATCAAAGCTTCAATATCATATTCACATCATAAATCCTTTACATTTCTAATAATGGTTAACAACTTTAGCCATCTTCCAATTGTCTTGTCTTTGAATGTGCATGATACAATCATACAACCTACTGAAACTAATTCAAGGAGTTGATTAATTTTCTGAAAAGAGAGTAAGCCACAAATTAGAGTAGGAGAAGCTTTTCCTCATTCCACACCAGTGGATTGTCTCATTTAAGGCATGCTAGTACTTATTTTGTTTTTTTAGGTTTTAACTTTTGAGATAATTTTTCCCAGTTGTCTACATGTGTAGTTACTTTCTTCGGTTAGGCATTTGAACGTGTCGTTAACATTACATTGTTCATGTCTCAAAATTTTATTTTTAATCTTTTGACATCACCTTTTGTGATTCTGTGGTTTTTATATTCATATATGGATCTTTCTTCTTTACTATATCTTAATCTACGCCCTTAATATTAAACATATGCATTTCATATTGCCAATTAGTTTTTACCTTTCGTCTATACAAGAAATGAAACAAGTGAGATGTTTTTGTGATCATATGTTTTTCCAAATGCATTCCTCTCCTGACATTTCTGTTAAAGGTGAAAGTGTCTGAACCCTCTACTTGTATATCATGCTGGATTGGTTTAATCACTGGAAGTTGAATGAATCATCATCATCGTTAGTCGTTACTACTACCAGTCTCGTAATACATAAAGTATTGCCTTCATCTAGCAAGCGTGAAGTTAATTTTCTTGTTAGAGAGCAATTTTTCTTGATAAGTAATGTAAAAGAATGTAAAAAAAAATGGTTAAATCCAATTAGGAAAAAAAAGTCATTGTGGAGGTCCATGAGGAGTGACTCCCTTGCCATATTCTCCATGTTACCTGGGTACACAACAATTGTTGATACTCAGCTAAAAAGAAGATGAAGATCCACAAGTTCTCCCTTCCATGCTTTTCTATACCATCAACTATCCTTCATCCCATATCTCCTCCAATTCCTATTAACTTCTTTCACTTGTTTCCCTTTTCCTCCTCTTGTATTCGTACTTTTTGTTTAAAGGAAAAAGGATTCATCATCTCCTCCAGCATATGATAAATATGGAATTGAATATTTCTAGGGTTAAGATGATTGTCACTGCGGATATTGTCAAAGAAGGAAAAATCATGTAAAAGCTTGTTGTACTGGTTCATAACTTGTGTTAAAAAGGCTCAAGCATCTTAGGGAAGAAGCAGATGGCAGCAGAGGAGATTCAGGGTGTTAGTCCACAAATACACCTCCCGGGGGTGCTCTTTCCACATACACAAAACAGTAGTACAAAAGAAGAAGAAACTCCATCTCACATCAACAAGGAAAATCATCTAAAACACTTTTACTGCATCATACTGTGTTAAAAGTCACAACCTTTAGGGAAGCAAATGTTAGCAGAGGAGTTTCAGGACATTGGCTCAAGGGACAAAATGATTTTTGAGACGTCAGACAATGGAAGACGAAGATCCACAAGTTCCCCCTCCTATGCTTTCTTTACCATATACTATCCTTCATTATGTATTTCCTCCAACTCCCCTTCCAAATTTTCACTTTGCTTTCCCTACTCCCTTTTCCCCCCCTTTTTTTTGACATCTATCTCTCTAATCATCTTGTTTTCTGTATAAAAGAAAAAAAAGGAATCATCATCCCCTCTGTCAAGTAATGTGTATAGAGGATCAAGGATGCTGCCCAACCCTCCTTTGGCTGCATCTATTTGGTACCACTGTTTTTTATATTATTTTATTATAGTTATTGGTAAATTTGGTACAGCCGTACAGCCGTGCTGAAGAATAGACAAAGAAAATCAACTAAAAGCTTGTGATGCATCATCCCCTTTGTTAAAAATCGCAAGCACCTTAAGGAAGCAAATGTTTAAATAGGAGATTCCTGATGTTGGTTCTCGAGGCCAGTTTAGTTTTCATGACTTTCTAAGGGAAGTGAATGATGTGGATGATTGATTGGCTTAAGGAGCCAATCATTTGTCCCTACTTAAGCCAATCATTTGTCCCTATTATGTTTATTTTCAGTTCCCATATTTAAAAAAAGAAAAAGAGACCGAGACCAAGCTGCATATATTAACCTACACCCTAAATGGTGAAGGCTGAACAATTCCTCTCTTGATAGCCCTTGTTTCTCTAATAGGTCTTCCATCCCATTTGCATTTTCTACAACCACTAGAGGAAACAGCTAAAGTTTGACATAAAACCCTTATCTCAAAAAAAATAAAAATGAAACACCACAATCCTTAAATTTAAAGCTGCCCATGCTATCACATCAGTTGTGCCCCTTTTTCTGTCAACCTTTCTGAGAAGGATTAAAACAACTGAATGCGTCCCTCAATTTTAATTTCTCAGCGTCATTACCTTTATTTACAATTATTGCCTAAGGTACCTGAGAACAATAATTATATTGGTCCTGTTTCATTTCCTAAAATGTCCCACTCCGAGTGTGTAGATTCCGTTTTGTTTTGAGGCTTAATACAAGTTAATTTCCAAGAAGGCTGTTGACAAAAAAATCATCTATGTTTAGGAACATTCTTCAATATTTTTTTTCCCTTACAAACTGGCTTACCAGTTTCTCAAAAAATCACTCATATTAAAACCCTTGACTCCTTCCTAACCGTGCCACCTTATATGAGGTTTTAGCTCAACACTTTTTAATGATAATGACTCCTTGATTGGAAGAAAGGAACAACATAAAATAAAATAAAATAAACATCATACAACATTGCATCTCGATTAGCCCCATCTTTGCTTATTCACCCCTTAAAGGCAACCTCTTAACCCCCTTGCTTAACTATGGGCATTAGCCGATATAACGTCATGATAGAAAACTACATCAAGAGAAGAGGATAACTCCCCAATTTCATTAAAATGAAGCGGAAACTTCCTAGGAAACATGTTCCTAGTAGGCGCCCAAGTGATCACATTCGAAGAATCACTTTCCACAATCAATGCATCAAAAAAATTCCTATTGAACAAACGAAGAGCTTCCAAAATCACCAACACCTCCACTTCATTAGAGTCACAAACTCCAACATGCTTAGAGAATATAATTAAAACCTTGCCTTTATAATTTTGAAGCACAACACAAGTACTTGCCGGCTCAGGCTGCCCCTTAAAGGTCCATCCACATTGAATTTCAAAACCCTAATTGAAGGGGGAGTCTAAGGAACAAAACTCCTCACCTTTGAAGGCCACACCCCATACAAGCTTCCCAATTTTCAAGAATATCATTAAGGCGGACATTAGAGAACTTCTTTCTAACCAATGCCCATTTTGCAATCCTCAAAGCAACCCTTGGAATTAAATCTATTGAAGATGATGAAGATCCTCTAATGATCCTATCATTCCTTTCCTTCCAAATGGACCACAATATAGCAAATGGGCTAACCCTCCATAATATGCGCTTACACCCAACAATGGCCACACCCAACAATGGCCCCACCCATCCAGGACTCTTACGCGTCTCCAATATCCTTCGGGCAACACCAATCAAGACTGCACCTCCCGATAAAGCTACTCCAAACACTAACCTCTTCCTCACAATGAAGAAAGAGATGATTAACCTTCTCCTCCTTACCACACATAACACAAATGTCTAGGATGCTCTCTAAAGTCAATCTTCTTTTCCTTAGACTGGCCGTCGTGGAAACCTTAGCTGCTACAATGAGCCAATAGAAACACTCAACCCTAGGAGGGACCAGACCTTACCAAACAAGAGAAAAAAGAGCCCCTGGGAGAGAGGTTTCCCACCAAGGTTGAGTGCAAGGCTTGTTGAGAATTTCCCAAAAGTGGAAGGCTTCCAAATTTGAGCGTCCTTAGTAGCCTGCAAAGAAATACATTAGAAAGAAGATTAACAATTCCTCATAATGAACCCCCCTCCAAAAGATGAAAACTACTCCTAAAGTGAACAACCCACAACATACTACCACCCCTCATTTGAAAACAATCACAAATAGAAGAGTCCTTATTAACCGCTGATCTTAAAAGCCCGGGGAAAAGCACACATAAAGGTCCCACCCCCACCCAATCATCCACCCAAAACCTTACATCTCTCCCATCCCCCACCACAAAGTCCATCCCTTTATACAACACTTCCCCCATTATTGAAGACCCATCGCCAACTGCCCCGATACCCCCAAAGGCCCGGTCTACAATAACTAGGACTGGGATTAGGCCACCACCCCCACTTGTCCTCTCTGTATTTTGAAGCAATCAATCTTTTCCACAGAGCCTCCTTTTCCTCCCCAAATCTCCACCACTATTTAACCAACGAAGTCCAATTTTTATTTTCCAAGCTACCAAGACCTAGGCCCCCATTCTATTTAGGTTTAATCACTTCATTCCACTTTGATAAGTGTAATTTCTTCTTGTTGCCCTGACCCTCCCACAAAAAATCCCTCTGAATGAGATCCAGTCTCTCGACCATAGCTTTCAGCATCCTTGAGAGTGACATATAATAGACTGTAAGATTGCTCAAACAAGCTTTAATCTTAGTGATCCTCCTATCCAAAGACAAATACTGTCTCTTCGACCACTGGATCCCACAAAGACTTTGATCTTGAGTTTACTCCAATGGGAAGGCTGAGATAAATAATGGGGAGACGCTTAGATTTGCACCAAATTATATTAGCCAACACCCTAGTGGTCTCCTCGGAATAGCCAATCCCAACCAAAAGACTCTTAGAAATGTCGACCTTCAACTCTAACACTAACTGGAAACACCAGATAATTCTCTTAAGAACCAAGATTTCTTACCTCTTAGAAGGACTAAAAAGAATGGTGCCATAAGCAAGCTGAAGATGAGTAACTGCCTTCCCACAGCAACCCATCTTAAAGCCACCAATCACCCCCAGCTCCTTTGCTTTTAACAACAGCAAACTCAAGGCCTCCACCAGAATTGTAAACAACACAGGAGAGGGGTCCCCTTGCCAAATACCACTAAAAGCTTTGAACAGCTTGGAAGGAGAGCCGTTAACCAACACAAAAAGGGAAGTGGAAGAGGTGCATTTGCAGATCCATCCTTGCCAAATATCCCCAAAACCCAGCCGATGAAACATGTAGTCGACAAAATCCAATCCACTTGATCATATGCTTTCTAGGTCGGTTTTAAAGATCATTCCTCTCTTTGACCTCTTTCTAGAATCAATGAGTTCACCCCATCAAGAATCTGCCTGCCTGCAACAAAGGCCCCTAGGACAGACTAATAATACATGGGAGAACCCTCTTCAGACGATTAGCCAAAATCTCAGACAACAATTTATACGAGCACCCCACAAGGCTAATGTGCCTATAAACCCTTAACTCCACTGGGTTGGTCACTTTTCGGAATAAGAGTTAAAAAAGATTGTGTTCATCTCACTATTAATTTTGCCTCTTTGATGAAATTCTGAAAGCACGGTGATAAAGTTTAAATGTATTCTGCTAAAGTGCTTGTAGCCAAGGAAGAGTGAAACTATAGAACACCCATTTGATTGTACAGTAAAAGCCATCCGTCCTCTTCAACACCCAATTTCATTACCTCTTTGTAACCGTCCAACATAGCTGTATCTTCTGGCTCATTGGAGTTGGACCATGTATACAAAATAATTTTGGATTTTTTTTTAACGGTAAGTGCTCAAGCACCCACCTACACACACTCACCCAAGTCTCTCACCATCGGTGCTATAGCCAGGGATTGATCCATGGTTGTTTTTGTGGAAGGGAGGTGCCTCATCAACTAACCAAAATAATTTTGGATTTGAACAACGTTAAATCTATAGTCACTCCTAAGTCCCACCCTTATTTTGAAATTCTCCCTTGAGGCACTGCCATCAGGTTAAGTTTCCACACTTCCATTAGAGGAGACCGAGAAGTTGTCGCTTAGCTAATAGAAGTACCAATAGAAATCAACAAGTGCCAAACCAACATTGTGAGGGGAACCAACAATGGATGGAGCCTTCAGCATTCACAATAGATGGCCAGTGTCAATTACCATAGCTGTCAAATTTGTTCTGTTCCGGCTCGAATTGGCCTAAGATGGAACATAATGCCCCCTCGAAAGGTTCGGGCCCCACTCTGGTCCATATTGTTATTTTTGTGCCCAATACTTTTCCTAATTTCGGCTAACCGCAGCCCATTCTGGACAGAACAGCCCACCCCCTTATGTTTATTAAGTAGTTTTGATAAGTTCACACGTTTCACGCTTTCATTCATACAAAGCGAAAACTAAAAAATAGTCAATTATAGCATGTAGTTTAATTTAAATGATGTAAGTATGCATTTTTAGTCTTTATCTATCATTTTACTATTTTTTTTTTCCAATTTTAGATATTCTTTTAGAATGTCTTTTCTAGAATGGAACAATGGAATTGATCGGAATACCAGAACATTCCACTATAGGGCCAAACCGGAATGGTGACCAGAATGGAATTGACAACTATGGTCATTACCATTGGCAACTCAAGGAGTCTTCACACGAGGGAAAACATTTGCTCACGGTAATGAGAGGGGAAGAGAGTTTTTCATTGATTCAGAAATGAGAGATTACAATGTATTTATAGAGGAGGGTAGGTCAATCTGCTTATAATTAGATATGATTTCCGTTTTCCCTCCATAAATTAATTACATGCCAATCTCTTTGTGCTTAATATCCTCTCTTTCATTGATTGCATGTTATCAAATTATCTTTATTGAACGAATCAATCATCTTAATTAATTGCATGTCAATCAATCATTTTAATTAATTGTAATCTTATCTGGATCTATGAACTTTATTAGAAAGCTACATATTATGATAGAATGCATAGTTGGGCTATTGGGTTGGTCGTCCTTGGGTCAGGCCCAATTGATCAATCATCTATGGGCTCGGCCCCATGGGATGGCCCAAAATGTTTAGGCTCAACGGGCTAGCCCACTATAAGCTGGGCTCAATGGGCTGGCTGACAATGGGAAAAATCTTGATCCTATGATGCACCTGGGACTACATTGATTCTCTCCAGCTTGGTAGAACTCGACTCTAACCAATCAAGATGGAGTCCTCTTGGATCAAAGATTAGCTGTATCATCTTCCGATTAGTTAACCAATCAATTTGCAATTGTTGCTTTGGTGATACACATGGCTTTCTCCATCAAGAACAAAGAGGCGGTGTCTTTTGGCGACGTAGATAGAGTTGACAGTGCCATCAAATCATTGGATCAACAAGGGATTTAGATTTTCCCACCAGATCCATGAAATAGTGTAATTTGTCTATCAAAGTGTTTTCTGTATATATCCACCATCAATCTCCAAACACGAAGTTAATTTGGTATAACTCAGTGTTTGAATATTTCACCAGCTGCATCATCAACAATGATCTATCATTTGATGTCTCTAGAGGTGCTCCTGAGATATCTGATCGATCATGGTGTCTGGATCTTTTGCTTTTGGCCATAATGTTTGACGACGTCTTTGACTGCCTCATTAATGTTTTCATCGTTTCCTTTATCTTCTATCTGAACCAGAAGAATTTTGGTTGCAGATGTTTCCTTTTCTGTTCCTATTACGAGCTCTGTCCATTCTACTTCAACCATGACTTTTTTCTTCCTTATCTTCTGTCTTCTGCTATTCATTCTTCAAAAATGCTTGGAATATATTCATAGGCTTTCAACATTTCTTATGTCCTTCAAAAGTGAAGGAGTAAGTGTTGGCCTCTTCATCATGGTATGCATCTCTTTCCTTAAGCCATGGGTTTTCCAACAAAATGTGAGTTACTTTTACCAAAAAAAAAAAAAACAATATGTGAGTTACATTAGTTGGAAACACTGCACACCAAATGTTGTATTCATATTTTCCAAATCTAATGCTCACCAAGCTTTTTTTTTTTTTTAATTTATTTATCAAGACTTTCGTGTTATTCACCCATGTGATGTGATAAGGACTTAGATGTATCTCAGCTTAATGCTGCAACTTAGAGATGACTTCTTGTGAGACTATATTCTTGCTTCTTTCTTTTTTCACATAATGAGTAGATCTTTGCACCATACACATGTGCAGAAAGTTTCATTGTTCAGTCATCTTCAATAATGAATCATCGGTAAGCAAAACTCTCTATGTTCTTCCTTAGAACTAACTGACTGTTGTGAGTTTTTACCCTTTCCTTCTTCTCAGCTATGAGTTGCTTTAACATGCATTCGAATCTGTTGAAACTGTTCACTAGATTTTAATAAAGTTGCCATGCATGTGTGGACATATAATACCTTTCTTTTTCACTAAGTCTCCCTCGATGATGATGATCTCTGTGGGCATATATGATGACAAAACCAAAGGAAGAGAACTCATTGCAGCATGGATGACCTGATGTAATTAGTGACTCAAACTGAATGATTGCCAAATGGAAACAGACTATGAAAAGAAGGAAACCAAAAAATGAGAGCTACATGATGGATGAAAGTGAATGGTGACTACAATCAGTCACTTTTAGTTGTGTCTGAGTGGCTATTTTTCAGGCTTGTGAAGGTATGGTTAGGGTTGATTTGGAGGCTGATGCGGTATGATAAGGCTAGATAGGGCTAGGGACTGCAAGTCTGCAACAGTAACTTAAGACTTGGTGTTGGAGAGACCAGGGCGCTGTTTAGGGACAGTTTTGATTTAGGGACATCAATCAGGTTGTTGTCTGGGTTTAAACAGCTGCTGAGTCTTGATGGTGTTGATGTTTCAGCAAAATAAGATTTCTGTAATTCTGGAAAATATGTCAGGCTGCTGTCTGAATGGAATTAGGTTAGGTGTGGGATTGTTTTGGGGAAAGGACAGCAGGGTGTAGGATATGGAGGGATGGGAAATTAAGGTTAATTTTTGGGAACAAAAATTAAGGTTAATTAGGCTCAAGTAGGGGCTGACTTGGGATTTCTACAGGAACTGCTCTATATGGTTTCTGCAGTAGCCATGAGTTTTCGCAAAAGCAAGGATTCTACTGAGGAAAACTTGAAAGGATTTGGATAGGGTTCTAAAGGAGAAATGTTAGGGTTTATTTGATGGAAGGTTAGAGGTTAAAAGGGGGTTGATTGGAGTGATCTTGAAGCTATCACGATTCATGAGGACTGATTTGTGGACTGTTTCGGGGACTGCAGCAATGCAATTTTTGTTACTGCAAGAATTCAGGCAAAACAGGTGGTTTGATTTCAAAGCGGTATAATAAGGTTATAGAGTTTAGGTTTTATGGGGATCGAAGATTTTGAGACTCAATATCAATAGTAGTAGCGGTTGATAAATAAAGAAACAAAACAGCAACAAGAACTTGAATGGAGCTCACAGTGGTAAAGAATTGAATAATGGAGGAAACTAACTTAATTGCAAGAAACAGAACTTTTTTTTATATATTTATTGTTTTTCTTGAATTTTCTGACTGATTATTTTTTCTTTGATGAAAGCTACTGAGTCAAAGGGGAATCCTAACACCTAAGACGAGGGAATCAAAACAAGATAAAATGAATGATCCTACTTGATTTGATACCAAATATGATGGGACCTAATGATGGATGGAGTCTTCACACATTCACCACAGATGCCCGGCCTTTTGAATCATCACCGTTGGCAACCTATGGAGTCTTCAAACAAGGGGAAACACTTGCTTACAATAATGAGAGGGAAAGAGAATTTTTCATTGATTCACAAATATGATGGGGCCTAATGATGGATGGAGTCTTCACACATTCACCACGGATGCTCGGCCTTTTGAATCATCACCGTTGGCAACCTAAGGAGTCTTCACACAAGGGGAAACACTTGCTTACAATAATGAGAGGGAAAGAGAATTTTTCATTGATTCACAAATATGATGGGACCTAATGATGGATAGAGTCTTCACACATTCACCACAGATGCCTGGCCTTTTGAATCATCACCCTTGGAAACCTGAGGAGTCTTCACACAAGGGGAAACACTTGCTTGCAATAATGAGAGGGAAAGAGAATTTTTCATTGATTCACAAATGAGAGATTACCACCCATTTATAGAGGAGGAGAGGTCAATCCTGCCTATTAGGGACCTAGATATGATTTCCCTTTTCCCTTCATGAATTGGTTACATCACTTACATGGCAATATCTGGGTGCTTAATATCCTCTCTTTCAATGATTACGTGTCAATCAATTATCTTGATTGATTGAAATAATCATCTTATTGATTGGATGCCAATTAATCATTATAATTGATTGCAATCTTATCCAGATCTATAAACTTCATTGGAACACTACATATTAAGATATAAACTGTAATTGTACGATTGGGTTGGCTGTCCTTGAGTTAGGTCGTATGGATCAATTATCTATGGCCTTGGCCTTATTGGATGGCTTAATATGTTTAGCCTCCAACAGCGGGCCAGATCTTCGGCCAATGGTGCACCTCGACTGCATCCCAGTGCCAAAGCACTGGGGTTGTAGACCCTCAAACTCCTTTCTCGATAGGGCCTGTAAAATCACCTTCCACTTAGCTTTAGAAGCAGCCTCAATTGTCGACGGTTTCTTATTCCTTGAACTTCGATAATTGTGCATACCAAAGTGAGTTAGAGATGATAGATTTGAAGAACACCCCATCCCCCGTCTCTCTTCTCAACTCAGGGTTCTAAAATGCCAAGGTTCTAATAATCCCCTCGAACTCATCGGCACCACCCACGTACTCCCATAAGAGTTAAATGCTGCACCAAACAATCGCGTGTCACAATTTCACAATCTTCAGCTTGTCAGATAATTAAATAACGCATCAAACACAACATGCCTAATTTCTTGTCGATTGGACATTGTTTTACATATTAAACTATCAAATCTCTAAGAAACATGCATCATTATCATCATCAAAGCCTTTTTCCAACTGTGTTGAAAATAGTCTTTGAGAGTCCTTATCCCCAATTAAATCTAGAGCCATAACAAGAGGCAAAATTCTGCTACGAACTGGCCACAAAAGGAGTTTGTCTGAACTATGCTGTGGGACCCATCTTAATGCATACCAGTCACATGGATGTGCTGGTATGGTAATGCATTAATGTGGATTAGACGTGGGCCATATATCAGTATGATCTGATGATTGTGATCATTTAATTAAGGCCCTCAAGATTTATTGATCGTAGATGCCTTTATAAATCTGTAAACTTCAGGCTTCTACTGCATATGAAAACAAACTAGGTGTCATCACATATGGGTTTCCCATGGAGTTGTCACAAAAGGAGAAGGGATGCGTGTAGTCATTACCATACAAGATAAAATTCAAGTCAAAACTTCATTGTTTTTAAATGTGTAGCAAGCTTCCATGTGTAGAGGCTGTAATGCCATTTGTTGCAAGACAGAGGAATCCCACTTTTACACCTACTCAATCATTCTCCTCCTCACAAGGTCTATGCTTCTTTACAAGTTGACATTAATTATTATTGATGAATCTTATTTTCATTAACTTTTGTCCAATTTCTCTCTATGATAACCTATTTTACTTAAATAACTGATAACATGAAACATCGCCTCTCTTTTCCCTGGTCACATGAGGAAGGAGCTATTATGATGAATTTAACAACTACTGACCTTCATAAAACTGAACTGAAATATATATGCTAAGGCTCTGAGTACAATGATGACAATGAATGATGATTACATCTAGTATCTGTAGCGCAATAAAATGCAGTCAATAGCTCTTTTTCTTTTTCATTTTTTCCCCAGTATGACTAATTATATTGTCTTCTTTTGCAGTTCCTTTTTGAAGCTGCTACTGCTCATTGTGTTGACCTTGCTACAGACCGTCATGGCTGCTGTGTTCTGCAAAAGTGTCTCCAGCATTCAGGTGGTGAACAGAAACACCGTTTAATGTCGGAGATCACTTCAAATGCTCTTCTTCTTTCTCAAGATCCATTTGGGTTAGACTGATCTTAACTTTTTTTTCTTGCTGATCTTGAATACTTAGTTACACGGTTATATCATGTTTTCATGCACTGAGAATTGAGAGCTTTTGGCAACCTTTTTGCTGCAGCAATCAGGCTGGACCCTCATATCCAAGACCAATCAGTGGAGAATGTAGCCCTTGCTAGCCCGGGCCAACTTGTCCCAATTATTACCAAAGGTCCAGGGTAGGACCCAAATAGTAATTTTCAATTCCCTTGCCCAGTCTGAGGGCTTTACCCTAATACAAGTCCCATGCTCTGCCGCCTGGACTCAATTGCAACCATCATGGGGCTTATTTCCACCTGATTAGCAGCAGTCCAGAGTCAAAGATGTTGAAAGTTTCATATTTCATTTGACAATGGTTACGAATTTGAGTGCTGAAATCAAACGCATTTTGCAGGAATTATGTTGTGCAATATATTATTGATCAAGGGATCCCATGGGCTACTGATAATGTGCTGGACCAGCTTGAGGGTAACTATGGCTATCTCTCGATGCAAAAATATAGTAGCAATGTGGTCGAGAAATGCCTGAAATTTTCTGGAGATGAACAGCGTGCGCGTATCATTCGGGAACTGATAGATAATTCCCAATTAGGTCAAATCTTGCAGGACCCTTATGGAAATTATGTGGTTCAATCTGCACTTGCTGAATCCAAGGTTATATTCCTCAACTATTTCTTGATCAGAGGATATCAATACTCTCTTTGGGCCTTGAGTTTGTACATGTGCAATTATGGCTGTTAACTTGCATGTGGGCCTGTGTTTTGAAGAGTCAGGCTCACTATAAAAAAAGACTTGGGCAAGGATTTTGAATCAACTAGATTTTGAATCTAGGTTTGGAATTTCTTCATTTTGACCAGATTTATATCCTGGCCTGTTGGCTCTAAGGACTCATTTTTTTATTCTGGATTTGGACCCAGCTGGTCATTTAGAATTTGAAACTGAACTCAGATTAAGGTTCAGACTCTAATTGGCCTATTAAAATTTGGATTTGTGCTTGGATTAGAATTCCAACTTGAACCTGAATCTGGAAGCTCTTTATGGGTTCAGATCTTCTGTGATTATTTTTTATATGGGCGGACTCAGATTTTGGTCTTCTGATTGAAGCGCAGGTCTGCAACTTGCAAAATAAATTAATGTGGATTCATGTCAGCCCAGCACAAATCCATCCTATTGACAACCGTATGTGCAACACTTGGTTGATCCAGATGTTGATCTGACTGGTTGTTCCATTTAGTCAAAGCACCTCCTTCATGTCGGTTAAAAAACAGAAGGCATCATGATCCCTACAATGTCAAATATTGTTGACGGTCCTTTTGGATGGCTAAGAATGGTAACCATATTTAAAATTAGGGCCTAGGGATACTATTCACTTTATCAGCTTTTAGTATCATGCAATTCTTTTCAAGTCATACTTTATTTCATTCACTTGCTTGAATGTTGCAACTTGCCATGCATATTGTATTTGCCTTTTTTGCCTAACTGTAACTCTGTTGAGCAGGGGGCTATTCATGCTGCTTTTGTGGAGGCTATAAGGCCACATGTCCCAGCGCTCCGGAGCAGCCCTTATGGGAAGAAAGTCCTTTCCTGTCACAGTCTCAAGAAGTAAATTCCTGGTAGTTTTGAGGAAGTTTCAAGTGTCAGATCTCCACGTATTCCCACATGATGGTTTGGGTTGTTTGATCTTTTATAGGAAAGTGCTGCTAAAAATTCTATGGCAGTTGGTTTTGGAAGTTCTAAGGGGATCCTGTAGACTTCTTAATTAAGTAGGAATGTTTCAGTTGAGACATGGGTTTTCATAGGACGGGGTTGGAACTTGGAACTTGAAACTCACTTGAGAGAGAGAGGCCACATGCAATGTACAGCTTCAACTTAGAAGTTGGTGGTGAACTTCGCATTTATTTTAGTTTCTTGTTTTGATGCTTACAGCGGGCACTTACTGAAAGGCAATTTTGAGAGCAAGACCAGCTTCGCTTGTTAGTATACTGTAGAGAGTTGGATAATAATAAAAAGAAAATGTGGGGAAGATGTAGAGTGCTGCTCAATAGTATCACCTGAGAGTGTAATTACCAGAGCTTGAAGTATGCTAGTATGATGCTGATTTATGAGGTTATTGTCCAGTCTTCATGCCAAAGGGCCTAGGTGTGATGTACTGACTTGTATAGGATGTTTATATTATATGGTTCTATCAATTGAATCTGGCAAGATTCTTGTGTTTCTGATTAAAATCTCTACTTTTCATTTCCATTTTTCTGAAACGATGTCAATGTTGATTAAACCATGGAAGGGATGTTTGGGATGCAAAGGGGTGCACGCATAGGGGGTGTGTAGCAAACCATCTTCTCCCAATTAAGTAGATTATTTTGGGTTTTTTTTTTTTTTCATGTCAGGTAAAGTGGGTACTGCTGAATGAATGTTAAAGAGATGAGAGTGAAGTATATGGTAAAGTGGGTTCTACTGAATGAATGTTAAAGAGATAAGAGTGAAGTGAAGGATGTAAGCTGACGTTGTAACTATTTCCTACCAAAGGAAGAGGCTATTGGATAGTCATATGTGCATTTTCACCATAAATTTTTGCCTCTTTTATGGGAAGCTGTTTTTTAGAACTCCCAAGTATTCCATACCAAGCAAGCAAAAAATTCAAAAGTTGATTCAGATTTTAACTGTCTTTTTTTTGCTTGATCTCCTTGATTTTAATTAAGTTGATTTTGTTAAATACAGCTTTGTAAAAATAAAAAGGAAGGATGCTTTTATATTTGTCAAAAAATATAGGTGGTTATTTGTAACTTTCCCTATTATAAAGCTTGCACTGCTTAATTTGCAATGTATCTTATGAACATTTTCTCTCCACACCAAACAGCCCCTTGTAGTAAGTCAAATCAACAAGGAGATTACATGCTTGGAAAAGCTACCATGTTATGTAATTTAAAGAGGCTTCAAAAACAATTATGCCCCCCATTTCGGTTATCTATGAGACCTAAATCTTGACGTGGAGAATTTAGCAATTTAAATGTAAAGTTTGGTCGATAACTATGCTTGAAAGTTTGCCTTAAATGACTACTTAAGAAATTCAGTAAACAACCAATTAATTTAAACACATGTCAGC
This sequence comes from Persea americana, assembly GCA_029852735.1. Taxonomy (NCBI): domain Eukaryota; kingdom Viridiplantae; phylum Streptophyta; class Magnoliopsida; order Laurales; family Lauraceae; genus Persea; species Persea americana. The sequence continues at coordinate 73,013,412 of CM056809.1, forward strand.
AGAAAATCACTAAAACAGCCCCCGGTTGATTAAGTTCTCCAATTCCCTTCCAGACATCTGAACCATGAAGTTAATAGGAACAGATTTAAGATAAAAATCAATGTATCTGTTAGGTGCTTTTCAAAGGTCATAAAAACATGTGACTTCTGATTATGAAGACCCAAAGGGCCCTATATATACATTGAAGAGTTCATGCCAAGGTTGTTGGGCAGAATGAATGTTGAAAGGGATAGGCTATTACATCAGGCCTGCAAGAACTGATTGTAGAATTAAGAGTTATCAAGATCCCTCGAGGTCTAATGAATTCCAATGCATTTAAGATTTTGGAGTGTAAACCCCAGAAGATTGTTTAAAAACCATGGTAAAAGAAAGCTAGTGATTATGAAGATCCAAAAGGCCCTATATGTATTTGAAGAGTACATGCCAAGGTTGTTCGGTAGAAGCAATGTTGAAAGGGATAGGCTATTATATCAGGCCTGCAAGAACTCATTGTGGAATTAAGAACCGTAAAGATCCCTGAAGGTCTAATGAATTCCAATGCATTTAAGATTTTGGACTAAACCCTAGAAGATTGTTTTAAAACCATGGTAAAACAAACCTAACTCTCTTCCTATTCTATACTTAGGACACACTAAAAATCAATCTAAATCAGTTCATGCACACCTACCTTATAAATTGGCGCTCATTGCAGTTTGACACCATTGCGATTATCATCCACCATTTTATAGAACTGCAGTTAAAAAATACGAAAACACTTGGGGCCTTTTTGTTTCATGTAATTACATTCCTAGGATTGGATTTCTATAAGTCGTGAAACATGAAGAGTAAAATGTGATTATCCAAAAATGACCATAAAAAACAACCTGCCTTTTACTTGGAAGTGAGTCAAAGGAAGATGGGAAATGAATAGTCAGCCATCACCCTCATGATTTAAATCCGAGGAAAGTCAAGGTCGCATCTACCTCACTACCTTACATCGTTCACCACGCACCTCATGTGCTTCACTCCTTTATCTTTTTAATCATCCTTTGATAGAGTTAATGTGACCATGATTTCCTATGTATTCTAGAAGCGATATGAAAGAAAAGGTTGAAAATTTCCATCACTTTAATGCTGTGAGATAAATGGTAAGCAACATCTTGTGTTTTTAATAGATGGGGCAACATCCACATCTAAAGTGGTTTTCTAAGCCCTACCCTCGGTATAGGCAAATCGGGCCTAGGGTGGGCCAAAGCCCTCAAAAGGCCTACGCTACCGAGCTTCTTACTTGGCCCTTGTACGCCACGGATAATTAAGCCCAGGCTAGAAAAGAAGGGAAATAAAATAAAAAATTAGTGTTTTCTATATAGCAATTGGACACCGAGTGTAAATTTGATGCTAACGCTTCTTTATTTGAGATTGACATCGTCAAGGCAATGGAAGATGCAACATGGCACTTGATGAGAACCTAAAATGTACCATTTAGGCCCATCAATTTAGACTTTGGTATACCTTTTGATGAGTATAATTAGTTTAATTATGTCATTTTTATGTTTACAGGTACCCTAAAAGCGTTGAGAAGAAATTGGCGCAAAACGAAGAAAATGGCAAAAAATCAGAAAAACCGGAATTGATCCGGAGGTTTTGCCGGACGCCAGGAAGACACCTGCTTCCTGGCATCCGAACGCCCGGCCACAGATTCAACCCGGAAGCTACTACTTCTGGGCGTTTGGACGCCCAGTACCTGGCTTCCGGACGCCCGGACCGTCTGAGGTCCGTCTCCAGCGGATTTTGACGAGGTTTTTCATCCCAAAACCTATAAATAAAAGTCCAAACTCGTTTTAGAGGACATTCACATCTTGGGAGAAGATCGGGAGCGGAATTTTGGAGCTTTGGAAGAGCATCAATGGGGATTTCGTTAGAAATTCTTCGTCAACCTCTCGCCATGAGTAACTAAATCTTTATCTTAGGGCTGCGATGAAGCCCTAATCATGTGTTTATGGTGATGTATAGGTTATAGGGTTTTCTTTTAAACGCTTTTGGTTATATGACAATGATGTTATCCATTGATTGGATTTTATTTCTTTAATGCAATATCTCTTTCTTTAGTATTTTAAATATTGTAGATTTGAATGCTAGTCATATGACGGTGCTTGATTGAATGTGTTGATTAGATCTAGGATAATCTATGCCATAGAGATATGTTATGCCCCGATCTACATTCACATCCTTTATTTGTTGACTCTTGAAGGTTTGTAACCAGATAGAGTCTTTTTAGGGTTGATAGCAGAACCCTAGGTCTATACTTGCCATGATGTGAGGTTAGAGTAGATTTGTACCCTAAGATCTTTTTTCTGATTGAATTAAAACATTGACTTTTAATTTGTTAATTTAGGAATCAAACCCATCAAACCAACACTCCGTTTTCTCATAGGATTAGTTTAGAAATCAATACTTTGTTTTCTATTAGGATTAGTTTAGGAATTTAGGAAACAACGCAACTTAGCCTTTTTGTCCCAGTGGATACGACACTCGATTAACATCGGGATATTTTATATTTGCAAACCCTGTTCTAGGATGGGTCAAATTTTGGCGCCGTTGCCGGTGGACAATTAGCACGGTTGTTTGTTTTTATTAATTCTAATATTAGTTTCGCATTTTCTAGTTTTTAATTTAATTTTTCAGCTTTACTCACATTGTTTACTATCCTTACTGCAGGGCATTAATTTTAACACAGAATCCTAGAATTTGTGCAGTGATCCAAGAGAGTTCACAAAGGACAAAGTTTTACTCAAAAGAAATCTCTCTTCTCTTTCCAAGGCAAGGTAAGTCCTAGACTTTCTGATTCTGTTTATATAAGTGCAGTAAATTTTGTGTGTGCATGCTTGGTCGTCACTCTTGTCATCCATATTTGGTATCTCTAGACTAAAATTTAGAGCGAGTCCTTACTCCTTAGAAAAGTTAGATCATCTAAGCACTCTGTTGATTCCTCACACACAAATTCACAAATGGCAGAGAAAGAAAACGAAGAGGAGACCCCACCCGGTGCACCCCCTCCTCCACCTCTCCGTCCTTTGAAGGAGCACTATACTCCTTCGGAATACGCGTCACCATCGTATATTCAGCTGCCTACTATGCAGGCGGCTCATTATGAAATTAAGCCTGGTACAATCAACTTACTTCCTTCTTTCTATGGTTTGAACAATGAAGATCCATACAATCACATTGATGATTTTCTGGTTATTTGCTCTACTGTAAGGATAAACAACTTCAGTAGTGAAGCCCTTAAGATGTTTATTTTCCCATTTTCACTAAAAGACAAAGCTAAGTATTGGCTGGGTACTTTACCTGCAAATTCCATCACAACTTGGGCCCAACTGCAACAAAAAAATTTAGATAAATATTTCTCTATGGGCAAAACGAATCAGTACAGGAGAGCCATCACCTCCTTCGCCCAAATTGACAATGACCATTTTCATGAGGCGTGGGATAGATTCAAGGATCTGATTAGGAAATATCCTCATCACCAAATTGCTAAGTGGCAATTGGTTCAGTTCTTTTATGATGAGTTGTCTACCGAATGGTGAAACATGGTCGTCACTGCCAGTGGAGGATCAATTATGTTGAAAAATGAGGACGAGGCATGTGATCTTTTTGAGAATTTGAGTGAGACCTTTCAATACCAAGCCTCCACTGCTAGATTGGAGAGGTCGGCAACCTCTAACTCTCAAAAACCTAGAGGGTTGTTTGAAATTCAACCCCCTAATGAACTCACTACTCAAGTGGCTGCCTTAACCCAAAAATTGAATCAGCTATTATCTGCGGGTCAAACTCTCCAATCCCCACCCTCTCAAGGTGTTTGTGCTTTGTGCTCTAGTCCTGCTCATTTTGTGAGCAATTGCCCTGCAGCCTCACAATTCCCTGAATTTGTGCAAGAACAGGTGAATGCTGCACAAGGGTTCTCCAAACCGGGTAATGATCCATTTTCGAATACTTTTAACCCGAGATGGCGCAATCACCCCAACTTTTCCTGGAAGCCGCCCGGTCAAGGTACTTCATATTCTCAACCGGGAAATGGGCATAATCTTCTTTTCAATCCTGCGGCCTATCGTTCCCAACAGTCCTACCACCATCCCAACCCTCAACCACCTCAACGAACTCCATCTTTTGAGGAGACAGTGCTGCAAGGGCTCAAAGAGCTCAAAGCATGCACTCAACTGGTCCATTCCCACTCTCAGTCTATAGCTAAGCTAGAAACCTAGATATAGCAAATAACTAATGCTCTTAACAGAAGAGAGGAGGGACGCTTGCCTAGCCAACCCACAATTAACCCCAAAAATAATTTTGAGGTGGATAGTGGCTCGCAACCTAAAGATACCTTTCATGAGCAAGCGAACATAGTTGTCACGTTGTGAAATGGATATGAGATTGAAATTAGGCCGGAGGAGCCTAAGCATGACTTGAGAAAGCCCACACCCCATCCCAAGGGCTGAACTGATTTCTAATGGAAAGGAGGTCACCCCTCCCAATTCTTCATCTGACCCGGCTGTGGCACCACCATATGCGCCTAAAGCCCATTTTCCCACTTGTCTTGACACACCCTCTCCCTTTAGCAAAAAGAAGGCAACCATGGATGAGATGTTAGGGGTGTTCAAGCAAGTCAAGATCAATTTGCCTTTGCTAGATGAGATCAAGCAAGTCTCTTCATATGCTAAATTTCTAAAAGATTTGTGCACTCAAAAGCGCAAATCTAACTCTCATGTGCCAAAGAAGGTTTTGCTCACTGAGCAAGTGAGCTCGATTATCCATAATGACACTCCTCCCAAGCTGAAAGATCCGGGCAATCCTACGATTCCTTGTACAATTAGGAGTCATGTTATTGATCATGCATTTTTGGATCTGGGAGCAAGTGTCAATCTCTTGCCTTACTCGGTGTATGAGCATATTGGGCTTGGGGAATTGAAGCCCACCCAGGTTACCTTGCAACTTGCTGATAGATCTGTCAGGGTACCCCGGGGTATAATTGAGGATGTTCTGGTCAAGGTCGACAAGTTCTTTTTCCCTGTCGATTTCATTGTCCTTAACACTGAACCAGTGCAGAATTCACGGAAACATACTCCTATCATTCTTGGTCGGCCCTTTTTGGCCACGGCCAATGCGAATATTAATTGTCGCACTAGAGTTATGGATGTTTCCTTCGGGAATATGAAGGTGCGGCTGAATGCTTTTAGGGCCTCTCATCAACCTCCAAACCATGATGACTGCTTTGCCGTGGATGTTGTTGATGAGCTTGTGGAAAACGATCTTCACCCTGAAGATACCTTACCGGTTATCATTGCTCCCGATCTATCTGATGGTCAGGAAGCTCAAATTCTGGAGGTATGGCACAAGCACAAGAGTGCACTCGGAAGTTCAGTTGCCGATTTGAAAGACATTAATCCCTCCATCTGCATACCCCATATTCCTTGCATTGATGATTTTTCGCTTTCTCGGGGAATACAGCGGTTTTTAGTTCCTAACCTGGACGAGGTAGACATGAAGGAAGTGTTGAGTCATGTTTTTTTATAGGTTTGGTTTGAGTTTCGTAGGTTTTCTTTGTTGTTGTTTATTGTGCTTGCCGCTAACATTCCGCAGGTACTTTGGTCTGAGTTGGGGGGTGTCCTCCCCGTTTTCCTCCATTCCACCTTTTGTTAAGCGATACCCAGGTGATATCCTTCCTTTTCCTTTACTTTCCTTGTCCTTTATCTTTTATTTTGCGCTTCTCATTGTGGACAATGTTAGGTTTAGTTGTGGGGGTGGGGTATCAACCTTTGGGGCTAGTCTTAGTAGTTTTTGTTTAGTAGTGTTAGGTTTAGTTCTTTTCCTTAAGTTTAAAAAAAAAAAAAAGCTTTTCGGGGGATTTCTAAATGGACTTTTATGAAATGAAGATACCTTGATTTTTGGAACTTTTTGTGAGGAAAAAGAGAAAAATGGTTCACTATCTTGTTTTAGGAAAGAGTTTTTGAGAAATTGTTGAATGATTGATCCATCACTTAACACGTATTTTATAGAATTCTCTTTGAAATATGAAGCTATGAGTTCCATTCTTGTGAGAGTCACAGAACAATTATGATGGAAAGCCAACCCTTTGTCATATAGTGTCCTGATTCAACTAAGTGGATTTATCCACAAATCGGTGAATTAATTCGAGCATATGGAAATGGCTGCCTATTGTTGGGGACCGAGTTTAATCTAAAAAAAAAAAAATGTTTTGTGGCTAGTTTGGGTTCGTAGCCTTTTTGCCTCGAGCCAGTAAGCCCATAGGGGTATTGCCATACCTTGTGCCCTAAAGACAACTATTTTGGGAGTCATTGGCTGAATGCTCGTTACATGGGTTGATTAGAAAGCTTAAGGGACTCAGGCATTGCACAGTCACATGTTGATTTCTTTGAAAAAAAAAAAAAAAAAGAACAAAAAAAAAAGAGAGGATCCAAATAGTGTTGTTCCGGCCTTTGAAAAATAATAGTGCGATAGCCACCATAAATGCCTTGAGAGGAATCATGTTATCTTTCACTGAGGTTAGGTGGCTCGGAATCTGAAAAGAAAAAGAAAAGAGGTGTTTTCACGGGAATTCGTAGTAAATCGTTTTATACTTTCATGCTTCTATATATACACAATTTTCACCGTGCACGATCAATTGTTCTAGCATGATCTTGAGGATTTCTGACCAATAGATAGGATTTGTGAACCAACTTTGTGATGTGTGTTGAAAACCCCATGATCAAGAATATTCGGTGTTCGTAGGCATCATTTCTGGAAATACCCCCTGTTGTTTTTGAGTTTTAGGAATTTTGTGGGTAGATTCACTGCAAACCCTCACGAGACTATAACTCGTCCTCTATGGGGAACTTAGAGGTTTAAAGGCTTGCTACACATGCTAAGTACAGTCGTGCTCCCTACGAAAGTGGCCTTAGTCAGTCTTTCTTTGTGTCTTAGCTTTGCTCAAGGTCTAGCAAAGTGTAAGTTGGGGGGTGTGATGAGAACCTAAAATGTACCATTTAGGCCCCTCAATTTAGACTTTGGTATACCTTTTGATGAGTATAATTAGTTTAATTATGTCATTTTTATGTTTACAGGTGCCCTAAAAGCGTTGAGAAGAAATTGGCGCAAAACGAAGAAAATGGAAAAAAAATCAGAAAAACCGGAATTGACCCGGAGGTTCTACCTCCGGGCGTACGGACGCCCGGCCACAGATTCAACCCGGAAGCTACTGCTTCATGGCGTCCGGACGCCTGGACCGTCTAAGGTCCGTCTTTAACGTGTTTTGACGAGGTTTTTCATCCCAAAACCTATAAATAAAAGTCCAAACTCGTTTTAGAGGACATTCACATCTTGAGAGAAGATCGGGAGCGAGATTTTGGAGCTTTGGAAGAGCATCAATGGGGATTTCGTCAGAAATTCTTCGTCAACCTCTCGCCATGAGTAACTAAATCTTTATCTTAGGGCTGCGATGAAGCCCTAATCTTGTGTTTATGGTGATGTATAGGTTATAGGGTTTTCTTTTAAACGCTTTTGGTTATATGACAATGATGTTATCCATTGATTGGATTTTATTTCTTTAATGCAATATCTCTTTCTTTAGTATTTTAAATATTGTAGATTTGAATGCTAGTCATATGACGGTGCTTGATTGAATGTGTTGATTAGATCTAGGATAATCTATGTCATAGAGATATGTTATGCCCCGATCTACATTCACATCCTTTATTTGTTGACTCTTGAAGGTTTGTAACCAGATAGAGTCTTTTTAGCGTTGATAGCAGAACCCTAGGTCTATACTTGCCATGATGTGAGGTTAGAGTGGATTTGTACCCTAAGATCTTTTTTCTGATTGAATTAAACATTGTCTTTTAATTTGTTAATTTAGGAATCAAACCCATCAAACCAACACTCCGTTTTCTCATAGGATTAGTTTAGAAATCAATACTTTGTTTTCTATTAGGATTAGTTTAGGAATTTAGGAAACAACGCAACTTAGCCTTTTTGTCCCAGTGGATACGACACTCGGTTAACATCGGAATATTTTATATTTGCAAACGCTGTTCTAGGATGGGTCAGCACTAGATGGAAATTCACATTACTGCAATCTAGTTTAAGATGATTGCTAGGCACTCATTTACAATCCAAGAGAAGACTATTTGATGATATTAGTGAATCAAATTATCTTTTAACTCCTCATTTTATACCCTTGATAAAATGCATCACGTTGAATTCTCATGAATTAACTACTGTATAAACGAACTGATCATTTATACAAAACAACAACAAAGAAAAGAAATTGTCTCATAATTTCCCTACAACTTACCATTTTGGATTTTGTAAAACTTTCTTTTCCAAGTTGTGGTTCATCCCAGAAGTAGGCCATTGGAGTTGAATCTGAATATACGGCTAAACATTAGACCCAATAGCTAAGCAAGCGTAATCCCATGTTATTAAGAACACATATAAGAATCATGCTCAAATATACCCACAGGAATGCTCAAATTAATTTGCACATATTTAATAGTAAATAAATCCGCACATAAAATAATAATAACTGAATAAGTCATTGCAAAAAAAAATTAAATTAAATAATAATAAAAGAAGAATCATGCGTGGCTAAGTTACATAAAATCACGTAGGAATGATATAAAAGAATTAATATAAAATCGCATAAGAACCCACATAAGAGTCATACTCATACAAACCCACATATATGGTCAAATAATTTTACACATACACACGAGTAAGCATTTGTGCCCGTTGCGCAAGTTGCGGGCAGTGGGGCCTGCCTGTGGGTCCATCCGAGTGGACCAAAACCTACCTTAGTTCACTGGTCCCAATGTGTTTGCACCCATCCGAATGGTTGGATGACTCATATATATAAAAGAACGAGGGAGATATATAAAATTGTACCAATTATTGTGCACTTAAACTTATGAGTCTTATTATGAAACTATAGGAGAGAGTAATGAAGCAAATACTTAGATTAAAGGCCTAGATATATGAGAATCAATTGGGTTTTATGACAGGGAAGTCAACTATGGAAGTTATCTTCTCACTAGACAATTGATGAAAAAATATCAAGTACAGAGGAGAATTTTGCATATGGCCTTCATTGATCTAGAAAAGGCCTAAAATATGGTGCCTGGAGATTTAATTTAGTGAGTTTTAAATAAAAGTAATGTCACAAGAGATTATATTAAAATTATTAAATACATGTATAAATGAGCGGTAACGAGTTTGAGAACTACCTATAAAGAGACAGATGAGCACCCAGTGACCATAGGTTTGTATTAGGGGTTAGCCCTAAGCACTAATCTCTTTGTACTGATTATGGGTGAGTTAAGTGTCCACATTCAAGAGGAGGAACATCTAAACATTCGTTACTTCCTTGCAAATTAGATATTTTTGGAGCAAAATCGGACAGCTTTCTAATCTGGACCATTGGAATAACAAAAAATGTGAGGATTCTCCATTGCACATAACATGATTTATCGAATGAGCATGATATACATATGGGAGGTGTTCATATGCACCCATCTCTCACTGTATCACCTAGAGCCCCACTTATCACAAGACTGGAGGGTATAGAAGGCGATAGTTTGGGGTCAATCACATACCCCTAACCCTTCCATCCGTAGCCTACAAGTTTAATGACTTTATATTAAAGGAAAATCCTGACCATTGATCCAATGGTCCTATCCATTTGAATCGGTGAAAACTTGATGGGTTCAGTTTAATTCAAGGGTTGTGTGTGTGTGGATGATTCGGATGGATCATAAAGTCGGCCTCACTATGTGTCCCTTACCCTATTATGAGGGATGGATGCACATGAGTATTTTCATGCACACACACAAAAACACATACATAGATACGTAATCATCATCATCAAAGCCTTGTTCCAACTATATCTATGTCGGCTACATGAGCATGCAGGTGATCGGTCCTTTCTCTTTTTGATATATGGGCTAGTACCCTCACTCCCACATGCATGCCACCTTGAGGGGACCACCTAGGGCCCCACCAATCAAGGGGGAAGGTGGGTGATAGAAAGCTCTTTGAGGGTGTTTGGACTAATTTGTAAAGTTTCATACCCATTAGATCATCCTAATCCCTTGACAAAGGGCCTTCAATTTTTAAAGTTTGTTTCTTAAAGCACTCTTTTTTGACAAACCTAATCCATCGGTCAATTTTTTGCATATTCGTGTAAAACCCATGGGATCAGCAACATTAGAGGAGGGGGTGGGTGGGGGCCTGGGATGGATCATAATGGGTCCCACCTAGCCCAAAACAGCTGTTCGGTGCTTAATATTTGAAGGTTTTGACCGTACGCTTACCTATAGAAGCTGGATTTCGCATCCACTTTGCCAATTTTTGAACATTGTGAAATGCTACATAGCCCGACTGAGAGCCCGATGCACATGCATCGCATCGGGCTCTCAGTCGGGCTATGTAGCATTTCTCTTCACGAAAACTATGTGTACAATGTTCCTGGACGAAAATGCCCTTGACTATGCCATATCAAGTGTACGTAATCTAAAAGCACATTAACGTTGTCCACATTTGCTTGTAATCAAAACTCAAATTATGTTAGTTTCAAAGAGAGATGTTTATCTTTTTGGGGAAAACTAATTAGAATAGCTCATCCACCATCCAAAATAATTGATGGACAGAAACTTTGATGCTTTTTGTCCACATTGTCTTAAGATAAGAATTGGCTGCCATGGCCCTGACTAAGTTCCCTACAATATGTTATGACTCTAATTTTGATCAACCATTAAAAAGCTAAAGATTCCAATTAAAACACACCACATCAGCTAACATGTACTTCTTAAAAAGTATTTTACTTAGTTGATGTGGCCTAATTTGACAGATAGTCAGCTCTTTCATAATTCCCACCTGGGACCAAGACTTGTAGAGGAAATTAAAAGGCACCAAAAGTAGGGCCATAGTGGCGAATTAACAAAACAATGAAGCAAAAAACATAGAAAGTATAGTCCAGCTATTATTTTGGGCAATGGGCTCATTTGTAAGTAGATGGGGAAAATCCATTTCTATAGGTAAGTGTATGGTTAAAAGATTCAAAAGCCTTAATGTTAATTCACACATTCATTTAACATGCACTTTTTGCCTCTTCATACACAACTAACCCCATTAACAGCACCAAAGAAAGGAACGACCTTGTGAATCCATTGCTTGGCCAAGGAATCTAACGCTACTCTAATTGCTTATCCCACTTGAAATTGCCACATACCACATAAACATGATAAAAAGTGGAAAAACAAATGGGTACCTACATGAGAAATTCATCCAAGGAAGAGGTCATTGTTAATTCATTTGTATGGTTCACTAATTATATGAAAATAAAATAAAATAATAGATGACATCTCCACTGCAGCTGCTGAAATAAATGACCAAAACAGCATGTTATCCACTAATGTAAAGTGGATGTTCCAGTGCCATCCTTATACAGGAGCTATGCTACTATTCTCTAATTGACCTGTTGATTTGAGCAGAACATAAGAAAACACGAGCATACACAGAAAAAGGCAGAGAGAATAAACAGTGTGAATTGGGTGAGTCCTTAATTAGCAGATGAGCATCGCCCCACTTGAAAAAGGTGACCACTCAGAAACTCAACACTCAATTCAACAACATTTAACCCCGCCCGCCCCCGCCCCAACCGCCAGAAAAAAAAAAGGGGAAAGCAAAATAAAATTAAATCAACAAACCACTCAATTCAATTCAACAAAGTTTTTAGTTGACTCACTGAGCTTCAAAACTATTATCTACTTCCAATAGTTGGAACTGCTCATTACTTTACATAATCATATAATCATCTTAGGGCTTGTTTGTTTCATGTAATTGATTGAATTCCCAAGAAGTCTAGGACTCTGATTTCTACTAAGTGGTTAAAAATGAAGATATGAAGGTGAGTATCCATAAATGACCATATAATCTCCCCTTCAGTAGAAAATGAATCAAGGGACCCAACAAGTTTGTCAAGATCCTAAGAAAGTCGAGATCTCATCTGCAGCTCTACCTTATATCCTTCACAGTCACCTCTTTAATAATCCTTTCTTAGAATCCATTTGACCATGAGTTCCTATGTATTCAATTCCCATGCAAACAAATTGGTCCTCGACCATACTCCACCATTCTAATGCCGGCTTAAAGAGTTCTACATTGATCACTTATGGTCTTGTTTAGATCCAGTTGAATACTAGACACTTGGATCCATATTCAATCCTATGGGCCAAAATACATGCTCAATTTTGGCTCTAGCCCAATTGCAATCATCTGGTTTGGAATAAGTTCAGGCCCTAAAGAGAATAATAGGATAACTGAATCTACATTCACTTATCTTATTAGAGAACCTTATTCCTTCAATTCATTTAGACTTCTGATCATGTATAACCCACAATGGATGGGTCATTATCACAAACATCTGCAACGTCATCAAAATACAAAACTAATCTTTTATGCTTATTATAATTGACACACAAGGTACCGACCTAAATGGGATAAATAATTATTTTAATAAATAATAACAAAAATAACTCTCTCCGTTCACCTATGGATCCTGTGTAGAAACCGGGATATCATCAGATTAATCAACTATCATCTCATTTCTAAATAGAAGTGTAAGGTATGGAACCACTTTTGGAAGAACAGGCAAGTCCGCTACATTAATGCTTATCATGTCAAAGGCAATACATGTTCTGTCCATGTGGGTCGTATCAAAAACTGGAATTTTTGGATACCTTTGGCTGAAATGTGAAAGAACGATGCAATACACACCAACAGATGCGCCTACTTCAATGGCCTCTTTTGTCATGCTATGGTTCCTCGCCACAGCTTGTTCCCCCATCCCATCCTCGAAGGTTGCCTGAAATTAGAAAATGCGTAATGTATTCAATTATCATTTATTCAAGAATTTAAGTCCTAGAAACTGAGTGCAGTTGTCTAGTTACAAAAAGAGCTTCTAATCATTTGTTAGGTAGCTGAAATGAATTTAGTATTTTCTGTGATATTAAAAAGAACAATAATTCTTTTTACTACGACGTACCATAGAAAGAATTTATGTAATTTTGATGTGGCTAACAAAATCAACGGGAAATGGGAATTACATTACACAGGCATACCACCAAAAGAGAAATTAAAAATATTTAAGATCCACCTAAAATGCAGTTGATTGTGATTTCAGTGCAAAAACATCTGACTCTATGTAAGTCAGGATATCCAAATGCAGCATTAGAACTCTAATACCGCATGCAAGGCCACACCTGAGAACATGCATATAAAATGTTTGGAGAACCAATCATGTGGTACTTGGAAATCAAGCAAGCCTAAAAAATCTACTAGCAGCTGAGTACGAATGCAAAGGGTGAATGGAAAGATGAACACAACAATATGCATGAAGGCACAAACAATGCCTAAGGACCCATTTGGATCTGTTTAACAAAACTAGAGTGCAGGTAACGTAACTTAAGTTACCCATAAGCCTACAGTTCTATTGTTTGGCAAATCAGAGTGAGTAAGCCACAATCTTCAGTTCTTTCCTTCTTTGACATAACTAATTATAGGTAACCATAGTTACATATAATAGGATTACTGGGTAGCTATTGGTTCATAACCCAAAATCATGCTCAAGAAATCTTGTGATTCACTTAGAAAATCTTTACATAAAATTAGAGGTTCAGTGTATGTTTTGTCCAACTTTTAATGACCTTCACATTCTCAGTCCAATTGTCCTCCAACCAAATGATGAGAACTGTCCATTCAAGGTAGGACCTGTTGGTTAATCAGTTCAGATCTTGTACACGTGCCGCATACAAAAAAGAAGCCACTGACAATATAGAAAAAAGTGTCATGAAACCTTAGTCTTGCCCATATCTCTGAGTAGTTTATAAGAAATAAAAGGAGTTAACAAATTGCGAGCAATATGAGCTATCCAATGATAAACTGTAAGCACCAATATCATGCATCTTGAAAATGTTCCATCAATTCTTTTTACATATTCCTTATCATACTTCCAAGTGCTCATCATATTTTAAAACGCGTCATGTTTGACTTATAAGCCCAGGGACAAGACTTGAATATTTCCGATGTGGGACTTGTGGAGTCCCTTGTATCCCGGGTGTTCTTTGGCAGGTTATGGACGCATAGGATATTAACAGGATTTGCCACCTAGGCCCACCTAGGCCCAGGCCCACCAGAGGTGTGGTTTGGGTTTTGAAGGGAGAAATTCCTCCACCCGCACCCAAAACTAATAAATAGATAAAATAATCCAACCCCACCAAAGGAAGATTTCCTGGTTCTGGCCATGTCAATAGACCAAGTCCCAGCAGGACCTGAGTGATGTTCAGCAGTCAAGACACAGATGAACCAAGTTTCCTTGGCTAGAGGCAACCCTAAAAAAGTTCATCAGGCCCAAAACCCAGCCCTATAGGCTACAGTTTTTTTATGGAAAATGTTAATTACATACAATAAACATACGTATGATTAACATTGCCCAGAATAGCACTGACCAATCCACAGACCATCTATGACATAAGCTTAGACAATCAACAATCAGGCCTGAACTTCTTAGTCTAACCATGATGTGATGGACAGGGCCTGAAGACCCAAAGGATAAGCCGATCTGTCCATATCCTTCGCAAAAAAAAAGTTGCAAACCCCATTCATAAGCCAATTGGCAAGTTAACATGTCACTGCTATTAAGCCATCACACACACACACAAACAAAAACACTGACCATCAACTCTTTTTTTTTCCCCTGAAAATCATCAACAACTTATCTAATACCTGAATTATGTAAGAATAAAATATGATTCTTAATAGTAACATATCAAATAGATGGCATAGAATACATAATCCTAGAGACAAGATGCCACTTGATAACATTATAACATATTTTTTTCAGTAAAAACACCAGAAGAAAGCAAGTATGCAGACCAAAACTCATAGGAGTCAAACCTCACATTTTATGTCCAGCCATGATGTGTTGTGCCCCACCCAATCTTTTCATCCACTTCTGATAATTGGGAGCCATTGTGACAGAAGTGGGGCCCAGGTGAATTACGCAATTCACACACTTCATGCCTTCTTGATGGTGCTCAAGATTCTCTGCATAAAAATCACTAAGAGTTTGTATGGATAGCATTTCCTCCACATGAGAAAGACTGGAACAACCGACAAGAAGCACAATGAGGCCAGGGGATGATGGACCAAGGACATCACTTGGATGGACCTGCATGTAAAAATGACTAAGCAATATTGACAACCATAAACACATGAGAATCAGATATTGGAGGACAGGGGAAGAGGCATCTTGTATTTAAATTACATTTAACTAGATTCAGCGTAAGGAAGACCAGTATACTGAAGAAACTAATAGTAGATGAGACCAAGTTTACGGAAGTATGAACTTCAAGCAAAGAACTAAAGTGCCTATAATATGGGATTGGTGCATTTCTATGTATATGGTTTGTCAAGCCTGCTCACCAATCACAGGAAACTGTGCCACGAGTGCAACACCAACCCACTCATCAATGAGACAACTGTGCCTATTCAGTGACCTAAATCAGGCTGATCTGTGCATCAGGTTGGCCAGTAGGGTATGTTATCATGAACCATTTTCCTTCACTCTCTAATTTGTCATTGCTTTCGATATACATAACTCCCACCTGATGGTGGAGATGGAGGCTTTATTGGTGATGGATAGGGTTACAAATTGGTATCTAATTATCCAAGTATCGGAAATCTCCAGTTCCAAATAAAGCAGGTACGGGACCCTTTTTTCTTTTTTTTTTGGATCCGGGAGAAATTCAGATTCAGATCCATTTGATACACACATAGGATCAGGAAAAGGACCCATATATATTCCAAACTGAGGATTTGAATTCAAAACAGTTAAATTCACATATTAAAAAATACAGGGGGTTTTAAGGGCCTACATAGCTTGAGATATATTTATATTTGAGAGTACTAATCATACACCATTTAATAGCCCCAAGTGTAAATTTAAATTTTGAAGCTCTTTTATCCATTTATATTGACATACTACACAGTCCACATCTTATTTTGGATTCTGAACCGGAACCAGCGTTTTTAAGTTGATGCCAGATCCGGTTACAATACATAGGTTCCATGTCAAATCAGGATCCAAATCTATAAAGATGGAACTGGGTTTGGATCCACCATGGTGCAGCCCCAGATCAGGCCCTGTTTGCATCCCTAGCAATGGAATCTATGCCTTGGGACAAACTGATGATTGGCTTGAAATTTGCAGTGTTCTTAGTCTAAGAATTAGAGATCAAAACTGTAAAAATGAAAGGGAAATGAAGGTTTTTCATTTATTTTTATAATATGACTTACCATAATGCTTTGATGATCTGACATGACTGAGTTTCCGAGTTGCAGTTCACGATACTTAGGGCCAGCTTTCAACCCAAGCGCCACAGCTTTTGTTGGGTCAAACTTTCCCTGGATTTCAGGCAACTCACATATATAAATTACAGAAATATCACCAGGCTTTAACGCTGTTCCTTCTTTTCTAGGTGAACTTTGTAAAGAGGATGCAACAGGTTCTGACGATTGGTCCCTGTTTTCTTCTGACCTTACAGCAGCCAAGTTCAACATGTTTGAGTAACTTGGTTGCAGAAGAATTGCTGATATCTTGACAACCTCGTCATCAATGAGAACCATGGGATCTGTAAATATGCCAGCATCACTACCTCTAGGGGCCGATCCAAAGCTATGAGTGTGAGCCATGGCAGAATTTGGGATAAATGACCACATGGCATCAACTAAATATTTGAGATCAGAGGGACCCCATATGTTCACCTTCAAAACAGTATGACAACAAAGAAAAAGGATACCCCCGCAATACACTACAACACCTTTTTTCTTTCCTTTTTTTTAATGAAAATATGTACTACTATCACATGCTACAGCGTTTGAACCTGAGCACATTGCACTAGTGCCAAATGCTTTATGGAAAAGATCAGTGAAACAGAGAGTTTTAAAAGAAAGTAAGACACTTACAGTCATCCCTTTATCTCCCATGCCAGCCAAAGTCAAAAGCATACCTATGGGGTATAGAAGACAACTTAAATATCAGACTCGTTGAATCATACTTTGCAGAACCAGTTCAAAATCTAGAATAAGCATTAACACTTATGTGATTTTAAAACATAATAATAATAATAAAGCTGTGTATGCATGCAATATTTTGGTAGATTTATTACTGTACAAAATTGGATGGCAACAAGTCTGGTCAGGTTCGGGTATTGGCTGAGTTGAACCTGATCCGACTAACACCCACTCTACCTCATACCCGACCTGATCCGATCTGTGACGGGTTTATGGTTTTTTTTAATACCAAACCTGCCTTGCAACGCTACAGGTCAACTCTGGTTTGATCATGTTTGTTTTAAAAATAAAGGGAAATTTTCAAAAAGGTACAAAATTGTTGGCTCATTTTCAAAATAGTACATGATGACTAGAATATTTCAAAAAAGTATAGAAATTTTCCACAATTCTTTCAATAAAGTTCTCCCCATAAAAATAAAAATAAAAATAGAGAGAGAAATGACAAAAATGCCCTTATGTCATTTTTTTAATTTTCATTTAATAATCATTTAATAGAAATGATCAAGTCCCACCCAAATGACCTAGAGGGGCCCACTTCAACTACTTGATGCATGGACGGTTAAAAAAGGGGGGATTCCAAATGACTAAAAATCTAGCTTCATTAACTGGTTATGATCATCAAAATCAAATGGCCAGGGAGGAAAGACAAAAACCTCTCACAAGGGAAGGGTAATTTTGTCATTTGTCAGAAAAAAAAATAGGGAGCGGATTTGATTGAAAAAATTGTGAAAAACTTTTATACTTTCTTGAAGTATTCAAATCTTCATGTACTTCTTGAAAATGGGCCAAAGGTTTTATGCTTGTTTGAAGTTTTACCAAAAATAAAAATAGCACCTACGTCCTATTGGATTTGAACTCATAACTGCACTTGTGCCATTTGACTTTTACACAAAAAAAAATTAAATAATAATAAAACAACAACAATAACACACACATATATATTATATAAATTAAAGAAAAGCATGGGGGTGGTCAGGCATGGCCAAGACCTGATCGCATACCCACCCCAAGACCTGAACCCCTGAACTCGACTCAGATTAAAATCTTGAAACCCATACGGCCATACCCACCCCAAGACATGAACCCTTGAACTCAACTCAGATTAAAATCTTGAAACCAATATCCACGCCAAACACTACCAACTCACTACAAAACCTGCCCTAATAGGAGCAAATCAGCCCAGTCCCCAATAAAACCATACCCCTTGCCTTCCCTAGTCTAAAATAAATATGGAACACTAACTAGTTCAATAAGCTTTTTTCAGTCTTTTCAAAAAACAGGAGTAACCAGCAGCAACCAATTACTAGATGTTTGATTGATAAAATATGGAGGAATTCCCCTTACTCTCCATTCTCCAAATAGTTGCATCAATGGTCTTCTCCCCAAATGCCTGAAAATAGCATCCGCGGGGGAAAAGCAGCTAGTTCTTTTACTGCTTTCCCTCTACCCGGATTCATCCAAACTTAATGCCATTAGAATACATCCAAGCTTGGTTCCATTTTGGAATACAGTCAAACACTTCCTTCAGTTTTCAGTCCGTGTGCTCAATGTTGTTTGTTTGAAGCTCACTAGTGGAGCCCTGCACGTACAATGCACATGCACCGAACACACAATTTCACAAAGAAAATTTTAAAAAAATAAAGTTCTTAAAAAATTCAGTAGAAGCTTCAATACATTTAAAAATAAAATTTCAACAGAAAATGAGTGATTGTAAATTGCAAGGCTCGTGCAATGTCCAAATACAACTGACACTACTTTTTTCCTATACATTTGAAAACAATAACACAATGATATAGTGAGAAAAATGAGATCTAAAAAGACAATCGATATGGAATTTATATAACTTTGAGGATATAAATCACATATTTCTAGATATTTTATCATGAATGTGTACAAAGAAATTTAAATTTACTTTTTTTAACCTGTTAGGTCGACTTATCCGTTTCCTGGTAGACTTGACCTACTAAAGTTGGAGTCCAGTCAAAAGCATAGTCAAATTGATAACATGCAGTTTTATAAAAACTAAGAATCAGATGAGCTTACTATTCTAACCAATTACCATGAACATTATATGTTCACTCCAAAATCAGATTCTATTAAGGAAAAAAAAATTATATCCTACCTAAGGAAATCAGAATAACAAAACTAAGATGGTGGTTTTGTTGGAAATAAGTGGGCCTCTAGGATAGGTTTTCAAAACTTTTGACCCACTTGACTCAGGGATCAACTATCCAGAAGCCTACAAAACCCAATCCAGAATCCATGTCCTCTTTCTCATAATCATGTACAATAGAAAACCCTATCTAAAAGATAGAAATAGTAGCAAACATGCAACCACGAAATCCACAACATACAAGGAAGTAGATTATACCTTTGGAGCTCGGTTGTGCTCTAATGGAGGAGTTGTTCCTTTCTTTGATGATGAAACTCTTTCACGTATCAAATAGGAATCTCCAAGACCCAATCGTCTTCCACGCTATGACCCATATCAGATTCTCTTTTCTCAAGAAGATGGGTGGGATCTCCAAGATAAAGACTAACTAGAACCTCAAAGGGAAACTAGAAGAGAAACTAGAAGAGGGAAGGAGATAGATATGTGCAACTTTTGGACAATGGAGAAGGTTGGGCGTGAATTCCAATGTGGAATAGTGCATGGACGTCTAAGCCTCCCTCCTCTCATATTTATAGCTTAAGCATCCTCCTCTTTGTTTATTATTAGAAGTCCTACTTCCATAATAATTAGCAATTCTCTATTCCTACTATTACCACTATTAGAAGTCTCACTTCAAATAGAAATAGTAACTTTCCTTTTTTAGTTCAAATAGAATTAGTAATGATCCAATCTTGGGCTAGCGTGGGGATCACTAGGGATTCCATAGAAAGCTGGCTCCAACTGGAACACCGCGACCCCACATCTCATGTGCAATCCGGGCCCACAGTTAATTGCAAATAACTCCACTATATAAATGCAATTGAACTCCAGTCTTAAGAATAAATTACATGAAGACCCTAAACGTCCCAATGTCCACAAGTAGGCCCCTCCATCAATATCTATGGATCAATTGGACCTGTCTTCCAAACTTAGATCCATATCTTATTATCCTTGTGCCCCAATTATAATGATCTTTTGGTACCGATCCAATTAACTCTTAATTGGAATGGGTGCGCACTTACTAATGATAAATCCATTAATTAGCACAAGGGGATATTAAAGATAGATTCCATCTTGACCATCGAATGTTCCTACAGCTCTACTACCACGTACCCAAATCACCGAAGTGTTGACCTACAATTGGCCTCACTCATTGGTGACTCAAAGTAAATGAATAGATAGAAAGACGTTTCAGGATTAAGAGCCTATTGCTAGGGAATTATGAGAGCAGACCTTTAAAGTAAAGACAGTGTTCATAAGGTGCTTCTCATGGTCCTTCAATACATCCAATGTACCAGCACTATGATCCAGACTCTTACATTCTGATGATCGAGACAAATCATACTATCTCATAGTAATCAAAGTACTGCAACCTTGTCAGATGAGATGTCCAGTCTCATCACTGGTTGTGAAGATATTCAAGTATAAGATTTGCTATACATGTCTCCCGTATGTGGATCTTATCCATACACATGTATTGCATCTAGTATACTTATAGACTCCGGTTCATCTCATGAATCATCATGTCATTCGTATTAGTTATGTGCAAACAAATAATAAAACACCATTCATCTTATGAAAGGAAAGCATGAACATATTGATAAATGAAGAAATTAATCAATTTATTACATCGATCTTAATGGACTGAGACCATAAAACTAACAGGTTTTAGTCTTAACTTACAAAGAAGAATAACATCTCACACCGACCGTCAAGAATAATAAAGTAATCCAGCCTGTCCTCAAGCGACAGGGATCAACAATGGTGGAACTATGATATGAACTCTGACAGGTAAAATTTGCAGAGCACCTGTTAATCAATATTAGTATTTAATATGTGCTTTGTTTTATTTTATAAGATGGACCACTATCAGGTAAAAAAAGGTAATATCTCTCCAAGAGCCAGCATCTTCTTTTCCTTGATACAAAGTGCTATATTTTAAACCTGTAAGAAAAGGATAATACAAAGTAATCAAAGAAGTTCAGTTAAATGGAAGCTCACAAATAGAGATATCCATAGGGAAAAAATACCAAAAACAAAAAACTACAAATACAAACCTACCAAAAGAATGTAACCCAGGTATTCTAGATTAACTCTTCTGCTCTGTTATGTATAGAGGATGGGAGTGCTGATCAAAGTAAGAAAAATTCGAAACGAACAAAGACAAATTGAATTTGTTACAGCTCAGCATCAAATACTTATTTTAGTTGCTTACACTTAAAACGATCACTTCATTCACTGACTTTGAAGTTAGTAGTAACGCTAGCATAACAAGCAGTTTCTATGAGATTCTCGTTTTCCCTTTAAGGAAAGACATGATGCTTCATTGAAATACATGAAAAGAAGAAGAACAACAAGAAAAAGAAAAGGCTTGCAATGATGAAAGAAATAAATGTGTTAGAAAATGATCAAAGTTTTTTAATTTAAACCTCATGAGTAAGAGCAATAATAAATAAATATATTCATCCTTGAAATGCCCTTTTATAATTAAAAAAAATTCACAAAAGTTGTATATAAAGAAGCTAAAAATTGTACAGAACAACAACAATTTTACGATAGCAATCTATAAGACCTACCACTAAATTGCATTAATGGAATTATCTCTAGCAATCACTAATATCAGAAGAGAACCAATATTTAGTAATAGTTATCACATTATCCCACTTGTGATTATTCTTCCAACAGGGGTATAAATCAAGATCAATACAACTATTATGACGGATTGAAAACTCAATTACTCTAACTAAATAAAATACAAACACATGAAGCAAAAAAGAAAAGAACATTTAAAATTTTTTTAATGGTAACTTTCATTAAAGAGAGAAAAAAACAAGGCAGACATAATATGAGTTTAATTTTATACATTTCACTTTCTGATTTATGATATTTTGTTAGTTGCTACTTTTTTCTAAAAAAGAAAAAGAAAAAACTAAATATAAAGCAATAATGCAAACGAAGTACCTATATATATGGGATGTGATTATGAGTTTTGGAGGTCCCTATACCTTTTTCAAAGGCCATAATCAATAATATACAACTAATGGAACATCAAATTACAAATATTTAAGGTTAGTGCACAAAAGATTAAAGGGTTAACATTTAAAAAATCATAACAAAGGATTACATCCGTACAAAGAAAATAATCTCATATCTTCTTAAAACCTATCGGAGCCTTCTGATGTTCTGAACTCTCAAATTTCAAATACAAATACCACTCAAGTATCTTTTAATTCCACCAAAATGTCGATTAGTGAATTCCACGAGCCCATTTCAAAAATAGCATGTACACTATTGGGAATATGAAATTTTCAAAGAGAACTATTGAATGCAAAGCAGAGCATGTGACAGAATCCATTCACCCCATAGTATAGCAACCATATTATCAAAGAATCGCCGAAAACCCTTTTCTTTCCCATAGCAAACAGGTAAAAAAAGTTTAAAAAATTAAAAAACACACACTAACGATGCCATAGAGCGTACAAGCAACAAAAAAGAACAGATGGAAACACTTTGCAGATGTGAGAAGAAAAGGAAAAACGTCTTACAGGTTTGGGTGACTTGGAGAAGATCTGCCAGGGTATTAATCATCTTTAGAAGAGGGGAAAAAAGACTCTCCACATACCATGGGGAGATGAATAATCGAAAGTTAGAGAGCGCGCAATAGATGGGGACGGTAGAAGAGGGAAAAAATATATATACTTACCATTGAGAGATGAACAATCGAGAGAGAGAGATGGGGATGGAGCATTTTTAAGTGTGCCCCACAATCACAGGTGTTGGGTGCTTAATTTTATCAAGCATGACATGGTAGCATCCATCGTGGTCCCACAAAGGTGTAGATGGACCCACAAAGGTGTAGAGAAATATGCTCAACAACTTGTTCTCTTTTATATGGGTAGATCTCGTTTATAACGGTAGATAGATATATAGAATAGGTAGATAGATTCATAAGGGTAGATTTTTATAAGGGTGGGCCCCACAAACTACAACTTGTTCTCTTTATAAGGGTGATTTTTATGATTTTTATAAGGGTGGGCCCACAAAGGTGTGTAGAGAAACAAGTACTACAATAAGGGTGATTTTTATGATTTTTATAAGGGTCGGCCCCACAAAGGTGTGCAATGAAACAAGTACAACTTGTTCTCTTTTATTTTTATGAATTATGATGATTTTTATAAGGGTGGGCCCCAGAAAGGTGTGTTGTGAAACAAGTACTACAACTTATTCTCTTTTATAATGCCCAATAAAATGCAAGTCTACTATAAGGGTGATTTTTATGATTTTTATAAGGGTGGGCCCCACAAGGGTGTGTAGTAAAAAAAGTATTACTTGTTCTCTTTTATAACAGTAGATTTTTTATTATAATAGTAGATAGATAGATAGATAGATAGATATGAGGGTTATTTTTATGATTTTTATAAGGGTGGGCCCCACAAAGGCGTATAGAGAAACAAGTACTATAAATAGGGTATTTTTTATGATTTTTATAAGGGTGGGCCCCACAAAAAGTGTAGTGAAACAAAAACTAAAAAACTTGTTCTCTTTTATAATGCTCAATAAAATGCAAATCTGCTATTATAAAAGAGAATAAGTTGTAGTACTTTTTCACTACACACCTTTGTGAGGCCTACCCTTATAAAAATCATAATCTCTACTATCACTATCTACCCTTATAACAAAAATCATAATCTCTACTATCACTATCTACCCTTATAACAGAGAGAAAGTTGTAGTACTTGTTTCACTACACAACTGCCCAATAAAATGCAAGACTTATCAAAGAGAGGAAGTTGTTGTCATGCTTGTTTCTCTACACACCTTTGTGGGACCCACTTAAAATATCTACACCCACTTCAAATATCTCACTTAAAATATCTACCACTCTTATAATCTATCTACTATTATAAAAGAGAAGAAGTTGCAGTACTTTTTCACAACACCTTTGTGTCTATCTATCTACTCTACTATTATAAAAGAGAAAAAGTTGTTGTACTTTTTCACTACACACCTTTGTGGGGCCTACTCTTATAAAAAACATAAATCTACTATTATATATAAATCTACTATTCTATAAACTACTATAAAAGAGAAGAAGTTGCAGCCTTTTCTCTTTTATAATATTAGATTTTTTATTATAATAGTAGATAGATAGATAGATATAAGGTTATTTTTATTATTTTTATAAGGGTGGGCACCATTAAGGTGCGTGGAGAAACAAGTACTATAACAAGGGTGATTTTTATGATTTTTATAAAGGTGGGCCCCACAAAGGTGTATAGTGAAACAAGTACTAGAACTTGTTCTCTTATATTTTTATTAGATTTTTATAAGGGTGCGCCCCACAAAGGTGTGTAGTGAAATAAGTACTGAAGTACTACAACTTGTTCTCTTTTATAATAGCAGATAGATAGATAGAAATACGAGTGATTTTTATGATTTTTATAAAGGTGGGCCCCACAAAGGTGTGTAGTAAAACAAGTACTACAACTTGTTCTCTTTAATAATAGTAGACAGATCGATTGATATCACAATACTATTTCAAGTTGCTAACCAATACACCCATAATGCCTAGGCATTAAAGGTGCAGCAAGCTAACCACTTAACACCCCCTTGGGGCCGGACATTGCCCGGACTAGAAGCACATGCCCGCCCAAGATGCAGCATGGGGCCTCTTTTTTTTTTTGCCATGCACGGATTGGAACCCAGGACGTATTGGATCTAATACCATTTCATGTTGCTAACCAAAACACCCAAAATGCCTAGGCATTAAAGGTGCGGCAAGCTAACTAACATTTTAGACAATCTGACAATCATATAAAAAACTAAGAGCAATAGAGAAAATGCCAACCTCAGAAGAACTGACCTGGAAGACCACCAGTGGTTTCTGAACAAACACGAGTAAGAAACATGTGATCAATCTGCAGAGAAAACACAGATAATTAAGCAAATTTCAAAACATGAGAAATGATCTCCACAAGTTGCATATAGAGTGCATAATCACCTACTTTTGATAACTTAACCTTGTGCTCAGTACAGAAGCGTTGCAACCCCTGAAACAAGGTAAAATAATTCAGAAATAGAATTTAAAAAATAAAATAAAACATAGAACCTATTTTTAGGATTCAATTGTCTTGGGAATTTGAAGTTATATGAAAGTAGGCATAATGAAACCAATGCAGAAAGCACAGATATGTCCTACACAGGAAAAAATAAATGTGGACACATTATAAGGAAGATAACAAACGACTATGATGACAATATAACACTGGCACAGGTGAAGAATGAAATCAGCTGACAATAAAGCTATGAGTTGTAAGAGCAATGGAGTTAAGTTTTCAACAATTCTAGCCATGGTAATTCTATGACTGCAGATGTCCTGGTCAGATAGAATATAGCAAGTTATCCCTTTTTCTAATTGGTGAGATGTAATGTCAAATAATTAAAAAAATACAAGATTTAGAACAGTCTGATGCTTTGGAGTTGATTAGCATTTAAACGGAGTAATGAGCTCCACTGAATCTTCAGGAAAAAAAAACATCATGATTTATTTAGGGGGAAGAAGCCAATTCTAAAATTGAAAAGTTGATGCAATACAAATGTTAATTAAGTCACTGAACTCTAGAGCAAGTTCCTCCTGCAACTATTTCCTAAAAACATACCTCTCCAGCATTGAATATAAACCTCTGCTTGTCCAAAAACAGCAAAATCGAAGGCACCGCATCTTGTGTATCCATTCCAGTCCCTAAAATCAATGAAACAGAACAAAAGAAAACATAGGACTAATACAAACCCAAGCGAAAATTAAAAAAAAAAAGGTGGTTTTTTGCAAGAACACTCACAAATTCATATTTGAAACTACTACAAAATTATTATTTTTCTGAATGGTAAAATTCATTATAAAAAAAAGCCATCAGTACAAGAGAACAATACTGCCAAGCTAAAACAACACCCGAGACAAAACAATCCAGTCAGGCAGAAAAACCACAAGAAAGAATCAAAAGAAAGGGCGAAAGATCTAATAGGACACCGCAACATCCTTGCAATTTACATAATTTGGTCTATCGAGATCCCATGAAAAAGGGGATTTGTAGACACCTAAAAGGCCACGAAAAGCTTTTTCTTATCAGACACTGAGTTTGCACTTGAGGCAACCCCTTCAAAGCAGCTAGCATTCCTCTTCTTCTAGGCATTCCATATGACAGCAACAAATGGCAGATCCTACATTTCTCTGCCTCTAGGCGCCAAAGAATGATTAATCCACGCCTCATATAGGACCGGAAGTGAATTTGGGAGAACCCAACTGCACCCAACCCAAACCAATCCAGCACTGCATTACAAATCCTATGGGTGAATTTGCATTTAAGCAGAAGATGCACCACTGACTCCTCATCCTGTAAACACAAAAGGCAAGCATTCACTACAATAATACCTTTCCTTCTTAAATTATCCATTGTTAGGATTCTGTTTTTGAGCGCTAGCCACCCAAACACCAAAATTCTAGAAGGAGCTTCCCCCCCCCCCCCCCCCCCCCCCTATAGAATTGAAACCAAAGAGAGAAGATCGAGGAGAGAGATAACTTGATTCCCTTCATTCTCCCTTAGATTTCTTTCTTCTAAAGATGGGGCTCCAAATCAAATGACGTCTTGACTCATGCCTCTCTAGGTAGCTACTAAAAGTAGCTCTCTTGTTTAAAGCACAGGTCACTAAATCTGAAAATTGAGCTGCCACTGGGCGGTCGCGAACCCAATTATCAAGTCAAAATAGAACCTCCTCCCCTGACCGTACCCAATACTTTATGTGCCTTTTAAACTCTTCCTGAACCGATGTAATCCCTTTCCATATGGCCAAACTTTTTATAGGAGATTGACTTGACGTCCCACCCGTTCCTCGAGCCCCCATATTTAGCTAACATCAGATGTCTGCAGAACCCTTCAGACACATCCCCAATCCTCCAAAGCCACTTTCCCAACAGAGCTCGGCTCATCTCCCTTAAGGGTTTGATGCCCAAGCCGCCTTCTGACTTTTGGTTTACAAATTGAAACCCAATCCACTAAGTGAAACTTCTTTCCACTGTTTATCCCATGCCAAAGGAAATCCCTTTGAAGTTTTTCTATGCGCTTGACAACCGAAACCAAACATTTGAATATGGCTATGAAATACAAAGGCAGGTTAGACAGAACTGACTTAATAAGAGTTACTCTTCCTCCGATGGAAAGATAATTAGCTTTCCACAAAGCTAACTTACTTTCCACCCACTCCGCCACTGGATTCCATAATGATTTCTTCAGAGAGCCTAGACAAAAGGGGAGGCCCAGATAAGAAGTGGGAAGATGACCCATCTTACAACCCAAGATATTAGCGTAGTGATGCACCATATCCTCCTCTACTCCTAACTAACTCAGCTCACTCTTGCTGAAATTTATATTTAATCCCGACACTGCTTCGAAGCAAATTATGGTCGCTTTCACATTCTTAATTTGATCTTCACTAGCGTCGCAGAAGATTATTGTATCGTCGGGTTTAGGAAGGGCCAACTAATTTACCGCTAGATACAAGTCTAACCAATCAGGCATGACTAAAAACCTGTCAAGTTTCTACATTATGGGAGGGGATTGATGATTCGACCAGGTAAAGGATGAACAGGCAAGATGCAAATCCATGAGAGAGTGGTGGTTTATCCAATCAGAGAAGGCTCTCATATCTTCATTCCATCTGCACCCTTCTGACCGTTCACTAGGAAACCTGATAATATTCCAATCTCCTCCGATGCACCACGCCCCATTCCAACAACCGCTGACCTCATTCAACTCCTTCCACAACTCTTTCCTCCTTTGGCCATCATCAGGCCCATAAACCGCAGTGAGAAGCCATTTAGATCTGGCAGACAAATCCTCCACAATGATTGAAACAGAGAAGGCATCTGTCCAATGTTGTTCCACGACAACATACCTAGTATCCCACATAGTATGGATCCCTCCTGAAGATCCAACTGCACCAACTGCCACCCAACTTATATTCTTCATTTTCCGGATTTCTCTTATCAACCTATCATTTAAGCCTTTTAACTTCATCTCTTGAAGCATAGCCACCCGCACTTTTTGTCTCCTCAGGGTCACCTTCACCACCAGCCTTTTCATAACGCCACCCCAAACCCCTAACATTCCCCGAAACTATCTTCATTTGACTGAAGAGAATTCGAATTCCCCCTGGCATCTTATACCACCCTTACTCTGGGACGATCTCTCCACCTCTTGTTCCTTCCCCTTCTCATAATGAATCGAACAAGAAAGATTATTCAACTCTCTGCTTCCTCTCCCTTCTTTATTTCCTCTTGCCTGACTCCAGCCTAACATTGCTTTCCCCAACTTGGGCAAACTGTAATAACGCCTCCCATCCCCCATTCGTCTCATCAACCGAGGCCCCCTGCTGCCTTCCCACACTGGAGGACCTTTTCTGGAAGCCAGTGAGCATCTTGGACCCTGGAGTTGTCCTTTCCTGGGGCTTCCTTCACCTGATTTTCCCTCAACTGATCTTCCTGGCTGCACCCACCATTAGTTGGAGTTGAAATGGAGACACTGTCAATGGTGCTTGGCGAGATCGGCCAGGGTCAACAGGGAGCCGGAGCCGGAGCCGGAGCAAAGGCTGCACCCTTCCTCTTTGGGACAGAGGCCCGGCCGCTCGAATTCGTGGGAGTCTTTTCATTCTGTCCCAATTGCTTCCCCTCAACCTCCTCCTCATTGCAGACCTCATCGCCCCCTTCTTCTCCTGCCACCAACTCCTCATGCCCCAAGACCTGCTCTCTGTGATTCTCCCTTTCAACATCTTTCGATACTACACCTTTTTTCGTTTTGAAAACCCTCTCTCACATTATATTCAAGTCCTACTTCTGCCTTATAATAGTGTCTTGGCCAAGCTTCACCCAACCCTTTGGTTGGCCCACTGTTTAACCCAATGTGATGCTCAACAGTTCCAATCTGGCCCCAGCCCCGCTCTATTTTGAAAATGAAAACCCACCTTATTCGGGACTAAGACTGTGGCAGGCCATTCGAAATTTGAAAATGGGCAGATGACGTCATCATCGTCGTCTTCCTAGGCCTCTCCCATCGTTTCAGCTTAAATCCATCTATCTCCTTGCGTGTTTCCTTCCCTTTAGAATCAGAATTCATCACATTATCCTCTTCTCTCTACTGTAGCAAGGAATTTCACCTCTTCCACCCAGATGGGCACTGATTTTGGTAAGGAAACTATACTGTCCAGGATCACCTTCACTCTCCCTGCTTCCAGACAGTCCTTGTTTGCTGTCCGGCAATCAACTTCCACAGTCCGACCCAAGCAGTTTCCTATGAGCTTGAAAACATCTTCATGCCAGACATGAAGAGGTGCTCCCAGGATTTTTAGCCCCACTGGGTTTGGAGGAGGCCCCACACACTCCATCCATCTCTCTAGCACAGAGGAGGGAGAAGAAGACTCTCCCTCAGCCTCAACACTATGAAGGAATTCCTCAACTTCTTTCTCTGAAATAAATTTTATCCAAACTGCCTGCTTCCCCAGCCTCTGAATCTTATCTGTCATCTTCCCCCAACATCTATCAATCCATTCCTCTGCCTGTCTTAAGCCATCCACCTTTGATTTCAGAAAGCCTACTAGGCTGCAAAACAAATAAGGCTTTTGCTGCCTGACCACCCATGACGCAACTCTGACTCCTTTCTCCCTTCCATCATCTACTATCCACCCTGCAGATCTATCCTTGGCCCTCTTTTCATCTCCTTTAATAAATCCGGCTTGACCTCTGTCTTCTGTTTTATCAAAAGCTGCTTCTCTCCACCTCCCTCTCCCTCTCCCTCTCCCTACCTTGTTTTGAAAGAGAGCTAGATTTTCCTGCAACTTCCTCCCTCCCCAAGATCTTCCATTTGCAGTTTCAACAGCATTTTCCGCTTCCCTTTCGGTAGCAAACCGTACAAAAGCAAATCCCCAGTTCATTTTGCTTCTTTGATCAATGGGGGATGAAAGCGTCTACTATTCTCCCAGCTCTGCAGAACATGGCCTCCAGACAGTTCTATGTTGGAGAAATGTCGTGGGAGATTAGACACAGACAGATAATGACTGCTCCCTCAACCTCTGTAACACCCTCCCACCACCACCCCCCCCCCCCCCCCCCCCCCCCCCCAAAATTTTCCGACTTACAACCTCTGCCATGTTCTAGATCTCTATTCTTGTCTTCTAAACAAACCTTCATCCTCTTTGTACCTCTGACGTTCAATGTCTCTCACCATCCTCTCCTGGTCTACAACCATACGAAGCTCAAAGCTCAACTACTACAAGAAATTTAAAAAAAATCTAAAAAAACCCAAAGTTCAGGAAAGGAAATATAAGAATGGAAGCCTAATTCCAAGAATTTGACTTCCACTGACCCCAAAAGCTTTTAGAACTGGGTCAAATTTCAAGAATAACACAAACCCAAATCCATATAAAAAAAATAAACAGGTATGAAAAAAAGGAAAAAAAAAAAAAAACCCCAGAAACCCCATCACCCAGAAACATGAAAAAGAACAGAAAGGCAAGATCTTTACCTGCACATAGCAAGTAGTACTAGAAGTATTGAGTTTCCTGGTTTTCAACTGAAGGGTCTTGGGCTTGCTGTCATCTGTCCCTTCTGCCCTTCTCTTGTTGATCTCAATGCTCTCTTTCCCTTCCATCTCTGCAGGTTTTTCACTGAGAGTGCTAATGCTTCTCCTCCTCCGAGGAAGAGCCCTTTTCTCTCTTTCAATGGGCAGAAGCTGAATATGCTCCGATGAGAGGACGGAGTTTAAAAAGGGTTTCTTGAAGTGCAGAGAAGAAGAAGAAGAAGATTAGAGACTGGAAAGATGGGTATGTAGATAATAGGAGCAGTCAGACCCTCCCAGAAGGGTTTAAGCAAGAAAATAGTACTCGCCTACTCGGTCATAGATAGAAATAGAATACACCCTTCTCGCTGATAGGAGGCCTGCTTTCGAATCACTTCGACTATCAGTCATACAAGCCTTCTTTCTGTGTCTTGACATTGTCGTGTATACAGGCGTAGGCGGCGGCGTCTCCGTGCTTAGAGAAATGTTGATGCTCTTTGCTTCAATGTACTGACTCTACTGCACTATCGGTCACCATTCAAGCAGGGGGTGCTGCCTGTCATAAAACCCACATTCTATTTGGCTGCATGCAGTTCGACTTGCAAGCAGTCCAATTTCGTCTAGAATATTGGACGGGCATATCCGGGGCTGTTCAATTCCGGCCCCAAGTTGAATGGCCTACATCAAATCCCATTCCATTCGGTTCTGGTTCCATGCGGGTCCAGGCCGAGAGAGGGCTTAGTACTATCTTAAATATAAGTTAAGCATTCTCTAATTATTAGGTGAGAGTTTGGCTTGTGTAAAATTATGAAAATCTCAAATCTTTTATAATCATCAATATGATAATGACCTAACTCCTATTGGAGTGAGGTTTAGAGAGGGCAAATAAAAAATAAAATCATTTATTTTGATTGGATTGGATCTTTTAAGCCACTAATGGGCTTTTCTAACTGCCCCTAGAAAATGTAAATCCTTATCCTTCATTATTTCTGCCCCATTATAACATCTAACAAGAACGTTAGTTCACATCCCTTCGCACAAAATGGTGAAAAGGAGTTTTTATTTATTTATTTATTTATTTATTTATTTTCAAAATGCCCAGTCTCATGTTTTTTTTTCAAATCTCCTTCTGCCCTAAATGATAAGTAATGTATAGATGCTTCCTATTGTTTTTTTTTTCAAATCTCCTTCTGCTGGGAATACACAGATGGCCTAGTGGTAACGGCTCCCACTCCCATCCCTCCCGGCTATTCCCCTCTCCAACTTGCCATTGAGCCAAGCACAAAAACAAAACAAAAAATAAGAATGCTTCCAATTGACTAAGAAATGGAGAGTAGAGGGAAAAAAAGATCCAACTTTATTTTCTCCCTTAACCCATATCATCAATAAGAATTATTATTCACGATCTCCACATAAATTTAGTACGTTTTTAACTCAAGATTGTTTGGCTAACCACCTATTAATTTGACCACCATGTTGTTCAATGTGGACCTTACTACCTCCAAGCCATCCAAACATGTACATATATCAAAGTGGGACCTTTTATTTTATTTTATTTTATTTGGAAAGTGGGACTAGCTAAATAAGAAATCATTCCCATCTTATAGTATCTACATAGGACCCACTGGATGAAATCTCAAACAACAACCAGTTGTATAGAACTGCTATATAAAGTATAGGTAATGGTCAGATTTGTGTATCTCACTCCAAATAGAATAAGGGTGTTCATGGGCCCAGCCGGGCTAGGCTGAGGAATATCTAGGCCCGGCCCAACTTTATAAAGATGTGCGGCATATGCCGGAGCCAGGTTCAAGGCCAACATGGGCTGTAAAAGTCAGGCCCAAGCCCACGCATAAGCTGTTAGTCCATTAGGTTGGGCCACACTTTAGGCTTTATACCACTTAATCCAAGCCCATACCAAATACTAATTGAACCAAGTTTATATGCCCAAGACCGGCCCAAATAGCTGGGCCCAGCTGGTATGACCCATTGGCACCCCTAAATCATAGTAGAAGTGATGTCGAATTAATCAAACGTGAACTAATCCACCCAAAATCGATTATTTGGAAATTTGTTGATGAGTCATTTTTGATCATTTGGTGGGCCGCGATGATGCAATAGGCATGAATTGTTGATGAGACACTACTAAAAGCCGTTCGCCAAGTCTAATAAGGTAGACGGTGAGAATGTGAATGAGATGATAATGAAAAGTTTAGAATGTGAATGAAATGATAATGAAAAGTTGGAAGCCTATGATATTTCACTCACTTTCACGAGGGGCGTGAAACTCCACAATACAACCTACCTATTGAATATTTGAACCAATCAAGATAAATGACTCCTCCTTCAATGGGCTTTTCCCCAAATTTTACTTTAATAAAGTTGGTCCCATTATAAGATTGAGTATATGATTAAGAATGACATAAGACCAATCTTACGGTGGATGTTCTACCTATAACATGTAATGAAAGAATCTATATATATGAGGAATTCCTTTTAATAGACTATGGCCCTGTTTGGCAAATCTTATATGTTTGAAATAGATCTGGCTCAAACAGATCTATGAGAAATAGATCTGTGAGATATAGACTATTTTCAAATAAACTGTTTGGTAACACATGCAATATATCTAATTTAAATGGATCAATTTGAAAAAATATGTTTGGTAAACTTTCAAATAAGAGCTTATTACAAGGGTATTTTTTGTCTTTTAAAAAAAAGTAATTTATAATAGACATTGATGGACATTGATGAAGGGAAACAATTTCTACTACAAGAAAACTCCATGTCATGTCCTTCACCTTCTGTTCCAAAGAAACATAATATTCATAATATTCACGTAAAACTTCAATGGATTGGGTCTCAGCTTAACTTTCAGGCCCATTGGCTGGATTCAGGACTTAAAATTGAGCCCAATAAACCAAACAGGCTGAGCTTGGACAAGCTTGAACCTGGCCAATCTGGCTCATTTATCTCACTATGTCCATAATGAGATCACCTTAATAAGATCCCATTCCTTTTTCAGGACTTTATTTTCTTACCACAAAATAACTTAATCAATGTGTGAAGCATTTCTTTCTCTTCTTGTTTTTTTTCTCATTTTTTGATTGATGGCATTTTGTAGTCCATATTTAGTTGAACTGTCATCTGATGTTCATAGAGCCGGAAAAAAAAAAAAAAAACAGAGTAGTGAACTTTGGCTTAATGCCCTCTCTATAACATGAAATGAAAGCATCTAGATATGAGGCATTCCTTTTAGTAAACTATAACTTGGGGGAAAGTAAATTCATGAACCAACCCGTTCATCTGACAATAGCAAGTACCATTGATACAACAACATAACATAATAGGTGAACCAACATGTGGGGTAGCCTCCTTATTTTTAGATGTAGAATAGATGATAGTATATATAAAAAGATGAAAACACATCGGCCTACTCATTTTGGGCTGAAGCTTCGGGATTTATCCTTGGATGGGATGGGATTCATCCTGAATGGTCGGGATTAAAGATATGTGGGCCCCAGGGTGTGGTTCCGAGAAAATGTTACACAGTTACTATGTAATGGTTGAGACAAAGGATTCAATCTGTCTTATATCTTTGTCACTACATTTGGAGTAACTATATATCATGAAATACAAATCCTCTTTATCAAGGAAAATTAATTTCTTCTAATTCCCCACAAATCCAACCCATATTATAAATATAATCTTTTTTTGAACTTAAACTTGCTATCCTAGCCTAACAGCCTAACTCGATCCACCGCAGTCCTTTTGGCAGTTCAAGCAATATGATTTTTCATTCATCATCCATCTAAATGCATGTGCTTTTGATTTGACTAAAAAGGCTAAACACGCGTTAGGCTCGGCTTGATTAGACCCTGAGAAACCTTTTCGCCAACTGAGATATGCCTATCCTAGAGAAGGAAAGTGGTCCAGTTAGGACTAGATCAACGGGTGAGGTTAGCCCACACTCAGACTAAGTTCAAGTAAGCATGCCCGTACTGGATCAATTTTTTTGTGTTGAGTCCATCTCGTACTTGGTTCGAGAGAGCCCATTTTCGCCCTTGCCTATTCCATCACGAAACACACTTTTCATCGATAAGGATCTGATCCCAAAAGCCCATATGATAATGAGTCTTCGCCGTAGCACTTAATAACGAGTGGACACCGACAAATTTTTTTCACTTCTCACTAACTAACTGCTTCATATTTCTTGAGCTTACTTTACCAAGGAAGGGAAGTAAAGTGAAGGTCAATTCGAGAGGCAATAGAAAGAGAAGGGTCGAATCAAAAAATTCTAAAATTTGAAAATCACTTATTCAGCCTTCTAACAAAGGAAAAATTACCGTACGGTCAGTCCAAAACCCCAAATTTACCCATGACAAGATGAAAGATTACAAATTGGCTAAGAGAAGATTGTACATAAAAGGATGCCCAAAGTGGTACAATTTTACCTTTTATCCTACGATATCCTATGCCTGTAGGATATCCCAGGACTCAATATCCTAGGCCCATAGGATATTGAACCGTTCAATATCCTAGTCTTATAGGATATCGCACCCTTACCAACTATCATCATATATAAATGACTTCAAATAATCCGAAAGGGTGAAACATCATATAGTACTTTGTCACAGAGCTTATAACTAGAAGGATGTCAAATGGAATATCAAGATAACTTAAATAGCAATTATTTCAAAGAGGTCCAAACTTATTAGGAGCATTTTAGGGACTATGATAAAAAAAATGATTCATAATCTAGTAGGATTTTTTTTCTTATCTAATTCAGTGGTCACATGAATAAATCTGATACGTGCAGGAACTTTGGCGGTTAGGATGTTTACCATGTCTGAGTAGCTCTTGGGTTGTTAGTGTGTACGTGGGTACATGCAATGCCTAATTTCCAGTTTTCCCGTGAGTCTGTTAGTTGTGCTGTATCATGATGTATTTAAGCATGATAAAGCTGCTAATAAAAAAATTTAGAGAAATTTCGCACCCACTCTTGAAGAAGGCTAATTTCATCAACAGCATGCATCAAAATCAAATATGGCAGATCATCAAAACACATGATTTGAACGAGTTTAGTCTTGCATTAGAAAAATCAACCATCAAAACACATGATTGAACAACTAAATAAATAGAGATCTAACTCCATCATTCTTTTTGCAATTTGGGGTTTTTCTACCAGAAAGAGAGAGTGTGTCAAAGAGATATCAGCTTCTATTTGCTTGGTGATATGGGCCGCCGCTGGTGAGTGAGGAAGCAGCAAGTGACAAGAAGAGAGAGATCCCCGACCGATCAGTGATCTGCAATTTAGGGGTTTTCTACCACAGAGAGAGATTGCCGTCCGGAGAGACTAGCAGAAGAAGACACTGGTCGTTGGGCATGAGGCATACATATGTGGGAGTGGGACGGGATTGGGTTTGCAATAGGGAGTGGCTGGGCCCCACACTCTTTAATGTGTGATGGCAGCCGGCTGGCTTGTTGCAGAGGTGACGAAATGGCCCTCATTTGTCGCTATAGCGAGAAAAGCCACACTAAAGGGAGGGTCTCGCAAGCCTCGCCTTAGCGAGAACAGAGCGAGACCCCACTCGCGCTATGTTCCTTGTTTGGCCTGCTGCGTTGTGTTCCCTGTTTTGGCCTACTATTCTCACTATAGCGGTAGCGAGAAAAGGTGAGACCACTCTCTGGATGGAGGATTGCATTATTCTCGCTAGAGCGAGAAAAGGTGTCGCTATTGCGAGACCAATCTCTAGACTTTTTCCAACACTGCAAGATAAAGGCCAGTGCTACTCCAGAAGAAGCTCAAACTTTGCCATTCATAACAAAGATTTAAGAAAAAATGGGGATAAAATTTGGTATTGCAAATTTCTATTGTTGAAAATAAAATTGATTTAAATTTTAAAATAAGAATAAAGAAACCAGAAATCATTCTTCCATAAAAAATTAGACATTATGTTTTTTTTTTGTCATGCTTTTATTGTGAAAATTCCAATTCATTACTTTATAATATCATTGTAAGATTCTTTTCATGAAACTATTATGATAATATGATAAAAAATTCTCTTTTGTCATATTTAACAAACCACTGTTTGGACCATAATTTTAAGATATCAGTGGATATAGAACTGACCAATACATATCAGTCACCTACCAAATATGCCAATGTTGATTAAACAAAAACAAAATAGAATTAAAACACTGTCCAATTTTGTACACTAAAAACCTGTACGCTGTTATTTACATTGCTGCAGGTTAAACAAAATAATGATTGACCTAAAAAATTATTGACCTAAGCAAAAACTCCATATACATGTAACTACAAAACATGAAACTTCTACAAAACATGAAAATAACAAACTAATACGGTCTAGACATCCCTATACTCTCAGCATGGCTGCCCTCCATCATCTGTCGTAGATTCGATGAAACCACTATTTTTTCATTGCTTGTAATATATGTCATGTACGATATTTTGTCTGTAAAACCACATGTCGCTCTGTGTGAACTACATAGGTCAGCCAAGTACTAGATGCTCAGCGTATGCCATCACAAATACTCCACAATCATCCCTGCTCAAATTTTCGCATATGAGAACATGCATCCCATCATCTAATACTGCAAACATCTAACATTTGCAACTTAAACTCACTCATTTTCAACTCAGACATCAGAATAGTAGTGTTATGACAGTCATTTTCATGTACTTATAATCACAAATAGTTGGATCTCTGTTTGTTGTTATTACATTATAGATAATTTGAATGGTTGAAGCCACAATACACCATTTTTCTGAGACTAGTCAGACAAAAAATCAATCAGGGAGCCATGCCGTAGTGGTTGTTTTTTTCTTTAGACATTGACCACTCCGTTGTGGGAGTGATAATCTGGAGATGAAAGGGCACTCTGAGAACTTTCGCCTCCTGATAAAGGCCGTTCTATGGCGTTTTCACAAACTTTTGGATAACATGTGCTATGAAGTTTACCAAGAGTTGTTTACCAATTTATTGGACTAATTTTGAATGAAGTAGCATTCAAACTACCCTATAGTACTTGAAAATTTTTAATTAGCTGGTATATCATTTTGAGAGTGTTCAACCTTTTAACCTTGCAAGTGAAACATGGAGAGCAACAAAGTTTTTCATGGAAAAATGGTAAAATAAGCGAACAACATCATCACTACCAAATTTTTTTGCAAGAGATCTCCAAAAATCAGAGAGTGAAAGAAAAATAAGACTCGTAGCAACATCATACAATGCAACCCCTAAATAACAATAAAAACCCCAAATGCCCAGCCTTAAAACAAGCCCTAATCCAGAAAAAAGACTAAAACAAATTAAGAGATAAAGGAAAAACAATACTTCTTCCCCATACCCTAAACTACTGACGAGTGGGTATATTTCCCGCGGTAAAACCTTACACAATTGAAGATCTATAACGTTGCAGCAACGGAAGAAGGAGAATGGAGTGGAAGGTTGTGTTCTTGCAATATTCATAGCAAGACGATGAGAAAAACACAAAGGAAAAACCATTGGAGGATCGAAGAAGAAGATCACAGTAAAATGAGGTTTTTACCGAGTTATCTCCATCCCTATTTCACCTATTTTGAAAGGAGAATGGTGAAAATGGGGTTTTATAGAGATATTCGATATGTAGGATATCAAACTGTGCGATATCCTAAAGGCCCAAGATATTGAATCCTGAGATATCCAAAGCACCTAGGATATCGCAGGATTAAGGGTAAAATTGTCCCTCTTTGATGTCCTTTTTATGTACAATCTTCTCTTAGGCAATTTTCAATCTTCTATATGGTATTGGGTAAATTTGGGGTTTTGGAACGTCCGTACAGTGATTTTCCCCTTAACAAAAGAAGAAAAAGGTTAAAAAGATACTTTCTCATGCCACGGAATGGCAATAAAAACTTAGGCTCTTCTTGGACCAGGCTAGGCTAGGTTGAGGAGTGTCCAAAACGGCCTGACTTCTAAACTAGAAGCATAACCCCGGGCCAAGCTTGAGTGTTGCTGGCTAATCAAGCCCTCATGGAAATGATGAAGCCTGAGCCCGACCCTTGTTGGACGTATAGAATGAAAAAAGTGAGTTTCTTACCATGGCCTAGGCCAGCTTAAGTGGTCTGGTCATATCACCTTCGGGGAGAGGTCATGGGTTTGAGTCCCCCCATTGCTACTCCTTTTTATACAATTATATATGTAAATTAAATTTGGGCAGGGCAAGGATTTCAAATCTCAACCACTGAGTCCAAATAAAAAAAGTATAGGCACAGTCCATCTATTATAACGTAAACCCTATGACCGACCCAATGCGAGCCGGCCCTGTCCACGAGCTTCCAACTAAAAAGAAGATGGAAAAAACTCATTTATCTCACTCTGTCCATAATGAGATCACCTTAATAAGATCCCATTCCTTTTTCAGGACTTTATTTTCTTACCACAAAATAACTTAATCAATGCGTGAAGCATTTCTTTCTCTTCTTGTTTTTTTTCTCATTTTTTGATTGATGGAATTTGTTATTGTAGTCCATATTTAGTTGAACTGTCATCTGATGTTCATAGAGCCGGAAAAAAAAAAAAACACAGTAGTGAACTTTGGCTTAATGCCCTCTCTATAACATGAAATGAAAGCATCTAGATATGAGGCATTCCTTTTAGTAAACTATAACTTGGGGGAAAGTAAATTCATGAACCAACCCGTTCATCTGAAAATAGCAAGTACCATTGATACAGCAACATAACATAATAGGTGAACCAACATGTGGGGTAGCCTCCTTATTTTTAGATGTAGAATAGATGATAGTATATATAAAAAGATGAAAACATATCGGCCTACTCATTTTGGGCTGAAGCTTCGGGATTTATCCTTGGATGGGATGGGATTCATCCTGAATGGTCGGGATTAAAGACATGTGGGCCCCAGGGTGTGGTTCCGAGAAAATGTTATACGGTTACTATGTAATGGTTGAGACAAAGGATTCAATCTGTCTTATATCTTTGTCACTACATTTGGAGTAACTATATATCATGAAATACAAATCCTCTTTATCAAGGAAAATTAATTTCTTCTGATTCCCCACAAATCCAACCCATATTATAAATATAATCTTTTTTTGAACTTAAACTTGCTATCCTAGCCTAACAGCCTAACTCAATCCACCTGCATTCCTTTTGGCAGTTCAAGCAATATGATTTTTCATTCATCATCCATCTAAATGCCTGTACTTTTGATTTGACTAAAAAGGCTAAACACGCGTTAGGCTCGGCTTGATCAGACCCTGAGAAACCTTTTCGCCAACTGAGATATGCCTATCCTAGAGATGGAAAGTGATCCAGTTAGGACTAGAACAACGGGCGAGGTTAGCCCACACTCAGACTAAGTTCAAGTAAGCATGCCCGTACTGGATCAAATTTTTTGTGTTGAGTCCATCTCGTACTTGGTTCGAGAGAGCCCATTTTCGCCCCTGCCTATTCCATCACGAAACACACTTTTCATCGATAAGGATCTAATCCCAAAAGCCCATATGATAATGAGTCTTCGCCGTAGGACTTAATAACGAGTGGACACCGACAAATTTTTTTCACTTCTCACTAACTAACTGCTTTATATTTCGTGAACTTACTTTACCAGGGAAGGGAAGTAAAGTGAAGGTCAATTCGAGAGACAATAGAAAGAGAAGGGTCGAATCAAAAAATTCTAAATTTTGAAAATCACCTATTCAACCTCTTAACAAAAAAGGAAAAAGGTTAAAAAGATACTTTCTCATGCCACATAATGACAAAAAAAAAAAAAAAAGCTCTACATGGACCAGGTTGGGCTAGGCCGAGGAATGTCCAAAACGGCCTGACTTCTAAACTAGAAGAGTAAGCCCGGGCCAAGCTTGAGTGTTGCTGGCTAATCCTAGCCTGCATGGAAATGATGAAGCTCGTGCCCGACCCTTGTTGGACTTATAGAATGAAAAAAGTGAGTTTTTGACCATGTCCTAAGCCAACTCAACTGGTCTGGTCATATCACATTCTGTGAAAGGTCGTGGGTTTGAGTCCTCCCCTTCCTGCTTCCTCTCATATAGTTATATATGTATATTTAATTTGGGCAGGGCAAGGATTCAAAATCTCAGCCACTGATTCCAAATATAAAAAATATATAGGCACGGTCTATCTATTATAACATAAATCCCATGCCTGACCCAATGTGGGTAGGCCCTATCCATGAGCGCCCTTACAAAAAAAAAAAAAAAAAACTCTTCCTAAAATAAAATTTCAAAGAGCTACTCTCTCTCCTTTTGATTTCGCCATACCTTTACTTTTGTCCTCTCTTTGTATTTAACCATTCATGTTACTTCACCGGTAAAGTAAGTTGAGCAAACAAGTGATTTACGCTGTGATTTGGTTGTATAGGGTTTAAACATTAAGTTTACATGCCCATCGATCATTGTGTTGACCAAAGCCCCGACCTGTGACCCTACCAAGAAGCAAAAAAAGGGCAAATGAAAAGAAAAATATGTTTGCAAGTTTTCCTCCGCTCAAACGGGAGGAAATCTTACAAATGCGACCTTACCGCTGTATGCATCAACAGTATACCTGCAAATGCAAGATTTCCTCCCCTTAGACCGAAGGAAAGCTTGTAAGTCGACTTTACTGTCGATACAGGCAGTGGTAAAGCTGCGTGAGTTCCCAAATCCATTGCAAGCAGGTCTTTCCATTTCCTTTAACATAAAATTGGAGCACACTTAAATTTAATATTTTCTTTAAAAAAAATTAATAGATAAAAATTTAATAAATAAATTTATTATTTTGAAAAATGGCTTGGGTCGTCCTAAAAGTACGTGCTTATGAAAAAAAATCCAATGCAGAAATAAATAA
Organism: Persea americana; assembly: GCA_029852735.1. Classification (NCBI taxonomy): domain Eukaryota; kingdom Viridiplantae; phylum Streptophyta; class Magnoliopsida; order Laurales; family Lauraceae; genus Persea; species Persea americana. The sequence continues at coordinate 73,055,195 of CM056809.1, forward strand.
CAAATACCTTTTCTTAATAACACAAAGTAAAGTGTAACATGAATGAAGAAAATAAAAGAAAATATATATATATATATATATGTACAATAACGGAGGGTGTCCACATTACTTTCGACTCCACCTTAATTACCAAAGGACTTGAACCCGAAAAATCCAGGTATAGACCCCTCTGGATTCCATAAACACTAACATTTGGGTGCAATTGCTCATTGCATTTGAATGGTAACCATACGTGCTCATCAATCAGTATGTGGAGCCGGCCCCTAACTCGTGACCCGACCAAGATAATGAAAAAAAGGAAGAGAAAAAAAACCAGTTTGAATTTTGAATCTTTGCTGCCGTATTCATCAACGGTGAAGCAGAAATATTGGTTTTAATATTTCGTATAAGGGCATCCGTTGAATAACTAAAGAACACTCAACTTCTAGAAGGTCTAATTCAGCACCTTGTTTGGATTGTATCATCAAACTACGCATTGTCTAGGCTTTTCCTTTCCTCAAACAAGCCCACCTTGCTTATTGTTGGATGCACTTGGATGCATAAGGGCAGTGAGGGGACAATTAGGCATCATCTGTTTAGCATTTTCTTTTCTTTTCTTTTAATCCTCTTTAGATTTCGACAACAAGGGGTTGCTCGGTTGGTTGGCAACCCTGCATGTCATTCGGGTATCTAGAGATAGATCCCTGGCTATGCCACTCCTCTTACTCTGTGGGCTTCCTCTTCCCTACTTATTTGAGCTCTCTGGGTCCCAATCCTCTAGGCTGGGTTTAAAAAATTCTTCAAGTTTTATAGCATTAATCATAGTTGGGGTTGATTATCATTTTTAATTATTTATTTATCAACTTGAATTGGAGATATACGGTTGCAAACATATAAACAAAGAGATCACTATATTGGATTAAAATACTCAACAATACAATGATATTTAGAAAAATACTCCTAAAACCAAAATATGGAATACGAACATTGATTTGATAATGGAACCCCTATAAAAAGTTATTTCTAATTATATTTTAGTATTATCACTATTTGATGAAAATAGTGGCTTATGGGTCCTATTTAACCGGGATTCATAACTTGAACCTCATCTTACCTTACAAGAACTAATTCTTTTTGGCTTTAGTCATTACCCTGTTTTAGTTTATAAAACTAATCCCAATTCATCCATACTTATTACTGCTTCTAATTGGTGGATATAAAGAAACCATATGTCATTGTAGCCATTGAGAAAATTTGTGAACTGTCTTTGGGTTACTTGATAACAAATATTTTCACCAAAAAATAAATTGATAATGAAGATTAAGGTTACAGGCCAGCCTGAGAATGAACTATGACCCGAGCCTTGCACATACTGGGCTGGACTCGGTCTCTGTTTTTAAATCCATGGCCTATGCATAGCCTAAGTTCTGGCACAATAATTACATGGGCCACATCAGGACCAATATGAACTTAAAGGTCCATCTGGCCCAAAGCTTATAAAAGGGCCTGGTCTGAGTTTCAGGCCGATGTACTGGATTGATCTTAAACATTACGATCGATAACTAAACGGGCCAGTGTTAGACAAATTTCATTTAGCCCAACCTAGCCTATGAACTCCCATAAGAAAGATCAATATACATTTCGGATATCTGGTTTCTTTAGAACTTGAAGTGTTAATAACAGATTTTTAGTTGTCTGCAATTGGGAAGTGAAGAACTGGCAGTGAATTTGAGTTCGGATTCGTAGAAGTGGGGTTGGGTCAGATTCGGGTTTGTTGAAGTCCTGACTTGTCTCAACTATGCTTCAAAGTTGATATAAGCCCTTGAAGATATAGAGTCGGGTCAGAAAGCCCAAAACATGACCTACCCGTCCTGCATCCTTGGCTAGTTCTCCTCTTTATAAGCACAGTCACATTGACCTACGTTCGGGTTTGTTGAAATTTTGACTTCTCTGAAGTATGCTTCGAAATTGATATAAGCTAGAATGCAAGTCTGCACAAATAAGGCTGAAGTTAGGTGGGGGTGGGGCTCATCCAAGCCCTCTAAGATATCGGGTGGGACGACCGTCGACGGGCCCAAAACATGACCCATCCAATCTACATCCTTAGCTAGTTTTCCTCTTTAAAAAGTACAGTCACATTGACTACATGTATTATTCGGATTGCAAATGGAACGGTTCAGGTCGAAACCATATTGGATTCAACCCGTTTCTATATAAAGGTTCCAATCTTGACTCGAAATATGTTTTGTTGATTCCATACTTGGTTTCAATAGAAAAACCCCGCTTTGGTTCCGAAATCGAGTTCATCTAAAGTACTAGATCTAGTTTCAAAATTGGTTTTAACTTCTCTTCATTTTTTTCTTCTTTAAAATAAGTATATCATTCAACATAAGTATAACAGTGCATCAATTCTATTATCTTTAACATTATACATAAAAATGTCAAAAAAAAGAAAAGAAAAAAAAAGAGAGGTTATTTTGAGGTACAATTTGTAATATCAAATGTCGGGTCTCAGATCTACGGGTCAGAACCTATATTGACCTAGAGCCGGACCCGTTTATCAATTAAAATCTAAATTATGTTTTGGACCTGGACCCGTTTATGAATCAAAACCTTAAATACGTTTCAGACCCAGTTTTTTTCGGATCGGAACTTTCGGGTAATCAAATAATTAGATACCCATTTGCAACCCTATGTATGATGATATGAGCCACCACCTAACATGTGATCTCAAAGCTTTAATTAGCTCCATATCAAAACCAGAATTGATCGGGCGATCCCAACCGTTTGATCAATGCACCTTTTATTAATGATGGATAGTGAGACGCGGAAGTTTTATCACATGTTCGTCGTTTTAGAAATGATGGCCCAAAATTGTCCAAGAATCATCATTCAAGGCCCATTCATGATAGATACAAAATGAACGAGAGATATGGATCTTAAGAGATGGGCCATGTTTACTATGATTTTGTTGGATTCATGACTTTTTTAAGCACGCATTGATCTGAGGACATGCCATGTAAATGGGAATGAGGGTGGTTTTCCCATTTGATCTTCTGTCTCTTCTTCCAAAAAAAGCACAGATCTGTTTTGCTTGGAGATAGATGCTGGGAGGGGTGGGTCTAGAGATAGTGATAAAAGTACTACTGTACTAGAAGTTTGAAATTATAACTTCACTGGCCAATTTAAAGAGCCAGCAAGGGATATGTTTTGTTGTTGGAAGTTGACATAAATGGTTGGATTTGGGTGGGTTCCGCAATGGCCTAGATCTGACCCATTATTAATATAAAATTTTAAATTTTGACCGTACAATTATATTTTAGATTTGACATTTGCCCCCAAACAGTCACATTTAAAATTTCCCCGTGGAGTTACTAGTACAATAAATATGTGATAACGCACTTTCCCATAATGTCGCATAGTGCATAGGATATCGAACGAACAATTCTACAGTAAATATTTTAAAAGCCTGACCTATAACTTCTATTAGTGAATTAGAAATAAAATTCATTTACGAGATCATTACATTTTTACATCAGTTAAGGTTATTACTTAAAACTGTCAAAAGGGTTGGCTTATGTTAGTCCAATCTCAAATTGTTTATGTTTTAACCTAAATTCTCTACTTAACATGGCTTTGCTCTTAGTATTATGATTTTATGTTAAATGTAAATGATTATCAATTCTTATTTCATCTCCCATATGCATGATATCTGATCATTCTTGTTTGGAAATATCTGAATTCCACAAAAGTTGCCTCTCACCCGAATTCACAATTGGTAGGGACCTAGAACATTTTGAGAACTAAGATTTAGAAAAAATAAATAAATCTAAAACTCAAGAGTGTCAATCTACAAGGCTAAATTTTTGTAAACGCACATATCAAACAAGTAATGCCACATGTTTGGGGATGGACACTCTCATAAATCTCCATAAGGCGAAAATTATCTTCAGGAAATTTGCAGCCAAAACATATGCCATCAGAAGTGAGATTTTAGAATTGTAGTGTACAAGAGAAAGTTCAAATCAAATAAATTTTATGAGATCATACTAGTCTAAAACTATTTAATTAGTTTAGAGCACTATCTGCTTAGATTCCAATATTGTTCCGATTTTTAGGCCTAGTCCTTGGAGTGGGCACTAAAAACTTTGCTGACATGAAATTCTTTGATGTGCCAAAACCTGCCCCATTGGTATATATTGTTTGCAAAAGATCTATTTTGCATTATTGAATGTGATAGGAGCAAAGTCTTGCTAATGTCAGTTTTCAAGCATGCCTCATGAAAAGCTAAATGGGGCCGACTTTTAAGACCGCCCATGGCCAATGGGGTTAAAACTCTTACAAGGTGAGCTTTGAAGTGGTTTTAAATTATCCAACTTGACCTGTTCATTTTCTTATGAGGGGCCAAGCTGACCGAGATGTTTATTAATTTATTAATAGTTATTTAAAAATGTCTTTTTTTAAGATTTTAATAATATTTGAAGAAGATATTAAAATTTGGAACTCCAACTTTTTTTTCAATGTACAATTTCTTAAGACTTTGCATGAGCAATTACAATGTGGAAATCATAGTGCTCCCTATAATGAATTCAATTGCTCAATGTAATTGTTTTCTCCTTGTTTAGTACGGAGAGTTGTATCTCACTCTAATTAAAGTATGATGCATGCAGAATTGATCATATTTAAAGTAACTTGCCCAGAATTATATAATATCCTTTTTTTTATTAGTTGCTTATGATCATTTGATGGACCACGATTCCACAGTGGGCATGGATGGTCCAAAGGGCACATTTATATCCATTCGTCATGTGATTAAAAGATGAGGTTTAAAGGTGTAAACGACATGATAATAGAAAGTTAGAGTCTGGATTCTTTGAATGACTCACTTGTGCTTCTTGTGAGGGATGTGAAACTCCAGAGTGGAGCCAACTTCTTGAGTATCTGAATTCCTAAAAATGAACTCCCATTCTTTTTAATTTGGCATGACTCATATTCTACTTTCAATTAGAGTTGATCCCGCCATAAGATTGAGCATATGATCATGAATGTTGCATTTCCAATCTTATGATGGAACCAACTCCTACCGGTATAAAACTAGGAGTGAAGGCACAAAAGGTGAGGGTTTAGTGATCGGCTTTTCAATAGACAGTCCCCATTGCGGAATTCCATCTCTTATGGCAGCACGAGAAAAACTAAGAGAATGTGTGTTTGCATTATGATACATAGGAATTGAATACATATAATTCATACCTTAAGTGGTTAAAAATGAAGATGGAACTCTAAATTTAAAAAATTAAGCATCAAACAATCCTACTTTTTAGGGAAATGGAATCTAATGTCAATGATATTGCATGGGCTACCTTATATTTTACACAGGTTACACCATTACTTAGGGCCTGTTTGGATGCACAAGAAAGCACAAAAAAATAATATTTTTTAGAATATAATCTTTCATTTTTTTTAAAAAGAAAATCTTGTGCGTTTGGTGATTCAAGAAAAAATTGAAGAAAAGATTATTTTCTTTCAAAAAGCTCAATATTTCTCTCCTACAGCTCCCCCTGTAAAAAAATCTTTTCTTCAAATTTTTCTTGAGCTACCAAACGCACAAGATTTTCTTCTTAAAAAAATGAAAGATTATATCTATAAAATATTATTTTCTTGTGTTTTCTTGTGCATCCAAACAGGCCCTAAAGTAGTTTCCTTTCTTTACTTTACTTTATCACATTTTATCGTAGTTTTATATGGTAATTAAAAAATGACTTGTTTACGGGTATAGTAAAGTAAAATAAAGATTAATGTCATATCATGGTCAAAGGTGAGGTAAAGTAAGGTCAGATGAAGTATGTGGTAAAGTAAACTGGGAGAGAGAGAGTTATAAAGTAGTTTTTTTTATTGGCTTTACTTTACTATACTTTATCATGGTTTTATGTGATAAAAGAAAAGTAACTTATAGTAAAAACATGAAAGTTAAACTTTACTTTACCACATTACGTTTTTTTATCTAGACTTGATCAATTACATCTAAGTTAAAATATTTAATAAAAAAATATTCTTTTAATGTAATTTACTTTAATCATAATACCTTCCAAACTGCTCAAATATAAAATCTGTAATATTCTTTAAAAATTGTCAAACAGTAAAAATTTTATACTGTTATAATATTGAATTATTGTATTCTATACTATTTTATTCTTGCAATATTTAAATCTGTAAATATTTTGTTCTGTAGACATCCAAATGGGCCCTTAGTTTAACATGTACTTATGAATGAGAACGACCACTTACCTCACTGGTAAGTAGCGACAGTTCTCACCTGGCTGTCCGGGGTTCGTTTTCTTCCGGTTCGTGTGGGCTTCTTTTCTACTTGTGCGGGTTGTCTTCCCGTGTTTATATAGGCTCTCACTTGAGTTCTAGCCCCCTTGGCTCGGTTTGAAAAAAAAACACGTACTTTTGCATGATCACATACAAGGATGAAGGATCCAAATGGGTTGGATCGGGCAAACCATGGGAAACTGTCTATGTAGTTCCAATTCTAAATCCTACATGGAACCTCCTACCTATGTGGTGTATCCAGATTGAGCCTCAACTTGAAAGGAGAAAAAACCGAAAAAAAAAATATAGATTCAATTCCAAATCTAAATCCAAATAAGAAGCACATGCATTTGTATAATGAGATAAAAGAGCTTAAGAAAAGTTAAATAGATAAGTGGGACTATTTAGGCGGCCTTAGGTTGGAAAGAAGGATCTAGTTTTAAAAATGTGTCATATCCTATGTACATGGATATGGATATCATATCATATGGATATGGATATGGATGTAAATTTCTCCAAAATCAAAAAATAGGTTTCATACTAGCTTTATTCAAAACCAAAGGCTTCGAATATAGATGAATATCCATTTGCAACCCATTCCATATACAACTGAGTCAGAGACAGTTTGAATTTTTATACAGAGCATTTGAAATTACTGAATTGTGGAAGCTCAGGAATTCAGCCATTCATAGTGGTGCCTTTGAAATTCTCCTAATTTCAAGTTTCCATATGCAGAATTGTACTTGAGCATCCGAATTCCTACAAGCCAAATGACCCTAAACCTTAAACTACTATCTCATAAAGATACCCTCTTAATTCTCCCTTGTCCAGATTTACCCCATATCGCATATGGAAAGTCCATTCATCTACCCATCAATCAATAACTGAGAAAATATATAAAGACACTTGGTGTGGCTGGTGACCACGACTTCATCCACATAAAAGTGAACAAGCCAACCCAACATTGTCCACAGGTCAAGTCATTCATTGACCATGCCAAACTCATCCACCATCAATACATGCTGTGGCAATTGGCGTGCATGTTCACCTACCATGACAAGCATGTCTAATCAAAAGATCTAACCATCTGAGTCGGTGACCATTCTAAATTGCTGAGAATATACCACACTTGGCCCCATATGAAACTAGCGAGAAACCCCCGTGCTAAACACGGGCAATCTAATTCGTAATATTAGATATTAAAATATATTATTAGAAAATTTAAAATTCTAAAATATAGTGTCATTTATAAAATTAAAGGCTTAAAATAAGAAATAAAAATGGTTAGTATAATATACGTCTAGTAAAATAAATAAATAATCTTTTATTCACTTCACATTTTTTAAAAGAAAAATAAAGTTGCGGCCACCTAAGTAGAAGAAAACTAATGTGCAAAAAGAACTGAGAAATTTAAAATGGAACTAAACATAAAAAAAGGAGAAGCAAAAGACCTAGACTATCGAAGCAAATGCAAGAAAAAAATAAATCAATTTAAAAAGAAACAAGCATCTATAAAACAAAGGAGATTGATGTTCTCATCAATCTATTATTGTAAAAGTTGATTTTCATTTATACCTTTGCGTTGCTACCAGCAGAAAAAACATCTCCAACCCCCATTGCATCCATCATTCCCTTTCAGAACATCATATAAAAGTTCTTTTTGCTGGAAAAAAGCAACGATCTTCATATATTGTTCAAATGCAATATTTTCTCTAAAACTTTTTCAGAAAACATGAAAAGTTTATATATGTATGTGTAAAAAACATCAAATTAAATATCTTGCAGGTCTTATTGCATCAATATATTCAAAAGAGAATAAATATATACACAAATTCAATTAAAGCCCTATACAACTAATGCAAAAGAAAATCAGTCTTATCAACCAATTAAGGAAGTGGAACGTAGCCATTAAAAAAAAAAAGAAATTGGAAATTAGTATACAATCGAAATCAAGACTTAAATGCCTTGCAGTATATGTCGACAAGCAAATCACCACGGATGTCTTCCAATGAGCCTTCTTCCAATTTTTTTTTATTTTTTTTATTTTTTTGTTTGATTTGCATCTTCTTCTATTACTCACTTCCAATGAGACATATTACATGCACATTGTCACCAAAGTACAAACCCAATGACTATTTACAAACCAAGTCAATAGATTTTCTAAAAAAAGAAAGAAAAAGAAAAAAGAAAAAAAGACCTCAATAGATAGCCAACCAATGTAATAATGCTCATCCCTTAAAACCTAGAAGTTTTTATTCTTTCATACCCATCTTCCAGTGTGCTATCTTCCATTTTTTTCTTTTATTTGATATCAATCTTCTATTCCTCATACATCTCCCAATGGGCCATATTATATAACCATTATCAGCAGACTATAAATTACATAATCATTTACAAATATCAACATTACTTGTGATTTGCGGTGCACAAACATTCAAATAAATGCTCACTCAACCGCTAATGCAATTTGATAATCTACATAGAGCCACTCTTCCCTATTTTGGTATGTTTGTCCTACAAGATTTGTTCACACTCATAGTCTCAGTAGAAGTGCTCCTTGATAAAACCCACAATGAAAAAAAAAAACCCACACCCCCCACCCAAAAAAAAAAAAAAACCACAAAACCAGTCCAATGAAATAATTTCGCAAGAGCATTTCACTTCTTTATCAATAAGATTTCGAAGGTGAGGAAACAAAGAGGACACATGTGGTAGAGAGAGAATGATGGATAGAGAAGCACGTGGTTCACTAAGGAATTTATGCAACAGAGCCATCTTCAACTTCTCCCTTTCTTCTCCTTGTCTCTATGTCTAGATTAGGGTTAAGGGTTTTGCAAAAAATGGAGAGGAGATAGACAGAAGTGGAAGTGGAGGAGTTGCACATTAGAGATATACAAGAGTAAACGAAGAAGAGACGGCGAGAGATGGTGAATTGGTTTCAAATGCAGTTATGCACAAACATTGGAAAAATAAGATGGTTCAAGGATTGATGAGAGAAGGTGAAAATCAATTGTTAATCAATGGCTCTAGGAAAACAGTCAAAATTGATTTCAAATTGGCAATTGGTAGTAATGGCAAGAAGATAGAAGAGTTAAAATTCAAAATTAATTCCTTCTTTACGTCGATTCTAGAAACAGTAGTGGAGTTAATGAGATGGGGGAGAAAGTGGCATTTGGAGGAATTGGGGACATCAATGAGTGAAAGAGAGTAATAGTTTGAATGTTTTCATAAGAGGGGTCAAAATGGAATGCGGAGCCAAAATCAATTGAACCTAATTTCTCAATTGGAATAGTCGCTTTCATATACATATATATATATATATATATATATAAATAGAGTTGGAAAAGTCTCAAATGCTGGAAAGTCCACATAATGACCCACCAAGTACCAACAGCCTACCTGATGTTATGGGGTGGGCCATGTTATATTTGCTTTGGGACCTAGTGTTGCTTGGTGGATGTGGAAGGACGTGTTCCATGCCAGTACAAGAGATTCAGAGCCTATTCAATGGACTAAAATGAGTACCGTACAGCTTAAAAAATTTGGCTCCAATGGTCCATGTTCAATGTAAATTTCTGGGCACATGACCATAGGACCGACTAAACCTTTTTGGGCTATATGGTTAACGCAATAGGATTCCACTCTAGTGCATGTTTTAGGCGTAATAAGAAAGTAGTTGCAGTTTGTGTATCGGCCAACTGGTACTTAGGATACTGTATAGCGTCAGTTTTAATGTTTTCTCTCCTCTTGCATTAGCCAATGGGATGAATATTTGTCAAACTTAATCAGGTCATACATGCTTAGATTATTGGTCATATTCGTCGATACATGATAATTTCACTAGTTGGAATGTTGGATGTCAGTGTTATTTTGCTGAATATAGAATGTGAATGTTTATCAACCAATAATTACAAAGATATATTAGTTGGTCGTGAGTGAGAGAGAGAGAGAGAATTTAAGCAATCCTTTTCAAATTGAGGCGACGCTTGGACCTTAGATTTTTGTATTCTATCAAGCATGGACCTAAAATTTGGGAATGTTTAATAATTGGGCTAAACTTGCATTAAGTGATAGAAAGCCTGAAAGCCAGCCTGGCCTTCTCAAGAGGTAGCAGTGCATGTAGCTTTGTGACTTATTTGCCTGAATATGTGAAGGAAGGCCGATCTAGTTTGGCTCGATTGGCTAAATGGGCGGGCTCATGCCTGACATATTTAGGCATTTTGGAATTGGGCCAAGCACGTACAGCCCATGTTGAGTTGGCGGGTTGGATATTACGGATACAAAGTTGAGATTTCTAACCCAATTAAAAATATGTGTTAGATTTGTTTTAATTATATACATGTTACCCATGTTGCTCCACCAGCCATGTCAACTTGGGCTATCAATGTTGGGGTTGGGGTAAGGACTGTGCGTGTGAAAAATTTTAAAAACTTTGTCGGCCATTTGAGCATTTTAAAACTCAAACCCAACTATAGCCCAGTTTAATGATTTTTTACCCTGTCTAATTCAAAGTTGTCAAGAACTTGGGGGGTCATTTCATACAAGGAGAAATGCATTTCTCTGAAGAAAAGGCAACTCATTCTTTACAAATGTCTTTAATCACAAGCAAAGCTGATAAACTTTTCCTCTCTACAAGGAGAAACAATCCTCCTTTTTAGTTTATGTTCATTTAGAAAAGTTATTAATTCTCAATCTCTACACAGCTACAATTACACCAAACAAGATTAAAGTAATAGTAAAATTCTTCATCCCCAACATTCTTCACATGGTGGGGAATTGCCATTTTTCAATTTCCCCTCATCCAAATGACCCCATAGAAACTGCATCTAATGGCATGAATCAAACATCTTTTAAGTTTACTTTTCACAGCTTAAATAATTTATGTGGCCTTTGAAACACATGTACCGGTATAAGTATAATATGGACTGCACGATATCAGCTGGGTGCATTAACTTAGTATATGTAGTTGAAAAGCTTAGAGGGGAATGAAAATCCATCTGTCCTTGCAATAGAAATCAAAGTATAAGTATGTATGCCTAAAAGTTAAAGACTAGAGGCATGTTTATTCAATGTCCACGAAAGATTCTCTAGATTGATTTCTTATATAATACACGAAAAGAAGAAAAAATAATAAATATTCAAATATAACCGTAACAAATATATATGTATATGGAAAATATTTATGCACATGCATCCCTCACCATAAAAGACCCCGAACAGGTCATATATGTCCAAGAACAAATACATATTCTACCAAAAAAAGAGAACAAATATGCTAAAGACCCAATGTCCTCCAGTCTATTATCAATAAGGTGGTTGTTATCGATAAATGAAAAATAACCACCTGTTTTTCAGATTAATAGAGGTGGGTATTTTTTTGAAAGGCTATTTGTAATGATTTTAAGACATCGGTGGTTGCACGTAAACTTACCTTATATCATGTGGGTCCTAGACAAAAACCTGACCCATCGAGCCCAAAACTGTATATATATATTATATATTAAAGCAAACGGAGAGGAGGGCTGTGAGGGGTGCCACGTCAGCACCCATAATTTCTCCTTTCAGAAAAATACTTATAAAAAACACACAGAGCTTTGGGTTTAATGTGGGCCACTGCAATCCTCCCAAACAAGTCTCCTCCCTTAAAATCTCAACCCAAACAAATCTCCTCAAATCCACTCCCTTAATCCTAGGAATAGTTATAATCTTAAATCTAATCCCTTAAATCTAGATCACACTCCTTGGATTTGTTCTCCCTAAAATCTCGATCACTCCCATTTTTAAGTAAACCTTATCTTTACAAGATTAGAATCAACTCCATTTAATAGATGTCTGGGGGGCCCATTTGCATGGTGTTGGCAGTAAGAGAGAATGGGCAGGACTAAATTATCATGATCTGAGAATATATCAATCATTCACATAAAGTAGAAACAACAGATGGATTTGTGGGGACCACTTTGATCTCCCGATTGATAGACACCTTTAAAAGGCACCACCATCCAGTTGTGCCCATCAAACCAACTGCACAGATGATGGAACACCCAACAAAAGGGACCAACCAATATGGAGCTGTATCAAGACCATTAGTTTCATAATTTAGACCGTTAATTACAAGGTGGAATCCAACATTTAACGAATAGAAAATAATGGACTCTAACGATCAATAGTCAAGTTAGGCCATAGAAGTACAAACTCAATTTGTTAAGCTCCAAATCCATTCCATGTTCTTGCATATGATTGTGCACACCATACAATTAAGATCAAATTAAGTATATGCTTAAACATCATACAATTGGAAAGACATTACCAATCTAAGTTTAATGCAAAAAAGATTCATATCAACATTAATATAAAGGTTAACATGATATTATGCATATGACTCATTTTCAATAATCCTACAGGAAACAAAGAGTTGTTAGAAATAATTATATTTGTTATTAAAATGCATATTAAGAATACATTTGATTTCTAATTATATATACATGAAATAGTATAAGGGTTGATATGAGACCTGCCTTTAATAATTGTTGTAGAGGAGGCCACCTTTAAACACATCATGATGCACCTTAATGAATTAGGATAAGAGGCCCACTTTTAAATATTACATCATGTGACCCCACCAATGCTCATTGAAGCACCACATCAACAAGGGCCTACTATCCAAATGTTCAATTGGACACACCTTTAGATATTTGGATATGGGCCTATCTTTAGATGTTATATCATGTGACCCCATTAAGGATCCTCGGAATGACACATCAGCAAGGTCCCACTGTCCAATTGGACACACCTTGAAGGAATTAGGATATGAGGCCCACGGTTAGATGTTACATCATGTGACCCCACCAAGTTTTTTTTTTTTTTTTATTAAAGTTATATATATAATTAATATAAACTAATTATTTATTTCTATAAAATCTGTTCTTTTCCAATAATATCTTAGAAAAGAATGACATATTTCATTATATTTTTTGAGCCCGGGCACCATACCTCTCAATTTAATTCTGTAAGCTTACGCTTGTGGGGCCTACCATTGGTCCATCCAAATGGACCAAACACACGACTTCCCTAAATTGAACATGTCCGCTAGCTTTTGGTCAGATCCGGATTTAATGGATTGTTGGCTCGACTATGTATCAATCCGAATGGATTGTTGACCATTAAACTTTTAGGGCTAGATGGAAATGATAGAAACCACAGTTGGGACTAATTTTTTTGCTAAGAGAAGTATCACAGGGAGTCCTTGAAATCCCTCCATCACCACCCCCATGTGGGTTCCCAAGTGGCCCCACCACAAACTTGAGCTTACCTTAACTTAAGCTTTAGCTTAGGAGAGCTGCTTCTGTATAGACACACATTTATACTTGTGTAATTGTCGATGCCTTTAAATTCAAGAGGTCGTTATGGTACGTAAGTTTATTTCATTTTATATTTATTTTCATTACATGTTAAAAGATTCTAATATTCAAAGATAATAAATTTCTCTCTTTTAGACTTATTTTATCTTAATAATATTTTAAAATAATTCTTAAAATTTTAATATATTTTTATTTTTGGCCCGGGCTTAGCACGGGCGTTTGTTGCTAGTATTATATTAAAGCAAACAGGGAGGTGGCTGTGGAGGGTGCCACGTCATCTCTAAAAAGTCCCTCGTTTCAAAGAAATATAGAAGAAAAATAATACATGCTTTGAGTTTGAGGTTCATCCAACGATCCCTCCTCACTAATACATGGAATACTTGTATATGCATTTTGAATATTCAAAATTTTCTCTCTAACGCAAATAATATTTCTTTGAATTCTTAAAATCTCTCTTAATAGTAGGAAACATTATCATCTAAATAGAGCACAAAAACAGAATGTGGGACCCATTACATAGGACTTGATGAATACACACTTCGAAGTGGGACCTGCTAGATAAAGATCATAATCAAGCTACTCGATAAGATATGATACTCATCTTACATTATTTACATGGACATATGATTAAACTAACTATATGGGACTCATTGATACAAGGATGACGCTTCACTCATCCTACCATCGCATATATTTTCTTGTGACCCACTAGATCCAATGCATCTACCTATTTATGGGGTCTCATTATATGAATTATTTACCCTTCCACTCATATAAATAACTTTGTATATGGGACCTAATGTATGAAGATCCTATAAACCTTACCATACATAAAATAATAAAAAAAAAAAAAAAAAAAGCTCTATAATAACCAAACAACTTGCCGAACCTTGCACTTGTGCATCTACATGGGGCCACCCCTCCATGGGACCCACTAGATTGTAAATGGCCATTAACTTGTTCACTGAATGATTCTTATGTTTGCAATTGATTTTAAATAACTTACATTCTTTTTTTGAAACTAAGGGGATCTCATTTTTAGATTAACCATTTAGTTTAATTATTTGTCAGCTCTTTTTAAGATTTGGATCAACTTAGATGGGTAAGGTTTTTTTCATCTGTAAAAAATTTTTTAATGAAGTTTTTGTAGCTTGGCACAACTTAGATTGGTAGAGTTTTTAATCATCTGTCTTTCTTTTTAATGCAAATTTTATATCCTGGGCATGTTTTGTCATCAATAGGTGTAAGATTTTAATGCCTTTTTTCTCTCCAATTATTTATACTTATATAAAATAAATTCTATCTAATTTTAATAAAATAAAAACATAAACCTTATGGTTTCTCTTCAAATTTTTATTTGTTTAATTTTGTAAGCTTTCTTCTTCTTCTTTTTTGTTGTTGTTGCTATTGTGGTAAAGTGTGAGATGAGGGACACCATAATATAAATGAGTATGAGATTGATATGATATGATTGCAATTTTAATTTAATTTGGATTGCCTTTGTATTTATTTGCTTAATTTTGTAGCTTTTTCTTTTTTCTACGTTTTATTTTATATTGTTTGTGGCGAAATGGGTGCTATAATGATGCTCCAGTGAATGCTAAAGGAACGTCAAATTTACATAAAAAAAATTAGCATAAACTATTTAATATTTTTATCAAGGCCCGGGATAAGTACAGGCCTGCCTCGCTAGAGTGTGTGTGTATATATATGTATATATATCTTTCTCTCTCAATAGAGGTGGATATCAAAAAAATAAAAGGCTATTTGTAGTTTTTAAAACCACTGGGGGTTGCATATAAATTTTCCTTATATCATGCAGGTCCTAGACAGGAACCTATCTAGCCCTGATATTTCCGGGTCAATCTCAGTTGGATCTCATAGATGATTTTGTTAATTTAACTATATTGATTGTGTTGAAACTCTCACAAGTCATAAGAGCTAAGTCATAGGAGCTATCTTGTAGCCGTCACAGAATGGGGCCCCTGGGGAGATTTCTTGTGGCCCTTCCCAAAAACAGAAATATGCTATTGAATTCATTGCTTAAAACGAGAGGTAATTATGGATATTTTTATGGATTCAATTCTTTTAACTCATTGCCCAGGTCCAATGCTCTCTTAGCACAAAAGGAAAGGACCCTTTTTTTTTTGGGCAGGTTTGTGATGTCATGGCCAGTTTCATCTTTAACCTAATTTTGTACATGTGGGGCCCACCAATTGAACGTCCCAACCACTGATCTTATAGGAGGCCACTATATTAATAGGCCATGAATGTTTTTGTAACGAATCGGGATCCTTTAAGTGGGCATATGTACGGTGACCGTCACGGTTTGCCATATCATCCTGGGTTTTTTACCTCACCAGATTCGGACTCTTTTATAACCCTGGGATTCAACACTTAAAAAGAAATAAAGTTTTTTTCTGCATTGAAATTTAGTTCAAGTTTTTCATAATGTTTTTGTATCCAAGATGGGCCCATTAGGTCGATTTTATGGACCATCAAATGTGGGCCCCACATGTATGGATAAGGGTTGTAAGATGCTTCCATTCTAACTTGATAATTGATATGCTGATAGACAGAGTCCTTAGTCTTCTACTCTGTCATATGGTTAAAATAAAATAAGGTGGATGATTGTCCAATTCATTTAAAATTAGGGTTGCATATGAGTTGGGCCATGCCCGAGCAAGACTTCTAGAGTCTGGTCTTTTGAGTGGCCAGCCTCTTGTTAGGTCCTGATATGGTTTGCATGCCTGACAATGAGGGCTGGTCCTTACACTATGTTAAAATATGTGACCCATTTGTGTAGCCAACATGGTATCCTGGGCCATGTAGTAGGACAATTATACATATATTGGACCAAAACTAAACTATTAAGTTATCAGGCCCAGGCTACGTTCTTAGTCATAGATTTAGTGAAACAGATCAGTCTTAACTCCCTCGACGTGCTTGATTTTATGGTTTTATATTTTTTTAATGATTGGATCATTGGTCAAGGAGTGAAATTCAAACATAAAAACTGAATTTAATCACTAACTGATACTGTGAGATTAAAGTGTCTTGCCATCGAATTATTAGTGGCTCAGTTTTTATACTAATTATTTTACCGAGTAGGCTACACATTGGTTGAAGATTCACAATCTCCCAATGTTAAAGTTTTTGGACATCAAATAACGTGAGCTTGGCCTATCAAATAAATGGTTGGAATTTCTAATAAACAAGGGTCCAACGTATACTACAAGGGTCGGCTTTGGAAAACTGAGTGTTCATAATCCTGGCTTGCCTATAAACTTAATGACATTGTTCAAATTGTCCTTAGGTTTTGGCCTAATTACATAATAAGGATTCGATCAAGTCTGAGTCATCTCATACTCAAAAGTGTCAAGTTCATTTTCATCTTTCCAAAAGACAATGATATCTAATGGTGGACTTCTTCCAATCCTTATATTATCCAATTTCCTTCTTCTTCCCTTTTTTTCCTTTTCATTTTAATAATAAATAATTAGGAGGTCAAATATCCGCCTCCAGCTTGCCCTCCACCCAAGTACACTCGGGGTAGTACTTTGGCAGTGCCAAGGATTGATCCCTGGCACGCCGGGTGTGAGGCGATGCCTCTTACCACCAAGGGATCTCATGCTTCTCTACTGAAGTGGAATTTGCGAAAATCAGAAATCATCTTCGAAAGAGTTTCCAATTATGTTTGAAAAAAGAAGTAGCATAAATATGGTTTATGTGAGGGAAGAAATAGCACATGATGGATGGGTGGGTGATGCCACTGAAGCCATTTGAGAGAGAATAAATTGTCAAATTATGCGCATTTGAGGTGGACTTAAGGAAAACCGAAAGATCTAATTATTTGGAGTCCCGATTAAAAAGTTCTATAGAGTGAGGGGTATTTAGATGTTTTTTTTTTTTCTTCCTTCGGTAACATTATTGTATCAATGTTGGGGGTAAGTTAAACGGTGTATGATAGGTAACTAAAAAATTTCAAACTTGTTTGTTTCAGGTAATTGAAAATCTATGATTGTATTTCTATAAGTGATTAAAAATGAAGAACCAAAGGTGAATGTCCTAAAAATAATCATCAAATGACCTTGCATTTAATGAAAATTGAACCAAGGGAAAATGGGAAATGAATACCCAGCATCACCTTGGTAATTTAATACCTATGAAAGTTAAGGTTCTATCTAAATCCCCAGCTTATTTTATTCATTTGTCACCTATTTTACTTTCTTTCGATGCAGTTAATTTCATTGCAAATTCCTATGTATTTTATGCAAACAAACAAAGCTCTTCAAGACTTTGGGCCATTTTGAAAATTCTTTAATCTAAATGAGAGTATACAAAACAATTAAGAGCTAGGATTTTTTTATCTATGATGCATTATGAGTATTCACCATTCAAGGCAATCGGATCTAGGGTAATAGCAAGTGGCTTAAGCTTAATTGACCTTGATTTTGTTCAAGCTCAGCCTACTATTTGGGCCCAGTATTCAAATTGAATAGCAAGGCCTTAACCTTGACTATTTTATGAAATATTATGTCTCTTTCGGGTGTGGGTGTGGTGGGGGTTAGAGAGAGAGAGAGAGAGAGAGAGGGAGAGAGAGAGATTCATCACCTGTACACGATTTTTGCTACAGAGCTTCACTAGTGGTACAGGGGGCTGGCAGGGGCCTGGCCTCCCAAAATTTCTAAAAAACCCTTTCAAATTTAGAAATTCTTATCATTCTTTTCATATGGCTCCCCAATATTTTCAAAAGGACCCTTATATATTTTGGAAATTGCATGTATTTTTTTTTGTGCGGCCTTCCCAAGAATCTTTCTACATAGTGGCCCCCCAACAAAGAATCCCTTCGTCGAGAGGAGAGAGGGTTCGTTGGGGAATTGGAAGGTGAATATGACTCTATAGAGAAGAAAGGTCACATGGGTTTTGGGGAAATAAATAAAAGTGAGGGAAAAGAATCAAGGGAGAAGGGAATCAAGCTGTGGACCTATTCGTATCTGTAATTACTCATCTCCCTTTTGATTGCATTCCTTACACATGTGGATGTGGTGTTCTTTCATTGACAATCTCTCAAGGTGTTCAAATGTGGGGGCTCATTTTTACATCATATGCATAACTGAGTGTAGATAAGCATGATTGGTGAGTAGCCATTATGCATGTTAACCTATTGTATACGTAAATTGTGCAAACAAATGACCCTTAATTTACCAAATATGGAATCAGCTCGTTCTGAGCTTTCGTTAGTCACCCTTGAATGATACTATTTCAAATTAGTCAATTTCATACGTAGGGCAGATGAAGGGGCCAACTTGGCGAACTTGAGAAGAAAAATTAGAACGAGAATTGCGAACTTGGCCAAACGACATTTATTGCTGGTTAACACAACATCAATAGAGGGATTCCACCAATTGACATAAATTTGATAAAAAAGAAAGTTTGAGAAACTCCCGAGTTCTTTTAAATTCCATTGCTAAACCAAACATAGAAGCATCTTACGTATGAAAAAGAATGCCACCTAGTTTGCCTGGCAGAGTTAGCTCCTCTCAATTTTCTCTAATATAACATGATAGGCCGCTGATATTCCAAATATCCAAGGGGATGGTCTCCGGCGGTAGCTCGGTTGGTCAGGGACTTGTGGGTATATATTAGAGTGTGTGATTTTGAGTTTCCATTGCATGAAAGAAAGTCAAACACAAAAATTCTAAGAGGTATGAAAACGGCCAGTCTCACAGCAAATTGGGCTGGTCATCCCTAGCTCTAAGCGTGATTTACATTGGTCTGTATTTGGGCTTACATTTAATTGCTCATGCCTTCTGGTAAAATGGACTGCACATGGAATACAATGCATATAGACTCATGCTTGGGGGCTTGGACCATCATCTTTAACGCAAAGCAGCCAAAATTAGGCAGGTGGGACGGACCAGGGGCTAAACTCAAGGCCTCCAGGAAAAAAAAACAAAAGGTCCAACTGAAATGAGCTGGACTTAGACGACCTTCATCTGCCCCAATGCCTGCCCCTTCTGGCTTTCGATGTCCTGTAAGTTACAGAATTATATAAATGGGATGTCCAAACTGCCCACGCTTCAAACCTCTCCACCACGCACTAGGTTTATATACATTTAAATCCCATATACATAAAGAATCATACACAACAAATGTTAGGTTTCCTTTGAGATACTCCTCACACGTGAGAGGTAAACTCCAAGGCCTGAGTTCTTATAGAACCGGCTAGGATGGATGGCAATAAGAAGATAAATTGATGAAAACTGCAAAAATTTCCCGTCCCAATCAAATACACGTCAAAAGTTTAATAGTTTTTTAAATTATATATATTTTTTCCAAAACTCAATTTAACGGTCAGTATAGTATAGAAAGATTCTAATGAGAGCATCGACTCATAAAGAGTTAGTGAGCAAGAACGGTCGCTCAATTAAACATAAACGACTTCACCTAATCCTAAAATTATCGGCTCTAACGACCCGTTATCTCATGTAGCAAAAGGAAATCACTAACATAGCAAGCATAAACACATTCATAGTAGTTACCTAAATTTCTTCATCAAATATTGGGATAGCCCGGCCCTCTTATATCAAATCAAACAGTTTAAAAGAGCTTAGTCAATTAGGCCTAAACTCATCATCTAACCAGACTTGACCCCACAAGGCCTAAAAACACTCCAAGCCCAAGTCTCATCTCCACACACCAATTAAACCCCTAACCCCTCAACAGAAAGTTCATTATTTGATTCCAATTGTCAAAACCTACAAACTTATCCACAGCCATTGGATTTACATTTTACAACCTCCCACGCATCCAACGGCCATGATCATCCCACGGCCCCCACACCCCATAGCCCTGATCCCCACTCACCACGGTCTCGTGTACCCGCACCGACCCCTCTCCCCACTTTCAAAAACCGAGGGGGTAAAACCGTAAATAAGGAAAAGTAGGGGACAAAGGGGAAAAAATCATATAATCCAAAGGCATTTACAAGGCCACATTTGCATGAGAGCCGAGTATTCTATTTTTTTTTTCCTTGCCTTTTCTTTTCTTTTATGTATAAACACAAGTTCTCTCGGACACACAGAAACGGAAGACAACAAAATACATCCAGATTTCGGCCTCTTTGCAAAGCCTTCATTTCTTCTTCATCGTCATCTTCTTCTTCTTCTTCTGCTTCTTCTCTCGAACAAACCCTAAATCTTCAGATCTTCCTTGCATTACAAGAACCAAATCTCTCTCTCTTGCTCGCTCTTTCTATATATCCATTGGACGATCGGAAGAGAGAATCGCAGTCTTCGAGTAATGTTGGAGAAAGGAATCGGTTTTTCTGGAGATTTGGATGCGATCGTCGAAGATTGATGGTTTTGGACGCGATCGGAGCTTGATTTGGTGCGGTTTGTTGCTCGATCGTTTCGGTTTCCGAGGATTTCGCGATCGGTTTGTGAGTTTCTCTTTGTGCTTTCGTGGTTTTTTTCTTCTTCTTTTTGATGTCTGTGATGATTGGTTTTTGCAGCTCGGTTGAGCTTGTTCGTTGGGTTTTGATGGTTGGAAGGTGGTTTGGAATGGTTTTTTTGTGGTGGAGGTAGAAAAAGATTGGATTTTTTTGATGTATTTGATGGTTTTTTTTTTTTTTTTTATGTTTTGGTTTGAGGTTTTTGGGGCTGATGATGATGAAGATGATTGATGATCGGGTTTTTTTTTTTTTTTTTTTTGCTTCTTTTTGCTTCTGATGAGATTTGAATCTTGATGACGACGAGTAACAGTAACTGGATTTTTTGTGAATGAGTTGATGGGGGAGATGGTGATAGTTTGTGGGGTGGTTGTTGTTGTTGTTGTTTGGATTTGGTTGTTGTTTGTTTTCTTGGTCTTGGATGAAGATATATTGTGCAAGTCATTGGATTTATGTGAGGAGAGATCTTTCCTTTTGCTTGTGTGACTGACTGATCATTAGTTAACAAAAGGGGGAGCGGTTTCCGCTCTCAAACTGTACGGAAAGAGATATAGATTGTCGTTTTTGTTCTCTGCATTCGATTCATTTCAAAGGTTGTGGTTTTCAAAGAGTAAGTTTTGATCCCTATTTCCCAATACAAAACCCTCATATACCAAGGAAAACATCTGTGCTTTTCTCTTATGTCTTTCGCTGCTAATGGCTAATACAACAACTTTGATAGTAATTTTCATCAGGAAATGATGTTTTTCTGTGGCTCATTGCTTGTTGTTTAAGTGAGTTCTAATCATCTTCTTTTTGGAGAGTGGTGTCTTTTGTTGCAAATTCCATTCTTGTAATGTAATAATCTGATTTTGGTTCCTTGGGTTCCCTTTCTCAGGAGTCCAGAAGGGATTTCCTTGTACTTGATGCAGGTGTGATTTGCATGGGGATAGGATGCCAGAACTGCGTAGTGGAACACGGCAGGCTCGGTTAAGATCCAAGCGTCTTGATGATCTTCAGCCTTCACCTCAACCAATTGATCAAGCGGAGAATTGGGTGTTGCCTAATCAGAATAGAGCCGGAAGGAGGGTAGGGACAGGAAGAGGAAGGGGTTCTAATGCTGCGGCTGTAGCGAAAGGGCCTTTAGCGACACCGGCCAGGCAAGGTGCTGCTGGTAGAGGGAGAGGTGTTAGGCTGATAGACTTGGACCTAGAGCAACCTTGTGAGGTTATTCCTGAAGCTGCTGTTGGAGGTGCTGAAGACCCTGGTTTGATTCGCGTGGAGAGAGTTGCTGATAAGAACCTGGTGATGGAAGGAGGAGGAAGTGCTGAGAAATTGATTGGTGCTGATGAAGAAGCGGGTGCAACTCCTGTTCCTGAGAGGGTGCGTGCGCAACTCCTTTTCTTTTTGTATTTTTCCCCGTCCGAAAGTCATTGGATCCTGTTTGTCATTGGTTTGTTTCCGTGTTTGGTGGGGCTGGTGTGGCGCTCAATCTTCTAATTTTTCCTTTTAGTGCTATGAGATGCTTATTATATTTGTTCATGTTGCCTTTTGCTAATGTTCAGAGCATTGATATTTTGAGTTCTTCTTTCTGATAGCCGACTTTTAACTGTTGAAAGTTGCCAAATTAGAGTTCTGACCTTTTGCTTTCTTGAAATAGATGAAACAATTTAAGTAAGTTTTTCCTAACATAGAAAATGAAATATTTGTTTGGTGATCTAAATGCACTTGAATGTTGTCCAGATTGAGCTGTTAACTTCACTACAGATATTGTGCTTTATTTGCCTATTTATACTGCAGGACAGCTTCTATCAATTATTATGCTTCCCAAATCTTCCGAGGCTTCCTTTCTGGTAGCTCAGTAGTGGATCTTCATGAGAACTTTATGTGACCCAAGTTAATCGTGTCTTGTTTGCAATCATTGTTGCATGGATTCTATGAAATGATGATAGTACCCATGCTAGACACGTGTTAGTCAAGTTATCGTGTCAGATTCTTCATGGGTTCTTCTAGTTCTATTACTTAATCTAAACAATGTTCCGTAGTTATATACTATTTTCACATGCTTTTGAATTCTAACTTTGACCATTGAAATGATGATTACTTGTCTTTTAAAAAATTGTACGTTATTATTATTGTTTGTGCCTTTTTTGCATATAATATTTGTTTAAAAATATTTTTTTGGTGTATTGATTATTATGCCAAATTCATGAATCCTACATTTTGGGATTTGACAAATCAAACACCTAGTACTAGTATCGAATCTCGATACACATAATTTTTTCTCAAGCAACTTAGTTAGCAATTGAGTTTAGTTAGCAATTGAGTTTAGGTTTAAGAATTGTATTGCATTTACTGACAAAAAAAATCATTACCACGGAGTTTGTTATAATGAAAATTTTATTTGTGGTGACATGAGGAACTTGCAAGGGAATGGTGCCAAATTCATGAATCCTACATTTTGGGATTTGACAGATCAAACACCAGTACTAGTATCAAATCTTGATACACATAATTTTTTCTCAAGCAACTTAGTTGGCAATTGAGTTTAGGTATAAGAATTGTATTGCATTTATTGACAAAAAAAATCATTACCACGTAGTTTGTTATAATGAAAATTTTATTTGTGGTGACATGAGGAACTTGCAAGGGAATGGAGAGAATATTTGACTGCAGAAAACTTAAGATCATGCATTCGTGTTCCTTTGCTTAATTTGTCCTGTTGAAGACTTGAAGTATCAAATGATAATCTCTTTTCGCAGAAATATCTTTAGAAGAATGTTGTTTCTCCTTTTGAGTATGGTCCACATCTTTGCCTGGACGTTGATCTTGTTTATATGTATTTTTGCTTTTAATGCATTATCATTATTAAGAGAATTTTTTTTTAATTGTTTGATTTGGTTAGTCCTTAGTTTATTGTCAATATATGCCTCACACTCTTGTTGTTCGGACTAATGTTTTTGGAAGCGTTTGGGGGCTTACGGTTCAATGTTTGTCTCATGGCAAGATGACCCAAAAATGTGTGGGACCCTAGCATTTACCATCAATATATGTTCTTACTAATGTTGTTGCAAGTGTTTGGGTATGGTCCACATCTTTGCCTGGACGTTGATCCTGTTTATATGTATTTTTGCTTTTAATGCATTATCATTATTAAGAGATTTTTTTTTTAATTGTTTGATTTGGTTAGTCCTTAGTTTATTGTCAATATATGCCTCACACTCTTGTTTTTCGGACTAATGTTTTTGGAAGCGTTTGGGGGCTTACGGTTCAATGTTTGTCTCATGGCAAGATGACCCAAAAATGTGTGGGACCCTAGCATTTACCATCAATATATGTTCTTACTAACGTTGTTGCAAGTGTTTGGGATTTCGCCTCAATTTTTGTCCCAGAGTGAGTTGTCCCAAAAATTCCTGGAGGTCAAGTCTGTCATGTTAGCATGTAACTTGTATTTGGGGTGTATACTTCATTCACGTTCATATAGGAGGAAGAGGGATGGAAGTTGTATATATGCCCCATTAATGCATCTTGGTTCTAAGCATAAAGGAGGGGTAATTTGTGATTTTATGTACTTTAAATTCTTTTAACCTAAATTTTCAGAATGAAGGCGATTTGGCTACTTGAGGGTTTTTTTAACCTGCTGGACAAAATACCCCTTTTGTGATGGTTTAAATAATGAAATGAAAGATAGCAAAGTCATACATATGCCCCCTTTTGGTCATGCACGGAATTAACTGCCCTAATTATTGTCATTGACCTTGACCCGGTGACAGCTCTTTGGAACCTGGTAAATCCAAACAACTTTCATCATTCCGCTTTCCTGATTAAAAAAAGCCAACTTTGCCTCTCTTTTATTAGTTACTTATCTCTTTTTTTTCCCTACTTGATTCCATTCCAGCGTTAGTCTCGATTCTCATTATTCAAAATAGAAAAATGTTGTTTCTTTTGTTGTTCTTATTTTGTTAATTATCTGATGAGACTAATACTTTGTCATTTATTCTCAATTTATGCATAAAATCTTAAATGTCCCAACTATAGCATACTTTGCTTGCTACTGCATTTTAATTGATGATATTTCATGGTTATTGACAACTTATAAAGTTTTCTCATCGGAACTGGTGCACTCTTTTTCCCTGCAGGTGCAAGTAGGCAATTCTCCTGTATATAAGATAGAGCGAAAGTTGGGTAAAGGTGGTTTTGGTCAAGTTTATGTTGGGAGAAGAATAAATGGTGGCACAGAGCGTACAGGACCGGAAGCCTTGGAAGTACTAGACTTTATCAACTTTTAGATCATTATTATGCACCATTTTTTTTATTGCATTATGTTACGGGGGTGTTTGGAAACCACATATTTCTAAAGGTTTCACTAGATTATTTCCTAGTTTTGAATATAATCTACACACCTAAAAGATTGTTGTTTGGCTAACTTGGAATGTATCCTGCAACTTTCTTACAAAACCCTTCATATTACATTATTCAAGGATATGTTGTATAAAACAATCTTCCGTGAAAAAACTCTATGAAAACACCGGCGAAGAGCATCAACAAATTTTCATAAGACCATGAGCAACCGTTTATCACAGTGGCCACTATAATTTTCAGCATTTATTTGGATAACTATAATTTTCAACATTGATGGTTCTTATAATTATTATAGGCAATCAATGAGCCCTACTAATTGCTATAAGTCCCAATATTAGAATGGCCCCCAGTGTATCCAAATTTTTTGTAGCTTCTATAGCATTGTCATGATTACATAGTCCCCTTGTTGGTTACTAATATTGGGCGAGTTCTAAAAATGTCACACTAGGTGGCTTCCACTGTGATTACCGACATTAGGTGGGTCCCATATTGATTACCTAGATTGAATTGTGTGAATATAATTATAATTTTCTCGTCATTAAATGAGTCTTATTTTTTGATGGCTCTCCTTGTGATTATAATTATTAGACGACTACCTACATCACATGGGTCCCAAATGATTTTTCATAGATCGATTCTTCAATGATGTCTAATGCTAGACAGGGACCCTTCGTGAAAATCATCATTACATGTGTAACACTGGGGTTGCCAACATTTAGTTGACCCACCTTGATTAAACGTCATTGGCTTTTTACATTTGGTCCAATGATTTTCTAACATTGGATGGGTCCTACCATGATCACAAAACGAGATGGGTCCTATTGTTGTTACAAATGTTATGTAAAACCCACTATGATTAGAGTCCCCTAGTATGTTTGTTGTGATTTCAAATATTAAACAATTGAAACCATTAGATAGGTCCTACTATGATTACTAGTATTAGGTGGGTCTAATTGGAATTACCATAAAAAGATGAGTCTTTTTTCTTTTTTTTTTCATATTGGAGGATTCCTATTTTAGTTGACTATTGATTACTCCACTGTAATTACTAATTAGTGGGTCTCGTAGTGGATCAATCATTCCGACTGATCTCTTTACTTGTTTGGGCGAATATCTAGTGGAATCTTTTGACTGTCAAACATTTCAATTGAGTGTGTATTTTAATCTATCTAAACAGCCAAAATCGTAGGTAGCACAATATTATTACATGACGATATTTTTTTCTGTGATAATGAAATCTGAGAGCATTTAAGTACATTGATATTGTGTTTTACATGTATCCAAACACCCTAAGTTCTTTTCCTCTGCAGGTTGCTTTGAAGTTTGAGCATCGTAGCAGTAAAGGTTGTAATAATTATGGACCTCCTTACGAGTGGCAAGTCTACAAGTAAGCACATTTAATTTTGATGAGGAAATCTTCTTGCAAATTTCTCTTAGATTCTGCTGTGTATCTTAAGCTACGTATCTAATGCCTTGCTTTGCGATCACCAAGCAATCT
The DNA here is from genome assembly GCA_029852735.1 of Persea americana. Classification (NCBI taxonomy): domain Eukaryota; kingdom Viridiplantae; phylum Streptophyta; class Magnoliopsida; order Laurales; family Lauraceae; genus Persea; species Persea americana. Next base: position 73,082,136 of record CM056809.1, read on the forward strand.
CAATGGATGCTATGGACTGCCTTGGGTTCACCACAAGGGTCGGCAAGGCGATTACTACATTCTGGTGAGTTTTACTAAAATGTTGATCTCTCTCTCTCTCTCTCTCTCTCTCTCTCTCTCTCTCTCTCTCTCACACACACACACACACACACACACACACACACACATGCGCGTGCTCGGGGGCATCTATATTGTCACAGACTAAACAGAACATAATCCATTGTTTCAGGTCATGGACATGCTTGGACCCAGTCTTTGGGATGTTTGGAACTCTGTCGGACAGGCGTAAGAAGCGAACATTGCAATTTTTTATCCCTTACTTTTGTCATTTGTATTGACTAATTCTTGCAACAGGATGTCACCCAATATGGTGGCCTGCATTGCTGTGGAGGCAATATCAATTCTTGAGAAGCTTCACTTAAAGGGGTACCTCTTATTAATGCAATCTCTGTTGTTTCCCTAGATAATGTTCAGTAGCCAGCTTTTTTGTTCTTAAAGGACAAAAAAATGTTGTCTATTGATATCTAATCTTTTTGTTTGTTATTAATTTTTTTTTTTCAAGATTTGTGCATGGGGATGTGAAGCCGGAGAACTTTTTACTTGGTCAACCTGGAACTATTGATGAAAAGAAGCTGTTTCTTATCGATCTTGGTTTGGGTATGTTGTCAACGCTCAAGTCTCCATCCTATTCTTTTTTGTCACGCAAATGTTAGCTGATAAATAAAGAGCAGCCAGCTCTACTTGGAAATCTTTTATAAGTTGTTTTTCTTCTACCTTATGGTGAAGAACTGTTTTGGAGTAAATTTCAATTCCATGGTTAGTGTGGCTAGTGCCATTAATATCTGTGCGGTTCAGCATCTAGATGGAAGGACGCATCATCAGGGCAACATGTTGACTATGACCAAAGGCCTGACATCTTCAGGTCTGTATGTTTCTGAATTTTAATCAATTTTACTTTCCATCTAATGTGTTCATTCAAATGTCTTTCTCTAAACCATTGAAAAAAGTAATGTCTGTCTCTAACAGGGGAACGATAAGGTATGCAAGTGTACATGCACATTTAGGTCGAACTGGAAGTAGAAGGGATGATCTTGAGTCATTGGCTTACACCTTGGTATTTCTCATCAAAGGAAGGTTGCCCTGGCAAGGCTATCAGGTAGTGTTTTCTTAGAGATTCGCGGTTCATATTGTTGATTCCTTGTTATTGTTTGGTTCAATCTGCAGTCTGCACTCTCTTCCTTCATCTGATAATGCAGGGAGACAACAAGAGTTTTCTTGTTTGCAAAAAAAAGATGGCTACTTCCCCAGAGTTGTTGTGCTTCTTCTGCCCACCTCCATTCAAACAATTTCTTGAGACCGTGACGAATATGAAATATGACGAGGAACCAAACTATCTCAAGCTCATTTCCCTCTTCGATAGTCTGATCGAGCCATGTGCACCCTTGAGACCGATCAAAATTGATGGAGCTCTGAAGGTTGTTTCTAGCTTGAAGTAGCATGTTAGATGGTGTCAGGGATTACCATTGATTGTCTTTCAATTAAATGTGTATCTCATGTTAATATATTATCTTTAAATGATTTTTCTTTCGAAGGATTGACTTTCCAGTTATCATTCACATGAATAGGCTGGACAAAAGAGGGGAAGGATGCTTGTAAATCTGGAAGAAGATGAGCAACCTAGGAAGAAAGTTCGATTAGGAAGCCCGGCAACCCAGTGGATATCAGTTTACAATGCACGCCGACCCATGAAACAGAGGTAAATTATTTAATGCATCCTTCAAAATGAATGCTGTGGTTTCCATCATATTGTTATGCTTCAATCATGTTGCTGGTGGATTGTAAATTTGACCAACTAATTTATATCCAGCTTTCATGAAGTTTTAACTGAGTACTTTGATTCAAAGAATAGCCTTAGGACTTTGATGCATGATCTTTCTATTGATTATTACGACTGATACTGTATTGTTGTATGACATAGGTGTAGTTTATTGACACAATCCTAAGGTTAAAAAGCTCAATCTGTGTCAAGAAATAATTTAAGTAACATGCAAAATAGCTGATTAAATTCATCTTTTGAATAACCCAACACCTTTTTTTTTGTGGTGTTATAATTCTAAGGAATGATGAGATAATGGGATTGAAAACTTAACTTTTCTTGCTGTTATAGTTGTATATGAGAGAAGAAGATAGCCCAGTGCCAAGGGACTTACTTCCTTAGGGCATGCTTGTGTAGCGTAAGTGAAAACATACTTTTCTGCGGAATGCTCTACCTTTCTACACCATCCCCCTTGTCTGTGTGCCAAAAAGGATAATAACACAACGGAAAAGGCTTTTATGCATATCTGCAGAAAATGAAGCCAACAAATTTCCTTTTCCCCACGAAAAAACTAAACTCCTTTTCTTTTCCTATTCTGCGGAAAATGCGTTACACAAAGGTGCCCTAAAACCTAAATGTATCATGAGAAGGAAATAAGGAAGGTCTTCTAGTTCTACCATGTGATCTTCTGAAGGTTTTCTATCATGTGATCTTCTGGTTCAAGAATGATTGCGCAGCATCCTTAGCTAAAGGAAGATTGGCTAACACTATATAATGTTGTAGTAGCTTATTTGCATTTGTATTTACTAGTCAAAACTATCATGAATTTGTTTGAGTGCTATGCATGTCTTAGCACAGTACTCTTTCCACCAATCAAATGGTTGGGTTTGCTCGTTTGATAATCCAAGTCAAGTCTTGACATATAGATTCGTACAATCTTCAAATGACTGAAGAATTTTCCTTGTGGGATCATAAATGGCTGTTCATTTGATTGATTTGTTGTAGATTTATGTTACACTTGGAAGGCGAGATTGAACAAGCTCTGGTGGTATCAATTGATGCAATTCAAGTGTCATAAAGTCCGATTCATAAAAGCCAAATAACATTCAATAGGTGGTCAACAATGTAACACCCTGCATTACTGTCATTCTTGTGAAGGGATATGAAAATAGGATTGTACATTAGCTTTTATTGTCATCATATTGGTATCTGAAAGAAAATAATCTTTTTGGGGACTCACTCTGAATGCCTCACACGTCTTTGGCAGAAAGAAAAAGGAAAGAAGGAAGAAGGCTTTTGCAGTACCAAGTCTCAATATTGTTCTAAAAAGCTCTCTTAGGCAAGAGCCTTACAACACTTTAGAAAAGCAAAAAACTCGCAGCAAAAGAAGGCCTAATCTAATCTTAACCCTCAATTACAAAATTAAATCGAAATCATTGCTGCATTTGTTGGATTGGTATCTAAATCCTAGCCATTGAGGAGGGAGGGAGGGAGAGCTGAATCTTTTGAAATCCTTTTTCCTTTGAGCAGGTGTTAATTGTTTTTGTGGCTATATCTTTTGATTGTTGTATTGTTGCAATGTATTATTTTATTTAGATGCAGCAGTGTTGAAAACTGGCTTCCAGAAGAGAGTAGACTCCCTTATTGTGTCAGCTTGTCCTTGCTATACCATTTTTAACGAACATTGATTTTGTTTTGCTATTCTTTGCATGACTTTTTTTCTGTTTGGACTCCTATAGATACCATTATAACGTAGCTGATTCAAGGCTTGCACAGCACGTGGATAAGGGTACCGAAGATGGTCTACATATCAGCTGTGTCGCTTCTTCCGCAAATCTTTGGGCCCTCATCATGGATGCAGGAACAGGTTTCTCAGATCAGGTTTATGAACTATCTACTGTCTTCTTACATAAGGTTAGTCTTCTGGAGTGTTACTGTTATTTGTCAAATTTTATATGTATACCTATAACTGGAACAACTGTTAACTTTGATCTTGGTTCCTCATCAGGACTGGATAATGGAACAGTGGGAAAAGAATTACTACATTAGTTCAATAGCTGGTGCTAACAATGGGAGTTCCTTGGTTGTTATGTCCAAAGGTTTGTTGAGAGCCATAAATATTGTAAGATTTCCTCAATTTACGATTTTTCATATGGCGTTCGAACTTGAAAGTACCCGTTCAGTGCATTGCCTGCTTTATCTCATTCCTGCTGGGTATATAAGCCTTCGCTTACTTTCACCATATTCCATACCTTTCTATCATTTTGAAAATGGTCGTGGTTGCAGAACTTCTGCCACTAGTCCTTTTGTTCTGTTCTGATTTCTTGACATTTGCAGCAATTGTGGTTTGGAATTATTTTCTTGCATCTTGCAGAAAACTACATGAACAAATTTGACTTGTAAGCCATTGATGAAAGGGCCTGTTTTAACTTATGGTTTTAAAATCTAAGAGTTAATGCATGTCCATGGTTCAAAATAGTGGCCGATATGTAGCATATCGGCCAAGGCCCCCTGTTTAGTATTTTGCGCTGGGCCACTTTTTTGCCATAGCAACCAGTAGCCAGTGTATTTTGTCATAATGGCTGCTACGTAGCTGGTTTTCATATTTTTTTTTATTCTTTTGCCATAGCAACCGTAGCCAGTGTATTTTGTCATAATGGCTGCTACGTAGCTGGTTTTCATCAAAATTTTTTATTCTTCCCCTCCCCACTCCATTATACACTTGAAAATGCCATATCACTTGTGGATCTATTTTTCTTACATTGATCTCAAATTGTTTATTTTATTTATTTATTTTTTAATTTTGGGGGATTTTTTTAAAAAGTGTTTTTTTTTTATAAAAATTTTCCTCCAAGTAGCCAACCAAATTGCATCCTAATGCATTCGAACTTGTAGATCTATGTTTCCAATAGATCAAAACAAGTGGTTTGAGCTTTTTTTTATTTATTCTTTTTGTTATTTATTTTGGATTTTTGTTTTTTTTTTTAAAATGAACTTTTCTCAAAATGGGGCCAACCAAATCACATCCAAATGCATTCTAGCTTGTAGATCTATGTTTTCCAATTCTCAACAAACATACATTAGTCCATTGATGAAAGATGTTTTGTCATTTGTGTCTGAACTTCACACTTATTGTAAACATTACTATATACTTCTTGTGTTCTATGCAGCTGTCCTAATTGCTTATTTTTGAGTTTAGGATTTAGAAATGCATATAGTGATGAAATTTTGCCGACATTGTTTGATTAGTAGCATTTTATTAGTTTCCAACTTAATATGGATGACCAACATAGACATATGTGGGCAAATTAATCAATAGTGTTATTTATAATCATATATTGATACGAGTTCTCTATTCAATGAGGGGTCTATAGCAATGAGATGTCCTCTATGGCCTCATATCTTGTTTACTAATGAAAAAGATTAAATTCTAGTGTCCTCTATGGCCCCATATTTTGACTGTTTCTGTTTAATGTGCCTTCTTTGTAGTTTTGGGGGTGTGGCCCACTTTTCTGGGCAGGTCCTCCGGATTTTTTGAGTCGGTATATTTCTCCTATATTGTACAGTTCCCTTTGAGCGATGAAATAGTCACTTTTTTCCCAAAAAAAGAAAAAAGAAAAAAGAAAGAGATTAAATTCCAACATTTTTCAATATGTTGGACTTTTGGATGTTTTTACCTCATTTTCGATTCACACTGCTATGCTGATACGTATTGTCGCAACTGCTATCTATCATTTTGGCTGCCAATTGATACACCCACCACAACCTCTATTTTGAACCTTGTGCATTACCACTACTTGTGGACGACAATTTTATTTTTTATTTATTTATTTATTTTTTCCTTCGATGTTTTGCTTGGTCTATAGCTGTTGGCTTTATATTATGTCAACTAGTTATGTGTTTGATCTATGTGGATTGCTGTGTACATAAGCTTTTTGGTTGAAGATGGGTGTGAAATGTATGCAAAGAGTCAAAGGGAATCCTACCCAGCTCCCAAGGCACTAGGTCAAATGTTTGGAAGGATATATGAAAAATTAGAGACATTTCCTTTGAAGTTGATCAGGGATTAGCAAATGGCTTTTAAGTCAAGTCTGGATTTGGAATCATGTTAGGTAACCTTTATTTTTAACCTCCTTGGCTCTTTAGCATTGCATGCCGGAATAATTCCATGCTAGAAGAAAGATGAATTTGGGGCAAAATGTAATGTGGGGCATGGTTTCCAGAAGTGACTTTCAATGTTGAAAAACCTATGTTTGAAGAGTTCATGTTTGGTTGAAGATGAGTGTCAAATGTATACAGTGAGGAAGGGAATCTCGATAATTTGGGGGCTTTGAAGGGCATGGGCCATGGAATCCTGTCTAGCTCCTAATGGCACTAGGTCAAATGGTTGGAAGGATATGTGAAAAACTAGGGACATTTCCTTTGAGGTTGATCAGGGATTAGCAAATGGCTTTTAATTCAGTCTGGATTTGGGATCATGTTAGATAACCTAGATAACCTTGATGCTCAACCCTCTTGGCTCTTGAGGGTTGCATGCCTGAATAATTCCACACTAGAAGAAAGATGAATTTTGGGAACACAGTAATGTGGGGTATGGTTTTCAGAAGTGACTTTCAATTTTGAAAAACTTATGTTTAAGGAGTTCACGTGTGAATTGGACCAAGTAGCTGTATATCAAAATATTGTTTACAGAAGGTTTGGAAGATGGTTAGTAGTGGAGGATTTTACTTGTCAGTTCGTCTCAATAATATAAGCGCTTCTTGGGATAGGGTTCCCAGGTGAGGCATTGTTGTAGCCCTGGAGTTGGTTCGAGTTGGCCTTTGATCCATAGTGAGTGTTAAAAATTCTAAAAAAAGAAGCTATAAGTGTAAAAATTAAGAAATAAACCCATAAACATCTGGATTTGACTGGTTTCATTTCTTAATAATGAATCAAAGTATGATTTTCTTGAGGACTTGCTTATCAGTTTCCTTTATTCCATTTATTTACCTTTTTTAGGATTAAAAAACTAGTGAAGATTGATAAATAATCAATCATTTAAAATTTAAAATTTGAACTGGTAAACTGACATAAAAAAATAGAAATTGATGAAAACAAGGAAGATGCATATCACATAACTCATGAGTCATGGCATAACCACATAATGGTTATGATCAATTCAAATTAAAAGTTTAGTAAATGCACTGTGCTCATTTGAATAGTCAGTCATTGTTTAATAAAACGACTATCGAAATAAGTTTACTTGAAACTCAAATCTTCTTTTCCTGTGTTGGCCTGTCAAATCTCCATGAGTACGCCATGACCACTCATGAGCCATCATTGAACATAATAACCATTTGGAGAATCTACCAGCCTGAATATCATCATCCTCGTGATATTTTTTCTCCTTTGGCCCTAATCCATTCCGAAAGATGAAGTTGGAGCGCCAATAAAAAAGAAGAAGGTGAAGTTGGAGAAAGCCCCTTACTTTTACAGTGTAGATTGTGTTGTTGTTATCCGAAGATGAATAACCATAAGGTAGTTGCTGTCGCTCTTGCTTTTGCCACTTGCCAGTGCTCCCAATAAGTTAGTGGTCCTATTTTTGTCCGTCGATAGCCATGTCCCTGGGCCATATGACTCATATCCTATATATCCATACATATTTGAATGGTCAAATCATCGAAATTGCCATATGGAATGTACCATTGTTGCTGTATGACTTGCATTCCATATTTGATAAGCCTCGACTTCGATAGCTCAGGCTGGTCTTCAATAGGTCCACAAGTTGGCCCATTTGATCGCCCTTAAACTGGCGTTACATAGGTCCATGGGCTGGTCCACAACCTTGGTTCGGTCCATTACTCGCCAGGGAGGTGGTGCCTTGCCTTCCTTGCTATGGTTCCTCTCATCTGAACCATCAAAAGTCTTTCCTTACACTATCCTTCCTGGTCCCAAGCAAATTAATGTTCAGGCTTATCGATCTTCTGCTAATCTGAGTTGTTTGAGCACTCTACTATGTTGATCTTCGCATTGTTTTGTTCAAGCCTAGATCCACCTGGATCAGTCTTGCAAAAAATTGGATATTCTAGTCTTATCCTTGAAGGCTAAAAAGAAAATAAAATTTCATTTTAGAATTTGATGGGAAGAAGAGAGACAACCACATATGGGGTGGGGGCAGATGCATGTTGCTCAATGAGCCTGTAAATGCGATTTATGTAGCCCAACACTTACGGGTATGGATGAAAATCGCAGTATCGGCCGACCCTAAAATCCAATCCCTTCGCAGTTGTTGCAGTGTGATTTTTTTTTACCCCAAAATAATTTGAGAAAAACCCCAAAACCCAAAATATCATAAAATGCAAGAAAACAATATTTTTTTTCCCATTAGCAACAAGTATAAATTAAAATATCGGTGCCTCTAAGTCATAACATCCTATATCGCTGTTAAATGTTTAGCTGTTAAATATGTTAACTTTTTAGCGTTTAATTTCATTTGCCATCTTTATATTTATAAATACATCAATGCAGCCCTTTTCTAAATCCAAACTATTCAGAATAATAAATAATAAAGGTCCTCCTCTTATGTGGTCTTCTGTATTGCATTTTAAGAGGACTTGGGCCGATTGTTGAATTGATTATTCTGGAACACTTGCTTTTTCTTAATATCTTATTAGCATATAAGTAAAATTTGTGAAAAACTTAGTCCCAATGCTTATTTGAAAATTTGAATAAAGTTTGTTAGAGGACCATCCAAGAAGGGGCATTTTGAGCAGTATACATTTATCTTACGTGGGCCAGTTAGCTGAGTGCATTTAATTAAAAAAAGTACAAATTTTTAGAAAGTTGTGTATGGTCCATAGTGGGCCCATCTATTTTCTATTAAAATATGGGCCCTATCTATTAAAATGTCGGATCCATTGGTCTAGATTGTGGGCCCCATTGTGAGCCCACGAATTTTGAATGTAGGCCTAGCTGGGGGTGGGGCATTTGCCAACATAGTGCATGTTTGGTATCTCTATTTTTCACCTCTATTTGTCTATTTGTCTGAATCGGATAGAGGTTAGAAAAATTAGAGCGTTTGGTAGATGACTTTATCCTCTTCCTATTTTAGAGGAGCAGAGGCAAATCCTCTAAAATTGAAATGCCCACTTTCTGGGCATGTGAAAAATAGAGGCATAGGCTCTAAAAAACGTAGAGGTAAATTCTCTAAAATTGAAATGCCCTCTTTTTTTTATTGCTCTTTTTTTAATGGCTCTATTTTAAATGGTCTGTCAGAAAAAAGAGTAGAGATGCCAAACATGGCCATAGCCCAAGTCCTGATGTAGCAAAAAGGGACAAATCCCTTTATAATGGGAAATTACTTAAATTGGGCGAAATCAAATTCCTTTCTCAGCTTTGGTGCTTCCAAAGTGGGATAGGCCAAAAGAGGAAAGATAAAAAAAAAAAAAAAAAAAAAACAACACAAGGGAAGAAAAGAAGAGGGAGAGTAAGAGGAGCAAAAGGAGAGCATATGCCATGGCAGGAGCACTGCACAGGAACGTAGGCCTCCTTCCTTTTATCTCTTGCCTCCCTTTTTTTATGATAAGCATGCCAATCTCTTACTAGTTCTTTTCTTTCTTTTTTCTTTTTTTTTTTCAAATCTTCATATCGTTTCTCCCTCCCTCTTTATCTTCGTTTCTCTTTCTATGTTTTACCCTAAGAACCGTTACAAAAAACGTATCGGCCGATGCCAATATTTGGCCGATATTTATTGATATGATTGTAATATTTTACTGTGCTGAGACTTGAGACCGATGTGCAATAAAATATCAGTTCTGTCATGGCTGATACCGGTACATATCAGCTGATAATTTGCATTTTAAAGTTATAGTTTTTGGCCATAATTTCTTGTACTAAAAGCTGAAAGAATTTGTCTTCCTAGAAAAAGAAATGGATTTAAAAAAATAAATAAATATAAACAGCGTTTCACTGCCCTTGTATTTCTCAATTATCTGTCACCTTTTATTTTGTCCTTGGAAATTGGAATGTAGGTTGTTAATTGCCTTTTGTTTTTGTTCTTTGTTGTTATTGGTGGCAAAGTGAATGGATAGTAATTTTTTGATCCGGCGTTTGTTTAATTTCTTTCGGAAAGGTATGACATGACATGTTTCAACTTTGATTTGATTAATTAATTATATTGTTATTGTATGTACTGTGCTCTAGAGTTTATTTATTTATTTTTGAAATGGAGTTTATTTGTTTATGTATTGAGGTGGATACAGTTTATTTATTTGGATCACACTAGTTTTTATATACTTTATGCATTCATAGATGCTATTTTTTGTATTGAAAATCTTAAAACTCTTTTTTAAAAAACTTTTTAACTAATTGGTTGGTGAAAATTCATTTGCTTAGATTATTGTTGAAATATCTTTTGGATGTATAGCTCGTCCTGGTTGCCTCTTGACACGTGGGTGCTATAATTGTTGTAGGAACTCCTTATACCCAGCAGTCCTACAAAGTGAGTGAATCATTTCCTTTTAAGTGGATAAATAAAAAATGGAAAGAAGGTTTCCATGTTACGTCAATGACCACTGCTGGCAGCCGCTGGGGTGTTGTAATGTCTAGGAACTCTGGTTTTTCTGACCAGGTATGATCCCATCCATTTATGAGGGAAGTTTAATCCAATCACAACAATTTACTGCATGTACTTTAGCTTTGCTCATAAGCAAATTCTCTGATCATCAGTAAAACTTTAATCCGTTTTCAATTTTTTCCTCAAATGTTGAAAGTAGTATGAACTGTAAATACCCAACCGGGTGTTGGTTTGGTGGTTAGGACACTGGGTTTGCCCCCCAGTGGTCCTGGCATCGATTCCCCCGGGCATTACCGTCCCCCTTCTGTGTGGGTGCGGGCGTGGGGCCCAATGATTAATCCCGCCAAAGGTGGGGATACCCTGAGATATCATAAAAAAAGAGAGTATGAACTGTAAATGTGACTGGACAATGCTGCTGCTTTTAATTTGCTCTCTGATAGAACTGTTAATGATGCTGATAAAGATATGGATAATGAATCAGGATCGAGATTGGGAACACAACCCGTCCTTTTGAAACCCAGGAGGCAATAACATGCTATTCATATTTAAATTATGGCTTTCATAACAAAAAGTTCACAAGTTGCTCACAACTTACAAGTTAAGACTTCAGAGAACTGTTAAGTCATTTTGAAAGGTCTGGTGTCCTTTTCAGTGGCGAGCACACCACGTCATACTCAATTTTCTTTTGAGAGACAATGAACCTTCATTTGTAGTAAAGAATAAAAGATACTTCAATCTAAGGTCCATGAAGAGATGGACGTTAGGTCAACGGGACAATATCTGGGTAAGGAAATGAGCAAATTCTACACCAAATATTTCACGATGGGAACTCCCTTGAGTACTTTACAAAATATAGTTTTATCTTCTTGTAATACCATTTTATGGTCTTTATCTTTCATATCATTGCTGTCAATTGGCTACTCAATTGACCAATATATAAATTCATTGTACCAAATATAATTACTGTTCCCACTTCCACTAAGAGCTTACCATGTTGATTCTGCTTTTTTATGGGCCTTGTTTCTAATGCAGGTTGTCGAGCTAGATTTTCTTTACCCAAGTGAAGGAATACACCGGCGGTGGGAAAGTGGTTACAGGATAACCTCCACTGCTGCTACACCAGATCAAGCCGCTTTCATCCTGAGCATACCAAAACGCAAAGTGATGGATGAAACACAAGAAACTCTTCGCACCTCTGCCTTTCCAAGCACCCATGTGAAGGTATGCTTATCTGAAGTGGTCAAAACAAATTATTGCATTCTTTTCATCTCTCAACAAGACAAAAGCACGATCACAATCCAAATCTGAATGGACTTTACTTCCCTAATCAATCTCCACAGTTACTGGAAAATGAGTTTTTGGGAGTTTATTGACGTTCTACATAACCTAACGCCTGCACAAACACATTTTGGAAATTGCTTTCTGACTGCTGCTTTGTCACCGTGGTCTTAGTGTTTTCTTGTTAAGCGAATCATTGCAAAATTTTCTAGTTATTCTTAACAACATTCTATTAATAAAAGTATGGCTGTATTATAGGAGCCTGTGGCACAGTTCAATGGTCCTCACTATTGCAACCTTGAGGTGGTTGTAGGTTCAAGTCATTTTTTTTATCGGTGTGGTTTCAAGACATTATCAATCAAGAAATAAAAAAAGTGAGAATATAGCAAGTATTATTGGCGTCAAGGTGGATTGGTTCTTGGCACCAAGAGGTCCAAGGCTTGAAAAGGCCTTTGCCCCTGTGCAAAAGTGGATATCCGGGGCTGATTTATTAAACATAATCAAACACAACTGGAGTCCCTCATGGAGTTATTTCTAGGAGGGGTTGGTTTGCCCTCATATTTGGGAATAATGTCATGGAATTCAAGATGTTGATGTGACAAAAGTTTTACACTGGCTGTGAGCCTGATCCAGCCCTCATTTATCTGGGCTTGTGACGGGCAGTAGAGTTCTAGAAGGTCAAAATGATAGTCATAAGCTCACAAGAATGAGAAAGGGAAAACTAAGGACTTTGATCATGTCAGATGTATAAAGAGCAACAACCAAAAGGTTTTAGTGATGGACAATGATATTTTAAAAAGGTACAAAGAATATTTAAACAAATTTTTAAATGAAGATTCTGTAAGAGGCATAGGAACGAGAGCGGGTACTTCATTAGTAGGTTTATAGAGAGCAACAACCAAAAGGTTTTAGTGATGGACAATGATATTTTAAAAAGGTACAAAGAATATTTTAACAAATTTTTAAATGAAGGTTCTGTAAGGGGGCTTTGGAATGAGAGCGGGTACTTTGTTAGTAGCTTACACCTTCTACTGTGGCATTAGTATAATAGAACTGAAAAAGTATTGGCAAGAATGAGGACATTGAAGACTATGGGGCTAGATGGCATTCTAACTGAGTCTTGTAAATGCTTAGGATAAAGTGGATGAGTTTTGTTAACTATGCTCTTCAATACGATATTAAAGAGAAAGAAAATGCTGGTTGAATAGAGAAGACGCATTGTAGTGCCTAATTCAAGAACAAAGGAGATGTACAGCGTTGCACCAATTATTATGGGATTAAACTTGCGAGTCACACTCACACACACTATGTAGGAGTAATGGAGCAAGAATGTAGACAAAAGCCAAGATATTTGAAAATCAATTTGTTTTTGTGCTAGGGTGATTAACTATGGAAGCTATCTCCTCGCTTAGACATTTAAGGAAAAAGTATCAAGAGAAGATGCAAAATCTTCATATGGTCTTCATCGATCTAGAGAGAGCCTATAACTTGGTCCCTTATAGATTTGATTTGGTGGGTTTTATATAAGAGGGTCCCAAGAGGTTATACTGACATCATTAAAGACATGTATGAGGGAGCAACAACTCGTTTGAGAACTACCTGCGATGGAAAGATAAGTGAACCATTAAAAAAAAAGAATGAAAGAAAAGTGAGTTTTCAGCGAATATAGGCTTGTATCATTGGTTAGCATTGAGCTCTTATTTCTTTGCAATGATTATGGACGAGTTCACATTCGATAGGAGGTGCCTTGGTGTATGTTGTTTGCAGATGATGTAGTGTTGGTCGACAAATTGAGAGATAGCGTGAGTGTGAAGCTTGAGAGATGGTGGGAGGGTTAAGAATTCAAGGGCTTTAAATGAGTCGTACAAAGACAAAATATATGAATTGCAAGTGGGAATGTGTTGAGAGGTATTAGTAACAAGCTTGGGTCAGATTTTTGGATGATATTTTCACTTTTGGACCTTTGGACATGCGGAATCTAGTTTTCACTCCTATATGGTGTTAAAGGTCCTTTCATGACCTATCTCTGCCCAAAGAACGAGAACTGTTTGGTCAAAGGATGTACTGTTTTGAGGGTCTCAAAGTTGTCAGAATCCTAGCCATCATATAAAGTTGGGTTATGTGCCAATTTTATATGATCAGTCCAAGGCCCTATAAAACTTAGATGAATGTCAAATTTGGTTGAGTACTAATTCATGTTGTTTTGGAGGTTGAGGTTAATGGGTTTAGGAGGTTCAGATTGATCATGGGGTGGGCCAGGAAGACCTCACAGGCCAGGTTGTTTCACGTGTAGGGACGACCTAGCCTAACCTGAAAAGATTCTGCATCTATCTCGTGCAGTATAAGCCATTGCATTTTTTTTAAGATGCCTAAAGGACTATTGGACCTTGTGTGATTTGCCACTGCCTGAGATGAATTTTCAAAACCCCTTGTATTTCCTTTCGTTCCAAATCTCCCACATTAGGTTGTCCAATATTTGTAGTGGTACTGACTGACACTGGGCACATTGTGACGTGAAATAAGAAAACTGGGAGGTGCTGCAAATCCCTCATTTGATTTAAGTTATTTTGTTTATTGTTTATATTTTCATGTCCCTACCAAACTATTCGTAAATCCCTCATTTGGTTTAAATTACTCTGTTTATGGTTTTATATTGTTATGTGCCAACCGAACTTTAGTATGAAAACCCATGATTTTGATGCAAGCTCAGTTGAAAAGATGGACCTGATGGAATTCAATATCCATGCAAGTCTGCTCTAGCGAATGTTCTTGAGATTATTCCTATGTATAGAGAGGACATGGTCCTACGACGGGACTGGTTATAGGATAGTTGGGTGCTGTGTTGCATGAGTGCCAGTGCATGTACCAGAATCTGATACCATCATGGGGATATTCTGTATAAAAATCAGACAAAGTGGTCTGGATTTGGCACAATTTTTAAGGTAATCTGAGCATGTCTATTTAAATTGAAATAATATGAAAAAGTAACACCAACAAAAGATAATGAGCAGATATGAATTAGGTGATAAACACACTGACATCTAATTCAGATGTCAAATGACAATAAAAGAAAGGAAAAAAAGGGAAGAACTATGTCAATTATAACAATTGATGTTTAAAATTTCTAGAAGTCTAATGTGTCATGTAGAATCAGACACAATAATTCATGTCAATGTGTGATATATTACTCATTTCAGAACTCATCTGTCTAATCATCTTAACCAATAGCAGTTCAATGGGGAGGGCTTCAGCTTAGCAGTACCTTATCACCACACGCACACATGCACCCCACAGAAACAGAGACAAGCAGTTCCATGAATAACATGAACAGTCGAACATGACTGGGAAGCAAGTTTGCTTAGATGAAGCAATTTGTGTAGGGATGTAAACGGCTCGGTCTTGGGTCGGAAACATATTTGACCCGCTACCAGAAACAGATTTAAACCGGTACTTGAACTATTTCTAAATGATGGTTCCGGTTTTGGATTCGGTTTTGACTTGGAACTTGTTTTGTTGGTTCCAGACCCAGTTTTGATAAGAGGACCCGAATCCGGTTTTGACTAGAGGACTGGAATCTAGTTCCAAAACCGGTTCCAACTTCTCTTTCTTTTTTTTTTCTTTTCTTGAAGTAAGGTTGTCATTCAACTTATAAATGTGCATCAATTCTACTCCCTCCAAGACTAAACATAAAAATGACCTATGATGCTCAGATACGGGTACGAGTGTGGTTACAGATGTGGGGATTGTCGGTAGTTGGTACGACTCTGCACTTTTAAAAATCTAGGTCACAAAACGGATACGGGTGTCTGAAAATTTTCTCAGATGAAGCAATTTGTGTAGGGATGTAAACGTCTCAGTTTTGGGTCAGAAACATATTTGACCTGGTACCGGAACTATTTCTAAATGATGGTTTCGATTTTGACTTGGAACCTGTTTTGTTGGTTCCAGACCCAATTCCAAAATTGGTTCCGACTTCTTTTTTTTTTTTTGCTTGAAGTATGGATGTTATTCAACCTAGAAATGTGCATCAATTCTACTACCTCCAAGACTAAACATAAAGATTACTTATGATACTCAGATACTGGTACGAGTATGGACACATATACAATGACTGTTGGTATGACTCGCGCTTTTGAAAATTTAGCTCACGGAACGGATACGGGTGTCCGGAAAATTTCTTTTTAAATCACTTTTGAACTAATGAAACTATCATGGTTTACTTTCTTTTTTAACAATATTTATTTTGACAAGTAAACAAATTAAAAGAATTAGTATGAAATTATGGACTTGGTAAGCAGGACATGCTAAAGTTGTACTCTAGAAGTATTGTGCAGTATCGGGTATCAATACAAGTGTTGTATCGGTCTGATATGGATACGTGGGGCTTATACAAGTATCTGGGTAGCATAGAAAATGACCAACTAAAGTTGATTTTGAGCTACAATTTACAACATGAAAGGTTCATATGCTGGGTCCCGGGTCCACGGGGTATGGCTCCAGAACTGGTCCAGTTTATCAATCAGAACCTAAATTGGGTTCTGGACCTGGACCTGTTAAAGAATCATAACCTGAAACAGGTTCCAAATCCGCTTTTTTACTGGTTGGAGGTTCCAAATCCGCTTTTTTACTGGTTGGAGCCTCCGGATAATCGGAGTATCAGACGCTTTGATGTTCCTGAGAAAGGCCCTTAGATTGCTGTGTCTAAAGTCATGCTCTGTGCAGCATATGGATTTGGAAATATAGGATATTAAAGTTATTCTTGGATGTATATCTGAAGCGGTTATATTACATACACATGGAAATCTTCGGCTGAGAGGTGCCTCGTGGAATTATGTGGTTGGTAATTGTTTTTAGGCCCCTTATTATCAATCCAACCTTAAACTCACTACCCCCTTGAATTGAGTCTTCCCGATTTGACACTCATTCGACCTATACTTTCGATATTGAATTTCAATAAAAATAAAAATAAATAAATCTGACATAACGATCTGGGCTGGGTAAAACTTGAGGCTCTTAAATCAATGGTTGTAGGACACTTTTCCATCACCCTATTATTCCCTCATGATTGGCAGACATCCAAGTGGGCCATAAGAAACTGTGAAATGGTGCCTCTTTTAAGAAGGTTTGTAGCCTATATATTTGTACCCATATTTTATGTTATTAAGGCATCTCTTGAACACGTTTAACACGTGGTTATCTCATTATCGTTACCTCCCATAGAAACATGAGAGGGTACTCTTGGCAGAAGGTTACATAGGCTATTATATATTTGTACCTATCTTTTATATATTTGTACCTATCTTTTGTTACTAATGCATCTGTTGAACACGTGAACGGGTGGTTATAAGGTTAGCTAAGTTCTTTATAAGTCTACTCGTAAGTGCATGTAGTATTTGGGATAATAATGAAAACACACGAGTTTTATTGCTTGGTGTTTCTTTAAAAACTAGAGTTGCAATTGGTTACTACAGGGTAGTGATATATTGTTTTGCTGCCTTCAGTAACTAGAAAGTAGGAACATGTTATATTTGGAGAAAAGCTCAAGTATGGAATTTGTTTCTCATAGTTCTAAATGATTTTTGCAGGAAAAATGGTCCAAAAATCTCTACATTGCTTCAATATGCTATGGTCGGACTGTTTGTTGATGATTTTGCTGTGGCGCGCATTTGGAGATAACTGAAAATAAATCAGAAGGTATTCAATTTTTGGAAAGCTAAGAGAGCTTTGTTCCTGGACCTTTTTTTTTTTTTGTATTGTGTGTAAGTTTGGGTCTTGTCATTGGGTAACCTAGCCCTATGTGAATGAAAGAATCCCGGCCTCCCTTTACATTCCTGTAAAAAGGAAAAAAAGATTGCTGAATCTTTAATCTAACTTGAAAGAGAAAACTGAGCTGGTGGTTTGCAAATTGTTTAAAAATTCTATATATAAATGTAGTCACCCACCAATCGAAAGCCAAATTATACCTCCTTATTTGCGTGAGTTCTCATATTAGTTAAACATGAAATAAATACGCAGTTAATTGTGTTGTAGTGTGGTAAACAGTAATTTGGTAAATCGTATTCAGCATGGTACTTGATATAGACATCATACATGCGGACATAGTCCTAGCTGCTTGAATTGTCGATTTGATCGTGGTAAATTGCTTAATGATCCACTTACTAGTTAGGCTGCAGCAGTGCGCTGATTTGTATAGTCACCAACTTGTTTTATTTATTAATAACAATAACAATTTACGACCATGCCTTAAAAAATACCATACCAAGATGAAAAAAATCTGAAAAGAACCTCACTTAGCAGCACTAGCAAAAGCCATCTGTTGTGACTTTTCAGCAACTCCATGATTATTTATCATCCTGTAAGATTTTGTGAGGAACCAGTTATCTATCGTACTGTGCCAGTTGGATGCAGTGATGTGTGAATGTCGGTGTTGCCTTTCTGCTACCTCACTGATTTTGAAGACCCCTTCGGGTTGTAGCTGTTCAAACTCGTCTGAATGTCTTCTTCATTTGGTTGTCTTTCATACAACTTCCATTTACTCATCACCCATCAGAATCCCCATAGAACGTGTTATATTGATCATATAATGTACACATCTGACCATCCAAGTTGGAATCTCTCTAAAATTCTGCTTTGATGGGGACCTGATATTATTGCCCAAAAGGTTTTCCCTATTCCTTGGGCGGCCATGGACCCACTCTCATGTTGGACATCTGTTGTTTGGCTGTCAAGGCCCTGTAATGTTCCAAGCCACCGAAAATTTAGACATAATTTTGTTTTTTCTGAGTGCTGCATGGATAGGGATTGTGTTGTCTTGTGTGTGTGTATATATATATATATATATATATATCTATATATATATATAAAAATATAATACCACCTATTAACCAAACCATTTCCAAACCGTGCACAAACAAGAACTACCCTCTCCCATTGAAATGGATTAGACTGTTTAGGCCTGTCCAATGGGCTGGGCCGGGCTTGGGTTTGGACTGTTCAATCCTGTTTCGAAGATTGGGTGGGCCTGTCTGGGGTTGTCCAAACCCGACCTGAAACTGAATGATCTTATGTCAAATTATGTCCCGTGCGAGCCTGGGACAGACCAGTGCTTAGCACGATCTTGAATATAAGCTAAACTTTCTCTAATTATTTATATATTACCACCGGACAGCAGGTGTGAGCCGGACTTTATACCCTCTTTTTTCTTAAATTATGTCTAAGCCTACTCTATTTATATATTCATATCCATACATTTTAGCCTCTATGTTTTTTGTCAATAGATACTTTATGCCACATCATTTATGTGGACCAAGTTTCTAGTAAATACATGCAAAATCCAATATTTGGTGTGCAATTTTTCTCTGGACACCACTCAAAATCCACTGTTTCGAGCATTTATGAAGACCAGAAGGGAGGGGTTGTGCCTGTATCTTCTTGTTCTTTTTCTTTTTCCAGATCTATTGGTTTTCATTCACTCCTCTCGCTTATTGCTTGCACTACACCAAACAAAATCAGAATATTTGCTTGTGGGTGAGCCGGGCCTGGACTGCCCCATTCCCGGTCTCATTTTGGCTAAGCTTTAAAATCTTTGTCCAAGCCTAGCCTGCAGTGCTCGATTTTTTTAAAGCCCTATATGTTTGGACTTGGGCCAAGCCCGGCTAAGTACCCATTTTAATGAGCTCAATTGACATTCCTAAGACCATTGGACCAAGGGTTGAATTTTTTTTAAATATGTAGCCATTAAACTCGTGGGCCACTGATGAAGGGATTAGGGGCATGAGATTGGGGTCAAACTTGATACTTGGGTTGCTCTCACATAAATCTGTCCACCTCCTTTGTTCCCATCCCTAGATGGGACCTACAAATCGCCCACACAATCTCTCTCTCTCTCTCTATATATATATATATATGTGAGAGCATTTCCAAAATATATATAGGCCGACATGGGATCATGACAATCGTGGCGGATGGAAAGGTCCAAAAAGACCTATGGGTGTACAAAATAACTGCGGCACTTAAGTTTAATGGTCTTGAAAGACATCATCATAGCTCTTGGATTCTAATCCAACAATGATTAATGGTTGGATGGGTGTTAAATTTGGGCTCGTGCCAATTCATTGGGGTAGTGTGTTTGAGGGGGGCCAACTTGGGCAGAGGTGGGCCTGGGTGAGTTCATTGTCCTAAATCCAGTGCACATTTTTGAACACCCTGCTTTTTTAGCATGTGGACCCCTATGATCAATCCAAACCCTTGCACGCATTGCTCCCCCTTGAATTGGCATCATCCCGTTTAGCACTCATCCAACTGTTACTCACTGTTGGTTTGATTTTCTTAAAAAAAAAAACTCTTTCTAAAGCCATTAAACTTGTGGGCCCTTAGGTCTCATAGATGTTTCAATGCCCCTCCTCCCCATGATTGGCATGGCCCTGGATAGGCCCCATTAGGTCGTGCCCGCTGATGGTGCTCAAGTGTGGGTGTATTTTTACCGTCTTCAAGTTGATGGAGAGAGAGAGAGAGAGAGAGAGAGAGGGAGAAGAGGTCCCCTTTTTTCCTTAAAAAAAAAGATAAAAGAAAAAAAAACCCGACAGGCCCATTTTAGATGATATGTGAGGATACATAATACCTGGTTATAATGCTTTGACTGGAAAAGTTTGGGACCAAAAGTCCAGCATATTATTAGAAATGCTCACAAGGGATGGTTCCCATTGGAGCCACCATAGGGATGGTGGTGTGGGTGGAGTTCACCTGGGATTCCTATGATCCATCCAACCCCTCAGACACTACTGCTCACTGGAGTCATTGAATTCAGGTCTTTTACACTGATCCAAGATTGAAATCATACATAATTAGCACCTTAACTCGAGGGCCATGGATAAAATGGCTAGGATGATCTGATAGACTGAAGATTTTCCTACAAATGAGTAACATGACACATCCAATTCTTCTGTTCCCCCACCTCTCTGAGATTGGTAGGGTCTCAGGATGACTCTATGCATGGACAGTCCATAAGAACGGTCTGTAGGATGGCCCCTTGTCAGAAATGGGTGTTGCCATGTAGGCATCCTTCTTCCATGGGGCACACTTGTGAAAAATCCAAACCAATCAAATTAAATGACTTCTCTTTTATGGCATGTCGAGTTATCTCACTTAGGTATAGCGTTATGTAAAATTTAAGTTTTCCATAGTGTTCAATCTAATGGTTGGCCAAGTCTTATTGAAGTAAAACTTGGTATGGGGCCAATAAAAAATACATGTCATTTGATTTGATTGGATTAGAGTTTTCTATAAGTGGACCCCTTAGTAGGTTCTCCAAATTGTCCCTTCCACCAAAATCCACGCTCAAATTTTTTTTGGGAAAATTTCATTAAGGCATAAAGCTTTTGGCTCATTTTCATTCACAAAGAAAAAGTATACAAGTTTTCCATAATTCTTTTCCATACTTTAATCTTCAATTCATACAAAAATCGGATCTCAGAGTTCATGTATGAATAATTTGCGTTACATTTAAGTGGTGGTTTTTCTTTTTTTTCCTTGAGCCCATGACCAACTATAGGGGATTATTTTTACAGCT
This sequence comes from Persea americana, assembly GCA_029852735.1. Lineage (NCBI taxonomy): Eukaryota > Viridiplantae > Streptophyta > Magnoliopsida > Laurales > Lauraceae > Persea > Persea americana. The sequence goes on from CM056809.1 coordinate 73,103,352, forward strand.
AAGGTAAGTACATGCAGCTAAATTCTTTAGATCCAAATAAAATCCATTTGGGAGCTTAGATTGGGTAATTGGGTGCTCACCCAAATCACCGTTGTAGGGCACTCAAATGCCTATGATTAAAGAAAAATGTTATCGTAAGCTTATTTGATGATAATGAATCGATGATAACCTGAATTTGGGGGAGGTGGTGGGAAGACCCTTCAATTGGGTAGGAGATCTGAGCATGAAAAAAAGCTTTATTTCTATTTAAATGCAATAAATTTTCTCTTTTGGCATTATTCATGTGAAAAAAGTTAACAGACTGAGCAAAGGTTTAGCCCCACCCAAACAAAAATCCTCGGTCCGCTACTGATTATGGGATATATTTTTCATGGTCGTATCAAGGCTTAGAGCTAATGGGCCCTTGCCTAGTTCTAGTGGTATTAATGAAACGAGGAGTGACACATTGAAGGTGGATATATTAATGCGACTCACTTTTCTAAGATGTAATTTGCCAGGCCAATGGATTGGAGATCATTCTCATCTCTTAATTTTAAGCTTTCTCTTTCTTAAGGATCAAAGTGGAAGTCTTTATGTGATCATCACTTTTTAAAGATGTAATTTAGCAGGCTAATAGGTTGATTAGGGAACATTGCCTACTTTTAGTAAAGCGGAATACAATGAAAGAAAATTGAAGTGGTGAGAAGTGAGAGATGCAAGGTTGAGATTCAATGTGTGGAGATTTCTACAATGTGTGGAGATTCTTGTAGGTGGTATTTTATCCACACACTTCTTAAGCTAGAATTTTGGCCCAAAAATATCTTAGATTGCCAGTTGAAACTGATATAGATTCCAAATTTCTGAAAGTAATGATGAGAAGTTGTGACCTCATTTTAGAAAATGAAAAAAATGGACCATTGGGAGAGGATACCTAGTTGATATCCATGGAACATTGGATTCCCAATGTCGCAAGTGAGTTCACAAATGTTGCGACTCAAGTCATATGGCAGGCCCCAGGAGAGTGTTAGATCATATGATAACATCAGAACGGAGATTCTAGTTAGAATAAGCCTTTCATTTTGGTACTTATGGAATGAAAACATTGTTGGGAGGATTCTGTACAAATCCCATTGGGTGAGCCGAATATGGGATGGTGGGGATTTGTGCGGGTAACGTCTTGGTCGGCATTTTTGGTATCCCAACCAAGGGGTTCGGACTCTCCAGAGTTGCAAATACAGGAATACATAATTCACACATGCGAGGTGATGGGAACTCACATATGCGAGGAGACACAATTCACACATGTGAGATAATAGCACCTTACATATTCTAACCTGGACCTCCCAATGATAATTGCTGCTGCTAACCACTGAAATAGGGTCAGGAGCCTTCAAGTAGAACTGTAGATACCTCGGTCACACATCATCACATTTATTCGCTCTTATTTATGCGTAAATGACATTTGAAAATGATACGTAAATAATGCCCTTTACATACAAAATTTTCACACCAAAAGAGGTGCCCATAACCCTCTATCAAAAGGCGCCAGTAAAGTCTTACATGGTGATTGAATCAATTCCTATGCACCCCATCAACTACCTACCCTTAATATTATTATTCACGTTTTTGTGGCCTCATATGCTAAATCCAAATTGTTCAGTTTGTTTATTGAACTAACAGACCCCAGCTTGGAGTTGATTATATATCTTAAACTACATATATTTTGACTAATTTGTGAAAAATCTCCAACCTATAAAATCTAATTCCTACTCTCCTAATGAAATTGGATCTTCGAATTCAAGTGTTCTTATGGATATCAGTAAACTCTTTGAAATTTTCCAACTTGTGCTTTATATAGGACAGAATATGAAACTATAGTTTACTTCTTCGTGCACTGTTACACCCTGTCCCTAGTTAATCAAGATTAACTCTAATTAATTAAAATTAATGCTAATTAATCATGTTTAATTAAGTTAATAATGGTTAATGACCAAATTGAATTGAATTTGTCTCACATGATTAATTTGAGCTTAATGAAATGGTAATGAGTGTTATTGAATGATTTGAATTGATTTTAGACTTAAACAATGTGGTACAAGGACTTTTTCGTAAATATGAATTTTCGCGTATTTCGTCGAAAACGGCCACTCTTGATACCAACGCGTGTATCTCAAGGAGTACGTTAACTTTCGTAATAGGTGCAATTCCATTTGACGTGAATTGAATCAAATAACGTTTCATTTGACTCGAAATGTAAATGATGGGAGTGAAGGGGGTTATGTGCAAAAACTGGGCTTATCAGGGTTGTGATGAACTCAAATGAGTTCATTCCACTCATTCCCAGCACAACCAAACCCTGGACTCTTCTCTCTTCTTCTTTCTTCCATTTTCTTACCATCAAGTGTCAAGATTTGGAGCTTTGTATGTGGTTTTGAAGACATCATCTACTTTATCTTCTTTATCAAGGTCTTCCATTTCTTTGGAGTTAGAGCTTGAGAGAAACTCAAGAATTCTCGTCAAGAGGTTACAAGTAAGTGCCTTAGGTGTAATTGCAGAACTTTTAGGGTTTATTCAATGATTTAGAGTGTTTTTAGCACAATGGACTTAGAAGAGTTCTATTTGTGTGTTGGATTTGGTTTTTAGGTTGGAATAGGCTTGGATTGCGGAGATTTCATTTCAAGAATCAAGCTAAACAAAGAGGTTTTTGTTAATTAATCTCAAAACAAGGCAAGCATACTCATCTCTTATGATTTAAGATGTTATTGAACTTGTTTGAGCTCAAGGAGCTCAAATTCTGAATTTCAGTTCAGAAGTTTTCTGAACTTCTTGGAGCAATTTGGTTAGTCGAACTGCTGACCGACAGCTGACCAACCCATCTGGGTTGAGTTTCGCTTGAAATTCTAGCTTCTGGAATGCTGATTGAGAGCTGACCGACAGTGTTCGGCTAACCGAGCTCTTGGGTTCGGCTAGCTGAAGGGTGACCTAAAGGTGACCGAATTTCCCTTTCAGTATTTTTCATTAGAAGTTTATCTTTTGGAAAGCTGACCGAAATGTGTTCGGTTAACCGAATTTGAGAATTCGGTCAACCGAAGACCTGACCGAGTACCTGACCGAACTTGAGAGAACTGTCAGAAATTGTAAGGTTCTGGAAAGCTAACCGACTTGTGTGGTTCTGTTAACCGAGTTCTAGAATTCGGTTAACCGATAGGTAATTGACTAGGTAACCGAACTTGAGGAAATTTCAGACTAAGGTCTGATTTTTCTGAAAGAAGCCTAATATCTAAGGCCAGTGTTAATGGTGTTTTTCCCAACTTTCATGGGTGTTAGCTAAGGTTATCTTAATGTGTAAAATTTAATTAAAGTGATGTCATCTAGAATAACACACACATTGAATGACAATCGTTTCACCTGAATGTTTAATTTGTGAATTTTAATAGGGTTTAGTCATTTGATTGGTTTCTGTGTCTGGCACTACATAGTAATCCTCTAAGCTCGTTATTGAGCTGAAATGAATTAATGAAATGAATTAATGAACAATCCTACTACAGTAGATGGAATGGGGTGTTCCGGAGCTCCGTGGTGATGCCAGTGATCTTTGATCAAGACACTGGTAGATCCCACATATATTGAATGATAAGCTACTTAATAAAGTGTACTCACTGGAAATTGAATGAACAATAAATATATTATTGATTGAATCCGTTAATCGGATAACTGAATGAATGAATACTATGGTAGTTGCCAACTGTTGTAAGTATTATTACTTGATTCCAATGTATAGATTATTGTCCTTGATTTGAATTGTTTAGGACTATTGATTATAAGATGGATAAACATGTTTATTAGCATGTACCATCGTAGTTTTGTGTATACATTGTTGAAACGTCGTGTTTATAGTGTTATTGATGACATTACAGGCACAGTTGCCCATGCTGGTTTCGCAGAGGCCACGCCGCCTGTGCAGGATGCTAATCAGATACCCCAGGTGGATTGATTGAGTGAACATAAATCGGATGGCGAATCAATTAAAACATTTTGGAAACATTTTGATAAATACTTTTGTATATTCGTTTTGGAATATAAATAGTTGTTACCTGCATTGTATTTTGAATATGAAGTGATTGACTTAGATAGTAAAATGAGATTTGTATATTAGACTTCACTTTTATAAAAGAACTTATATTGTTTTAATTGTTTTGTCAATATATATATATATATATTTTCCGCAAAAGTGTACAACTGACAGGTATGACTGTGTGTTATGTATGGTGATCGCGACTCGGGGTTTATCCTGAGCAATAAGAATTTCGGGCCCAGGTCGTGACATGCAGTGTCACACTTCAATCGAATCTTCTTTCCACATGCCATATACTCCGAACCCATAATTACCAATTTTTTTAACCATTGGTTCCGGAGCAAAGCCTTAAACCATAACAAACGGCTGGAGGCGTTAATGTCACGGCACATTTGGAAGATGAGGACTGCTTATCTTTTACATTAGATCCCCATTCATTCCTTTACAATGGTGTATAAAACTAAACAAGCTTCCTTTGAATGGAATGCCGCTCATGCACAGTCTCCCCCATTCTACATCCATAGGGATACCAAATGAAAGAGGGAGAAGGAAAAGAAAAGAGGGGGAAAAACCCTGTGCCCTTCCCCTTTTGTTTTTCACTTTCTACCATTTATACTTTTTCTCTTGTTTCCAAAAAATAAAAATTTATTTAAAAAAAAAAGAAGTGGCCGAGGTCTACTTCTCCAAAAAGCTAATTTTAACTGTAACTTCTTAAAAACACCTCTTAAAAAGTTAATAACCAAATCACTTTTAAGGGGCTGTTAGCTTAATGAACTTGCATTCTTTGAAAGAAAGAAAGAAAGATATAAATTTGAGATCTATGCTGGACTCTTACTTTCTTTGATTGAGCGGGCCCTTTTTAATTTATGAAGTTGGCCCCTGCCATTTGGACTTCCAACTCCCATTTACATAACCATTTTTCTAGCTAAATTAAACAACTAATAGGTGGATGCTGTGATTAATGACTGATATAATGTTTAGAGCCCGTTTGTTTGGCTGGTATTTAATTTCTAGGAATCCAAGGCAAAATAGGTTTTCATATTAAAGACGCAAGAGATGCTGGGCAAAAAGCAGAGACATAGACGTAACCTATTTTTCTCAGGGTTTGATTTAATATGGTGATGACTAGGTCATAATAAAGACGCAAGAGATGCTGGGCAAAAAGTAGAGACATAGCGTGACCTATTTTTCTCAGGGTTTGATTTAATATGGTGATGACTAGGTAGCCATTTCCAACCGAAAGATGAGATTATTTGATGGCCATTGTGCATCTTCACATTTGTTTCTTCAATTTTTGCTATACTTTTATTAGAAGATATTTCTTACAATTCTTAGGGCTTGTAGTTGAGTTCCTAAGATTTAGAATTGTGTTTCTAAAAGTGACAAAAATTAAAAAAAAAAAAAAGGTGAACATAAAAATGAGTGTCAAATAACCTTTCATTTTATTGAAAATTGTGGATGGAACATGAATACCCGACCATCATCCTAATTACTCAAATCCAAGAAATGTCAAGTTCGCTTGATCTATACCTCCACCTTATATTCTCCACCACTCAACTCTTTAATTGTCCTTTGTTTGATCCCATTTAACCATGACTCTCTGTGTATTCAATTCCATGCAAACAAAAATAAGCAAGCTCTTAGAAATTCAATGCCATGCCAATAAACGGGCGGTTAAAATCATCCCAAACCCTAGGCCTTCTATTCTATATTAAAAGTTCTTTTGAGCATGGTAAGAAAAATCCCGCCAATTTCGGGCCAATTCAATTCCACTGTCCTTTTGATCCACCTAAATCTAGACAAAACTCAACTCAAGGGTCCTAAAGACAAGCAGAAACTCAGCATGTGCAGGTGGGACCTATTTTCAATTAAGGCTCCCAAGGGACTCAGCCCATGGATAGGAAAACACAAATATATATATATATATATATATATTATATTTTAAAAATATTGGCATATAGTACGGATCCAGCACAAGCAGTTGAAAATGCAGGCCAAAGCAACTGTTCCCAACACATTGACAGCCCAAGATCTACGAAATTAGTATGGCCCATTTTGTTTGGTTGATCATCTGGGCCTGAGAGCGCTTGTGGGACACACCTGTAACAACTTTTTCCCACACCCCTTAATTGCACAGTAACCCTGTTTAGCCATCATCCGAACTGTATTCACCATTGGAGTCTCAGTCTAAAATTCTTCATTGTTTTTCCACCCTTGATCTTTGGGTCTTCATATTTACACCCATATGATGATGGCCCAGTAAACTTATTTTGTTACCTTTATCCATGTATAGACCTTTCCTCTGATCCTCTAATCCTGCCCTTTAAAATATGCCCCAGTAGGGCTCCACAGGGCTTTTTCCACAAGTCACCTGTATTGGGTTGACCAGGATTATAGGACATGTTTCAAAAAAAAAAAAAAAAAGAAGACAAAAAAGGACCAGGACATCTCCAAGAATATCTGGTAGAATTCAAAGTTAAAATATTTTGAAGTGCCCTAAAGTCTTCCTTACCATGTCAGGTTGGGAAGACAAGCCAAAATCAGCTTACCTCATCCCCTGAATTTTCTCCTTCACCAAAGTCCTTCTCCAGCATCTTTCCTGGACTAGAGTAAAACTTGTCTAATATGATCCACATATGTGAGATAACCAACTTTCACACCCATGTCATAGAATCTTGATTCAGATCATCCTGATTTGGGCCCAACCACATGACAAATCATTTTTGTAGGCGGTGAAAACACGACACCCACTTAGGTTGAAATGAACTTTGTTGATCAGGGAATACCGAACGCCAAGAACCTGAAAAGGGAAGAAAAACGGCTTGGGTTAGAGCCCCTGGCTGCTGTGAGCTGAAGGCGCTCCGATGCCTGAGTTAGTTCTAAGAAAACTGAGCAGGAGGGCGGAGAGGAGAATGAGACAATTTGTTGTGTATTGTATGTTGCGTACCTCCATGGGGCTGATCCCACGTGTATGTATGTAGACATTCCTCGTTCATTCTCCCTGTGAGTGGGGGTAGGTGGGGTGAGGTCCCATCGATCCTTACCCTGACATTCGGCGATAGGTGAAAAGGGAACATTCCATCCTAACTTTCCATATCTTCAATCAGTTGATGTTAAGGGCTGATAAAGCTAACTTCTTATCGCCATAAATGAGCAATCCTATCGCCATAAATGAATGCTCTTATCTGTCAGGGCGCGCCGTACTTGCCGGAGGAAGGTGGCGGCCCATTCTGCCTTCAGCGTTTTGTTCCGAGACCAAGAATGGCTTGGCCGTGCTAGGCATTTGTGCTGAGCTGGCACTCACGCCGAACTGCCGAGCTTCCCTACCGTGCTGGCACTTTTGACCGAGCTGCCGAGCTGATGGGCTGTGATTACAGAGGCCGAGGTGGACAGCAAGTACTACTGTAATCCTCGCTTAATCTCGTCGTTACGGTATTTTACCCACACAATTTTGATCAGACCATCCAAGCCTACCGCAGGCATCTGGACCGTTCAACTTCATCGCCCATATTCAGGGACCCGGTAGAACCGCTCGATGATCCAATTTTATTACACCAATATATGGGTCTTATCAGATCAATTCGCCAGATCATGCTGATATCAAGCGTGGGCCCCAATGGGAGAAGGGGTTTGAAGATTCCAATCCCTTGGAGAAAACTCACTGCAAAGTTACATGACACAAACGTATCGGCATTTGACAAAAGACTAAATTCAGGCCAAAGAAGGTCAAAATATGCCAACCGGAGACAAAACTGAACCAGTTGTATTTTGAAGACTACTTCTCCAAATAGCTAACGTATTAGAATTTGACAAAAGACTAAATTCAGGCCAAAGGAGGTGCCAATCAACCAGAGACAAAGCTGAACTAGTTGTATTTTAAAGGCTACTTCTCCAAATAGCCACCCACTACTATCTGGCTACCAAGTTCTGATATATAAATATATATGCATCATGTCATTGGGTTCTTTAAATAAACAAGAAAGACCCGCGTAGAGCAGAATCCATGGCCAAATCAAAACTAGTTGGATTGTGTTACCTCATCTTTTCCCTCTCTTGTCTCTCCTACAGCCCATGTTTATCTTGTCCTGAAGATCAAAAGCAAGCCCTCCTTCAATTCAAATCCAATCTCACCCAAAAACCCAAGACAGAATCATCCACAGACATGCCCACAAGCACACTACTATCATGGAATTCCACTTCTGATTGCTGTCAATGGGAACGCGTTACTTGCGATATCTACTCGTCGTCGCAACCAGTGATTCATCTCAACCTGTCCGCACTCATTCCCTCACCAGGACTGGACTCTGCTGCCTTGGCGCCGCTCTTTCGAATTCAAAGCTTGATGGAATTGGACTTGTCCTTGAATGCCATACAAGGTGAAATCCCTGCAGATGAGTTTCTGAACTTCACTGGATTGGTTCATCTCAACATGAGCTCTAATAGCTTCACAGGTGCCATTCCTTCTCAAGTATTTCGGCTTAGATATCTGGAACACCTTGATCTGAGTACTAATTTGATCAGTGGAAATCTAAGTGCTGATGTGGGTCTGCTCACAAACTTGAAAGTTCTGAAGTTGGATGAGAATAATTTTGTTGGAGAGATCCCTATTGAGATTGGAAATCTCACCCAATTGAAGGTATTATCGCTCCGTCACAACCGGTTTTCTGGAAGGATTCCAACATCAATTTCTCATCTGAGGGAGTTGCAAGTCATGGACTCCAAAAACAACACTCTATCGTCAGCAATCCCGGTTGAGATTGGAGACTTGCGCAACATTTCAATTCTCTCGCTCAGCCAGAACAATTTGACAGGTGAAATCCCAGATTCAATAAAGCAATTGGGTCAGTTGGAAATGCTTCAGTTAGATGCAAACTCGCTCTATGGCGAGATTCCACCATGGCTGTTTGAAATGGAGGCACTGAAAAGGCTGCATCTTGGCGGGAACAAACTTGTTTGGAACAACAGTGTAAAGACTTCTCCTAAGACCTCATTGTCTGGACTATCTTTGAGATCTTGTGGCATTGTTGGGAAGTTCCCTGACTGGCTTTCAAGCCAAAAGGAACTCAAATTCTTGGACTTAAGCTATAACAATCTAGACGGGACAATCCCTGAATGGCTTGGTGAGATGGAGATCAGAATTATACTTCTCTCTGATAACAACCTCACAGGTTCTCTGCCGCCTTGTCTCTTTGATTCTCAAAAGCTTTCGATCCTTGATCTTTCAAGGAACAACTTCACCAGTGAACTGCCAGAAAATTTAGGCAATGCGACTAATCTAATCATTCTTTTGTTGCAGAGGAACAGATTTATGGGCTCACTGCCAGAGTCCCTCTCAAGAATCCAAGGACTTATCATGTTAGACTTGTCTATGAACAGGTTTTCAGGGGATAGGTTTCCTAGATTCGACATCAATGCGAGTCTTTCTTATCTGGATCTTTCTTTCAATGAATTCTATGGTGATGTTCCAATGAGCTTCGGGCGAAAGATAATTGTGCTTGCACTAGGCCAAAATAATTTCTCTGGTAGTTTGCCTGAGAATCTGACTGAAATGAAATCCCTCGAACACCTCGATGTCCATAGCAATCGAATCACAGGTGAATTTCCAGATTTTATCACCAAACTATCGACTCTTCGTGCTCTAAACTTAAGGAACAATAGCCTCAATGGATTGATCCCCGATGCTCTATCAAACCTTACCGGACTTCGAATCCTCGATCTCTCTGGCAACCAACTTATTGGGAAGATCCCTCCAACATTTGGAAATCTCAATGGAATGATTCAAACCCCCAAAGGTCTTGCTCTCTACTCTGCTATAGAGGGTGTTGCATCAAGTCTCAGTGAAGTAATAGTGTACGTGAATAATGGTATGCTTGTGATTTGGAAAGGATCCATGCAAATTCTACCAAGTTCTATGATTTATCTGTACACAGTGTTGGATTTATCGAGAAACCGCTTGTCAGATCAAATTCCATCTTCATTAGGCAATCTTGTAGGACTGAAGATATTGAATATCTCTTATAATGAAATCTCTGGTGAGATTCCATCAAGCATTGGGGATTTGAAGAACCTAGAGAGTATGGACTTGTCACATAACAGGCTATCAGGCCAATTGCCAAAATCGTTTGCGAGGCTCCAACAACTTTCTACATTGGATGTGAGCAACAATGAGCTGATGGGTCAGATTCCAGAGGGCGGGCAAATGAATTCGATGAATGATCCGAATAGTTTTGCAAACAACAGTGGATTGTGTGGGGCACTGATTCAGGTCCCATGTCCAGGGACTGCACCGGCAGAGGTTTCTCCAGATTTGAGTGAGAATGATGACAAGGAGGCATTGCTTTCATGGGAAATGGCAGTAGTTGGATATCCAATTGGATTCATATCGACATTGGTTGCTGCGTACTTTGCTGGATTTTTCAGGTTAAGAACACCAGAGCGACGAGGCCATCAATATAATCACTGCTGTCAGCAGCAAAAGTGAGCTCTTCAACTGGTATGTTCATTCATATTTTCCAGTGTTCATGAAAATTTTTCTCTAGAAGGGATGTATTAAGATCAAACTGCCTAGGTTGTGAGGCCTTGGTGGTGTGAGGGCACATTTTGATGTACCCTCCAATGGGAACCATTTGAATATGTTGGTTTGTTAATTGTTATGCATCTGGGCAGTGTGTAAATCAGAAACAGGCAGAACCCGTTTGGCATCATTTTGGAAATGTTTTTCTGGTTTCTAACTGATCTACTCAGATGAGCCTATGATAGTCCATTCAAGATTTTCTAGTCAAGAGTGATATGTATAACCAAGCAAAGAGACCAAGTTCTTACCATCAGTTTGCGGATTCAATGTTCTTCATCTTTACCATTGTCACTTCTAAGTTCTAACACATCATATGGAAATAAAACAGACTATTATAGATATAAATGTCATCCATTTGCCTATGGTGGCTTCACTCCCCAAAAAACTAAACTTTGCCTCGTGTTTGGATGTACGGTGAATTGAAGTGAACTAGTGAAGTGAGGTGAAGTATTAAATCAAGAGAGAATAAAATATAAGGAATTATGATAGTCTTTTGTTTTTAGTGGCTTGATAGGGAATCTTTTTTTACTTTGTGTGTAAAAATAAGATTTTTTTTTATCATTTAGTGAAGCAAGGAGATTGATTTTTGACTTCTTTTTGAAAAAGGAGGGAATTATGAAATTGTATACTTTTGATATGGCCCCTAGTCTTTTCTTGTCTTGATAATGAGAGGCTTTACCTCACCTCATCTCACTACACCATACATCCAAACATGTACGATTAACCATTGAATTTGAAATCACTGGCTTATGTACCTGCATTGGCCATTATTCACAAAAACATACTGTAGTCTAAGTATGATGTAAAGAGCAAACCCACGCCTTAAGTCAATTAACCAACACCCAATTGGGTCCTTATAGTCTTTATCCAATTGGTCCATTTGATTTACCATCTTTGGTATAAGTTCTCTCCTCCTGATGACAGTTTAGATAGTAGGCATCAACGCGGGCTATCATTAAAAACCACTCAAGACTCCACCTACCCTGAATTCACAATTAATTTGGTGGAAGTTTTGGTTGAGGACATGTAGCGATTTCATACATCAACTCTATTCACATTTTTAATTGCTAACTACCATTTGTTAATGTATAATTGAGAGTTGATAAAACTTCTGAAAGTGGTTGCAACATTTTTTGATTGCTAACTACCACTAGTTAGGCATAGGTTTTTTTTTGGTCAAGAATTAGTCCTAGATGTTATTATCATCAAGAGCTCCAAAAACTTGTTGATGTGAATGAATCTTTAATTCCTAATTTCCAATTATAAGTTGCATATCATGATCTCTCTCTGTATGTGTGTTCATGCTTGTGTTACAGCATCCAGATTGATCATCCAAGCAGCTGTTATATGAGCTGCAACGTTGATGCTGTTGATTGAGTGGGTGCAACCCATTCTGGATATCAAGCATCTTCATCAATGGGCTGGATCATGCCGTGACTTATGCTAATCTCTGGGCTTGCTCTCTATAGGTTGAATCTCAGGCCAGTTTTTAGGCCCAACTAAAAATGGGGTTGGCTGGGCCTTGGTTTAGAAATGTTTGATGCCTAGGTGGTTAAAGCAATATGGCATTGGGCCAATCAAACCTGACCCAGATGATGTTGGTTGGGAATTTGGCAAGCAGGTATTATGAAGTACTATCAGATGGACATTGCATGGGCCTTTCATTGTATTATGATATAGTGAAGATGGAGAGATTCCAAAGTTGAAGCCCAATTGGCTTATGTTATGTCAAAGAAAAGAAATTGTAATATTTGCATGGTGGTGATTAAATTATGTCAGTTTATATCAGAATGTATGAGGAGCCAATGGATCTGATTTGGAAAAAAACAAAAGGGAAATGAAAGCTGTTTTTGGTTCCAATTGCAATTCGGATCTAGAGCCACAATGTATTGCTTTGGATCCAAATCAACACATAGATCCGGATCCAACTACACCGATGTATACATATTACATACGTCTAAGATTAGAAGTTTATTAACTTGAACTCAGCCAATTAAGGCCTTTTTTCATGTTATAAATCGGGTCCTGGCTCGGGTCCGAATGTTTGCTTTCCTATTTATGTCCGATCAGGGCCCAAAGTAGATAAATTTTCAGATCAGGATCCGGAGATAGACTTGTCCCTCGAAAAATTACCTGGATCCAGATACACAATGATTCTGAACGGGCCCAACCCTCTTAGATCCTTAATTGTAATCATGGGTTGGGATTGTCATTGGAAAAAGCAGAATGTTTTAAGTTACCCAGGCCCATTAGTGTAATCAGTTTAAAATCCAGGCCCAGCTTGTCTTTTTTTTGTCTGGATAATGGAGGCTTTACTTCACTTTAACTTTACCAGTTAATTGTCAAACATGCCCCGGATTTTAACAGTATTTTATGTTTTTTTTTTAATTATTTAGAACTTCAATTTAATTCTGTGATATTTTACCATGTTTCAAGGAAAGCCATACAAAATCTGAAGTTATCCTTGACATTTTCTAGAGACAACAATTTCTCATAACCATACTTGCGAGACACAGCCTCCTTTGCATGTTTGGATGTACGGTAAATTGAAGTATGGTGAGGTGAAGCATCAAATCAAGAGAGAACACAATATAAGGTGTTATGATGGCGTTTTGTTTTTAGTTGTTTGGTATAGAATCTTTTTGAGTTTTTATATAGAAAATTGGAGCTTTTTTACCTTATAGTGGAAAAAGGAGTTTGCTTTTTTTACTTTTTTTAAAAAATTTAGAGGGAATTTTGAAATTATGTACTTTTGATATGATCTCATGTCATTTCTTGTCTGGACTCACTTTACTTTTAACTTAACTAGTTAATTGCCGCCTATTAAATGAATGTGTGATGTGCTGTCTATTTATAAACATATACTTTTCCTTTGGAGAGTTCATTGACAATCAGGTTAGCAGGAATCTTCTGCATTGGATCAATCTCAGCAGCCCGACAGCAGGCACCTAAAGTCATAGCTTCATTTGACAATCCAACATTTGCTTGTGGAACTTAGGCCTTTCATTTAATGGCCATTAATATGGATAATCTTTAGAAATGGTCATTATCATGCCTTTCGGGATTGTGGGCCGCATGGGCCTCACCCAAGCCCAGAGCTCAATGGGCTGAGTCTGGGCTATGTTCATGCTCCAAGGTAATGTAAATGTCTACGCTGCCCAAAAACAGTACAAAAACCACTATATGAAGCTTTTTCGATTACATTTCAATCCGTTGTGCGACTGTATCTATTGGGGAGAAATTTACGCATTGTCACAGTCAATGACAGTTAAATGGAACTTTTAGATTTCTCTCACAAGTAGCAATATGGGTGGTTTACTATCTTCACCATACATGTGGAAGTTGATCATGATGATGGGTCATACCATCGATGAGACATACCAAACAATTAAAGTAACTATCCTTGAACCTACAGATGAACAATTGGGAAACAGACTTCAGCAACTGTGTATCTTATATCTATGATGGGACTCATCAAATCAATGATCTTGATCACTGAAACATGGTTCTGTCCCTTAGAGTGCATTAAATATATATATATATATATTTATTTTCCATGCAACTCGCTTTTTCGTTATTTGATGCAATGAATTTTTTTAAAAGAAAAAGATAAAAAAAGAGAGCTAATTTTCCTCCAAAAAGAGGATTTTAAATTCCTATACAAGGGGTAGGAATGTAGGATTCATCTTTCACAAAAATGGAGATTTTAGAGTGTAAAACCCTCACAATGCACAAGAGTCCAGGTTGTCCATCGTAACTCAGCTGATTAGGCCCATGTCAATTCCTGCCATCTATGGGGTATGGTGAGATCAAAAGATCTAGTTATGGATCAAAGATGGGCCCCATGAGCATGATCTGATGATGGCCATTATCTGTTTAAGGGCTCCAAAATGAAATGGTTTTATACTACACCAAATCTTTTAACCCTGACGCCCTTAAACAGATGGTCATAATGATTGGATTGCACACATGTGGAGACTCACCCCAATATTAAGTGATTGGCATGAATTGCGCGTTTTGGAAAATTATTGTGCAGTAGCGTCCAAATCTTGTAGACATTTTTTCAAGAAACTTAGTGTATTCTCTCCTTTCAATCTGGATAGGAATCTTCTTAACCATGTGCTGACTATTGTAAAAGCAACCCTCCAATTCTAATGCCCGGGGTGGGCATCTTGTAGACATTTTTTCAAGAAACTTAGTGTATTCTCTCCTTTCAATCTGGATAGGAATCTTCTTAACCATGTGCTGACTATTGTAAAAGCAACCCTCCAATTCTAATGCCCGGGGTGGGCTTGGGTACAGCTTCGCTGCAGCATAATACGCTACATCGTGGATGTATATCCAATAGATGTTTACCATGTCCTTGTTGGAATGCCCAACGGCATTAACATCCTGTGAAACTTCTTTGATGATAATAAATGTACTTTCTTTCTGATTTTACCCTTTCAACTAAAGAAACATTTTATAGCAAAAAAAAAAAAAAAAAAAAAAAAAAAAAGAAAAAAAAAAAAGAAAACCATTTGCACTTTCTTATTTTATGATGAAAAAAATAAAGGCAAAACGTTTGTAACATTGGTCTCTATAAAAATGGGCCCCACCTCAACATTTTTCCTATATATAAATATAAAAGTGAGACCCACCTGTCTCGTGCTTGATAAAAGCTCCCTCTAGTTTCTCACCTCTATTAGCAACTTTCAAATTAACGCTTTTTTTATATAATCAAAGCACTTGGAATTGACGTGGGACCCGACTTTAAATTGATTATTTATATATGTAATTAAAAATTTTAAAAATAAAAAAACAACTAAGAAATTAAATCACATTAAATGTTATGGCTCTTATGACTAAAAATTTTAAAAATAAAAAAACAACTAAGAAATTAAATCACATTAAATGTTATGGCTCTTCTGACTAAGTACAACTCCTTAATTGAAATAGTATTTGGCCGGTCAAGGCTATTTAGTAGGGTGCACCCCCTTTGTCATGCATTTTGGGGCCCACCTTTTCGAAATCTTTGGTGGTCATTTGTCCTGTTATGTATGTGGCGATCAATCTGTAAATTATTTTTCAAACATGCAAGATGGCTACCATTGGATTTTTTTTCTGTCTAAAAACACGTGATGAACTTCTTGTAGATTTTGTGGTTTGGAAAAGAATGGAGGGAATTCCTCATGCGTGATTAATCCTATGGTTGGCTCATCGAAGTTATTTTTGAAAATCTTGAAAAAATTAATATGATGGGTGCTAAAGCTAATCAACAGCTTATATTTCAAAAAGGTGGGCCCCACAATGCATGGAAGAAGTGGACACAACATACTACAATGCAGCGGAGCTGCACTGTATCCACGCTCGTATTTGACCAATTTCCTATATTAATTCGTTTGCACCTTCAATGCCGGGCACTACTTAAGTCTAGGTGTGTACTTTTTTTTTTTTTTTTCCAATTACATTGCACCCCAATGCCAAGGTGGTTTTTTTTGTGTAAGTCTTGATGTGTATTTGGGAGTTGTCCAAATATTATTTCAATTAAAGAGTTATATATATCGGCCATAAAAACCATATCATTTGATACGATTCGGTCTCTCATTTTGCTTTTTGTTTTTTAATTTTAACCAGATTTATAAATGACTAATTCGAAGGTCGGTCCCACTTCAATATACGGTGTTTGGAAAGTTGCTATTGGAGGTGAGAAACTAGGGGGAGCTTTTATAAGCACTGGAGAGATGGGTCTCACTTTATATTTACGTAGGACAAATGTTGAGGTGGGGCCCATTCTTAGGGAGACCAATGTTCAATGTTAACAAACGTTTTGCCCTTATTTTTTCATCATAAAACAAAGTAGTTAAAAGGGTAAAATTGGAAAGAATGTGAATTTATTATCATCGAACAAGTTTTACAGGATGTTAATGCACTTGGAAACTCCAACAAAGACGTGGTAAACATCTAATGGATATCCATCGACGTTGTAGCGTATTATGCTACAGCGTTGCTGTACCCAAGCCCACCCCCTTCTGCCCAATATCACAGCTTTGAGAATTTGAAGTTAGAGGGAAGTTGCATGATTTAGGATGCCAGTGGGGCCAGTAAGGGCAAGCCAAAATTTTCTCAGAGCAAGCCCATTGAGTCCTCAGGCCTAATTTCAGGTTCAAATCCAAAACACTTTGCTTGAGTTTTAGGCCTGGGCGAAGCACATTTACAGAATACACAGAGTGCCGTTGTGCCATCTAGCATATATATGTTGGGTCAGGCCAGGCCTCCAATCATATAACCGCAAGATCCTGACCCGATTTGATTAATGGGCCAAAAAAGGATTCCTGAGTCTAACCACACGCCAATAAACATAGCCCAAATTCAGCCCATTGATCTCTGGGCTTGGGTCAGGCCCATGCGGCCCACAATCCCGAAAGGCATGATAATGACCAGGTCAAAAGATTATCCATATTAGTGGCCATTAAATGGGCAGTGGTTGGAATGGCCTAAGTTCCACAAACAAATGTGGGATTGTCAAATGAAGCTATGACTTCAGGTGCCTGTTGTCGGGTTGCTGAGACTGATCCAACGCAGAAGATTCCTACTAACCTGATTGTCAATGAACTCTCCAAAGGAAAAGTATTTGTCTATAAATAGACATCACATCCTAAAAGAATAGTAAACACATTCATTAAAGGAGGGCCCGATAATTAGTTAAAGTAAAGTGAATTCAAACAAGAAATGACAATGGGTCATATCAAAAGTACACAATTTTAAAATTCCCTCCGAATTTAGAAAAAAATAAAATAAAAAAAGCAATCTCCTTTTTCCACTAAAAGAAAAAAAAAACTCCATTTTTCTATACAAAAAGTAAAAAAGATTTCATACTAAACAACTAAAAATAAAACACTATCATAATACCTTATATTTTATTCTCTTTTGATTTGATGTTCTACCTCACCATACTTTAATTCACCGTACATCCAAACATGCAAAGGAGGCCGTGTCTCACAATTATGGCCTGGGAAATTGCTGTCTCTAGAAAATGTCAGGGATAACTTCAAATTTTGTGTGGCTTTCCTTGAAACATGGTAAAATATCATAGAAATAAATTGAAGTTCTAAATAATTAAAATAAAAAGAAACATAAAATACTGTTAAAAACATTTTAATTAGATTCTCAACCTGGTAATTTAGGGATGGGGTTGAAACTTTCAAATTTGTAGCTTGGATTTTGGTTTTCATTTCCAACCCGATTAATAAACAGCTTGGTTTAGGGTTAAGCGCTTAAATGTTGCCTATAGCGGTCAGCTCAACTCGAGGTAGATTTTTGAGGTGAGCCCTGAGATTTTTTGGTTCAAGCTTAAGCTTGAAATTTGTCCCAATATGTAGCAAGCAAGTTTCCTAATGATCCATTTTTCAACCCCATTTTAAGTTTTCATAGAGGAAGGTGGCCCACCTTTGATCAATCCAGTCACTTGACACACACTAAACTCCCTTGAATTGGAACATATTTAATATTGCACTTTTCTAAAAATTAGCCTCCCCCGAATTTCACAGTCCCAAGTATAGCCCTAAAACTAAATACTAGAATCATTTGATTAGCCTGGCGTCTCATGTTCCCCTAAAATCCACAACCAACCCTGCTTGATTTGAGTGACTAGTCTGGATTCATTGAAAGAAAATCCTATCCCAACATTATGGGATTTCAAGGGACTCAAAAGCATAAAAAGCTGGTAACTGCCCATGCAATAAGAATCCATACCCATAGGTCTCAGCACCCAGATTAAAACCCAATCACTCATGTCACCCATGACTCATTTTCACCCCTACCCTGTGAGGATTTCATTGAAGTGGAATGTAATTGCTAGCAGGGGAAGGGGCAAAAAAGAATAAAGACCAGGCTTTCAAACAAACTCAATTAATAGAAGTAGTTGGCAGATGACTTGAGGTGTGGACTTGAATCATCTTGGACCATAAAAAGGGAACTCAAGAACCATAGCCTAACACTATCTCTTCCTCTCTGATTCCTTCTTTTCTCTGAAAATAAAACAAAGCCAGTGATTGAAGTAGCTAGCAGCAGTAGTAAACATATCAAATAACATGAGAATGGAGACTCCACTTGCCTATGCAAGTGTCGTGTTGTTTATTGTTGTTAGCAGTTGCTGTTGTTGTTGCCATGGGTGTTTGGAGGTAGAAAGAAAAGCTCTGCTGCAAATCAAGGAGTCGATCAATTATCCAAATGGGTCTGCTCTCCCAAGCTGGGTTGGAAAGAACTGTTGCGAGTGGCGGAGAGTTACGTGCGACCCATCTTCATCTTATGTGAAAACTATTGACCTAAAGGAACAGAGGAACGCAAGTTTTGGAAAATGGTCTCCAAATGCTACTATTTTTTCCCAGTTCAAGAATCTTGTGGAGATAGATTTGAGTAACAACATGATCCAGATGAATGGATCCCACATGCTCCAAGGTAATAGCACCGGTTTATACATGGAATGCATGTAGGTTTAGCCCTTTAAACGGCTATTTCTCTCAGTGTGTCAATTTTATTGTTTTGTAGTTGAAGGTCCTTGTCTATAGAATGGATGCTAGTCCTATAACCAGTGCAGCGGAAGCAAAATAATGCAAACTAGCAAATAGATTTACAATCACACACCATTAAAAGACAGGCATGGTATTTTATCTGAAAACCTTATTCAGGGAGAAAAACTACGATATGAAATCAAACACTATTGAGCGATTACAAGATCTACTCACAACTCCCTTTCCCAGTCTTTCTGTCAACTTAATGACTGTAGTTGCTGAAAGTTTGGGGGTGTGAGATCTCAAGATTGGTCCACTCAATAAATCAACCCAAAAGTGTGCAAAAATAATAAATATGCAGCGGAAATAAAGACACAAGCACACACCACAAGGACACCAAATTTTTACGTGGAAAACCCTAACCGGGTGAAAAACCACGGATCCAAACTGGATCTAATCAAGCATTATGAATCTCGCAATTACAAGAAACTCAAATTTCCTCCCCAGATATCCCCTACTTAAGGACTTAAGTTATCTTGTGTCGCTTCACGCTTTAACGACTTCACACCGCTGATTGCAACAGACCCAATCCAGTATTTAACTCCCCAAATCTTCTCGCAAGAAGAAAATCTTCTACAAGGAATGCAGAAGAACTTGGCTCTAGAGAATTTGGCAGCACAACTCCTTAATAAAACTTTAGAGAAGAATTCTCTCAACTAAATCTCCAAATCAGAACTTGAGAGGTGAGAGATCCTTTTAGAATAGCCCATGAGTCCTTTATATAGCCTTTAGGACGTGCTAAAGATTGCCTAAATTGATTAGGACTAAAACAGGCAGTTTGGGCACAATTAGAAAAAGGTTTCTAATTTCCGTCAAACTCTGCAGCAAGTTCGCTCGAGCAATCAGGGCGTTCGCTCGAGCGGACACGCTACTGTCTCCGCGTTTCAGAACGTCGCTCGTGCGAGCAAGAAGATAGGTCGAGCGAAGGAGCTTCTGTCTGGGTTCGCTCGAGCGAAGGTATTGGTCGCTCGAGCGAATCATCTTCTAACTGATTCGGAGTTTCAGCGATTTTTCTCTCCCAGCCTTCTATCTTTAGAGACCTTTTCTAATTAGGAAATACAATTAAATGGAACCCTAGAGTTTTGTCCAACCCATGAATTAAGCCAATACAAAACTCTAACAGTTGTTCTTGCACAACTCTCCTATTGCAACGACTTTTCCGCCCCGCATCGCTCCCTGTAATTGATCCAACAACACTTTGTGAACCAAGATGAACAAATCTTCTACAAGAATGTAGAAATATAAAACATTCTAGAGCAATTCTTCATCACAAACACTCAACTATAGCTCTAGAGAACATGAAATCTCTCTTAGGGTTTTCTCAATTCAGAACTATAAGGGAATAGACTTCTTATCTTACTGAGGGTTGAGAGTGATACCCTTTATATTGCCCAATATTCGTGCCTTAGTATTAGAATACAAATATGACTAAAAGTCAAAACACCAGTTGGAAAAGGAAATAAAATCCGCACAGCCCGTCTAGAAGTTTCCGTTATCCTATCGATCGGGTAGCACACAGTCTCCCGAATTTTTCCTATCAGTGTTGTTAACTGAGACCTTCCTGACATCTGATCGATCGGGCCTCGTGAGTTCACCCGTATTTCTTCCATTTTTCTTCTTTTCTTCGCTTCAGCTCTTTCGATGATACAACCACAGTCCATTCTAAAATAAATAAATAAATTACAACTCAATGGACCTAGAGGTTTGTTTAACCCATGAATTAGCCAGCACATGAAATATCCTAATGGTAGTTTTTAAGTTCACCACAAATCTTCATTTGCTACTTGTAACCTCTTCTCCCAACAATTTGGGGTAGGTTGAGTGGTACATTTTGAGAAAAGTAGATTCAAAATTTGGTTAAACTTTGTTTCATAAAGTCTTTCTAGCCCATTTGCAAGTTGGGTGCTAACCCTATTTTATTTTTTTTATTTTTCTCTGATACATACTCATGCACCTACACAGTCTAGCTAATCAAGCCCCGTCCAACAAAACAAGGGATCAATCCCTAATTGTATTTGCAGAGAGGGAGATGTCTTACCAATTGGCTCCAACCAACCCTCCTTTTTATGATGTTGGAACCATGGTTTTAAATGTCGTTAGGCACCATATTAACTCATTCGAGATGACTCATTGTTGGTTGGTTCCAAAACAGAACAACTCTCGCGCTACGTACTATATATACAAGGCCCATTTTCATTTGATTTTGGCTAAGTCAGGGTCGACTCATCTTGACTCATCCAGTATTGATCGGTACCGCTTTTGACTCATTTAGTACAGGACTTGAAGCCTGTTTTAAATGTTTATTTTATCATATTTCACAATCCATACTCATCTGTTTTGCTTCCTTTCCTCCTCTTCTCTCTTCTAAAGCTCCTTTGAGGTCATTTTATGCTAGAAACTCCTTTCTAAATTTACCATATCTTGACTTAGAAGTCAATCATTCAAGTGTTTTTGAAATCTAGATGAATGTGTGTGTGTGTGTGTGAACTACATGTTAGAATCATGTCTAAATACCTTAGATCCATACATGTAACAAGGTTTCATGAATTTCTTTATGTTTTTTTTATTTTGGTATTCTCTACTTTGGAATTCCTTATGATTGTATTGGTAATTTTATACTCTAAATTATCTCTTAAAAAAAAAAAATCTCTATAACTAAGTTGAGATTAGGTTCTTTTGCACATTTTTACATGTTTTTAGTTTTTTTTTCTAAGAGATCTTTTAGAACTGGCATGATCATGTTGGTTTGATATAGACAGCATGGGCTTGTATGGATTGCACTAACTCATCCAGATCTTGAACCATCATATAAACCTCATTCTAAATGCTTCTAGGGGTTTAGATTCACCAACTCTTGAGTTAGAAATAAACATGTCAAGCTCTGTTTTGAAACCTAGCACCTTTGCAATCAAAGGAGTGTTCTAAATCATGAACAATCATGTACCACATTTTATTTTCATGTTTAAATACCTTAGGTCCATTAATGGAACATGCAATTCATGTTTTTTTTTCCTTTTGTATTTTCCATTTTCGAAATTCCTTATGATGTATTGGTAATTTTATACTCTTTTAAGTATTAAATCACCTTTCTAGTATCTACAAAAGGTCATGAGTATCACATCAGCGGCATTTAAGAAGACTAAATATCTCAATATCGAGAAGAGATGCCGCTTAAATAGCTTAATTTGCACATTTTTACCTTTATTCAGAGATATTTTTAGGGCCAGTATGAGTCCGGCACAGATGGCTTGGATGACACCACCTCGTCCCAATCCCAACCAACATCTAGACTGGCGCTGAGATTTGTTTTGACCATACTCAACGTATAGTAGAGGTATTGTGGTTTAACAAATAATCTTGGATTACTATGATTAATTAACATCTAAAAACCCTTATTCTCCATTTTGGCGAAGAAACTAAATGCACTTAGATGTTATCATTGGAAGTTGTTTTATTATTTTACCAGTGCGTGATACTAATTATTTTGCATCTTGTGCAGCATTCTGTGGCATGGAGTTCTTAGAGATATTAATTATCGACCATAACTCTCTGGAGGGTGTTCTTCCTGCTTGCCTGGGTAACATGCCTTCCCTCAGAGTTCTAGGCCTTGCAAAAAATCTATTCACTGGAGAAATTCCTTCATTTTTTAGCAACTTATCTTCGGTTCAGGAAATTGATGTTGGATCCAATCGTTTTGAGGGCGTGGTCTCCTTTTCCATGTTTTCCAAACTACACCATCTCAATGCCCTCATTCTTTCAGGTAATAAACGACTGGAAGTAGAAACTGAGCCTTTGACTTGGGACCCATTAATGTTCCAACTGTCTTCTCTTCATTTAGCCAAATGCAACCTCAACAAACATCATGGCAACAAGATTCCTAGCTTCATCTCCACTCAGTTCGACTTGGTAGAACTAGATTTGTCCGATAATTCACTTAAAGGTAGAATTCCCACTTGGATGTTTTACAATGTTAGCAAGTCGCTAGGATTGAAAAATAACATGCTAAGTGGTCAGTTTCTTCAACATTCTGCAGACTTTTTTTCAACGCTTGAAGTCCTTGACATATCTGACAATAATGTTCATGGGTCACTTCCAGATAACTTTGGCGAGCTTTTTCCTTTTTTGACTCTCATCAACATGTCCAAAAACTCTTTGCAAGGCAACATCCCCCCTTCCTTTGGTGAAATGTTCAGTTTAGAATTATTAGATCTTTCCAACAATTACTTGACTGGTGAAATACCTCCAAACCTAACAGCGATGGGAGAGTTGAAATACTTGATGCTCTCAAACAATAGCCTAGGAGGAGAGATGCTCCCAAGAGATTGTAATCTGACCGAGTTGGAGTTGTTACAGGTAGATAACAATCACTTCACAGGAGCAATTCCGGCTTGTTTATCCAACAGTCTTGATTTAGAGTATCTTGATATCAGAAGTAATCACTTATCGGGTAATTTATCTAGTTGGTTACCCATCTTTCCTGAGATGAAAGTACTACTGTTAGGAAGAAACTCTTTCAGAGGTCACATCCCAAAGCAGTTGTGTCAAATGCAAAAGCTCCAATTCTTAGATATCTCAAATGGTTCCCTTTCAGGAAATATACCTTCTTGTTTGAACAAAATCACTTCTTGGAAAAACCTATCCCTCAGCTCTAACGGTACAGCTTTAGGAGTAGTGATATCCCCTTTTAAGAGTGCTGGTATCAAGATCAGGGTTGTGTTCACTACGAAACACATAACATATATGTTCGAGGGAGCTCCACTTGCTTTGATGATTGGAATTGACATGTCATCCAACAGTTTAACAGGCAACATTCCATTTGAAATGGGAGATCTCAGAGAGGTTCGCTCATTGAATTTGTCCAACAACCTTCTAACAGGCCCTCTTCCAGCTTTCTTCCAAAAGCTGGTAAACTTGGAAACTTTAGATCTTTCCCATAATAAATTGAACGGCACAATCCCTCGTGAGTTTCTTCAAATGACTTCACTAAATACATTTAGTGTGGCCTTCAATAATCTGTCAGGCAAGATCCCCTATGATCGACAATTCTGGACATTCAATGAGACAAGCTTTATAGGCAATCGATATCTTTGTGGAAAACCACTAGAAAGAAATTGTTCGTCGGAAAATCAAACCCAATACCACAATGAGGAAGAAGAAGAATATCGATTAATTGACAAGCCATTGTTCTTCTACATGATTGTGGCTGTCTCATACATTTTGGGATTTTGGATTGTGATTGTGCCTCTTATATTCAACAGAAAATGGAGGCAGACTTACTTTAAAGTAGTAGATGTACATGCCAACTTTTGTTTTGAGAAGCTTTCTATGTTTTGGTGCCATTAGGGAAAAATAAATGGCACAAGATAATTGTAAGCTCTTCAATAATAAGAATTTTACTTTTGGTGTCGTATAAAAATATAAGGGTTTATATGGTATTTTATATCATTCTCTGGGTCAGCGTGCAATATTTAGAAAGTTTTTCAATGACATAAATGGTGTAGAACAACTGTATCTCTTCTTCCTCTATTCTTTCTTCTTCTTCTTATCTTTTCTCCTCCTCATTTCTTTTCTTCTTCTTCTTTAAATTTAAATCTTCTTATCTAAACACCAACTACAGCACTTAGACAACTTGATATCAAAGAGGGAGGTTGAGTGTTCCAGTCCGATGGGTTGTGTTGTGGCTTGCTGCCATGTATTCTCCCACAGAGGGTGTTGTGTGTACGGTCCTATATAGAGCCCATAGGTACACGGGGTATTGTGCCATTTGATACGCATCGTTATGCTGTTATCTATCAGCTTAAGCTTTTAGAGTAAGTGGTTGTCTGCATTATTATGGACTCATCTTAGAGGTTATCTCTTTAATGGTAAAGTCCTTCTTTTACATAAGTATATTGGTAATGTTTGTGTGATTGAGATTCTAAATTAATTATGTAACTATGAGTCTATTTGAAAGATTTTCTACAGGACTAATATCTTTCATGGGCCATTTTGGTTGTGAGGAATCAACTAATTCTTGTTGGATGGAGTCTTAAGTCTTAACTTTGGTTATCGGATTTTGATTTAAAAAACACTTTTTCACTCTGTCAAAACTTTTTTTAATTACCATTCAAAAATAAAAAAAACCTTCTATTATTTACCTGATTCTTCAATAAAGTGATCTCTAATAGGATGAATTTTTAAGTGCAGCAAACAGGCCATGTAGCTGATTGATAGCGTTTTGGTTGTCCTACAAAAACACAACATGACAAAACATAAAGTAGAAATAAAATCTGCGCTGGATGACATGTCCAAATAAATTGAATATCATAGAAACTTTTGTTCATACCATCATATAGGTAAAAATTGAGCGATATAAATATATAGTCTGGATGCTATGCGTGTGGCGTGCATGGAGCATTCCATGTGCACTGCATTATGGGGCCCACCTGTTGGCCCACTTCGGGATGGGGGTTGGGGTATTTGAAGATCTGGGTGAGGCCCTCTTATGTACAAAAAATCAGCCCCATTAGATCATCCTGACTCTATCATCGATGGCCCCACAAGTTCAGTCCATTTGCATGGTTGCATAGTTGATCTAATGGTCTAGTCCATTCACATGGGTGCAGACCTGGGGGTGGTGGTGTGGTCCACTTGGATGGACCATCAGGTGGGCCCCACTATGGGTGCGCACTCCTTGTGCATAGGGTGATTATTTATATAGTACCCTCCTCTCCTTTGCTCGAGTTGACAGGGGAATCTGTCCGATCAAGCTTATGGGGACCACATGGGAAAGGGGCTGGGGGGGGGGGGGGGGGGGGGGGGGGGGGGGTGTATGAAGATTTGTGTATGCCTCTCCTATGGACCAAAAAAAAAAGAAAAAAAGAAAAAAAAAAACCCATCCCAATCAAATCATCCTAACCTTATCATCTAGAACCCACAAGTTCATTTGAATAGGGTGTGTAGTCTATTCAACGATCCAATCCATTTGGATCTATCCAAACCCGAGGCCCATGTGAAATTCGGGGGGGGGGGGGGGGGGGTGTGGTGGGCTGGCGGGCTGGCGCGACCCACCAATGGGCCGCACATGTGCGAGCAGACGTGATTCCTACATCAGCTTGTGCTGAATAGAGGATTTCCCATATATATATAAATATATATGGGGCCCCACATGTGCGAGTAGACGGGGTTCTTCCGTCAACTTGATCTATGGCCCCACATGTGCGAGTAGACGGGGTTCTTCCGTCAACTTGATCTATGGAGAGGATTTCCTATATATATATATATATATATGGAACCGGTCTTGTAAGGCCCAGTGGGGCCCACCGTGAGACCCCATTGGTCATGGGACAAAAGGGGACCGAAAGATCCAAGTGGGGCCAACCTACATATCGAATTTGAAGTCAATCTAATACCTCAAACCCCTTCATCCGTGGTCCATAAGTTTATAGCTTTATATCAAATAAGAAAAATTGACCCTTAATCCAACGGTCTAGTTCATCTGAATCCATGCAAATTCATGAAATTCGGTGCCTATAAAGGGGTTGTAAATATGTGATCAATTTGGATGGGTCACAAAGTGGGCCCCAGTGAGAGTTCCCAATTGTGCGGACATATATAAGGTCTAGTACCGTCGACCTTATACGACCGGTTCCTATATACACACACATTCCCCAGCGTGATTTTAAAGTGGCACTTCTGAGTCACTCAATAGTGGCTTTTGGAAATGTTACTTACGTTCCATATAACACAGTCAACGACTGTAACAATGTGGAATTTTCTCCCAATAGATACCATCGCACAACGGATTGAAATGTAATATAAAAAGCTTCATATGGTGGTTTTTGTACTGTTTTTGGGTAGTGCGGACATTTACATTGCCTTGGAGCATGAAACCATGAAACCGGTTTTGATGCAGTCTTGGACAGTTGGACAGCCGATATATATATCTACAAGCATGGCCTAGTCATGCTTTTGACTTGCAACTTATAGGTTATTATGCCAAAACTGTAACTCAATCCATTCTTTCCTAATAGCAGGCTAATAGCAGGACAATTAACTTAGATGAGATTTATTGCTGCTAATCCTTTTACCATAGTTGAGTAATACATAAATCATCAGTACGTAAAAAAGAAAAAGAAAAAAGGACTGCAAGTAATCATCTTCTGATCACTTCAGGTGACCACCTGCCCACGTCTTAGGCTACCTTTATGTTGATCCCTTATGGCTTATGCTCTAGAAGACAATTTTGTTGCAGTCTCCTACATTCGCCGGAGTTGTCTTCTTCGCTGGTTGTGATTTTGCATTTTATGTTGCGTAGGTGATAAGCTAAGAAATCCTGCAAAGTAGATGGTGGCCAATGTTGAAAAGAGTCCCAGCGGAAATCCAATCCCGGCACCTTCCCATGAAAACCATGACTCATGATGCTCTTCATTTAAAGATTCGAGGGATGAAGGCATGGAACATGAAACATATATCTGGACTCCGCACAAACCACTGTTGTTAGCAAAGTCATTTGGATCATTCATTCTGTCCATTTGACCGCCCGACGGAATCTGACCCGCAAGGTTGTTGTTGCTCAAGTCCAATGTACTTAGCTGTAGAAGCTTCGTGAATGTCTCTGGGATTTCACCTGAGAGGTGGTTGTGAGATAAGTCCAAGCTCTCTAGATTCTCTAAGCTCCCGAAACTCATCGGAATCCTCCCAAAGAGTTTGTTGTAAGAGAGACTGAGTGTCTTCAGACCTCGAAGGTTGCCTAATGTAGCAGGAATATCTCCAGACAATTGGTTTCTTGACATGTCTAAGAAAGAGTAAATGTCGAGGTTCTTGCTCGCCAAAGGCCGCATCGACCCTTTCCAGTTCACAATCACATCATTTAAATTGAGTAAGAAGGTGAATATGTCAGAAATAAAAAAAAATGTCTTGGGTGTTTCTATCATTCCAGTGAGATTCCCAAATGTCGAAGGGACACTGCCAATAAGATTGTTGTTGGAGAGGTCTAGGATTTGAAGGCTAGTGGATGAAACATTAGGGATTGATCCTTCCAAAGAGTTATTCCTTAGATTTAAGGTTTTAAGAGTTGAGATTTGGAAAATAAATCCTGGCAAGTTCCCTGTGATCCTATTGTTGCGAAGATCAAGATGTTCAAGGGAGCTCAAATTCGCAAGAGTTGCAGGTAATTCACCCGAAAACTCATTTTGGCCTAGTGAAAGTAACTTTATCCCTTCACCAAAGCTCATCGGGATTTGACCATAGAACTTGTTAAAGGAGAGATCAACATAGAAAAGATAAGAGTCTGGATCAAATTTTGGGAACTTATCTCCTGAAAAGTTGTTGTCCGACAAGTCCATCATCAACAAGCGCCTGAACTTTGACATGGACTCTGGCAACTGGCCAAAGAAATTATTGCTTCCCAACATAAGGAGCATGATTTCGGTCGCATTACCAATGTTTTCTGGTAATTCACCGAAGAAGTTGTTCCTCGAGAGATCAAGTACTGACAAACTATCTGATTTAAAGAGGAGTGGGGGTAGAGAACCCGTGAGCATATTATCAGATAGAATTATACTTCCAAAATCAATCTCTGCAAACCATTGAGGAATTGTTCCTTCAAGCTTGTTATCGCCTAAATCCAAGAAATCAAGGGTATTCTGAGTAGAAAGCCAGTCTGGTATGTTTCCAACAAGGCCGCAAGATCGTAAAGATAATTTAGACAACAAACACTTGGGAGTTATGCTTGCATTGTTGTTCCAAGTGAGATTGTTTCTTCCAAGGAACAAATTCTTTAATCCCTTGATATCAAACAACCATGCTGGAATATCACCAGAGAGCGAGTTACCATCTAATCGAAGTGTCTCTAACCTCTCCATTTGTTGTACAGAAGCTGGGATTCCGCCTGTGAGATTGTTGTGGCCAAGAGCCAGAGTCGAGATGTTCGCCAAGTTCCCAATCCTGGCAGGAATCTCTGATGACAAAGAATTGTTCCTCAAGTCCAAGACTTGCAAGTCCCTCATTTTCAGAAGCGACAAGGGGATCCTACCAGAAAACTTGTTCTGACGAAGAGAGAGAGTCTGCAACTGGGAGAGGTTTCCGATCTCCATAGGGATCTCCCCATCGAGGAAATTCTCATCCAAGTTCAAGAATCTCAAGTTCTTCAGTGCACCTACTTTGCTGCTTAAATTCCCACTGAACAAATTAGCAGTCAAGTCAAGGTATTGTAGGTTTCTGAGATGGAAGAGTTGAGAAGGAACAGAGCCACTGAAGCTATTGTATCTCATATCAAGATAAACCAGTCTAGTTAAGTTGGCGAGCCCGTCGGCTGGAATCTCACCTTGCAGAGAATTCGAGGAGATATCAAGCTTGGCCAAGTTCCTTATACGGAAGAGAGGCGTCAAGACCGAAGCAGGTGCCTGTGCTAGAGAGGGAACAAGCGCGGAGAGATCGAGACCAATAACGGGTCGTGACAGCAAGCGCAAATTGCAGGTGACCAGCATCCACCGGCAACAATCAGAGCTGGAATTCCACGTCTCTATGCCAAAGATGCTGGTGTCATCGGCGCTGTTTGAGGAATTCCTGTCGGGTTTTCCGACGAGCATGGACTTGAACTGGAGGAGTGCTTGCTTGTGATCTTCCGGGCAAGATAAACATGGATTGTAGGAGAGAGAGGCGATGGAGAAGACTAAGAAAGCTGCAAGTATGTTTGATTTAGCCATTGATTCTGCTCTGTCCGTGGGGTGGGCACTGTCTATAAAAAGAGACCCTACTGTTCAGTGAAGTAAGAAGTGGTGCTTCTTAGTCAAACATTGAGAGGGGCTGGTGGATTTGAAAATGTGGCGCGAAGTTGGGTGGAAAGTAACGTTGGTTTGTCTTATACGGGATCATGTTGACTTTTCACAATCTCTTCCTTTGCCTACTGAATTCAAAGTCCAAAAGACGGACACTCTACACTCAGGTTTTGTTTGCGCAGAGAGCCTTTCTGCGGAAAGGAAGGAGATAGGGCGCCGGATTTTCCGGCGCCATCGGCTGGGATGTTTGGTGCAGAGCGGAATCCGTCATTTCGTAATTCCGGCGCCTTAGAACTTCCAATTTTCTCCGCCAAGAGGGGATGCGCAAGTTCCACCTCAGACGTGAGAAAGTTCTTGCCGCGGAAGAGGAAAGAAAGGTTTCCTCTTCCGTGGCCGTGCACAAACAACCCCTCAATGGGTTGGAATTAGATACTGAAATCTTCTTAATTGTCCACCAAGGAGCCACTGGGAGACAGATGAACAATGTGAAGTGCAAAAGGCTCTGCTGATTAAAGAGCCCAGTTGGGAGCTGGCAGGCAGGTTCATTTTACTGTCATATACAGAAGCTCTGGCAGGCTGACTCTTCATTTTGTCGAACAGCTGGTGCGCATTGTTCAAAGTTCATTCCAGCCCCAGGCCACTTTCAAGTCTCTCTCATCAAGCATGTTGCCGCTGCTGGTTTTTGGGGTGAAAATAACCCTCCAAGCTTTCTACAAGCTATCACAGCCGTCTGATTGTGCTCCAACTTGATTAGGCCTGATATGGATTTTTACATAAAAAAAGGTGGTCTCAAGATCACAAAACACATAAATTACTCTCAAGGGTGTATTCAATGAAATTGTAAGCATTAAAATTTCTCATCTATGAAAGTTAAAGACAGCCAACGCTTCCAACATTCTACTCACCTTAGTCATTTCTCCACTCAAGTTTTTGGCAAGAGCCCAGAAAAGACTAGTCAACACCAAGGCTCAAACACCTTAAAAAATAGTACTAGGGCTTGAAGACCGGGTCCTTTTATTTATTTAATTTTTATATGAGCTAAGGGACTGGGACCCACGAGAGTACCCATGGCGCACATCCAGTGGCGGGCCTAGGATTTTAGTCCGATGGGAGGTTGACCCAAATATGTAGTTTGACTTTGGAGGTGGACCTAGGATTTCACATCGACATTAAAAGCAAAAAATTTCATGTGGGTTCTAGAAGTGGACCGGGAATTTTGATTTGGGTTTTAGAAGTGGACCCAAGTCCAATGGGGTCACGCCTCCAAATGCTTTTACATAGCTCTGCCCTTGGGCACGTGCAAGGAGAGAATCAGTATAAGCATGGGGAAATCCTTGGCCATCCAAATGAGATGCTTGGTTCCAACAAATTGAGCAAGTGCTTGTTCTCAAGACCCATCCTTTGTTGACAAGATTTTAAAGGGCTTCAGGGCCATCCATATCATAGCCATATCTTTTCAGAACTTTCCTCCTTATTTACAAATTAATCATTTAGGTTGGTACAATAATTTAAGAGTGCTATTTCATGAGTAATGGTCTGGTAAGATGGTGAGGCATGTGAGCAGAATTATGGGTCACCCCTGATGGGTGTCAATCATGGAAGTAGGGGGCATTAAAAAGTCTTGACTGGGACTAGGTAGGTGTAAACAATCAACCCTATCAATTATCCTATCTCTTTCATATTACATTTACAACAATTTAGATATAGACACCTCATTTCACAGATCAAGTGAAATTGAATGGGGTTGATTTTTTCCGAGCACTTTGCATTGCTAAGGTCTTCTAATCCCCTTTGCCCTTTACGGTTCATACACATCCAGATGATCCCTATAAATTCAACCAGACCGTTTCTCATATAATCATAATGGGATTCTATTGGTAACATGGCAAAGTTTATAGTGATCACTGCTTCGTATGTGAAAGTGAAAACTGAAATACTTGAAAATACAAAGCTGGATAGAAGAATACAATTCATTAGAAGGAAAGATGATGGAAATATGGTAAATCATGGGAAGAAGAATACTATTCGTGGCTAAGGAGTGGGTGCAACAAGGATGGACTTTTGTGGGAAAGCAAATATCCACATCTAGAATAGCCTCTTTTTTTCTTTGGTAAATTTCTTTTTTCCTCATATAATCATAGACTGACAGTAAAATATGTTGGACATGGGGCCCACGTGTAGGCTCATTGGGCCATGCCTTGCACTTTGGGGCTGACCACTAGTGGAAAGGGCCCCACTAGGGCCAGCCCACCCATAGGTTTGGTTGAGTTCTTCCTTTTGTCTCTCTTATATTTGTTCAGACATGGAAGGCTATTTTGGTTTTTTTATCACCAAAGTCTCCTCTATACGGTCTTCTCGAGGAACAACTTTTTGCCACTATAGTGTCATGGACCTGTAAGAAAAGATAAATAGGAGCTTGTATTCTTCATAATTTCTTTTTTTAATTTTTTCTTAATGATGATTCAAATTTATTGTTTACAAATAAATGGAAACTACTCTATTAATAGATCTACCTTTAAAATCGAACTTTATAAATCCTATCACGATATATTATACACAAATCCATAATTCACAAAAAAAAAAAAAAAAAAAAAAAAGAAGCCTTAAAGAACCATAATTTACAAAGTTCACAAAAGTACCCAAATATCTCTTGACAATCCAAAACTTTCTAAGTCCTCTAATTTAGATGATCTCCATTGATCAATTCTAATCACTTCTGTGACAACCTTTGCTTGGTTAATTAGCTTTGTGAGGTGGCACCCTCAATCCTCACCATCAATAATGGTTATTAATGCTTGGTTCATATGCTTTGCATGTAAGTAAGGTTGCAAACGGAACGGTTCCGGGTCGAAACTATAGTGGACCCAGGTCCAGACCCATTCCTAAATAAGGTTTCGGATTCGGAACCTGTTTTGTTGGTTCCAAATCATAGGAAAACCCAGGTCCGGATCCAACCTAGGGGGTGGGAATCTAGTTCCAAAATCAGTTCTAATTTCATTTTATTTTTATTTTTTTAAAATAAGCATATCATTCAACTTATATAAGGCATCAAGTCTACTAGCTCCAGAATTATACATAAAAATATAAAAAAGAGAGTTGATTTTGAGTTATAGTGTGCAATATATTGGATCCATATGCAGATTTGGCAAGTGGAGTCGGGAATGACAGTTTCTTTTAGGATGGGCTTGAAACTTGGTATTTGGATTTGTATTGTTTATGACAAAAATTTGGGTCTTGACTCGTGAGACCAAAACTGAACCAGGTTATACTCCATGTGGGTATGTGGCCCATTGACACACCTACTAGAAATCTCTGTTTTTTTTTTTTGTATCACTATCCATACCAGCTGCATTTCACCAGTGATGGATCACAGCCCACAAAATAATATAGTTGTCCACATTGAATTTCGACAATTCACCATTTCCTATCTCAATTTTCAATAGCAGTCCAATCTAATCACAAACTATGCATATAGGAGGCTGCAATGGGCCCCACAAGGTGGATTGGACTGCAGCTTTAGTGCAACCGATCATTTCTCTCTCTGTTTTTTTTTCCCCCTTTCTGATTGGTAACTGATCATTTCTCTTCAGTTCAACCCACTTCAAATCAGTCAAGCTGCAATAATTAAACTGACTGGATTGTTAATCCCGGCCTTCTAAATATATGTTAGCCTTTTATACAGGCTATCCATTTCCCAAACTGAAGCCTGATTAAGAGTGCCAGCATTTATGATCCAAGTTATGTTACCATATCTTTTCTTTTCAGAATGATCTGAACTATTTCATTTGTGGGGCATTGGCCACGTTCTGGAATGATCCACTTGGAGTGGTTTTTTTGAGTTGCCAATGAAGATGGCTACGACCAATTACAAGGCTCACAAAGATGAAATGGACTATAGAAATAGGATAAAACAGACCATAACACATATTTCACTTTTCCATGCAAATGTTGCTGCTGTTGCTAATACATAGAGATGAGGAGACATGGCAGTTTATATTACATTATTAATACATGAGAGCAGATACATGAGCATAGGCACGACACTTCACATTACATTATTAATATATAGACATGGGGAGATGATGATGATTGGAATGGAGAAATAGAATTTGTGTAGCTGACCCCAACATAGTTGGGACAAGGCCTTGATGACGACGACACAAGGAGACATCAAGAAGACGACATAGGACAGACCTGAGATGCCCACAATTTGAGTTCCAAGCGTCAATGTTCCCTCATTCAAAGGAATCCTTATCGCCTCCAACGCGAACAAGAATTCAACAGACAAATGCCTTTGATAATCTATTCCAGTTCTATTTCATCATCCCCATGCTTTTGATTTCTTGACGATAAGAGAAAGGCGTGTCATGGTCTATCAACTTGATGAACTGCACCACAGAACACATGAACTATTAAGGATTTCTTTACCCAAATGACGCATGCATGAGAGAGAGAGAGAGAGAGAGAGAGAGAGAGAGAGAGAGAGAGAGAGACCTGTGATGCTTTAAGTTCCAGTTCTTCCCACTCTGAGGAAGGATTAGTCCCTTCAACTATCCCAGCTCCTGCATAAATTAATGTCCCGAGGCCCTGGGATTCAAGATTGTGGGCACAAAGCATTTTGCCAATGAGAAGATTCAGTGAACTCATAAATATGAAATGAATCTACAGAATCCTAATGATAAACTAGGAGATGTCGTTAAAAATATCATCCAGATTCAATGATATTTGTTTACAACCAAAAGAAAATGGTATCTTCAGTGATTTTTTAATCTGTAAAATGAAAATGGCTTTGCAGATATCCTAAGCATCTCATATAGTAAAATGAAGAACGAAAACTCAAAATTGAAACCTTTTAATGCT
Source organism: Persea americana (assembly GCA_029852735.1). Lineage (NCBI taxonomy): Eukaryota > Viridiplantae > Streptophyta > Magnoliopsida > Laurales > Lauraceae > Persea > Persea americana. The sequence continues at coordinate 73,138,152 of CM056809.1, forward strand.
TGAAAATAGATTCTTAGCATACAGAGAATGGTGCGTAGTGTATCAGATTAAGTAGGATAAAACAGTGATTTTAAGAAATACAAAAGTACAAATCATTGCAGAAAACAAGGACTTTCAGTAATTCCTAGCAAGAAATCTGAGTTTTACTTTGTTTATTGTAAACCAAACAATTCGCTTGGATGCCATTTGTCCATAAAGGCATTTATATGAACATAGAGACACTGCAGTTTATGGGAATATATGTCGCATCGTCAGGCATCGGGAAGGTACTGCAATATGAGATATTAATACCTAGCTTAAAAAATAGAAGATAATGTGGATGGTTTGAGTTGGACATAGATAACAGGATTAGCACAGGCTGGCCAAAGGGACAAACTAGTGGAGTACTATGTGCTTCTTCAATTAAAAGGTCATTATTGTAATAAGGCAAACAGACATCTAATATATTGAACTGAAGGCTTCCACAATGAAGAAATGAGAAGCTTTAAGTATATGTGGTCAAGATGTGCATGCTAAGTTGCATGTGTTGTTACAGGAAAATATATAATCGGAAATAAGCACACAAGAAATCCAACATATAGCTTCAACAAAAGAAAACAGCGACGTCAAGGATTGCTGTTTGAGATTTTTGGGCCCATTTGATGTGTAAAAAAGTTTTAAGTTCCAGGAAAGAGGAAGGGCAAGATTAGTAACGACCTTGGATGAAATGACGATAAAAGAACATGTTAGTCCGTGGAATGACAGGATCAAACTTTTATAAAGGGTCAAGAAAAAAACTAGAACTTAAGAAATTGAAACCTCAATAGATGGGTTAAGGCAATAAAGTTGGTGGTAATTGAATCCATTGATGGAGAGTGACCAAGTCAGGGTATCAAGACCAATGCTTGTTGTATTTTAGTTTGAGAGATATCACAGATTTTGATACACTAGGGGATGCGTGAGATAAAATATAAGTAAATGTCGTAAGAGTTCTTGTTACATTTGTATCCTTCTCTCATATTTTTGCTCCTTTCTTATTAGTCACATGTGCCCTCTGACACACAAATACATGAAACACAGATGGTGGTGGTGGTTTATAGTGGTTGTAGCATTAGTCGCACAATAAAATGAGCCTCTTTTGTGCAGGTTTTAATTCCAGATAGGGTCTAAGGCAAGTGTTGCTACTGCGTTGAGGATATATATATATATATATATATATAAAATGCAATAAAAGGCCCTGCTGAACATGTGTTGGATGACAAAATTTTGGACCTAGAGGAATGTCATCCAATTAGTTTTGCAGATACAAGCCTTGATAAAGGATGGAGTTTTAACTGGCTCACCTTTCCCACCAAAGCTGATCTTATCCCAACAGCAAACTCGGTTTCTCTCCCACCAAACCAACCAACAGGCCCGGCAAACATTCCCCTGTCAAACATTTCTAAGGCAACCATAAGTAGATAAGGTTACTAAAGTTCACATATAGTAGCAAACTAGCAAACACTCTAAAAAAGGTTTAATAGTATCACTGGGAACAATTACTTCAGAATGTTCCAAATAAGTATCCGACATGGGAGGAAAAAAGCCTACATTGTACATTCCAATTTTAGGGGAACTGCACATATAGCAGGCAAAAGAAACTATAAACCTTGCGACAAAGCTTTCTAGATATCCAAAATAGACAAACTTTCAACAGCTGATCATAAAAAGCTTGCAGTTCCATTAGATTTTAAAAAAAATAGAGCCATTGCAGTTTAGAATCCACTAGAACAGTCTCAAGTATCCTGGTAATGAAAGACAGGTAGTTCCTGGCTTTATTTAATAATAATAATAATAGTCGACCTCAACTCAGTACGGACAAAGCTATGATGAGCAGCAGCAGTAGTACTACTGATTAATCATGAGGATGATGATAATAGAAAAGGAAAAATATATTACGATGCCCTCATGTGCCACTGATTTGAATGTTTCCGACCAAAGCAAGTGTGCAGGTCGAGGCCTTCTCAACAGCCAATCTCCAGGAGCAAGGTTTGAGAGGTTTAGAAGGTATGTTAGTAAAGCTAGCTTCAGGGGAAGCCTCATTTTTTTCCTTTTTTGGGAGACAGGATGAAATTTATTGGGAAGTGAGGAGATATTATGTATAGATGCATACAATGAACAGAAATAAAAATCACTGATCCAGCAAGACGATTAAAAAAAAAAAAATGCTGAATGCAGAAACTAGCTGATGCCTATACATCTCAATTTGTCAACAGAATCCGCTTCATGTTTGCCTTGTAGTGAATATGAATCAATGATCCTTCTAGAGATGCAAGCAAGGTTTTTATAAGAAAACAAAGTAAGGCCTCCATGGCTCATGGGCTTTTCCTTCAGCTGAACGAGAGAATTGCTTAGAATTGGCTTCCACAATGAATGGCCCTAAGAAGCAGTTTTTGAATCTCCTTTGGCCTTACCTAGCAGCCAAGACTAGCACAACTTGGGTTGCCCACAACTGAGTGGCCTAAAACACACAATAGCAAGTCTCTGTTATTCTTGAAAGCGCTGTCAATCCCAGAGGGGCTCTGGATCCACAGTGGAGCTACAATAGATGTTGAGCTTCAAAAACCCTCTTCAAGGAGGTAGTGTAAGCTTCTACATTGAATTAGATCTCCAAAAGAACACTAATGACATAATTCCAACATATGATGCACGGCTACTTCAGACTGGGCAACGTATCATGTTGTGTTGTATATGATACTTCACTTTTTATGTGTAAAATTTGTGTCCCTGCCGTGTCTATGGCACGTCCCTACCGTATCCATGTCGTATCTGGGCATCATAGATTGCAACTCCACAACTAAGAAACCTATGCTTTGAAACTCTTTCACAAATCCCCCAAGAGATAAGTCATGATTTAATTTTTGAAGTCACCACTACAATGGATGAATACTTCTCTTGAAAAACCTGGTGATGAAGGACAATATTAAATCTAAACCTAATATGGAAGGTGAGATCCATTTAAGAATCAATAATTCAATTTAAATTATGAATCGAACTAATCACACAATCCAATATTGAAAATAAAGTAAAAAAAATTTGAAAATAAAGTAAAAAAAATTATGTGCCGGTCCAAGACAACGTCACAATCCTGCAGTAAGAAGAGGGAGGGATCTTAATGGAAGATAGGACTTCCACTTGCTTAGGGATGCTTCAATTCAATTAGATTAACTGTCCCCTTTAACGGGGATTTGAAACAATGTCTTGAATCAAAGGGTTTGCAAGTGTTCAATGCAAAAACAATTGGGAATTTAAAATAAGATTCAGAACTGAAACAATATTCCCACAGCAATAAAAGGCTCAAACTGATTTCAGATTTAGGGGATTTAACTAATTTCAAATCTGTGAAGTGGAAACAATGAAAAAACTCAATAAAATAAGTGGAGGTTCAGCTAGGCCAAGTGGGGCACATTAAGGGTCCAGTTGGGTCAGGTGGGGCTCACTCTTAGGGTTTGGCCAGGCAGTTGGGTTTTGGATTAAGTGCGGTTTGGGTTTGGGGTTGTTTTGGGTAAGTGGAATGGTTAGATTTCGATTATAGGTATGATTTGGATGGTTGGATTTGGATCTTGGGAGGATTATAGGTATGGTTTGGATGGTTGGTTTTGGTTATGGGAGGAGATGGTGGTGGTGATGGGCTTATTGGCTGATGGATGGAGGGGGTGATAAGGATTTAGGGTATAGAAAGGAAAAGAAATTGCAGGAAAGAAAATAGAAGAAGATAACAAGGGTTACCTATAATTGGCCTCAACAGCAAACTCCAATCCAGGAGGTAGGACCGTAGGAGAGAAGATCTCTCACAACTAGAACAAAACGTAGAAGTAGAAGTTGAAGAACTCAAGAAACTCAGTTTTCTCATTAATAGCTATCGTCCAAAGCATTACAAGTCTCTCCATATAAATAAGTTTCAAACTTTCTAAAAGGAATAACAAGAGAAAAGAAAATAGAAAGCAACAGAATAAAAGAAGAAGAAGAAAAACAGCCGTGTGCTCGGGTATTCGTGCGCAAGGAGACTTGAGATGAATCCCAAGGCACCTCTTTTGCTTCTTTCGCTTAAGTTGTGGGTCCCCCTTTTGGACCCCTTCTTCATATATTTCTTTTGGGGTGCATAAAAAAAGCGCTAAACCGATCTAGACCGGGCGGTTCGGATCGGTTTTGTAGTAGATCGGTTCGGTCACGGTTCGGTTTGAAGGTGCAGTTAAACCGAACCGAACCGAACCAATTATATAAATATATATTTTTTATGAAATATATAAAGGAATATGAAAAATTACTTGAAGAAGACTCTAACCCTCACTTCATTACTTGAAGTCCAACGTCTCTCACCAATTGAACTGCCACTTTTTCGTGGAAAAAAAGAAAAAAACCGTAACCGAACCGAACCGGTTCAATTTGAGCACATGGGTGGTTCGGTTCGGTTTGGGGAAATAGAAAACCAATGGGTTCGGTTTGGTTGATGGTTTCCCTTCTAAACCAATCCAAATTGCCCATGTGCACCCCTATTTCTTTTAATTCCACCGGGCCCATTTGAATCTTTAAATCTTTTAATCTTTTAATTGCTCTGGACTCTTTAAATCATTTGAATCTTCTTGGGGCCCTCTGAAACCCTTTTAAAATTTTTAATTCTTCTCAAATGGAACTTCCAAATGTGGGGCCTTCAATATGAAGGCACGCATGGGGCCTTCCGTCCATCAGACCCTTGATTCAAAGAGATCCAACCGTTGGATGTCATTAGAATGGTAATCCAACGGTGGATTTTCAATATCTTGGCAATCAAAGTCTGGGTACACATCATACATCCACAAATTGGCTTGATCTACAATCCTACGCCTCCATCGCTGGTAGATCTTGAAGGAATTTGGAGAATTAGGGCTGATGTTCCCATCACCTGGTATCTCTCTGTTTTTACAAGCTTCAAGCAGAGCACTAGTTGAAGACATCTGTGGATGGAGAAAAAGCAATCCATCTGTAGGTGTTATCTTAGATGATACTGAACCTATTGAGAATCTAAAGAACATTTGACGAAGATGGTGTGCGTACTTACACACTGGGTGGGTCTTTAAAGCAGTCTCCAGGAAACTTGTTTCCCTTCTTAATTACAAATGGTTCTGGCATCACATATCTATATTTGTTTCACACTTATAAAGAGATATTAACAATAATATGTTACAAAATGAGGCACTACAATGCATTCATTTCTCGTATTGTTCTGTTGTCATTCTGCTGTACTTGGACAGAGGTCAGCTGTTCTAAAAGAACAGTTCATCTCTTAGTGTGCTTATAATCGTTGATACGAGTATCAAGCTAGTAAGCTCACCTATAGAGTAGAATCAACATCAAAGCAGTGATAAGAGTTGCACACTGACTCAGGGGCCTCTTAGAAGGTCCTATCAATCTTGTATTGCAGAAATTTTAAGTTCATAACACCATTCATATGGCCCTTCAGAAAGATTTTAAGTATCTCAATCTCAAATTCCCACCCAAGAAAAAAAATCACAGGATTTTCATGGACATCGCGCCTTCACATTGGCTCGTATAATTAACAAGTTGCATTTCTTAGGAGACTCATCAACCTAAGGATTACAGCTCAGCTTGTTTAGAAATTGAAATAAGCATTGTAAGATCAGCCTCCATATCTCCTGCTAATGACTGAATAGTAAATTCGTCCAATGACAGCCTAGTCATCGGAGTCTTAGGGTATGTTTGTGTAACACTTTTCTGTAGAGAAGTAGACGGTTTTCAGCGGAAAACCCATTTTTCATGCATTTGGTGCGGAACAATTCCACATAAACACTTTCTTGCCTTGTCAGTATTTTCCTTGGTAATGCTGGAAATGGATTTCCTATGGGGGGTATGGGAATTCCATTTCCTCAGAAAACTTCTCCCTCCTACATAATCTCATTTCCTCACTCTTTTCCAACTCAACCCAAACCATCACCATTGCATTATGATTTTGTTTTCTTTGATTACTTGGGTATATGTATGATGATTATTTTTGTGATGGGTATTTTTTTGTGATGGCTCATCTGATTTTCAATAAAGAATCTATAGCTGCACCAAACAACATTAGCACCAATTTAGCGAGGAAAAAAATTCACACCAAACATGAATTTCTAAATTCCACTGAAATCCTTTTCTAAGGTTTTCATTTTTATGGAATTTGCTGACGTGGCGGTTTCCTCTTTCAGCGGAAAGGGCGTGTACACAAAAGATCCCTTAGAGGTCTTAAGGCCTCATCCACAAATCAGTCAGTTTAAAGGTGTAGTATTTGCTTCCCGCTAATTAATTGTATAATCCTTGAGCGTAGAGGCTACTAATCTTATCCAACAAAAATTCATAGTTTTCATTTTAAATATGCAATTTGTTTGTATAAGGCAGGCAGTAAAACAACCCTATTCCCATGGAAAATAAGAAAAGAAAAAAGTATCTCATGTTCAAAAGAATAAGAAGCGTGGGATTTTTAGAAACCGTCTCAATTCATAACACAAGTGAATCTTTTAAGTACTATTTAGAAATCCCATAATTAATATAGTATTCATGTTTGGGAATACTATATTAATTATGGAATTTCTAAATAGTACTTACAAGAGCACATGTTGCTTCTTGATTAGCCAACATTCTGGAGTACTTTGTGACCAACGAATACCAACAAGATTGAAGGAAAATTTTTACATGACAGCGATTAGACCAGCTATGACATGTGGAGCCGAATGTAGGCTAATCAAGAAGCAACGTATGCACAAAATGAATTTAGCAAAGATGAGAATGTTGATGTGGATGTGGTAAAACTAGGAAGGATAAAATTAGAAATGAGCGCTTTTGAAAGCATTTAAGAGTGGCAACAATAGGGGATAAAATTAGAAAAACCCGTTTGAGATGGTTTGGGCATGTTCAATGTAGGTCAACAACGGCACCGATAAGGAAAAGTTTGGTTATGAAGGTTGATGCCCACTAAGTGGAAGGGGTAGGCCAAAGAGGACATGGATGGAGATAGTAACAATAGATACGAAAAAGTGTAACTTATCTAAGGATTTGATTCAAGATAGATCGGAATGGAGAAATAGAATCCGTGTAGCCGACCACAACATAGTTAGGACAAGGCTTTGATGATGATGATAGTTAATATAGTATATAGTCAATACAATTAGTGACAAATGCAAAGTGATTTGGTAGCTAAAATGCTCATTTGATGTATGTAATGACATTGGCAACTGAGTAATGAAGCTAATGAAATTTAAGTTTTGATTAAAAAATAAATTTGCAATATAGTTAGTTTATAAAATGATGCCATTTACCAGTTTCTGCAATAAATAGACGTGCATCCTCCGTAGGCAATCCACCAACCGCTGGAGTTGGGTGAAGAGATGACAAGATGTCAAACTGCAAAAGGGATAGTTTAAATAGCAGGTCTCACTGAAGGTAGGAAGTTATTTCTTGAAAAAAAAAAAAGAAAAAAAAAGAAAGAATAAGAACAAGATCAGCTATGAGAAGAATAGGCAGAAACCACACATAGAACATTGTTCAATATCTTGAACTTTAGATGGAAAAGACAAGCGTATATATTACAAAGAACATTGTTGAAAAATATATAAACAGTAAACGGGTCTCACGGAGAATAGAAAAGGAATGCAAGATGAAATGTACTTTCCATATTCCAAATTAGAATTTACCTCATCTTCTTCACTTCTTAACCGGCCAGATAATTTTGCATATAGATGTTGTACTCTAGAGAATTTCCGAATTGTTTTCTTTGGATCTATTATTACATGGTCGCATATTAACTGCATGGAACAATATTTCAGATATGAACATATGTGCCACATCAAAATTATAAAGAAATTTCTAAATCAAACTTTGATAAGATATATGAGCAGTTACAGACTACAGGGAATGTACTAAGGAAAGCATGCATCAGACGAAACAAATAAGATTAACATAAAACAAGAAAGAAAGAAATGAAGTTCGCATGTAGAAATATGTTTTATTTCAACTTGCCTCTAGCTTTCTTCTAATGCTCTCTCGTACAATTTTAAATTCAAGGTCGTCTTTAGGACTGAAAAAAGGGAAAAAAAGACAAATGTCACCCGGTTCAGAACATTCTATGCAAAAATTACTTTTTTTTTATTATCAGACTCAATAGTTGTCCCATGCGATGTCAATGACTAATGCAATATAATCATTTCCCTAATGAATTGAGATATATTACTAAATTGATATGAAACCAAACTGATGAATGCCCAGAAGTTAGCACGAAAAAGATGTAAAGGTGGTCAATGTTACACTTCCCAGAAAAAAAACAAAAAAAAAAAACAAAGAGGTGTGGGTCAAGTATGACCGCCCATTTGCCTTCTGGAAAATTGTCCAGAAGTGAAAACTTTATTTACAAGAAAAACGTAGACTAAATGGAGCTATTTTCGAGATCATATATTATACATCATGTAAACATCATTTCCTAGAAATCTGTTGCGTTGACACCCTATGCCAGAAATCTATTGAATCAACTATTATAGTATAAATGCTTTTTTATGGAAACTTCGCCAGATTTAACTGTCGCTCCTAGGCCCAAATAAAGGAGGGTTGCATTAGGTAGGTTGACAGCCAGCGTAAAATTTTGTCACAACTTAAATATGAATTATGAGATACCAGCATTCCGAGAGAGCAACTTATCTGAGGATTTGGCTTAAGATAAATCAGAATGGAGAAACAGAATTCATGTAGCTGTGACCTCTACATAGTTGGGACAGCTTTGATGATGATGATGATGCTTTCTATGGAACTATTAAGTTTTTTTCTAATTTTTTTCAGCTTTCAACAATTTTTTTTCTGGATATAAATTATTTGTGACTATGCTGCAAGTAAGGATTGTGCATTGGTCAAGTATGCACTCATATGGATCAGTTTGGACTCCAGTATTGGTCAAGTATGCACTCATATGGATCAGTTTGGACTCCAGTCATAACTGATTCTATGTAAGTACTTTAAACTTTTGTTTTGTTTAGTTCCTTTTTCTTTTTCTTTTTTGAAAAATAAATGTTCAAGATTTCAAGCTTTAAACCATGCTACATAGAAGTAGTCACTTAGAATTTTTATTAATTTAGATTACATTTGATTTTTCCAATTTTTCAATGCTTCTCTTACACACTGTAATACAGCATAGAAATGAAAATAAAACATTAAGAAAATCCTCCAACCAAAATATGAGCTGCATTTCCTTCAATGTCTGAGACGTCAAAGGGTGTACACATCAGTACATGGAAATGGGTGTACATGGTATTGACCTAGGGGAATCTATAAAGATCATCCATGTTCTTAAGACGTGGTATTGGTGGCCAACTTGGAGAACCTATCGACATGCTTTAATGCAGTCCTACATGGAATTGACATAGTGGAATCTATTAGGACCAGCCAAGTTCTTAAGACTCAACATCAGTGGTCAACTTGGCCTCACTAAAGTAGAGTTGATTCATGCATTGAAAACGCATCAGCCGTGAATGGCATTTGAATAGAGCTAAGGGTATATATTCTCCAAACATATCCCAATGTCCATTATGATCTGTGGAACTGATCATAAGAAACAGAATGATAACATGTCTTTTCAAAGTACAAGGTCAAAGAAGAGATAATACCCTAACATTTTCATTTTTTTAATGAGGAAAAAAGAGCTTGTTTGTGTTTGACACCTACCTTCGTTGGCCACCTCCCATAGTTTTATCCCGTGCATGTGGATAGGAGGATTTGCATGTGCCCCTAGGGATTAGTTCTCGGCTATCCAGAATCGAGTGTCCCTCGGGCTCAGGGCCAAAGGCTCCTAGGCTAGGCTGGGCGGGAGATAACCTGGGTTATCAGGAAAAAAAAAAAAAAAAAAGAGCTTGCTAAACTGACATAAGGCCTGTTGGTTGGATTGTTATTGGGTTCCTAGGAATTCTAAGCATTGTCTTTCAAGGGGCAAAAATTGAAGGAGTAAATGTGAAGACCGACTTGGGGCCATCAAATGGTCTCCCCTTTAGTTGAAAATAAATACCCAGCCATCGACATGCTTAAAAGTAGGAGAATAGGTCCCGATAACAAAAAAATAATAATTGCACAGATGTCCATTAAAAAAAAGCGGAGATTTTTTAAATGTGAATATGAATGACAATACATTTTGTATAAAAAAATAAATGAAACATTTGGCAAAACTATTATGGGTTGAATCAAAAGAGAAAATATTAGAACAAAGAATATTGGAGGTAAAAACCTGGTAAGTAAATCATGCTCCCTTTGAAGATCCAGAACATGAGATCTACCTCTAGCACGAGTTCCAGCTAAGGCGTCACTTGAAACATTAAGGTGATTCCGATGAAATAGTTGCTCTGGCTAATCACAAAGTTTCCATAGCACAAAGCATTTAGTTAGAAAATAACCACAATTGCAAGGCTCATACATTTGATTTCAATATAAGTATTTAAGCATGGGTGTAGCCATTATGCATGTGCATCATTTACATAAGTTGATGAGTGCAGAAAAAGGAACCCTAAGGAAACATACAAATGCAAAACACTAGAAGAGACCAATGCAGTGATAAGCTTTAGACCACACACAAGAAATAAAAATGCTCAATACATCCCTCTATGTCTTGAGAGAGAGAGAGAGAGAGAGAGAGAGAGAGAGAGAGAGAGAGAGAGAGAGAGAGAGACAAACACTTCTGAATCATCAAATTTGACTTACAGTATTCCCAATAAATGCTGGTGCTCCAGGTGGCTGAATGCAGAACTGAAAAGCATTTTGACCTTCAGCCTGATTATAAAACATTCAGATGAGAAATTCTTTGTCCGAAACATAATAACATAAACTAAAATGGTTTTGTTAGAATAATTTCAGAGAAAAACGGATACCTGTAAACAAGCTAACAATGCTATAGGATCAATGTCGGTATCAGTAACAATGGAACTACTGCGTGCAAGTACAACCTAAATTGACCAATTCAGTACACCAAATGAAGTATGTGAGAGGATTCTTTAACCATAACATTAAGCGCTAACCAAATAATTTAATAATTTAATATAGGTGATTCCTAGAAAATGAGAAGAATCTTTATATTACTATTTCCATCCTAGAGGTCACGTTCACACAAATAAGATTGGAAATATTAAAGGAAACATAAATATGCATGATATAAAAGAGTGATACATAATCTTAAAAGAGGAATTTTTTCCCTAATTACTTAATGATGTACCTTAACTAAACCTGAATCTTTACTATTTATCATCCGCAAGGCTTTCATAACAGCAAGTTCCCAAGATGCCTTAGTGGGGACATGATTCTTACTAAGAACTACTGTTCTTGGAACTTCCTTCTGCAACTTTACAAAAAAGGAGATCTGCACCAATATGGAATGTATTATACATAGAGAGAGTTCATTTTGAGATTAAAAAAAAAAAAAAGCTGAATAAAGGAATATAAAAGAAAAGTATGATTCATCATTCAAATATGGACCTGGCGTAATGTAGCTAGAAGCCCTTCTACTGCCTTTCCCCAGGACATTAGAAGGGAGTCATCCCATGCAATAGTTGTAGCAAGCATAGAACTACCTTCAAGCTCATCAAACTCAACCTGTCATTCAATTTCTAATAGCACACCATTTAGATGCTAACAGGTAGAGGTTGAAATGAGTTTTGAATACAAGAAGCAACCATAATAACGAGACAATTAAATAGAACTGTGGCCAAAGCCTTTCTGTGGAAGGAAAGGAGTTGATTTACCTGGGGAACAACAAAGTAAAATGAACCAAATCCCTCCCATTCGGAAGAAATGTCTGTCCTTGCATCAAAACGCATAGCCCCATATGCACGAATTAGAGGGCAATCCTTAGAGAGAAACCTTCAATAGAAAAGGTATTAGCTCTGCATCAAAAGGTGACGAAGCATATAACCATGTTCCTTCTTTATTACTATTACTAACTGTTTAGTTTGCATGTGTATAGAGATATTTATTACCATGCTTTCTGCTGCCTAAAGTATAATAAATGCTAATTATTCAAATCTGTAATGGATATGTTTTGCGTGAGTAAGATGTGTTGACTAACAAGAGAGAATTAGAATTAAGATAAGTAAATAAGAAAAAATCTACAGGGGGCTGAATAGAATACCAAAAAAATAAAAAGAATCATCGGTATAGAGAACTGAAGTATTAAAGAGGAGACATGGAGATGTATAAGAACTTGGACCTAAAATGTGAATGCTAGAAGTGAATTAATCAAGAGCCTGTAAAAAAAAAAAAAAAAACATAGGATGATCATACTAGTGTCGAACTTGAACCACCTATCCATTGTTCCCCAGGGTCCCCACCCACACCCTTGTTCCCCACGATTTTTATTGGCCTACTGCACCAGATCATTACTGTACTGATCAAAACCTCCTAAGTGGAACTTGCAAGGAACACTATGGAGGCCACCTCTGGCCATCACAATCAAGGGGATGGGGGATGGAGAGTGGGAACAGGGACAGAACCAGAAAATTTGCCTTGGGGGGGTGGGGGCGCTATGTAAAAATAAATTCTTGGAGAGGCCAATTGTAGAAAAAAAATTAAAAAATTCCACAACATTAGGGAGTTTTCCAATGTTTTTGAGGGGTTAGTATGAAAAAAATAAAAATTTTACAGAACAATAGGGGGCTGGTAGTTCCTCCCCTGAGTGGGAAGCTTTATGCATGGTGAAGAGAGGTGCCAACAATCAGCTCGATTGGATATAAATAAAATAAGTGCCAAATGGGGGTGAGTGCCAACTACAGGGGAGGGTGTTAGTGAGTGTGAAGCGGTTTTTATGATCTTAAGGGAGCTCATGTGCCCCACGAGAGTGTAGCTCAATTAGTTTAGATGAGAAATATCTCTCATGGGATCATTTTTTGGTAAGTGCATGTTATGTGCCATGGTCAGAACAAATCAAACCATTTTGAGCTAAACCGTCCAGTCCTGAGTTCATTTTCTCATAAGCAAAGATTCAGAATTTTAGACAAGTATAAAAACATAAGTACCTCTTCTCAAAAAAGAAAAAAAAAAAAGATGCAAGTACCTCCTTATACACCTCCAGTCATGCAATGAAAATGGATGAAACTTCTGGAAGAAGACTGCAGACCCTAAACCAGCAACATTGAGCAAGTTGGGTGATGGTCTACTTTTGCATTCTCCATTACTTGCATTGAAGAGATCTGAACTGTTGCTCTGATCTCTGCCAGAAAAGAAGCAGCGAGGTAGCTGGTGCTGTGCATGGAGCCAACTTATCGCTTCTATTTGTTGTAGGATTGGCACCTACTATCACAAGTTCCAACTCATTGTAATGTGTGAATACGTCTTTTGCATCTAGCATCCTATGCATGTATTAGAAATTTGGAATCGCACGCGTAATTCAATCAATCCAACTATACATCTTAGTAGTACATTTCAATTCGTTTTGGCAGAAGATGCTGAAACTATTCGCTTCAGTTAGGTGACCGAACCAACAATCCTGTCTAAAATTTTGGTCCATACCCAGACCTTTCCAACCCTATTCGTCCATTTTGGTTCAGATTTCAGCCTGTTCACTTGAACAAGCTGAAGTGACCAGATTTCAGCTGAACAAGGGAATAGTGCAAACGAAAAAAAAAAAAAAAAATCAATTCTTTTTAACAGAAAGGCTCTTCATTTTGATTTAGAAACTAATTTTTCCACACTGAAATGTTGCAATTATGTGAATGCATTTATTTTAGAGGATTTTACAAAAAAAAAAAAAAAACCACTTTAGGTGTCCAGTGGTCCCAAAAGATCATTTTAACTGACCTTGCACCAGATCAGTCATTTTGCCTGAAAAGGTGCTTTTTTATTCGGACTTTCAACTAACGTCTCTAGCGACCTTAGTTTTATGACGCTAAGGGTCTCTAAGGACCCTACGGTGTACACAAATTAGAATAAAATAGGCGTGTTTCCTCGTGTTTCATTGTCAACAAGTCTATTTTCCTTCACGTTCATCTGTGCCCATTCCTTCCAACCCAGCTATCCAACTGTGGTCCCTTCCAACATCCTCTTCGTCAGCTGCTCCTACTCCTCGCCCTCCTACCAACTGTGGTCCCCTCCCACATCCTCTTTGTCGAAGGTGTGTGTTGTTGGATGCTCCCCTTTCTGAGTCGTCTGGGCTGGATTGTCGTCTAGGTTGGGCTCCATAGGTCATTCCCACCTCTTGAAGACCATTAAAGCCACATGCCATTGTTTGGTGGAGAATATTACAGTGCATATGATACTCCATTTGGGGTAGAGCAATGGAAATGTGAAGTTTGTACTTTGCCCTAAAACATGATTTTCTACTTTTGATAAACCCTTTTCATAATTCCTAGTTGCATGTGACCATTTCTGCATGCATCTCATCGTCTTCTTCCCCACAGTTGGACGGCTGGGTTGGAAGAAATAGGCACAGACGAATGTGGTGAAGGAAAATAGACTTGTTGACAACGAAACATGAGGAAACACGCATATTTTGTTCTAATTCGTGTACATCGCAGGGTCCCTAGGGACCCTTAGCATCATAAAATTAAGGTCGCTATGGACGCTAGTTGAAAGTCCGAAAAAAAAAAACACCTTTTCAGGCAAAATGACTGATCTGGTGCAAGGTCGGTTAAAATGATCTTTTAGGCCAATTGGTCACCTAAAGTGTTTTTTTTTATTTTTTTTATTTTTTATTTTATTTTTTATGGTAATATCCTCTTTATTTTATTTTATTTTAGGATATAACAGTGGCAATTGGAGATGAGAGCAGAGAACATACGCTATAGTTTCAAATTGTCATGCACACACATTACTTATAAATAATTTATTAGGCACGTAGAAATAGCACATTGTATTGTCGATTGTAGAATGTTGTAAAGATATATAGTATGTATATTAATTTCATTTTTTTACTAGTTTTCATATCTTTAGTTATATATTAATCCCTAATCCCTAGACCCTTAACTTTTAGCAAAACATAATACCGAAATGCTGAACTACACAATATGTTTCAGTCCAGAGTGAAACCAAAATGGGGCCTGAAAGGAAATTGACAACTATTGTATAAAATGGTAATTTCCTCCATTTTGGCAATAGATGATGAGGTGGTTCATAAATGAGAAGAATTACTCTTTAATCTAAAGCTAAGATCCTAGGTTCAAGAGATGGAATTTTTTTGTCCTCTGCATGAATGAAAACTGGAGAGAGAGAGAGAGAGAGAGAGGCCCAGTAATTCATTGTTCAATTGAAACAACAAAAAAGAAATAAAAAAATACAACTATTTGGAAATCCTATCATTCTACTTTTCAACTGAGAATACTCATTCTGAGTACAAATTGACAGCATCGGGAGTAGCATATTTACTGGTGTGGTTGCTGAATCCAACCATGATAAACCATTCATAAAATGAACTCTAAAACTAAATAACCAGCTCTAGATGACACAGAATGAACAGGGTAGTGTGCTGGAGATTAGAGAAGAAAGCAAGCATTTGTGTGGTTCACCGGATTATGGGTACATCCAGAGGAAATCTAACAAGAAGAAATTTCGCTATATCAAGCATAAATTACAAGCCAAGCACAATAAAGAAAGCAAGCAGTTGTGTGGTTCACCAGATTATGGGGAACATCCAGAGGCGCAATCTAACAGAAGAAATTTCACTATATCAAGCATAAATTACAAGGTATTGAAGTACAAATAACAAGAGAAAAAAAATCCCTCTTTTCGCCTTTTCTTTCTTGTTCTTGGTTTTCTTTCTTGTGGATAGCCATATTATAGTTTAAATGGATAAAACTCAGGTTATTATCACAAAACATATGCATAGGTTTACAATTAAAAAGTTAAAAATAAATATTAAAGGGTAAAAAAAGACTCAAATAAAAAATATAAATCTACTCAGTCATTAGTCTATATCTAATATTAAAAAAACAAAAAAACCCATCTCAATAACTTCAAAGAAAATGATACCGACATCAATACATGCTGTCATGGGTGTTTATATGCCAGGCTCAGGTTTGCCAAAGCCCATGCTGCCTAGCCCATTTATAATCATAAAATTAGGGCCAGCCAAGCTATATGGGCTTACATTCAAGCCCAGCTCTTACAAATAACATCCAGCTTGAGCCAAGGCCCAGGCCCAATAGTTTTAACTTGTAAATGGTCAATTATTTCTAATTAAACATTAAAATTAAATGCTGTGAAGGAACATAGAAATCAATGTCTCTCAGACCACCAATATATACGAATGTACACCTGTATATATGTAGAATAGGAGGTAGTTATGAACCAGAAGTTTTATGATAATTAAGGGACTTAAGCTAGGCTGAATCATATCTATATAAAGGAGGGCTCTGTCATCAAGAGAGCCAACCCATTCATTCAATCCCTTTTATGTTTATCCTCCCCCGTCCCTTCCTCCGTTCCCTCTCTCTCTTTCTCTCTAATGTATCAATGTTTTATCATCTCTTTAGTTTAAAAAAAAAGGAATATAATATGTTTTAAAGTCTGATAAAAGTTAACATCAACCTCATATTCATTTGATGTAGAGATAAATAGAATGTAAGTCATTATATCTAATGCTAGGGCATTTAGTAATATGATGTTATAAATAACTTATTTTAAAAAAAGTAAATGAGCCGAATTGATGCATGCCTAATTAATCTAAGGATGACAAGAATAAGCCATAAACGGGGCCAGGCCAGTTCAATGAGCTTTGAATTAGAAGCTCAAGCCCAACCTTTTTACCATACAAACTTACTTTTTAGGCCTCACCCTAGCTCGCAAACCTTAAAAAACCGTCCAGGCCCATTCCAAAGCAGTTTGAGCCAAGGGGTGTCAATAAACTAAACCCTTCCCCAAGCCCTGGCATAGCTAGTTAGTGACATGTGTAGTCTCTTTGAGTGCATCAGTTCTAGTCCCTTGTATAAAAACATAAAAATAAAAAAAAGACCAAAAAATATAGTATGGACCCCTTCTTCAATTGGGTCCGGTACAATGCATTGGCCACATGTAGGGTCCAGGCCCACTATGGGTTTTTGAACAGCAATCCCACAATCATTTGCCCTTTTCGTATTCAAATGGAAGAAAAGGAAAGAAAAAAAAAGAAGGGGATAACATTGCACAATTGTTGAAAATGAAATGAGCACAAAACTTCAAATATCATACCTCAAGACGAATGATACCAGACCCAAAACGTGGCGGATCGGCCTTCAACCCAAGAATTGCCGAGTTGAGCTGTGAAACGGCCATTTCAGGAGTTGTAACGGCTGGAAGCGTCCGAGTCTCGCACATCTCCACCGGTGCCTCTAGCTTCCCTCTGCAACCATTCATCGCCACCGCGTAACAACAGGCATATCGGAATTTCTGCTCCCGAAACACACCAAATAATGGTTAGTTCTTCTCATGATTTATCAATTGTCTTCAGAAAAATGAAGGAATTTGAGATCTTAAGAGATCTAGATCTAGATCCAAACTGTTCTTTCATTGTAGAATTAACATTCTGGATCTCATCACATTGAAAAGGAGATAGAGAGAAACGCATTGGAAAGGAAATGGATAGAAAGTTCTGTCTCGAATGAATGGCCAAATGCAAAGGGATTGGCGACATTAGTAAACAGTAGTTAGCCGAAGCTGGATCTGTTAGTCGAAGGAAAGAGCGCGCCATTGTAGCCATGAGAGAGAGAAAGAGGGCGATATAGCCATTAATAGTTCCCATGAAGCAGAGGAAGTGGAATTGTGTAGTAGAGTAGTAGTAGAGTAGTGTGATGATTGTGAGAGTGGCGGGGAAGTGAAGTTATAGGTAGTAAAGAAGGGGTCTAAAGTCTAAACCCACAAGCACTAGTTAGGTCTACACCACTGGGGCACCAAAGACTTGAAGAAGACTTTGCATTGTGCAAAGTAATTGAACTTTGCCTTATGGCTTAGGATGTTGCCTTTTAGGCCAATACACAATGATTTTCATACTAAGATTGAGGGGAAGGTTAGGCTGAGATGCCACCGGGTTTTTCATATCCCACATATTTTAATATCAAAATACAAGTCCATGCCACTGAATCTGTGTATCACAAGGCCATCGAATGAACAATCAAAGGAGTCAAAGCATCTAAAATTACGACTTGTGTCGGTCAATCTGAATGTCCCCACAAAGCTTGAAAAGTGTTGTGTGTTATTTGTATGGGAAAGAAGAAACAAATTCATTTTTAATGTTCTTCATGACACCAATTGCTTCTAATGGCACAAATTGTCTTTTATGACAAAATCACCTTTTATGGCTTCTTTTCATGTTTTTTTATTTTCCGATATATATATATATATTTTATATGGGAGATACTCCTATGAGAGATATCTCTCACCTTATATGAGAGATAGGGGTGGGAGCCCTCACATTTAAGTTGTTGGCATTGGATATGGACGTGAGGGCCCCCACCCTATCTCTCATAGAAGGTGAGAGATATCTCTCATAGGAGCATCTCCCTATACACACACACACAAAATCCTTGTTTATCCACTTTGGCATGACACACCAATAATCCGTATGAGCACCACTTCATAATTTCCTAGTCCCTCTTTAGAACCTGCTCTACTTTTAAATCTAAGTTCTACTACCATGACAGCAACAAACAAACCTACCAGATAACACACCCATAGTTGAGTGGTGTTGGCATCTTAGTATCTCACACATGCCCAAGGGTCGATCGCTGGGCCTACAAGTCAGTTCACCCTAGTCTTCTTAATTCTATCACAGGTTGTTGGCAATCAAATTTCCTAAATTTAAACAAATATGCCCATGCATATTTTCTTATCCTTTTTTCTCTCCTTGCAGACATTCTTGTTGAGCTCCAGCATCCACAGATTCTAGAAACAGAAGAGACCCACTAGCTTGAAATTTTATTATGCAGACAAAGTCATAAAAAGCAGAATGGACAGCAACCTAATTATAATTCAGAATTACACTAGAATCTAGTGGTTGACAAAGATATTGAATGTAATAACTTGTGAATTGAATTTCCATAGCCAACAAATTCCCTATATCCACACTAACACACCATAGCATAGTAAAAGGCCCCATGACAATGAATGTAGCCCTAGCCCCAATCAACAACTGCTCCAATATTTCAGCACAACATATGCATTTCAAAAGCCAACATCAACAGTGGGATAAGTATTTTCTTCCCCTTTGTCACCCCAAATCAACATCTTCCATGTTTCAGGTCAGACATAACACAGTGCACTAGAAAAAGAAAAAAAAAAAAAAACAAAAAAAAAACCATCATCCCATTTCAGTCCCAAACCTTTTGATTGGAGGGGAAAATACCACACACAACTTTTCATATCAATCTGTGCAACAAGTACAAATCATTCTCCACATTTCTATGGAACTTTTTTAATAAAAAGAATTAGGCATTACAATGGACTGAAACCAACAACACAAGCATCCACCACTGATGTTTCTTTTACTCCATTTCAGGTAATAGAAAGTGCAAATAAGCAGAAAATAACTCATGTTGATGATACCCATACCTTGGAATTGGAAGGGATGCATCCAACATTGATGAAGTTCAAGGTGCCGCCGAGGGCCCCTCTCTTCTCGATGATGCAGGTGGTGGTTTTGAGGCCCCACAGCGCCGTGCGCAGGGAGCATTTAGGATAACGACTCATACTATAATACTAGTATATGAGTACTCTTCCTTGGAAAATAAAGAGATGTCGCACACTTTGGTGGTCTCAGTACTCAATAGGCCTTTGGGATTTAGATAGATTCCGTTTGCCAAAAGAATCCAAGGCCCAGATAATATGGGAGTGACATTATCTAACTCAATCATTTCTCACTCTGGGCTGTATAGCTAATGACGATGAGGGTGAGAGTGGGTGTGCGTTTTGGACAACGAAGGAAAGGAAAAAACACCTCTGATCCTAGCTACCTGCTAAATTAAACCATGTCCAATCCTTGTTTTCCTTTTTCCTTTTTCCTGTTTTGTTTGGGAAGTTTTCAATAAGCCCTTTTAAGTTTTTGCCTTATTTTAGAAAAGGCCACGAGTTTCAAAGGTTTTCAAATTAGTACCTGAGTTTTAAAGGAAGTTTTCAATTAAGGAAACTCGTCTATTTAAAGCTATTTTTCGACAACTTTTTTCCTCAATTTTTTTAAAATACACAAATTACCTTTCATAAAAATAAAACCCATGTTCAATTCCTCTATATTCTCATCATTTCCTTCACTGATGACTTCCCGGTGATTAAGGACAACTAACATCCCTACGGCGATCGACTACATATTGTGGCTGTCAAAAGCTATTCATGGCTTTAAATGAATGGTAATTTGGGTATTATAAGAAATTGAAGGACAAAGTTGCCAAAAAATACCTTTAAATTGCTAACATTTGTTCCCCTTTTAAAATAAAGTAAAGACTTAAGGCTTTATTTGAAATCTCCTTCTTTTTTTCCTTCTATGTAGGTTGGCCTGCTATTCAGGAGTGATACTACCAACCAGAAGATCGAGGGATCGATCCTAGGGCATGTGTTAGTGTGTCATACCGAAGTGCCAATACCACTCGACAATAAATGTGTCGAGATCTTTGTTTACCTTATAGATATGAACTACAATAAAATGAGTTGAGATTGAGTTGCCTAGCATGCCCATTTGAGCCAAGTCTTACCATAACACAATTACATTGTTCTAGCGGAAGAGGAATGCTTTCAAGCTTGGAGGCTTTTTTTTTTTTTTTTCCTCCCTGGCTTGGTCTAGTGATGAGGAGGGACTATCCAAGGATGTGTTTGTGCAGAGGGTTGGAAGAGGAAACCTCCGTGGCTTTGCATTTTTGATGGGGGTAGATGGGAAACCATCTCCTTTCCAGCAAGGAAATATAGAGAAATTAGGCGGAAAATTTGGCCCTTTTCATGCTGCACTAAATGATCACACCGGTGCCATGTCGGCAACGGTTTCCACTGAAACCACCACAGCACAAACATGCCCCAAATGTACTTGCATAGGGATTCTTGGACAGTTTGGTGAGAGCAAAGAGCCTTGATAAGAAAATGGAAAGAGTATTGTTCTTTTGCACCTCGACAAATTACTGAAAAGAAAGAAATAAGAATTCAAAACTAAATTTGCATTACTTCAAAATATATATTCAAAGAAATATATGATTTAAGGCAATATAGACTGTTAAAATGTTGTAAGACGTTTATGAAAACTATTATTTAACTCATATAAAATGTCTTATATAGATTAGGCATTTAGTATTATCAATTATAATTAACTATTTCATAATGATATATTATATTTTATTAATGCTAAAAAATATAAAAATAAATTATTAAGATTTTTATGAAAGTATCAAATAATAATAAAAACTAAGATATTGGGGTTAATATGTAGTTTATAAAATGAATTCTAGCGAGAAAAAAAACTACGTCTTCATATATGATATCGCTTAATATAAATTTCTTTACTTAAACTGTAATTATATAAACAATTTTTTTGACTTTATCTATAATGTTGTTTATGCCAACCTGGGAGTTTGTGGAGTGGCGTAAGAAGTGGGTTTGCTCCCCATGCATTGTGTTTGAAACTGCCTCAAGTTTGCTCGATAAGCATTTGTGTGGATTTAGTGCCTGCCACCCGAGAGAGTAGTCCTTTTGGGTGAAAGAATTCAAAGATAACCATGTCATAAAAAGAAAAGCTACAGTGTTGTTTATAACCACATATTAAAAAGCCTAAATATCTGAAAATTAGTATAAATATAAATGTCTTTAGTAATATAATTTAAGTTTCTTTCATTTTAGAAAATAAAATCCAAACAACAAATTTACATATAACAGAGAAAAATCCAACCTGATAGCCTTAGCCTGACTGCAGTCCATTTTTATGAATGAAAAAATACATCGAAATCTTGGTATGAATGCATTCTCTTTGCTACAATTGTTTTAATTGTAATTGATTTTATTAATGTGCGGTTGAAAAAATATTGATGGGCAAATGTGGGTACTCCAGCCATATTGTTAGAAAGATATATAACAACATTAACCGTTTTTCTGGGAAATTTTCAAAAAAGTATAAAACTTTTGGCTCATTTTCAAAAAAGTACATACATATTTGAATATTTAAATAAAGTATAAAAGTTTCTCACAATTCATTCAATAAAGTCCTATCCATGATTTTTTGAAAAATGACAAAAATACCCTTCTTTTGTAATCAGATTTCTATCTTCTCTTATTCTCTTTCCTCCACAAAATTGGTCATTTTAATTTTAATGATCATAACTATTTAATGAAGATATTTTTTTAGTCATTTGGAATCCCTTTTATAACCATACATGTATAAAGGTAATTAAAGTGGGCCCCACTATGTCATTTGGGTTAGACTTGATCATTCTCTTAAATGTTTTATGAAAAGGGGGAATTTGAAAAATGACATAAGGGTATTCTTGTCATTTCTCTAATTTTTTTTACGGAGATGACTTGATTAAAAGAATTGTGGAATACTTTTATACTTTTTCAAAATATTCAAATCTTAATGTACTTTCTTTAAAATGAATAAAAAAAATTACACCTTTTAGAAAATCTCCCATTTTCTCATTTAAGGTCTCCACGGGCATATTTAGCTGGTCTTTCTATATGTGTATATCCTATGGTTGTGGCATGGGTATTCGAGTTCAGATCCGTTTCTTTGCTTCTGTTGGTCTCCCCCTTTGTTCTTGTATTAATGAAATGCTCTTCAGACTGTTATGTTTTTTTTTAAAAGAAATTAATTTTAGGTGGTCACTCTTATCTTTTAGAAATGGGATAGTCTCAATAAGGTCCTTTAATTCCGACGTTATTAACTTTATATAATGGAATTATGAGTCACAAACCTCATTTAAGTTGAAGAAAGTTAAAAGTTTCTTTCATTTGAGTCCTTTCTCGGCTAAATTGGCTATCCGGTGATAACATCTAGTAGTAATTTTTCTTCATCATCATCATCAAAATCTTGTCCAAACTATGTTGGAGCCAGTACATGAATCCTCTTTCTCCATTCCAATATATCTTAAGCTAAATCCTCATGGTAAAGTTTTTTTTAAATGACAAAATTTCCGTTTTAACGGTGCTTGTTCTTTCATCAATTCCTATGTGAGTAGGAGGATTTTACATTTCTAGTTTTAAATACTAATCTCCTTTCTATTTTACCTCATTTTTGTGGAGAGTTTGAAAATAGAAAAAAATCTTTCTTGGGATTTCATGTTTACTTAGAAAAAGATCCTTAATGTCCTTAAAGCGTTTGATACTTAGAAAATAAAATTATGTAGCAGGCCCTAGAATAAAGTAGTTGACTACTTAGAAAAGTTGAAGTGGCCAACTTTCACAAATTTTGCCTCCTTCCTTCCGTCAAAAGGAAATGAGTAATACATGAAAGAAAAAAGAAGTGTTGAAGTCAAAAGTATTTTAGCACTCGAAGAAAATGAAAAAAGCAATAGCTTTGATTTCTACATCCACCCTCGCGAGGCTGATCTTCAGTTCCTGTAGCCAAGTGGAGTGCTTGCAATTTTGTGGCGCGTTTTATTTGGATTGATTTGTTCTTTTTCAATTTTTGTTTTTCCGCCTGTTTCTTTTCTTATTTTGTTTGTTTTTTTTATTGCCGTATAACCTGTAGCAAAAAAAATAAAAATAAAAAATACTAACCTCCATCATCGCCCAAAAAGATTTCTCATCACTCTGTCTGTAGAATCCATCTGACATGTGTGTAAAGATAAAAGCCACATCTTCTGATCTCAAATATAAAATCAATTAAAAACCATTAGATTCTGAGGCTTTAAAGTTGACAGTAAGGATTATCTTTGATCATACCGATGCTTGCCCAACGGATATACTAAATGTCCTCTGCACATACACCCTCGCTCCTTAATTAAATTGGAAGCATCCCAAGTTGTGGCTCACACAGGAGGAGAGCACTTTTTAAAAGTGCACCTAGATTGTCATGGGAGTTCACTCCTTGTGTATTTTAGGCCAGCAACAGGCTTGAGTTTCAGGCCCATAGAAAACTTGAATATTAGGCTTGATAACTTAAATTGGTCAGATTGAAGACTTTTGGCCCAACCCAATCTAGTCACGAGCATTCTTACAGTAGTGTGGGTAAAGTACTGAACAACCCAATCTAGTCACGAGCATTCTTAGGTGTAGTGTAGGTAAAGCACCATCTTTTTTATTTTGCCTTTTGTTGCTGTCATATGCAAAGATAGGAAGGGAATAGCAAGTTCGCATCGTTCAATTTTCTTCGCGGGCCTATTGCAAGTCTATCATCAAGCATCTGGCTACTGCATGTTCGAGGCTAACAATAATCATCCAACCTGCTACATGCTATCAACGCCATCGGGTCATGTGATGGCTAAAGAGGGGAATTGAATGGCCGGTTAAAGTCATATAGGTCACGTTTGTGTAACCTATTTACGTAGAAAATTAATTGTATTTCTATGGGAAATTGTTTCTTCATACGTTTGTGGGGTGATTTTGTATGGATATACTTTTTCGCCACGTCAGTATTTTCTTTCTTATAAATAGAGTTCCTTAGGGAGGAACATGGGAAGTCCATTTCCCGCAAAAAACTTCTCCCCTTTTTATTACTTCATTTCCCCACTCCACTCTTTAGTACTACTAGTTTTCAATAAGAAATCTGCAGCCGCACCAATCAACATTCGCTTCCAAGGTATTTAAAAACCATAGACTCTGTTGATGTGGCAATCTCCTCTTTTTATGGAAATTGTCTGTAGGGCACGTTTGTATAATCCATTTCTACATAAAATGTATTATTTTTCTATGAAAAACTGTTTTTCCATACATTTGGTACAACAATTTTCTACAGAAATGCTTTTTCGCCACATCAACATTTTCCATGATTACTCTGAAAATCGAGTTCCTATGGAGGTATGGAAAGTCTATTTCTACAACAAACTTCTCCCCTCATCATTACATTATTTCCTTACCCACCCTCTATAATACTAGCTTTCAATAAGGAATTCGCAGCCACACTAAACAACATTAGCACCAATTCATTGAGGAAAAAAGTTTTGCATCAAGAATGAATTTCTAGTTTCTACAGAAAACCTTTTCTGGGATATTTAAAAACCGTAGATTTTGCTAAGCACGAAATTAGCTTTGATCAGATCAAATAATCTTTGAGTTGGATAAGCTAATGTTTAGGGAAAAGACATAGTTGTTAGTATCGTTTCAAACCCTATTTTGGTCTGGCATCCAAAATGAAAAATCTCAGCCGATTTGGAATTTCGGCGAAACTTATCAAAATTACATTTCGGAGAAAATATAAAATAATATATATACATATATATATATATATATATATGTAAAAAATAAAAAAAATATGGATTTAATCCATTCTAGTAAAACTTTTTGAAATTATATTTTGGGGAAATATAAGAAATACAAAGTACATGTATATATAAAAATAGTAATTTAATTATGTAAAATACCATTACGGCCGAAAAACCAACCAAAATCTTGAATTTTGGCTGAAATTGACTGAAATTCAAAATGAAAAGTTTTAAGTGAAATTTAGTTTCGGTCACTTTACCGAAATGAAAATTTTCCGCCGAAATGGTAGAAAATTAATAACTATGGAGAAATCCACTAAGAACGAAACTAGGAGTTTTGGAAATTTTGTGGAGAATATTTAAATTGAAGAGTTTATTATAACATTTATGTGAAACGATTAAATAAAAGCTTAGAAAAATAACATACTAATATAGAATAATGAAAGCGATTCATAAAAAAATGTCACCACTTCAAAAACCCACAATCAATTTTGTTTCAGAAGAAGGTAAATCATGTGAAGATGATGAGAATATTGTAGATGACACGAGGAAAAAAAACTACTTGCCATGACAAGGCCTTTTTGGCGGTGGCAGGGAAAGAAACTATAAGCGGATGCAAAAACCAACATATGGGCCCACCATTGGATTGAGCCTGCACATTTGGACCATCCCCCTAGTGGAAAGTTCCTTGATCAAATCAATGGTGACCCAAATACACAGATGAATAAATGCCATGTTCGGAACAACAGTATAATAACAAAAAACAAAAATTTAGGACAAAAATATAGACTGGACTTTGAAGACTTAAGAACGAACCATGCCAATGTGGAAAAGAGAGCTCCATGACCCACTGGATGAACCTTGCCTTTATGGGTCGATAAGTGCATGAATATGGTACGCAGCCGCCTCGTGGGAAAAACAAACGTAGACCACACATGGCTCATTGACTCGCACAAATATTGTTCTCAAGATGACATTTTCTATAGCTAGTACCATAAAAGTTATAAAACGATTTTACATTCGGGGGCATTGGAACAAGGTTTGATAAAATTATTGCATATTCAATTGGAAGAATTTTATCCTCGCATCTAATGGGTGTGTGCCATGAAATTTATGGGGGGCCTCCGTTTATTTATAGGCCCCCAAATGTCTTTAACATTTGTACCGGGATATCCGCATACAGACATTTCTCTAAGAGAATAACCCAGATGTAAAAAAGTACTTTATTTATCTCAAAATATTTAATTGAGGAAAAGAAGTGTACCAATAAAGCCGATAAGTCACACTCAGATTTAAACAACAAGAGGGATGTGGTGCAAAATCTTGTTACAAAGATCTTGATAGTCATTCTATGTTTGATTACTTAACGATTTGTAATGGTTTAGCTCTTTATGCAAATGTGATAAAAGGGGAAATTTTCTTCGCTTCGAAAGAGGCAGATGCGAGAGTAATACTTGACGTGCAAGAGAAGGGCTAGAGATGGAGGCATTTCTAGAATCCTTAATTTGCCGGATGCTTGCGTGGCGATTTAACTTTCAAGGCTTTCAAAAGGCAACGAAGATTGGTGTATTAGTTCCATCGTTTTGGATTTCACTTTGTTAGCTAGATGTTTTGATAGTATGGATTCTAGTTATATTCTAGAAAAAGCAATGAGGTGGCTCATCCATTGACCAAGTTTGGCTTTGTTGACGCCGCCAATTTTAAGTGGGCTGACAATTGGCCCAAGTGGTTATCTTGTTTGGATTTTAGTTGTTTTTGCTTAGTAAACATTCCTTTCGCATAAAAGAAAAAAGAAAGAAAAAAAAGAAAAGAAAATAAATCATCGCCTTGTGACAATACGAAAATAGTCTAAGGCTTTTGGTTTTTTCTTGAAAATATCATAAAAAATGTCACAAAGGATAAATCAACTTTTAAATATTTAGGATAAAACAATAGACCCTATCGTCAAAAACATTTTAATCCCAATTTTCTATTTTTATACGGATATTCTCTAATATTTATCTCACTGTGAAAGAAGGAGTTACACAAAAGGGAAAGATGAAACTTTTGAATTTTGTAGAGTCATCATAGTACCAGGTGCGTAATTTTAAAGAAAATGAAGAGAAATCACAAACACAACAAATTAACAAAGTTGAGTTTTTATTATTGGTTTTTGGATAAGGTACACAATCTAGGGATATCGGTGATTTTGGGTCTACAAAGATACCCGTAGTTTCTTGAATCAAAAGGATTTAAATGGATCTTAAGTCCTCAGTACAATTGTTTTGCGAGAAACCTTTAACATCCTCCAAATGTAGTTCCAAGACCAAAGCAAAGACCATAAAGGAGACGACAGGTACACCTAAATGGGGTTCCTAATCCTATCGCAAGGATCACATAAGAGAAGCAGTCTTATCCAAAGGGCCCTAAGACAAAAGAGTAAAAGACAAAGAGACCGTGGTAGAGAGCTTCAAGATTGATGCTAGAACGACCAAAGGGAAGATACTAAGTCCAGTGAGGTTCAAGGCTAAAGCAAGGAGCACCATAATGTAGCAGGCATACTTGTTGCAATGGGCTGCTAATTAAACCACCCAAAGGAGAAGACGCATACATTGGAACTCTAGAGCATGCAAGAGTTATAGACTAAGCCCTACCGCACTCAACTCTAATCTCAAGGATTCCAAGACAAAGGCAAGGATTGAGGAGAAGAACCAAAGAACATGAAATTAAGTCTTTGCAAGAGTTGCAGTGGGAGAGCACATGTGTGTAAGAATGAGAGCATGTGGGTCTCCCTCTTGCACACACCGAAAAGAAAAAAAAGAAGAAAGGGTTCCTTGGGCGAAGGGAGCATGCCCTTGCCTAGGTTGGGCGAGCGTATGCACAACCTCAACTAGGACCTTAATTTTTGAACCAAAAATCTTCAAATGACTATATATAAATATTGATCCGGCCATTTGATTTCGGTGTTCTTCATACCTCTAGAAAGATCTTTTGGAGTAGATAATGTAGAGCCTCCCGAACATAGCTATATCGAGGGAGATATGATCTCTGAAAGTTGGTTGTCTCATTTCTGGAAGAGGGAAGACCAATCCTTGCCGAAAAACTGATTTTTAGTGAACTTGGGCGAGGAAAGGTAACTTTTTGCCAAGTGTGGGAGAGGTCTGGGCACTCCTCCCCTCAATTAGGTGAGGGTGTGCACAACCTCGCTTAGTCTCCTATTTTTTTTTGAAATTTTCTATCATTTTATGTACTTCTTTTGATTGTTGAATCTTCAAATACTTTTAACCTTTAACCCATCTATCAGATTCTTGCGCATAATATTTCGTTAGGAAGCTCTTTTCAAGTAAATATCTTTAGAATGAAAGGTTATCTTGATAAGAGCTGTATTAAAGGAGTTATGGCATTGGGAATGTTACCATCTTCTCATTTTAGGCAGAAAATGTGGGCCCGAAGACCAATTTTTGGCCAATCTTAGGTGTGGAGGTGTGCTGCAATAATCGCCTAAGCAACTTATTTGGATGACGAGGGGTATCACCCTTGGTGAGGCTTGATTTTTCCTCTTTTTACCAATTTCTGTTAAATATTTAGATGGTTGTAACTCTTGATATGTCGGTTATATTTTTGTCCATGATATATGAATGGAAAGCTCTTCCTAAGTCGATGTTGATGGTGCCCAAGATTGTACCAATCCGAGTTATATCAAGGGGGTTGTGTGTGCACTGGAAAAAGCTTCCATACTATGGATTTTTAGGACAAAGAGGCGCTACCCACCCCCAACATTGCATCATTGACCGTCTTTGTGGATTCTGAGAATTTTAACCTGGATTGCGATATCTACTCAAATTGCGGTTTCTCTTTTGCCTGCCCAATCTTCCTTTCACTGATTACGTCATTTTCTACATTTGAGAGTCCTAGGCTTCCTTTTGATGATCTTTTGACTTGAGGAAGTCATTTTCTCCGATTCTTTATTTTCCATAGTTTTTCGTGGAATCCATTTTTCATGCTTTGGAGATTTTTTTTTCTGGCTCTTTTTCTTTCTCAAACTTGTGTGTCTACACTCACAATATTTATAGATTTCTAAAAATATTTTGTATATATATCATATGTTGTTAAGAAAAAACCATTTTTAGTATTGTGATTTTTTAAAAGTATGATCGTATTTAGGGAATTTCTTTTATAAATATTTTAACTTTCTGATTGGGCTAGACTTTACATTTCCAACCTGCTTACAAATGGAATGGATTCATTAACTCTATTCATGCATTAAAGTATCCAAACTTGTCCAAAACTCAGACCTAATAATTCAGGTTTGTAAGATCCCAGTCCCACTTCTAATATTTTATTATATTTTAATTAGAATATCACTATTATTTTAATTAAATGTATTTTAGTTATTTAAGTGAGTAGGATTAAGTGGGGCACACGTTAGATTAGATGTGTGGATCGGTAAGTTGGGCTAATGGGTAGATGACCTAACTCGTAGTTTGACCCAATGACTTAAGCCCAAAGAATATCCCCTTTTTAACCAAATCCCTAGTTTTCATTAACTGCACACGACTTATCCCTCTCCACTTATCTCTCTGCAACTCTTTCCGGTTAATCTTTGTTTTCTTCATCTTTCAACTTCCCAAGCCATTGTAGCTTTAGGATCCAGCTATCAGAATCAAGATAAGATGATATATACCATCATTCTTGGTTCAACTTTCTTATCTCAGGTAACTCTCCCCTCAAATCATTGGGAGTAGATCTATATTCTTAGGTTATCTCCTTTTTCTTTCCAATGGCAAATTTGGATAGGAGTACCATAGATCTGTTCATTTGAGTATTTCTTTCCCATATTCTTTGTCAGATCGGTGATATGATTATTCTCGAGCGCTGTGAGAATCCCGATTTGGGTATTGGTTAGGATCTATGCATTTTTCTTCAACCCCGGTAAAAAGCAAGTACCTAATCATGATTTATAAATTTAATACTTGTTTTCTCCTTGATTGGTATGTCAATGCATGTAAAAGCCTTTGATGCCCTTCTCTTGTGATAATATTGTGATGCTATTTTGATTTATGATGAGATCGGAGATTGGGGGTGATTTGGTTTATTTTATTAATTCTGCATGTTACTGTTGCAGTAACCACGAACTGTAATTTTGAGAAACCCCATTTTACATCTATGACTCTATAATCAACTTCCACTAAGATTGGGTGGTTGGTTGGAGTTAGATACAAAAAGCACTTCCATCAAACACCGTGCGGAACCCAGCCTAAATAGAGTTCTAGAAACAGATCACGGTTTTGATTGTGGGGCCATGGTGGACCTACTAATGCTTGATAAGGACCATGAATCTAGTTGTGGACCCAGGGGCTACTCAATCTAGTGGTGGACCCATGGGGTTTGGGTCCCATCATGCCCCTCATTTAAAAGCTTTGCACAGTTTGGGCGTCAATTGCAGTTTGGGGGTTCTATTTTGGACATTAGGTGGTTATGGGGCCCGCGGGACGATCTGATCACAGATCTGGTCCGCACATCCGGTTGTACAGAACTAGGTGACATAAGCATGTGAGGTTGATCATGGGCTCTTGATATGTGGGGCTCACTATGCTAGACTCCTTGCAGCTTTGGGAGTGTGTCCATCGTGATGAGGTGGGTTCTGTGTGGAAAGGAGATGAGGGAGGTTCTGACTCGAATTGGGAGAAGAAAGCCTCCTCCACGTGGCAGGATGTTTGAAACTTAGGATAGGTATTAGGAATGAGGGGTGGGTGTAGGACTTGATGATGTGCTGGGATAAAGCAACCCATGTGACCAAAAGGCTAAAATTCTAACTTTTAGAAATTTAATAAAAGGTCTAATTGTTTTATAAACTTTAATGAGACCCTTTGACTTATTTTGAATGTGGACAATATTTTTGGATGGATCCTTAGGTTTTATAAAATTATAAATTAAGGATTGTTACTTTTTATTATTATTTGCAAATTTATTTTGAATGGTATCTTGGATTTTTAATGTGTTAAAATTATATGTTTGTACTCTATTAATTGAATCATTGGACCTGAGTATATACCGTCTGGGCACACAATATCTTACTAATATGGGGTTTAATACTTTATATGACCTCGGGGGATTTGAGTTCAACCCATCTCTATTGGAAAACCCTTAATTGGGTCTATGCACCATTGATTTAGAAGGGATGCATTGATCTTTTATCTATTAAAGATTCCTGTGGTTATTGGGTACGAGATTTTAGGATTGGCTTGTGATTATTCTTTGACCTTTGGGTTTGCATACATGAATGATTATTTGAATATGACTTAGAATTCTGGTGTTGGAGTATTATTGATCAGGTCTATTATGAATATATGTTTATGTGTTTATGTGGGTCATTTATGGACGACCGCAGAACGATATATGGACGGTTGATCATCAATGTGACCAGATCACTTATAATCCGCTTTGAACATGGACATGTTATGCTGATATTTTGATCGGTTTATGACTACCGACGTTATGGACAGGCTTTCCCAATTTATTTAGGGCTGACCACCCACAACGGGGACACTTGTCACCGTGTGATTTTATATTGTTCATTTGTATATTTTGGTTTTATGTCATACGTTCGTTCTCGTTATTATCTTTGTCATTGTTCATTATGATCACACTTGTCTATATTCTTCTCGTTATCATATTAAATTTTGAATTATGATTATGTTCTTGCTATTTACTTTGTAATATTTGGTGCATAGGTACCGAACCCTACTTTACCCAGGAGACGGAGGAGGATCAAGCGTCTCAAACATTTAAGCAAACTGATAAACCCGAGTGGGAGCCGTCTGAGCCAGCATATGAGTGAACGCCATCTAGAAATTTTTAGATGAACTTACTCCTATTGATTATATTTCTTTTATAAATTGTTAATTCATGCCACAACTTTAATTATTATTCTTTTATCTGATTTTTTTTGTATTAGATCTTATTTATGAACCTTGAATACTAATTGAATAAAGCTTCCGTTGCATTTAATGAAGTTTATTTTGACTTACCACGGTTTGAAATTTTATGTGGGTCAACTTTTGAAAGCTTGTGTTGTATTAAACACATGAAATTTGAATTTGATTTATTTTTCACTTTTTCCCCCAATTTTTATTTTGGGGGACGTGATAGGTTTCCCATTGATAATTTCAACTTTTTACTGAGTTGGGGTCATGGTATTTCCTACTTGATTAATAAACAGGTTGGGTTCTTCCGAGTTACAGTTTTGTTGCTTCGGACATAGTTGTATGAGTGAGAGTGCAAGTATTCAAGAACGAGAGTGCAAGTATTCAAGTCTCCAATATAGAAAAAATAGACAGAAGAAAGAGAGAAATCTTAATTTGAAATCTCACATTCTCTTAATCCACTTCCATATCTTTTCATTTCATTGCATCCTTGGGTTATCATACATCTAGTGGGCCCCACTATAAGCGGGTATTTCTTAAGGAAAAGCTTGGGCAATGCTCATAGCTAATCATTTAATTAAAAAAACAAATATTTTCAGATTTTCAATAATATATAAAGAGAAATTCTAATTTGAAAACACCCCAATATTTCTAAAAGATAATTCATCAAAACCTTATTAGCATATGGTTGAAACAGGAAAAATACTAAGGCTCACCATAATGAATTCAAAACCGCCCGAAATGGTCCTTTTAATCTTTACTTTAGCACTAAGAATTGGCATCACCCTAATCAAAGTAGGACTCATGTAAGACTGATCACAAGTAACATGATCCAATATCCATGATTAATTAATGAAAATTTATTGATTGATTTGTTGTGAACATGTGATAGGTGTTGATTGCGTGGTTAGCATTGATGGCTGAGATGGTACCATTGAGAGCTCGATCTGGGCAGCACTCTTAAGCACGGGGCGTAGCGTGTCAACCACGAGCTTCAAACGAGAAGTCTCTGCTAGTCCCGTATCGGAAGCATCCAAGTTCTGACTCCGGGCTTATAATTCAAACTCCGTTTTAATTCAACATGACACATTATAAAATTGTCCGGCCCCGAAAACCGTAAAAACTCTAGAGTTAAGCGTGCTCTCCCCATCCCTTCGAAAATCCTCGCTATTTCCGGTGGGGGCACCTTGACGCGTTTTAAAACTGTGCGCCCTCTGGAAAAATCCTCGCCCGCACGTAGGCTAAAGCGGACAATTTCATGCTGAAATTGTCGATGCCTTCCTATAAGGAGTGTGGAGCTCTCTAGTAGCATACACTCATTGAATATTCAAACAGTTCAAGATGAACACCCTCTCCTCATTGGGTTTCCATCAAAATTTACTCTAATAGGAGTTTGTCCCACCGTAAAATTAAACATGTGATTAAAAATATCATGCGATGACTCTTACGGTGTAACAACCATTAATTGGATTAAAATTTGGGGTGCATTCCACTGAAGAAGAAGGCCATCAATTTGAGTAGTGCGGATTTTTGAGTGGCGGCCTCCACCATGGAGTTACACTCACCTGATTGAACTATTTTTTTTGAGTCCCCCACTCCGCCTTGGTTGTGTGGGATTTATTCAGTGATGGCATCAGGCATCTTAAGTCACGGGGACCCATTTTCCACCTGCCTCGTTTAGATTTTATTTAGTGAATGTACTGTAAGTAGTAGAAAGAGAGAATCATTGAGAGAGACCCAACTCAGGTTATCTTTAGACCATAAAAGGGGATTCAGGAACCATATCCTGACACTTCTCCTTCCTCACTCCTCCTAGACCATAAAAGGGGATTCAGGAACCATATCCTGACACTTCTCCTTCCTCTCTGGTTCCTTCATTCCAGAGAAAATACGGGCTAGTGATTAAGGCAGGAGCGTAAGTTTACATATCAAGTAACATGAGAATGGAGACTCCACTTGTCTATGCAAGTGTGGTCTTGCTTATTGTCATTAGTTTTTTCTGCTATTGTTGCCATGGGTGTTTGGAGCTAGAAAGAGAAGCTCTTCTGCAAATCAAAGAGTCAATCAATTATCCAAGTGGGTCTGCTCTCCCAAGCTGGGTTGGAGAGAACTGTTGCACATGGGCAAGAGTTGGGTGCGACCCATTTTCATCTCAAGTGCAAACTATTGATCTCAAGAGACAGAGGAAAGCAAGTTTGGGAAAATGGTCTCCAAATGCTACTCTTTTTTCCCAGTTGAAGAATCTGGTGGAGATCGATTTGAGTAAGAATATGATCCAGATGAATGGAACCCAAATGCTCGAAGGTAAATAGCACATTGAAAGCATTTAGAGTTTACTACTTCAAATGGCTGTTTCTGTTAAATTTGTCAATTTGAGTGTTTTGTAGCTTTTAATTGCACCCACAACAAGGGGACGGTCATTTGGTTGGCAACCCCGCATTGATCTGAGCTGCCACGGATCGAATCCTGGTTATGCCAATGTTATCAAGCGAGTGTGGACTGTTAGGTTGAGAAAGCTCCTCTGGCCATTCAGTCCAAATTTTGCTTGAACTTAGAGAGAGAATAGATACGTTTCCTAGCACTAATCTAGATGATGCGATCGATGGCACTTTGATGCATCAAAACGAATAGTGGGGCTCAAAATCTTGTATTTTAGATTGTTAGCCAGAGTAGTTTAGTTGTTATTTTAGTTTTATTTCACATTATAATTAGTTTAATTTTATTTTTCACACATAGTTTACCAGTTTTCATTGTTCACTTCAATTGTCTATATTAGCTATATCTTAGTTCAATTCTCTTTTAATTGGATTTATTGCTTGTTCCATCCTCTCTCCGTTGGATTGATAATAAAGACTCTTTAGTCATTTACGACTTGATGACACCATAGTCTTGTGGTTAAATATTGCACATCTTAGTGTTAATCAAGTTCTTGGGCACCAGGAGGATACATCATGCATTCGTGGAAAAACAAATCATATTTCTTTATTATATATATTTATATATAGGGAAATTTAGCGCATAAATCCCGATAGGGGCCCATACCACTCCTGAGGTCCTAGAAACACCGTATATACGGATAAGGTCCTCAAGGTGTAATTTTGTATTTTTTTTTTTGTTGTTTTGGGATATGGCCGCCAATGGCCGATATTGGCCATTATGTTAGTCAGATCTTATTCAGCGTGTAACTTTCTTATTTGCTGAACACATCAGAATGGTCGATTTCGGCCATATCGGGAAATAACAAGAAAAAAGATGAATCTTGAACAAAACCACCCAAACCAGTCCTCCTCCCTCCTCCTCCCTTTTCAGCAAAAAAAAATCTATGATTTGAGCAAAAATCCCAAATGGGTTTTTCCCCATCATCATCTTCAACCCATCTCTTCTTCCTCCCAGCAAAACCCGTTTCCCAAAACCACCCCAGGTACCCCACTTTCTAGCTATAATTTGGAGTATGGAAAAAGCCTGAAATGGGTTTCAGTTTCACATATCCTCTTCCTTCTCTCTATACTTTGGCTTTTTCACCATTTTAGCCTTCCATGACCCCTCAAATGCAACTCCTGACTTGTTCAACTTGGTCTACAAGGGTTGTTCTAGGAAGACCTCTGCAGGCCACATTGCCTTCCAAGAGTTTGTGGCATCTCTTTTCAACACCCATATCGCCCAATTCTCCTCTACTCGTTTCTTCAAGACGTCCTCTGGCAGCGGCCAGAACGCTCTCTCTGGGCTATGGAGAACTAAGGGAGAAAACCCAGATTCAATTTTTTTCTTGTTATTTTGTGATATGGCCGATATCGACCATTCTGTTGTGTTCAGCAAATAAGAAAGTTACATGTTGAAGAAGATCTAACTGACAAAATGGCCGATATCGGCCATATCCTAAAACGATAAAAAAAAAAACCACACATTGAGGACCTTATCCGTATATACCGTGTTTCTAGGACCTCAGGAGTGGCATGGGGCCCTACGGGGATTTATGCGGTAAATTCCTCTTATATATACAATGAGATATCATGACATTATACCTGAATCCAACAGTGAGACCAACTCCGATTGAGATAAAATCTGGGAACACTCCATATATTTAGTGGGCATTCATTTTCAGTAGTTAGGATTTTTATTGGTGGGCCCCTTGTGGGGTTTCACTCCTTTATCTCAAGATAAGCCTCAAAGGATCTAGATTCCTTCGCCACTAAGGGTGCGTTTCGATGTTTACAAAATACAATATTTACAGATTCAATTATCACAAGAATAAAATAGTGCATAATAAAATAGTGTAATATTACAATATTATAATATTTTTATTGTTTGGCAATATTAGACGAATATTACGGATTTGAAATTGAGTTCTTTAGAAGGTACTATTATTTTAATATATATTAAAAATTCAAAATAAGAAGAAGTTAGTGTTATTGATCGTAGTAAAGTTCATTATTAGAATAAATTTTTATGAAATAAATTAATTCGTGTGTAATTTACCATATCTGGATGAAAAGTAGTGTGGTAAACTAAAGTTCAACTGCCAATTATTTATTTATTTATTTATTTTAACCATAAGCCACTTTTCTTTATCATATAAAATTATGATAAAGTGTCGTAAAGTAAAGTTAATACAAAGGGCAACTACTTTACAACTTTTGCTCTCATACTTTACTTCACCACATACTTCATCCTACGTTACTTTACCTCATCTTTTGCCATGATGTAACATCAACATTTATTTTACTTTACCACACACATAAACAAACATGCCTTGACCTAAATGTGACATATTATCCCAAGAGTGTGGAAATCCCTAGATCATTGGGTATATAAAAAAATAATACACAAATAATTAATGATAAATATCAAATATAATGAAAAATACCTGACTTCATAGCTTTTCCTTTAATTTGAATGCCAACAGAAGGCCAACCTCGGAGAGGGGTTTATAACTTCCCTAAGCTTTTATATTTACCTTGGAGAGGGGTTTACTCCACATATATATAAACAAAAATGCCCTATAGTCATATAATTTTGAAATTCCTCACGAGGTTTCAATAATTGTATACTATTTTAACTGTTTACATCTTATATAGTTGAGAGAGATACCACTTGAATAGCTTATTTCGCATATTTTTATATATTTTATTATTCTTATTTTCTTAAAATTTTGAGAGCTGAGACCAGCACAGACTAGTATGGATAGCACCAACTCATACCAGTCCAAACCATCAAGTAGATTGACAAAGGGATTTTAAACCTTGGTTAGAACCAACACATGCCGGCCGAGACTTGACGTGTTGAAGATCTTGCTATATGAAGAGGTTCCTGTAAGATTCAGTGAATGAGATTGATCTACTTTTTCTCAGAGTCCTGCTTCCTTTTTCTGCTTCTTCTTCTTCTTCTTCAACTTTACAATGCTTTGTTGATGAATTATGGTCTAATAAAGAATCATACATCATTGTAATCTTTTTATTTTTTGGTCTTACAGAGGAATAAAATTGTTATTTTGGGTTTATAATTAAAAGTTGTTTTTATTATTCCATCAATGTATAATACTGACAGTTTTGTATCTTGTGCAGCATTATGTGAACTGAAGTTCCTAGAGAAACTGAATCTCCACAAAAACCTTTTTGAGGGTGTTCTTCCTGCTTGTTTAGGCAATATGTCTTCCCTCAAAGTTCTTAACCTTGGAAGAAATCAATTCACCGGCGATATCCCTTCATCTTTCAGCAACCTATCTTCAGTTGAGGAAATTGATTTTGGATTCAACAGTTTTCATGGTATGGTCTCCTTTTCCATGTTCAGCACCTTTTCCAATCTCAGGTCTCTTATTTTTTCAGATAATTATCAGTTAGAACTAGAAACTGAGCCTCCAAATTGGGTCCCGTCATTCCAACTGTCTTATCTTTATTTAGGTCATTGCAGCCTCAACAAATATAGTGGCAATATCATTCCCAGCTTCATCTCCACTCAGTTCAACTTAACAGATTTAGATTTGTCCCACAATTCACTTGTAGGTAGCATACACCCTCGGATGCTTCATAATGTTAGCCGATTGTTACGGTTGAAAGATAATATGTTAAGTGGTCCACTTTTTCAGCATTATGCAAACTTCAATTCATCACTTCGAGTCCTTGACATATCTGATAACAACATTCATGGATCACTTCCAGATAACTTTGGCCAGCTTTTTCCTTCATTGGTTCTCATCAACATGTCCAAAAACTCTTTGCAAGGCAACATTCCCCCCTCCTTTGCTGAAATGATGAGTTTGGAATTATTAGACCTGTCCAACAACCACTTAACAGGTGAAATACCGCAGAATCTGACAACAAAATACTTGATGCTCTCAAATAATAATCTGCAAGGAGAGATGCTACCAAGAGATTGCAATTTGACCAAGTTAAAGTTGTTACAACTTGATAACAATTACTTTACAGGAGCAATCCCGCCTTGTTTATCCAACAGCCTTGATTTAGAGTATCTTGACATTAGAAAGAACCACTTATCGGGCAATTTATCTAGTTTGTTAGGAGTCTTTCCTGAGATGAAAGTACTACTCTTAGGGAGAAATCCTTTCATAGGTCACATCCCAAAGCAGTTTTGTCAAATGCAAAAGCTTCAATTTTTAGATCTCTCATATAGTTCCCTTTCAGAAAATATACCTTCTTGCCTCAACGAAATTACTTCTTGGAAAAACCTATCCTTAAGCTCTGTCGGTGCGACATTAGGTGTAGTGATCTCCCCTTTCAAGACAGCTGCTATTCAAGTCAGAGTAGAATTCACAACAAAATTCATACCATATAGCTTTGAAGGTACTCCACTTGCTTTGATGACTGGAATCGACATTTCATCCAACAATTTGACAGGCAGCATTCCATTTACAATAGGAGATCTCAAGGAGCTTCATGCATTGAATTTGTCCAACAACCTTCTAACGGGACCCCTTCCAACTTCCTTTGGAAACTTGAATAACTTAGAAAGTTTAGATCTTTCCCATAACAAATTGAATGGAACAATCCCACCGGAATTTGTTCGAATGACCTCCCTTTCTACATTTTGTGTCGCCTTCAATAATTTGTCGGGCAAGATCCCATATGACCAACAATTTCCAACATTCAATCAGAGTAGCTTTATGGGAAATCCATATCTTTGTGGGGAGCAACTGAAAAGAATTTGTCCATCTAACAATCGAATCCCATACCACAATGAGGAAGAAGAAAAGGAAGAAGCATCTCGATTGATTGGCAAGCCGTTCTACATTTCTTTAGGTGTTTCATACATTTTGGGATTTTGCAGTGTGATTGCCTTTCTTATGTTCAACAACACATGGAGACAAAGATACTTTCAAGTAATAGATTGACAACAATTTATTGTTTTGAGAAGCCTTTGATGTTCTGATGTTGTTTGGGAAAATAAATGATGCATGATTATTGTATACTCTCTTCAATATTAAGGTGTCTGCATTATTTTGGGCTCATCTTATATTTTGTCTAAAGTTGATGTAGTTCTTTTTGGGCGCATGACCATGGATATATCTGTGTGCGGGTGGGTGTGCACGTGTATGCACGCATGTTTGAGCACGTGTGCCTTGATGGCCGTGGCTGTGGGCGTGGGCATGTGCGTGGGGGGGCCTGCGTGCTACGTGTGTGTGGGTGCATATGCGTGTGTGATGCGCATCCAATCAAATAAAAAAAAAAAAAAAAAAAAAAAAAACAGAGGATAAAGTATGTGTACTGATCATCCTAACATGTTATCTAAACTTAATTAATTTTCAATTAAATAGATTATTTGATTCGATGTGCATCTCTTTCTTCACCTTTAGGTGTCATTTGCCTCTTAAACGGTGAAAGAAATGGTCTTTACATATGTACACGTGTGAATTTATTACCATATTTGTCAAATTCTCATTCTCATTGGTAAATGGATACATCTAACTGTTCTAAATATACTTGGGATTTTTGGATTTTTCACAAATTTCTTAGATATGAAGCTAAGATGTTTATCATTAATGCAAGGATATTGAATGGTTCAGATTTAGGGCCAACAAAAGTGCATAGAATTTAAATTTATAGGTTGAGAGTTTTTAGACGTATTTCATAAATTTATCAAAGTCCATGAAGATTTAAGTTATGAAATTTTTTTTTTTTTTTTGATGGAGTTAGAGTTTGAACTTTGAACTCACAACATGTCATCACGACTCGAAATTCGAGGCCCTCATATTCGGGGTCGTGACGCTGAAGTACCACATCATTTTCATATGTCAAGTTACCATAAATAAGCATGGGCAAAGCTACATATATTTCACTTAAGGGCGTGTTTGACAATTTACTATAAAAGTAAAAATAATGTCAAGTGTAAAATCAAGAGAAAATAAAATATAATAATGGTATAATGGTATTTCGTCTTTATTGGATTAGTAGGGAATTTTTTTGACTTTTTATAGAAAAAAGTGAGTGTTTTTTTTTTTTTAGTAAAGAAAGGAGGTTTTTTTTAATTATTTTTATTATTTATTTTTTAAGAAGGAGAGAATTTTGAAGATGTGTACTTTTGATGTGATCCCTTGTTTGAAAAATGGAGGCTTTGCATTACTTTTACTAACCTATTAAATTGACAAAGAGAAAGATAATTATAAAACATATTAGAAATAAGAACTATACAAACTTGGCAAAACTAGGGCTGATAAAAAAACATGCAAAGAGAAGAAACTATCCGACATAAACGTGATGACCCTCTGGTGCACAACGTGATGCCTATAGAATGAGTCACCTGCACATTGCCCTCAATAACCCCGCAGTTCCTCAGCGACAGCCTTACCCTTCTCCCTAACTGTTGGTGACTTGTTAACCTACAAGATTAGTTAAGGTCGGCATCTTACAAACATTCTTACCGCCAACAGTACTACCCCTTGAGTACAATGCCACGTGTCAAATTTTATCACCTATTTAAATATGTAAATGAGAGGAAGAAAAATGACCCTATTTACATAACATTTTCATATTTCATTTATGTATCACAAGCATAAATGAGCCTAAACAAATATGATGATGCATAATTATTATATATAATTTATATCACTTTAAGAAAGTTGGCTTTTAGTGGCGGCTTTTTTAGCTGCAGTTTAATTTTCGCCAGTAAAAATTTACTTTAAGTCGCGAAAATCTAATGTCGCTACTAAAGGTATTATAATGACCACATTTACTGGCAACTCACGTGTCATAGTATTTACCAAAAAAAAAAAAATCTCACATGTTATTGGTGAAGTGTTCACACAACCAACCCTTTGTTTTTTGAGTAGAAGTGAGAAATTTATTAAAAAAAAAAAAAGGACTCCAAAGGACTCACTATCTTACACAATCAATCTGGAAAGACATCAAACCATATACGTTTGATGGAGCA
Organism: Persea americana; assembly: GCA_029852735.1. Classification (NCBI taxonomy): domain Eukaryota; kingdom Viridiplantae; phylum Streptophyta; class Magnoliopsida; order Laurales; family Lauraceae; genus Persea; species Persea americana. The sequence continues at coordinate 73,179,736 of CM056809.1, forward strand.
TCTAAGAATCATTCTGGCAAGATTATGGGTTATAGCATTAAAACTTCTAGGAATAAAGAAAAACTCGACACATGCAAAAGTTCTAGAGCTGTGCCCCAGTGGAAATGAGGAAATGAAGCAAGATAATTTGGTGCTTCCTTCCTTCTTTTCGATAGAAGATGGGTGTCTTTGTTTAGGGAGATTAAGAAGGAAGTTGCCTTTTTCTTCTCATTGGCTTTCCAAACGTAGTCTTCTTTTTAAATCTCTTCCTAAACAATTTTCTACCAATGGGCTCTACCTATCTATAACTTTTAACACTTCATGTGCTGTCCTCTTCTTTAATATAACTTTGGCCAGATTTTACTCCATTAGGTCCCTCTACTATATTTTAACTCATACAAAATACATGAATGAAATATCAAAAAGTAGATGTATTTTGTACGGGGAAAACCTCTTTTATGTCCAAGTTCTTGTGTTAGTGTGCATCCATACGGTCACCAAAGGCGGCATCCCCTGAATATTATGCCGGATCCTTTCGAGACAATGATACTGATCCAAATGGACCGCATCGCATATAGCACAAAAGAAAGTCCTCCTTTTGTAAATTATTTTTTTTCATAGATTAAAAAACATGAATAAAATATTAAAAAAATATAAAATTAGTTTCTACTTTTTCATATGAAACAAATGAATAAAATATCAAATATATATATAAAGTACACACACCATTTAAGTAAAAAAAATGTCAAAATTTCTCTCTACACATTCTTTTTTTCCCAAATTACCCTATCCTCTCTCCCTCACATTCTCTCTATACTCCTCTTCTTCCCCGTCACTTACACCGTCCCTCTCTCCCACTCCCTCTCCCTCTTCAGGAGTGCGACGTGATGGTGACTCACTCACATATGTAAGGAGGGAGGAGGCCAGGTATGAAAACTGGACCTCTCGATTAGTACTGCCACTGTTTACCACTAACATAAGGAGCGGTTATTGATATTCATATCTAATTGCTCTCCTAAACCACTACTTAAACTCTCTAAATTATATCTTGAAAGGAACACATTACGATGTGGATGTCTTCAAAATTTTAGAAACAATTATTTAAACCTTCCCTATAAAACAGTTACTTAAACTGTCTAAGTTCTCTCTTCAAAGGAAGAAACTACGGTGAGGACATGTAGGAGAACGACTCATCCAGATTTTTTTTCTAAAAGGCAATTGTACTATAAAGAAAGAGAGGAAGAAAGGCAAATAGCCCCAGAGAACAGAGCCAAATTAGCCACTATACAAGTAAAAGAGAAGCCTTTCAAACAAGACAAAAGAAAGAAAAGAACACCAAGTAGAGAACAGTTACCGAACCTCTGTCGTGAGAGGAACGGACAGGAAGATGCAAATCGCCTGAAGAGGCTTACCAGAGAAAGGTTTTCCTATACGCCTAAGAGAGGAAGAAAGCAGCTCTGACAGGTAGGTTTCTAAACTTCATCTGAGAGGCTCTAGGGTTTCTTAAAATGAGATCATTCCTGCACTTCCAAAACACGTAAAAGTGATGAGAGTTTCTAAAATGAGACCATCATGGTGAAAAACACAGGAATTTCCTTTTCTTTCCAACTTGTCACTGTTATTTGAGAGGTCAAACGAAATCTTGGTAGGGGATAGAGGTAACACTGAGGTGATGCCAGCTGCAAGAAGGATCCAAGTCCAAAGAGTAGAGGCAAATGGACATTGGAAGAGAAGATGGAGGGCTGTTTCTGATTGTTGTTGCAGAGGCAGCACCTGTTAGCAAGACTGAAGCCAACTTAGTGAGCCCAGGCTTGAGTAAGGGTCTTACAATGCATTAATCTCCATGCAAAGAAAGAGGCTCTTGGCTGCAAACCTTGCTCTCTTAACTAACTGATTCATCCAGATCAGTAACTTTACTGACTCAAACCTTGCTCTTTTAATCTCGACCAGCATCAGGCCTGTGGGCCTGAAGTCAAGATTAAGTCTACACGCTTATTAACAAGGCCCATCTGTGTTAGACATGTTGGTGCAGCCCAGGCCATCAATTTAGGCCTTGGTGTGAAGTGGCTCAGCTTGGGTTCACTTGGTTATGGTCTTCAAAATAGGTCTGGTCTCAACCCAACTGCCTGATAAATGGGGTCCAGTCAGGATGGGAATATTATTATTTTTCTTTGACTGAGGCCCAGTTACGTTGCCCACAAAACACTTGAAAGTGAATCCCTCTTTTGAAAATGGGAGAGATTAAAATACCATGTTGCCAATCAACTCTTGAAGGGCTTAAAAATCACAATTATCAGAGTGATATCAATCATCTAATTGCCTCACGATGAGGACTCCTTCAAGCCTGTTTTTTTTTTTTTTTTTGTGAATGGCTTCAAGCCTGGTTTCTTATTATTAACTCCTCATAAGATCCACAATTCGTGACCTTGATGGACATAATATTACAACATATTGTAATTAAGAAATATAATGTTATCTATTACATGATATAAAACCATTTATCTCAATCACTCAGAGTTAATTACGATGGTTGATTTAAGTTGATCTTTGTGATATTCTGATAGGAGCCCGCCCCACAAAGCTGACTTAGGCTAGGCCGTGTAAGGAGTCTCACAAGAGACTGCTATTTTGATAGCTAGGGTTGATTTGGAGTAGCTAGATTGCTTGAAATCATTTAAATAAGGTAAGATTGGGCAAGAGAGATCAGCCTATACTCTTATCCACTAGGCGGCTAATTGATTAGGAGCTACCAAAATGTATGGGTTGTTTTTATCCTATCACGAATGAATTGTATTCGCACAAGGAAGCTGTCCAACCTCGAATTAGATGATCTTATCTCTCTTTTCTCTTTTGGTTCCTATCATATTCTATTCAAATTAATGTGTGTTTTAGAAAAATTATTTTTCTTAAATAATTTCATTGATTGGAAAATTTTAATTTTTTGATGTTAATTTATTAGCATAGAGCTAATAATACAAGGGAGAATAACATCTGATGGTGAGGCCCATTTTTGTTTTTCTTTGGCTTTTTTTTATTTGGCCCAGCTTTGAAGCATCGCCCTTGACTAGCATTTGTTTCCAAATAGTTCTTCATCTTGCTAGCATGTTTCAAAAGTTTTAACAAGAACCATAATATCAAAAATCAAGAACTCATAGGCCGAGTCCATATTCCCATTAATGGTTTTAATCACTTATAAATAAGGATTTTAGAAAATCCTTTTACCCTAGCCACAGGTACTGTACCAGTGAATGCATTAAAAGCTGCATCCATGAATATAAGGAACTCAATATTCTTTCCTTCTTAATTTTCAACCAAAGCCATGGCAAATTGAATTGTTCATTGGGAGTCTAATCCGCAATATTAACTTTTGCAGAGTTTTTTCTTTTATATTATTATTATTATCATACTTTCATTAGCTAGTTTAATCGAATGATACAGGCAATAATTTTTGCAATTGTATGACAACCCTATTGAAAACCAAAATCTTGCTCTTTTATGGCTCACTCTCTGGAAACCCTCATAAAACCAAAATCTTGGTTGTCCAAAAGGAATGCAAGTTAGCATGAATATAAGGAACTCAATATTCTTTCCTTCTTAACTTTCAACCAAAGCCATGGCAAATTGAATTGTTCATTGGGAGTCTAATCCGCAATATTAACTTTTGCAGAGTTTTTTCTTTTATATTATTATTATTATCATACTTTCATTAGCTAGTTTAATCGAATGATACAGGCAATAATTTTTGCAATTGTATGACAACCGTATTGAAAACCAAAATCTTGCTCTTTTATGGCTCGCTCTCTGGAAACCCTCATAAAACCAAACTCTTGGTTGTCCAAAAGGAATGCAAGTTAGCATAAAGCAATTATTTTTAGATTTGGATTCAGTCCGGCACGATCTAAATTACCTTGTAGATGCCTCTTTTAGAGAGGCATATCACTAGCTTTTAACATTAAATTATAATCAATTTAAACCATACAACATGGACTTGAGTTGGCCCACGAAATTCAACTTGGGGGTTTTATGTAAAAGAAATATTGGAGGAAGGGACAAATGCAAATGGAAAATGTATTAAATTTTAGAATTTGCGGGGATGGTTTTAAAAAATTTAAGCTTTTCTCACAAATGGACGGGGACTAAAAAACTTAAGCTTTTCTCATAAATGGGTGGGGCCTTCAGCTGAGGCCCTTGTACTTGGGTCCATCCCTCAACCAATCATCATCATCACATCCATAATTGTCAAACTCTTAATGAGGGAGCAAAACTGCACATTCTAATTCATTTTAACTTTTTAAGCCAAAAAAGAACTCGAATATGAAAATGCATAAATTATTATGGCCAAACTGTACCAAAAGGAAATCCTGGCAATGTTAACAAAACTACAATAAAAACACATGCAAACATAAAGAAACAAAAGCAACGATTTTATAGCTCTCCTAGTGTTCCTTTTTTTTTTGTTCCTCTCACTTCCAACTTGCAATTGTAAATCAAGCGTTTTCACTCTTGCCCTTCATAAGCCCTTTAGGAATGTCTTCATCTCTAATGAACCTCTTCCAAAACCAATGCTCTCTCCACACCAGGATCATCTCTTCGATTGGGATTCCCTTAGTCTCGGGGAGGAAGAAGATTATGAAGATGGTCATGATGAAGACCCAGCCCGCGAAGAAGAAGAAGAGAGTGAACTTCATGTGGCACAACATGGTTAAGAAGGCTTGCGCGATGAGGAAGGTGAAGAGCATGTTCACTGAGACATTGATGCTCTGGCATGCCGACCGGATCTCAAGGGGAAAGATCTCACTGGGGACCAGCCACCCAAGCGGGCCCCACGACCACGCAAACCCTGCCACAAACGCGCAGATGAAGCCCACCACCCAGTCTGCGTACCTCTTTGATATGTTGGCCACACCATCCCATCCAAATTTTTTCCCAAGCAAGGCTCCTACTGCAATCTGCAAGAGCATGCAGAAAATAATCTCACATAAAAAATAAAAATAAAAAATAAAAAAAATTCACACAATATGCTATATACAGATCAGTTTTACCTAGGACTCATCTCCGAACATGGATCCCACATTGATATTATGACCCATGTAAGAGGTCATCTGAAAAATGAATAAGAGGCCTTAATGGCTAAATTCACGTTAAACTCAAAGATGCATGTACCTTCCTGATGTACTTTAGGTTTTAGGTCGAGATTAGGTTTACTGCATATAGGCGATGGCACTGTGCTCCATTCAAACTGCCTTGTGGGGCCTATTAGGACACTTAAATCAGGAGGGATACAGAGGGTCAAAAGACCCTTTCGAAAAGGAGTTCGTACAAAAGACTCGTGGGTCGATTCCATGGGAATGTATGTGAAATTAAGTGTGAACACCACCGGTTCATACCGAAATTTCGAGACGTTAATAGAGGGTGCAGAAAAATATGTTTTAATGTTTCCCTTTGGGTGGAGCCAATTCTTCAAAACACACACATGCATATTTATTTTAAGAAAAGTGACTAGAATACCTTTTGATAACTAAATAAAGAGCTAAAATACCCTCAAAACTATCTATTTGATTCACCGCACCTGGCATATAAGCATCTGAATTCCGCCTTCGATGAAGAGCGTCCTCCTACCAACTTTGTCAACGCTGAAGATGGCCACGAACGTTGATGCAGCATTGACGGTTCCGGTAATGACAGCCGACATCAGTGCGGCATCGCTGCCGAATCCGATCGTCTTGAACAGCACAGGAGCATAGAACATGACCACATTGATCCCGGTGATCTGTTGGAAGAAGGGTATCAAGATGGACATGACAAACTGGGGCCTGTACTTCCTCGACAGCAGTTTACTCCATGGGTGCAGAACCTCCTTTGATGCTTTGCTAGCCGCCACCAAGTCATTGCACTCCTGCTCGACGTCATGCGTCCCACGAATCCGCCGGAGCATTTCAATAACCTTTTGCTGGTCGTCCGGGTGTCGCTCGATGAGGGAGTTGGGCGTGTCGGGGAGCACCAAGGCGCCGATGGTGATGATGCATCCTGGGACAGCCGCTAAGGCAAGACCCACTCGCCAGCCCCACCCTCCTGCAATCTTAGAAGTGAAATAATTGATGATATTTGCGCAAAGGATACCGATTGTGATCAAGAGTTGGAAGAACTGGTTGAGAAAGCCTCGGTACTTAGCAGGAGCCATCTCTGATACATATAGTGGCACAGACTGTAATGAAAAACATAGATGTAAGAAAACATGAAACACAGTATGACTTCAGTTTAGATTTGCAAAATTTTTTTGATAGGCCCAAATGTATGTAACTCGATTTGTGTTTAATGAATTTAAACAGATCAAACACAATCTCCATGAGATTTGGATCTTCAGTTCTTGTATCAAGATGAACTAAGGCTTGACAGAGGAAAATAGAGATGTGAATTGAGTATGACCTGATTAGCCATCCCAACACCAATACCAAGCAGAATGCGACCCACGATGAGCATGTAGATATTGATGGCCAAGCCATTCATGGCTGCGCCAACAACGAATACGGCTCCACCAATGAGCATGGACACACGACGACCGCACTTCCTTGTCAACGATGATGCACACAAAGATGACAACAGAGCTGCGATGTAGAGCGACGACGTGAACAATTGCAGCACCTGGCTGTCGAATTTACAGTACTGGTTGGCGGACTCGTCTTCTTTCATATTGTGATATACTGAAGGAAAGAATTTCTCAAGGAAAGAATCCATGGATGTAACTCCACCTGAAACAAAAACATCAACCCATCCAACTTAGTAATTTATTTTTTCTTCATCAACTTTTTTTTTTCCTTGTATAAATTCAAGTCTTCTATGAAAATTCAAGACAACATCACCTGAGATTCCAATATCATAGCCAAAGATTGCACCGCCGGTAGCTGCAAATATGCAAGCCAAGAAAACATATCCAGTCATCTTCCCTGGATATTCCTTCCGATCACCAGAAACTACAATGCCGCCCGCCATGATAATTGTCTGCAAAATAAAAATATATATATACACATCTATTAAATTTGAATAAATTGTAGAAATTTTGTGGAATCACCATTAACTATTTATAGGGTTGGACTTATAATCTGATTGATCACATAAGGGAAGGCTATTGAAAGAAACGGTTTTTATTTTGAATGATTTAGATTTTTAGTAACAGATGTCCTCTACCTTTAAAATTTAAATGGACTATGCTCTATGGTAACCCTTTCTTTATCATCAAGAAATATTTTGATGTCTCTAATCAGCAAGGCCACAAATGCAAATATCTAAACCCCCCATATGCAATATAGACTTTCATAAATGATCTCCCCTCCCAAACTTTCATAATCGATCTCTTCTCTACTTCACATAAATACATTTTAGCATTTAGCCACAAAATGTGGTCTAGTACAATCATCCCATTTGGACTCAAATGTAAACATCTTAAAGATTTTTTTCTCAGAACTTTATAATCCAACACAGTAAGAGTAAATAAACCAAATGTACCCACGAAACAGGACAGTATCAAGTATGTTTTACTGCATCCCAAATCTAAACCTTGTCAAAGAAAATCATTCAAAAAAGCCATATAGAGGAGGAAGGTAAGCATTTAGTGAGGCACTGTTGATTTGGATATATAGGAATATTGTGTAAAAACTTCTACAAATGATCTAAAAAATGAAAAAAAAAAAAAAAAAAAGAAGCCATACATCAATTTCAGATCTCAGATAAAAATTGTAAGAATGGGTATGGACTGCTCAGATCATAAACGATCCCAAAAAACGACTCAACTATGAAGAATACCTCCAAATTTCCCAGAAAACTCAATAGTATTCTTCTAAAATTTGGGAAGATGGGCCGCAACAGCTACAAACGCAGGGACAATGACTTGTTGCAGCTCTTATACCACAACAAAATCACAACAAATATAAAGTAAGCATCTTTCCGTTCAGAAGTTACAGGGGTTATATATAACGTTATCTGAGATATCTCATCCCACATTTTGAGGGATGAGATTGAAACTAACCGATATAAAATTTTCTACTTATCGGATAAGTCTCGTGATTACGGTGATCCTAAACCCTAAGTAGAAAAGTACTATGCATTTGAATATAGTAGTCCACAGCACTGCTAATTAAGGATAGCAACATGGTGGCAGAGTTGGATTTAAATGAGTTGTCTAAGATTTTTTTTTTGAAGTTAAAATTCTTTTTTGAAAGATAAGATTTATTTTCAAAAACTCTGTATAGATAGGGTCAACTTGATACTATTTATTTTTTATTTTTTAATTTAAAATATTTAAAAAAAAAAAAATGCAATCTTTTGTAAATAGGCACTAACTATCAACAATGCTGAACAAATTTTATACAGTATCACTTCCTTAGCAATATGTAAAATAGTCATAAATAGGGCCTCGCCAATTTAACCTGACCTGTTGGGTCGGATTTAACACAGTTGTTTTATTTTATTTTGAAAAATAGAGGTATTTTGACCTTTTAGATCAAAACAGACTCGAGTCAAAATTTTGAAACTGATGTCTACCTTGAACTCAACTAACATACCATCAAACCCAAGCTTAGTAGGAGTGGCTCAGGACGGGTCCGTTTAAGCCCAACCCCGACTTCCCAAGAAGAGGTGGTAGTTATTCACATTGTGGGTAACGGTCCGAGGGCTGGTGGGTGTAAAATGGCAATCAGTGTAATATTATAATTAAATCCAAGTAAGAATGGTTCAGACTAAACAAGGGCCCACCTCCAGCGTGCCCCTAAAAGGCAGGTTCTTATAAGATTTTGACCCAAGTTAGGTTCACCGAAGGTTTGGTTTTGACTGCTTTGACCCACTTCGACCTATTTATGACCTATATTTCTATATCATGAATAAAATCTTGTACTTAAAACAGAATTCAGTTTTCAATTATTGAACAATTCTTTTAAATCACATGGAGGAGATGACCCGGCATCTAGAGCCATCAAGGGTTGATCAGGTACAGAGTGAGTTAGGTCAGAGTGTGACCTGTTGATATCTTTTTGAAGAGGCCCACATATCATTAGATGTGGGTGGGCCTCAACCATTGATACGATATGCCGCTCACACTTTGAACTACGTAATTGATTTTTCTTTTTTTTTTTACCCAGCTTAGGGGAATTAGTGGACCCTAACCCTCGGGGTAAGATAGTCATCAGGTGAGATGAAGGAGCCCTTGGGTGAGGTAAGATAGCCCACAAGAAGGTGGCATGCAGCCGGGTAAGAGCGGACCGCGGTTCTCTTAATTGGTTTTCTATCGATAAGGCATCCCTCTCTCTTTTTTGTTTTGGGTAATCTCTTATGGTCAGCAAAAGATTAGGATAAAGGTTGTTAGCCTAATTCATATGGTTTTTTTTTTTTTTTTGGAAAAAATCCATTTGTTGTTTTGAAATGCTCTAGAGCATGGATGATGGAAGTTGTTGTTTTTTTTTTTTTTTTTTGCTTTTATTTTATTTTATTTTAATGTTAGGGCGGATGATGGAAGTTGGAACGATCCCATTTGATATTGAGGGTTTTTAAATCGCATTAGACGTTAAGTTATTTTATTTCCAAAAACATGCCCTTTGGAATTCAGCATAAACTCTTTCTAAAATTACTTTTTTTTTTCTCCTTATTTCAAGGTAGGTACTCACACGCCCCCAAAGAGAGCCACACAAGTCCATCGCTTACAACCAAGGAATGATCCCTGCTTGTTTCTATGGTAGGGAATTGAAACATGGAGACCCCTTTTGTGATTATAAACATGGGCTATCTTTAGAAATTATAATAGTGCCAATGTTTAGGAATTATAATGTGGGCCTACCTTTATAGACTGTTGTAGATGGGGCTGACCTTTATAAATTACAATATGGAGCCCCACTTTTATTGGAATTAGAGCATGGGCCACCTAAAGAATTACAACATTGGCCTACATTTAGGAATTACAACAAGAACATAGATATTGTAGAATATGGAATCCACCTTTAAAAATCACAACATGGAACCCACGTTTAGGAATTAGAACATAGGCTCACCTTTTATAGGAATTATAATGTACTCCCGCCTTTTATAGTTGTGAATATGGGGCCCACCTTTGTAGGAATTACAAAGTAAGGGAGGCCACCAAGTGTAGAATAAGAGCATTTTCTTTTAAACAGAAGAGATTTTTATTTTTAAAATAATAGCTTCTTAAAGACAAGTCCCATGTTCATAATCACGAAAGGGGGGTCTACACTGTCATTATTATAAATGTGGGCTATATATATGTTTTAACTCTTAACTGTGGGTCACACTTAATTTTTTTATCCCATGTACAAGAATTCCTATGTAGCTCCCTGTTATAATTCCTAAAAGTACGCTCAAGGATATCCATCCCGCCTTTAACAAGGTTGCTTGCAAGAACCGCTCCTTACCTCACTGGTAAGGAGTTGGGTTCTTATTGGGGAGGTCAGGGGTTTAACCCCCACTTCCTCCTTATATATTCTTGCATGTGTACATGCGGGCTTTCTTCCCATTTCGGTGGGTTTTCTTCCCGGGTGTGCCGGGCTTTCTTTCCACTTCGGTGGACTTTTTTCTTGGGTGTGTCGGGCTTTTTTCTCACTTCGGCGGGCTTCCTTCCCGGGTATACCGGGATCTATATAATTAAAAAAGAAAAAAAAAAAAGGTCCCAGCCACTAATGCTGGTGAACCAAAAAAAAAAACATGGTTGCCTGCGGTCCCAGCCTCTAGCTCCTTTTAGGGTCTATTTGGTAAAATTACTTATATGGTGAAGTGAAGTAAAGCCACAAATCAAGAGAGAATATAATATTAGGGGTTCTAATCATAGTGGGGCTTAAAAGTGGGCCCAAGTTATAATTTCTAATTAAAGGTGGCCCATGTTCTAATTCCTATAAAAGTTGGCACCATTTTGTAATTTCTAAATGTGATCCCCATATCATATTTTTTAATAGTGGACCCCATATAATAATATTTGTAGTTGAACTCCATGTACAGCAATTTATAAAGTTAGACCCATATTATAATTCCTAAAAGTATCTAGGCTCCATGCTTACAATTCCAAAACCCCATGTTTAAAAGGCAGAATTCCAAAAGGCCGTCCCCTCTTTCAATTTCTATGAATGTGGTCCATGTTTAAAGGCAGGACTCCAAAGGGTGGTCAAAATAAAAAAAGCTTATTAAATTGATAGAGGATCTCAAAATGTGTAAATGTTATTTGAAACTCCTTCATACAGAGAAATTTACAAAAAGTTTAAAAATTGAAATGAAATTAAAAATAAAATATTATTTATAAATATATATATAATTTTGAGAATGAAAGTATTTTAAGAAATCTAAAATACGATGTTTTCCTGTTGGGGCTTGGGGGCAAGTTTGGCAGTGAGCTGGTGTGGGATTTGAGGTAGGTAATAATTTCTAAACTTTGAACTAAATAGGGTTTGGATTTTGGGTTTGGTTGACTCGGCCCGCCCCATTTATCTTTAACTTATATATTACTTAGTAAATTTATCAATGCAGAAGTGCAGTTATATTTGTGGCAATAGACACTGCATATCATTCCCATCCACTGTATGAGTATTTGTTTAATTTGTGGGTCGTGCGTAAGTCAGAGAAATTTCCATTCAGGTCAGGTTTGGATTGGTCTAAACAGTCCGTTCAACTTGAACTGTTTTTATTCACTCAAAACTAATTGAAGATGATTAAGATTGAAACCCCAAATCAGATTGATTTTCTTAAATAAAATAGACAGGGCCCCTATTTCTGCTAAATATTGAATTTTAAGGAAATTTAAATAATGCCTTCCTATTAGAGAAGCCAAATTGAAGAAGCGAAGGTGAAGATCCATAAATGGCCGTTGTATAGTCGCTACTTTTATTGAAAACAATCAACCAGTGCCCACCTATTATTATTAATAAAATTACCATTAAAGAAAAAACTGGAAAAAAAAAATCCGAACACCTGAAACCCAAAGTACATGCAAAGAAGAATAGAAGAACCAAAATCTAATTGGGATCTCTGATGGTGTTAAAGTGAGTGCGGTAGCAAGGGAAAAACATTTGGGGGTGGTAAAATAGATAGATAGATATATAGAGGGAGAGGAGAACTTGCGTAACCATTTTGAGGAGTTATAAATTAACATCAATCAATTTTATCTCTATTAACTTGCCATTTATATCAATTAACTTAATTATAATTAAGTTATAATTAATGTTGGGAGGTTTGAGGAACTTGAAGAGATGCTGTGAGTCAATCATTTAGGGAGGGTCAAAATCAATTGATGTCGTCAATTGGAGTTGAATTGAGTCTCTTTCGTATAATATAATTGCCGTTACTGGTGTAGAGGTGCCCCACCCATGATAAACAATTTTTCAATTGAAAGAATGGTAAAGAAAAAGGAAGCATCCTAGGGCCGTCAATCTGTCCCTCAGACAAGAGCACTCTACACTCAAAAAGCCTTTAAACCGAGGGCTTTGATTTCTAACAAAAATTATAAAGTTGGGCTTGGGCATTTTTTTGTAGACCTTGAAAATTGAGGGCCAAGCTTAGATAGTACTAGGCATGTACGAGCCCTAGCATTGGCCCTCCTATTTATTTTATTATATATATTGATGTATTGATAATATTGATATCAAAGTCGTTGATTTTAATCACCTCAAGTTTAGTTTTAACCTCCCAAGTTTAATTGCTATCCTAATTGATATGATTTTATCTTGAGCCCACTCAATCTTCATTGACATTGGAACCCACTGTCAACTCAAGAGAACAATGGGTTCGAATTGGTATGGTCCGGGTCCGGCCATATCTGAATCCACATTCATAATAGTCTAAAAAGCTTGCAAAGATTTATACTTACAACTTATCATTTCAAATGAAAAAAAAAAAAAAAAGAAAAAAAAAAGAAAAAAAGATAAAAGAAAGAAACTTCTCATTTCTTAAAGCTTTTAAAGAGCTACTCCTCACACTGCAACAAATAATCTTTATATAAAATTTCGTTAAGAAAATGTTGAAAGTTGGTATAGATTAGGTAGAAGCCTTAGATACATGGGAGATGAAAGACTCAATTCTTGTTAAGGCTTCTACGGGGAAATATATATATATATATATATATCATTATCACTCTAATATTTTCTTATTTGAGAACATATTATATAAATACAGAGAAACCTCCTCCAAGCAATGGTGCTCACCTTATTGTGTATATTGCGTGAGCAAACACTTAGTAGGGCCTGCCTTATGATCCATTTGAATGTGTTATAAAATAGGGATCCCTTAATAATCACCAATCCAAAATACGATGCCCATTAGAATTGACTAGACCCTTGGTTGACTGTGCATTTATTTTGGATTATGAAAATTTTGGCCATTGATCAAGTGGTTAGAATGATATTCCAAAATTTTGGCCATTGATCAAGTGGTTAGAATGATATTCGAAGCTTCATCACCGTAAGTATCAGTGCTCCGCATACTTAGAGCACTGATGTAGAGGGTCTCCGACGTATTTATGTAATAAATATTTCGAAATTTCCAACACTAGTCCCATCAGGTGACCACTTTCCCATGCAAGTCACCTTTTTCATTGCCATACGCTACATATTACAGCTCTGTTACAAAGCCTCCTACATTTGTTGGGGGCGGCTTCTTCGCAGGTAGCGATTGTGCATTTTATGTTGCTTTGGTGATGATTTGAGAAATCCTGAAGAGTAGATGGTGGTCAATGCTGAGAAGAGTCCTAGAGGAAATCCGATGCCAACGCCTTTCCATGAAAACCACGCCTCATCATCTCCATTGCATGTCTCAGGGGGAGAGGAGAAGGAACATGAAACATTTATTTGGACTCCACATAAACCACTATTGTTAGCGAAGTCATTTGGATCATTCATTCTGTCCATTTGAGCACCCGATGGAATTCGACCCACAAGGTGGTTGTTGCTCAAGTCCAATGTCCCTAATTGTAGAAGCTTCGAGAATGTCTCTGGGATTTCACCTGAGAGGTCATTGTAAGATAAGTCCAAGCTCTCTATCTTCTCTAGATTGCCAAAACCTGTCGGAATCCTTCCAGAGAGTTGGTTGTAAGAGAGGTTGAGTGTCTTCAAATCTATAAGGTTGCCTAATGTACCAGGAATCTCACCGGACAATTGATTTTTTGACATGTCTAACAAAGAGTAGATGTTGAGGTTCTTAAGTGCCAAAGGCTGCATCGAGCCCTTCCAGTTCACGGTCACATCACTCAAGTTTACAATAATATCTCTCAAGTTCACATCATTATAACTGTAAGGGAAGGGAAACATGTCAGCTACCGAAAGTGCTGTTGTGGGTGTTTTCATCATTCCAGAGAGATTTTCAAATGTCGAAGGGATACTGCCAGTAAGGTGGTTGTTGGAGAGGTCTAGGATTTGGAGGCTAGTGAATGACACATCAGGGATGGATCCTTTTAACGAGTTGTTCCTTAGATTTAAAGCTTTAAGAGTTGAGATTTGGAAAATAAATTCTGGCAAGTTTCCTGCAATCCTATTGTTGTTCAGATCAAGATATCCAAGAAAGCTCAAATTTGCAAGAGCGGCAGGCAACTCACCTGAAAACTCATTTTTCCCTAGTGCAAGTAGCTTTATCCCTTGACCGAAGCTCGTTGGGATCTCACCATAGAACTTGTTTGAGGAGAGATCAACGTAAAAAAGGAAACTTTCTGCACCAAATTTTGGGAACTTGTCACCTGAAAAGTTGTTGTCTGAGAAGTCCACCATCAACAAGCGTCGGATATTCGACATCGACTCCGGCAACTCGCCAGAGAAATTGTTGCTTCCCAACATAAGGAGCATCATTCCAGTCGCATTACCAATGTTTTCCGGTAACTTGCCAAAGAAGTTGTTCCTTGAGAGATCAAGCACAGACAGTTTATGTGATTGAAAGAGGCGAGGGGGTAGTGAGCCCGTGAGCATATTGTCAGCGAGAATTATAGTTTCAAAATCAATATCTGCAAACCATTGTGGGATTGTTCCCTCGAGCTGGTTATCTCCTAAATCCAAGAAATCAAGGGTCTTCTGTGTGGAAAGCCAATCAGGTAGGTTTCCAACAAGGCCACAAGATCGTAAAGATAACTGAGACAACAAACACTTGGGAGTTATACTTACAGTGTTGTTCCAAGTGAGCTTATTTCTTCCGAGGAATAAAGTTTCTAATCCCTTGATGTCAAACAACCATGCAGGGATCTCACCAGAGAGCGAGTTACCATCTAATTGAAGTATCTCTAACTGTTCCATTTGTTGTATTGAAGCTGGAATTCTGCCTGTGAGATTGTTGAGGCTGAGATCTAGCAGCAAAATGTTCGTTAAGTTCCCAATATCAACAGGAATCTCTGATGACAAAGAATTGTTGCTCAAGTCCAAGGCTTGCAACTCCCTCATTTTCAGAAGCGATAAGGGAATCCTACCTGAGAATCTATTCTGGCGAAGCGAGAGCATCTTTAGTTGGGAGAGGTTTCCCATCTCAATGGGGATCTCCCCATCGAGGAAATTCTCTTGCAAGTTCAAAAATCTCAAGTTTTTTAGTGCACCCACGTCGCTAATTAGATTTCCACTGAACGAATTACTCCCCAAATCAAGGTATTCTAGGTTTCCTAGATGGAAGAGTTGAGAAGGAATAGAGCCATTGAAGTTATTGCATTGCATGGCAAGATGAACCAACCTGGTTAAGTTGGCGAGTCCGTCCCCTGAAATCTCACCTTGCAGAGAGTTAGAGGAGATGTCTAGCCGCGCCAAGTTCCTAATACGAAAGAGAGGTGTCAAGATGGAAGCAGCCGTTGCTAGAGAGCCAACAAGACCCGAGAGATCAAGAGCAGTAATGGGCCGTGAAGGCGAGTGTAAATCACAAGTGACCGACTTCCACTGGCAACAATCAGAGCTGGAATTCCAAGATTCTATTTCAATGATTCCACCACCTTCCGTGTTGGTGGATGAATTCCTATTCGATTTTCCAAATAGCAGGGACTTGAATTGGAGGAGGGCTTGCTTGTGCTCTTCTTGGCAAGAAAAACATGGATTGTTGGAGAGAAAGAGGAGGGAAAAGACGAAGAAAACAGCAAGTGTGCTTGATTTAGCCATGAAGTCTCTCAAACTGAGTAAAATGGAGTAGACATGCACCGTCTGCAAAAGAAACCCTGTTGTGAAGTAAGTAGTGCTTCTGAGTCTATGGGTCGGGTCCAAGGAGCTGTTGGACATTTCGCAGAGGGAGGAAAGTGAGGCATTGGGAAGGTGGACCATGTAAGCATTGATCATTTCAAATTATCATTTTTTTTCCCTCTCTTTCTCCTCCGGTCGAATTCATGATCCAGAGGATGTTAACTTTCCATCCCATGGGTTGGTTTTTGAATCGTCATACTTTTCCACCAGTAAACGAATCAGGACAGATGAACAAGTTCAGACTGTGAAAGGGACTTTTTAATAATCTCGATTGAGCAAATCATAGACAATACCAAAGTACTCATGTGCCGGCCTATAATATATGACTATATAATAACTATGTTATAGAACTATTTGTTTACATGAAACAATTAATATAGTATGTAATCATGTATTTAATAATAATAATTATTATTGGCTGGCTAGTAGACCTGTGGTTTACATGTTTGTCTATAGTGCACCTTGATTAAGACCCAACATTAATTACTGGAAGAAGATCTCATACATGATCGTATTCTTGGGACATCTCATACATGATTGTATTTGCGCACATCAAGCGCATGAGTAGTCTTTCAGTGCGCGACTCGGAATTTATCACCCTGGACCAGGGAGGATTGAAAGAACTCCCATGGCCCTTCATCTTTGTAAAAAATCAGCCCCATCCTTGATTATTATCACCTCCATATGGGCTCCACAAGTTTAACGATGTATAATCCATTCGGATGGGTGTATAGTCAATCTAATGGTGTATAATACATCGGATGAGGTTCACAGGTGGGTCCCATGTGAATTTTGGGGGGGGGGGGGGGGGGTGGGGGTGTCCATTCGATAGACCACCAGGTGGACCTCGCCCCAGTGGGCAACTTGCGCACCCGGTGCACCTTATAACCATCCCAAGTGCATTGACTATGTGATATTAGGAAATAAATAAGTATATGATATGAGTATATTAGTAATCGGGCCTTGATTCGGGCACAAATCCAAGCCCTTTAGTTGGGTCTTAAGTTTTGGTTCGGGCCTAATTTGGGTGCTGACAGAAGGGCAGATCTTATTCCTAAATCTCTCCCTATTTTGGATTCTTAGGTCTGCTAAAACCATGTTATATGCTATGTGAGTTCACAATGGTAGTTGGGGACTTGAGAAAAAAAGCACCAGGTAGGTTATTGCTGAGAGGACAACTAGCCAAATTTCTTTCAACTGTCCTTTTTATTGTTAATCTTGTGGATCACCTCAGTTACCCTGGAGGCCCTGGACTGTTCTATGTAGGGGTGTACAGGGATCGAATTGGTGCAGATTGGACCAAATCCGTTACTATTCAAATCCGATCCGATCCGATCTGTGGAGGAACGAATTGGATCGGATTAATCCATTCAATCCGTTCCTGTACATTATTACATGAAAAAAGAAAGAAGAAAAACCTATGAATTTTGAAGCCATTGAATTAAAGGGCCATGACTTGAGAGTTGTATGCCTATTCTATTCATAAGGTTAGTGACTCCTTACATTTTTTTTTCTTATTATATATATATTTTATTTATTTTTAATGACAACGGATCAGATCGGATTGAATCCGCGAATTAAAGGTGAAATCCGCCACCAATCCATTGCTAACGGATTACACAATTTTCAATCCGTCACCAATCTATTGGCCTTTGGATCAGATCAAAATCCGCGAATCGAATCGGATTGACGAATTTTTTGTACACCCCTAGTTCCATGTGAGCTATCCAGGGACCCCTAGTCAATTTGTGACGTGTGTGCCACGATTCATTCTTGGAAGTTGAAAGTTGGCATTATTACATTGTAATGTAAGTAACATAAAACAACTAGTGATTAAGATGGCAATAAATTCACAACCCCTACTCTCATCAAAGCACGGTGAGTTAATTAAATCTATTATTATTCCAAAACTTCCCTCGTTAATTTCTTAACAAAGCTCTTTCCAACAAATTATAATTGCCACAGGTGAAACATGTTAGAATTTATAATGGTGGGACTCATTCAAATTCACATAATGTGTTCCATGTTGTAATTTCGGTAAATGTGGTCCCATGTAATTCCCAAAGGTGGGTGTCCTATTGCAATTTGTAAAGGTGTGTACCGCACTATAATTTCCAAAGTTGGACCTCATGTATGACATAATTTCTATCAGATGGCTCAGGTTCTAATTCCTAAGTATGTTCCATGTAATTTCTAATTACTAAAAATGGCACCCACCTTAACATCTAAACCACTTAAAATAATCATTCCATTATAAATGACAAGAAAAAAATAATCGAACTATTGAATAACAAACAGTATGTTACACATTTTAAATGAACAATTAAGTGATTAAATAACAAAAGTTATATTACACATTTTAACAAATATTATGCGATTAAATTATAAAATAATTATATATTTTAAAAGAAGGATCAAGCAATTAAATAATAAAAATATGGTGTGGGCTGAAGCTTTATTTGAGTTAGGTATTTAATAGGCACATGCTTAGGCCTCCTATATTATTACTTTGCGTTGTTTATATGTTATGATGTAGGCCCACTGCCAGACTTCAAAAATTACATTGGACCTACCTTTATAAATTAGAATATGAGCCTTCTTTTAGAAATTATATCATATATGAGGTCCATCTTTAGGAATCATAGTGTGGGATGCACCTTTAGAAATCACAATAGACGGCCCACCTTTGGGATAACAACATGGGGCCCACAATTACAAAAATAACAACGCGGAACACCTTATGTGAATGTGAGTTTGAGTCCCACCAATATAAATTCCAATATGAGAGAATGGCTTCTTACCCGAGTTGTAAGGAGCGGCAGTTCTCACCTGGCCACCCAGAGTTTAAACCCTGGTTACGCCACTTCTTCCCGCGTGTGTGGGCTCCCTCTCCACTTATGTGGGCTTTCTTTCCGCTTGTGTGGGCTCATTTTCTACTTGAGTGGGCTGTCTTTCTATGTTTGAGAGCTCTCTCTTGGGTCCAGTCTCCTTGGTTGGGGTACAAAAAAGAATTTTAATATGAATTACCATTAGCAATTATAATTTGGCCCCACCTTTATTCACTACAACAAGTTACACTTTCAGTGACGTTTTTTAGCGATGTTTTTAAAAATTCGTCGGTAAAGAGTAATATTTACCGACGTATATAATTTCGTCTCTATAAGTGTGACTTTTACCGACGTTTTACTCAAAACGTCGCTGAAAGCCAACTCTTTACCGACGTTTTTAAGTTCGTCGGCAAAATAACCAATGGTTTTTAATTTCGTCGGCAAAATAAGCAATGATTTGAGTTTAATTTCATCGGTTGCATACTTTGCAGGTGTTTTATTTTTTTTAGTTTATTTGTATCTGTATATTGGACATTTTTATGGGACTGTATCATTATTGATTAATGTAATATTTGATTAATGAGATCAATGATTTGATGAAAAATGGCGATGGTTGTTTGTTTATTTAGCAACATTTGTTTGTATGCATTTTTAATATTGAATATAGGTATACGAACATGTTTATTTTTTTATACAGGTGTATAAACAGGTTTACAGGGAATTTTTTTTGAAAAAACAAATAAAATCTTAAAAAATTAAAAATACTTTCACCTATGTTTTTTTTCGTCGGTGAAAGTCTTTTTAATTTTTAATTTTCTTTTTACTTTTACAGACGCAAATAGAACGTCGGTGTAAGTCTTTTTAATTTTTTTATTTTCTTGTTTACTTTTACCGAAGAAACTAAAACGTCTGTGAAAGTATTATTAAATTTTTTTATTTTCTGTTTTCATTTTACCGACGAAAAGGAAACGTCAGTGAATGTCATTTTAATTTTTTTTTATTTGATTTTTGACTTTTACCGACGAAAAACAAAACGTCGGTGAAAGTCTTTTTAATTTTTTTAATTTTCTTTTTTCATTTTACAGAAAAAAAAAAACGTCGATGAAAGTGTTATTAATTTTATTTATTTTCTTTTTTCATTTTACCGACGAAAACAAAAACATTGGTGAAAGTCTTTTTCCTTTTCTAATTTTCTTTTTTCATGTTTCCGACGAAAAACAAACGTCGGTGAACGTCTTTTTTATTTTTTTTAATTTTCTTTTTTCATTTTACGGATGAAACCAAAACGTCGGTGAAAGTGTTCTTAATTTTTTTTATTTTCTCTTTTCATTTTACATACGAAAAAAAAACATCGGTGAAAGACTTTTTAATTTTTAATTTTCCTTTTTTCATTTTTCCGATGAAGAAAAACGTCGGTAAAATTATTTTTATTTTTTATATATTTTTCTTTAATCTTTTGCCTACGAAAAAAAACGTCGGTAAAATTTATATAATTGTCGGTAAAAAAAAAAATTTGCCGATAGAAAAATATTTTGTCGGTAAAATGTTTTGTCCATGTACTTTTACCGATATCGGTCCGACGGAAAGAAATTCTTCACTAAATGTGTAAACTGTTGTAGTGTTATATAGAATTTTCAGTCATTAGACCCTCTTGGATTTTCGGTTATTATTTGAAATTTTGGATCTGGATCATAGATGGGTCACATAGGCTAGTTCATCACACCACTACTTGGTTGGTGTGGCTCAGTTACTGAATTTAGTTGGGTTAAGTTATATTTGGGTTAGGTTAACGGATTGAAAATCAATAGCATATGTCACTACAACAATTTGCACTTTTACCGGCGTTTTTTCTCGGCGCAGTCATTAAACGCCGGGAAAAGTTATACTTTCCCCGGCAAAAAAACTTATTTCACCGGTAAATGGTGCTGTTTTGCCGGCGGACATATTTTCGCTGGCGAAGGTTCATATATTACCGGCGAATTATTATTTTCGCCGACAAAGAGTAATGTTTTGCCGGCAATAAATCAGAGTCGCCGGAAAAGACCAGACTTCTAGCCGGCGGGATGATATCATCGCAGGCATAGTTCACCTTAGAGTTTTAGCCAGCTGTTTAACTTTTGTTGGCGGTTTAAATTTGCCGGAAAAGTATTTTTTTCCCCTTGCTGTACTTAAAAAAATATGTGAACTTCTGCTGGCGCTTTAAAATCGCCGGGAAAGCCGTTTTTATTCACTTTGCTTGCACTTAAAAAAATAATTGGACCCTTTCTGCCAAAATTTCCATTTCCCGCGCCCGCTCCCGCTCCCGCTTCCGCTCCCGCTCCATAACCATTTCCAGTGCCCTCTCTTTCTCCAAATCGTGTTTAAGCTTTTCCAGCCCCCTTTCCATTTCCAGCGGCTGCTCCAAGCTTTGCCAGCCCCTTTTCCGTTTCCAGGCTCTCTTTCTTCATCATCAAGTCAACTGCTCCAACCTCCTTACAACTCTGTTTCTCTATTGCAATAGTGTTTGGGGTTCATCCCGTTTCTGCTCCACCAGCATCGAGAAGATAGGCCCCTCGAGATCTGGCTCGTCTCCCCCTGCTCCATCATTCTAGTGCGTTGAATTTCCTCCACCAGAGTCGACGCGTCGTAGCTTGCCGCCTCTCTAGAAGATTGCCCTGCTCCAAATCCAACCCATCTGGCCGTCTAGTCTCATCCAGCATAGACGGTTCAATTTTAGACTGGGATCTTTTCTTCTTGAAGCAGAAGGTATGTATTCAAACGCTATCCTGCATTTACCAATCACAATCGATTTCAGAGTTTGTTTTTCGCTTTCTCTTGATTCGTCGCCTGTAGACGAATTCTAGGGTTTTTCTTTCTACTTTCTTGGTTTTTGCTCCAATCTGATGGGATTGAATGGTTGTGTTTGTTGGAGATGGCTTTGGTGTGGATTAAGGATAGGATTCGAGTCCTTTCTATTTGTTCTTACTTTGATTGGTTTGTGGTTTCTGTTGTTATTGATTTGAGTGATGTTGTTGCATGATAACAATGATTTTTAGCTGCAGGAGAGGTTCATCTGTTGAACCGGATAAGGATATTCTATTCTTGTACTAATTGCATAGTTTGCATACGAATATGAATTATGCTGAACATTACTGGAGTTATCTGATGGCCTGTTTGGATGTACTCTGAATTGCAAGGGTTTTGAAAGCTTTGGTAGAATGTGTGGTTACCTGTTTGTATGTGCATCTATGGTCTTTTTTGTTTTTTTTGTTATTAATTTATTTTCATCATGGAATAAATGATCCTCTTGTATTTAAAGAGGAGGGTGTATCAAAAAAGGCAAAAATCTTGTTTTAGGTTGCATTGAAATTGATAGAATATTAGCTGAAATGCCATGTTTCTGGACACCCTCTCAAGACATTATTGAGAATTAATGCTGTCACTGGTTTGGGGAGAAAGAAATTAAAGGGGTATAATTGTATACAACTTAATGGAACTTATAAAGGGGTATAATTGTATGCAACTTAATGGAACTTATCTGTAGCACCACAAATGCATAGCAGAATTAGAAACTATCTTTCATGCAAGGTGTCAAAACCATATATGATCTTAGATACATCCAAATGCATCCATAAGTCTGTGGGATCTTCCTTCCTTCCTTCTGCTTTGTTTCAGAGTTTGTTTTTGCGATAAGTTATTTTTTTTTATGAAATATTAGGAGTGATTTCTGAGATAGAATGGTTTTTCTTTGTTTGGATTTTGACTTTTGCTTGGATTTCGAGTTTCAGATCGTCGTATTCTTTTCTCAGGTCACTTTGATTTTAGTTCCTCCAGTCAATCAGAACCCTAGTTTCGTTGTATTTTAGCACCTAATCTTTCTTTCTACATCTCAATAAATATTGATCTGAAATTGCCTACTTTCTTTATATTGACATTTGATATTGTCTGTTTTGAAGAGAGTGGAGCTGAAACTTGAGGAATCGCAGAAAGGAGAAGTTTCCAGCCACAAGGTATTTCAGATCTCTCGCACTTGCAATTTATTTTATTTTATTTTTATTTCTATTTTTTGTGCATTCAAGACTCATTTGGTAGATAGTAACCAAAAAAAAAAAAAACAGAGGACTATCTGTTTTTGGTTGGTAAAACACTATGGTACAAACATTTCTGAGAGGACTATCTTGACCACTACTTAGTTGCTCAAGATAAAAGAATTTTTGATCAACATGAACTTTGGGAAATGGTCATCAAATGAAAACGGAAATGGAAGTGGAGCAGGTGTGGAAGTGGAGCAGGTGAGAAATGCTTGATCGAACAATGGAATGTTGTTATACTTGTGATGAATGGGTGCATGAAAGTTATACCTCTTGTGGGGTACCTACGGGAAGAAGCTGTGCTTGAGAAGGTGGTTGTATATCTAAAGGATCTTGAAGAAGGGGTACCTAGGGGAAGAAGCTGTGCTTGAGAAGGTGGTTGTATATCTAAAGGATCTTGAAGAAGGGGTACCTAGGGGAAGAAGCTGTGCTTGAGAAGGTGGTTGTATATCTAAAGGATCTTGCTTCTTCTCTGAAGCTTGTGAGGTTGGAAGCTGAAAGTCTTCTTGAGTTGGTTCTTTCCGTACTAATGCAAGCCTTGACCAGCTCATCTCTTAGATCATAGTGTAGCTCTTCCCTTCTTCGGTTACTTGGACTAGTTTTCTCCATTGTAGACTGCATAACTGAGTGAGAGAGATATGTGGAAGTTTTATGATAAAGCTTCTTATTCATTGACTTGGTCTTTATCATTTTTTTTTCCCTCTTGATAACTTTGTATTTTTCCGTACTACAGTATTATCTACATATAAAGAATGGATTTTTCACGATGTTGAAATATTTGCCCATGTTGGGTTGTTTTCAAACTGCATGGGGTGGGAAAAAACAAGTGAATTATGAGTGGGGTGAAGGTACTGTGATGTAAATGTCGTGTCACATGCAGTTGTCATTCAGGTTGGAAACGTGTGAAGCATGACTGTACGATTATGGCCCCCAGATACATGTCAACATTAAATGGTCCCACACAGATTCATAAGAACATTTTTTTCTTTGGGTAACATATTGGCCTATATATGTATAGTTTGAATGGAATTGCAATATTATCCAATCGCGTGTCTGCATTCATTTGAACAGTTGTACTGCAGTAAATACCTATTTACTTCTGGACCGAATCAGCATGATGTGGTCATCAAAATGAAAACAGAAATGGATGTGTTAAAATGAATTTTGCTCAACTAAACCTTTGTTTTTCTAGCCTGGCCCTTTTTCTTGTACTACACAATCATCTGCATTCTCTTTTGTAAATTGGGGATGCCCACAAGTGGATTTGATGCCCACAGAGGTAGCGGAGTTTGGCAAGAAAACCATTTTGTTGGAGGGCTTAGTACTCCAGTTAGCTGAGCGCGCAGGCATAGATCCAGGTTCCCTTGTTGGTGAGGATGGCACCTCTCGTGGAGCTCAGGATGCGACTTCTCTAGGTTTGTATATGTCTACTCTTTTCAAAATGGTATTTATTTGCATGTTGAATTAATTGAGAAAGAAGTTGGATTGTTTTCATTTGACTTGGGTTACTTTCAAAATGCTTCTTCCTTTTTATATCTAAATTATGTGAAATGCTGAAAGGTTGTTGAACTAGTGGAGATATGCCTTCATTTTTTACTATTGGCAAATATTAAGCAATAGGGATAACCTCTTAATTATCTACGAATTCCAGGTTTTGATGCCAATATTGTTGATTTTGTTACTGAACTGAAGATGAACGCACAGATAGGTACCCCAAACTGTCCAAGATAACAGCTCAAACAATAAAATAGTAAAATAAGAGGAAGAATGACAAAAAAGAAGAAGAAGATTCTAAGCTAATGATTAGTGAATATGTATAGTTTTTTTTATTTTTCTCTGCCAATAGTGTTGTTCTTCTTCATCTTCATCTTGTTATTCTTCTTCTTCCTTTTTGATTGTAAACAGTAACTAAATTATCATTACTACTTTTAATTGAAAATGCAGGCTATACAGTATAGAAGATTTATATTGTATGTGGACACAAAAAGAAAACTCCCTGATAGAATGTCTTTGTTTTTTTTTTTTTTTTTTGCATGGTTCCCTGATAGAATGTCAATGTAACTATACCAATGGAGCTCTAAGATCTATCTGCCTATTGTCTTGCCTCTCTATAAACATGTGAAAATACTAGTCATTGACAAAACTATAGATCACAGATCTCCCACGAAATGAAAGACAACCGGGAATTACAGGGCTGCCTTTGTGGATAGAGCGCCTCCTCCCATAGCTCCACCTAGGGATTGATCCCTGGGTGGGCAGGTTTACTTATCATTTCCTGGACACTGGGCCAACTGGCAAAAAAACTAAACTGAAAATAAAAAATGGAAGCCAACCTCCATGGCTCTTCCTCTCTGCCTTTGCAATCTTCATGGTTAGAACAATGTGAGGTTCAAGAACATGACATGTCATTTTTATGTTGGAAAACGTCAACCTAGTCATAGTTGTTGCCATTGGATCTGTTACCCATACATTGAGGTGAACTAATCTATTGAAAACTGAGTTTATTCAAGATTTTGGCTGATGCTCATCATGGGTAATGTTTAAATCCAGCAATTTCCTTTTTATTTAATTCCAGAGAGGAACTCTCTTTGTAGTCTCCGATAGTTGATAGTATCAATTATTGTTTAAATATCTAATCTGGTATTTTACCAAAATCTAACCATAATTGTTGGCAGAGATCATCCTTGCTAGAGATGATCTGAGATTCCCCAAATTGCACTTAACCACTCTTGATAGTCTCTCAACATGCATTTTTTTCACTCTCTTCTCCATTTTCAAAGCAGATTTATATCTGTTATCTGTTTGGGTATTGGCATTTTTTGAGGATAATTAAGAGATGGAAGAAAGTAGCATGTAGTGTTTCTTCTTGGTATGGAACTTAATTGTGTTTAGCTTTTATTGTTCTTTATTAATCAAATGACAGGACAACTACGGACATGGCCTCATGAATCATAAGACTTGTACTGTGATGCAAGTGGCAACAACATAAAAAAAAAAAAGAAAAAGAAAAAGTACGTTTGGAATGTGGTCCATCATTGACCAACTCCTGGCCATTGACATCCTTAATTGGTGGGCCACCAATCAGACAAACCAAAGCCCAAGATATTAACTTGTTGAAATTGTAGCAGACATGTGATAAGTGCCTGCAAACGGTCGTTACAAAGATTGGACTTCCTCTACAAAAAGGTAAGCGACGTGGGAGGTTGTTAGAATCCACCATATCTCAAAATTCTTTGTCAAAAGATTGGATATGTTGTGCTATAGCATTATGATGCGATTAGGAGTAGATTAGATTACATTGAATGTTGTTAAGATTGGATTAAATATTAATGAAAAGCTTTCCATGGAATGAATGATTAAAAGTTAAAACTTACGATTTAACTTATTGTATCTTATTACTTATCTAAAATTCGTTTCTTTCACTAAACTTAACTTCAATGTTAGCATGTATGATTAACATGGGCCAACTTCAAAATTCCCCCCACCCCAATTTCTCACTCAAACTCTCTATTTTTTATCAGATTCTTGATCAGCCCATCCTTAACTCGCAATGATTGAAAGACTTTTCAGGTACGAATTGCATAGAATGTCCATGAAAAATTCAACTTCCAACTTTCATAAATATCTATATTGATGTTATTATAGAATTACATTTCATAAAGTGCTCTTATATATTATGCCTTTAAAAGTTTCTTTAGCTTCCAGATTCTTTGATAGGTGCATCCAAGTGAAGCACAGACATTATGTAGTTGAGTCTCTACTAGGTGCCAAACATACACTGACTAACATAACCATCCAACAGGTGCATCCAAATGAAGCATAGACATTATGTAGTTGAGTCTCTACTCATGCCCAACAAATGATAATTTAATGTTTATAAGATTGGGAAGTAGATCCATGTAAAATCTACAAACGCAAACAATACCAACAGATGCTGGGCAGTGTTTAAGCTTCATGATCACTTGCAGCATCCAATATTTTATGCACAGGAGCATGTACTGGACACATTTCTTGCATACATGTCAATTTAAAAAATAAATGTTAACAGAACCCCGAGGAGTTAAGATACCAGAATCTAAAATTCCCCAAAATATAACAGCGTAAGCACAATGCAAATGTTTTTTTAGATCATCATACCATTAAAAGAAGCTGAACAGAGCATTAGGAAGGGAAAGCGAACAATAAAGCGCGATTCAGATAACCATCTTAGAAGAACAGAGCAGAGTGCTGAACTAGGAAATTGTAATCAAAGAAATAAACATACAGCAGTAAAGTGAATTATAATAAGTACGGTGTCGAATTAAAGGTACAGAATAAGTCATTGCATAAGTGCTTAGAGATATTGTCCCATTGGGAGACACTAGATCAAGGTCAATGAGGCCCAACCCCAACAAGAATAAATAAATATGTATAAAGTCACAGTGAAAACAAATTTGAAGTCTTTACCCCCACAGCAAAAGTTACCAAACACAAATTCTTAACTACAAGGCATTACAAAAATATAGTTCAGAATACATACAGCAACTACAAAGTCATGCTCCCTTTTTGGCTTTCCAAGCTTTGTGTCAATGCCTGAATGCTGTCATAACTTTGAATAAGCGGCAAATCCTTTGAATCTTTAATAAGCACAACACAAAAACATTAGGGATCTACATAATGTTCTCGACAATCATATATGTCGTTTATGGATAGAAAACCAAAGAGCCGAGTTACAATGAAAAAAGAAAAATGAATCTACAGAAATGATTGTATTCTTTTTTTTTTCTTCTTTTCTTTTCTAACTTCAGTTTCTCATTCTAGTCCCAAAGACTGAGCATGCCCAATTGCATAGATTAATGAATTGTTCCCCTCAGCCCCTCCCCCTGGCACATGGCCTGTGCAAAGATTAGTGCAATTTTGAGATACTTGAGCACAAGTAGCAAGAAAATGGATAGTATAGCAAGTAGATTTTTGTTCTTTGGAAATACTCTGGTGTATCAAAGTACAAATTGATGTTGAAAAAATAGGTGGAG
Organism: Persea americana; assembly: GCA_029852735.1. Classification (NCBI taxonomy): domain Eukaryota; kingdom Viridiplantae; phylum Streptophyta; class Magnoliopsida; order Laurales; family Lauraceae; genus Persea; species Persea americana. Next base: position 73,207,797 of record CM056809.1, read on the forward strand.
AAATCAAGTAGAAAAAGATGTCCAAAAGACCAAATTGCAATGTGGATAGTTCTTTTAACTCAATTTCTCCACCTTTTCTCGTCACACAACACACTAATTGATAGTTCAAATTTATTTTTCCCCATTGCATTTAAAAAGTGTTCGGTGAAACTTGCAGGGAACAAGCCCACTTCAGAAGCTAATTGTTGCATAAGATATATTTAACAGAAAACACAATTGATATACTAAACAGCAAACACAATTGGTAATTGGGTTTGGGTGTACCATGGACCTGAACAGAACCTGACTCGACAGCTTTAAGAATTCATATAAGAGAAATGTTCAGATAGCTTTTGGCTATCGATGGTGCTCCTTTCACTTCTTAATCATATGTTAATCTTGCTCTTTTTTTTTTTTAATGCAGGATCGAATGAAAATTGAAGAAAGTTTTTTGTTGAAAGATTCATGCAACTAAGATGCAGCGAACATGAAGGAAAAATGGATGAAAACTAGCTAGTAGATTGTGATATGCTAAAATAGGATGTATGAAGTTTTTTTGAACAATGTTGCAGGTGTTGGATTGGTGCAACAATGAGATGATTGTATATGAAGATGTAAATTTTCATTGGCATTTGAATGTTGGCAAAGAGTAGAATGTTAGCATGGATTTTTATTTTGTAATGTTAATGGTAAAGTGCTTTTAATAATGTAAGGATATTTGAATATTTTTATGAAGTGCGATAAATATTTGGAATTGAAATAGATGTTGGGTGTGTAGTTGATTTGGTCTTAGATAATGGAATAGTAGTTTCATACAATACAAGTTGGAAGTTGTAATGATGCAAGGATGTATATACAGGGGAAATAAATTAAAAAATCAAATAAATACAATAAATGAAGAAATGAATATTCATTGTTGATGCAATCTTTACCCGTGCAATATTTTCGCCGCCAAAACACCTACTTAAAAAAATAAATGTTTTCCCGGCGAGAAAAAATGCCGGCAAAAATTTAAAAAAAAATAATTTCGGTAAAATATTAATGTTTTTCTGGCCCACAAAAACGTTGGCAAAAAATTTTAAAAAAACATAAATTTCGTAAAATAGAAATGTTTTGCCGGCGCAAAAACAAACGTCGGCAACAAATTTTGAAAAATTAATTTACATAAAATATAAATGTTTTGCCGGCGCAAAAAAAACGCCGGTAAAAAGTTTTAATCAATTTATTATTGAAAAATAAATGCCTTTTTGCGGCATTTTACACCTCTTTTTCCGGCGAACAAAAACGCCGTTAATGTTCAACTTTTTACCGGCGCAAACTTTTTTTCACCGGTAAAGGGTATTGGTGGCAAAGTTTTTGCGGCGCATTGCCGGCGCAAGGGAAATCGCCGGGAAAGTATTTCACCGGCGTTTTATGGACTTTTGCCGGCGCTTATTTAGCACCGGCGAAAGTGCAATTTCTTGTAGTGTGTATTGTAGCCTATGTAGCAAAGTAAATGTGGTTTCCATAGCCCATGGTTCTAAAACATATTTAAGACTGCATGTTGGCCAAAACATAGAGCTTTACAAATAATCTCCTTTTTTTAGGGATGTAGCTTGATTTCACTATAATAGAAATTGGGCCCACCATAAGATTAGTCACATAAAACACATGAATAACGATGGTCATCTCACTAATTTGAATAATAATTTATAACTTGATCACGACAATGGATGCTAGGGCTGATGAGAGGCTTGTATTTTCCAAAGGCAGGCCCCACCCATGTATTTAACATAAAATCGCTAATTTCATTGAGGTCAAGTGGTTCAAAATGCAATTAATTTAATTAGAGTTCGCTAGAATTTGGCCCATTTACAAAAAACTGAATTTTAACTTCTAGTGATAAAATAGGCCATATTGGCTTCAAGTAAATCCTCATGTGGTAAGCCCTAACATCAACATGATGTTTCTACCAAAAAACAAAAAAAAAATTTCCTCATGTAGTAAGATTAGTTAACACTCATAGTATATTTATTTTAATAGATGAGACCAACATTAGATATACGAAGTCCAAAAAAATCCTCTTTTTTTTTTTTGTTGAATTAGGTCCAAATGAAATACAATATAATAAGGTAATCATGGAAGTATAAACATTCTCAATGAAAATCAAACCAACACTAATCTTGAAATAGAGCCAAGCTAGGCTATTCACTATTACCTTTCATATTACCTATCAAATTTGGGTACCGCCAACTGCGTATCTTATTTCTTATCCTCTTCTGTAAGTCTAATACGTACCATGTCAAATGCTACGTGGGTTCAGTTGGGGACTAACCAAAAACCAGGCACCAGGTGGGACATTGCTGAGAGGACCATTGGCCGTGGCAGGCCTACATTATCCGGACATGGGCCGACAGTCTGATTCAAAAAAGGCTAAAAGTACGGCTCATGTGCCATTTTGGTAAAGTGATCACCCCACCCACAAAAATTTTGCTATGTCTCGAAGATCTCCTGAATGAAAAACGTTAATAAATGTCTGTCCTTTCATCATACATTTACATAATACGTGGGGAAGCAATATGTTGATTAGTAGTATGAGTTTTTTATATTTAATTTACCAATTTTTTTTAAACCATGCAATAATTGAAAATTATTGATAGTTGGCGTTGATTTTGACCATTTTAATTTTTAATTAACCATCATATGCCCCACCCAAATGAGGGACCAGGGTCCGCCACTGATTGTGGCCCACCAGTACAGGACAGCTGGACATGTGCCATGTGAGCTATCCAGGGAGTCGGGGAACCCTATATTTGTGCCAGTATTGATGCCTGACATGAGTTGGCATTGGTAACATGCATGCAATAACTAGTGATTAAGATGGCAATTAAATTAATAAATTCAAAGTTCTTGAAGGTCCATCAGTACCCTACATTAATAACATGATAAGTGGTTTAGCTAATTAGGAACCTGCCCTAGTTTTCAAGCTAGATTATTAACAGTGTGAGATCAATGTGGGGACTATTTAAAAAAATCCGGCGATCTTTTAAAAATCACGCTTTGCATGATCAGGCCCATTGAGATGCATGTGAATGAAATGGATAGAGGGATGAGATGGTTATAGTGTAGACTATAATAAGACCATCCTAACCCTTGATTCTAGAGCCTCAAAATTTAGCCTTTTTATCAGAGCATTTTGTTATCCTAATCAATCCAAATGGAATGAAATCTGATACATAGCTAGGGATTTTGGATTGATCATATATGTAGGTGGACTCCATTTTATAGAATAGAAATTGATTTTGCAACTTCTAACTTCAGATGAAAAAAAAATGCTAGGAATATTGGTAAATGTGGACGGACAAACCTAAGATACCTACAAGCACCAATATTTCATAAACACCTCTCTCTCACACATTTATGGTGGGCCTGCCTGATTGTTAAGACCAGATGAAATCGAAATTCTTAAAAATGAATTCCACCTTTTTGCCTTACTTTCTTGTGGCACATTCTTCAGTACTTTTTGAGGAAATATTACAAGTAGTTGCATTTGTAAAAAGGTGAGGTTGTAATTATAATTCAACTATCCTAACTGTAATTAGTACTATGCTAACTTCGAGCAACTTCCTACCACAACCGTAATTCAATTTAACTTGTGGGGCTCACTTTGAACACCTATTTGCTAATTGATGGTTCCAGATATTGTTGCGGGTATCATTATTGTGAAATTGATTTTATCACAGGTGGACTCCATTTTATAGCACCAATATTAGAAATTGATTTTGCAACTTCTAACTTTAGTTGAAAAAAATGTTAGAAATATTAGTGCATGTGGATAGGCAAACTACCTATAAGCACCAATATTTCTTTACCACCTCTCTCACATTTATGGTGGACCTGCCCTGATTGTTAATAGCAGATGAAATCTATAATTCTAAAACATGGATTCCTCCTTTTTGCTTTACTTTCTTCTTGTTCATTTTTAAGCATTCCATGGACCATGGGGAAATACTACAAGTAGTTGCATTTGTCAAAAGGTGAGGTTGTAATTATATTTCAACCACCCTAACTAAATTACTATTCTAACTTTGAGGAATTGTTTAAGATTTTTTTTTTGTTTGTCTAATTTTTACCATAGCAGCTTAATTAGTTCAATATAACTTGTGGACCTCACTTTGAGCACCTATTTGCTAATTGATGGCTGTATTGGACGGACATAGGCTGTGAATTGATAAAAACCAAATTGATATTTAACTTCATAACTTGAAAAAACACCTCTAAGTGAAATGTTAATCTTTCTTGCTAATCAAAACTTCTTTCTCAAAGTCGTTTTTTTTTTTAATGTTACTTTCTCAAAGTCATTTAGAATGCAAAGTATGTTCTTATTAAATCTAAAAAAACTTTATAAATTCTTCTTTTCAAATAAAAAGTCATTATTTTGAAGATATTTAGATTCCAATAAGAAATATCTCAATGCAAAAGGAAAAAAATTTTTGAAAAATAAAATTAAGATTATAAAATCCTATTTAGTATATACGAATATGTTAATTTTGACTTTATATCGCCAAAATTTTTTTTCTTCTATAAAAACAAACTCAGATCCATATTTTGTAGATATAAAATGATTTCAAAATCATTTCTTGATAACTAGTGTTTCCAAAACAATAAGTTTAAATTTAAAACCATAATTATAAAAATACTGATCTTAGGAAGAAGTGATTAAAGTCTTTTAATAAAGGAAACTTATCTGAAATTAGGAAATTAAAACATAAATTTTCATTTTTATTGAAAGGCAAGCTTTGGGATTTAATAAAAACTAAAATCTAGAGTACAACAATCATAGGATCAAGATCGATCCTAGTCAATCAAAACTAAAGCCCACAACCCAAGTATCAGGAAACAGCAAAGCTCAAAAATAATAAATTAATCATCATTACATTCAAGCATAGACAAGACAGATAAATCATAATAAGTTTTGCGGAGAAAATTACGGCCATGACTGACCCCCTTCATTTTATTACTCAGGCTTGCAACTAAAAGCAAAGAAAAACTCTCTTTCTCAAGTCTTGAGGCTTTGTTTCTTAAAAGCATTTCTATGTTTCTACCAAATGGGAAATAGAAGAAAACAATCCCTCTCTCTCTCTGGCTCCCATTCTCCACATCTATAAAATTAATCTTCTCACTCTCTATCTTGCTCCTCTCTCTAGATTATCTCTCTCACAAAATACCAATCAAATAAGTCTTTCTTCATTAATTTTCAGAATGAAAGATTCTTAGAATGATGCCAAACAAACCTAATTTTCAGCAAAATTTTTCAGTGAAAGAAAAATTAAGATTTAGGATTTCTTAATAAACTCATAAATCTATTTGTTAAAATTTTTTCTTTGTTTACAACTGAAAAAATATCTGAAAAAAATCTGTGATTGAAGAATGTGATATTCTACTCTGCCGGAATAGCTAATCTGCTGGAATAGTGATTCAGCTGGAAGTTGTCTATCTCATGAGAGAGGAGCTCATGATAAATGCCACGAGTTTACCTACCTAATAATGACCATGTGCGAGGGAGGATAAACTAGTGCTTAGAAACTCTACTTGACTGAGGCTGACTTGGCTATTTCGACTTGACTCGGCCATGAAAAATACTTGAAGCTATTACAACATGATTGAACTTGGTTGACTCGGTTACAGCTTTGTATAAACTCAGTTAAAGGCGTTTAGTGAGATTTTATTTTATTAAATAGAAGGTTGGCCTATTGGCCTAGAATGATACTACCAACTTGAAAATCCACTGTCCTAATGACCAATCTATGGCATGTGCGTGATATTAAGGTGCCGACACTGCTCAATTATGAGTGTATTGGCCAATAAAATTTTATTTAAAAGCATTGTATTGTGTATTTTTTATAATGAGCTTTGGGAGTGAAGGCTTGATTATGACTCACTCAAGTCTTTGAGTTGACTAAATTGGGTTCAGTTTTCTAGTTTTTGGGCACTCGAGGTGATTCTACAAATACCCCATTTAGTAGAGGCTGATATATATGCAAGTTCTTTTGCATCTCCTCTTCATTTCAGCCTTCAGTTCAAGCAGGGAAAGAAAAAAAAAAAAAAAAACTGGAGAAGATGGCAGTGAAGTTAGCCTCAGGGCTCCCTTTCTCTTTCTCAAACCATAGCTCCCCTACATTTTTCATGTCATCTGTCTTACACCAAAATCCCAAGTGAGTGTTCTTTCTTCCTACTTCAAGTCAAAATTTTTTGCTTAATGTAGCAGCGCTATCAGCCCTCGCCCCTGCTCCTCCGTGCCGCGGAATCTGCTCATATAAGCAGACTTTGGGTGACAAACTGTGGGTTGAAATTCTCTCTTCCCAAACTAAAACCATTTCATAATTTCATAAGTAAAATTTCTAACAACCCCATATATATAGGCAACAAAAAGGTGTCAACTAGCTCTGACTTCAAAAGTTCGTTCATGAACTTTTGGTCTCTATACAATGCAGGATTGTTGTGAACATGAAGCACCAGTTATGCTCATGTGAGATGCAAAACACTGCCGCTAATTCCATGTCCATGTCTCCTGAGAAAGTTTTGCTTTTCAAATCAATGGAAGAATGGGTTGATCAGAACGTCTTGCCTCTGTTGAAACCAGTTGAGAAGTCATGGCAGCCACAAGATTTCCTACCCGACCCTTGCTCAGAAGACTTCTATGATCAGTCCAGAGAAATAAAGCAGCGGGCATCTGACATTCCTGATGAATATTTTGTGTGTCTGGTGGGTCACATGATCACAGAAGAAGCCCTCCCAACATATCTAACGATGTTCAATACCAATGATGGGGTCCGTGATGAGACGGGTGGAAGCGCTTCTCCATGGGCAGTGTGGTCAAGATCATGGGCTGCTGAAGAGAACAGGCACGGAGACCTACTCAACAAGTATCTCTATTTGTGTGGAAGAGTAGACATGAGACAGATCGAGAAGACAATTCAATATCTCATTGGCTTTGGAATGGTAACTTGTGAGTTTGTTTTTGTAAGGGCTTTTTCTGGATTAGTACTACCTCTTAAACTTGATTTTCTTGGGCTAAATGTCAAAAGACGTAAAAAAAGGTTATCATATATAGTGCTTTGACTGCACTTACGATTGTATACAAGTGTGGTCAAAGCACTCCGGTGAGATTTTTATATCTTTTTCAGTGGCAAATGAAAATTTAGTTTCAGAGGTACAAATCCTTAAAAATCACTTCTTTTAATTCCTCTCTCCATTTTGCGCTCTTGGAGGGATAAAATAAGGTCATCAAATCTAACAAAGGCCCAACCCAAAACCGAACTAAAACTGGATTACTCATATACGTACATATAATCGTAGGTAATATGTTCAAGGGGATTTGACACTTCAATGCCCCTTAGATATGAAATCCCCAATTTCATGACTGAACTTAAGAAAACGACTCTAGTACTTTTTTTTTACTTTTACTTTTTGCCCTTATCCCATGATATCATGGAAGTTTAAAAATCCATGATATCATGGGGTCCAACGTACAAAAGTTTAAAAAAAAAGTGTACCAGAGTCAAACAACTCTGGTGACATTTAATGAAATTTAGTCATGAAATTGGGAATTTCATACCTAAGGGGCATTGAAATGTCAAATCCCCTATACTCAATATGGAAGTATAATTTACATCAGCCAAATTTGTGGGTTTGGGTGTTCCAATTTGGGGCCTTATAGACATGAACTTCTAACAAAAACTTATATCAAATTGAAAATTGAGTTCAAATTGTGGACCAATATCAGATTTTTCAAGTTAAATTATTCATATATTGTCTATGTATAACATGATCCATTCATGGATATATTTTTAATATGTTATGGGCTGCCACACTAGCGGGGGCATAATAGAATGTCGATGGGTATCCAGTTATTTGAATGGAGTCTCCGGTTCAAGAAAAAGCATACTCATTTTAGCACAAGAATTGGATCTCCTCTTTTCTGGATCCAACAGGTAGGATTTCTCTCAAATCTGGCTCCATCCCATGAAAACAACTCTGGATCAGGATAAAATCCCCCATATATATATATATATATATATATATATATATATATATATAGAGACACATCCCTAACAACATACAACTCTAACATGAGGGAATGCTAACCTACACAAGTAAGTATTTTGGGGCATACTTCTCTTTGGTTTTCTTTGGAACACACTACATGCATCCATCTTTCTACCTATGTACACAGGATGCAGGCGGAGAGGGCAGTCCTTATCTTGGGTCCATCTACGCTTCATTTCAAGAAAGTGCAACTGCTATTTCACACAGCAACGCTGCTAAGCAAGCTAAAAAACGTGGAGACACAAATCTAGCCAAGATCTGTGGAATCATATCATCTGACGAGAAACGCCATGAGGAGGCCTACACGAAGATCACTAAGAAATTGTTCGATGTGGACCCAGACACCACGATGCTGGCATTGGCCTATATGATGAGGAAGAGCATCACAATGCCGGGAAGCTTGATGTTTGATGGTAAGGATCAGAAGCTTTTCCATCACTTCTCCATGGTGGACCAACGGATGGGCATGTATACCGGCAACGATTATGTGGACATATTAGAGTCCCTCATCACAAGGTGGAACGTCGACAAGGTCAAAGCCGGACTTTCTGGTGAGGGGAGGAAGGCACAGGACTATGTTTGTAATCTTCCTCCGAAATTGAGGAAATTGGCAGAGAGAGCTCAGGCAATAGCCAAGGCATCTCCATCAGTCCCCTTCAGTTGGATCTTCAACAGACTAGTTTAATCTGTTCGTCAAAACAGACCCTTGTGCAGCTTTCTCAAGCTTCTCTATAAGCATCTAGAAAAGTGTCTCCTCAATCACATGCTCTCACAAGGAGATTCCAGAAAAGTGTCTCCACACGGTAGTGTTGTGAGTGCATGCCTCTTGTGACTTTAGTGTTGTGAGTGCCTATTGTGAGCGATGTGTAGTCTTGGTGTGAATTGAGTGCGGGGATCTTGAGGGCTTTGTATGCATGTACTTGTTATGTAATATTGTGTGTGGCTTAGCTGTGTAAGCCTTTTTTAAGGTGGGTTCTTGGTGTATTTGTATTTGGATAAAGTTATTTGTATTGTTGTAATTGGAAATTATAATTAGATTATAGCTTCGGTGTGTAGCTTAACTTCCATTGTTCACCATAATAAGCATTCGAGGCTTCAATTTTGATTTCAACTATCTCAGTTGATTTTGACTCTACAGTGGAGATTACACAATTTTCATCGACCCCGGAGCCCACTATCAACCAATAGAAATTGGTCAGAATTGGTACACGTCAGGCCATATCCATACCCACACAGACACTGATAAAAAGCTAAAATATATGGCCCGTTAAGATTTATACTTATAACCTCTCATTTTTTAAAGCTTTCAAAGAGTTGCTCTACACACACAACATATAAGTTTTTTGTAATAAAATTCGACAAAAAAGTTTTCAAGAGTAATTATAAAATAGTCTTAGATGTACATGGGAGATGAAAGATCCAATTAATGTCACATCTGTTTCAAGAAAATATATACCATATCATTCAGATATTTTCTTATATATATTATGCCCTAAAAATATATATTTAACATAGTTAATTTCTTTATAAGTATGTATGTCTCCAATTATTGTATACAGATTCGAATGATTGAGAATACTAATAGGAAAGCTGATCAAGACTTATGACTTGATTTTATTTTGAAAGTATTTTTTGACTTGGCGGAATTGGCTTTAGATTTGTAATTCTATTTTAATTTATTTTTATGATACCAATATTTATTATTTATTATTTTTGCTATCTTTTGTGCATTTTAACTGTGTTTTATATAAAAATAAATAAATCTAATGTTGGGCTCACCTGGAATCTAAAATAGGATAGGACAATGCTCCATTACACTTATTGTCCTCTAAAAACTCAGCGTGAATAGTTCCAAAAATCTCCATGTGATATGAGGAACAATAAAATCTGTAGCCTTTTAAACAAGAATAAAATAAAATCCCATGATCCATAGAAATCAATGAAATCTTGGGGCAAGTCCTTTTTATTATGTTAAAAACCAATATCTAAACCCATGGCCTAGTGATGCTTCTTGACATTTAACGCATCTTGTTTGTTAATGGGACAAAAAACACATTGGTTGTTAAGAAAAAACTGCAACTTATTCACAACTTCTTCCTGAAGAGCAGGACTAATTATAAAAATAGATGAAACTTATTGCCGCCAGTCCTTCCAGTATGTTTTAGTATACTGATCATAAGAAAGTGAAAAACAGGACTACACATAATCATCTTCTGATTTTTTTTTTTTTTGGTAGAAGTACTTCTGATTGTTGTGAGGAGCTAGAACTATGGAGTCATAGGGACGAGTAGTGCTAGCCCACACTGTCATCCATGAGGGTGAGTACACTGCAACTTGCGAGCCACGGTTAGAGTCCATGCAAACAAACTTGAAAACTAAGTTAGGAAACACTTGGAAATGGGATTTTCTTCTCACCACTTTAGAATGAGGGGATTTAGAAGAGACAAGAAGCAAATTCAAAATGACTTCTTTTCCATGCTATTTTCCAGGGAATTTTCAATGCACAAACTTCATCCCAAATTAAAAACATCTTTTTAGAAAGAGTTTTCCATAATACATTTACCTAAACACTAGATTTAACAAATATTAAAAATTTCCAAATTTGATCCCTGCAGAAGACCACCATCCTATGTCCAATGTCACCTTTATGACTTTGCCATATGCTAACACAACATCAATTTTGTTGCAGAGCCTCCTACATTTGCCTGAGGTGGCTTCTTCTTCGCAGATTGCAATTGTGCTTTTTATGTTGCTTTGGTGATGAGCTGAGAAATCCTGCAAAGTAGACAGTAATCAAAGCTGAAAAAAGTCCTAGTGGAAATCCAATTACAGCACCATTCCATGAAAACCACGCCTCATCCTTTCCATTAAAAGATGCCTCATTCTCTCCATTGAAAGGCACAGGGGGAGACTGGATGGAACAAGAAACATTTATTTGGGCTCTGCACAAACCACTGTTGTTAGCAAAATGATTTGGATAATTCATTGTGTCCATTCGACAACCTGATGGTCTATGACCTTCAAATTTATTGTTGCTCAGGTCCAATATGTTGGAAATTTATACTAAAAGCATATTTTTATATATTTGTCTTCAACAAATTTATTTATTAGTATATTTTTTCTTTTCATCTAAATGAGATTTTCTATGGGCAAATGGTTCATTATTTATGATTATGCATGTGTGTGTCTTTTATTCTATAAAGTAGGCAAGTTGGTGTGTAGAGTTCTACTTATACACGGAGGACTTATCTATCGGTTCTTATAGAATATAAGTTGTTGTTCACAATGTAGATGTACTTGGACACACCATCGGTACGATTGTAGAATGATGTTTCAACAGGCTTGTCTTGGCTGCGGGAAACGGTATAGTTTCGACTCATTATACCAGTACGCCTTGTGTGTATTGAACATGACCGCTTTTGGATTTATTATCTTTATACTGACTATATAAGATGATTAACATCCAAATGGCTATTATGAGTGCTTGTACTTTTAATCTTGACATAAATAATAAACATATATATTTAGTGTTTATCATTTTGATTTACAAAGGAGTGAGATCTTTTATGAGTCAATAATCTCAGCAGATTGGATGACTATACTACGTGTATGGTGCATATTAGTTTATTGATGGAATCCACGTCCTATATATGGGATTGATGATATCCCCTTGATAAAGTTTTAAGTTTTGATTATGTCAAACTCTACAAGTGGACTTTGTATCCAACATATCAAATAAGTCAAGTGTAAGGTCTTAAGGAATTATAAAGATATCGATTAAATATAGATGTCGGTAATTATTTAATCGATGGATATCTGAAATCTTAATGTGGGGAGATTAATAAGCATTTAATAACATGAAGCTCGAAATATTATTTTGAGAATAAGGACAGGAGTGCAATTATAATTCTCTAGTAGACTGAATTGTAATTTTGGGAACTAGGATTCTAATTTGGGTCGAATTAGGGTTTCTTACTTCCATAAGAAGCCTATCCTTATTTACTTCTTAAGGTCCCTATTGTAGCCTATAAATATGTGATATTGCTCTCTAGGTCTATAACAAGAAAAATCTCGTTTTAGAGAGCAGAGAGAATTCGCAGAAGATGCCCACTCCCTGGTGCGAGTTCAAGCATAGAGGAATACAGTAGAAGATCTTGAGATTTTCGGGCAGTTGCAAGACCGAGATCAGATCAGAAAGACTGAGATCAAATCAGAGAGATCTCGCAGGTATGGTCTTTGATCATCTTCATTTAAGCTATTTCCGCATTGATCTGTACACAATAGCTAGGGTTCCTGGCGGAAACTCTTTTCTAACACAATATGCATAGTTGTATAAGAAGCTTTGTGAATGTTTGTGGGATTTCACCAGAGAGGTGGTTATGAGATAAGTCCAAGCTCTCTAGATTCTCTAAGCTGCCGAAACTTGTCGGGATCCTTCCAAAGGGTTGTAAGAGAGGATGAGTGTCTTTAAATCTCTAAGGTTGCCTAAAGCTGTGGGAATCTCTCTGGACAATCGATTACTGGACATGTCTAAAAAAGAGTAGATGTTAAGGTTCTTAAGTGCTAGAGGCTGCATCGAGCCCTTCCAGTTCATAATCACATCATGAAAGTTCATAGTCGCATCAGGCAGGTTCCCATACACATCATATAAGTTAATTATAATACAAGTTGGAAAATCCCTAGTAGTGGAGCTAAACAAGCCAGGAATTGAAAAGAATGTCTTTAGTGGTTTTATCATTCCAGTGAGAATTTCAAATATTGAAGGGATACTGCCAATAAGGTTGTTGTTGGAAAGATCTAGGATTTGGAAGCTAGTGGATAAAACATTAGGGATGGGTCCTTCCAAGGAGTTTTTCCTCAGATTAAGAGTTTTAAGAGTTGATATTTTGAAGAGAGATTTTGGCAATTTCCTGTAATCCTATTATTGTGAAGATCAAGATGTTCAAGGAAGCTTAGATTAGCAATAGTTGAGGGTAATTTGCCAGAGAATTCATTTTGGCCTAGTGCAAGTAGCTTTATCCCTTGACCGAAAGTCATTGGGATCTCACCATAGAACTTCGATCAACATAAAAATGATAACTATCTGGATCAAATTTTGGAAACTTATCAGTTGAAAAATTGTTGTCCTAGAAGTCCATCATCAAGAAGTGTGGGATCTTCGAGATGGACTCTTGCAACTAGCCGAAGAAATAGTTGCTCCCCAACAAAAGGATCATGATTTCAGTTGCATTACCAATGTTTTCCGGTAATTTACCTAAGAAGTTATTTCTTGAGAGATCAAACACTGATAGACTATTTGATCGAAAGAGGTGATGGGATAAAGAACCCGTGAGCATATTGTCAGAAAGAATAATCGTTTTAAAACCAATATTGACAAACCATTGAGGGATTGTTCCTTCGAGCTTGTTATCACCTAAATCCAAGAAATCAAGGGTCTTCTGAGTAGAAAGCCAATTTAGTAGGTTTCCATCAAGGCCACAAGATCGTAAAGATAATTGAGATAGCAAACACTTGGGAGTTATACTTACACTGTTGTTCCAAGTGAACTTGTTTCTTCCAAGGAACAAAGTCTTTAATCCCTTGATGTCAAATAACCATGCCGGAATCTCACCAGAGAATGAGTTTCTATCTAATCGAAGCTTATGTAACCTGTCCATTTGCTTTATTGAAGCTGGAATTCCACCTATGAGATTGCTGAGGCTCAAAGCTAGAAGTGAGATGTTCGCCAAGTTCCCAATCTCATCAGGAATCCCAGATGATAGAGAATTGTTCCTCAAATCCAAGACCTGCAATTCCTTCATTTTTAGAAGCAATGAGGGAATCGATTCTGGCGAAGAGAAAGTGTCTGCAAAGTGTTTGCAATTGGGAGAGGTTTCCAATCTCCATAAGGATCTCCCCATAGTGGAAATCCTCATCCAAGTTCAAGAATCTTTAGCTTTTTAGTGCACTACTTTGCCGCTTAGCTTTCCACTGAACAAATTACCACTCATGTCAAGGTATTGACGGTTTCCCAGATGGAAGATCTGATTAGGAAAAGAGCCATGGAAGTTATTGGATCCCATGTCAAGTTTAACTAATCTAGTTAACTTCGCCAGCCCGTGTGTTGGAAGCTCCCCTTGCAGAGAGTTCGGGGAGATATCAAGCCTCACCAAGCTCCTTATTTGGAAGAGAGGCATCAAGACGGAAGCGGCCGGTGCTCCAGAGTGAACAAGCAAGGAAAGATCAAGAGCAATAATGGGTCATGAAGGCGAGCGCCAATTGCTAGTGACCTACTCCCACCGGCAACAATTGGAGTTGGAATTCCAAGATTCTATGACAAGGATTCCGGTGTTGTTAGCATCAGTGGAATAATTCCTGTAGGTTTCTCCAACAAGCATGGACTTGAATTGGAGTAAGGCTTGCTTGTGATCATCTGGGCAAGATAAACATGGATTGTAGGAGAGACAAGATGGAGAAGATGAAGAAAACTGCAAGTGTCCTTGATTTAGCCATTGATCCTGCCTTTCGAAACTAAATGGAGTAGACATTGTCTATTAGAAATGGCACATCTGAGTCAAAGGGTCCACTGGGCTGGTGGATTTAAAAAGTGGTCTGTCTTGTAGGAGGCCGTTTCAAATCATGACAATATTAAAGAAGACAAGAGCAGTGGGAAGGTAGGCCGTGAAAGCTTTGGTTATTTGCAACCAACACTTTCTTCCCTCTCTATTAGAACTGTCACCCTGAGATAGTGTAATGCCTCGCTATAGTGAGAGTGACGTAGGCTGCTCCTAGAAGAGGGTCTCGCTATAACGAGACTTATGCTCGCTATAGTGAGCGTGGCGCAGATGCCCAATTATGTCCGGACTCTATGATAGAGTTTGAGGATGAGTGCTTTTCTAATTGGATTATTATTAGGAGTCTTAAGCACGATTTTGGGCCTATATATTGTGTGTTTCTTTTAACCCATATATAGAAGACAAGAAGTTAATTTTCTCTCTTGATATGAGGTTAGAATACCCTAAGAGATATTTTCTTGTTTCTCTAGAGCCATTGAGAGATCGTTCTGAAAGGCTGCTCTAAAAGGTGTTTGTTGCTTCTACTCTCTTGTAGAAGATTGATCATCTTGTTTGACAAGGTGCGAGGAGATCAAGTAAGGAGAACGATGCACGATGGAAGTTATATTAGTGGATTCTGTGCAAGAACAACTACAGTCCTTAGGTCGAGGTATAGACTGAGGTAAAGGAACTGTGAGTATATCTTGTAAACTGTTTATGAAATCTTGATTTCTAGATCGTGGTTTTTCTCCCTGGAAAGGGTTTCTATGTTAAATTTGTGTCTACCTTCTTGTGGTGTGTGATTGGTAGATAGCTAGTTCTGTTTTGTTTGATTGGTTATTTCCGCTGCATGTTCATTGGTTAAATTAGAACCAGTATTCCATTCTAGTGGGTCCTATAAAATTCTCAATTGGTATCAGAGTGAGTTACACTATTTTATTGTGTTGATCCTATTTTTGCTAAGAATGGATATCCACCGTGAAGGCACTTCGACCAATAAGCTTCCTCTGTTGGATAGTAACAATTATGCTTATTGGAAAGTCAGGATGGTTGCCTTCTTGAAAGTCATAGATCTGAAAGTTTGGAAATCTGCTGTGAATGGCTATTCCTTGCCCACTATTACTACTGATGGGATAACTGGTCCAAAACCTGAAGATAAGTGGACTAAGAAAAAAGAGTTTGCTGCCACTTGCAACTCTAGGGCTTTGAATGCTATTTATAATGGAGTTAGCATGTCTGAGTTTCATAGAATTTCTACATGCACTACTATAAAAGAAGTTTGGAATATTCTGCAGACTGTGTATAAAGGGACTGACACTGTCAAACAGTTTAAACTTCAAAAATTGTATACAGCCTTCAAAACCATAAAGATGGAAGATGATGAAACTTTTGATGAGTTTAATTGGAAGCTTAACGCAATTGTGAATGACACCTTTACTTTAGGAGAGCCAGTTTCTAAAAATAGAATTGTGAAAAAGATTCTGCGGTCTCTTCCAGAAAGGTTTGATGCTAAGGTTGTGGCTATAGAAGAAAATAAAAATTTGAATATTCTCAAAGTTGATGAGTTGGTTGGCAACCTACAAACTTTTGAAGCAAACCTTAGGTCTAATGGGAAGACACAATCTATAGGTATTGCTTTGAAAGTGTCCAAGGAATCATACAAGAAAGCTGCATGTGATTCAGATTCTGATTCTGAGGAAATTGATCCCCAAGTTGCTATACAGTTTATGAAGTAATTCAAGCTTTTTATGAAGGGGCAAAAAACAAATGTGAGGATCCCTAAAATTCTGAAAAGAAGAAATATTTTAAAGGGATTCAATGTTATGAGTGTCAAGGCTATGGACATATTGCTAATGACTGCAGAAACAAAAAATCTAAAAAGAAGCTTTGAATACTACTTGAGAAGATGAAACTTCTAATGAGAATGATGAAAATCCTGAGTCTGACAAGCCTGACACTGGCAGGGGAAAGTTTAGTGCTTTTATGGCAACTTCTGGTTCTACTGCTTCCCATATTTCTTCCAAAGCTTAGACTGATTAAGATACTGAGTCAGATGAAGAACCAGATTGGAAAGCTGAAAATGAAACACTTTTCAAGAAAACCATGAAGATGGTTAAAGGAAATGAAAAAGTTGCTATTAATTGGCAAGTGTCTGAAGAGCAGAATGCCTCCTTGAAAGTTGAACTTGTAGGAACACTAGCTAAAGTACAAAAGTTGGAGGATGAAAATAATAGGTTGGCTGACAAATTGACTACAAAATCACAAAAGTGTGACCTACTTGATTATGATATGAAGACTTTGAAAGCAGAGAATTCTGATTTGAATGGAAGACTCAAGATTGTTCTATCTGAGTTAGATACTGCTAAAATTTCATTGAATAGGATGAACACCGAATCGAGAAAATTAGATGACATCCTATGTAGTCAAAAACCACACACTGACGAGCATGGCATTGGCTACGTTGACAGAGCATGCACTTCGAATGCCAAAGGTAAAAATTGTTTTATTAAAAATTCAGTTATTACTAATCCTGTTGTTAGTATTGTAAAGAAAGCTCCAAAGAAGCAGAATGTGTTATGTGCTGAACGAATTCCCATTTGTCATCATTGTGGAATTAAAGGACACATTCGACCGCATTGCAATAAGCTACAAAGTTTAACGAATCAAAAGCAATGGAAAACGCAGAAGGCTGAGCTAAAAAAGAAAAATACGAAAGCTAAATGGGTCAAGAAAGAAGACTTCTCTTTTGTATTAGTACTCACTATGCTGAAATATTTAAATTCACAAGTGTATGTGCCTCAGCTTCATCACCCTGGATCTGCAAGATCAAGCCCCCACCCCAGTGCTGATACGAAGATCATATTGAGGGGGAGTCAATATTAAGGGGGAGCTATTGTATCAAGATTGACAGAGGCTGCATAATGATATTTATTTGTCAATTTTGGACAAATACAGGGGGAGAAGAATTGAGCTAGGGAGAGTTATACAAGCCATGGCAATTCAAGAACTAAAAGTTCAAGCAAAGACAATGCAAGATCTATGGTGCTGAATTTTTTTATTTTAAAATTCAATGTATTTTAGGTTTTACTTTTGGGTAGATCATATTGTATTTTTCTATGGGATTTTGTCCAAGAATTGCCAAAAGGGGGAGATTGTTAGGACTGTCACCCTGAGACAGTATAATGTCTCACTATAGCGAGAGTGACACAGGCTGCTCCTAAAAGGGGGTCTCGCTATAACGAGACTCATGCTCGCTATAGCGAGCGTGGCGCAAATGCCCAGTTATGTCCAGACTCTATGATAGAGTTTGAGGATGAGTGCTTTTCTGATTAGATTATTATTAGGAGTATTAAGCATGATTTTGGGCCTATATATTGTGTGTTTCTCTCAACCCATATATAGAAGACAAGAAATTAATTCTCTCTCTTGATTTGAGGTTAGAATATCCTAAGAGAGATTTACTTGTTTCTATAGAGCCATTGAGAGATCTCTGATGACAAAGAATTGTTACTCAAATCCAAGGCTTGCATCTCCCTCATTTTCAGAAGTGATAAGGGAATCCTACCTGAGAATCTATTTTGGCGAAGCGAAAGCTGCTGTAGTTGGGAGAGGTTTCCCATCTCAATGGGGATCTCCCCATCGAGGAAATTCTCTTGCAAGTTAAAAAATCTCAAGTTTTTTAGTGCACCCACGTCGCTAATTAGATTTCCACTGAGCGAATCACTCCCCAAATCAAGGTATTCTAGGTTTCTTAGATGGAAGAGTTGAGAAGGAATAGAGCCATTGAAGTTATTGCATCGCATGTCAAGACGAACTAACCTGGTTAAGTTGGCGAGTCGGTCCCCTGAAATCTCACCTTGCAGAGAGTTAAAGGAGATGTCTAGCCGCGCCAAGTTCCTAATACGAAAGAGAGGTGTCAAGATGGAAGCAGCCGTTGCTAGAGAGCCAACAAGACCCGAGAGATCAAGAGCAGTAATGGGTCGTGAAGGCAAGTGCAAATCACAAGTGACCGACTTCCACTGGCAACAATCAGAGCTGGAATCCCAAGATTCTATTTCAATGATTCCACCATCTTCCGTGTTGGTGGATGAGTTCCTATTCGATTTTACAAATAGCAGGGACTTGAATTAGAGGAGGGCTTGCTTGTGCTCTTCTCGGCAAGAAAAACATGGATTGTTGGAGAGAAAGAGGAGGGAAAAGACGAAGAAAATAGCAAGTGTGCTTGATTTAGCCATGAAGTCTCTCAAACTGAGTAAAATGGAGTGGACACCGTCTACAAAAGAAACCCTGTTGTGAAGTAAGTAGTGCTTCTGAGTCTATGGTCGGGTCCGAGGGGCAGTTGGACATTTCGCAGAGGGAGGAAAGTGAGGCATTGGGAAGGTGGACCATGTAAGCATTGATCATTTTAAATTATCATTGTTTTCCCCTCTCTTTCTCCTCCTGTCGCGAATTCATGGTCCAGAGGATGTTAACTTTCCATCCCATGGGTTGGTTTTTGAATCTTCATACTTTTCCACCACGGAACGAATCAAGACAGATGAACAAGTTCAGACTGTGAAAGGGATTTATTAATAATCTCGATTGAGCCAATCATAGACAATACCAAAGTGCTCATGTGCCGGCCTATAATATATGACTATATAATAACTATGTTATAGAACTATTTGTTTACATGAAACAATTAATATAGTATGTAATCATGTATTTAATAACTATTATTATTATTGGGTGGCCAGTAGACCTGTCGTTTACATGTTTGTCTATAGTGTACCATGATTAAGACCCAAGATTACTGGAAGGAGATCTCATACATGATCATATTCTTGGGACATCTCATATAGGGATGTAAATGGGTCCCCGATCCTCCGATTATCCGAAGATTCCGACCCGTTAAAAACCGGGTCTGGGTCCTTATTTAGGCCCCAATAAGTAAATGGGTCTAGGTCCAGTTCTACTTTGGTTTGGATCCGAGACCTGACATATTACTTCAATTTCAAAAATCTCTCCTAAAGACTATATTTTTTTTAATATTATTTTCTACATTGAGCTGGACCCATTGAGCTGGACCCGGATCCAGACCCGTCTCATAAATGGTTCTGGTTTCGGTTCCGGAGCAAAAAAACTGGTTACGAAACGGTTTCGGATCCGGATTCGGTTTCACCTTCTCCTTAATGGTTCCAGTTCCGGGTCCACCATGGACCCGGACCGGAACCGACCCGTTTACAACCCTAATCTCATACATGATCGTATTTGTGCACATCAAGCGCATGAGTAGTCATCCATTGCGCGACTCGGAATTTATCGCCTTGGACCAGGGAGGATTAAAAGAACTCCCATGGCCCTTCATATTTGCAAAAAATCAGCCCCATCATTGATCATCACCACCTCCATAAGGGCTCCACAAGTTTAACGATGTATAGTCCATTCAGATGGGTGTGCAGTCAATCCAATGGTATACAGTACATCGGATGAGATTCAAAGGTGGGCCCCATGTGAATTTTGGGGAGGGGGTGGGTTTCATTCGATAGACCACTAGGTGGACCGCACCCCAGTGCGCAACTTGCGCACCTGGTGCACCTGATAACCATCCCAAGTGCATTAACTATATGATATTAGGAAATAAATGAGTGTATGATATGAGTATATTAGTAATCGGGCCTTGATTCGGGCACAGATCCAAGCCCTTTAGTTGGGTCTAAGTTTTTGTTCGGGCCTTTAAATTAAATTTGGGTGCAGACAAAAGGGCAGATCTTATTCCTTCAACACTCCCTATTTTGGATTCTTAGGTCTGCTAAAACCATGTTATATGCTATGTGAGTTCACAATGGTGGTTGGGGACTTGAAAAAAAAAAGCACCAGGTAGGTGATTGCAGAGAGGACAACTAGCCAAATTTCTTTTAACTGTCCTTTTTACTGTTAATCTTGTGGATCACCTCAGTTAGCCTGGAGGCCCTGCAGGACTGTGCCATGTGAGCGATCCAGGGAACCCTAGATTTGTGACATGTGTGCCACTATTCTTTTTTGGAAGTTGAAAGTTGGCATTGTTACAATGTAATGTAAGTAACATAAAACAACTAGTGATTAAGATGGCAATAAATTCACAACCCCTACTGTCATCAAAGCACGGTGAGTTAATTAAATCTATTATTATGCCAAAACTACCCTCGTTAATTTCTTAACAAAGCCTTTTCCAACAAATTATAATTCCCAAAGGTGATACATGTTAGAATTTAAAATGGTGGGACTCATATTCAAATTCACATAAGGCGTTCCATGTTGTAATTTTGGTAAATGTGGTCCCGTGTAATTTCCAAAGGTGGGTGTCCTATTGCAATTTGTAAAGGCGTGTCCCGCACTATAACTTCCAAAGTTGGACCTCATGCATGACATAACTCTATCGGATGGCCCAGGTTCTAATTCCTAAAGGTATGTTCCATGCAATTCCTAATGACTAAAAATGGCACCGATCTTAGCATGTAAACCACTTAAACTAATCATTCCATTATAAATGATAAGAAAAAAATAATCGAACTATTAAATAACAAACAATGTGTTACACATTTTAAATGAACAATTAAGTGATTAAATAACAAAAGATATGTTACACATTTTAACAAATATTATGCGACTAAATTATAAAAAAGTCATATATTTAAAAGAAGGATCAAGCAATTAAATAATAAAAATATGGTGTGGGCTGAAGCTTTATTTGAGTTAGGTATTTAATAGGCACATGCCTAGGCCTCCTATATTATTCCTTTGCGTTGTTTATATATATGTTATGATGTAGGCCTATTGCTAGAATTTAAAAATTACATTGGATCTACCTTTAGAAATTAAAATGAGCCTTCTTTTAGAAATTATGTCATACATGAGGTCCATTTTTAGAAATTATACTGTGGGATGCACCTTTAGAAATCACAATAGAGGACCCACCTTTGGGATAACAACATGGGGCCCACAATCACAAAAGTTACAATGTGGAACACCTTATGTGAATGTGAGTTTGAGTCCCACCAATATAAATTCCAATATGAGAGAAAGGCTTCTTATCCAAGTTATAAGGAGCGGCGGTTCTCACCTAACTATCCAGAGTTTAAACCCTGGGTACGCCACTTCTTCCCGCGTATGTGGGCTCCCTTCCCACTGTGTGCTTTCTTTCTGCTTATGTGGGCTTCTTTCCCACTTGAATGAGCAGTCATTCTATATTTGTGAGCTCTCTCTTGGGTCCAGTCCCCTTGGCTGGGGTACCAAAAAAGAATTCTAATATGAATTACCATTTGGAATTATAATTTGGCCCCACCTTTAGGAATTATAGGACACTGAACCCTCTTGGATTTTCAGTCATTATTTGAAATTTTGGATTTAGATCATAGATGGGTCACATAAGCTAGTTCATCACACCAATTGGTTGGTGAGGCTCAGTTAGTGAATTTAGTTGGGTTAAGTTGTATTTGGGTTAGGTTAACGGATTGAAAATCAATAGCATATGTATTGCAGCCAATGCAGCAAAGTAAATGTGGTTTGCACAGCCCATGGTTATGAAACATATTTAAGACTGCATGTAGGCCAAAACACAGAGCTTTACAAATATTTTCCTCTTCTTAGGGATGTAGCTAGATTTCACTATAATAGAAATTGGGCCCACCATAAGATTGGTCAAATAAAACACATGAATAACGATGGTCATCTCACTAATTTGAATAATAATTTATAACTTGATCACAACAATGGGTGCTAGGGCTGATGAGAGGCTTGGATTTTCCAAAGGCGGGCCCCACCCGTGTATTTAACATAATATTGCTAATTTCATTGAGGTCAAGTGGTTCAAAATGCAATTAATTTAATTAGAGATCGCTAGAATTTACAAAAAAATGAGTTCTAACTTCTAGTGATAAAATAAGCCCTACTAAGAGTAGTAATATTGGCTTCATGTAAATCCTCATGTAGTAAGATTAGTTAACACTCAAAGTATATTTATTTTAATAGATGAGACCAACATTAGATAAACTAAGTCCAAAAAAAATCCTTTTTTTTTTGTTGAATTAGGTCCAAATCAAATACAATATAATAAGAGAATCATGGAAGTATAAACATTCTCAATGAAAGTCAAACCAACACTAATCTTGAAATAGAGCCAAACGAGGCTATTCACTATTACCTATCATATTACCTATCAAATTTGGGTACCGCCAACTGCGTATCTTATTTCTTATCCTCTTCTTTAAGTCTAATACGTACCATGTCAAATGCTACGTGGGTTCAGTTGGGGACTCACCAAAAACCAGGCACCAGGTGGGACATTGCTGAGAGGACCATTGGCCGATTTTATGTTACATTGTGGCCAGTGGCAAGCCTACATTATCCGGACCTGGGGCGGTGTCAAAAAAGGGCTAAAACAATGGCCCATGTGCCATTTTAGTAAAGTGACTGCCCCCACTCAGGTTTCGAAAGTTTCGCTCTGTCTCAGAGATCTTCCGAACGAAAAACGTTAGAACCCTTCACTTAATCGTTTTCTTTCTTCCACTTTAAGCTCAAGCAATTTGGCTTCTACAAAACAACAGACCATAAATGTCCGTCCTTTCACCATACATCTACACAATATGTGGGGAAGCAATATGTTCATTAGTAGCGGCATATGAGTTATTTGTATCTAATTTGTCAAAAAAAAAATTTCAACCATGCAATAATTGAAAATTATTGGTAGTTGGTGTTGATTTTGATCTTTTTAATTTTTAATTAATTATCATACACCCCACTCAAATGAGGGTCCTAGGTCCGCCACTGATTGTGGCCCACCAGTACAGGACGGCTGGACATGTGCCGTGTGAGCTATCCAGGGAGGCAGGGAGCCCTATATTTGTGACATGTGCCACTATTGATTCTTGACATGAGTTGGCATTGGTAACATGCATGCAATAACTAGTGATTAAGATGGCAATAGTTCAGTTAATTACTCTGGGCCAACTCAACTATATATTAGAAAGAACTGTACCATTAAATTCATAAATTCAAAGTTCTTGAAGGTCCATCAGTACCCTACATTAATAACATGATAAGTGGTTTAGCTAATTAGGAACCTGCCCTTGTTCTCAAGCTAGATTATTTACAGTGTGAGATCAATGTGGGGACTATTTTAAAAAATCCAGCTATCTTTTTAAAATCACGCTTTGCATGACCATCCTAACCCTTGATTCTAGGGCCTTAAAATTTAATGTTTTTATCAGAGCATTTTGTTGTCCTAATCAATCCAAATGGAATGAAACCTATAATTCAATTTAACTAGTGGGGCTCACTTTGAACACATATTTACTAATTGATGGTTCCAGCAGATAATATTGTTGCGGGTATCATTATTGTGATAACATAGGCAGTAGACGGATTGAAGATATTTTTAAATTTAATTGTCAAATAATGAGTTCCGATTCACAGCTAAGGATTTTGGATTGATCACAGATGGACTCCATTTTATAGGATAGAAATTGATTTTGCAACTTCTAACTTTAGTTGAAATTTTTGTTAGGAATATTAGTGCATATGGATAGACAAACTACCTATAAGCACCAATATTTCTCAACCACCTCTTTCACATTTATGGTGGACCTGCGTGATTGTTAATAGCAGATGAATCTATAATTCTAAAACATGGATTCCACCTTTTTGCATTACTTTCTTCTTGTACATTCTTAAGCATTCCATGGACCATGAGGAAATACTACAAGTAGTTTGCATTTGTCAAAAAATGAGGTTGTGATTATATTTCAACCACCCTAACTAAATTACTATTCTAACTTTCAGGAATTGTTTAAGATTTTTTTTTTGTTTGTCTAATTTTTACCATAGCAACTTAATTAGTTCAATATAACTTGTGGAGCTCACTTTGAGTTCCTATTTGCTAATTGATGGTTGTATAGGAAGGACATAGGCTGTGAATTAATAAAAACCAAATTGATATTTAACTTCATAACTAGAAAAAAAAAACTGGAAAAAAACCTCTTAAGTGAAATGTAAATCTTTCTTGCTAATCAAAACTTCTTTCTCAAAGTCATTTTTTTTAATGTTACTTAGTCATTTTTTTAATGTTACTTTCTCAAAGTCATTTAGAATTCAAAATATGTTCTTATTAAATCCAAAAAAGCTTTATAAATTCTTCTTTTCAAATAAAAAGTCATTATTTTGAAGATATTTAGATTCCAATAAGAAGTAGCTCAATGCAAAAGGAAAATTATTTGTGAAAAATAAAATTAAGACTATAAAATCTTATTTAGTATATGCGAATATGTTTATTTTGACTTTATATCGCCAAATTTTTTTTCTTCTATAAAAACAAACTCAGATCCATATTTTGTAGATATAAAAGATGTCAAAATCATTTCTTGATAACTAGTGTTTCCAAAACAATAAGTTTAAATTTATAACCATAATTATAAAAATACTGACTTTAGGAAGAAGTAATTAAAGTCTTTTAATAAAGAAAACTCATCTGGAATTAGGAAATTAAAACTTAAATTTTCATTTTTATTGAAAGTCAATCTTAGGGATTTAGTAAAAACTAAAATCTAGAGTACAACAATCATAGGATCAAGATCGATCCTAGTCAATCAAAACTAAAGCCCACAACCCACTAAAGCCCACGACCCAGGTATCAGGAAACAACAAAGCTCAAAAATAATAAATTAATCATCATTACATTCAAGCATTGACAAGACAGATAAATCATAATAAGCTTTGCGGAGAAACTTACAGCCATGACTGACCCCTTTCATTTTATTACTCAGGCTTGCAACTAAAAGCAAAGAAAAAATCTTTCTGAAATCTTTAGGCTTTGTTTCTTAAAAGCATTTCTATGTTTCTACCAAATGGGAAATAGAAGAAAACTCTCTCTCTCTCTCTCTCTCTCTCTCTGTCTCTCTCTCTTCACATCTATAAAATTATTCTCTCACTCTCTATCTCACTCCTCTCTCTAGATTATCTCTCTCACAAAATAACAATCAAATAAGTCTTTCTTCATTAATTTTCAGAATGAAAGATTCTTATAATGATGCCTAACAAGCCTAATTTCCAGCAAAATTTTCCACTGAAAGAAAAATTAAGATTTAGGATTTCTTAATAAACGTCATAAATCTATTTGTTAAATTTTGTTTTTTTGTTTACAACTGAAAAAATATCTGAAAAAAATTTGTGATTGACGAATGTGATATTCTACTCTGCCGGAATAGCTAATCTGCTGGAATAGTGAATCAGCTGGAAGTTGTCTATCTCATGAGTGAGGAGCTCATGATAAATGCCACGAGTTTACCTACCTAATAATGACCATGTGCAAGGGAGGATAGACTAGTGCTTAGAAGCTCTACTTGACTCAGGCTGACTCGACCATTTCGACTTGACTCAGCCATGAAATACTTGAAGCTATTACAACATGATTGAACTTAGTTGACTCGGTTACAGCTTTGTATAAACTCAGTTAAAAGGGGTTCAATGAGATTTTATTTTATTATACGGTAGGTTGGCCTATTGGCCTGGAATGATACTACCAACTTGAAGATCCACTGTCCTAATGACCAATCCGTGGCATGTGCGTGGTACCAAGGTGCCGACACTGCTCAACTATGAGTGTGTTGGCCAGTGAAATTTTATTTAAAAGCATTATATTGACACTGCTCAACCACGGGCCTTACCCTGACATTCGGCGGTACGTAAAAAGGGCACATCCCATCAGAAATTTCCATGCTTTTAGTCAGTTGATGTGATAGAATGATAAAGCCAACTTCTCATCACCATAAATGAGCCATCCTATCTGACAGCACTCGTCCTGGCACTGCAGCTTAGCTGAGGAGCTGGCACTGCTGCCTAGCTGGAAGGCTGCCTAGCTAAGAGCTGCCTAGCTGGAGGGCTACCTAGCTGCCTAGACCGAGCTGGAGAGCTGGGCTGTCGAGCTGGAGCTGCCGAACTGAAAACTGCCGAGCTAGAGCTACAGAGCTGGGCTGGCCGAGCTAGAGCTGCCAAACTGGAGACAGCCGAGCTGGAGCTGCCGAGCTGGAGAGCCGGGCTGGCCAAGCTGGAGCTGCCGAACTGGAGACTGTCGAGCTGCCGAACTGGAGACTGTCGAGCTGCCGAGCTAGGGATCTAAAAAATACCCCCACACACCAGTGATGGGGTCCGTGATGAGACGGGTGGAAGCGCTTCTCCATGGGCAGTGTGGTCAAGATCATGGGCTGCTGAAGAGAACAGGCACGGAGACCTACTCAACAAGTATCTCTATTTGTGTGGAAGAGTAGACATGAGACAGATCGAGAAGACAATTCAATATCTCATTGGCTTTGGAATGGTAACTTGTGAGTTTGTTTTTGTAAGGGGTTTTCTGGATTAGTACTACCTCTTAAACTTGATTTTTCAAGGCTAAATGTCAAAAGACGTAAAAGCGTTATCATAATGCTTTGACCGCACTTAGGGTTGTAAAGAAGTGTGGTCAAAGCACTCAGGTGGCATTTTTATGTCTTTTTCAGTAGCCAATGAAAATTTAGTTTCAGATGTACAGATCCTTAACAATCACTTCGTTTAATTCCTCTCTCCATTTTGGGCTCTTGGAGGGATAAAATAAAGTCAAATCTAGTAATGGCCCAACCCAAAACCGAACTGAAATTGGATTGCTCGTATTTTTTCTAAAATGCAATTGTATTATAAAGAAGAAGAGAAAAAATGGCGAAAAGCCCCAAAAAAGAGAGCCATCTAGGCCACTATACAAGCAAAAGAGGAGCAATCAAAAAGGGCGAAAAAAAAAATGGGAAATGTAAGAGAAACACCAATTGCCGAACCTCTATCTTGAGAGGAACAGACAGAAAGATACAAATTGCCTGAAGAGGCTTACCAGAGAAAGGATTACTCATACACATATAATCGTAGTTAATATTGGAAATATGATTTACGTCAGCCAAATTTGCGTATTTGGGTGTTTGAATTTGCGTCTTTAAAGACATGAACTTCTAACAAAAACTTATATCAAATTGAAAACTGAGTTCAAATTGTGGACCCATATCAAATTTCTCAAATTGGGTTATTCATATATTGCCTATTTAGAACATGATCCATGCATAGATATATTTTTAATGTCATGGGCTGCCACACTAACAGGGGCATAATAGAAAAGCATACTCATTGTAGCATAAGAACTGCATCTCCACTTTTCTGGATCCAACACAGGATTTCTGTCAAATCTGACTTCATCCTGTGAAAACAACTATGGATCCGGATTGAAATCCCACCCATTTACATCCCTACAACATATAGTTCTAACATATTGTCACGACCCAGGCCCGAGATTAGGGTTACCACGGCCAAACCCCGAGTCGCGAACACCATACTTACTTCCGTAAACCTCGCATCACCGGAGTCAACACAAGATTCACAAGGGATCTTACATATACTTGTCAAATGTACATTTTTGCTGAAATATATATATACATTGACAACCAACTTTAACCTATACAAGTTCTTTACATAAAAGTAAAGTTTACTTACACATCTCGTTTCCTATTTAAGTCAACCATGCATATTCAAATACAATGCATGTGATTACTATTTACATCAAAATGAATCTATTCAAAATGTTTATAAAACATTCTAAACCGATCGCCCTCCGAGCTACGTCCACTCATTTAGTCCTCCTTGAGGAGCCGGAT
The DNA here is from genome assembly GCA_029852735.1 of Persea americana. Lineage (NCBI taxonomy): Eukaryota > Viridiplantae > Streptophyta > Magnoliopsida > Laurales > Lauraceae > Persea > Persea americana. The sequence continues at coordinate 73,236,076 of CM056809.1, forward strand.
TGGCCTCCTCCGCTGGCGGCGCGGTCTCTGCACTACTGGGATGAGCAACTTGGCCTGTAATGTCATTAATAACACTGTGAACACAACGGTTTAACAATGTATACACAATTCTATGATAATAATATGTTTAGCAATTCTAAACAATTCAAATAATTCAAATCAATTCAATTCAATACCTGTATATTTATCATTCATGTAGTTCTCCCTTAAAGGAAGCATTCAATTCATTATGTACACTTTATCAGGTGTCTTTTCGTTGTCCTCTGGGCATAGGCGGAAGGGCGCACCATTCATGACCCAGCCTTAAGAATGACTCATTTCATTTCAATATCACACACTTTATTAAGTGGCTTTCCAAATGTGTGGGATTTACCAGTGTCTTGATCAGAGATCACCGGCATCACCATGGAGCTCCGGAACGCTCCATCTACTGCAGCAGACTTGATCTTTAATTTATTACAGTGGTTGTTCATTTCAGTTCTTTTCCTTTCATTTCATTGCATTTCATTTTATTAATTTGATACATTATTCAATGGTAGCTCAACAAGGAGCACAACAGTACTAGACATGAGAGGACATGCCAACTCAAGTCTGAGATCCTTAAACAAGTAAATTTTCCTAAAACAACATCCAGGTGAAACGTTCATTATGGAATGTATGTATTATTCTAGATGACATCACATTTTAGTGAATTTTACATCCACATAACCTTAGCTAACACCCATGAAGGTTTAAGAAAATATCAAAAATCAATTCTGATACCTCCACAGTTTCGGTCACCTCATCGGTTACCTAGCGGTTAACCGAAATACGGAATTCGGCTGACCGAACCACATTCGGTCAGCTTTCCAGAATCTCACAATTACAGATAGTTTTGCCCAATTCGGTCACCTGCTCGGTCACCTACTCGGATGACCGAAATTTCAATTCGGTTAGCCGAATTACTCTCGGTCACCCTTTGGTTAGCTTTCCAGAAGCTCGACTTCTGCTGAAAACCCTGACAAGATTTTCGGTTACCCTGCGGTCAGCCCTCGGCTAGCCGAACTCACAATTTCGGCTAGCCGAACTATGTCAATCAGCTTACGGTCAGGAGTCGGTCAGTCTGTCGGCTGACCGAACTGCGCCCAGAAGTTCAGAAATTTCTGAACTGAATTTTCTGAAATTGAACTCCTTGAGTTCTAACAAGTCTATTAACATATGAAATCAATAGAATTGAGTACACTTGCCTTGTTTGGAGATTAATCCACAAAAACCTCCTTGCTCAACTTGAATTTGAGATGAAAAACCCCTCTTGAAACCCTCTTTTACACCTAGAATCAATTCAATCCATAAATGGAACTCCAATGAGTTCTTTACACTAAAAACCATTCCAAATCCTAAGAAGAGTTGAAAAACTCTATAAACAATCTAAATCACTTACTTGTAGTCTCTTAAAGGAATTCTTAGACCTTGTCTCAAGCTTCCAACTTCAAGAAAACAAGGGAAGGAGATAGAGAAGATGATGAAGATGAATGATCCTTCAAAATCCCCCAGAAATCTCCACTCTTGATAGCAAACGGAAGAGAAAATGAAAAAGAACAAGAGAGAAAGAGAGAGAGCTGTGCTGGGATTGAGAATGAACTCAAAGGAGTTCATCTCAATCTTATAATCCTATTTTTTTGCATTCAACCCCCCCCCCCCCCCCCCCCATAATTCCATTATTTACGTATTGAGTCAAATGAATGGTCATTTGATCTAATTCACGTCAAATTATGGAAGTTAACGTACTACTCGAGATACACGTGCGGGTATCAAAAGTTTCCGTATTCGACGAAATATGCGGAAATTCGTATTTCAGAAAAAGTCCCCGTATCCCTTATTCCAAGTTTAACAATCATTTCACTGCATGTAATCACCTTCATTACCTTTCCATGATGCTCAAATCAATCATTTGAGCCACTTCCAATTCAATTTAGCCCTTAATCAACACTAATGCAACAAAACATGCTTAATTAGCATTAATCCCGATTAATTAGAGTTAATCTTGATTAACTCGGGACAGGGTGTTACACATATTGACGGAATGCCTATTGGGGGCATAATTCTCTTTGGTTTTCTTTGATACAATGCACGTATCCATCTTTCTAACTATGTACACAGGATGCAGGCCTAGAGGGCAGTCCTTATCTGGGGTTCATCTACACTTCATATCAAGAGAAAGCAACTGCTATTTCACACATCAATGCTGCTAAGCAAGCTAAGAAATTTGGAGACACAAATCTAGCCAAGATCTGTGGAATCATATCTTCTGACGAGAAACGCCATGAGGAGGCCTACACGAAGATCACCAAGAAATTGTTCGATGTGGACCCAGACACCACGATGCTCTCATTCGCCTATATGATGAGAAAGAACATCACAATGCCGGGAAGCTTGATGTTCGATGGTGAGGATAAGAAACTTTTCCATCACTTCTCCAGCATGGCCCAGCGGATGGGCATGTATACTGCCATCGATTATGTGGGCGTATTAGAGTTCCTCATCACAAGGTGGAACGTCGACAAGGTCACAGCTGGCCTTTCTGCCGAGGGGAGGAAGGCACAGGACTATGTTTGTAAACTTCCTCCCAAATTGAGGAAATTGGCAGAGAGAGCTCAGGCAACAGCCAACGCGTCTCCGCCGGTCCCTTTTAGTTGGATCTTCAACAGACTAGTTTAATCAGTCGGTCAACACAGACCCTTATCCCTTTCTCAAGCTTCTCCATAAGCATCTAGAAAAGTGTCTTCTCAATCACATGCTGTGACTAGAAGATTCTAGAAAAGCGTCTCCACACGGTAGTATTGTGAGTGCCGCTTGTGAGTTAGTGTCGAGTGCCTCTTGTGAGTGGTGTGTAATCTTGATGTGAACTGCATGTAGACATCTTGAGGGCCTTTAGGCTTTCTATGTATGTTGTTGCATAATATAATATTGTGTGTGGTTTGAAAGCTCTGTAGCAGTGTAGTTGTGTAAAACTTGTCCGTACCGTCGGAAAAATCGCAGGTTATGAATAGTGAAAAACCTTTATTTCCAGCCTTTTCAACTAATGCATGCATAACCCAAATATGCTACCCAAGAGATTCTTGAGATATTAATTTGGACAAAATGGTGAGATGTGATAATCATCTTCTCCCTATTCTTGAGGATGTTGGTTGGGTGGGAAATGGAGCTGTAGATATGGAGAAATACGAAGGAGATGAGGAAGAAGAAGACGTGAGGAGTGACGATGTCGTCGTCCATATGTTTTTGGGTAACGCTGCAACGGGAAGACCGAATATGTGCTGCACAATCGGCGGGGACCATTCACGAGGAATGATCAAATTTTGGGATTTTTCCCGTAAAATCGTTAACTTTTAAAGTCGGTTTTGTTTGTATTTATATTTGGATTAAGTTATTTGTGTTGTTGTAATTATGGACTAGCAACAAAGGCCCATGTTAAACCCATGCTAAAAAACTTCATAATAATAAAATTAAGAATTTTTAAATGTTATTGAGAATAACATAAATTCATGATGAATAATACATTATTTATTATTTTTTAAATTCTATATATTAAATTCTTTCTTAGAAGAAAACGCTGTAATAAACTTAGTTAAAGATGGTGACGGAGAGACATTACTACAGTGGTTTATATTTTTGAATGAGATTTATGAATAAAATGATCCATCGCGTTTGTATCTCATTTGGGTCAATTATTTATATATTTTGATGTTTGCAATAGATAAATTGTAAGGATTATAAAGATGGTGTTCAAGTTTGTCTCAGCTCTAATTCAAATTAAGAAACTAAATCCCAATTCTACCATGTCCTTGTAATTGGCACTTAATGTGGTGGGCCCCGCAAGCCTGATTTTAAGGTGTAAAGATAGGATTAGACCATACTAAGCGAAACTCATGTTTAACCTACTTTATGCCAAACCAGTTTCGCTCTAGGTGAAGTCAATTTATGCATAATAGTGAGTGTGATGGGAGTTGGTAGACCATAGGTGGGCCACATAAGTTACAATTGAAACCATGAGATCAAAGCCTTATACATCACCTAATGAATATAATGCATTCCAGACTCATTCTAATGGAAGTAATATACGTGGAAATGAATACAAAATTATTGATTCTTAGGGTGCAGAAAAAGAAAAAGAGACAAACTAATGATTTAGGCCCCTAATTCTATAGATCATTTCTTGCCCTGAATCAAACACCATAGTTGACTGCATCATTCTAGTGATGATGGCCCGTGCTTAGCCCGAGGCCAAACAATAAGAATATATTTAATTTTATTGGTTTCTTTATAGTATTACTGATAAAAAAATAAAAAATATATATACTATTTAGTTAAAAAGCTTCACTAACTTATTTATAAAATTTAAATTGAAATGCTATTGTATTCTAACTTTGAAATTGCTATAACAAAAATACATAAAAGAGAAGAATGATGATGATAATTGAATCTTTTTTACTATAAAGCCCAAAAAAATGAAAATAAAACACCATTACACATGATAGATATATGTTAACTCGCGCTCTCTTCCTGGGGCCGCTTGCCCAGGCAAAAGCTTGATTTACCCGATATGTGGGGGAAGGCAAGGACTTCATGAGCCCAGAGGAATAATCAGTTCTCGTAAAGGCTAGACACCCTCATCAGCAATAAATATATATAGATAGATCTTTGAGTCTCGTAGATAATGGAAATAGCTTAAAAGGGATATGATCTTTAATCTATTAAATCCTACAATGGCTAGTAAAATATTTATTTGGTAGGTAGCATTGACAGAATCCCCGTAGGACCCCCATACTACTCCTGAGGTCCTAGAAACACCATATTTATGGATAAAGTCCTCAAGGTGCCTCTTTTTTTTTTCTTTTTTTTGTCGTTTAGGAATTGGTCGATATCGACCATTCTGCGAGAACCCAAATACCATTTTTATGGTCGATATCTACCATTTTTATTGTCGATATCAACCATTTTGCGGGAACCCAAATAGAAATTGGGTTTTTCAGGAGGGAGAAGAAGGGAGGGGAGGAGGAGGAAGAGGAGGGGAGGGGTGGTGTTGCATCAATTGCATCATGAAAAACCAAAGGGAGAAGTAGTAGAGGTGATGGTGGTATTGCCAATCCCATCCTTGCAAGAAGAATCAAGACCCGCCTCTGCAAAAGGCTGCAAAACATCATCGAGCTCCCAACCACGAAACCTCTGCTCGTCCTCCTCCAGGATCCTTAAGACCACCTTGAAAAAACCCACCTTGCAGGGCAGGACAAGTCCCCCTCGGGTCTAGAACCCAAACTGCTACTCAGCCTTGTTCAGAAGAGCGACGAAGATGGGAAGGCTGAGGATGCGGGTCGGGATGGCGAACCGAATCCTCTCCGCACCCACGTAGACGGCGAAAAAACCCAAGGTGGTCCAATAAGGAGGATTGGAGTCGGAGTAGGAGTCGGAATCGGGGTGGGAGAAAACAGGCCAGCGGAGTAGGCTGATGGCCTTCCATCGCTTTGAAAATTGCTTTAAATGGACGACTTGGCGGATCTTGTCTACCTTTTTCATTCAGTTGCCATTGCAACAACAAGTTGTAGTTGCAGAAGCAGAGTGAGTGAAACAGACAAACAAGCAAAAGCACAAGTATGCAACACCACCCCTCCCCTCTTCTCCCTCCTGAAAAACCCAATTTCTATTTCGGTTCCCGCAGAATGGTTGATATTGACCATAAAAATGGTATTTGGGTTCCCGCAGAATGGTCAATATCGACCATAAAAATGATCGATATTGACTAATCGCTAAACGACAAAAAAAAAAAAAAAAAAACAAAAAAAACAAAAACACACATTGAGGACCTTATCCATAAATACGGTGTTTCTAGGACCTCAGGAGTGGTATCGGGTCCTATGAGGATTTATGCAGTAAATGATTTATGCGGATTTATGAGGATTTATATCCAATTCAATGATTTATGCACTTTCCACTCTTGGTTTCTTGAACTTCTAGAATTATGAAATTATTTAGCAAAGTGCATAATATTTAAGGAACACGTTCTACATTGAATTCAACAAATCATTTGGCTCCACCACTCAGTATTTTGCATTCATGTTCACAGTATTTTACTAAATCATATTGGATATAACTCTAACTTGTAAGTGGTCAATGGCTCTATCTATAGTAATGGATTGAGCCTGAGGGCAAGTACATTGTGCGTCCCAAGCACAGGCGTCAGTGCAAAGTTCTCGTTCACTGCACTCTCGGATGCAGAAGACATCACACCCTTGACATGCAATTTTAGACCCTTGGTCTTGAACCCAAATTAGATTGTCTGATTTGGGTCAACGACTAGATTTTCGCATTGCCAAAAGAAGGATGATCCATGAAGAAATCAAGGGAGGCTTCACAAGGACTCCGACTCGGTGCAGATTGGAGATTTGATTCAAATCTCCAAATTTGGTGGGTTGATGCTATGTAGATGAAACAGAGAACTAGGACAAAGGATCTCAGGTTCCGTGAGGGCATGGATCTGATCTGAAGGAGGGCCACATTTCGACATGATCGCTGGGGAGAAACGTGATGCCGTGAAGGATCCGGGCTATGGACTCTTTGCATAGTAGAAGCGAAACAAGGGAAGGAGAAGGAGTTCGATTGGCTTTTGGCATTTGGTGTCCCTCTCAAAGCTACAACGAGAGGGAGAGAATGATTTCGATCGGCTTTGGAGGGAAACAACAATGAGAGGAAAAGAAGGATTTCAATCGGTTTTGGGAGGGAAACGAAATCCAGAGCGCCAAAACGGGGGTTTTCATTTTCCCCATTTCATCACTTAATTGTCCCTCACCCTATGATGAGGGAAGGATGCATATCAACATTCCCATATATATATACTAGCAACGAAGGCCCGGGCTAAAGCTGAGAATATATTTAGAATTAAAGTAAGAGAAAAGATATTATTTAATTGAAATAAAGAGTATCATATAAACACCGGTGCATAAATATAGTTGCACATATCTGTTATACCATTATAATTTAATATATGAAAGAATCTATAAACTAAAAGTTTATGAAATAAGTATGTTTATCCAAAATAATAAATAATGAATTTTTCTTCAAACATAAAGTTGAATAATAAAAAAATTCAAAATTTTGAAGAATAAGAAGATTGCGAAATTCATCCACTTGTTTATCCACTTGTTTCAGCATTAGTCAATGAGGTTGTCACTTTACTTCAGTTACTCCATTCTCCACTATTGAAACTAAATCTTCCAATAAAATTATGTTATTCATTGAATCACCACTGTGGCCTTCATTCCTGTATTTAATGTTTCAAACACATATTAGAATGATTATTTTATTATGTAATTAGTAAATTTGAAACAATGATAATCTTACCACTTTAATAAAGTCGTTGCCTCTGGAATATTAGGGTTCATAATTATCCTGGTGGCGAATGATGTGTTTAGATAAATATTGCCTGCACTTATTTTTAACATTAGCGTTAAACATACGCTGAAATTAATAGAAGAAAGTTTAATTAATTACCATTGTATTCCTTAACTACGATTGATGTAGTCAAGAGGACCCTTCCAACATTTGATGTTAAAGAATAAAAGTGGTATGATGCCAAATCTCCCCATAATGTTAGATTCAATTTTTTCAAACTATAAGAATAGAGGAGAAAATGAGAAACTAGTATATTCATCAAACAGAATATTTTAAATAATTTTGTAAGTTGTAAAACAGAAATACCTTTCAGCATATAATGTTATATCTAGTTTTGCTAGTTCTGTTCCATCATGTTTTCTTATATAAGATATGCCTGTTACATCTTCTATAATTCCGATGATATCTATATCATAAGAAACAATGCAATTAATAATAATTTAAATAAGCAAATATTTTCCTTAAAGTTAAAATTTGGCGTGACAGAAGTCAATACCTGGAAGAAATTTGATTTTGTTTTAGCAGAGATGGAAGTTTATCAATTGGAACAAAGTAAAACTTGATAAATGGAATTTCATGGCATGCATAAGTTATTTGTTCAATAATGGGATCTCTTCCCAATGAAAGCTGATAATCATGCTTGACATCATTGTATGCATCCGGGGCTGGTTTAACCTGAATATTCCTTATGGTGTAACAGGTACCCTCACATAAGTTGTTACCGAATTTTGGGATCTCATCATTAAATAGCGTAATAAAAATTTGATCCCCCTGTAAATTTTAAAATAGCAAACATAAATGAAATTAACTTTAATATTAAACATTTAATGTAATAACAAATTTATGTAACATTAAATGACAATATCTTATAGATAATAGTCTTCTCCGCCGAGCTAATTTTGAGTCTTGTTTAGTGCCTAGATGAGAAAATAAATTAATATATTCACTATGTATATAATAATTAAAACATATATATATATAACGTTAAGTACAGAAGGCGTGTTCATACCATCATATCGATGTAACCTCTTAAGTTGTAATGATAGAGTGCGGTGTAATCTCGCAATTTTGCATAAATTGACGTCTTTTTGAAGTACCATACTTGCTTGATGTTAATGAAAAAGTATATTTATTTCGGTATGGAAAGGAAACTATATAAAATATGTAATGACAATAAGAGATACATTAAAATGTATATAAACGCACTTTCTATGATAGACATTCAACAATCGTGTAGGTAAAAAAGAAAAAAAATATAGAATTATAAAGCACACCTGATTTGAGAAACAATGGATCTGTAAAGCACTTGATTTTGTTCCCACTTCAATGATCAAGAGAATTTTTCAACATACCTAATTCATCAAAAACATTTTGTAAATTTAAAGGATTATAATGAAATCGTATAATGAAAAATATTAATCAATTCAAAATATTTATTCAAAATATTTTCAGCACATATCATATGGTGGACCATATTATGTCAACCATTTAGATTAATGAAACATTGGCCAATGTGGGCCATGCATTACTTAATTGGTAGGCATCCAAACAGGCCCTAAATGGTGGTAGGGATGCAAATTGATGGAGAATTTTGCATGATTACTTGAAGGACCTCATATTGATGCAATTTTTTTCAGATATCTATGGAACTGACCAGATTTAACCTGATTACACCCAGAACGGGACCCAAAAAAAGTGGGCAACAGGCACCCTTTATTTATGCCCGTCCATTTATATTACCTTTGAACTTTGGATTTTTAGATCTTCTAGGTATCAATGTTCTGTCTTTCAATACACTAACAAATATAGGTTAATCGTGAAACATGTGCTAACTTGGGGTTCTTAAGTATTAAGAGGAACCGAAACATTTACATTATAACTTATGGAACAGCTATTAGATCAATGGGGAATAAAAACATTCAAAGAAAGTTATTTGGCTAACATTAATTTAAGGCCATCATTTTAGCTTTTCTTTAATCACCAATTTGACGGCCATTGACCAATTGGTTCAATATAAAATCCAATCAAATTAGTCATTTGATTATGCCCCATCATCGTGGGACCAATTTGAGTGACTTCGACAGCAGTTTGAAGTATGCTCCATGTTAGATGGGACTGCTGTATGAGTAGGATCCATGGTTCCACCACCTTGGAAGGTTGTAATGCTATTGTTAGGCATTACATCAACGTATATTTTATTTAATAGGAATCAAATCTAGAAACCATGTCTTTCTAGAGCCCCTCACCCTTAAGTAATTGCTCCCATGTGTCTGAGGTTTGATCTCATTTTCTCTTAGTCCATCAACTTATCTAAGAATATAATATGGTTTCTTTTATAGATTCCTACCCTCTTTCCACTCGTTTACATCTGCTTTTTTTCTTTTTTTTCCCTCTAGCATCTACTTGTAAACACCAAGTCATCCGAATCTAGATTTCCTCATCATCTTGTGATTTGGTTTGGTTGTTACTAAAAGCATATTTAAAGAGATCCTCACCTATGCAACAACAGAGACAAACTTATTTAAATCTCAAACAGTTTCAAGTAAATTGTTAGATTTTAATAGGTATACCCCACAAAAGCATCACCAGAAGATTGACCCACATTTATGGAACAGTGGTTTTAAAACCACTGGAATGTTGGAAAGAGGTATCCCTGTTTTCATAAAACAACCACCTTGGAATAAAAGCGCCTCTTGTTTTTACCCACCCTATAAAAATAAATACTTTCTCATTTGCTTTTCATTGTCTTCGAAAATCCAAACCCAACAAAATCTATGCTACAAAACCCAATTCATTCATTCCGTCACCAGAAAGCTCCAAGGTTAAGAAAATGAGTTCGGCAAGCAAAGCATGGATCGTGGCCGCCAGTGTTGGAGCAGATGGAATTATCTTCTTAGATCTTTGCATCAGCAGGCAAGGAAGAACACGGGTTCTTACTTTTCCTCCTGTGATTTGGTTTGGTCGTTACTTTTTCCTGATTTCGGAGCTGCGTCGATCTAGTTCTCTAGGTCTAGATTTGGGGGAATCTGAGAATCTGAGCAGATAAGGCTAGTGTTGAAGGGATTTCAGACATGGAATCGGAGAAGAAACCGAGGATCTCAAATGTAGGGGCTTGGGGCATGAATATAGTCAGCTCTGTTGGGATAACCATGGTGAATAAGCAGGTCATGTCTTCTAGTAAGACGGGTGCCGAAAACAATAATCCCCGGTGACCGTATGGCGTTTTCCGACGCCATTTCGAGCCTAACATTGAGAGAGAATTGGGGTTAAAGGGAGAGAGTTTTTAAGAAATGGTGAAATGGGTTCTTCTCAATTCGATTTGAACATGAGACTCTGAGAGTTTTCGTAGCTCCTCCAACGATGGCTTGAATTATTGGGCGAAGAGATGGTTATGCAGGTTACAATGCAGGGAAAAGGGAAAGGACAGGGAGGCACCCTTACCTTAGATGAAGTTCGTCTCCTGCGTGAATGGTGCTCTGTGTGCCTGGATCGTTCTCCTTACGTGAATGGTGCTCTGTGTTGATCCTCCACTCTGCTTCAGTCCATCCTTGGTCTTATGACGAATGACGGCGACGGTTTCTGTGTGTGAGGGATTTGATGGTTTTTGAAAGAAGATGGGCGTGCGATGATGGAGGGATTTGATGAGGGAGACGGAGATGGTGCGCTGGAAGAAGATGGGTGTGAAATGATGGAGGGATTTGGTAATTTGGTAATGCAAATGAGAGAGTTTTTAGGGGATAAATTGTGGATTGATGGATTTGTTTTCTCTTAATGAAGAGAGAGATTTTAGGAGATTGAGAAGGCTCCACTTGAGAATATCCAAATCTGAGAGCATCTGACCCTGACCCTCCATCAAATTAGCAAAGCCAAACCATCTCGCCATCTCACCAAATAGAATATTAGAGAGAGAGAAACTCTATCTTATTAGGATGGTGCGATGTAACTTTTTAAATGCAACGAAGGATCTTGACTAGTACTAGGAATCTAGCCCAGAGACAAAGGAGCCCTGCCCAACCCCGCCTAGCTCTCAAAAAGCCCTTAAAATGAGGGTTTTTGTTTCTAAGGAAAAGCCTAGGGCAGGGCTTGGACAATTTTTTGAGCCCTAGAATTTTAGAGCCGGGCTTAGATAGTATTAGCCCTTCGACTTTTATTTGTTTTATATAATATATATATATATGTATATTTTTATATATAAATATAGACTAAAATGCCCTTTATCATAGTCACTTAGTAGTAATAAAGGGGGATATGAAGGCAATTTCAAACCCACCTACCCATTACAAAATGACCTAAAAATCCATACACGCATACTTAGTTCATTTCATCTATATTTAATTATTTAAGTTATATATTGTACTAACTACATAAGCAATTAGTGTACTCCTAATCATTTTCTTCTAGTTTTATTGCTTCTTATTTAAGCTTTTTATATTATTTTTATATATTCTCATTAGTGAAAAAAGAGGTGTACTCCTTCTAGTTAATAAGGATACACTTTCTTCTCCATAGAGTTACTTGTGCATGGAGCTTTCAGGATATTGGGTAATCCAAGTGTCTTTTTAATTAAATAATTATAACTTTCAATTTTTAAAAGTCTAAACAAATAGTATTTTTTAGAGTTTTTTGTATATACCCTTCAAGGTTTATAGGATTTGTAAATAATTAACCCCATGAGGTTTTAGTTTTTGCGCATTGGCCCCTGCATTCTCATTTTAATACCTTTCGTGTCCCCAAGATTAGTAGCATGCCAACTACCATAGGTTTTTAGAGAGAAATGACGTACACTTTTTCCATCTCTTTTATCCTTATATGCATAATTTTGAAAGCTTGGACTTGATTTTTTTTATAAAACATGTAACATTAACAATTGCTCTTAGTCCAAGAGAATAACCCTAGATAAATCATTTTTTATCGATACAGGGTTCATTTAAATAAATCCAAATCGATCTAATGGCACTCCACACCTATAACTATAATCGGTTATGATTTGTCCAGCCCACATAGGACCCACAATTGGATTGTTGAAAGTTTAGAAATACATTATTAGGCTTAATGTGCGTGAGAGAGTAATTGAGAGAAACTATTGGGACTTGAGATAAAATAATAGCTTTTTTACAAATAATAATATATTCGTGTTAGTTTAATGGATGTAAGGACTAAGCTATCATTTATATAAAAATCCAACATCAACCTCACAATGGTTGCCCATTCTCGTTATAAATATTGAACTAGAGGACATGGAAAGTATTAAGATAAAAAAACAAGGGTCTATTTACAAATACTAAAACCTTAGAGGCCTATTTACAAGCCCTAGAAACATTAGGGGTTTATACAAAAACTCTATTGTTTAAGTGCTTTTATTTTTATGACTAAAATCCAACAACACTTAATAGTCAAATTAGTGTTAAATTGAGAATAATGTCAATTGATAAAAGGTATATGAATATATAAATAGTTTAAAATTTTCAAAGATAAGATATTATTGAAATAATTTCATACACGAAAATTCCTAAGAAAGGTGTGAAGTAGAATGGACTCTTTAACCATTTTCCTTCTTTGACAAATTAAATAAAACCGTATTTCTAGAACCCAAGTCATCAAAGCATGTATGACTTTGTTCGAAAAAAGAAAGTTTTTAGAGACAACATATATTCTTTAAATGTTTTCTTAGTAGTTCATTCGCAATTAAGGTTAGACAGATAATGCTCAGTTGACACCCTGTTCTTAGTTTCAATGTAAAAATATGAAAAAAAAAATAATGATTTTCTTCTTTTGAAGCCCTGAGCCTTGCCTTAGCCTTTGAGGGTAGGGTGATGGCTTTGGTAGTGCAGGGCCTCCGAGGTCTTTGGCCCACCTAGGCCCGGCCCCTAGATATATTGAGGGTAGGGTACGTTAGGACAACCCCGGCCCGACCCGGCCCTTTGACAGCCCTAATCCTAATGTTTTACAAGAAGATAGACAGTGGATATTAAATGTGTATTTGAAACCGTCTTAATTGGTTTTTTTTTTTTTTTTTTTTTATAGAGAAAACCCTTCTAAAAACTTGACAAGCATTAAAGATCCTTTAATTATCAGATATTTGGTTACGTAACACCGATCTTCCTTCTCCTTCACGTTCTTCCTTTCCCTCATCTTTGCACAGATTGTCCACTAACTCTCAATGCACCTCCTTTAGGGTTATTTGGGTAATTCACTTGCCGAGTGAAGTGAAGAGAAAGGTCAAAGCAAGAGAAAATAAAAGTAAACAAAGTCAAATCTATATGTTCTAAATGGCTTTTTGGTATTTAGTGAGAATGTATTTTTTCTACTTTTTTTTTTTTTGGGAAAAAATGGAGAGCTTTTTATCATTTAGTGGAATGAGGGAATTGCATTTTGCCTTTTGACTTTAAAAAAAGGGTGGTTTTTGAGATTTCATACTTTTTTGATATGACTCATCTTCTTTTACATGTCTCCTAAATTGAGCATTCACTTCAATTCACTATACAAGTGAATTACCCAAAGTGATCAGTTTTATGGGAAAAATCAACAAAATATAAACCAACTACAAAATAAAAGAATCATCTTGCTAAATAAGGCTCTCTTTTGATAATGCAAAACAAATCAATAAAAACCAAACTGATATTTAACTTCATAACTAGAACCCCTATATGTGAAATGTGAGTATTTCTTGATAATCATAACTTCTTTCTCAAAGTTAATTCTGAATTCAAAATACATTATTATTAAATATAAAAAAAAAACTTTATAAATTCTTATGTTCACATAAAAGGTTATTATTTTACAGATATTTAGATTCCAACAAGAATATATTAATGAAATGGAAATATTACATGTGAAAAATAAAATTGAAATTATAAAATTTTATTTTATACAAGAAAATATGTTTATTTTCATTTTATCTCACCAAAATATGTTGTCTGCTATAAAAATAAACTAAAATCCATGTTTTGTAGATAGAATATATTTAAAAAACATTTCTTGATAAATAGTATTTCCTAAACATAAAGTCTAGATTTAAAACTTTTGATAAAAAAAATTATCTTAATTTAGGAAATTAAAAATTAGAATTTTCTTTTAAAGAGAAATTATATTTCTGAAATATCTCCATTCGGTATCATTTTTTAAAAACACTTATGCATTTCTACTAAATGGGAAATAGAAGAATATGTTCACCCTATCTTGTTCTACATAATATCCCTTCCAATCTGCCGGTCAACCTGAAAGACTTCTTGTTTCTATCCACAGGTGATATATTGATTTTTGACAACTCTCCCATTGACACCCTCTCTTGGATGGACTCCTCTTCTGGTATTCTTTCCCTGAAGGAAATCTGGCATCTCCACAGAACTCGAGCTCTTATCGTGATCTGGACAGGCCTCATTGGGAATAATCTTGTGAATCCTAGGCTAGCTTGTTTCTCATGGCGTTTGCTTCTTAGGAAAACGCCAGCTAACACACTGGCTAAAACAAGGGGTTCCAATATGGCTTCTAGATGTTATATCTACCACCTTTGTAAAGAATCTGATCTTCACATTTTCTTCTCTTGTGAGTTGGCAAATGCTTTTTTGTCCTGGCTTCTCGGTCCATGTTGCCCCTTTCACCATGCTCCAATCTCAGCTGTAGCTATTTGGGAAGCCATTTCAACTGGTGAAGATGTCTCCGGAAGAAAATGGGCTGCTGTAATCTTCTTTCGTGCCATCTCTACCATTTGGTTTCTTCGCAATGACTCCAAGCATGGGCAGAACCAGAGGCGGGCTGGCAGGGGCCATGGTCCCCCCAAAATTTCAAAAAAACCCTTTTCTTTATAAGATTTTTAGAAATTTTTACATATGCCCCCCCACCCCCCCGCCCCCCACCCCCCAAAAAAAATTAAAAAGCCCCTATATATTTTAAAAATTACATTAACTTTTTATATGTGGCACTCCAAAATACTTTTCCTACATACCCAAGCATAATAATCGGAAGGCGGACTTAAGGCAGGCAAAGGTAATCCTCGAGGATCGCATCAAGGGCCTGATCATTGCTGCTAAGATCTCTATTCATCATCATCCTATCTTGGTATTCTTGGGTATGGCCTAACTTCATGCTTATGTTAATTTCTGTATAGTTTTTGTGTCTTGCTTTGTTGTTTTCTCTTTATTTCTCTTTTTGTTGCTGTAGCCTACTTGGGCGTGGGGTCTTTTTTGCCCTGTTCTCTCTTCCCCTTCTTTCAATATAATTTACCAATTAGCAAAAAAAGAAAAAACTTTATGTGTGAAGTTATCCAACTGAGATTGCCATCTATAATCTCTCCGTTGTGCATATCCACTTGCTCAATCAAGATCTCAATTACAACTCATACCGAGTCATACGGAATACAAAACCATGTTGGGCGTATGAACTTGCCATTTCAAGAGATCTTGGCCAACTAGAAAACGTGTATACAACTCATACAACCCATGCATGCAGAAACTGTGTATACAACTCATGCAAACCGAATGTGTGATATATGAAACCATGTACATGCCGTGTAATGTTACATTGATAATAAGGAAATATAATATACACTCTCTCCTAAAACGCAGAGAGTGAGAGAAATACATCTTTTAACAAAACTGTTTTACTGCACTTCTATAAAGTATCTCACTTGCTACCTCCTTCTTCTCTATCTCCCTTTATATTATCTCTCTCACAAAATGCAAGCCAAACACAATTTTCTTCATTCATTTTTAGAATGAAAGATTCGTAGAATGACGCTGAACATGCCAAATTTCCTAACCGAAGCAAAATTTATCACTAAAATTAAAAAAAAATTGAGATATAGAATTTGTTAATAAACGTTACAAATCAATTTTTTAAAACTTTGTCTTTTTTAAAAATGAGAAATTATCTGGAAAAAAAAAATCTAATTGTGATCCAAGAATGTGAAACTCTACTATGCTGTTATAGCTATTCTGCTGGAATAGTGAAGTTGCTGGAAGTTGTCAATCTCGTGAGAGAGGAGCTCCCTACCTAGTAATGACCATGTGCATGTGAGGGTAAAGTAGTGCTTGGAAATTCTATTTGACTCAGCCTAACTCGACCATGTCGACTTGACTCGATGAAATACTAGAAGATATCACAAACTGATTAAACACGCAGTTGAACCCATTACAACTTGTTATAAACTCAGTTGAAGGGTTTCAGTGAAGTTTTATATAAGGGAAAATAGCAAAATACATACCTCGATTTTGGTCATTTATTTTGCAAAGTAACCCATGTATTTTGGTATTTTGTACTAAGCCTACTTGTATTTTAAATTATAATACAAATAGAGATGGCTGTGACGGAAAACAGGGAATGACAAATTTACCCCTCCAAATATAAGATGTCTCTTGACTTTTTTGTTCATTTTCCTCTCTTTCGCTTGTGGCTAGGGTTCTTCTCCATTGGCTACTTTGGGAGAAACTGCCCTCTTTCCCAGCGATCTTCATATCCATCAAAAAGCTCTGCTGATCATAGTACAGACCATTAATCGTGGGCATGCTTTTTTATTTGATTATAAGTGCAAGCCATCCTGAGAAACCAGTTAAGAGAGCGAGTTTTTTTTTATTTTTATTATGATTATAAGTGCAAGCAATCAAATCCAGTATCAAATCAGGAAAAGGGATCCGATATTGTTTTTCTGCCTTTTTCCTCCCCTGACTATTAGCAGGAACTAATTAATTGATACTTTGATATAGAAGAGTACTTCGGTGTAGCTTCAACCAAACAGAGGCTTTTTCCAATTTCCACTTCCATTCCTTTTTTTTTTTTTTTTTTTTTGAATGATTGATTTCCATGTTAGCCAAATGTTCAGAAGAATAAGTTAAGTTCTGTTCTAACCACAGCCGGAGATTTTCTGGAGTGATGCCAACAACTGCTTGGGCAGTTGTAGGATCTGTAAATGGGCTAAACATCTTTTCATAATTGATGCAAAAGTCTAACTTATCCTTGTGGAAAAAGCCGAGCTTTATAACAATCTTTTGAACCATATGATTTTCTCTTTGGTTCTTATATACCTAAAGGGAACCAATAGTCTATTGCTCAGATGGAGGAGGTGCCAGTGCCAAGTTGCCCTCGTTATGTTAAAATGAGAGCAATTTCTTTTTCTTCTAGCTGAAAATGAGACTTCTGCTTTTCTAGTATTGAGCATCATCCCTGTGACCATATTGTTGTCCACACGCAATGGGAGGTGAGAGTCAAGTGTTTGGATTTCGATGGCATCGGCCAGGTATGACTGTGTACTAGATGGCATGGTGGAAGCAGAGAAGGCTAAGGAGCAACAAGTACAACAGGTGAATACGCAGGATGAGTCGATGCCTGAGGTTTGGACCCATTTAATATTTGGGGAGAGAGATGGCCGGAGATGGAAGTGCAGACGAGAGAGAAAGAGTGGCCCTAAGATCTTTTTCTCCCCATGGGCAAATGAGTCTTTTTTGGCAAGTAATTTACCGCAGTATGCACCGGACACCATTTATATGACCTACGCCGTTAATAGTAACAGAATCTGTTCATTTTGCATGTTAATTAGAACTTCAAGTAGGTTTAAGTACAAAATACCAAAGTAGAGAGAGTACTCTGTAAAATGACCAAAGTTCAGGTAGGTATTTGCTATTTTTCCTCTATATAAAAGCGATTTTTATACTAAGCTTCCGTTCAGATGGCTTGGATATAACTCAGTCGAGGCTTTGAGTTGACACGACTCAGTGACGTAGTAAGTTGGGTTGAGTTTTACAGTTTCCGAGCACCGACGCTAGTTCTACAAATACCCCAGATTATAAAGACTGATATGCAATTCCTTTTGTATCTCCGCTTCATCTCATCCTTCAATTCTATCAAGGAAAGAAGAAAACAAGAGAACATGGCACTGAATTTTCCTCTTCTAGCCTCAGGGCTCCCTTTCCCTTTCTCTAAGCGTATCTCTCCTAGATTTTTCATGTCATCTGTCTTACAACCAAATCCCAAGTGAGTGTCCCCTCTTCCTGCATCAATGCCAATTTTTTCGCCTCTCTCTCTCTCTCTCTCTCTCTCTCTCTCTCTCCAGCAAAATCTGCTCATAGTTTGTGTGAAATGGATTCCTTTCAATTCTCTTTACTGTAGATTGAAGTTTTTATTTTTCCATATCAAATCATTTCATAAGTGAAAAAAAAAAGTTTGAAATTTCCGACACCCCCACTTAGGCAACAAAAAAACGGTGACAACTTGTTCTTATTTCAAGTTTGTTAATGATCCTTCGATGTATATACATTGTAGGCATGTTGTGAACAAGAAGCACCACTTGAGCTCATGTGACATGCAAAACACAGCTACTTATTTAATGTCTCTGTCTCCTGAGAAAGTTGAGATTTTCAATTCAATGGAAGAATGGGTTGATCAGAACATCTTGCCCCTGTTGAAACCAGTTGAGAAGTCATGGCAGCCACAGGATTTCCTGCCCGACCCTTGCTCAGAAGACTTCTATGATCAGGCCAGGGAGATAAAGAAGCGAGCATCTGACATTCCTGATGAATATTTCGTTTGTCTGGTGGGTCACATGATCACAGAAGAAGCCCTCCCAACATATCTAACGATGTTCAATACCAATGATGCGATCCGTGATGAGACGGGTGGAAGCGCTTCTCCATGGGCAGTGTGGTCAAGATCATGGGCTGCTGAAGAGAACAGGCACGGAGACCTACTTAACAAGTATCTCTACTTGTGTGGAAGGGTGGACATGAAACAGATAGAGAAGACCATTCAATATCTCATTGGCTTTGGAATGGTAACTTGAGTTTGTTTCTTTTAATTGATTTTTTTTTTTTTTTTTTTTTTTTCATTTCGGGTTCTTGGAGAGACGATCGATATAAGGCGTTATCCAATGTAGAGACCCAGCCCAAACCCAAACCCAAACCCAAACTTTGACCAATTACTCACACACATACGAGAATTTGCTTCTCATAACATAATGCATGTGCAGTCCTGCTCTATGGGCCGGGCCCACTTGGTCCAACCTTTGATCAGTTTGGCTACTTTCACACTCTTATCCTCCAGTGATTTGCAACCATGTCCAATTTTATGTTCATCAATTCCTTGCCAATTTTCTGCCACACTCTAACGGGGGCATAGAGATGTCGATGGGTATCCATCTATTTGAATATATGAAGGCTGATCCGGTCCCAGGAAAAGTAAAGCATACTCATGTTGGCTACACTTCTTGCTAACTGGATCTCAACTTTTCTGGATCCAACACATGGGATTTCTACCTCAAATCTAGTTCCATCCTATGAAAACAACTATGGATCTGGATTTGAATCCCGCCCATTTACATCCCTCCAACATAACTCCTCTAAGATGAGGGAATACATAACCAACATACTAGTATTTTGGGGCATACTCTGATACATGCATACGTCTTCTATCTATATACACAGGATACGGGCCTAGAAGGCAGTCCTTATCTCGGGTTCATCTACGCTTCATTTCAAGAGAAAGCAACTGCCATTTCACACAGCAACGCGGCTAAGCAAGCTAAAAGATTTGGAGACACAAACCTTGCCAAGATCTGTGGAATCATATCTTCGGACGAGAGACGCCATGAGGAGGCCTACACAAAGATCACAAAGAAATTGTTCGATGTGGACCCCGACACAACGATGCTTGCAATTGCTGATATGATGAGGAAAAACATCACAATGCCAGCGAGCATGATGTTTGATGGTAAGGATAGGAAACTTTTCCATCACTTCTCTAGCGTGTCCCAACGAATGGGCCTGTATACCGGTAGTGATTATGCAGATATGTTAGAGTTCTTCATTACACGGTGGAACGTGGATAAGGTCACATATGGTCTTTCCGGCGAGGGGAGGAAGGCGCAGGACTATGTTTGTAATCTTGTTCCAAAATTGAGGAAATTGGCAGAGTGGGCTCAGGCAAGGGCCAAGGCGTCTCCGCCGGTTCCATTCAGTTGGATCTTCGATGGGCTAGTTTAATCAGTGTTTGATGCTTGTGCAAGGCAGCGAGGAGAAATTTGGCTGCGAACCAACTACTGTCATTTATTTAAGGGCTTCAAAGTTTTACAATTATATATGTACTTATAATTATTATGCTTACCTTTAATCTATATTAAGACCTATCAATCTCATTCTACCTATGATTGGCAAGCATATCAAAGTAGGCCTAACAGAAGAGTATGCAAGTTTGAAATTTGTTTAGCTGGTTTGTACTTTGTAGCGATTTTTTTTATCACATAGACGAGACTAGGTTTTATTTGGATTTACAGTGGTTGTTGGTGGGTTGGTGAGACACCATGCAAATACCAAGACGCCCGCCTATAGTGATGATGTGTGTAATTTTCTTTATCCTAACAAGAGCTTGTGAGGCAAATCAAGAAAGACTAATCTAACCTTTCTAAAGGATGATTTGTATTGAGAAATAGAACAAAAAGATAATAAACATACGTTAGATGTGGGGATGTAGACAGGTCAGGTTAGGTTGGAATAAATGGTGTGCCTAAATATTAAATGGGCTTTCTATCACTTAATTCAACCTAGGCCCAAATATCAATGGTTCCAACTTTAAGACCCAGGCCCAAACTGAATACTAAAACCTTAGGTCCAAACCGGCCGGCTCAGCCTATGATCACCCCTACTACGTTGGGTCGGATCGAGAGATTGGAAATAAGTTGATCTTGTTTCGGAAACAATATCATGGAACCAGACTAAGATCTTAACATTCTTCTCAAATGCATGAATAAGTTTGGGCTACAACCCCAACCATATTCCTTTGCGGATGCCGCTGTAAATCATTTGAAATCAACCAAAATGGTTTACTCCAAGAAGGAATCCTGTGGTTCCTCGAATATCTTCAAACAAGGATTCCTCAAATTCTCGACATCAAAAGGACCCTCAACTTAGATTGAGGTCCGGGATTTTTTTGGGTCAGTGCATATGGACCTTGGGTCCAACCCTAGTAATTGTGGTTGCAACATAAGCCATCACTTCATCATATAACCAACACAACCCAATTCTAAACGACACTGCGGAAGGGGTGTACCTCTAACTGTCCATTCTTTTAAAACTCAAACAAACTTTGAAAAACAGTTAAAAACCAAATATTTCAGAAGAGTGGCAATGGATGGCGAGGTTTGGGTGCTTGAGAGGCCGGCAAGGCAATTGAGGTCAGTCTGTGAGTTTCCCACCATCAACACGACTAAAAGTAGCAGGTATGTGGAGATTGTTCCGCGTGGCCTTGGAATAATGGTGCGAGGAGATGAGGGTGTGAGGGGTTACAGTTGTTGCTCTTGTTTGAGGAGGCGAAGGTTGATCAGAGCCCCAGTTGCTACCAGGCATGGACTCTTGGTTTTTCTATTGGTTAGATCTCTGCCGTTTGTAACTGGAATTTTGTTTAGCTTGATCAATGAATGGGAGATGATGAATCCCTGAAGGTAATATATATAGCAAACAATGGTTGTGATGTCTTGTTTATGGAAAGATTCAGTTGTGTGATGTTTGAATATTCAAGAATTCAGTAATTCTCTTTCTCTCTCTCTCTCTCTCTCTCAATACAAAATGTTAGGATTTGGGTTTTGTGCCACGTGGAAAAGTGGTACAATCAAAGAGAAATTAGTGTAAGTTTTCATACATCAACGCAAAAAAGGAGTGCATTATATGTTTGTGAAATGGTGAAATTCCCTGTGTGTTAAAAAAATAGTTCAACTTTTTCCTCTTTTTTAGATGAAAATGTGTTGCTACAGACAATACAAAAGTGATTGCTTTAAAAGTTTTTCCATGCTATCAAAGAATATTCGGCATTGCATAATGGTGTCTTAAGTATAAACCCCTACAACAATTTTCTTATACCAAATTTCACACAGCATGCGGTGTGGGATAAACCCTTCCTTTCATGTACAGCGGGCTTTAATGCACGGAGCATTCTTTGTATACAACCCATGCGCAACACCGGTAGAAAACTTTCTTAAAAAATAAAAATTCCTATTGGGAAACCAGAACCCCCTTCCCCTCAACACCCACACAAACCCCTCTCATGTTGAAGTGGCTCAAGGTTAATAAATACAACTATCTATATCCTACTTGTATTAAGATTTATAAATTTATAATAATACAAATTTCCGTTAAAATGGGCGGAAACCCTTTATTGGTTATTTGGGGGTGGAAAAAGGCAAGTTTAGCGGTGGGAAAAAATTCCCGAAACCGCCGCTCAAGGCTGTTTTTTCTGCTCTTAAAAAAGTTCTTTTTTAGTGCCACTTTAGTTATCTACTAAGTGCATGTTTGGTATCTCTATTTTTCACCTATATTTGTCTATTTATCTAAATCGGACAGAGGCTAGAAAAATTAGAACGTTTGGTAGATAACTTTATCCTCTTCTTATTTTAGAGGAGTAGAGGCAAATCCTCTAAAATTGAAATGCCCACTTTCTGGGCATGTGAAAAATAGAGGCATAGGCTCTAAAAAAAAGTAAAGGTAAATTCTCTAAAATTGAAATGTCCTTTTTTTTAGCTCTTTTTTTAGTAGCTCTATTTTAAATAGTCTGTTGGAAAAAGAGTAGAGATGCCAAACATGGCTTAAGAAACAATAAAAATAGAAGTCCCCTCCATCAAAGTAAAGAGAGAGGAAAAAAAATCTCAATTATTGACTCATTAATCCAAATTTAATACTGATAATCTTAAAACGCCCCCAATGGCCAATGCATTCCCTTTTGGCATTATAAAATGGATTTTTCATCCATTCTAGAATGCACGGTGCTTGGTCTGTCATTTTGACTAGGGATGTTAGATCTATGTTTGAGCCGAAACTCAGCCCAATTAAGTGCTCTTTAGTTGGACCCAAGCACAACTTTAATGGATTAGATTGGATTTTTACCCAAAAAATGGATTGGATTGGATTGGACATATGGAAACTACTCAAAGCATATTTATAATAATGTTAACATATTAATAGTGTATTTACTAATATTTCATGAAATTAATATCAATAATATAAATATGTTTTATACATAATACATAATATTTACATTATATATTCTACATTAGGGTATAAGGCTTTTGGGGTCGTTCCAATTTTCACATGAGATATGAAAATGATCCACATGTGAAACATTTTCATATGCAAATAAGTCACACATGAAACACAAATCTGTGTCATTTTAACTCCTCCTCACATGAATCTAAATGTATCCAAGACAATATCCTTACCATTTCTCACCATTTATTGCAAGTTCCTTAAAATATATGATGATGAAGGCATTAGACTTGCCCCCAACCAAAAATGACTATTCTGAAGAGGATTAACCGTTCAGATCAAGAAAAGGGGGCCCACAAAATTCAAAATTATAGATTTTTAGATATGGATCTTTTTATAAATGTTCAAAAATTTGCGAGGAGTATGCGCATGAGATTTGGTCCCATGGCCATTTTGGTCAATTTAAAGAGGTTCAACAGTTCAAATCATTCTTAGTGATTTTGCTTTTCTAAAAAAAGGCAATGACAAAAATACCACCTTTAAAAAACTATATTAGAGTTTCTTTTTCCTCTCATTCAGCCACCTTCCTCTCTCCACCCTAAAAAAATTCACCTCTTCCTTCCTCTCAATCGGCCGCCAACAAACCTTAAAAACCTTTAAGTTATTGACATATTAAGGTTTTTAATTCGTGTTGTACATGCACATGATCCATGTATTCTCTCCTCAATACCATCAACAGTTCTAATCCATTAAAAGTTGATAATAGACATGATAGAGTCACCATGCCCTAAAAAGCTTCATCAATCAAGACTTCTCTTATGTGTTAAAATATGACAGAGAAATATAAATAAATAAATAAAAACTATGAAAATAATGAGGCATTTTTGTAACGCTGCAAAAAAGGAAACCCACATTTTATCCTTGGGCAGTAGATAGGAAACACAAAGCCCCTCTTGCAATGAAAATCCAACGCAAAATCACCCTTTTCCACGACATCTAGTGCTAGTGCTGCAAAAATACTGCAAGGAATACAGTTAGAAAACTTTGTTCCTTGTTGGCAACCCCTTTCCGTGGCACCGGCGCTGCAAAAACAGCCCCTGAATGTATGAAGAAAAAGGAAGATTAGATTTTCATAAAAATGCATTGGTGGATCCTACTTTTTGCTATGGCAAAAGAGAAAATGCAAGTTCGTACTTAAGGATGTAAATGGGTGCTCGATTCTTCGATTATCTGGAGGTTCCAACCCATAAAAAACTGAGTCTGGGTCCTTATTTAGGCCCCGATAAGTAAGTAAATCCGGGTCTGATTCCACCTTGGTTCGGACCCGTAGACCTAAGACCTGACATATTACTTCAATTTTCGAAAATCCCTCCTAAAAACCATGTTTTTTTAATATTATTGTCTTCCTAGACTCGAACCCAGATCCAGACCATTCCCATATATGGTTCTAGTTCCGGTTCCAGAGCCAAGAAGCCGATTTCGGGTTTGGATCCAGTTCCACCTTCTTCTTAATGGTTCCGAGTCCACCATGGATCCGGACCGAAAACAACCCGTTTACAACTCTATTCCTGCTCGTTATAAAACAGTATCTAACATTCCGGATGAACTTTCTAAGCCAAAAAAAAAAAAAAAAAAAAAAGAAAAGAAAAGAAAACGACATTCCGGATGAACCTCTATACTAGTGAACTTATTTTGCTAATGCATTGATAATAACATGGAAGAACCCAAAGAGCCGTCTAACTGGGTACTTTAATTTCTACCCAAAAAAAAAATAGAAAACTGGGTAT
Source organism: Persea americana (assembly GCA_029852735.1). NCBI lineage: Eukaryota > Viridiplantae > Streptophyta > Magnoliopsida > Laurales > Lauraceae > Persea > Persea americana. Next base: position 73,261,244 of record CM056809.1, read on the forward strand.
TTGGATGTTTGGCAGTATTTACAAGAAAAGAAAGCAGACATCAGATGTTTTTTGGGTTCCTTTCCATTCAACCCGTAAAACCCAACTCATCTTGAGGTCTTTGCATGGGAAGAAAGTGGTAAAGTGCAGAGGATCCAATTTTGAAGATCAGGAATTGGAGGCGCAAATCATGGCCACCCAAAGCAACTGAAATTGGAACCAACAAATCATGGCCGCCCAAAGCAAAAAACAGAACCCAAGAAGAAAAGAAAAAAAAAATACATGTAAAAGTAAAAAACAATTTTGACCAGGCAATGTGGGCTTGGCCTTGATCCGGCCCAACTTTCACCACTGACACACATCCCACCGTCCATCTTTCTCTGGCCCCAGCGGATCCCACTTCACCTTTTGCTCTGGAGAAATCTCTGCGCTGCGCCCTACGGCTACATAGAAGTGGCTGCGGTCTCTCTCTCTCTCAAGTCTCAATGCTCCCGGGCTCTTTGAGAGGGCTTTCACGGAACTCTCGCTCCCGACCGCACCGCACCGCGCCACTGTAGCCTTCCTCTTCCAACCACACCGCAGGTGCGTTCCTCTTTCTCTCTCTATCGCTATTACTGTTATTTCTTGTTGTATTGTAGACTGTTATTATTAGGGTTTTAGAGAGGGGTTTTGAACAAGCAAATGAAGCAAATCAAAGGATGAGAGAGTGGGAGAGATGCATCTAACCTGTTTTAAGTAATTCTTCTCAGTTCATGATCTCAGGGTTTCTGAATTTTGAAGGTATCTATGATGTAGAATATGTAGGCTATTTGTTCCCCCACCTCCCCCAAAATCAGAGTTTCTATTCTATAGATGTTTGTGGTGTTCAAAGTGTTCATGGGTGCCCTTTTTATGTTCTTGAATCTTAGTATTGGTAGAATGTGTTCTCTCGGATTAATCTAAAAAAGGTCGGGTATTCTCATATTCTTAGAGTTGTCTAGAGAGAGGTTTTTTTTTTTTCTAATGAGATACTTGGTTTGCTGTCTGCTCTCTTCATTTTGAATTTAAGTACTCTTTGTTTTGGTTGCTGTTTAGTGTGTGATGCTGTTGCTGAAGAGACTTGTGTAATTGTTCTGATCTCAGATGAGATTTCAATGCACCCCAAGACCTAACATGTTGCTTTTTTGATAACTTTATTAACTGTCTTTATTGGCCTCTCCCTTTTCTTAATATGTTTCTACGATCTGATGCATCTCGAATTGCCTCGGAGATGAATTTCCTATTTCTTATTCCTTTTTTAAAATCCATTTTCCTTTCTGGATAGGTCACATGACTCAAACCTGCAACATCATCATTGTGGCAATGAACACCTTCTCACTGTGTCAGGGGGTCTTGCCAACGCCTCTCTTTCTCTCTTAAATCCTTGAATGACAAGAAGAACCCAGTCATTAAGGGCCTGTTTGTTTGCATAGAATACATAGGAATCCATCCGTAAGTGGTTAAAAATGAAGAGCAAATGTGAATATACAAAAATGAATCAATGGAAGATGGGAAATGAATACCCAGGCAGCCGTCACCTTAGTGATTCAAATCCTATTAGAGTCAAGGTCCCATCCACATTGCTACCTCATATCACTCACTCCTCGCCTCAAATCATTCACACTTCGCCTCTTTATGATCCTTTGGTGGAGCTCATTTGACCATACCCAATTGTAATGTGGAGGAGATGATGATACATATAGAGATTTATATTTATCTATAATAAAATGTATAATGGCTGATCTCTAGTATAGAATTTAACAACTGAAGAGCAAAATCATTGCTATAACATGAGGAAGAGAAAGCTACTCTGGACAGATCGTTGCAACTGAAGACGGATTCTAATTATGGACAACCTAAAACAAAGAGGTAAGATTGTGGTCAATGCTTGCCCCATGTGCTTGGAAGATGAGGAAACAGTAGATCATCTCCTCCTATGGTGCAATAGTGCTGTGAAGATTTGGAATACTGTTCAAGTTGGTTCGGTTGCAGTTGGGTCCTCCCAAAGCAAATTCACGATTTGTTCATGGCTGGGAAACCTCCCATCGACTCACATAAGGGGAAAGAGGTGTGGAAGCTCACATTTCTTGCAGTTATTTGGCATATATGGAAGGAGAGGATTGCTAGATGCTTAGAAGGAACTGCGACGAATGGCACATTTGTGGAAAGATCAAATTTTCGGCGGCTCAATAGGTGTTAATAAACCCCATCTTCAGAGATATTTTTGTTGACCAAATCATGTACAATTGGAAGGAAGTGGCTATCATGTAGTTTTGCTTAGGTGCTGCCTGTTCTTTTGTTTAGCTCGTAGGGGATATGCCTATCTTCTTCGGCCCTATTTTAAGGTTCCTGTCGTTGTTGTTCTCTTCTTCAGTACAAGTCTCTTGTGCTCTTTGCTTTTAATGAAGTTAAACCATTCAAAAAAAAAACAAAAGAAAAAAAAAAATGAGAAAGCTACTCTGGCAACTCTACAATGTAATAAACTAGCATGCTAGAGTTAATATGGTGAATTGGTGATGATTGATTTGTATCTAATCATGGTAACAGAAAGGATGCCAGGAATTTCAGCAAAAAGCCCCACAGCACAACATGACAGCTAATTCATTGGATCGTATTTATGTCATCTCCCTCAGTAAAAGGGACATTTTGACAACCTGATCTTTTTTTTTTTTTTTGAGAAACTTTACTGAACTAGCTGTCATGCACTGCAAACCTTAGACTTCCTTACAGTGCGAGTTTGCAATACTGTTGCACGAAATGCGGGTTAACGAATATAATCATGCTTCTTGAAATAGAAGTGAACTTACATGATGCAGCAGCATTATACGGTCGTTGGAGCAAGAGGCATGGTCCACATTTGGGACCCAATGAAGTTTAGGAATTCTCTATTAATTGATATTAGTTTATGATTTTATAAGTTATATTTAGGATTAGTTTCTAATTTGGGTAGAATTATTATTTGGTTTCCTAATTTAGTTAAGATTGCTTTCTTAGCCCTTAACTTTCTTTTCTTATAAATATGACATTGTAGAGATTGATAATCTCAGTAAATTGAGTTAATAGAATTTTCCCTTTTGTGAGTTTATAGTTGGAGAGTGTCTTCATCGTGATTGTTCCCCGTGAAAACCCTAATTGTGCCCCGGCACTTACATCCTAACCCTAGGATTGCATCAATTGGTATCAGCGCCAAACGAGCTTCCAATCGGTCGGCCTTGGTTACCCCTACCATCGTTCATCTTCCTTTCCGTCAAAACACAACCCGCTGCGACAACCCAACTCCCTTTTCATCGCAAATCCCCTTTACCAACAGAATTCCTCCCACAACCCCATCTCCATCTCCCAGAACCCCCTCTGCCGAATCCCTCAACCCAGACTATCACTGGACCCACTGCCAAACTCTTTTCACTCCATCCCCCCTCTGCCGAATCCCTCAACCCAGACTATCACTGGACCCACTGCCAAACTCTTTTCACTCCATCAATACGGGGCCTGAGGAAAGGCAAGCACATCCCCTCTCTGACACGTGTGAGCACGTGCGAGGCTTAAGGTTCTGTGGGCCCGGTTTCTAGTTTGGGCCAGTTCAGGTGGATCTGACCCATTGAAGAAGCCCAATTTGTTGTGCCTCACTAACTGACGTCATCAGTTTTGGTTCATCACCACATCTTACCAAAACAAGGGCACAGAATTATTGTCGCAATATTAGTGTCATCCACCGTCAGATTTCCAATCCGTCTTCGCCACCGTCTTTGTTGTGGGCAGATCTACACATCAGGTCAGTCAAAATTTTTAAATTTGCATTAAACAAAAATGCCTCCCAAAAAGCATGTAGAAGTGGAGCCTTCCTCCAATAACGATGATGATTTGAGGGGAACCGTTGCGGAATTATCGGTAACTATTAATCAACTATCCGTAAAGATGGTTCAAATGCAAGAGACTCTTGCAAGGATCGAGACCCGATTAACCAATTTGGAAAATAATCGGCGTGAGGATAATCATCGAGATGATGGAGAACATAATCGGAATCAACGAGATTCACATGCCGTCCATGTTGATCATGATTTGGATATTAAACTCGTAATTCCCGAATATGATGGAAAATTGAAACCGAATAAATTCATGGATTGGTTAGTGTGTGTTGAAAATATTTTTGCACACAAGCAAATGACGGATGGTCATAAGATTACACTAGTGGCAACTCGATTTTGTAATTATGTTGTGATATGGTGGACCGAGTTGCAAAGGAAGAGAAGAAACCAACAAATTGACCCCGTTGACACGTGGACCGAGATGAAAAACCTTTTGAAGCAAAAAATCCTTCCTGTCAATTCTTCCAGAGATCTATGTGCAAGTTTTCAATATTTGAAACAAGGATCTAAGATAGTGGTTGAGTATTCTAAGGAGTTTATAACTATGCAAGCTCGTTGTGGTTTAAATGAAGATGAGGATGTATTAGTTGACAGATACTTTAATGGGCTTACACTTGATATACAAGATACCCTCGCCATATAAGCATTTTGATAATGTTGATGAGATTGCTTAGCATCCTATTAAAGTTGAGGGGATTGCAAACCATCAAGCCAGAAAACTTAATACATCTATATGGGTTATGCAAAAGAATTCCTCAATTATAGGTTCTAAACCAAGTGATTAATCGGAAAAAGTTTTCGCCAGGCCCGAAGGTCAAAATAGGATTACATGCTTTACTTGTAAACAACAAGGGCATCGTGGAGCAGAATGTCCAAAGCGCATCCACCTCATTGAGAATGAAAGTGATGTGAAAAATACAACAGATGATCCTAAAGAGAATGACACAGAGAAAGTGGAGGACATTTTGCCCAAGGAGGATCTTGATTCTATCATGGTCATTACTGACGCTACTTCAATTATTGAGAAGAAATGGTTGCGAGAAAATATTTTCTGTTCCAAAGGAGCAGTCAAGGGTCAAGAATGCACGGTAGTCAGTGATGGAAGAAGTTCTCAGAACATTATTTCTCAAGCTCTTGTGGATCGATTATAGTTGAAAGTTCGAAAGCATCATCGTCCTTATTTTGCTAGGTGGTTAATGACAGGTGATGAAGTGCAAGTATAGTATGCATGTCCAGTTACCTTTTCTGTTGGAGAAGATTATACAGATACAGTTTGGTGTAATATAGTACCCATGGATAGTTGAGATATCTTGTTGGGTCGTCAATGGATGTATAACAAGAATGATACGAATGGAATGCGTGACAACACATACACATTCATGCATGGTGAAAAGCAAGTAACACTCTGTCCTATGAAGCCAGCGCCACCAAAGAAAGGGTCAAGTTCTTGTCTCATCAAGGAAGCGCTTCAAGTGCACACTATCTACAAAAGCAAACATCAAGAAGAAGAGCCGAGTTCGAGGTTGAACTCTATTCCAACCTGGGGAGAATGATGCAGCAGCATTATACAGTCGTTGGAGCAAGAGGCATGGTCCACATGTGGGACCCAATGAAGTTTAGGAATTCTCTATTAATTGATATTAGTTTCTGATTTTATAAGTTGTATTTAGGATTAGTTTCTAATTTGGATAGGATTATTATTTGGTTTCCTAGTTTAGTTAAGATTGCTTTCTTAGCCCTTAAGTTTATTTTCTTATAAATATGACATTGTAGAGATTGGTAATCTTAGTGAATTGAGTTGATAGAATTTTCCCTTTTTTGGGTTTATCATTGGAGAGTGTCTTCATCGTGATTGTTCTCCGTGAGAACCCTAATTGTGCCCTGGCACTTGCATCTTAACCCTAGGATTGCATCATTACATAAGCTTGATTCTAAATAATGTTGCACAAGAGCAACTACTGCTATAAAAGGGGTGATTGGAAACAAGATATTTCAATAGATTTTGTTATATTATCTACTAGTTTAGAATATAATCTATACACCAAAAAAGGAGGTGTTTAGATAACTTAGAAAGTATATTACAATATCTCACTTTCTTCTAAAAACCTTCATATTACATTATTCAAGGATATGCTACATAAAATAATCTTTTTTTATAAAATCTTTCCTATATACGAAAGAGTTCATAGGCAAACATTAATTAGAGTGGCCCACTATAAGTTTTAACATCAATGATCCCTGTAAGAGTGCAATTATGACTCCCAATATTAGATTGGCCCCACAATGCTTACAAATTTAATTTGGGATCCTATAACCATATAACAATTACATAGCCCTATTTAATTATCAATATTAGGTGGGTCTTACCTTCATCATGATTACCAATATTAGGTGGGTCCCATAGTACCAAAATTAGTTGGGTTTCTTATTGATTACCAAGATTGAATTGTGTGATTGTAATTATCAATTTGTCATCATTAAATGGGTTCCACTAGTTGATAGCTTCCCTTGTGCTAATATGACTACCAATATCAAATGGGTCCCACAATAATTTCTCATAGATGGATTCATCAATCATGTTTCACATTAGATAAGGTTTTACAAAAAAAAAAAAAAAAAAAACACTAAATAGGCTCATTTGCGATAATCACCATTAGATGTATTGCATTATGGCTATCAACATTTGTTGGACCTACCTTAATTAAATAGCATTGCTTGGATCTCAAGGTTTTGACATTTAATACTATGATTTTTTAACAATAGCGGGTCCTACCATGATTATTAACACATGTGACTACAAATTAGTGGGGTCCTACATTGGGTTAATTGATTACTTTCTTTCCATTTCTAATTCAATATATCATCTTGTGAGTTTTTTTTATAAATTGCCAAACACTTCAAACGTATATTGACATTTGTGAAATCACCAAACACCACAAGTGATACAATATAATAACATGACACTATTTTGTTCTATGATAATGAAATCTTACAATATTTAGACTTGTTGATATTATATTATGCATTTATCCAAACACCTCCATAACTTGTATTTTGAAGAAAAAAAACATCTAATCATCCAAGATTTGTGATCGGTGTATCTAGGGCCAAAAAGCTATGGGCGTTTCTTAATGAGTATTTGAGAGGTCAATTGGAGTGATGGAGGTGTCGCAACTTGCAAGGGTTCCTTGTCTTTGGTTTATCTGAACTCCAGCTAGAGCACTTGCTTTCTGTTGGACCACTTTTCTTTGGTGATGAAGCTTATTTAGTTCTATATGTTTGGTATTTCACTTTTGTCATGGAAGCATTATTATGGAGTATGGACCTTGTTTTTGTGTAAGGGGAGTGATATTTCAAGGTCAATAAATGGGGTAAACCGTAAATCCATGAGGGAAGTGAATGGTCAACCTCTTTTAGCCACGTGCAGTGGTGAGTTCTGTTTTCAATATATACATAGGTATATATAGAGATGGAGAGATTGAGGAAAATGGCGAACATAGGTTAAGAGTGGGATGATTGACGTGGATACTTGCTTCTGGAGTGCTTTTGTAATCGGCGGTGGCGCATACCAATAAGATTGACGGGAAAATTTTAGTGGACAGCGATTAGGCCAGCTATGACTTAAGGAGCATAATGTGTGTTAATCAAGAAGCAACATGTGTACAAAATGAGTGTAGCAGAGATGAGAATGTTGAGGTGGATTGTGGTAAAACTAGGAATGATAGAATTAGAAATGAGGACTTTCGGGAGCTTTTTAGAGTAGCATCAATAGGTGATAAAATAAGAGAAATTCATTTGAGATGGTTTGGAAATGTACAACGTGAGCGAGCAGCGACACTGATGACTAAAGCTTTTTCTATGTAGATTGATGGCCCACCAAAAGGAAGAGGTAGGCCAAATAGGACGTGGATGGAAGTATTAACAATAGATCTAAAGAAGTGCAACCTTTCTGAGGATTTGGCTCGAGATAGATCGGAATGGAGGAAGCAAATCCATGTAGTGAACCGAACATAGTTGGGACAAGGCCTTGATGATGATAATGATACAAAGATGGATAGAGAGCCACAAAATTGTCCAATTTAGAGTCATTAGAGTCAGATGGGTGCCAAATCTGAATGACCAATCCAATGTCCTAAAAGACTTGGATGAGCGAAAATTTTGGTTAGTGCTAATTGCCTAATTCACATGGGTCAGTGGATTCGAAGGGCTCAGAATTTATAACGATCATAGGATGAGCTTGGTGGGCCCAGAGGACAGGTATTTCATGCTTAGGAATGGCCTGGCTATCCCCGGAAATTCCAATCTGATGCTATTTAGTTGGTGGATGGGATGTGATTCCTTTGGCACTTAAGTTTTCAGGTAGGCCATATAGAAGGTGACATTATAGTGTAAAACAAGTCAAACCGATTTAGCCATGTGTAATTGGTGGCCCTGTTCTCGCATATTTCTCGTGTTCTGTTATTTGCTGATGGATAAATGCAAGTCCTTTCAAGTTCAATTTCTAATATGCTTGTTGTGAATAATAGTATATATCAACTGCCATTTCTGGAAATAAATGAGACACCTTTATTCCTGTAATGGTGTGCAGCACACGTTACTGTGCTTTTCTATCATAGCTATACAGTTTATTTTCAGATCTTATTAAGTATATATGATCTCTGCACATAGCTGTCATAGCTATACACTATACAATGGTTGAGATATTAGAGACTTTGCTTGTGTTCGATTTATCAACATATATCAGAGTTAATGGCCACTGACAAAATCATTCCAGGTTCTCTTGTGGCAGGAACTCTAACCTATTCTGAGGAACTCTACAAAGTCTTCCAGAACAGCAGTACTTTTATAGTTTAAGAGGAACTCCGGAGATTCAGTTTCCAACAAATTGCACTAGTGAGGGAGTTTATCATTCCAGAGTTCTAGGGATTTAATCGGGGTAATAAAATCAGCAGGAAAGAGGGAGAGGCAAAAATCCTTCAATGACGACTAGAATTGCTCCGGGAGTAGGAGCAAACCTTCTTGGCCAGCACTCAGCTGAGAGGAATCAAGATGCTACCGTTTATGTTGGCAATCTCGATGCCCAGGTTTCCTTCTCATATTTTCTCTTCCTCCATATCTTTCCCATTCCTTTATTTTTTATTTAGGTTTCCCTTCATTTCTAGAAATTAAGATTCTACTCCATTCATGCTACAAGAAAAGAAGGGGTAAAAAGAAACTTTAACTTGTTGGTATTTGTAAACTGTTTTGGAACAGAGATATATGCTGCAAAATTAGATTTCGTGTTTTTTTTTTCCCAACCATATTTGAGTCTTGTGCTGATGTTAGATGAATGTAGGGTTTTTTTTTTTTTTTTTATGTTAATTATTTTTAAAAATTTTGTTGTATATGTTATAAATTTTCAATTATATGTTTTTCAGGTTACTGAGGAGTTGCTGTGGGAGCTGTTAGTCCAAGCCGGACCTGTTGGTAGGTCTTTTGTATTAAATCACTTCAGAATCATAATTATTGAGTCTTCTTAATTATGTAGTTTGCCTGCTATTGAAGGGAAGTGATGCTTACGCATGGTTTCAGTTCTTTTTTTTTTTTTTAAATGACTTTCATTGCTCAAAGGGAACTGTGCAGTATAGGAAGAATATACTGACTCAAAAAACCCAAGGAACTGGGAAAGAGCAACAAAGCAAAGGCATGTGGTTAAAGCCCAAAAAAGAGGGTCACAACCCCAAAACTACAAAAATGCACATTAAACAGAAACAGTCAATGCGGGTTTAAGAACTCCCTCTTTGGCAAGCGTATCTACTTCTTTGTTGGCCGAGCACTTAATATGGTGGAAGGAGATATTTAAGTCCCTCAAAAGCTAGACTACCTCTTCAATAATATCCACAAGGTACCAAGGAGGAGTCGAACCTTGATTCGCCCATTGAATGATGCAAAAGGAGTCCCCTTCAACAAATAACCATTGAGGATTGAGATTTGACAATTCACGTAGGCCGATTCTAAGAGCCAAAAATTCAGCTTTGTTGCTTGAGCAAAACCCAGCTGGACCAGAGTAAGAAAGAAGTGTGGTTCCTTCCATATTGCGACTGACCCCTCCAATGCCTGCGTAGCCAGGGTTGCCAAAAACACTATCATCAAAATTGATCTTGAGAGCACCTGGAGGGGGAGGGCACCATCTTGGAGCTACTCAAGTTTGGTGAGGATGAGAGAAAGCCACCTCCTTCCAATTATATTCAATGGAATTGACAGAGATGCCTTTGAACAGTGGATTGGAGGAAACCCATAGGGCCACTAAATATTTAACTATATCCGCCAAAATGTTCACACCCATTGATCCACCTTCAAATCACCTGAAGTTCCTCTCTTTCCAAATTGTCCAAATGGTAGCCAGGAAAGAGACTCCATATAATCCTTCCCCTTTTGGACCCCACGTCTAATGTCCAGAATTCAAACAAGGACGGAAGGGAGCGGGGGATGGGAGTAGAGACATGGATCCAACCTAAGACCAACTGCCAAAGGTACTGAACAATTTAACAGGAGATGATCAATAGATTCCTCACCTGCCAAGCACATAAGGCAGGCATTAACGATGACGACTAGTCGGCGTTTAAGGTTGTCCATTGTTAGAATGCCTCCAAGCAAAGCAGTCCACCCAAAAGCAATCCCTCTCGGAGGGGCTTTCAGCATGTCAGCACAGCATCTCTGGTCTTAGAAACAAAGGACAACACAACCCAGAAGGTGCCATCAGCAGAGGGCATCCAAATTCTTCTGTCTTTACCATCTCTAGGGATGAAAACATCACCAACCAAACTCAGCAGAGACTGGAACTGAGACTCCCCCACCTTATTTAGATTCCTTCTAAAAACAGGCTCCCATACAATGCCATCTCCTCTCCTCTCTATATGATCGAGAACCTTGGCCTTTTGATTGCTAGCACAATTGAACAATCTAGGAAAGACAGATTATAAAGGAATATCTCCCACCCAAATCCAGAAGTGGATTTTATCACCTTTGCCTACACCGAATCTGACTTGCCTTCCAAATAACTCTTTGGCAGCAAGGGTCCCTTTCCATAAGGCAGAGAAGCGAGGAAGAGGATCACGGACAATGGATAACTCTTTGGTAGCAAGGTTTTAGTTCTTGTGTACCATGGTGTTAGTGTAAAATAGGAAGAAGGGGCACAGTTGTAAAAAACAATGGGTAACAGTTGTACATAGATTTTGTTAAACATGTGCATTATCTATGGATCTGTTTTGTTTGGGTGATTGCAACTAAAAAGTAGTGATTTTTTTAGAACTGTGACTAGCGGATCCTTCAATGATGTGTTGAGCTGAACCCTTTTTGTGTGGGAGAAAACGTTGACAGATGGTGACTTTATGTGGTGTTGCATTAGTTCACAAAGACAATCATTTTCCAAGAATCATTTGTCTTATTGCCCATCAAGAACCTGGAAAAAACCTTCCCTGGCCATTGGGTTTCTGCTCTGTAGATTGCCGAAGGTATCGAAATCAGGAATGTTTTTTTGGCTTCCAAAAATGGAAAGAACCAAAGGCTACTAATCACTTTCTTTATCTTGTCCGTGTATAACTAATTGGCATCGTACAGAAGTATATTTCAATGTGGAATTACTGAATTAGATGTTTAGCAATTCATCTCAGTCAGTTGGTTTGCGATTGCTTTTTTCAGTTTGCATTGTGAATTTTTTAATTTTTGTCATAAGCATGATTAATTTGGTTTACGAGCTGTTCAGTAATGCTATCACATGTTATGTCTCCATATTTGGTCCCTAGAATTTTTGTGCATATTTTAAAATCCAAGCAATATGAGTCTCAAATGAAAAGGAAAATTAAGCATGGTGGCTTCCAAATCTGCAACTGAGTTTTGATGTTTTAAACATTGAAAGTCACGTATTTATTTACATAATTCTGGCGAAATGATGGAATGATTCTGGTCACTGCAGGGTTTTTTCGGGGTTTTGAGTTTGACAGCTAGGAGTCATTTTAGGGAGCTCTTTCGTATGACTGGAATCGTATCTAGTCTCGGGGTGGTATACTCAAGAATGAATTTTTTTTTTTTTTTTTTATAACAGTTAAAATAAATTTCACCAAAACAAAGGACCACTACAGGAACCAAACAGACAACAAAAACTACGTCCAAACACTAAAAGAAACTATACATCAAAAGAATACAAGATTGAAGAACTCCTTCCATGGCAAGACCATCTGTCATCGAATTGGCCTTTCTAAGAATATGCTGAAAAGAAGCACCCAAATGACTCAAAGCATCCTGCACCTCCTCTACCCAATCTGCTATCCTCCAAGGATGAATAGCCTTCCCCGAGCCCCATTGAATAGCTGAAAAAGAGTCACCTTCCAAAATAGAATTAAAACCTCCCATCCGACGTAATCACGACAACCAATTAGGAGAGAGAAAACTCCAGCTTCATTAGGATCCGAACAATCCACAGGCCCAGAATAATTCCTTACAGACACTGCATTAAAATAGATGTTTTAATATATAGGAAACGGTACACTGCACTTTACCCACCTGTGACAATCCAATGACTTTACAGATATTTAGTATAGAAATTTGGAGTACTTATTCATCAACAGCATCGAAGCCTTACCCCATCATCGAATCCTTACCCAATCGAAGCCTATACCACTCAACCCTACTTCAGCCATGTTTTCAGTTACTCCATAATCCATCATTTTTTATTTCTCCTTTCTTTAAGGTCTTTTCAGTTACTCCATAATCCTTCATGTTTTGTTTTTCCTTTCTTTAAGGTCTTTACTGATGTCCCCCTTTTCCAAGTTCCTTGAACATGTAATACTTTTGTACATCTTACACAGCTGTTTTTGTCTTTTATTTACATCCGTATGCCATTTCAAATGGCATACCTGGATTTGCTCTTTTATTGAAGTTACCCGAAAGTTTCATCTATTTTACATTCCTCTAAGAACTGCATCTCCCCCATCTGTACTTTTTCTTGATTGTTCAGTGCCATACATTTTGCTCCATAACTATTAAAAGAAAGAAAAGGGAAAAAAAAAAAACACTCCATATGGTTAGATCCATAGTAGGTCTAACTATTGATTTCTGATTCTCTCATCCTTTTCTAGTTTCGGAAAGTGAACACATTTCTTTCTCATTTTTTTTTGGCATTCTTCCAGTTAACGTGTACGTTCCAAAAGATAGAGTGACAAATCTACATCAAGGATATGGCTTTGTGGAGTTCCGTAGTGAAGAAGATGCTGACTACGTATGTATTTCCTTCACCTTTCACCTACAGGATTTGTTCTGTGTACCTACTATATCTTAGTTTATTACTTGAAATCATGTATACCATGTGGAATTGGTGAGCTGTGTGCCTCTCCCATGTACCCTTTTTCCTTCTCATTTATATCGTCTTTTGAATTACAGGCTATCAAAACTTTGAACATGATCAAACTTTACGGGAAGCCTATACGTGTTAATAAGGTAAGAATGATTTTATGTTCTTGGTCTGCATTTCCCTAATTTCGTTATGCATTTTAATAACCTTGGAAATATCCTTTTTGTTTCACGTGTGAAACACCTATTCTTATCGCCAATGTTAGTTTCTATGCAAAAACATGATTTACAGTAAATTATAGTCTGTTAGTAGGTGAGATTTGCTCCTATTCAACTCCACAGCAACTTAAGTTGTACTGAGCTTAGAAGATGCAGTAGACAGTTGAAAGTTGCCCATTTCCTCAACCAGATGGTTGCAGGTTGAGTATTATGAAAAAAAGGTGGTGGAATGATTCATTTTTACACTGGTGATCTACTTTTTCATAGAGTCCTTCCGTTTAGTTGACCTGACTTGTCTGAAAACATATCGAAGTTACACAGTTTGGATGATTCTAACAATACAAGTGTTGGCCATTTCGATCGTAGTAATGTATTTTATGGGCCCCTGTACATATGGATATGAAAGTCGAACGAAAATATCCTATTGAGGATAATGACCTTTTTTTCTTTTCCGAAATGGAGAATAATGACCTAGCAGCCTCATCAATGAATGATTCAGATTGATGAGTGACCCTTTGTGTCATTACTGGTCTTGATTCTTTGTTTTATAGGTTGTTGGCAAGTGAAACTCTTCTTCTTCTTCAAAGAGATTTTTGCAAGCATTTCCTTAGAGGAACACTTTTATAGTTGCTTTTTACCTGTTCTTGACAGTTTTCTTGTGCAAGTTACATCAGCGACTTATTTATTCATTTTTTGAATGGTAACATGACTCAAATCCACAACCTCTTGGTTTTGACAATGAGCACATTCAACTTTCTGAAAGGATCTCTGTGAATGAAAGGGACTCTAATATATTACTGGACAAACATGGAGGATCCTATTTACATGCTCTGTGGGACCATATAAGTAGGAGTTACAAACCTCAAAAATCAACTCATCTGATATCCAGTATTCATCACACTTAAACCCAAAAGGAGCCTGTAAGTTTCTTCACAAAAGCTCATAATGATGAAGATCCTCACATTTTTCTTGAACTAATAATCAGCTAATGATTTTTCTCCCTTGTCGACGTTCAAGATTTCCTGATGAAGAAAAATAGTTTTCCATTATTTTACTCTCCCAGTACCATCCCATATCTCTTTGGCAACTTCCCTTAACATCTAACTGGCACAGTGCCAAACAAATGTTTATCTGCCAATCGGTGATTGTCTGTGTGGTGGAAGGTTTTCGGGCAGAGGGCAAGACCGGCTTAAAGCTTTTGAGAAGAACTTAATTATTGATAGGATAAAAAGGAATGGGTACCATCCTTCAGGAATGTGCAGAAAATGAAGGAAAGTATTTCAGGAGGGAGACCTTATTGACGAAGAAGTGGCTATTTTAGCAGAAAGGGAATGCCTTCTCAATCAGACAGTGACAAGGGAGGCTCTAGAAGAGCAGATCCTAATGTTCTCCAAAAGGAAGTAGCCTATAAGAGTAAAATATCAAGAACATTGTGGCTCAAAGAAGATGATAAAAACTCTACATCCTTATATAAGATACTATTGCTAGAAAAAGCACTAGTTCCATTGGCACTCTTAATCACGTCATGTTTCTTGTGACTTTATTTTCTTTACTTCGTGAATTGTGCTTTCTTATTATCTTTAGGATTATTTGATTGTTCGTGTAGCTTACGGCACTCTGAACTGTCCAGTACCTACATATGCTGCTTGGATTCTGAATTTGGATCGACTCTTAGATGCATGTGTGAAAAACATATGCTAGGTGATATGATGGCTGGTGCCCTGCAGTTCTGTGTGTGCATGATACATGGATACTTATTTCTTTAGGCAAGTTTTTAGAAAGTTAGAGCCTTTATTTTTACCAGTAGTTGCACGGTGTTTTGTACTCTTAAGCGAATAATTATGAGCTTTTATAAAGAATAATTTTTCACCGTATTACCTGTTAGGAATTCAAATCCCATCTCACATTTCTCTTTATGATATAGGCTTCACAAGACAAGAAGAGCTTGGATGTTGGGGCGAACCTTTTTGTTGGAAATCTCGATCCAGTAAGACATTAGATTCTGTGTGTGTAAGCATGCACATGTGCATATGCTGTTATATTTTTAATCACTATTTTTGTTTGCAGGATGTGGATGAAAAACTGCTATATGATACTTTCAGTGCATTTGGTGTCATCGTCACAAATCCTAAGGTTTCATCTTCACTTTTCAGTTTATCTTTACTATGCAGTTTACCATCTATTATTAGTTCTGTTGATATTTCATGTACATGTTTGGAAAATAAAATTGGCTCGTCTTTCTAACTTTTTGCCATTACTATTAGAGTCACTATAGATTTTTTCTTTTTTGGTTTTTGGTAAATGATGTAGTCAGTGTCTTAGAAAAGTCCGCACCACCTTTTCTGCATACCTGTGTATTGTTTTGTGTTTTCTAAAACTAGGGCATTTGTGTGAATTAGCATTGGTCCAATTTTCACTCCAATTGGAAGTACAACTCGCTGTTGGTTTGAGACACCCTCTTTTTTATATGTATCTACCATTAAATATTTGGTTCCATTAAACTCTTACCTAATTTATCTGATTAGACTGAATTTGGGCCAACCACAAATCCATGCATAGGCCTTCCCATTCCACTTCACCTTGATTGGCAGTTACCCAGGTAGGTCCGCATGGTGTCCCTCATATATTTATCGAGAAACAATCTCTGGGAAAAAATCATCCTGTGCTCAGCCTATGGTTTTTTTTTTTTTTTGGTAAGAACTTGGTATACTGCTTTTATACCTGAGCATTTCCTCTTTGTCTTTGTTTTGTTCTTTGTTAATATCCTTCTCTTATCCCTGCCATTTTAGAAGCTCTTCATATATTCTTGTCTGATTATGATGTGTCAACTTATCATATTAAGCTGGGGGTGGAACACTAGAGCGACTTGGTGAATGTGATCTCTTGAGTTCTTTTTCAACAATTCCCTCTTGGAGATTTCGTTTTCACCTTAAAGAATAAAGTCCTTGTCTTCTCTTTCTTCAAGTTGATTTTAAGCATGTTGGGCGGTCGGCCAATGCATTTGTGGATTCTTTTGCTAAGCAAGGGGTGGACAGATGTTCTCCTTCTTTTGTAACATCCATGCAATTTTGTTGTTGCTTTGGTATAATGTTGTTAAACGATTGCTGCCTCTCGTTGTTGTTTGGTTTTTCTTGCTATGTTTCTTGTATCCTTTCTTTTTCTTAATAAAATCTCTTGTTATCGATAAAAAGAATCCTTATCTTAATTTAATTTACAAGTTACCTACATAAAATAATAAAAAATCTCTAAATTTTAGCAAAACAGGAATTATTAGATCTTGTTTCTGTGGAAGAGTGGTCATGCAGATCATCATATGATTATGCAGTTCTCTGTGCAGTAACAGAACATAGGAGTGCAGGACTATTGTTCCAAAAATGTGTACAAAACTCGTATCTTAATTCTCCCCAAATCAAGGGGATTCTATGGCCGTATTGATTTCTGATTAGCTACACTGGTATCTCAAATTGATCATAAAATGTGTACTTTGTGTACTTTTGAAAGGCTATAAAACCATGCCTCTCATAATGCCTTTGTCTTAGTATCTCAGGCAATTACATATAATACCAATTTAAAAGAAAGAGGAAATTGTAATATGCATTTGTCAGAATGATTTCTCTAGCGGCTTTTTCTTTCCTGTCTGATTGCAAGCGTTTCTGCAATGTGCTCCTCATCTGGAATTACTCAATGATCAGTTACAAGATTGGTCCCTCCTTACGGACAGAGATTCTCTATTTATCATATTCAATTTGATGAATTACAGAATGAAAAATCCCCTTAATTGGGGTGATATTAGAGATCATTGCAATTGAGTTGCCTAAACAAGACGATTACAAATCACCAATGAGCTGTGCGCAAGTCTAAGAGATAGATTGAGATCTAGTCAACACTCTGAACACATTATTTGCACATGTCACTTGCACGCCAATCACATGAGCCACTTTAACAATATGGACGATAGGACATACTCCTTTGATTTAATTTCATCAATCAAGATTTCCTCAGACTACAATGTCTCCTACCTATATAATTCAAAATGTTCACAGGTGGGAGAAATATGTTCTCTGGTTTGATGCAGTTTGTATTTGTAATAATCCATAAATTTTCCAGTGTTTTGAGCATCAATTTTCTGGTGGTGATTGGAGTATTTATCTTTACTGTATCATTAAGGGATACATTACAATATCATTTGTGCTGTGATCATTCTAATAAGCTAGACTGTTACAGAAGTTTTTGCTGTTGTTGAAGTCTGATGTAAATGATTCTCTCTTTCCAGATAATGAGAGATCCTGAAACTGGGAATTCTCGTGGTTTTGGTTTCATAAGCTATGATTCATTCGAGACATCTGATGCAGCAATTGAGGTAGTTTTTTCCTTTTTTTTGAAGTCAATGAGTCAATCTAGGTTTTCAAATTATTTATTTATTCTGATGTTTGTGTTCAGTTTCTTTTTGTATGGACTTACCAGCTCCAACTCAAAGCAGCATTTGACATTGAGACCATAAACATGTGCTATTGCTTCTGCCTGGATTGCAATAATCAAGATTTAAAAACTTACACTGAATTCTGATGCCATATAGCTCTCAGACCAGTTCAAGAGTTGGTCGCTCTTTTTGTTTTTAAAGTCCTATGCAATGTTTGATTTATTTACTCAATCAGGTTATTTTTCTCTAAATGCTTCTAAAGGAAACAGGAAAACAATAGAAAAACCAAACAAGTCTCATCGAAGGATCTGGACACACCCCAAACCACAAGGAAATAAATTAAAAAAAAAAAAAAAAAACCACCAAAGCACACCAACCTGCCAGCCCAAAAGAATAAAGAGAACACCACGGAGCAAAGAAGCCGACAACTTCGTCTGAGAAATTTTGTTTAAACAATTTCCATACCGAGATGAATCTCCCCAGCCGGAATTAGGCATCTCGGTTGGTTTCAATTGATTTCAGCCGATATTAGCCCACATGGAAATTTCGACCAAAGTCGTCCTCCATATGCTTTAGGGAGGAAAGAAAGAAGAAAACAAAAAAACCAACCTTTGAGCCTTTATATTTGAATGAAAAGGAAGAAAAAGAAAAGGGAAAGGAGGAGGAGGAGGCGAGGAGCCCTAAGCTTGCTTCGAGCTGGAGTTGTTACTGCTGCTTCCTGTTGTCGCTTCTAGAACCCAGGTACTACTTCTTCGTTGTTGTGCTTCACCCAGGATTTTTTCCCTTCTTTTTATCTTCAATTCTTCATATTCTTCAGTTCATCGTCATCTCACTTTCCCCTTTTGGATTAGGGTTTCTCAGTTTCTCCTCCTTTCACCCAAATGAAAATGATGAAGGCTTCTTTTCTTTTTACCTTTGCCAAATGAATGGCCCGCCTATTCTTAGTAATTAAAAGATCCGAAAGAAATGATAAAAATAGTGATTGCAGCGGACGTAGCGGCCGATGGCCAAAACGCTATGTAGCGGGCAATACGTAACGGCGTAGCGGTGTGAATTCAATAAGCGGTCAAATTTTTTTGAAAAAATAACCAAAAAATTCATAATATTGGAAAATGTTAGAATTTGATTCTTTTGCCTATCGTAACTAAGATTAGGGGTGGGGGTTGTAATGGTCCGTTTAGTGCATGGAGGTTCTATATCGTGGAATGAATATAAAATAATTTTATTGATCTATTGGTTTCCATGTATGTATGTTGGTTAGCTATACTATGTTAGAAATTATTTTGCATTTCTAAATTCATAATTTAAATTAGCAATTTAGCACACTTGTGTCTAAAGCTTAAAGTTCAAACCAAAAGACATTAACTTTCATCAAAATAAACAATGTATTTTTGTTGAGAGTTGAGAAAAGAATGCTTCTACTAATACCCAAGGGGTGTCTGTTAAGGTAATACCAAGAGAAGAGTCCTTGAGAGGAATTCTATGTATCGGCTTCAATTCGGAGAAATCTTGTGTTTTTTTGTGTTCTTTTTAAGCATAGAAAGGTAGAAGAGTTACCTAGAAATGTTATTCGGAGAGAAAAGGAAAAGAAAAGAGCCTTCCTATGTGTTTTAAAAAATGATGGCAAGTAGTAGTCTAGTCTTAGTCCGTAGTGGCCCTAGACTGTAACGACCCCGTAGCAAACGCTACGGATGAGAGTGGCACTAAATTGTATTTAGCACAGTAGTCTTGGCTGCTACGCCTACGTAGCGGTCGTTATTTTGATTTATGTTTGAGAGAGAGATGCAATGTTAGTTACAATCGGGTCATACATAACATGGGCTCCATAGTCCATGTGCTTTAGTCCACATGCTCTTACCTTTAGTTGGTGCATATCTCTTCATGTGGGAATTTTTTGGCTTCACAATATGGCCCATCCATTAAAAATCCAAGCCATTTTAAATAAATGTCTCGTCAATACATGGCCGTAATTAAAATTTTCATATAAAATAACATTGTATTATTGATTTAGAAATAAAAATTAAATGTACAATTTATATAATATTTGAAATGAAAATGTTTTTTACATTTTCTATATTTATATATAATTTTTTTATTCTTCCGAAATAGAACTCATTTTTCTAATCAGCCAAAAATTTTCATTAGGAGGCTTGAGTGAAATGACATCTGAAACGAAATTCATGAGTTTGATTACAAGTCTCTCCATACAAATAAGTTCCAAAGTTTTTAAAAGGAATAACAAGATAAAAGAAAATAGAAAGCAATAGAATAAAATAAAAAAAACAGCTGTGTGCTTGGGCTTTCATGCATAAAGAGACTTGCGCACAAATCCCAAGGCCCCTCTTTTCCCTCTTTCACTTTAGTTGCAGGTCCCTGTTTTGGATCCCTTTATATATTTCTTTTAATTCCTCTGGGCCCCCTTGAAACTCTTTATATCTTTTGAATCTTCTTGAGCCCCTCTAAAACTCTTTTTAAATCTTTTAATTATTCTTATGTGGCACTTCCCAATGTGGGTCCTTCAATATGATTGCACATAGGGCCCTCCGTCCATCAACGTAAACGCTTGATCCAAAGAGATCTAACCGTTGGATGTTATCAAAATGTTAATCCAATGGTGGATTTTCAATGTCTTTGGTGATCCAAGTCTGGATATGCATCTTCCATCCACAAATTGGCTTGATCTACAACCTTATGCCTCCGTTGCTGGTAGATCTTGAAGGAATTGAGGGAATTACGGTTGATGTCCCCATCAATTCCCCTCGGCTGAGAAGATCTCGCCTCTAGTGAGATAAAACTATCATATCTCCCAAGCAAGTCCGGATTGAGGCGCTACTGAAATCCAACTTGTCTCTGGAAACAACAAAAGCCAATATTGTGGAACCAAATGTAAAGGCTGAAATTGATGAACAAAAGCTAGAACCAGATGAGTTCATAATCAGGTCATATGAAGTGTAAAACAAAGTGGCTAACAAAATTGAGCAACAAGTGCAAGCAGCAGAATTCGAAAGGGGAAGGAGATCTTAATGAAGAAGATGATGATCAAGGGATACATTGGGCTTGTACAAATGAAGAAGATGATGATCAAGGGATACAATGGCCTTGTACAAGTATCCAAGTATCATAGGTTGCAGCAAGCATAAACAAGGCTAAGTCTACACGGGTCAGGTCTAACTAGAATGGACCGAAGTTAAGTGGCGCCAACCTGTGGATCAATGGTGACTAACTGGACACGGTCACAAAGTAGGTTACCCGAACGAACTCATCTATCAATGCAGGCACATCAAGGGGGGTAAGTGTCCCCCAACCACAGACACATACACACACACACCCTCCTCTCATCTTCCCCACCGCGGGTCCCAGGGGCAAGTTTCCTAGTTTCGCCCCTAGGTGCAGCACTATACTTCCTAGTCCATCTAGCTTTAGGTCATCAAGGTGAACCAAGTCCATAAAGGGTAGAACAAGTCTATACTAGGACAAGGGTCACTAGGTCCATCCTAAGTCCAAGGTACAAGTCCATCACGGCATATATCAAATATAAATAAGCACAACAAATATGACAACTAAAGAAGCATGTACAAGCTATGCAAGTAATAGAGTACAATAAGACATGTATCATGAGACAAGGACAAGAGACAAGATCCAACCTAGGGTCTAGATTCCCTTGGTTTATGCCATCAAACCCTATGTAGCCTTAGGGTCGCTAATGTCCAAATAGAGATATACATTGGTGTTCCGAAGTTAGGTGACATCAAAGGCCCTAGACCTTCGTACACTTGACCAAGCATTGGCCTAATCGAGCTCAGGGCAATCCGTAGGTGAATGCCCGCTCAAACACCTTGTCCATGATTAATTTACAATAGGGCATGGCATGGTTAAAGGGTCCCAAACTGGTCCAAAAGTCAAAGTATAAATTATGCACTCAAGGAAAACTCAGGCTTATAGTTCGTTGTGGTCTGGGTGTGGCTAGACGTGTAAATATGGGCGGGCGGCCCAAGCCTAGCACGGGCTAGTCGTGCCTGGGCCGTTGACTTGGTCAACGGGCCAGCCTGACAGTCGCCTGCTGGGCCAATGCCCCAACCCTGCGGGCGGCACGGCCCAGGCCCAACAGTCTGATTTTTTGAAACCCCACCACCACCACCACCAAAACACGCGCGCGCGCACAAAAAAACATTCATATGACTAGAAATTTTCATCAAGTATGCTCATCCTACAAAACCCATTAATAAAATGCTCCAATTACGTAGGTTGGATGCACTAAGACAATCACATAGGCTTTGCGTATGCATCCGTAACATTCAACCTCTAAGAAATACTCTAAATTGCCCATTGAAAGAGTGATTCTGGGTAGGACAAAAAAAAAGTTGAAACTAGAGACACAATGGTTGCCTTCCAATTGACTTAGGTGAGAAAGTGTGAGCAGATACAGGAAATGGAAACACAAAAAGATACAAAAGGGTTACTATCCATTTAAAACATAAAACCTAAAGCTGAAGAATAAAAGAAGAAACTTGGGTCTATTACCAACTCAAAACAAGAGTTCAAACCAGACATCATAGCCATGCTATATGCTCAGAGAGCAAAGAAAAAGGGAAACAGATTTTTATCTTTATCAGATACTTGAGCATGCATGTATATCACAACTGAAAAGCACCAAATATTCGGGTTGATGTCTTGAGACTAAAAGTTCACTGGACTAAGTAGTTGGTTGGGTGCTTCTTCTCAAGGCATCAGAAAGAATCAAACAACTCCCCACAGCTGCTAATATTCAGCACCCTATCCAATTATCCATCGTATGTGCTCAGATGATTAAACAAAAATGAAGGCTATGGATTTATAGTCTAGAAGAACTTTAAGACATCTATAAACCCTTGAAAGTTGTAATTTATTTTTTTGAATGTATCATAGGTTTTAAAGTTGTAATTCTTATTTTCTCATTTATCATAAGGTTTGAATTTCATTATATATTGATCCAAGTTCAAACTTGTAATTTTTTTGAACTTTTGTAACTTAAATTTCAAGGAAATATAATCTATATGATGTATTTTTTCAAAACATCATTAGTGTTATTCTACTTATTTATTTCTCTTAATTTGTTTATTTTAATGAAATTGGTACAAGAGTCTAAGTCCAAGTTCGTGTCCGTCCAAGTCCAACTTAAAAAAAAAAAAAAAGAAAAGAAAAATTAAATTAAAAAAAAAAGAGGAGGTGGAGCCGTGGGACGACCAGTGCCGTGCTGGGCTGAACCCCATAGGAGTGGGCACGGCATGGCATGGCCTGTATAATTTTCATGGGCTGTGCCAACCCGGCCACGACTAGGCCCGATCATGAGTGGGCCGTGCCGACATAGCCCAGCCCAGATTTACATTCCTAGGTGTGGCTAACCGTGAGTGTACTATAGTTA
Organism: Persea americana; assembly: GCA_029852735.1. NCBI lineage: Eukaryota > Viridiplantae > Streptophyta > Magnoliopsida > Laurales > Lauraceae > Persea > Persea americana. Next base: position 73,284,474 of record CM056809.1, read on the forward strand.
GTCTTACAACTAGCCATCGTTGTGGGTAGCCCTACGGCTAGCCGAGAGAGGTAGCCTTAGAATAAAATGGGCATTCTTGGCTCTCTGGAAAATGTAGCTGTAGTACATTCACGGTTAGCTTTCTGTAGCTTATTGCTAGCCGTAAGGGGCTTATGGTTAGCCGTAAATCCCCTGCCTGCAAGTCCAAAGAAGAAAGTTCTGAATACAAAGGGTATCCCATTTCTAATACCAAAACCTACATAATTCCGTCGTAACCATCATAATCAAAGCCTGATCCATCACATGCAATACCTAACTCTACTAAATTAGCCATTACTTATCCAATTACATGTGATTAACATAAAAACCATAAAAAAAAAAAAAAACTTGCAATACGGTATTCTACAGTAGATTCAACATCAAATCAAGGAAAACAAGCATGTATTTTATGTAGTTATAGATGTTTACTTGCTTTAAGCTAGATCTAGACATAATTCTCCAATATCTTTAAGTATCCCTCAAGATCTCAAGCTAATCTCTACGAAATCCCCAAATCTTAAACCCAAACAAGAGATCCTATGCCCAAAACAAGAAAATTGGAGCTAAAAGGGCTTGCATGCATTGATCTGATGGACTTGAAATTTTGCACATAGGTGGGTCACATCAAATCTTTCGATGATGCAATCTCCCACAACCCCCATGATTGATATGGCCTCCAAACAGGCCGGTTAGAAGTCTCCCAGGCTTCCCCACACCACCCACCCCAAACACAGCCGAAAAAAGAGGAGTGTCCCTCTTAGTGGGGCCCACCTGGGTGCATGAAAATCAATGGAGGTTTTGGGGATGGAAAGGTTTGGACACAGATGAGGGAAATACAAAATATAAGCCCGATTAGATAATGCTAACTCTTTTTAGATCCTTAAAGTTTAACAACTATACAATGTGCAATTTTCTCATGATGAAATCCAATGGTTAATGTCTAGAAAATTATTAATTTTGGGCTTGTATCAATTCATTGAGGCATAGTGTGTGTGAAAGGATGGCGGAAAAGGGGGTGTTTTAAAGAATTCCACTACTGACCACACACACTCTTGGATAAGTTGTGAGTTTGCTACACTTCTGAAAATGGAAAAGTCCTCATGGGATACGGGTCCGACTGGTTGTGCAGGTCAACCCTAATCCAACTGATTTTACTGAGAACCAGGTTTACCTGAACCTCTTGATCAACCCGTATAAGATATGGTTTGGGTTGTCACCCCTAGAGTGGAGAGGTATTGGTTGGTTTCCTTGTGTTGATTTTGTGGAATTTGTGTAGGACATGATTTTCCCATGAATGATTTGCACAATTACTCACTTTTTGTTTTAAAGGAGTCATATTCATTGCTCAATAAACTTACAGTATAAGCACAATTACTCACTTTTGTATGGTAAAATGTGATCAATGATTTCTATGTTTCTGCAGGCCATGAATGGTCAGTATCTATGTAACCGCCAAATAACAGTGTCATATGCATACAAGAAAGACACAAAAGGAGAGCGTCATGGCACCCCAGCAGGTAAGTTTATCTCCTAGTTACATTTGTCAGCAACGATTGAGATTTAGAACCTCAAAACTATATTGAATTCAGAGTGCAGAAGTTATCTTGAAATCATTGGCTGGTGGTGGTTGTAATTAAGATAATGTTTGACTCACTGAGTTCTAATACAATGCCTTTCTTGACCTTTTTAATGCAGAGAGAGTCCTGGCTGCAAGCAATCCCAATACCCAGCGAAACAGGCCTCACACATTGTTTGCCAGTGGACCACCTACACTTCCAGCTGCTGCTCAGGCCAATGGCACCATGAGTGCGCCAATGCCTCCCCGGCCCTTTGCCAATGGCCCTTTACCTCCTGGGCAAATGCCACCAACTCTTCGCCTTCCACCCCCACCAGCTGGGTCGTTCCCACCACCCATGCATCTTGCAGGCCCACCTTCTTGGCCTGGTCAGCCACAGCAGCAGGGCCAAGGGATGGCGCCACCATCTATTATGCCTCCACCACCACAACAACAAATGCAATTCAGACCACCACCTCCTAACATGCCACCACCCCCACAGGGGATGATGTCGAGGCCGCCTCCACCACCTATGGGGATGGGTGTCCCACCTCCTGGTTGGCGCCCGAGCATGCCACCTCAGCAAATGGCTGGGAGGCCTCTTCCTCCGCCTCAGATGTCAATGCCACCTCCACCTCCGCCAAATGCTCCACCACCACCTCCAGCTGAATAGCAAGCAAATTTGGTTGCTGACTTTGAGTGAAATTGATGGCCCTTCTATAGCACCTCTTGGAAGATCTGGGCATCTGTCATCTTTGTGGATCGGGAGTGTAGGAACGTCTTTATCGTTGTTATTATCATATGTGTACTCTGTTCTTCAAGAACTAACATATATGAGAAGCTGCTATTATCATATGCATACTGTGTCCTTCAAGAACTAACATATATGAGAAGCTGCTTAAAGCTAGATTCATTGAAAATTTTGTAGCATCAGTAAAATTTCATGAAATTATGACAAAGGTTCTTTCTATTGTCAATATCTATGTAGTTATGTTCTTGGATTGATTATGTGGAAGGTCCATCACCAAAAGGTTGGCCTTCTTTCATTGGCATTGGCTCTCTTGTGAAAAATTTACGCAGGTGTGATGTTTGCCCTACCATTCACAGAGGCAAACCTTTCAGCTAGGTCATTACTACCTGCCAATAGATGTTCTTCTTTTTATCTCAACATGAGTACAAGCAAGACAAAGGAGCCTGAGAACTGAACATACCCAAGCACCACCTGCACTCCATTTGGGTTGAGAAAAAAAGGTTGGGTTTTCCCAACTGGTGATCAAATGTGTGGGGTTCAGGTTAAATCTGCATAACCCAATGGGCATTGCAACTTGCAAGTGAGCCACAACTGCATATTTACAAACCAAATGTAGCTTGGTATGAAATTATTATTGGTGGAGGGATATAATACCACCATTGGCTAGTAAGATTTCAGTAGGAATTCCAATTGTTATGGAAGAAATAGTTTGCAGAGCTGCTGGTTGGGACCTCTCATCTTCCCATTCTGGAGGGCGATAAGGATCTACTGCAGAGAGAAGAAAAGGGAACTAGCATAGAAGCCGGGGTGTGTAAGGAGATCAGATAGCATAACAGCAAACGGCAGTTGGTCCTACTAATTCTTTGGGCATTACTGAATAAAGTTATTCTTTTTTTTTTCCTTATCATTTACAACTTCAAAAATCAAAACTGTAGATAAAACGTGGAGTTATCTTGGCTGAATGCAGTCATCTTCTTTATCGTATCAGGTAATTTGAAACCTTATCTGTGTCTGTACATCTCTGTTCATACATCAAGCAAATGGTTGTAAAAAGCTACATTCCCACTATATCTTAATGGTATTATTTGAAGAGCCTCACTATAGCATACATCTGATTGTTGGGCAACATGTTTGGTGAGTCTCTCAAACGTGAATTCATAAGATCTAGCCATTGATTTACTGTATTAATTCTCGATCACTTCGATTGACTCCAACGACCAATCGGTGAGCCTGTCAAAATGGATACCCGGCCCTGCCCAAGCCCAAAAATACAGAGCTTTTAAATAAAATTGAGCTCGGTGGGTTGGGATTGGACAATGGTTTTAAAGCCTGGTCAAAACGAAATTAGAAATGTGCAGAAATGGGCAGCCCACCCAGGCATCTTCTTTTACGCACTTGTTAAATTCATCTCTCAAATCTCTCTTCATGCTTCTTGTACTAATTATTAAAGTGGATGGTTTTAATTTAAATTTTGACCAAAGCACTTTCGATTTTGACTTTTTTTTTTATTAAGCCACCATGGTAAAAATAACTGACAAAATGAGTTTTGATCTTACGAGCTTTTGCTTTTTTTAAATAACTAACCTAACCACTACACACAATACTCATGTGCAATTACTTGTCAAAATAATCGCAAAAGTAATCAAAGTGGAGACCCTAGCCACATGGGCCATGCCCATGCTTAGCACAGGTTATTTTACTGGTTAGTAATTACCCATGTAATTTGCCATTACTTTAGGTATGCATGGCGCAGGTCTGGAATATATATTCCATTTGTATCTCTACTTATTGATGTGATTCCAATAACTAAGAGCACAATTCTAGATCTCCTCATGTTTCTCTTCATTTTGACACCCTATCTCTTATATCTATAATCTAGGTCATTCTAAAGCAGACATCTAACTAAGTCATCCTATGAAGAAAATGATATGGTATAACTCTTCATCCCCTACCAATGTCCACATATGCTTATCATAGAAGGACATATGCATCCTTTTGTTCCTAAACGGTGCAAACTATGCATTTATTGCAATGTAAGACTCTAATTATTAAAAGAGATGAATCTCAACACAGGCATATGGATCCAACTAAGCCCACTCTTACGAATCCAAGTATTTCAAAATTAAAAAAGACTTTCACTCTTGATGCAAAAGGTGTTTCCGTTCTACCGAGGCTAATCCAAAAGGGAATTATTTCCATGTCTAAGTAGAGGGTTCATCCCCTGGTCTCATCAATGGTTAAAATAATTTTTCTGGCATTAATAAATCATGAATACTTCAATGTTGCAGTGTTAAAAAACTAGTCAAAAACTTACAACAGATTACCACACAATGGTAATATCATTTGTATCTATGGCTCTCTAAATTTGTATCTTTTTTTTTTTTTTTAATTCCAGAAAGGTTAGTTTAATTTGTAACTTTTGTATTGAGTTGATGATGAAATGAACAGGGCTCCGAGTAGTTTCTGCGTAAATTGAAGAAAATGCATAAAAACCTTTCAATCACACTTTACATTGTTAAGATTTTGTTCTATTGATTTCTACTAAGTTCTTTTAGACATTACTTGACGCATGTATGATACTAAGCTCATTTATGTTAATTTTTGTTGAATTTTTTTATTTTCTACTCTATCACCAGTAAAAATAAATAAATTACTCTGTTATATTGCTTGTTGCATTGCATTGCCAGAAAAAATGAGAAGGGTTTAGAGTCCAGTGACAATATAGGAATAATTCTAAAAAATATCTAACATACATTCAAGATCGTGCTAAGCCCTGGCTCGGCCCTGGATAGCCTAGGCCCGCACAGAATGAGATTTGACGTAAGTCCGTTCAATATAGGGCTGGGATCGGACAACCCTCCGACCGGTCAGCCCAATTTTCAAGGCAGGATTGGACAGCCGAAGCCCATGCCCATCCTGGCCCCGCCCATTTACAGGCCTAACCCCGTCTTTTTTTTTTTTTTTTTTAGAACCATGGAAAACATGTCCGCATTTACACAAGCCACTTAATAACAACAATTTAGAACAAATGAAGGGTAAAAGACATCATCAACATGTCCCCAAACAACACCCTTTAGTTCTTAAAAAGTCACGTGGCTCATTACACATGATGATGGCCAATCAAAACTATAGGCTACTTCCCATCCATCTAAGGCCGTGGCCCACCTATTGATGATTGAAAAACACCAGTAGAGGTGCCACATTTTACCAAAATGGATGGATAAGATGGAATGATAAAATAAGTGGCCCACCATAACCCACAGTACCTAAGACTCCCGCGTGTCACAACGCAAACGCGAGCCAAGCGCCAAAATTAGAAATCCAACCCCGAATTTAAATACCAAGGAAGAAGCTTTGCATAACCGTCTCCTTCTCTGAATATCCAAGAAGAAGAAGAGAAAACCGTTTTTTTTTTTTTTCTTTGTGTGTCGTGATCGTTCCCTCCGCCGGAGGAATCTAAAATGCGCCTGTGGAATAAGGTTAGGGCGGCGCGGCTCGGCCGTAAGGATTCGATCTCTTCCATCGACTCTAATGACCAATCGATGAGGTCGTCGGCCAGGCTCGGCGGCATCTACCCGCAGCCGCCGACCTATCGGAGAATCTGCTGCAATGATCGCGAGGCCAATCTGATGGCCAGATTTAAGGTGTCTTTGATTTCTTTCTGTTTTCTTTTTTGGGGTGCATTTGATTTTGGATGTTGGTTTTTGGGTAGCATTTGGATTTGGTTCGATTTGTTGTGTTGATGGGCGTGAATGTTTTTTGGTCAGAAAGATGATTTTTTATCTGTTGTGATGAGCATTTGGGTTAGAACAAGGAAGCTGTTTCAGGTATTTGTGCGTCTAGCAGTAGGATGGGGATTGGCAATTGCATTGATTGTAATTGGGGATAGAGATTAGAGATGTGTAGGAATGTGCTCGAGCCTTGGCCGCCCTTTCTTTCGTTTTGGCAAAACCATGGAAAGCATTTATCATCAAGGTTTGTGAAATGCTGGAATTCGGAGCACCCTGGATTTGTTTTGTTTTCCATGGTGCCAGATAGAAAAAAAAAAAAAGCGATTCTGACAGCCCTGGATGTGAAATGGGTTTTGAGGAAATATAGTTTAGTTTTTCCTCTGTGGAAAAGCACCACAGCGGAAAAAGTTGCGAGAGTGGAATATCGAAATTTTTTTGTGCTACCAAGGTATGAAATTTCCTCCGCTAATCAATCCTACCAATACCTAGAGGTGTTAGTAGAGGAAATGGAAATTCTTTTCAACACTCCTCGGGTGAAATGCTTTCGGCGTAAATTTTGTGACTTGCATATTTTAGCGCCGAATCGTTCCTCATGGGACTGAAACTTATGACCGGTTGGCTTTAATACCATATTAAATTATAACTTGTCCTACCAAAACCTCAAGCCTTAGTAGAGGCAGCAGAAATACTTTTCAACACAAGGAGTCTTTGTGTTGCACAAGGCTGTCCTGAGTTCCGCAGGGACCATTTTCATATAGAACGTTGAGGATTGAGGATTTCATGTAAGAAACCTGACGGTTTAGGATGAAGGTCATAGGAACCTCCATTGCCTTTAAGCAGCTCTCTCGCTGACTATTCAGTATAATTTTTTTTAAAAACTAATCTGTTGCTTGTTGACCCTGTCTCTTTCGTGATGCTTAAAAAATTCTTGGGTGCTTCAATGTTGATAATTCTATTTTTTGGTGAAAGGAAAATGATTTCTTGCTTAAGTATGCTTTATTAGTTTTTTTCTATGAGGATATTTTGGTTTGATCTCTACTCACCTCAATGCATGGACATATCTTGGATGAAAATGAACAAAAATTCTACAGAATAACTATCAAAGTTTCGACATTTCTCTGGAGCATTGCTGTATTTTGGTTTAACCACCTTTGACCTCGGGAAGGCTGCACTTTCTCTGTGTTTCTTTTTTATTGTTATTTTCTTCATTTTTCTGCCTGCATGGCTGCATCAGAATTTGCCGCTCGATGCATGGGCTATTCCTTGGATGGAAATGAATAGAATGTTTTTCCAGAGCAAAAGATTCTTACCATCCAACCTATGACCTTGCCCCAGACTACAACTGTACTTTGTTTATTAACTTTTTTGTTGGCCAAATGTTGAAAGGCTAGGATCTTCTATTCTGAATGATTTCATGAGCATATACATCCGTGATGGGGCCCATCAAATCTACCATCTAGACCACCAAGCCTTAAATCATAGTGGAAACCATACCATGTGTCACCAAAATTAGAGCTACCAAATGAATAAGTCCTATTAATCTGCAATGTTTCTTCATTGCACAACTGATGTCTTGGATAATTATGCTTGTCAATTCTTGCATCTTTCTTCTTAAGACTTTGACATCCTGTCATTTCATGGGGAGGACCTGAGAAAATGCACATAATGTGAACTATGAAATCAACTTGACTTATGATTAAAACCCTAAATGTATTATTCTGGAAGTTCCTGTAACACACTGGCATTACACAAGCTATAAATTAACGATTGCTACAGTTGAATAGACTATAACCTTTTGTTTTAATTTCTTTCTTTTCCTTGCATTCTGTTCCTATGCATTTGTGATTAACTCCTTCACCAACTTTTTCAGGAAAATTCTATATCAACGACAAAGTACAATGTATTGACCTTTCTACCAAAGGGATTGTTTGAACAGGTAACTCGGCTGTTGAGCTATGATCTTTAGAAGGAATAGCAATTTGATAATGAAATGATGCAGCTGGCTTTTATTAATATATGTTAACTGCTCTTCCCAGTGAAACATTTTTTTTAACTATATTCTGTTGAAAAGTACGTGGGTGTATGCTGACAGTTCAGGCGGGTGGCAAACTTGTATTTTCTTATGATCTCAATCTTGTCAACAACACCAATAAGGTGAGTTCCAGCTAATCTAGTATTCTCTCATGCAATGTTCTGTGCATTGTTAGAAGTCTGAATGATTTCTTTATTCATATGAATGGAACAAATGTAGTTGATGCATGACTTCTCTCTCTCTTTTTCTTTAATCCCGATATGCTGCAAAGCTTTATTTATGATATGGAATTATCTATTCTGATTTTTCCTCTCCTTGTCTTTTTAGTCCTGTGCATCCTATAACAAATGTGGTGCCATTGAGTATAGTGCTTTTTGCGTCCCTCGTTAAAGAGGCGTTTGAGGACTGGGTGAGTAATAGAGCTTTTTCTCTGTAGTTTAGGCTGCATATATGATCTTCAAGTTTGTGTCTATAATGATTTGTTTCTATTTACTGTTTTGTGGATTAGAGCTGTAAGTTTAATTGTTTGTCATGTCTGATTGTTTCTGCTGAATCTTTATGCAGAAGCGTGTACAAAATGATAGGGTGATAAATAGTACACTTGTTGATGTATTGCAAGATCAGAAATGGGAAAGCATTCCCTGGAAGGATCTCCAAGTGGGGGACCTTGTCAGAGTAAGTTTTTCCCACATGTTTATTTTTTATTTTTTAAGAGCTTGCATTATAATACATACATAAGTAGCATGCCCGATTGCCCACTCTCTGGCTTGTAAATTTTGTGTCAGGAAGCAAAATTATTCAAATAAGGTGGTTAACCGTTAACGTCATTATGGCACTGTTTGGAATAATTCTTTTAGCAACTAGAATTTATTAAAAGAAATAATTATCTCCCAAGATAGAAGACAAAGAAATGTATAAAGATACAAGTTTGGCCCTCCAACAACCCGTCACGCAAATGTCTGGTTAGAATCATCCAAACTACAAAGATAATTTCATGCCTGCCCAATTTCCTATTCCCTGCTGCTGGATGCAGCTTAGTGGGCTACAATTATATTGCAACTATGTTATAGGCAGAGCTCGTCCAGTTGCTGTAAATATCACACTTGATGCAGATTAAGGAGGATGAATTTAATTTACAATTACTTTGCAAATGTGTTATTGGTAGAGCTCAATGGCGATTCAAACTATTTCACTTGATGCAGGTTAAGCAGGACGGATTTTTTCCTGCAGATTTGTTGTTCCTTGCTAGTACAAATCCAGATGGTGTCTGCTATATTGAGGTCTCCTTTGAACTTTGTGGATTTCTTGAAACATATCCTTATTTCTTTAAATTGAAGACTCTTTCTGGTGAAAGTGAATGGATGAGCCGGATGCATGCTGCAAACGACTATAATCTTAATCTTCGTTGCAGACTGCAAATCTTGATGGAGAGACAAATTTGAAGATCAGAAAGGCTTTGGAAAGGACTTGGGATTACTTACATCCTGACAAAGCTGCTGAATTTAAAGGTTTCACCTTTCAACTTTTGTCTGTGTTTTCTTACTAGTGTAAGGTCCATTTTGGGATACGCATTTCTCCAAGATATGACTGCTTGCAAGAAGGATACACTATGAAGGAGAAGATTCACGATTAAATGAAAATTTTGTGGTGCCTAATTACTTCATGTGCATTCGAACAATTTCAATTAGTTATGTGAATTTCCATTTGTGCGATTCTTGCAGACTTATAACTTCTTTTCATCTACATTATTATTTTTATTGAAAGTGCCTGTTGTATTGTAGGAGAAATACAATGTGAGCAACCAAATAACTCATTGTACACTTTCACTGGCAATCTTATGATCCAGAAGCAAACCCTACCTCTTTCCCCAAATCAGATTCTTTTGCGAGTATGCTTTTCCTCTCATCACAGCTTTGATTTTTCTCAAGGCATCTCAACTAATGGATGAATGCTTGTCATATATGTAGAGAGCTTTGATTTTTGCTTTTAGTTTTATTTGTTGAACTGTATTTCTTGCTCACAATTTTTTTTTACAATGCATCTATTATGTGAGGATTGTTGATGACAGTTCCTCTGACCATCTAATTTTTTATTTATGATCAGTAATTATCTCTAGAACTCGTATATGTGCTAAATTGAATAACATGTAGCTGCACTGTTGAGAAGTCATCATGAGAGGACTGGTTGTTTATTCATCATCCTGGCTGAAACTGCGTTCCTTTTTTTTTTTTTTTTTAACTGAATAAATCTCTCAGATGAGTGTGTTGGGCTTTCCTTTCCTAGTCAAGACTTTGAATTGATGGAACCTAGGTTAAGGTGAGGCAGGCATGCTTTCTTTCTTGAGTGGAGACAAATTATATGTTTTCTTTTTCTTCTTTTTCTTCTTTTCGGAATGAAAGATTGTAATCTTATATATTGCTTTTGATTGTTTTAATTATGAGTGTTATCTTTTCAATGAAGTGCACTAAAGTTGTTGAAGGAAAACTAAGGAGGGGCTCAATTACGCTCAACCAAATCTTAAGTGCAAATAAATACAGGCAACTTAATACAAATAATACAATAAGAACCCACAACAAACAATACAATAAGAGCCCACTTAGAACTTTACATAACTGCACCTCGTACAAGATTTTCTAACCATACATCAACACTCTTATAGACAAAGCATTCTCATTTACAAAGAACTCAAACCACCTACACCTTATCACTATACATGACACTCACACGACACTACTAAGGCACTCCACAAGACACATCTTTCACATTCAGGGCACTCACTGTAGTAGACAGTGTCTACACATCACACTAAGAGCTTACTTCTCACTTGCACAGGTAGCACCCATATTTATAGGCTTGAGTTACCCATGTTGGTGCATGCTTGTGGTTGATGAAGTGGGCCACATGTCCTCTCTATGTGCAACTCATGAGGCAGTTGCAAGGTCGGTTTGCAAAAAGGGATACAAGAGAGTTGGCGAGTGCACTTTCTAGAAAATGGTGGTGTGGGCATGTGATTGAGTCAGTGGAAAAGGCAGTGTTGCCTAACAGTTGCTGCGTTCATTTGACATTAATCTACTATGGATGGATGGATGAGTGCTAGTGATTTTATTAGTTAATTGTGTTCTTTTGTTAAAAAATAAGAAGATGTACTTTTTTTCTGGTGTCTGGAAACTAATCTCTCCATCCCGCTGTAATTAAATCTGATTTACATTTTTTATTATTCCATTATCAATTATGGATCGTTGTTTTCATCTTTATCTTTTTTCACTACCTAATTTTCCATATGTGTGATGTTACTGCATAAATCAGGGTTGATTCAGTTGCAGTTGCAACCAGTTGTTTAAAACTCTCATTTATTGTGTAAAAAAGAATGATACATTTTTTTATAGTTTCAGAACACAGAACTCTCTCCAGTTTCATGTTTAGTGGTAGTCTAATATCATTTCCTTGTATTGATTAGGGATGCAGTCTTCGGAACACAGATTACATAGTTGGCGCTGTTGTATTTACTGGGCATGAAACAAAGGTGCATTGTCTTTATTCTTGTCAATGGTGAACTGCAGTCCCTGCTATTTTTCTTTTTCTTTGTGTGTAGTCTTGTTTCTTTTATTTTCCAGTGTTTTCTATCTCATGACTGCATCTTTTCTTTTTTTTTCTTTTTTTTTGTTTCATTATTTTTACCAAGTATTCCTTATCTCTTATGAAATTCAGTTTACTGAAATATTTATTTTTCATTCAACCGATTAAACTTCAGGTTATGATGAATGCAATGAATGTTCCTTCCAAAAGAAGTACCTTGGAGAGGAAACTTGACAAACTCATACTCGCTCTTTTTGGTGCACTCTTCTTCATGTGTCTAATTGGAGCTCTTGGCAGGTCCAATCAGCATCCAGTTAGAGCTTCTTTATGAGTTATTTGTACTAATTAATATAATTTTATCTTCCACTTGAGAGTTCTGTGAAACTCCTTCGGAAACCCGATGGCCTCTTCTAAAATTCTGATATTCAGTCTATTGCATCAAAGAGCTGACTCAGATTGATGGGTTAAGGCTAAAATGAAGATCATCACCAGTTTATTATGTCAAAGACTGAAAGACATCTTTATTGGCGATGGCCAACAATGCAACTTGTACATTGGTTAAAATGTTTTCTCATTTGGGAACAGTTCTTGGGATTGAGCTGGTGAAGGCTGCTGTATGGGTTCGATCTTGCCTTAACCAATGTTGCAAATTGCAATGACCCAAGAAACATCTTTAGTGGTGGTGCAAGAGTATTGCACACTGATCATTTTTTCTGTGAGCTTGCAAGTGATTTGAATTTTTGACACAAAATGGCCATCACTTATTATTATTATTTTTTTAAGCTTTTAACTTGTCATGACTGATTAGTTTGACTACAAGGTTGTAGCTGTCATTGAATCAGTCTCATTCATGTTTCATATTCACTGGGGTTTGTTCTTCAATGCTAAGAATTAACGGTCTCTTTTTTTGTTTGCGATTCCCCAGTGGCATCTTCATAGATCGCAAGTATTACTATCTAGGTCTTGGTGAAGGTGCAGAGGATCAGTTCAATCCCAATAACAGATTCTTGGTAATTCACTCTTTTAAAGAACATACTTTCTAAATTTATAGTCCTGTCCTTGATTATTGGCAGCAATAGACTTAACACATTCTGTTCTCTTTTTCTTTTTACAGGTCACTATACTGACGATGTTTACCCTAATTACGTTGTATTCCACAGTTATCCCTATTTCTCTTTATGTTTCCATTGAGGTTGGTGCTAAAATTTAATTTGAATGCCTATAAGAAAGTGAGTATGAATACCTGTAAGAAAGTTTTTCATCTACATACACTTCAGCTGCAGGGAGGCATGCTCCCCATAATCTATATGCTGAAGACTGATAAAAACAAATCTGTGTTAAATGGTTTTTTTATCTTGCAATATTTCAGATGATCAAGTTTATTCAATCCACTCAGTTCATCAATAAAGATTTACGTATGTATCATATTGAAAGCAACACGCCTGCACTGGCACGAACATCCAATCTGAATGAGGAGCTTGGACAGGTATTTTGGTGTTATATCTTTCTTCTGAACTGGTGCAAATTCATTGGGACTACTGTAATTTATTATTGGATTATGGTCATCAAGTTACAGTTCCAGTGTTGTTTTTCCATACACACTGTCTTGCGCTAATAGACTCCTATTATGACTTGTAGCACAAACCTTCAAGTATAATACATTGAACACGATTCTTGTATTTAGGACAGGTGGAGTACATATTTTCTGACAAGACAGGGACCTTGACAAGAAATCTGATGGAGTTCTTTAAGTGTTCAATTGGTAGAGAGGTGTATGGAAATGGGATCACAGAAATAGAAAGAAGTGTAGCTCAGCGGAGTGGGTTGAAAATTGATGAGGTATGTTCACAAATCACTTGGTAAGAAACTTCTTTTACTTCAGTTTTCATTTTATGTATTTTTATAGGTGAAAGAATCAGTCCTGCCAGCGCATGAGAAGGGTTTCAATTTTGATGATGCCAGACTTATGCAAGGTTCTTGGAGAGGCGAAAGTGATCCTGATGCTTGCAAGGTATCTAAATATTATTAATTCAACAAGAAATGAATTGTGATGTAAGCCAAAGGGGATTGTGTCAATTAGATACGAATCAGGGTCTATCTGAACCAAACTCATAGTAGTCCAGATTGGCTCAGACCATTTTCCCGTAGGCTCAACACTGAAAAATCATATGATTTAGCCACAAGGGAAAAAAGAAGTAAAAAAGGAAAAACTCATTTGCACAACTTGAACAGATGTTGGTCTTATGGGTGGGTTGTGGAACTCCCCCCGTGGATCTTCATCATGCCATTTCAACCAGAAACACGTGTGCTTTTAGTTTAGAGTTTTTAAAAAAGAAAAAAAAAAAAAAAAAAGGAAAAAACCAAAACAAAACAACACTGTCATCTTCTTCTTCTTCTTCTTCAAGTGTCAATATTTATTATTCTTCCAGAGTCTTGTGTACATGCTATCTACTGTTCTCCCAGACACTGAAACTTGAAATGTTTGATCCCGTGACAGTCCAATGTTTTGTTTTATATATTCGTTGCCCCAATTTCACGTCTTCAACATTTACTGATCTTCCACATATTTGTATGCATGTTATTTACTGTTCTTCCACGCTTTTATATTTCATGTTATCCGCTGAAACTTGAAATTTTTTATCCTTTGGCCATTCAATATTTTATTTTCAATATCGGCTATTCAATGGGGTTCTAGGGAAGCTTCTATTCCCCGGAGATTGCTGGATTGGGTGGAGGAGCTGCAAGATATCGCTAGATGATTGGGGTGCTTCTTTTCTTCATATTTCTCGAGAGGCTAATTTCATGACGGATGCTCTTGTGAAGGAGGAAGTTTTCCATATTTCTATTCTTTTTTATGTTTAGCTGATTTTTGTTTTTGGTTTGTGGGGGGTTTCTTGTTGTAGTCCTTGATCTTTTCTCCTTTGGAGCAATAAAATTTTACTGATATAAAAAAAGAAATATATATATATATATATTCAATATTTGTTGTCTCAATTTGTATTCTTCAACCAGTACCACAGGTTTCTTTCTGAGCAGAAGTTTTTATTCTTTGAGTAGGAATTCTTCAGATGCCTTGCAATATGTCATACTGTGCTTCCTGAAGGTGATGGAAGCCCAGAAAGAATTACATATCAGGCTGCATCTCCAGATGAGGCTGCTCTGGTTACTGCTGCAAAGAATTTTGGCTTCTTATTTTATAGGTACGAACAATTTTATCTATTTTTTTTATACTCAGTGAGGAGTGACAATTTTTAGTTGTCCTGGATTGGTGAATCTTATATGGACATCTTCTGTAAGAATCTCCTGTTCTTTAGGTTTTAGATGAAGCTATAACATTTGTCTTCTCATACATTGCAATCCATATATATTTATGTTACCTTAGTGATTGTTAGAATAATTATTTTAGTCAGGATAGCTAAAGTGGGTTAATCTGGTAGCATTTTTTTATGAAAGCAGACAGGTGGCATGAAAAGTGGGCAACACCATATATAGGGGGGGCTTGTGATTATGCTCCTTCCAAAATCAAATCCACTAGTCTTTCCTAGCTGCATGCTCTAAGGCAGTGATATGAGTCACGCACTTCTTTTTTAATTGTTTTTTTCGTCACCTCATACTAGATGTCTAAAAGTGACTAATGGACTTAATTTTTGATAGATGACTGATTCATAACCCTCCATATATCTGGTAAGCCCGTGCATCATTGTATCCTTTACTGGAAGTTTTCAGTTTAGGTTCCAACCGATATCCCTCGGGCCTTCGTCCTCTGTATTCTTCCCTATCATCCCTGGCAAGTGCTTGTTACACTAGCAACACTCAATTAAAAATATGCATGATGTTAAAAAGGAGTAGATTTAGTTGCAAAGTATGAGTATTTATCCGCAGCTTTTCATATTTGTGTTTGTAGTAGGCCCCCCTGATATGCCACATGTTTCACTTTAAAGTATGTGTTGGCTTGTCTTCGTCAGCCATGGTGATTCATAAGACAAGAATTATCTTAATAATTCATAAAATTATGTCCTCTTTTTCGGGGTTGTTTCATGCAATCACTTTTTATGTACAGAAGGCTATACAAAGTAGTATTATATAAATTTGGGAATAATTTAATAAGATGCATTCAATTAGTTACCAAACAATTGAAAAATGATTTGCCTATGTTCATGGTTTGGAAAAATGGCTGTGCATAATGTCTATGCTCGTTATGTATAGTTCTAAAGGTGACCAACACTGTTACTGATTTTTGTAATTGTGGTTTATACTGAAACACTTTAAAAAACAGTTTCTGCCCATTATATTAGATTCCAAGGGTTTATTCATGTTTAAAACACACTTTAAACCATTGACATGGGAGGCTTAGATAAGTTATCGGGCTGTTACGCTACTGTAATATTATCAATAGTTCTAGAAAAAAGTTAATCGTTATGACTGTTCAACATGTCAGATCAACCTTCTGTTATAATGAACAAAACCTTGGTTTTCAACCATGGTTATGTTTTTAGTGGAAATATAATATAGTAATAAAAAGTGAAGAATTAAATTATGCCATGCAATTTTATTAAGGGTTCCTGTCTTTTCACCGTAGAAAAGAGCTGAGGTAAGATGAATGATGTCCACCAATGGTGATGCATGTAGCTTTAGAACATGTTTCAGTCAACTTATACCCTTAGGTTTCCTAATTTGTGAGGGGCAAAAAGGAGAAAGGAAAATTATGGATTTTTTTTCCTGAATTCACCTGAAAACTAAAACAGAAGGCATGAGGGAGGTAAAAATTGTAAACTTCCCATCTCCTCCTCAGCACTTAAGGCCTGTGCCTTGAGCATTCTAATTCTTAATCTGTATTCCGTAGGGCATCTTGGGAGTGCAAATCTTCCATACGCCTTACTATCTGAGGCATTAATCTTCACTTCAAGCCATTCTGGATAGCTTCACCTCATGGTGTATTGCTTCCGCACTCTATATAACATTGTTTACAGTTCGAATGATGACTGCAATTTATCACGTCTAATCTAAATCCCACTATTCACTGTTTTCTTACTCAGGCGTACACCGACAATGATCAAGGTTCGTGAATCACATGTAGAAAAGATGGGAGATTTCCAAGATGTTTCATATGAGATTCTAAATGTTTTGGAGTTCAATAGGCGAGTTCTTTTCTCTCTACTTTTCAGTTCCTCTGTGACTGGGTTTTAGTTTTCGATGGTGCTGAAATTGACATGACCTTCTCTTATGAAAATAGTACAAGGAAACGCCAGTCTGTCATTTGTCGTTATCCAAATGGAAGGCTCGTCTTGTATTGTAAGGTGATTTTTTAGGCTTTTAATGTTTTCTTTGAATGTTTCCTTCTATTTAGCCAAATGACACCAATTACTTGACAGGGTGCTGATACCGTCATCTATGAGAGATTGGCAGACGGAAATGACGACATTAAGAAATTGACCAGGGAGCATTTGGAGCAGTTTGGTTCTTCTGGTCTACGTACCCTTTGCCTCGCCTATAGGGATTTAAGTAGTGAGGTATATGAAAGCTGGAATGAGAAATTTATCCAAGCCAAGTCCTCTTTACGAGAACGTGAGAAGAAGTTGGATGAAGTAGGTACCCTCCTAAGATACATTTCAATGCTCATTTAAGTCCATTGTTGTCATCTGAAACATATTGATTATGTGATATCTGTATTTTTTTTTGAGTTCTAATTTTTATTTTTTTTTTGCTGAAGTTTATTCAATATACAATTTTAGTGAGAAGAAAAGTCACATTAATGAAAATTCGATTGAATGTAAGCTTTTAACACAATGCCTTGTTGTCTCTACCCTGCAAATTACCTTTTAAAATGATTGCTCGTCATTATACACTAAATGAAAAGAGTTGTGTTAATGGAATTCACTTCTCAGGTACATTGCGAATTAAGTATGCTTATTTCTCAAGAAATATCTAAATGTTCTAGCAGATTTTTACTGTTTCAAGTGTGGAACAATGCCCTAAAAGTCTTCTTGGGAAGTTTGTGTATGATCATTCAGAACAGATTTACCTTTAATTCTTTCAATTCTGCTTTGCTTCTAGTTCCATCCAAGAATCAATCATGTGATGTCTGATGCCATTCTTGATTAACCTTTTATAACATTGAATTTATAAGCACCGTCGTTTGCTAACTATTCTGCAGTCTTCTGGTTAACACATAATTCAAAATCTTGTACAATTTTTCTTTTAAGGGAAAAGAATAGTGATCTGTCCTGCATCAAGCAATATAATCACTATTCAATCCTTATCCTATCAGAGGTCTGTTTTATGAGTTGAACTTGTCTAGTGTCAGTAATTCCTTATGTCAGGGTCATATTTACAAGTAGGTGGAAATGGAAAAATACGGGCATGAGTAGTTTGGTGAATGGTAAGACATTGCACACATGCCCTAGATTGAGACTTATTTATTCAGACATTTTATTTTAAAATCGTGCACCTAGGAAAGAAAAGGCTTGACTAGAAACTAATCAAGTAACTGACATTTGTATGTGGATTGTGGAAAGGATTATCATATCTATCAGCGGCTGTATGTGAAAACGTCCATCAGAATATTAATCAGGAAACTAATTTATTGAACCAGAAGAAGAAAATTATGGCTAAATCCTACAGGACTAAGAAAAGACTATAGCCACTGAACCCTAATTGTAGAAGCATGAGAAAGCTACAGTATGTTTCATCATCCATCTACGGTCATATCATCAACTTGATAGAGTGTATTGTGATCTCCAGAGGTCCATCTTTGTCCTGATTAACTCAATTTAGTCCATTTAATGAATTGTCAATGACTGAACCACACTATATGGCACTGTTGCAAATTGCACCCACAGAAGGCATTTCAGTCGGCCTGAAAGGGCGATATATCACATCCATACGCAGAGGTTTGCTGCTGTCACAAACCGTCGTGAAGTGAATTTAGTTTGATCCTTAGAAGTCTGAAATAAATATCCAGAAAATCCAGTATATTTAAAAAAAAAAATGCTAGAATCTAATATTCTTTCTGGTAGGACTCAGTATGACTACAGTTCCCATGCCGTTATTTTATCTTAAACTGTTGAATCTAATGAAGTTTAATGATAGCATCAGATTTGTTTCAAGGAATTTAATGTCAGTCTAAGGTTGCATTTTCAATCTGAAATGATAACCACACATGCATGGGCTCATTAGGTACTTCTGATTTTTGAAATGGTCTTTATATGTCTGCCTTTAATCTAGTATGAGTCCTTCCATATCACTTTGTACTGTAACTAGTAGTAGTCTCAAGAGACCCATAAGGAGAACCACACTTTAATTAATACATTTCAGAGAGAGCTTGTTTGCCTAATTGGTGCTGAATATTTACGAATTCATGTTGAAAGGGGTTTTTACAAAAGGAGTATTAAAGAGGTGAGCAGTGAAGGATCTAAGGTGTCAATATAGTTGAGACCGTCACTTACATGATTTAATTTACTTAGGTGACAGTTAGGTAATTATTCATGTCAAACAGGGGATCATTTGATGGCCCCCTGTGGATTTTTTCATTAGTCCTTCACTTTTGGCGCTTTTGTAGAAGTGCATTGTTTAGAAACCATAAGGCTTTAATACCTATTAAACAAAAAAGTTAAGTAAAAGAAAATCAATTACGTGGCTGTAGCAGCCGATACTGGGATACAGACTGATACCAAGTTCATCTCAACGTATTGTGTGGTGTGGCCAAGGCCAGCATGCAGTGTGTATTGGCCAATACGCTGTGTGTCATTTGATATTTAAACCATGGTATATGGTCAGTGAGATATATATTGTAGACGCAATATGACTGCTTTGATTTTGATTCCAGGTTAAAATTAGCGACACTAGACCGTCATTTGTAGCAGGGCATTGCGAGTTATTATAATGAAACATGCCCCCTCAAAACCAGTCCGTATGGATTATCTCAACTGTAATCCAGATGTAGCAATATCTGTTTGGCGTAATTTTAGTGGCTATTGAATATGACATGATAGTGAAGCATTGTTAGGTGTCACAATGGAAAATTCTTTCAAGACCAGTGAATCATGGTCTCCCTCTACTTTAATCCAGGTATAGCGTTATCAGTTCTTCTGGCAGAGTTCTTTATGAGTTATGAACTTCTCATTGCCAAGAAATCTGACAGATGATCAAAAGGACTTCTATCTTATCCATGCCCCTGAAAAGGGCAATATAGAATGCGTGCCAGAACTGACAAAATGTATGCAACAGTAGGATGTTAACTTGTTAACTTAATATCCATTTACAAGGCTTTTAAAGCTCAAAACTGATTTCATCTACCATCATCAATCAATTTGACTTCCCAATAATGTCATACAGATATGAAAAACATTTAATTATGAACTGAATGTGAACAAATGTTGGACAATTTTCTCCTGTGCACTGCGTACTACACATTGGAGCCATTCATCATGTGGGACCTGGTGAAATTCAGGGGGTCCTGCCTTTGGTGATGGTCAGTTGCACGCTCTCGCACGAGAAAGTTTTCCACTAATGTCATCTATAAAGTGAAAAAGAAAAAATTATCACACTATGTTACAATCTTTTAAAAAAAATCTTCTTAAACTCTAAACTGAACTGGAAGATCAGGTAACCAAATGCTCTGAAGAGCAAAGGAGGAAACTTAAGTGGTAGGTAGTTTCATGACACCATGCTTGTCAAGTGGAACGCATAGCTGCTCTTGTTGAAATTGAACTTAATCCAAGTATTCATGGAGAGGATTATATTAACTGCTAGGTGACCCAATGGATGGATATCATAGTATATGTTGGTAGAGGCTTCCTCCAACTATGATCTTTTTGTCTCTCCATCTGTTTTGAATGCGACATTTTCACTATCTCCACAGGAACATACATGGGTTGGATTTTAGCTTGTTGGGTCTTTAAATGCATGGGTTCACTTTGATTCTTGTAATAGCTATAATTATTGCAATCTTGTGAATTAATTCTTTTTGGAACTCAAGGAAAACTTTCAGAACTTAAACGGAAAAGAACAGTTTTAGAATTTATATGGAAAAGAACTCTGATCGCTCATTTTTTCAAATGGCCTCCAGAGGTGGTATTAATCATAGTAAAAAGAGATGAACAGCTAGAAGTGCAGTTGGTTTTTGCTACTACATATGTTCTGCTTGCACCAGAGAAATTCTATTTCTATTCATAGATGTAGTTTTCCTTCTGGTGCTTCCCTCCCAGTCCCAGCAATTTATAAGTTTCTGTATCTTACTGCCATGTGCATTTGAAAGATACTTTTAGGTAGCACATACAATTTATAAGTTTCTGTATCTTACTGCCATGTGCATTTGAAAGATACTTTTAGGTAGCACATACAAATGCTTCATGTTTGCATGGCATGGATAATTAGTTGCATAATATTTGTTTCTGTAACCATCTATGTTTTGTAATCTCCAATTGCTTTTCATCTTTCAAGTCCAAGAAGCTTTTCCTTCTTCATGACATGTTAAATCCCTGCAGGTGGCAGATATGATAGAAATGGACCTTACACTGATTGGATCCACTGCCATAGAGGATAAACTTCAAGAGGGAGTTCCTTCTTGCATAGAGACTCTTTCTAGAGCGGGAATAAAGATCTGGGTCCTGACAGGGGACAAGATGGAAACAGCAATAAACATAGCATATGGTGATTAATAACTTAATCCCTACTTTCATTGACACTCTTTTTATCTCCCCTACTTATCTTGCTTTCCTACCCCCAATAGAAGCTTTTTGATCTTCTTTCTTTCCATTCCTCTTTTTTTTTTTTTTTCCAGTAATTCTTCTCTGTTTCTCCCATGCAGCATGTAGCTTGATCCACAATAACATGAAGCAGTTTATTATCAGTTCAGAAACAGATGAAATCATAGAGGTCGAGGATAGGGTAAGATGTATCTCTAAGATAGCAAGAGCATACTTGGAAGCAGGGGCCCAACCAGACCAAAAAAAAAGTTCAAAATTCTTAAGAACCCCCTGCAAATTCTGAAAATCCCCCCTCCCACTTCCCCCAAGGAGAATTTCCTGGGTCTGTCCCCACTTGGAAGGGGAGGCTGTTCCACTTTGGTTGTTTGGTTTGTTAAGGAACTCTTTTTTTTTTTAATGATTAGGGTGATCCAGTGGAGATTGCACGGGTTATCAGGGACACAGTAAAGAAAGAGCTGAAGAAGTGCATTCAGGAAGCCCAACAACATCTCCGTACTGTATCTGGACCCAAATTTGCACTAGTAATTGATGGGAAGTGTTTGATGTATGCACTTGACCCAAGTTTACGAGGCACTCTACTCAACTTGAGTTTGAATTGCAGTTCTGTAGTATGCTGCCGAGTTTCTCCATTACAGAAAGCACAGGTTAAATTTTTTTTATGTCACGTAATCTAGGATCTGAACTTGACTGGGTAAAAGAAGAACTCTATTTAATAAATTTGGTGTACTCCTATATATGTGTGTGTATAGAGTAATGCTATTGTACAAGCTTTCCTTACCATCTTATGGTACAAGCCACTTCGTGGAGCCACCTACCGATCCATCCAAGTGGACCATCAAAACCCACTCCCCCTACTTACACAGATCCCATTGAATTTTGATAGATCCGAATGGACTGGACCATTGGACCGAGGGTCAATTTTGTTGTTTTATATAAATTTGTTAAACTTGTGGACCATAGATGAATGGGTTGAACTTGTTTGATTGACGTCAAATTTGATATCTAGGTTGGCTCCACTTGGATCTTTCAATCCTCCTCTGTTCAATGATTTGTGAGGTCCTAAGTAGGCCCCACGAGGTGGCTTATATCGTTAAACGTAAGGGAAGCTTGTACAGGAGCATTACTTGTGTGTGTTTCTATATACATACATATCTATATAGGGAGATGCTCCAATGAGAGTAACTCTCACAGTACTATGAGAGTAAGGACGAGGGCCCTCAAATCCATATCCAATGCCAACAGCTTAAATGTGAGGGCCCCCACCTCTTACTCTCATAGTACCGTGAGAGTAACTCTCACATGAGCATCTCTTATATATATATATATATGTGTATATATGGCCCTGCTCGTGTACATCCTTACGGCAGGCACTAGCTGTTGGGGCCTGATCGTGAGCTCCAAGTGTAGAACTGCAATGTAGTAATACACTGGTGAGACCAGCTCAATCCACAAAAAGCAATGTAAATTAAGGTTCCTCTTCAACTTGTACTTGCCCTAAATTGAAACTCTAAATCTAGCCTAAAAAAATACAATCATCCTACTTTCCAAAATTAGTTACAATCCAATTAAAAAAAAAAAAAAAAACTTCCTAAATCTAAAAATCCTAAACTAAAGCTTCCAAAAAAAAAAAAAAAAAAAAACTAAAGTTGTTGCAAAATAATACACAAGTTCAAACTCCCAAAAATAGAAAGTTAATAAAACTAAACAAAATTAGAAACTAAATCAAACTAAGTTAGAAACACAAATTAATCAAATATGAGTTACTCAAACATTCAACCATGATTAGTAATCAAATCAAAACAAGCAAAATAAAAGAAAACAACCTACTTTCTAAAATTAGATTTTCCAAGATTAGTAACTTTCCTATTTTGAAACCTAAGTTAAATCAATTTTGTCCCAAACTGAATTAGTAAATTTTCCAAAAGTTAAGTTTTCAATCCAAATCAGATTTAGAAAGTGCCATAATTTAGAAAGTTCAATGTTAGAAACTATCTAAGTTATGTTAGATTCTATAATTTGAAAACTTCCGAATTTTAAGTTTTGCAACAAACTCATTTAGAAAGGTTTTCAAATCTGGAGTTTTTCTAAATTCAACAAGAAACAAAAATTAGAAACCATCTTAAAATTAGAAAGTTAGTAATGCAATGCGATGCATGCTATGACAAGTTTCCTAATGCGCAAATTCTACATGAGATGCAAACTTTCATAAAACATGAACCTAATCTAATGCAATCTAAAACTAAGTTTAATGGTTGCAAGTGAAACTAGAATGATGCATGAAACTAACAAAAAAAATAAATAAGGGAAAAAGATTGAAAAACAAGAAAGATATGCATGAAACAAGATTTATGTAATGAATGAACTTTCCAACCATAAATTATGCAAGAACCAAACATAAAGAACATTAAAAAAAAAAAGAAAAAAAGAAAAAAAGAAAAATCGCAAGAAATTTAAATGTCCTGTGCAAGAAAATTAAATGTGGTAAAGACAAGAACTTAAATGTAGTGAGTGTGAAAATTTAAGTGTATGGAAGTGTATTCTTCTCCTTCAAAATTCTTTGCTAAACGAGGTCATAATTTGAATCGTGCTCTTAAGGCCTTTGGGTCGTCAATCCAAACACCAAGAAGGAAAAACCACAAATCAAGCACCAATCACCCAAGTACAAGAAAGAAAGTTTGAAAAGAGAAAGCAAAACTTTTACTAATATGCATACTAGGATGAGAAGCCCCTTCTAGATGAAAAACCCAAGACAATAGTTGTTACAATATGAAAAAAGATAAAGAAGAAGGAGATGAGAGTTTTGGAGAGAATACTCAATTCCTCAAATGGGAGGATCGGTTGTATATTTATAGATACATTATACCCTAATCAAGGGCAATTAGAATAAAAAGCAATCAATCTCCTAATCTATACAAGGAAGAAAATAAGAAATCAAATCTGCAAGATCCCACACGTGGGATAAGATATACAGCTGTGTACAAACCCTTGATGGGCTGGGCTGAGCCTAGTGGGCCTAAGCCCATTATCTTCTACAGTAGTGTGATTTTCAGGCCAAATCTCCTTTAGGACTTCAATGGAGAGAAAGAGAGAAGAAGAGGATGGAGTGTAGTAGTAATTCTAGAGAGAGGTGGTCTATCTTCCAATGAGAGGAATTGATACCTATGCCTTCAATTTATAGAGTTTTGCTCTCTTTATTTCCTTCTTTGCTCCAAGTATTTAGCATGCAATCTTCTTTGTATGGTAAGTCCCTTCCTTGGCCAACAAGTCTTCAAAGAAATAGCAAGGTGAGTGAGAGATTTTTGGTGCTTTCCATGTGCAAAATTACAATCCCAAGTAGAAATTGCAGCACTAACTTTCAGAGGCCATATCTCCCTTGTTTCAGCTCCGATTAACACAATCTTGGGCTCTTCGGATATCAACTTGAAAAGATCTTCCCAACGGTGGGTAGATTGCACCAATCCGACAGTCGGATTGAGAGCAATGGCTATTTTAATCTTGCTGCCCTAAAAAATCCGGGAATAATTGTACACATATGGAAGCTTCTATGTTAGTTGTGCAATGGGGCATGTGGGACCCATGTGGACGTCCAAAGGGGTCTTGGGATCTTTTTTTTCTTTGTTTCTTGACTCCCCTTCCATCTTTGGTTTGTTTCTAAGCTTGTTTGATTGACTAGTCAGCTCTTGTAGCACATTTTCCTTTCTTGATTTTTGAATTTCAAACTTAGTAAGCATTAGATCTTACCAAATCTGAAGTTTCCTTTCTTGATCTTGAAATTCCAAATCTAGCTTTCCATTGTTGACTTTTCAATCTCTCCAAAAATACCAAGATATGTGAGTCCACCATGAAAGATGTCCTACCCTTGATCTCTCTCAAATTTCACCATTGTGGGTTCCATTCTTGATTTCTCCTACACAAATTAAAACAAATGTATTCAAGAATAATTCTATGTAAGGAATTTGAATGGACTATGCATGGGACCCTACTTGATGCACCCAAAATAACCGACTTTCCAAAAATAGATTTTCAAAAATGGCAAGTTTCATGAATTTATGCAAAATGTGTGATTTTTCAGAAAAATGTGTGAAAACACCACAATGAATCCTAAATGCATAAAAACATGATTTCTAGCTAAATGATGCGTATTTGCATTAATAAGTCCTTAAAATGTGGCAAAATGTGTATGAAGATATGCACTTTTCAGGACTCACCAGGGCCCACCTGGGACCCCATAGATAATGGGATAGGAAGGATTGAAAGATCCAAGTGGGACCACACCAAATATCAAATTTAAAGTTAGTCTGATGCCCCTAAACCTTTCATCCGTGGCCCACAAGTTTACACACAAACACACCAGTGTACATGGTGTGCATGGAAGGATGGGACATGAAGGAATCTCTTCATCTGGTTGGGGCCTATCTATTTACAAAATGGGCCCCATCTGATCATCCCAACCCCTTCATCGACGGACAACAAATGTCGCACTTTAGAAATTTACTCTTCAATCCAACGGTGCAATCCATTCAGATGTGTTCACAAAAACAGCATAGGTGTAATTCAAGGCAGTCCCAATTGTGTGGTCCATTCAGATGGGTCACCAGGTGGGCCCCACTATGAGGAGTGCACCGTATCACAATGTGCACTTTCTTGGGGCCCCCACCTAAGGGATTTAGAGATCTGGGTGGACTCTATCTACCTACCAATTTTGGAGCTCATTTGGTCATCCTATTATCATCATCCAGGCCCCACAAGTTTTAATGGTTTCACAATCCATTCGGATGGGTGTGTAGTCAATCCGTGGGCCCAATCCAATCAGATGGGTGTTAAATCCACGGATCTGGTATAATTTAGGGGACATCCATGTTTTTGGTCCATTCAGATGGAACATTGGCCCCGGTGGACAGGTGTGCATCGTGCGGAGGTGTGCACGTGAGCCTCTGTGTGTGACCCTTGAGCCAACGGTCCAATCCATTCGAATCAGTTCAAACCCATAGGATCGGTGACTATCAAAGAGGGTTGGAAGGGGGACATAAGGTGGGCCGCACTAGGTGATATGCACCATAAGTTGGTACCTACCAAATGTACAGGATCATTTGAAATGGGAGCTTAGAGACCCGTTTCTCCAGGCTTAAAAGCCTGGATACTTGTGATGAAATATAGACATTGTTTCAAGGTTCTCATATGCAAGTGTTTGAAGTGTGGTAATGGGTTTTTAGGCAAGTACCGGTAGACCAAATTTATGTACCAATAACTTTTTTTTTTTTTTAATGTGACCTGTTATCTGATTTTATTTTTGCTCTTAATAATAAAATTACCCTTTACAAAAGTAGGAGCTATTGGGTATTTCTTTACTAATGAAAAGAACAATTAGATAATTCCTACCGATAATTCTGAGCTGCCGTGTGCTACTTCATAGGTCAACTCTAGGGTATGTATTAGGTGTGTGTTGATTAAATTTGAGAAGCGATTTTGGGGTTTGAATTCTGCATGCTGTTTTGCAGGTAACCAGCTTGGTTAAGAAAGGTGCAGGAAAGATCACACTCAGCATAGGTGATGGGGCCAATGATGTTAGTATGATTCAAGCTGCACATGTTGGTGTTGGCATAAGTGGACTGGAGGGAATGCAAGCAGTCATGGCTAGTGATTTTGCTATTGCTCAGTTCCGCTACCTTACTGATTTGCTTCTTGTGCATGGCCGATGGTCATATGTCAGAATATGCAAGGTTATTCTCAAAATTTCTCTCTTCAGAACTTTCCAAATGCTAGTTAAATCTGTTTAGCATGCTTCTAACTTTCAAATGTTCTCCCTGGTTGCAGGTCGTAACGTACTTCTTTTACAAGAATCTTACTTTCACCTTGACACAGTTTTGGTTCACCTTCCGAACTGGTTACAGTGGTCAGAGATTTTATGATGATTGGTTTCAGTCCTTGTATAATGTTATTTTTACAGCATTGCCTGTGATTATAGTTGGCCTGTTTGATAAGGTAATCATCTGTCTGAAATGCTCTTGATCTATGGGATCTATTGTTAGAGCCATATGCCATAAGTTATCAAGCTCTCTGTTTCTTTACATATTAGCCACAGAGTGAAGTTTGGGGTTTTCAAATGGATGGAATGAGAAAAGGTCTGATCGTGTTTTAGATTCAATGGGAAGAAATCCTTCAATTGAAAGCTAAGATTCTCCAAATGGTTATTTTCAACATGTGACCAATATGTGGTAAAGACGACTCGTTGAATAGTTCTGATCCCACACTTGTGTGGCCATGTTTGTTGGAATAAAGAGCTTGGTAGTCAACTTGGACGTAAGGTTCTAACACTAGATCCTTTATCTGATTGTTTCTAGGTCTTTGAAGGTTCCAAATGGAAGAGTTGGATAAGTTTCTACCTTGATTTTGCCAGGATGTTAGTGCCTCACTGTCCAAGAAGTACCCAGAGTTATACATGGAGGGAATAAGAAATATGTTCTTCAAATGGCGAGTTGTGGCTATTTGGGCTTTCTTTTCCTTGTATCATTCCTTGGTCCTCTTTCATTTCACCGTTTCTGGCAGTCTCAAGGGTCACAATTCCTCGGGAAAGATATTTGGCCTCTGGGATGTCAGCACAATGGCTTTCAATTGTATTGTTGTAACTGTCAACTTGCGCCTTCTTATGGCCTCCAATTCCATTACAAGGTGGCACTCTATAAGTGTTGCAGGGAGCATCTTGGCATGGTTTGCTTTTATCTTTGTATATTCTGGCATTATAACCCCATATGATAGACAAGTAAGTCTTCTTGAACATGTTTTAGCTTGCTGTCCCTTTGATCAAGGTAATGTGCGCAGTATATTCATTGATTTGTGTTCTTGCAGGAGAACATATTCTATGTCATCTATGTTTTGATGAGCACATTCTATTTCTATCTCACCCTTTTGCTTGTTCCCTTTGTTGCACTTCTCGGAGACTTCATATACCAAGGGTGAGACTTAAGTATTATATAGACGATTTCTTTTGTTTCAGTCAGCTATGTAGGGTAATATTTGGATGCTTAAAAGATTGGCAGAACATTAGAAAGGGGGAAATCTATGACAATGTCCATAAGTGTGTCAAGCCTGAGGATGTCAATAGATCCCTGATTACTGAAGGACCCAACCCAAAACCTTGTCTATGTACTCCTTTTTAGGTCCCATTGGTAAGTGAGTGGGCCTTGTGTTTGGGTCCTGTTAGATCCATACTCAAAAACCCTTGGTCCAAATGTATAATATATAAATACTATATAATATGTTATATTGTGCATATTATTATATATAATGGGGAGTGATAACGTAAGGTTGACCATAAGTTACAATCAAGTTAGGTCATATATGGGGTCCACCTTTCAAAGGCCCAAAACCATTCAAATTATGGCCCCACCGCGTTTACCTACGGTAGGCTTGAGCCCTAATTTAAAGGAAGTGATATTTACTGTTAGATTGAAGAAAAGCATCACTGAAGTACTACTTAATAATGCTATAATGATTCATTAATAAATTTATTTTCTGCACACAATGGTGCCCCCGCATTTTGGGGATCCAGAGTATCCATTAAATGCACAATTTAACTGTTTGCATTTTCAGATGGAGTTACATTCTCCATCAGAATGGACAAAAAACTTCAAGCTACATTTTTCAAATGTTTAATCCAATGGTCAATATTAAAATCAATTGACTCGAAATTTGATGATTGTATGGATGCATGGAAGGAGAATTGATGTGAAGGGCTGGACTTTTGATACATGTTATATGATCCACTTTGTATCAAAATTTTGATTCTATTACAATAATATGATTAATGCATGGCTTAACCAGATTTTTTTATTTTTTTTTTTGAAAAATGTCCCAACCAAATGGTGACCGTTGTAATGAATCATGGACCCATACAGGTAAACACTGGTGGATGCATCTTTTGACCGGTTTGGATCTTCACAAAGTGGACCACACGTGTTATTTGATTTTATTTTTCTTGTCCACATGATATGGTCTACATTATGCAATCATTCCCTCCCTATCATAAATAATTATAATATGATGTAGGTTATTATATTTGGGGCAATTACAAGAGATCAACCTGATTATAATTCATAGTCAAGTGAGCTTAAGTCACACACGCTGTGGGCTCACATTGTGAAGGCCATAATTCATAACCATTCAAAACTTACGCCCCACCCATGTTTACTTGCATGGGTCCAGGGTCCAACCTTCTGTCTCCTTGCACTTCTAACAATTCAGTTTTCCTGTATAATTGTTGTTTCAAGTGTTTTATATACATGCCCAACCATCTCAAACAGCATTCTATAATTTTCTTGTCTGCTGGTGCAGCCCATAGATTGCCTTTTATGTGCTCATTCCCAATGTCATAACTCTCTCTCTCTCTCTCTCTCTCTCTCTCTCTCTCTCTCTCTCTCTCTCTCTCTCTCTCTCTCTCTCTCTCTCTGTGTGTGTGTAGTCTGTGGGCCCACCTATAATCAATCCATTCTCATTGCATGTCAGTTGGTTTGCTTCATTATAGGATCATACAACATTCTAACCAGCCATTTGTATTTTTTGGCCAAACAGCCATTTGTAATTACCTAAATTTAAATAGACATCTTGGCTACGTCTTGTGTAGTTTTTAACTAGTCCATCTGATTTCAGGTTACAAAGATGGTTTTTCCCCTATGACTACCAAATTATTCAGGAAATTCACAGGAATGACCCTGAAGTGAGCAGCAAGTCTGAATTCTTGGAGATTGGAACCAAACTGACACCAGAGGAAGCGAGGAGCTTCGCCATTTGTCAACTTCCAAGAGAATCATCAAAACACACTGGTTTTGCCTTTGACTCCCCTTGTTATGAGTCATTTTTCGCTTCACAGGCTGGTGTTTCAACACAACACAAAGCATGGGATGTGGCACGCAGAGCTAGTATGAGTTCTCGGTCAAGGCCAACTAAAAGCTAAATTGGTAATACATACAGTTTTTTTCACTTAACCTCAGATCTTGTAAAATTTTATCTGTGCCATATCTAGACTATATTTTTTTGTACTTACCCATTAAAGCTGGGCTCTTTTTCCTTCGTTCTTTCACTGTCCATTGGTGGAGAGAGATATTTTACTTTTACGTCTCTCATTTTCCACGGCTCTCATACTGAGCAGACAATCAACAGAGCATTGCTGCTGTTATTCTTATTTGAAGTGAGGGGATTTTATGGATGTTTTGTTTGGATCTTGTACATGTATTTGGAAATTCCACCCACTCTGGAGGTACAAAGTTTCTCAGATTGTAGGCTATGATCCCTAACATAAAAAATATAAAAAATAAAAAATAAAAAATAAAAAAACACCATAGGTTCATAGCCCAACAGGCTTGAACTGCGAAAATTCAAAATCCATGGGGTTTT
This sequence comes from Persea americana, assembly GCA_029852735.1. Classification (NCBI taxonomy): domain Eukaryota; kingdom Viridiplantae; phylum Streptophyta; class Magnoliopsida; order Laurales; family Lauraceae; genus Persea; species Persea americana. Next base: position 73,315,234 of record CM056809.1, read on the forward strand.
GGTGTGAAAACCAAGAATTTGAATTTGATTTGAAACCTTCCATTACAAACCGTGGGCTTATGAGATTTGAAATTTTCCATACAGACGAAAAAGACGAAAAAATGGATTCATGCCAGTGGGACCTGGATTTTGAATTTTCAAGGGTCCGTCATACTAACTGTAGCTGGTACTCGATTTTTTATTAGTAAAGTTTATTACTTAGTTATGGCTATGAAATGTCCCCATTGCATCCTTGTAACACTTAGTCGGAAATAAAAATGATAAGAAGGGGTTCTGCACATGTCGTCTTTTCTGTTTATAGCAAAGCCAAGATGAATTGATAATTGTTAAATATCCCTGCCTTTAATTGAAATGTTCAAAAACTCCCCCTAACCACAGTGACAACAAAAATGATAAGAATGGGGTTCTGCACTTGTCTCCTTTTCTGTTTATAGCAAAGCCAAGATGAATTGATAATTGTTAAATATCCCTGCCTTTAGTTGAAAAGTTCAAAAACTCCCCCTAACCACAGTGACAGGTTTAAGTATCCATTTTTATTGAAGAACAAAACGTAGCTATTGTTTTTATACAGCAGGTGTGTGTGAGAGAGACAGAGAGCCTACTTCAGAAACCACATGTATATTTTGAGTAGGACCCACTGAAATAAATGAAATTATGGAGCCCGCCTACCCCTCCCTCCCCCCTAGAATGATGTAAATAAGATGGCCGCCCATATGGTCCAAATATGGCGGGGCCACTCCAATGGTTAAAAATTCCCCAAACTGTGAGGACCTGCCAACATTACCATCCATCGTTTTATCATATTAGTACAAAGCTATGTTAGGAGATATCAACAAATTTGATGAGTTTTGGTTGGGTCTCCTTATGCTTTGTCTTTTACTTGGCTATTTGATGACCCCCACAGCAAGATGTGTTGAGAAAAAGGAAATAAAACCTAAAATTTGGTTCAAACAAAAAACAATGGTAACGTCTTTTCACCTGGAGAACTTTGAAAACCAGAAACTGTTTTCCCTGAAGCCAAAAAAATGTGTCAGTGTGGCACAAATTCATCCAGAACTAAAGGTTGTGTTTAGTAGGGGATATTTTCATATGTTGACAGAGACAATATATTTTCATAACCAGAAATGGAGGTACTTCTTCTTTTTATAAGGGTGAAAATGTGACAGAGACAATATAACATGCACCAAACTTTTCGTTAAAAAAAGGTGAAAATGCATCAGACCACAGGGTAACTATAGACAAAATGATTCTTATTTGAATATATAGTTATGTTTTTAAATCACTCAGATTGGAATGAAATTTGGATGCGTGCTTGTTGAGATGAAGCAGAGGTGTTATGTAAACTAGTAAGAGCAACCAATGTGTGGGGTTCAGGTTTAAATCTGCATAACCCCAATGGGTCATTGCAACTTGCAAGTGAGCCACAACTGCATATTTACAAGCCACATGTAGCTTGAAATGAAATTATTATTGGTGGAGGGATATAATACCACCATTGGCCAGTAAGATTTCAATAGGAGTTCCAATTGTTGTGGAATAAATAGTTTGCAAAGCTGCTGGTTGGGACCTCTCATCTTTTCATTCTGACTGCTGATAAAGATTTTCCGCAGAGAGAAGAAAACGGAACTAGCATAGAAGCAGGGGTGTGAAATGCTTGTGTAAGGAGATCAGATAGCATCACAGCAAATGGCAGTTGGTACTACTAATTCTTTGGGCATTACAGAATAAAGTTTTTTCTTTTTTTTTTTTCTTATCGTTTACTCCTTCAAAAATCAAAACACTAGATAAAACGTGGAATGCAGTCATCTTTTCGATTGAATCAGGTAATTTGAAACCTTGTCTCTGTCTGCACATCTTTGTTCGTCCATCAAACAAGTGGTTGTAAAAAGCTACATTCCCACTATATCTTAATGGTATTATTTGAAGAGCCTCACTATAGCATACATCTGATTGTAGGGCAACGTGAATGGTGAGTCTCTTTATGTGAATTCATCAGATCTAGTATTACTTGATGCTCAGAAAAGCGTCATGAGCCCATAATTGGATCCCATAAGTTGAGCCCAAGCCAGGCCCTTGAAAGTAATGCCAACCAAGCTTCAACAATTGTTTTTTTTAATAAGATAAATGATTCAATTACCATTGACAAGAGAAGAAGAAGAAATATTCAATCAATGGGGGCCTCTGCAAATCTCCTGATTAGATCTGTGATACACCAACTTTAATTTGAAACACTTGGTTAGAAAAAGCACGTTAGGGCTCGTTTGACATCATTCTTGTACTAGGAGTATTTCTATTCTGAGATTCGGTTGGGCTGAGAATGACTTAATTCAATGATTGGACAGCACTGAACTTGTTTGGCAATGTTTTTTCAGATTGTTCCCAAGGAACAGAATAGCAAAACTATGTTTGGCCACGTTCTTTAATTTGAACATATTGTAAAATCATGGTACATTCATTTGTTTGTATGTGGTACATTCATATGTATGTTAAGAAAAATTATGAAAAAACATAACTGCTTGTTTATTATAAGCAGCACTAGAAGTGGGCGTGGATTTCTAATTCATCTAACTAAGCATGTGATCAAATGATATTCCTGCACAGAGTCTTAATAGGTTACTCAATTGCAATGATAAAAGAGAAATTGATGGGGTTCTATAATACCAGCAGGATCTTCAAAATGAGGACCCTTTGAAATATATGTTTTCCTTTTTTGGGGTTTGGGATTTTTGGTTGTTCCTAACTTTCCATTCCCATTCCATGATATTCCAAAAATAACTTCCATGCGACCAATAAAGTGCAATCAAACATGTTTTCATGATTTTCATTTCATGGGAATGAAGAAATGTTCTCAGGACATGGTGCCAAACAAGTACTCATGTTAAAATATCACCACTGAACTAATAGCCCAACCTACCAAAATAAAAGGAATCTTTATAGGGACCATTTGGAAACTATAACTAATTAATAAAAGCTAATTAAATTAAGGTCTAAAATAAAACTCTAACTTTTAAGTTCTAATTTGTAATTAGTGTCTTTAATAAAATTATAAAAAGGCTGAGTCAGAATCCTTTGAGGATTTCCCCCATGGTGACTGTGAATGGTCCACCACATCACTGTAGGCAGCTTGCGATTAAGGTGGCAATACTTTAACTTACCCATCAACATGACTCAAACCCAACCTGTTGATTTGGGGTTTAGTTGTTGGAATTTCTGACCCTATTAAAAGGGCTCAATCTTTCTCCCCGCCAATTGACCTTTGGGCCAGGTTAACCCTTTCAACTTCATGGTTGAGCTTAGGTTAACATTTTCAATTGCAATTAATGAATAGGTCGACGACAGCTTATGGTATGATGAAAGACGCTTTCTGTTACAATCTTACTGTTCAAGTCATGTTACTGATTAAAAAGTAATAGCAACAGCAGCAGCAGCAGCAGCAACAACAACAATAATAATAATAAGTATGGTTATGGATTACCATATTCATGTGAATCACGCGACCTTATTAGAGTCAGGGAAAATAGACTCAAAATAATATAAAAAGAAAAGCCAAGAAGGTTTCAATAGTTTCTCGTTGAATTAAAAAAAGTATGTGATTAATTAAAAAATACTGCCCGTTTAGAAAAAGAATGAAATTGGTTTAAAAATAATCGCAATTTTCACTTTCAAAATCTTTTAGAATCATGAGAATCAATAAGTGAGCTCATTGCATTTTAAAAGTTCTCTATTTTAATTGTTTTGCTTGTTTCATATTTGAAATTGTATAGTTCTAAAAAGTAACCATGAGAGTATCAGGTTGTACTGCAATTAGCCTTACAACTAGGTGTGGGTTGACCAAATTTAACCATAAGGTGACCACAGTACTTGAACTTGAATTTTACACACTTCTGGAAAAGCAGCCATGGGACATTTACAGTGACCTGCTGGATCTTACAGCTAGTCGTAGGTGATCCACGACTAAGCCGTAACTTCCCATAAGTTACTGCTATTGATCCGAATTCCATTTTAATCGTTTCAATTCTCTTCTAATTCAATCCAAACACATGAGATACATCATTCCTCGTATGCTCCACCATAATTCAACATCAAATCACCTAAAACTAGGGGCATTCAACATCAAAGGGTCTCCAAATATGCTAGGTTTCAAATCCAAGAAAAGAGCTGAAGCATGGGTAATTATACACATTAGAATTCAATGAATTTCAATGTAAGAATCAATTAAGACACATGTGCATGCCATGAATCATATACATTGCACTTGCCTTGGGTCCAAGCTAGGGGATTCTCTCCAAATCAAGCCCCAAAATCCCTCATAAGAACACAATCCCCCGAGATCTAAAGCTCATGCACCCAATTCCAAGGAGAGACATTTGTTAGGGTTTGAAACTGGTGAGATCTAAAGAGCTATCTAATGAGATTTGAGAGAAGAGAGCTGGAATCCTTGTCTTGATGGAGATCCTCAGTAGAACTCACGTAGGGTCTCATGGAACTTGCCCTACAAGCTTAAGCTGAGAGAGAGAGAGAATGGAGGGAAATGTATTGGTTTGAGTATGAGCTGGGTTAGTTGGTATAAAGAGAAGGTCATATGACCAAAATGTCCCTCACTTAAGTTTCATGCAAAGAAGTCATCAAAAGCAGTTTTGGAAACACTCAGGGCATGTTTGTATAGAGGCAACTTCCATGGAAAGATGAAATTGCCACATCAGCAAATTCTATGGTTTTTAAAAACCTCAAAAAAAAATTTCTAAGGAAGTTAGAAATTCATGTTTGGTGCAAAAAGTTTTTCCTCGATGAATTGATACTAATGTTGTTTAGTGCAGTTGCAGATTTCTTTAGTGAAAACTGTTGTTTAGTGAAAACTACTAGGTGAGTGGGTCGGTATGTGCATTGGGTGGGTGAGTGGGTGGGTGAGGCTGGGAGGGAAGGGAGAAGAAAGAAGGTTGCTTGGTGGAGTGGGGGTGGGAGTGAGGAAATGGGGGGCCAATTTTCCGTGGAAATGGACTTCCCATACCCCCCTAGGAAGTCCATTTCCATACCTAGGAAGGAAAAAGCTGACGTGGTGAAAAAGCAATTCCGCAGAAAACTGCTGCACCAAACACATGAAAAAGAAGTTTTCCACAGAAAACCACATCCTTTTCCGCATAAATGGGTTACACAAACGTGCCCTCAAGGAAAATTTAATTTCTCTGGAGGACCATTGGTGGACCCATGTTACAAAGAGATCAAAGACGAAAATTACGAAAGAATTGAATGGGGCGCTAGCCCATGTCCCATGTATGAATAAGCTATCGCTCCACATGTCAAAACCTTTTCTAATTTTTTTAAATTAAAAAAAACGACATTGGTGAAAAACAATTCGGGAAAAAAAAAAAAAAAACAACAGCGTTGGTTTTTTTTAATGGAAACCCTAAGCCCAAATTCCCTTTGATTCATAAGCCTTAATTCCAAAGACCCTAAATCCAAATCAAAAGCATTGAAACCCAAACCCCTAAATTGCTAAGTCGATTAAGTATTGAAATTTGATTGCTTAATTCTTCATATATATGTCTACACAGTTTTTTGCTTAGTGAAGCATTTGCTTTCGTTTTAATTTGGTTTTGGTTTGTTGTTTTTTTTTTCAGTCTTTTTTTTCCGCTTTGCCATAATGCACCTTGTGGGTTGTATGTGTGAGTGAGCTCTTTGGAGCTTTAGCATTTTTTTTATTTTTATTTTTTTTAAAGGAAAGTAGATATCAACAAAAGTATAAAAAAAACCTTAGGGAGGGAGAGGAATTATTAGGAGATAGCATTATAACGATTGATTTCTTCTTCTATTATTATTTTGGAATTTTTTTTCTTGGACTACAATATGCCGTCTATCTCTAATAACTGTCATGCATCTAGTTGAGCTCTACATGAGTTGGACATTTTCCAAAGAAAAACGTGCAAATGTTTTTGCTACATAGAACAAATCCTTTATTAAAAAAATATAACCAACATAGGACAGTAGCTAGAAATTCAACCTATTGGACTCGGTCTAGGTGATAAAATTTTCTTTCAGTTATAAAAAATATTGTAAAAAGAAGGGGCATGCAATCTTTTTTCCATAAAGCACCCTTGTGGATTGTCTATGTAAGTGCACTTTTTTGGAGGCTAGAGCTTATATATTTTTCTTATATAGGAAACTAATTAGCAACAAAATTATAGAAATTAAGCTTTAATGCAATACATTTTCTCTTTTACTATTGTTAATTTAATAAAAGTCTAGCAAAGTTAGCAAAAGTTTAGCCCCACCTAAATGAAAATCATGAGTCAGCCACTGCCGAGGATCCTACAACCATCTAAACTACAACTAGGCCTTACCTTGTACACTTTCTAAAATTATAAAACACCCCTACAATATCTCAAAATCACAAATAATCTCCTAACCTCTACAATTAAGCCTCAAATCACTACAAATACTCATAATTAAACATTTTAACCTCACTAAACACCTACAAAATCACACAAGCACACAAAATTAACATAAATAAAGCTAAAAAAAAGTTAAAAGATCTTATATGATTAAAGATCGAATTATTATGTTCATATAAAAATAAAAATAAAAAAACCCTTAACATAGCAAATCCCTATGAGAAATTCTGAAATTCTAGGGTTGGGAAGATTACATTACACTCGAATCATAAAAAAATCAAGGATGTTTTAGTAATTTCGTATCAATCGACCCCTACTATATAACGATTAGGGTTTTGTAACTCCCCCTCTCTTCCGGGCATCAGAGGTTTTTGCCGCTGCCTCCACCCTGTCTCTCTCTCTCTCTCTTCCTCGAGAATCACTGGTAAGAGGACAAACATCTCTTTCTAATATTCCTTCATCAATGGACTCCTCTTCCATTTTTCATTTGCGTTTATAGCTTTTAGATCTTAGGGTTAGGGTTCCTTTGCCCCTCTCTCTGTCTCTCTAACTCACATATCTTCTCTTCTACAATACTACAGTGTCGACTGTCGACAGGAATCAATCATCATGGCAGATGGCAAGGCAGTCACGATCCGAACAAGAAAGTTTATGACAAATCGCCTCCTTTCCAGGAAACAGTTTGTGAGTACTCTTCCCTTGATGTTATTCCACTTCCTCTTTCAAATAGATTTCCATTGGTATAATTTCTTCTATTTTGACATTTTGATCATCATAGGTGATTGATGTGCTCCATCCTGGCAGGGCCAATGTTTCCAAGGTAGCTTTGAAGGGGTTTCTTTCTTTTTTGTTTTAATCCCCTTGTTTTTCAGGGTTTTTTTTTTTTTTTTTTGGTTTTGTCTCATTTTGCGGGTTTTGAAGGCTGAGTTGAAAGAGAAATTGTCAAAGATGTATGAAGTGAAAGACCCAAATTCCATTTTTGTGTTCAAGTTCCGCACCCATTTTGGTGGGGGAAAGTCTACAGGATTTGGGTTGATCTATGATTCTGTTGAGAATGCAAAGAAGTTTGAGCCCAAATACAGGCTTATCAGGGTGAGTTGGTTTTACTTTGTTTTTTTTTTTTTCTTTCCAAGTTATGTCATATTGGTAGTTCTATGGAATGTTGTTAGTTCCAATTGTTTGTTTTATGTGACTGGGTCAATTAAGTTAATGTCTTTTCTATAATTAAAAGGGCAACTGTATGCTTCAATAGGTTTTAAATTATTACTTTATTTGTAGGTTGTTATGCATATGTTTATCATACCCTTTCATGCTGTTGATGATAAGGGTTGGTTGGAGTGCACAATTCTGGTTTCATCTAAACTAGGAGGGTGTTACCTTCAAATTTGTTTCTCATTTATGGTTTTGAATTTTGCCATGAAATACAAGAGTCTTAGCATATCAACTGCTGCAGTACACGTGGGCTTAAACATATCGCGTATCACTCCCAATTGACATGCTAAACTGATTTTGTTGGCGAACCCTAGCATATCTCCAAATTTACTCACAAAATATCAGCCTTTAATTTCAATATATTGGCGGACGGGTCTATAAAACTCTGTTTTCCTACCATTCAAAGGGAAAAAAGAAATGTTTTCCCTCCTCTTTGCCTCTCTTAGGGTTCTTCCTTCTTGTTTTGTTCAGAATGCGGAACTTTTGGCAATTGAAACCAAATCTAGGAAAGCTTAGTAACATGCTTATGACCTTCAAACTACCGACTGTCATGGATGATGATTACATTGTTCCGTTGGCATTTTTCACCTGCATACTTTCCATTTCAGTTTTGGCACATATTACACTTGTATCGAAACAATATGCTTATCATTTGAATAATGTTCTCATTTATGCATTTCCCTAATCAGTCAAATGTACAATGTGGTTATCGTTTGAATAATGTCCCCATTTATGTATTTCTTTCCATTCCCTAATCAGTCACCATTTATGTTGTGATATTTGACAGAATGGACTTGCTACCAAGGTAGAGAAGTCAAGGAAACAGATGAAGGAAAGAAAGAACAGGGCCAGGAAGATCCGAGGAGTCAAGAAGGTCAGTAGCATCTCTATCCTTTTCTTTTCTATAATCCATATTGTTCTTTCTCTCCATTGGTTGTCATCATCATCGTTGTAGCCTCATCCTGTTCCTTTCTGCAGTGCACACTTAGAATTTCTGCTTATAGATTTTGAGACTGTTTTATGTTTGGAGTGCAGACCAAGGCAGGAGATGCTGCAAAAGGTGGAAAGAAGAAATGATTTGGTGTGCTTGTTCTTTTCCTGTGTCCGTTTTTTGTTCATGCTTCTTCGTAGTGTTTTACCTTTTTGAACTTTCAACTGTTACTTTGGGATGACGAGTTAACAAATGGGTACGGAAAGCGGAATTGGAAATGCAATTTTTAGTTGGTTAACACATTTAGAACATAATTTAAATATATTTTTCATGTTGTTTTTCCCAGCATAGTTGGGACAAGGATTTGATTATGATGATTTTCAAGTTTTATTTATGCCATTTGCTTCTTCATTTCATTTTAATGCATTATTGGTTGAGGATTCAGAAATACCGGTGAAATACTTCCACAACAAGGGAAAAATGCAAAAAAAGCTGTATTTAAATAACATTCAAAGGGAATGATTTTCTTTGCAAAGAGTCTTATATACAAGCTTTTGTGAAGGTTTTTTCCCATCACAAATAGCGATAATAGCACATGTTTTGCTTGTATGACTTTGTATAATTTGTGCATGGTGTGATTGTATCACGAGTAACATATGAACTCACTTAAGTATGGCTGGTGCCTACATAGCTGCCTCTTTTTATTTGACAACAGTGTCTGGCTGGTGCCTATCTGCATCATTCTGAAGTCAATGGCATGGTATAGTACTGCTAAACTAGTTACGCCTTCTATTTTAACCAAGAATCAAGTGGGAAGCTTCAACCTTGAAAATGTGGAGCATACCACTATTGCTTATCAAGTGAAGGTTGCCACCACTCTGTTGTATGGTAGCAGCTTCTGCCCAAACCGGGGTTACGGGGTATCTGTACGTTAATCAGACTGTTATGATTATTTAGTAAGCAGTGAATCTTCATAAATATGGAACGTTTTGATTGACATGACCTGTTCTGATCATCTTCTTGATAGTAAGATGGTTTAATAAGCTGTAAAGGATCTCAGTTAGTTTGTTAGATCTTTTGTTTGCGTCATTTTAACATGGGAAGGGGAAAGCAAGCAAGACTGGGCATGGCAGCAATCAAATGGATTATTATCCCTACTGTCTGCCTCTTGAGTGGTTTCCAATCTGATAATGCATTGCAGGCTGCTACTCAGATCAAAATCTCAATTTTCTCGAATATTGAGGTGCACCTCGTAGGTTTTGGGCTTCTTGTGACATTAAGATTCAAATCACTGGCTCATGGGGGTGTCATACAGCAACTAATTTTAGGTCATCCCTATCGTTTGTTGGATATCCAGTGGTTGCCCTTTAACCTGACATTTCCATTCGCAATGGAAATGGATTTCAATTGTTAACTCTTGAGCCCCCTGAGAAACCATGGCCGAACCTACCGGTTGACAAGGGAACTGGCCCAATTGAGACAATGGGATATGGCCTTATCAGATTTCTATGTTAAAATTTTCAGGTCTTATGGAGAGAGCTTGAGCTATACGTTTGATTTCTATTGTGTGGAATGACTTCAGGCGTGTTGAGGACTTTCAGGAGAAGGGCACAAGGCTAGGACAGTTCCTAGTAAATGTCAATGCTTGCAAAATCTTCATGCAGGAGGATTTTACCTTCTGAGGATGAGAGGATCTGAAGTTTCAGAGAAAATTTTGGCAGGAGATATGCCCTCGTGATTGTTTACAAGAGTTGAAGAGCCTCTTGCCCAGTTCTGTTTGACACTCCTAATCTTCTATTTTCCTTCTGTACCAAGAAATTGTCGCCCCTAATCTTCTATTGCTTTTAGGTGCCGTATTCCTGAAACAATCATTGACCGAATTAGCTGAAGACGGTTTGGTATGAATCTGGGGAGGATTCCAAATGCTGACAACTATAGGACAGGTCAAGAAAAGGTCATAAATTGATTTGATCTATTGATTCCTTTTCAGATCTATACAAAGCACACATAAAAGGGTTAATTTGATGCATGAACTTACGATCCGGGACAAGAAGTTTGCAGAAAAGCACTTTCCAACAGAACATTTGCAGTTTGGATGGAACCTTTGGACCCACTTTCAGTGCAGGTTTGGTCCATGAGTTCTGCCAGCAATGTGCTTGCAAAATGCTTTGACAGAGCAAATGACCCGCAGGTTCAACCCCCAGCATCGAACTTGCCTTCAAAACCTTAAATAAAAAATGTTGACGTGTAAGGTTTTTTTTTAATGGTTAATTTTAAGATATTTTGTCCGGGGTTTTATGAATTCTCCTGATGATGTTCCCTATGTGGTTTAACAAATGTTCAAGTACAATGTAGTATTTCGGAAATTGGAATTCTAAGAATTCTACAAATCAAATTGACATTTCATAAGTTTGGTTTTATGGATTCTCACCATTCAATCAGGGAATTTAATATTCCAGGGGGGCAACAATTGTCGTCGCTCTGCTTGTTAGGGTTTCATTAGCCTACCATAACCTTTTTTTCTCAAAAAATCATGGCTGCACCAAACAAGAGGAATATACTTCAGGTTTCAACAACAGGAATATACTTAATGTATAAAACCTTTGCTGCAAAATAGTATTACTCGAACACAATCTTTGGAGTGGTTTTTCAATCCACGACCTCCAAAACTTAATGGAAAATGCTAATATCAGGCCTCACTCTTTCACAGAAAGTTGTGTATAGGACTTCGTAGGGTGTGTTAGAATTCCAAGAATTCATTTCCAGAGGATTTGAAATTCTCCAAAAGCTGTCTACTGAAAAGTAGAATTCCAAAATCTTCCTTTTGGGTGAAGCGTTTGAAATTCATGTAAAGAAATTGAAATTCCAAAAATTCCAATAGCTCATGTGAGACATTTTAAGAGGTTAGAATTTGGAATTCTAGTAAATGAAATATGGCATTTCAAATGCAAGGGGACAGGCCATCACATCATATCCAAAAAAACCACAACATCCCAAATTTTAGTAAGAAATTCTCTTAAAAAACAGGCCCAGAGTGGCTTGAAAACCTCCTGTCAGTGATCCTAGATCACTTCATGACACAGTCTAACCAGGCTACATCCAACTCTGCACACACCATAAGTGAAACAACTTTAATGGTGAAACAGAAAAAGAAGAAAAAAAAACTGAACTCCTGAAACTTGATCATCATTTTCCTTCCGGGAGTTGGGGATATTCTTTTGAGAAACATGTGTTGTTGGGGATTCGTCCTGCAATGCTTGTTCTCTTAATCCTGCAAAGACAAATACGCAACGGAATTGTCACCATCATATTTTTTTTTCTCAACGAAGGAGCGTCGAAGATTCATCCCGTAAAAGCAATGGCCCTTGATGGATGGACAACCTATCCCTATCCGGCCTTAACAACCCCACACACACCAGGACCAACTGTTCGTCGTTTCATCGAACCATCCTCACACCAATGCGGCGATACTATATTAAGGGGTAACAGTAGTTAATTATATTCAATACACCTACAAAAGGTACAATTTCCTTCAGAATTATTATCTGCTTGCTCTAATGCCCATCCATAATTCATCCTTTAGGCCCCTGTATCAAGGCAATCCTGCAACAAAATTTAAGTTTCTGCAGTGAAGGCCACCAGAAGCAATAGCCATATTTGGGCAGCAGGAACATCCTCACGCAGACATCCCAACCCCATTGCCAAACAGGCAAGGTGCCCCTCAAAAAAGCAGCACCATATAGAAAATTCCCCACAGCCACGGAGGCTCAATTATTTTGCTGTGATCAGAAGGGACATAAAATAAATTGAAATAAAATAGGTTCTGTGGCAGTTTTTTGGGGCCCTATATAAAATCTGTGGGACTATTCCTCAGGTACACGCACGGCCTGCAACACACGTGCACCAGGTAAGTCAGGGGTGGGATCCATGGTTTAAAATCTCGGTTTCAGTCGCGGTCTCGGTCGGGCCAAAAAACCGATATGATATCGGTATCGGTCGCAGATATCGGTCTGTCACGGTCGTCGCGGTGTGAATTTTTTTTTTAATCCAAAAAAAATCCAAAAATATCCAAAAAATCCAGAATATTAGAAAATGCTGGAAAACAATATTTTTTTTTTCCATTAGTAACAACAATAAACAAAATCTCGGTCACCTTAAATTATGAGTCCTGTCTATATTACAATTCGCTGTCTTTTCCAATATTTCATATAATACAACCATTATTGATGCTCATGATCAATTTATTAGTGTAAAATATAAGAAAATAAAAATAACATATCAATCATCATTTAATACTAACTCAATCAACAAATAAATTAAGAAATTCAAGACCAAGCAACAACAATTATTTTTAGAAAAATTAAGATTTAATAAAATTATTTTCAAAATACTAAATATATAGATCTAGCATAAAAGTTTATAAATCAATCATTTACAAACCACACAATGATCATGAATCATTAAAACAACATATTTATGATGAAATCCCCAAAAAATGATATATTATAATTTAAATATTGAAAAATCCGAAAATAAAATAATTAAAATAAAAATATAAAAATCATGTGTATGAGTAGATCTAGCATGAAAGTATGTAGATCTAACTTCTAAGTGGAGAACACAACCAAAGTGACAAACCAAATGATCATTTCTATGCTTCATCTAAAAATAAAAAACAAAAAACACATAATAAAATGGTATAAATTGATTTTCTCTTACCTTGAGGCTTGAATAATATTTTATTTAAGAAATAAATGTGGGATTTGAAAAGATGCAAGATGGAGAGTAGTTGCAGCCCCTAAGGAATAAGAAGATGAGAGGAGAGGAGAAGAAGAGGAAGATTGGGGATTTTTTTAACAAAAAGTATGGTTTTTTGCATTATATATCATCTCGGCCGATATTTTGGTGATATTTTGCCTGCGATACCGAAACCGGTATCGCAGGCAAAATATCGATTCGGAACCGGCCGATACCGGTTCATATCGGCCGATATGAACCGGTATCGGCCGATATTTTGTACCATGGTGGGATCAAACACAAGGCATAAGAAGTAAACCTACACCTTATGCCAGTGAACCATCAACCAGGCAAGCAGTCGTTCCAACAGATAGTTATCTCATTAGGATTGTTTGGTTATTTTGGCACAATTATCCACGGTCTGCTGGGCAACACTACCGTATTCATGGTCCAAGCAGAAATGCAAGTATTAGCAGCTGAACATTATATGAGACCTCTAATATAAATACTAAGGGCCAGTTTGCCTGCATTAAAATACATAGGTTTTGAATGCACATGAATTCGTGGTCAAATGAGCTCCATCAAAGAATTATTAAAGAGAAGAGGGACGAAGGATATGAGTTGAGGGGTGAAGGATTATTAAAGAGGAGGGAAGGAAATGAGTTGAGCAACGAGTATAAGCTAGCGTTGTAGATGAGAGAGACTCAGAGAGACCATAACTTTCCAAGGATTTAAATTACTGGGCTGGTGGCTGGATATACATTCCCACCTCCCCTAGATTCATTTCCATTAGAGGGTAGATAATTTGATGGTCATTTTTGGATATTCACATTTTTTTTCATCAAATTTAACCTTTTTTAAAGTAGAAGTTTTACAAAACAAACAGACCCAAAGAAATTGAGACATTTTCTCATGCATATCAGCAAACCATTCCATAAAAACTCCATAGTCAGGCAATGTATAGCAGGGGTGTGTGTGTGTGTGTGTGTGTGTGTGTGTGAGAGAGAGAGAGAGAGAGAGAGAGAGAGAGAGAGAGAGAGAGAGAGAGTTCACCTTAAGTAATCTTTTTTATCGTAAGTGATTTGCCATCAACAAGAATGGAGAAACGTTGGGCTTCTGATGCACGGTAATGGAAGTGAAGGATGCCTTCATAAAATCCCATCACACACTATTAAAGCCCTGCTTCATATCGAACTTTAGACACACAAGGGTAAGTCCTACGTTCAAATGAAGGCTCCTAATTGGTTGGGGGGAGAGCATCATACTGTCATCAATATGTCTTTCTGCCCCACTGGAAAAAAAAAAAAAAAAGACAATTGAAACGGGACTGATGCCACTGATAATTCTACATGTCATCCTACAAACAAGGATTCAAGATCTGATATATTTGTCTCATTAGATAGACATATTGGCTGAAACTGAGATGGGCAGTTTGCATCTTAACTCTTTTGAACTAAAGCAGTAAAACTTGTTTTAATTTGCTTTAAAATCTTAGTGGTCCTGAAAAAACTCTGCAAATCCTTCCCAGTAACTGGCCAGCATATCTTTTAAGGGGGGCTTTAATGTAAACCCCAGTTTTTATTAGGATTGGCCATCTTAATAGCCTGCCCAATTTCTACAATGCTCATTTGCTTGCAAAAAATTGTTGTGTACAAATCTGTGACTTCACCTTGAGGCTCCACATGAAGAAGACCATTGTTAGCAGGCAGTATGATTTATGACAGGAGCTAAGATATGCTTGAAAGTGATAGACAAAGACTTCTCCAGCATCCCAGTTGTTAGCATATAAAATACCTTCATCATTAGTGATGGAGCTATTCTGCTTTTTGGTTTGTTGAGCCTTTATTGAAGCGTAGAAGAATCGAGTGTTAGAATCTAACAAGTTTTGAGGCTTGCTGAGGGGCTTAAGCATGAGCATGCTTTTCTCTAGGCCAAAAGATTCTCCTAGTGTAACGTAGCATCTTTCACTTCTGCCAGTAAGCATCATCTGTGGTGTTCTTGGAAAAAAATTTCCTAAATACCTTGAGATTATGTTGAGCATAAGCCAATCTCTGATTAAGACTAACATTTTCATCCTCTGGATGATTGCAGAGTGCTTCCTTACAGCCTTCAATTAACTTGCAACCTAAACACTCGAGAGATGATGATTCCACACATTTTCAATGACATCAAAGAACCCATCACATTCAGCCCAATAATTTGAGTGTCGAATGGGAATTTTGGAGCTTGTAGTGTAGGGTCATTTCTCCCCTTTCAGACTTTGGATCCCCATAAGATGCATTGAAAAGAATCACCTCCTTTATAGTTGAATATGGATCATTGCCCATGCCTCATCTTAACCATTCATTTGGAGGTACGGGCCTGTGGCAGGATGAACATCAATCAAGCTATTACCTGGCTCTGGCTTCTCAACTCCTCTTCTTCTGATAGCCTCTCTTACTTCTATTGCATCATTCCATCGGCCTGCGCTTGCATAAATGTTCGACAAAAGAACATAATCCCCACTGTGGTTGGGCTCCAACTCAAGCAGATGCCTCCTTACTTGCTCTCCCAACCTCACATTCCCATGGTTGCGGCACGCACCCAAAAATGTCCGCCACACAATGGCATTGCATTCCATGGGCATGCTTCTTATCAGCTCATAAGCATCCTCCACAAGACCCGCTCTCCCAAGAAGATCAACCATGCAGCCATAATGCTTTATTGTGGGTCTTATATTATAGTCCAACCTCATACTATCAAAGTACTGTCTACCTTCCTGCACCAGCCCTCTATGACTACATGCACATAGAACTCCTAGGAAAGTAACATCATTAGGCACAAGTGATTTCCACTCTCTCATTCTAGAGAAGAGCTCTAATGCATTATCCGCATAGCCATGAACCGCAAATCCTAATATCATGGCGTTCCAAGAAACTACATTTCTCTCACTCATCCCATCGAAAACCCGGAATGCTCTATCAATTTCCCCACATTTCGCATACATATCAATTAGAGAATTAGAGACTGAAACAATTTGCTCTAACCCTGTACCATCAATATGAGAATGAACCCATCTTCCGAAATCCAAGGCACCAAGATTGGCACATGCTGAAAGGACGATGACCAAGGTGGCATCGTCGGGTTTCAAACCGCTCCTCTGCATCCTCAAAAAGAGCCTCAGTGCTTCTTTGCACTGACCGCATTGTACATAACCATCAATGATTGTGTTCCAAGACACCAAATCCAACTAGGGTGTTTCATCAAACAAATGGCGTGCAGTTTGAATATCTCCCACCATTCCATACATATGAATGAGGGTGTTCCTGACAAACACATGAGAATCCAGACCATACTTCAAAGTAGAGCAGTGTACTTGCTTACCCAAATCAGGATCCCTCAACTGGCCACATATCTTGAGCAAGAAAGAGAAGGTGAAGTTGTCCGCTGCCTCTCCAACCTCAAGCATTCTCTTGTAGAAGCAAAGAGCTTCTTTTGGGCGGTTGGCATTGCCAAAGCCTCTGATCATGGTGTTCCAGAGGAACCCATCTGGGGATTTAATCTCTTGGAAGGCCGAGAGGGCATAATCCATAGAACGCTTTTCAGAGTCAAGTGCGCAAAAGGTGATGAACTTGGCCATGATGAAGACGTGCTGGTGGAAACCGGAATGGATGATTTGGGCATGGATTTGTTCAAGGTGTTTGATGGCCGAACATGGGTTGAAGAGGGAGAGAAGCTTTTCTTCTTCTTTAGGAGGATTGCTGCTACTGCTGCTGCTGTTATTTTGTGGATTTATTGATGTGGTGGGATGGGAGGAGGAAGAGAAAGAATCGAATGAAAAGAGTAGCCAGCGTTTGGAAGCTCTAGTAGTAGTGACTAGTGCATGGATTGTCGTAGAAGAAGCTACTGCCATCTTTATCCCATGAAATGGATGCTCGTGTAACCAGTAACAAGCCATTTAGTAAGGCTTGATTTGAAACGAAAGGTGGTAAGGAGCTCATGCACCACAATTTCTGAAAGTTGGTCCACTTTGTAATTACTGAATATGGGCTCCTTGTGGTGTAATTTCTAAGTGTGTGCCTAATAGAGGGTGGAACCAGATCCGGACCCGAAACCATTGCGGAACCGATTTTTTGGCTTCGGAATTGGAACCAAAATCATATATGGGACGAGTTTGGATCCTAGTCTAGGTAGAAAATGATATTTAAAAAAAAATATGTAATTTTTAAGATAAGTTTTTGAAATTTGAGGTAATATCTCAGGTCTCGAGTTCACGGGTCCGAACCAAGGTGGAATCGGACCCGGACACTTTTACTTATCGAAGCCTAAATAAAGACCCAGACCAGGTTTCTAGGAGGTTGGAACCTCTAGGTAATCGGAGAATCGGAGACTCATTTACATCCCTAGTGCCTAACACTATAAAAGTGAGATCACTTTGTAATTTCCAAATGTGAGCCTCATGCCAGGGGTGCTCATGGGGACTTGGAGTTGGATATATAATCTGGCCCATTTAGTATTTGGGTCAAGCTTGAATTAAGTGTTGATAGCCTAGAGCCTGGCTTAACCAGAATGAGGATTGCTTGTAATTTTGTGAATAAGTTGGTCTAAGCAATTGCTAGAAAGCTCGAACAACTAAGTTAGACCTAAACCGGCATATGTTGGGCTTGTGTATATAAATTTGGGCTAGGCCTGGATATGCCTTAGCCCAGGCCAACCGCCTGCCCAATAATGAATGCTAGGGGGCGTTCATGGACTGACTGGACTTTAAAAAACATGGGCCCATATCCAACCCAACTTTGACATGGACCATACATGTCTGGCCCAAGTCAGCCCATTTAGTCAATTGGGTCAAGCCAAACTAGGTTTATTTCACTTGTAGGGCTTTTTAGCAATTATTTGGACAGATTATCATTAAATTATCAATGCTCATTATTCGGGCCAGGCTGAACTGGGCTTTGGGCTTTCTATCACTTAATCCAAGCCAAGCCCAAATACTAACAGCCCAAATTATATGTCCAAGACCAGCCCAAAGCCGGCTGAGGCCAGGTTGGCCTAGCCCTTGATCACCCCTGCCTCATGCACCACAAATTCTAAAGGTGGGACCCATATGCAATATAAAAAAAAGTAAATGTGGACCCCATTGCAATTTCTGAAATGTGGGCCTGCTTTGTAATTCTTAATGTAGGCTCTAATAATTTCAGGTTCGTTTGTCTGCCAATGAATAAAATAAAATTAAAGTGAAGTAAAATTTAATAGATATGAAATTTTTTTTTCTTTGTATCCTCATTTGTAAATTCCAATGTCCTCAAAACACTTTTGACTTTTGTTAGTAATAGAAATGGTAGCATCCATCGTGGTCCCATAAAAGTGTAGATGGACCTCCAAAGGTGTAGGGACATATGCTCGACAGTCTGTTCTCTTTTGTAAGGATAGATCACTTTTTATAAGGGTAGATAGATATAATACATGACAAACAAATAGGCTTTTCATCCTCTGGTGGGAACGATATTTGTGATAATGTCTCAAGATTAAGAGCTCCACCAACAAGATTGTTAAGTTGTGGGACCCATCCCCACTTTGTATATAAAGTGAGCTCCTCATCCTTGTCTTCTTTCTCATGTTCTTGTGGAAGAAAAAGGCTCCAACTGCTCTAGGGTTTTCCCTCCCCTCTTTTTCTTGCTTCTCCATCTCCAATCCACTACCAATCCTTGTCAAATAGAGAAATGGAGGTCATCATCTTCTTCCTCTCCATGAAGGCTTCCCATTGGTGTCTTTTGTAAAGGAATCAACCCACTCTAGGGTCTTCCTTGAGCTAGTTTTTGTCATTTGAAGCACTTCCAAGTAAGTAATCTTCTCCAATCTTCTAGATTGTGTTTTTCCTAGCTCTAGAGAGCCTCCATCTCCATTATTGAGAGCTCTCTTCTTCTTGTTCTTTGATTTGACCATTTAGGGCTCTTATGAGTTTGTAATTGGGGGTTTTGTGTAGTTGGAGCTTTGTGGCTTGAGAGGGTGATTAGAAGTTTGATTAGCTACTTTGGAGACCAAGGCAAGTGGATGAATTTATTGGTTGAATGATTTCATGTTTATGAGAAATTTTGGACTTTCATTAATTGATTCCACCTATGTTTTCTCCTATGGTTTATTAGGATTTTGAAATGTGCATATTGATAAGTTGTTCTTTTCTTATTTGATCTCTTGAGAATGTATGCATCATATTTTGCTAAAAGCTTGTTTTTGTCAAGTGTGGTTTTCCATGAATGGTGGGTGCTCTTGTGATGAATGTGGGTGGAAATGAATGTAATTTTATGGCTCTAGTGGAGTGGTTGTTGGAGGAGTAATTGTGGTTTGAGAAGGTAAAGACACCACTGTTTTTGTGTCAAAGTAGTGGCTCAAAGGGGATTAGAAGAGAAGAGAAAAGAGGCCCGAAACGCTCAAACGGGCAGTTCGCTCGAGCGGACCACTTCCAGAGGCTATATCGCTCGAGCCAACCTTCAGGTTCGCTTGAGCCCACCTGACTCGGGCCAGTTCGCTCGAGCGAACCTAGGTTCACTCGAGCGAACCCCTCCCAGAGAGCCATTGGTTCGAGCAAACTTCTGGTCCGCTCGAGCCAACTGTGTTGAATGCCTGGGTCTACCCTAGAAACATTAAAAAGGGTGTTTTAAGGTCCGGTGAGGTTGGTTTGGAGCCCTAACGCAATGGGAAGACCAAGGAGGTGATGTATGGAGATTGATTGAGGAAGAAACCCCATCCCGGAAATTTATTGAGGATTTTGGACTTGTCAATTTGTATAGGAAACTTGGAATGTCTTCAATCTTCCAGAGTACCAAAGAGCAAAACCGACATACGGGACCCTTATACACATTGTTTAAGTCTTGAAGCCACGATGTATGGTCCAGACTTATGTGGAAATCCATTGTGTTAGTTTTTACTTGAATTTCACATGTTTCCATCAGTTTTCACGTGTTATTACAAGTGGTGCTTTAAAACTACTGAAATATGCAATCTGAGTATTTTGTCAGCCTTATGCATTTCTGATGAGATATTATTGCGATAATGTGCTTACGAGCCCCCTGTTCAGCCTGTTTTGGGTGTCATACACCTATTTAGTTATGTACATGTCCCGATTTCTTTGTGACATATGTGTTGGCACCACTAAGCTTGGATAACCTTGTCGGCTTGATCCATCGACTTGGGGTCCCCCTTTAAGCTTCTGCCAGCTGCGTCTGGATTCTGTTCTAATCTGTTACCTAGTTCTGCGGCCGTGGTTTTGTCTAGTATGTGTATATAAGTATATAGTTGGCTCTCATCACTTCGCGTGTCCGAGACTAACGCCTTTAGTGTGCTCTCATCACGTTAGTGATAGAGGATTTAGCTTCTGTGTGGTTGTCATCTTGTTAGTTTCTATTCCTTGGTAACTTACATGTTTTATATTGCACATGTGTTTTAAATAAATAATGCATCTTATTTCATGAAAATTATTGCTTTGGCAGGTTTTCAATGTTTTCTAAGATACTCCTTTGAATTTTGTTATTGTTATATCTACTCACCCACGTGCCTGACCATTGTGTCTGACCTATTCTTTTGGTACTCAGGTCCAGATGCCCTTTTCCCCAAGGAAAAGCCAGAGGAGGCGGCTTGAGATCCACAACGAATAGGAGAATGGCAAGCTGATGATGTCATTTAGACATTCAGTCAAGCCTTATGAAACACCTTTGGGGATAATGACTGACACATTTTGGGTTTATTGGTTGTAATTGGCCTTTGTTGACCTCTATTTTTGGGAAATGATTTAATGAACTGATCTTTTGTATGAATACTAACCTTATATTTTTGGGAATGCCAAATATACATTGCTCACTCTAACGTCAGGTTTTGTATATGTGTATTATCAGTCTCGTACCAAGGAATGAATTACATACTTGGTGTGCTGCACGCTTCCGCATTCTGGACGTGAATGACTTGTGTGTCTGTGTGATATCCTCACCGCCAAAACCTGTGGGAAATTAAAAATATATGTATCTCTGTAATCATCATCACACCCCATCACTAACTCGCCGATCCCGGATTAGGAGCGCCCTTGGTACGCTAACTCGGTCCGGGGTCGCGACACTCGCTATATGTATATGTATATATTTCGTTGGCTGTCGTCACTTCGTATGTCTGAGACCAACGCTCTGAATGTGCTCTCATCACACTAGTGATAGAGGATTTAGATTTGATGTTGTTGTCATCTTGTCGGTTTCCTGTTCATTGGTACCTTTACATGTTTTACAATGCACATGTGTTTTCGAATAAATTATGCATCTTATTTCTTGGAAAATTGTTGTTTACACAAGTTTCAATGCTTTTTAGGTCAATTGTACTTTACTACATCGTTTATATCCTTTCTCCCACCTGCCAGACCATCATGTCTAACCCATTCTTTTGGTACTCAAGTCCAAATCCCGTTGTCTTTGAGGAGGAGCCAGAGGAGGCGGCCAGAGAGCCACATCGAGTAGGAGAATTGGAGGCTAACGATGTTGTTTAGACATTTGGTCAAGCCTTAAACTACAAAACATCTTTTGGGATAGAGATTAACTCATTTTGGGTTTATTGGTTGTAATTGGCCTTTGTTAGCCTCTATTTTTGGGAAGTGATTAATTAACTGATCTTTTGTATAAACATTAACCTTACACTTTGGAAATGCCTTATGACCATTGCTCACTCTAACGTCATATTTCGTATATGTGTGCTATCAGTCTTGATTATGATAAAATGTTTACTGAACTTGGTTTGCTACACGCTTCCGCCTTATGATTATGAGTGACTTGTGTGTATGTGATACCCTCACCGCGGAAACCTATGGGAAATTATATATATATATATCTTTGTTATCACCATGCACCATCACTAGCTCGCCGATCCTGGATTAGGAGCGCCCTTGTGAGTTAACCCAATCCGAGGTTGCAACAGGCACTTCACCAGATCTTGCCTCAAGGGATTACCCTGGCGGATTGGGGTCTCACACAATGACAAAATTATCCCTAACCCAAAGCCCGGTCAAATAAAAAAAACATTATCCACCTCCGTCAAATTTCACTCTCATTAGAGTTTGTTCCGCCAGACTAATCGCATGTATAACACATCAGTAATTTAACAAACATAATTATTTTACATGTGAGCAACAAAAAGGTGGGCCAACTCCTGTCTAACTGAACTTTGACCAGAGTGCTCTTGTTAAAATTAAGTTCAGCAGGAGTGGGGCCAACATCAAATTAAACGTAGGCAAACCACCCAAATAAAATAAGTTGACATTTGATCAATATGGCGGTGAGCCGTACTATAGCTGAATTGAAATTTAACTAAAGCAGTGGCGGCTTGAGGAATTCGAGTCAGTGGGGTTAACAAAAGACTTCTTTTCACAAAGATAATATAAAGTCCCCCTTTATCAACATCTGTCATCTAATTTTGATAATTCGAAAAATATAATATAATATTTTCAAATAATCTATTTCCTACAATTTGACAAAGATAACATTGAATTCTCAAACAAAAATAAACATAAATTCTAATACATGGTTACTAATAGTTCATAATCTAAAAAGAAAACCCAAATACATAAACTCCTACATGCAGCTGCCCTCTACCCTCGATAGGTTTTCATGTGTTGAAATCATTGTATAATTGCTTCATTGTCAACACTAGAAAACACGTCCTGTTCAATATACGTGACCAAACAATCATTCATCCATGGATCTCTGCTGCTCGGCTGGGGCTGGAAGTCTATATACCTAAATCTAAATGTTATGGTTTTCTCCTTCTAATACGGGGAGAATACTGTATTTAGAAGTTAAGTTAGGAAAAATGAAGAGTTAATGATAGAATGTCTAAAAAAGGAAATTTTCTTTAAAAAACATAAGTTGTGCCCATTATTATTTTTTTATTTTGGTAGATAGATGGCCCGTTAACTTAGGCATTGGGTGGGGTTAAAATCTTCACATAAGTTCAATTCATTAAAATTTTTTTAATAATTTCTCATATTTCAGTGGGGTCAACTAACCCCACTGACATCCATGTAGCGCGACCCATGAACTAGAGACCACAAAAGAGGGGTAAATTAATTTAGGGTGAATGACCGTACAGGGTAGAAAATACCCTGTATTCCTCAAAACGGTGTTGATTGAAAACTTTTTCCAAATGTGGTAATGTACAGTGGGCCCCTAATTCTTATTCCAGCTTTGCCCTTGATAGAAGGTAAAAGTTAAAAGGTAAAAGCCCTAATTTTAACCATTGAGAAAGCTTTCTTCAATCATTCCCTTCGCTGGTTTGGGTGAAACTACAGTCTTCATCTTCCTTCGTCCATCTACATTGAGGCTTATCATCTTCTTTTGATTCCATCTCGATATCGCACAAGGGGAGTTTGTCTTCAACATTCTGCCAACCTTTCGTGAGTCCCTTCTTTCCTTCTTTCTTCTTTCCTAGCTTTATGATCTAGACGTTGTTGTTAGTCTAATAATTGACATACAAAGGGCAATGCTTGTAACTCAACCTTTCATTTTATAACTTTTTGTTGGATTGTTATTGATATCCAGTGCACCTTTTGTGGTGCTCTTTTGATGTTTTCTAGTATAACAACAAAAATATAAAATTTGAAAAACAAGAAAATAAAAAAAGTAAGGGAGGTAAAAAAAAAAGAAATTGGATTATGAATTGTTCTGTATCCATAACTTAACCTCTGAAAGCACGTTGCTGAGTGTATATTGAATTATTCATCATAGCCATATAGTTTGCATCCATTGTGTGGCTAATTAATAGATCACTGTGCCTCTATCCAGCACTAATTCCATGGATTGAAAGAAAGAAAGAAAGTATGATTGCAGATTATCTAATCAATTCACTTTTGGGGTTCAGCATTGTTTTCACACACTAATGGTTAAAAGAGCCTTCATCTTATGGATGGAAATTCTGTAAGGTATTGAATTTGATTCGGTGCTTGTCATCAGTAGCACAAGCAGGTTTTCAGGAACCTGTTGTTGGGCACATGTTTTCTGACGAATTTTCTTAATGTTGGGTAAATTGATAGGTCCTTCATTCTGATAAGCCATGGACTCTTTCTTTTTTGGCCTTGATAAACTTTCTCTGTACTACTATATGCCTCAAATATAAATATCTAGGGGCTCTTTTCAATGACAAGGACAACGAGAAGAAAGTGTTATTTTAAAATGATAGATGCTTCTGGGCTGACTAAATTTTGTGGATCCTCTGATATACATGTTATTTTTTACAAACACTATTATTTAAGCTATTTTTGGTAGGACATGTAGAAGATGACACATTTTCTAATCCATGAATGTTTTATAGATTGTGTGAGTACTTTTTACTATAAAAATCATAACATATTAGTTGGTTGCTATTTGTTATAAGTTGATTTTTAATGTAGTATCCAATTGTTCTCTAGTACTTCTGCTATTATAAAACAAGTAGAAAGTGGTGCTAACCAGTAACTTTTTTTCGTTTACTAAAAAGTTGTTTTCTCAAAGAAGTAGCTTCTAATATGCTATACTCTTAAGAAATCCAATCAGACAAAATATAAGTGAATGAAGGCAGACATCCACTTTTGAGGTGATAAAATTGGCCCCCACATGTAAGGTAGTGGGTAATTGAGTAAAGTGTACACTTTTGAGGTGATAAAAAAGAGAGCTATAATTCCTTATTGTAGTACTCAATGTATAGACCACATCCATCTTTGCTCTAGTTCTTACAAGAAAAGATAGCCTGTAACTTTTGAATAATAGTTGAAGGAAGAAGTGCTATCAAGAAAAGATAACGTGTAGCTTTCTCTTAGCTTTTGAATAGTGACTGAAGGAATAAATGCTATGCTTGTTTAGTGGAGAGATACTGCAGAATCCTTTAACTTCTCTGTGCCCCATCAATTTCCCTTTCATAAGTATTCAGAACCCTGTGACAAAGGAGCTCAAAAGGTCCCTCTGTGTGGACCCTCGCCACCACATATATGGAATGTACATTTTTCAATTAATATTTTCTTTTGCAATTACAATTACAACAAACATTTAAGAGGGTTTATATATTTGTTACAATAGCCTTAGAATACTTTGTTTTATGCTAAATTCAATTAGGACTAAGCAAGAAAATGACTGGCAATCTGTAGTCAGGTTCTCGAGTGGGCCACCATGTGATGTGATGTGATGTGTCATATGATCCTATGCTTTTGTGGTCTTTAAATTTACATATTTCTCCTCCATGCCATTTGTACATGCACCGATCTATACTAATAGAGAAAATCACCACCTCAATCCTGGAAGACTGGCTATTACATGGTTGCTTCATTAACTTTGGTTCATTTTGAGTTACTTGGATTTTCAACAGTTGGGCCTCATTCTAAGTATGAATTATTTTTTCTTTCCATTTATTTCATTTAACATGTTGAAATTCTAAGCATCAATATTTTTTAACAGTGAAGTGCAGCTCTATACTAAGTTAAAAAAATGCAAGATTTTATTCCTGGTCCCGAAGACAAGTCTATATTGTTTGAACAAAAGAACCACATTTCGAAGGAAGTATGGGATGGAAAGGTGAACATCATGTTTTATTTAATTACTCAATGTTTAATCATATTTCTTTAACTTTTAATTATTGTATGGTTCTTTTTCTTGTATTTCATAGGAGCCAGAAATAGTACGTTGCATTCCTTGGGATCCTAAGAATGATTCTTGGACGTTGAATACAAGAATGTGACAGTACGTAAGAAGAATAGGTCTACATCATTTCTCTGAGATCGAAAAGATGAAGATAGATCATTCCTTAATCAGTAGTCTTATTGAAAGATGGAGATTGGAAAAAAAACACCTTCCACTTTCTTGGGGGTGAGGCTACGGTCACATTGGAGGATGTGGCATATATATGGGCCTGCTGTTACAGGCCGCGTTTGGTCCCATTGGATGATTTTAGAGGGAAATTTTCTTGACCTATTGGGTGCTGCCCCCGACCCGTCTGAATTCCAAGGGGGGCAAATAAACTTGACATGGTTCCAGGACAACTTCAAAGACCTACCGAAGAGACCATCGCAAGCAGCTGAGATCAGGCATATACGTGCATATCTATTTCATCTTGTTTCGTCTCAGATCTGTACAAACACTTCTGGCTCGAGGGGTAATGCTTACTTGATCGAGCTTTTTGAAGATTTCAAAACATATACTTGGGGTCCTGCTTGCCTAGCAAATCTATATAGGTGCTTGACCCTGGCATCAAGATCAAAGATCGAGTAAAGACAGTCACAGGGACGCTTCAACTATTACAGGTAACTAAACAGATTTTCTAATCATCGCATTATATCGATATATGTCAATGAGTTGTTATTGCTTTCATTTTAACTATATCTTTCTTTCCTCACGGATATGGGCGTATTTGAGGATGGCGATCGGACGCTCGATCTCAAAAAACATCAAGGACATTCAATTAGAATTCCCATTGTTCAAGATGTGGGAAGAAATACTGAAGGATCGTCACACTCTCACAAATGTGAGAGAGGTTCGGAGGCAACTCGACACACAAGATGTTGATGGCGTATGTTGGTTATTTTTCATGGTTGTTCATTGTTCATTCTTTTACTTGTAACCTATCTAACCTTCATTAAATGTTCTTTATAACTTACAGTTTGATTGGCAGTCATATGACCCGTACAGCAATGAGTTGGTAGATTGTGTAAATGAAGGGGATAGATCGATCTTTCGATCTGCAGTAACAATGGTCAATTATATGGTCATCGAGAGACATAATGTTGACCGTGTGCTTAAGCAATTTGGATTAAAGCAACAAGTCCCTCCTCCATTTCATCCAACTGTGAGGGTGAAGAAAAAATTATACAAAAGGGCTATAAACTATGAGAGAAAATCTGCACAACCAATAGCAGATTGGAACAATAGGGCCATGAATGTTGTGAATGCAGAAAAGGGTGAAGTTAATGGTTGCCACTGGGATGAGTACCTGCAATGGTATAGAAGAATTACAAGAAACCGAATCGTTCGGCCGTTGCAAAGAGTACATTTGGATCAAGACATCTCCACCCAACAGAAGGTATGATGCGTAAGCTATAATTTTGTTGTTAGTATTGGTGAACACTATGCTCATGATTGGATTCATTAATTGTGTCCACAGGCTGACAGATTCCTTGACTGGCAGCTAGAGAGTTTTGAGAAGTTGGAGAAGATGGCAGACTCCTCTCAGATGAATAGCTTTGTCAAGAGTATGCAGAGGAAGGTCGAAACGTTTAAAAAATCATGGTCATCAGGTTTTGTTAGCTTTAACGTAGAAAATTGCATTAACTCTACTTTTGATGAGGAAGGAAAGGCGGTTAGTATGTCATTTAATTTATAAAAAGATGTTTCCGTTCATATTCATGTCTATATGATAAAGCTTGTTTATGATTTTCTTATAGGATGTGAGAAGTCCATCACCCAACACCCCAATTGGATCACGCGATGGGGTTTATGGATTATCACCAGACCCGCATACATCAACTCATATGTTTCATTCTTCCCATTCTACCATGACGCCAATTCACGTCAGCACACCTCAAAGTGTTCGGAGCCAGATCCCAGTTAATCTAAGCACCCCCCAAAGTTAGAGTAAAGACTTCATTGTTCTTGGTGGACCTGATGAGTCTAGTGGTCAAAGTAGGGGAAAATAAGATGGGATCTATTGTTGGTCGAATGAAGGCCAATCCTACGAAGGCCGCTTATATTCCTCTATTGAAATCCCCATACTACGTACCAAAGAATAAGAGGGAAAAAGTCAGTCGCCCGAATCCGAAGTACTGCCTTAGTCATACCGAGAGATCGTGTTTGGAAGAATTCTGGATACGTTTGTATTCAAAGCAAGTTCTACTACTTAAACTTCAATCTCTATTTTTTTTTCCCTTATGATAAGGTTTCCTTATATCGATATATATATATTTAAATTTACAGCAATCCAATCCTAGATGATATATGTTCGACTATTCCTAAAGAAGAAATGCACAAAACGTTAAAAAAGTCATGGATGGATACACTTGTAGGTGCATTGTTCTAGTTAGAAATAATTTCGTTTAATGGATAATAAAATTTACTTTAAATGACTTGTGACTTGTAGATTATGGACTATTGGCTGGGCATAGTTGGGGAGCATTGCGTAGACACGTTGTTTTTTCCTAGCACTCTTGCGGTATTGCTTTGCTTTTATTAATATTTTTAATATGTCTATGTTTTTTATATGTCTACTGGAGGTTTGTTGCTATTTTATTATTTGAACTAACATCTTAGTATTGTTTTACCAAACAGCACTTTGAAGCTCAGCAAAAAACTGCAGAAATTGATCCTATGTTAAAAATTGTGATTTTTGGACGTTTGAGACTATAGTATTCCCCATATGGTTCAAGTATCACTTCTGTGTTATGATTGGATATCCAAAAGAACGGAAAATTGTCTACAACAATAGCATGATGGGATGTACAAGTTACGGTGATTATGCAAATCATTTTGTAAGCAGTCTCTAACCTTAAGATTTTAGTTTACATCTATCTTGAATATTTCCATCACATTACTCTTAAATCTACATTATACTGTTACTTTTTGTTAGGTTAATTTCCTCCGACAGAAGTTTCTTGATATTGGGTGGTGTGATCCCATGTTTTGGACCTTTGAGACAGGAAATCCAAATCCCCAGCAAACTAACAAGTAAAAAACCCTATCTTATGTGTAATTGTCGATATTCCTTATGATCATCATTTTTTATAGTGTTTATATTATTATTTGTTATGTGTCGTTTTGATTGTGGTATTTTTACGATGGCTAATGCGGAACATGCTGCATATCGACGAGCTATTGAATACACGCAAGCTGATATGTGGTACTATCAACAGAAGATTGTGACAGACATCTACCAAAAACAGAAGCAATTATATTCATATTTCTTCGAGTCCCAAAATATTTTTCGATTCGACTCTACATGTTGACCAAAAAATGATCCATTTTTTCTTATATTCAAGTTTATATTGGAATTGTTGTCAAGAGTGGTTGTTTACAGGAGTGTGTTACTACAAAATAGGAATTTGACGTCTATGTCATATTTTGTGGGATCGGGTGAAGCGCTGTATGGTTTGACATGTTAACATTCATATAAAAATTGATTGTATATATTATGATATTTGCCAGAGGTTTTTGAATTGTTTTATAACAGAAACCCCAACTTTGTAGATGGCTGTCTTGTACTTCACCAAAAATGATCTATAAGTGTTTGTGCAATATCGCACAAACAGAACTTAATTACAGTCTCAGGTTAGCTGTGGATTTTACTTGCTCTATATGAGGTCCAGTTGCATGGTTTTTTACTTTGTAAGAAAAGGTTTGTGCTACATAATAAATTGATTGGAGCCTCAACTGTTGTCACAAATTATTTAGTGTAGCATTCTGGAACTTTACTGTCCCTGCAGATGGCCAAGTGTTTGTGCGATATCGCACAAAAAGCACTTAATTACAGTCCCAAGTTGGCTGTGGATTTTACTTGCCCAATATGAGCTCCAGCTGCATGGTTTTTTACTTTGTAAGAAAAGGTTTGGGCTGCGTAATAAATCGATTGAAGCCTCAACTATTGTCACAAATTATACAGTGTAGCATTCTGGAACTTCACTGTGTTTGCAGACGGCCAAGTGTTTGTGCGATATCACACAAAAAGAACTTAATTACAATCCCAAGTTGGCTGTGGATTTTACCTGAGCATGATGAGCTCAAGCTGCATGGTTTTTAACTTGTAAGAAAAGGTTTGGGCTGCGTAATAAATCGATTGGAACATCGACTGTTGTCACAAATTATACATTGTAGCATTCTGAAACTTCACAGTCGCTGCAGAAGGCCAAGTGTTTGTGCGATATCGCATAAAAAGCACTTAATTACAGTCCCAGATTGGCTCTGGATTTTACTTGCTCAATTTGAGGTCCAACTGCATGGTTTCTTACTTTGTATGAAAAGGTTTGGGCTGTGTAATAAATCGATTAGAGCCTCAACTGTTGTCACAAATAATACAGTTAACCAATCTGGAACTTCAATGCCTTTGTAGATGAACTGAATTACAATCACATGTTTGTTGTGGATTTTTCTTATTCTATATGAGATCTAAATCCCTCTGGGCAGTGTAATAAATCATTGAAAGTCCCAACTGTTGTGACCAAGTGTACATGTATTGTTCTTTACATTATGATTTGTTATAAAGTCCTAGTTGTTGTGACGAAGTGTACCTATTTTGTTCTTTACATCACCAAAAAATAACTAATGGTATGATTTGTTATAAAGACACGATAAAAATGCATTTTAAGTACATTTCATATCTTTTGTTCATCTAATGCAACCAAACAAAAAAATTAAAAATAAATTCCAAAGTATATCCATGACCATAAGTTTTTGGTGTCTCAATGCCCAACCATTTTTAACATAACATTTGACAAAGTATACAAGAAATTCCAAACGTCTACAAATATTGTGTAAGATGAATCATCTTAATGCTCCAAGGAGTTACAACACAAACTGGTAAAGAAACTCAATGGTGCATACCAAGCCAAAAGAACTCTGTTAACAAAATATCTAACTATTGCAATGAATGTTGTGAACAATATATCTCACCAATTTTTTTTTTTGTGGGCACAAAATGTTTATGAGCCATTTGGATCAAAGTCAATTCTGTATAGGTGGATTGCGACTTGTTTGATGGTTATGGCCCTTCTGCTTACATCTGGAGCAAGTGACTTTGTTCTTCCTACGGTCCTCTGTACGTATTATATTCTTCTTGGGTCTCCCAGCTTGTCTCTTTCCATGAGGAGAAAGCACATGTGAACCAGTTCGCACATCCCATTGGTTCACATCTCTTGTACCATGTATAACAAAGTTGTAAGTCCTTCTGTATATATCAGAGGTAAACCACTGTTCATAGTTGTCATATGGATCGAGAACTCTCATCTTAAGTGCCGCAACAGCATGCGAGCAAGGAATTCCAAGCAATTCCCACCGACTACAGGTACAGGAATGACGGTCCAAGTGAATAACCTCTACATACTCACTATAGTGAACCTCGATTTCAGTTGGATTGGCTGCACAAACACCCAGTTTACGAGCATGTTCACTCTCTTTGCTCAACATAGACTGAGCATAACGAGTTAACTTGGAATTAAGAACATGAGACTTTAGCCGACGAAGCTCAAAAAATTCCATGAGTTTAGAACGAATTGCCTCGACCATTTTAGTTATGGGCAATTCTCTCGCCCCCTTGAGCAAACTATTTGTTGCCTCGGCACAATTTGTTGTGAGCATGTCATATCGCTTGCCCAATACAAAAGCATTTGCCCAATGCTGCTTTCCAATATCTTCAATCTATTTATATGTCCTCTCGTTAGCTGTTATAATGTCATTCATCTGACGTTCATACTCGCCTGGTCTAAACGCATGAGCGGCATTCCAAGACTTGCGACAAATACCATCATCTTTGAATCTTTCACGAATGTTCTCTGAAATATGACGCACACAATAACAATGGTTGGCATCTGGAAACAGTTTCGCAACAGCCCTTGTAAGTCCTTTCATTCTATCAGACACAATTGTTAGGTTCTGGGGCGGCCGCAATGCTAGTGAGAAGGCGGCCAAGAACCACTCTCAAGTTTTGAAATTCTCAATCTCCGCGATGCCGAACGCTATTAGAAATATCCCATGATCTCCATCATGAGTCACAGCAATGAGTAGCACACTAGAAGATTTTCCACAAAGGTGTGTCCCATCAATTGCAATTAACGGCCTCAACGTGGAACAAAATGATTCTATACTTGAACCCAAAGAAAAGAAAATATGTAAAATGTTGAATCCTCTTCTTGGATCACATGCATCACCGTGCCAGGATTAGTCCTTCTCAATTTATGGCAATAGTCTGGTAATATGCTGAATAATTGTTCATATGAACGTCGTATCTTATCGAGTGCTATCTCTCTTGCCTTCCATGCCTTCTTATAGCTAAGTTGAACCTCAAACTCCTTTGAAAAGTCAGTTATAATTTCTTTGGATGTGTATGACTCATGGATACATAGTCTGTCTATGATCCACATTGCAATGAATCTAGAGGTTGCTTCCCCATGTCCAAGCCCCATCATTGGCTTCGAACAAGTATGAGCACCATTGTATGTCCTGACCTAAAATTCTGGACCGGAGTTAACAAGTGTTGCATGGATATGCCAAGGACAGTTACTTTCACTGCACCGTGTTGTAGCTTCTGTTGAAGATGTTCTCAAGCGTTTCATTGCAAAATTGCTGTACATTGCAGCTTTTGCAAGTGCTTCTCTAAAAGAATCATGGTTTGAAAATTTTCTTTCCTTCCACATCTCATGCATTGAGTTAATATTCTGATAATCTCCCAGAACAAGAGAATCAGGTACCAATGTGTCAACTATATTCAAATTTAGAGTTGCATTACATGGCTCTCCAATAATCTCCTGTGGAACAAAAGCCATCTCTGATTGTTGAGGAAGATCCATATTCATATTCAACTCAATCAAGTTAAATGGATCACTGCGACAATCTTCTTGAAAAATTGATTCATGGCCATCACCATAAGAAAATGTTTGTGCTCCATCACCATTTATGCGTGTGGTTTCATTTTGATGATCATCAAATGGTGATGATCTACTTGAATCTATCTGAATTGATGGCGTCACTGGAAGATTATTCCTGCATAATTAATTAAGCAATAAGATCGCCTTCTTCTATAAAATTATTTCGAAATAGATCTCAATGGTGTTAGCCATAGCATACCTATGGGAACAAACCGTTTCTTCAGGAGCAACTCTCTCATTGTCAACTTCCGTAAATATTTTGCAACTTGTGCGTGCCCTATGAGATGTGCGACTTGAACAACTTCAAAATGAACAATAGGAAGAAATTTATGAATAAGAAGAAATTTAGAATTCATTAATAAAAATGTATAAAACAAATTAATGTGTACCGTGTAGTGGGCTTCTTAATTCTTGCTATAATTTCCGAACTTTTATAGAGATACAACAATATGGGGTCAATTCGTTCACGGTTTAATCTGAGCATACTCCGCATATCTCCTTCGTCTTTTAGATCGACCAATGTGAATATCCGATTGATATGACAGATGTATCGTATCAGTGGATACTCATTTTCTTCATCCCAATTCATCTCTGTAATTATTTGTTTAACTACTCCATTATAACTTATGTTGTTATCCACGAATATGATCAATATCCAAATCCCCATTAAAGTGCAATATCAAACATATTTCATTTTCGGACATATTGTAATAACAAAGAAGTTCAAAATTGGATCAAGTGTCAGAAAATTGATGAGTAGCATTCTAAGACATTTTTTATAGAACTGGAGTTCACCAAAGTATCTCCATGACCAAATTGGCCTTGCTTTTGTGGAAACTTTGTGACTCGGGCATTTACAAAATAACATATCATGAAGGCATTCTAATGATCTAAAAAGCTTTACAAGTATTATTGAAATAAAGACCAAAGATGAACGGAACATAACAAAAACACAAAAGAGATGAGATAAGTTAAAATAAAATATGACAAAAACAAAAGAACAAACAAGAAGACAATAAAAAAACCCATGTTTTTTTTTTCTTTCTTATTTCTGGCACAGAGGTGCACGGAATGCAACTCATGATTTCCTCATCCCATCACATGATGATGGTTTCATGAGAAGTAGTTCCCAACAAGAGCACATAGACAGCAAAATCCTACAAATTATTGACATCATCTATCCCTTGTTCAAGCTAAATTCATTACAACAAAGAAGTAAACAAATGGAAGAGAAAAAGGAAGAGGAGTAGCGGAGAAACCTTTATATGCTTTTTGGAGAAATGAAAGAGCGATCGCTTAATACTCTTGAGAACCTCCTCCAACGATGGAGACAGCCACAGAAAAATAATGAAGGAACACGACCTGCTTTCTACTGTGAATGGAGGAAAAACGGCGGGGGGGGGGGGGGGGGGGGGGGACGAGCAGCTTATGTAGTTGCTCTTCAGTTTCTGCGAGAACGCAAATATTTGCGATATCGCACATATTTGCGATATCGCACAAAAAGGGTAAAATTAGAAGGGAAAAAAAAAAGAAGCTCAATGTACTATCCCCATCTTTGTAATATAGTTTAAGTCAACGCCATTTTAAGAAATATAGAGTATTTTTCTATCCTGTACGGTCAAACCCCCGTTAATTTATTGTGCGCAGTTAAAAAATGAGGACCTAATCGAGCGCTTAGGGATTTCTCGTATGGCACTGTCTCGGAAGATCCACTCAATGGATCCACTGTGCCCGTACAAATGGTTCCGTTTAGCACTGTTTCCGATATACAGAAGTCCCTGCTGTGGTTTCGTGAAACCCGAAATTAGTTATAATTCTCAGTGCAATCTCCTCTTCGGTTGTGTGGTGCACTAATTGTTTTCTCGTTAAAAAGGAGAAATATGAAGTATTTTTTGTTTCGATGAAGGATTTCGATTTACTATATTGGGCCTAAGAATGTTGGATTTCACTTTCTCATAGAAATGAAAATTCAGAGAAAGAGAGAGAGTAGAATCCTGTCGGTGCACAAATCAATCCCCTAAGTAAAAAAAATAGCTCCATATTGCTCATAGGTGATATATCATCGCTACCAGCCACACAGCTGGGGAACATATGTCACATTCACACCTATAAACATGTGCCAGTATTTAAAACCGTAATAAAGTCCCATCTACCACATGCATTTAACACACATTATGTATCTATGGAGTCCCCCTAACCTGAGCACCCATATCGTGAGCGCAATCATCCCCACCAATCAACGGGTCTGTGCATGGAGAGTTGAAGGCTGTAGCTTGTAGCTTATAAATAATAACATAAACAACCATCAAGCACGCTGTGACTGAGGAAAAAGTCGGGAGTCACGATAGCGAAGCCTCCGTCATTCATGGCTTACTCCAGAGTTGCATGCCTGGTTCTCGCCTTTGCGATGCTTGCCACCCATATTGTTGATGCTGCCATCCCCTGCCCACGGTTGAAACAGCGACTCTACCCATGCACGGTCTACCTTAAAAATAAAAGCGGGGATTCTGGCAGCTGTTGCCATGAAGTGAGGATGGTCAATAACGCACTCAAGACAAAAGTTGATCGCCAAACAGCGTGCAAATGTATTCTACAGGAAGTCCATGATACGCGTGGTCTCGACGTGAATCGCCTTGCTAAGCTTCCGCAAACATGTCGTGTTTCTATCCGTGGTTATATCGTCAGGCAACACTTCAACTGCAATAGGTAAAATTCTTTTCCTTGTTTTGATGTTTTTTGGGATTTGACATATTAATTCCTTTTAAACCATGTTTCCACAATTTCATGATAAAAAATCTAGTTAGAGTCGCTTGACTCTTGTCCATAACATATATATATATATATATATATTTTAACTTATCTGCTTTGGATCACATGATATCAAACGCCTCTGGTGACATTAGTTTGATTTCAGTCATAAAATTAAGGATGCGCACAGGATTTAAAGGGGATTAGTATATCAAATCCCCTTGTTTTTTTTTTTTCTTATTTCTCATGTCCTCGTTAGGAGCCTAGGTGCTACTGTCAACTTCCTGTGGCACGAGGTTTTGCGCAAAAACTCTTGCCCAGGTTGAAGCTTAAAGAACTTGTTGCAAGGTTACTGATCTTTGTTTTGATCTTTTTCCACATATCATCTTTGGTTACTTTGTTCTTAATTCTAACGTGTTCAACCTGGTGAGTTTGATTTTAAAGCACTTAGATGGTCACCTATGGTAATTGTTGGTTGTATACATGATTTAAATTTAAGACCCTAGAATTATAGTATCAACCTTATATAACTCAGTATACACACACACACACAAAAGAATACCCTGAGATTTATCCCTAGTTGTAGTACTTCTAGTGACCAACATTGGGTCAGGTGTGAGTATTTACTAGAGCAATAAATAAATTAATTAAATAATTAAATACACGCTATAAGGATGAGGCAAATAAGAAACCAAATCTGTGCATCACCTTGGTGGATGCAAATTCAACCTGGGGAATATAGAATCTCAAGTGGGAAAGTAGAATTCTATAAAAATACAATTAGTTACTTCATTCGGCTTGGACAATGCTAGATCTAGGATTTTTGTTATGGGTGCAAGTGATGCATGGTCCACCCATAATTCCATCCTTCCTTTCAAATTATTGGGAGACCATTATCCTCATTTTTCTTATCAGTTCCATCAGCATCATAATTGTGCTCTTATGTGTGATGAAAATAAAGAGAGCCATAGAAATATAACATACTGATCAACAATGCCCTTTGACAGACATAAAAGGAATTATACTTGCATAATTCAAAATAAGTGAGGAATCATATCATATTTGATACTCCATTTATTTTATATATAAAATCCGTGTCCCTCCATTTATTTTATATGTAAAATTCGTGTCCATGTCGTAACCACCTTATTAATTTGTAGGCATCATAGCCTGAAAGTCCCACTTTTACCTGCATTTAATCTTAAACAAATGCAGTGTCTAGACCAACAAGTTCAAACGGAAACACTAGCCATCTGAATTATAAAATAGCCGTCCAATTTTTATTTTATTTTTTTCTTTTAAGCGGACACAACGTAAGAACATAATAACACCAAATAACTAAGCAGACTTTTTACCCAAAAAAAGTAAGCAGACTTTATAGACTCCACCATTAATTTACAATTGCTAGTACAGCAAGCATGGCATATCCAGCTGGTTAGGTGCGAGTGGTTATGCTTTACTGGGGTAGTTATTGGATGTTAATTGAAAATGCAAGAAAACATACTGACCAATAGAGCAATATAAATATTGAGTCTGGTCCTCCGAGTGTCTTACTAACATTTCTCGTGAGTGAACGAAGTGAACTTCTTAGTGAGGTCCACCTATTGAAAACCCCAATCGTTCAAAATAAGGGTCTAGTCTTTCAATCCCATGTCTCGTAATTTTACTCAAATTGTAGTTGGTGCGCACAGTAGGATTAAACATTAATTAAAAAATTAATCCTAAGATTGGACTCACTCTTATTTGTCTAAAATTTGATGATATCTCATTCAAGAGGTGGGCACTCATTTAGAGCATTTAAACTTTTAATAGATTGACCCCACTAGAGAGTTCTAATTTCCTCACAAAATTGTGAGTAAGACACTCGTAAAACCTTAAACCAAAGTTTTTTCCTTTTTCTTTCTGGTAAATCGTCCTAACCCAAGGTTGAGAGGTGGCAGTTGCCATATGGATGTAGCCCCTAGACTGGCTCTTTACCAAGAAAAATATGGTACTATTTTTTTTCTGGTACTATTTTTTTTCTAACTTCTTGAAACAAAAACAGAAGAGATTAAAATAAGAAAGATAAATAGTGTTGGGAAAGCTTAGGGGCTCTAGTACGTAACTCTAAAAATAAGCTCTCATTTTGTAATTTAGAGCTTATTTAGTGATAGAGCATTTGATAAACTTCTAATTGTATTTTTAGTTTTTAGAGCTTATTTACAAATTAGAGCTTATGTCTCTAAAAGATAAGCTAAGGGGGCTGCTTAATTTTTAACGCTTTTTTAGCTAAAGCAAATGGAGGTGGACAATGAAAACTTTATAATTATATAGTTTGGATGAAATAACCTCCTAAAATCTTCAAAACGATACAAACAACTAGTTCTACATTCTAATTTTTAGAAGGTGGTCCCCAATTACCACAATTCCTTAAGGTGGGCCCCAATCAACTCATGGAGTAAGAACTCTCTTTTATAATTTTACCAAACACACTAATTATAAACTAGAACTTAAAACTTAGAGCTTTTGTTTTAAACCTTAATCAGCTCTTAATAATTAGATTAGAGTTTCCGAACAGTCCCTTAATTTCAAAAGAATTAACTAGCTAAACTCAACTTGGGTTAACATAAGTTTTGGGGGATGCATGCCAATTAGCAAGGTGTTGGACCAGTGGATTGATCATGTCACCAATCTCGTAGTTTGAATAAAACTCAATATATTAGAGTTGCCATGTTGCCCAGTTTATGACCAACTAAAAGTTCTAATCCCATTAGCATGCGAATGAATTAGAAGTACCTCCTTGACAAATTACTCTGTTTAAAATCTAGCTGAGTCGTCTTGATTTTTGGCTTATAGTCTAAAATACCATTAGAGGAAAATTAGAAAAGGCGATTTCATGGATGATCTATGGTGCTGATATTCTTTGTTTACAGCCTAAAAGAGATAAATTCGTCTACCAACTTACTGATCCGATATTTCTTCTATTTGGATAATTTTTCTTTGCAGCATTAGCTAGGTAAGGTGGACTCGATGGGTCATAGGTCGTGAACAATTATATATTATCTGCATATTAATTTGGAGTCGATGGTGATATGAAAACTCAAATGACATTGTTAACTCAATGGTTAGATCTTGATTCGATTCAGAAAGTATATAAATTACTATTTGCAGTTGGTAAAAGAGCTTAAGAACTACTCTTGAAGAGCATGAGAAATAAGTTGGGTTCTGGC
The DNA here is from genome assembly GCA_029852735.1 of Persea americana. Lineage (NCBI taxonomy): Eukaryota > Viridiplantae > Streptophyta > Magnoliopsida > Laurales > Lauraceae > Persea > Persea americana. The sequence continues at coordinate 73,354,057 of CM056809.1, forward strand.
CCATGGGTGTGGTGGTTGTGTGAGGGGCCTTGTCCTTGTCCTTGATATTTAATATGTTCATCAATCACTACTTAATATGTGATGTAAGTTGTTTTATTAATTATAGGCCTTTTGAGTAGTGTACTCACTACTTATCCGTCCTAATTTTATAGTTGAAGTACCCCTGAATGTGAAAGTGAATGTGAATGTTTTTATGGTTTGAAGAATGTGCATGTTCAAATGATATTATGTTATTTAAACATCCAAAAGACGGACCCTTCATTGCAAGGAATGTGAGCGATAGCCAATGCTTGTTCATTATTGTCTTCCAATTACATCTAAAAGTGCCACTTTGACGATTTTGTTGTGTTCTACGCAATTCATCCTCATACCAATTGAAGGTAAGGATCTCGTCTCATTGATGTGGGCCACAAGTATTAGGAATAACACTTCCATCCATACGGAGTGACGAATCCACCCATCACATGTATTGGGAATTTTGAGGCACCACCGATTGCTGCCCCTTTCTTAGAAATTATTATTATTATTATTATTATTATTATTATTATTATTATTTATTTCATTTTTTTTAATGTTGGAAAAAGATAGATCACTTTTTTCTTCTTTCCAACCAGAATAGCACCATACAAAACAACTAAAAACAGCAAGTGCAAAAAGTTTGTCTTTTCCCTCCCATCCATGAATCCTTGGCATTGTGTCATGTGCTTTTACATAGGGTTGCAAATGGGCAGCACTTTTAGGACTGCATGAGAAAACGTGAAAGCTGTCACGGCACTAAAATGGAGGTAGTATTAAAGGGCCGTGATTAGGAGATTATTGTAGCATAATCTTTCTTTTCTCTTTGGATCCACATTGGTGAGAATTACAAGATTTGGAGCTCATCAAATTCCATGTTGCACCACTAATGTCTTACTGGCAGAATCATATTTTCCAATACATCATCAGACTGGTATAACGATAAATAGAATATAAGAAGAGTTAGACAAATAAACAAGAGATTCCATTCTCATATTCTTGTTATAATTACAACAAGTGTATTATTTACATTCCCAAATAATAGGCCAACAGAGGCCAATAAAACAGGCATAAACCCAAAATAATACTCTTGGGTATTTCACGTCTCAAGTGCAATGGTGAAGTCTATATGACAACCTATGCGCCTCAATCACACGTCACTTACAGCTCAGCAATCGCCTCCTCATGAACCATACCGGAGCACAAGTCAGGAAATCATACTTATGGCATCAAGCGTAGATCAAACACGAATGCCTGGCAAGTATTCAAGATAAAAATCATAGTTTGCAGGTATAAAGCAGAATATAAATACAGGTGATTATTTAGGAAATTAATGTCAATGAGCTGGGCAGATTGATGCAAGAAAATATGATTAACAGAACCATAAACATGAATTAAATTCAGACCAAAGATCACTTGGCAACCGCTTCCCATAATCCTCGGAAGGGAGAGCAATTGCTAGCCCCTAACAAGTAGGCATGGGGTACCTCAGAACTCGTCCTAGAGTCCCTGTCACGAGGGTACCTGGTCTGTCCCGGACAGGATGGGTACATAAGTGACACCATTCACATACAGGACTCAAACTGCATCGAGCAATATATATATATATATAGAGAGAGAGAGAGAGAGAATATTCAAATGCATTCATCTATTACGATTCATTCAAATCAATAAACCAACTGAATTTGAGTGAACCCTACTAGTCATTTCATACGATATGAATCCTTTCATACATATACATTCACAAATCTACTCAAGACTTTCCTCAGGTTAACAGTAATACGACATTCATTTTGTAAATACAAGGAAAATACAGTCTAAAAATGCGAATACTAACTTAGAGTATGAAGTCACTGATATGATAAAAATATGTTCATGCATTATGATTTAGGAGTCAAGGATTGTTACAAGCCCAACTATTCTAAATATGCGTATTTCACACTATCCAATGCATTATCCAATTATAGAAATCAATGTATCGTTATTCATTACATGGTCTCACATTATGTATTAGAATACATTGGATTTCCATAATTTAGTAATCATGGTTTATGATGAAATGAACGAATTAAATATGTGAAATCATCGCCTCAAAAGGGTTCCACACATTAAAAGGTTTTCCAGTGGTCAATTGATTAAAAGGAATCAAAAGGGTAAGCCTTACAAGGTCTTCTAAACAAAATTCCCAAAATTCAGGTTTACGGGCAGTAGGTCAGTAGTCAGTTGGTGCTCGGCTAGCCGCCTGTAGACCAGTCGACTAGCTGACAGGTGACCGCTGGGTGATCGCGGGTCATCTGTAAGGTTTGCAACACATTCTAGAATGCTGACCGCCTGCTGGGCGGCTAGCCGCCAGGCGACCGCCCAACCTGCGTTCAAAATTACTGGAATGACTCATTGCATACTTTTTTAAGCTCATTCACTTCCATGTGTTTCCAGAACTTCTCCACCTTCAATTCATGTATATCTGAACCTCTTTGCTCCCATTATATACGTATGTAAGCCATATTCAATTATTTCTACTACAAGATGCATATTAAAAGGGTTCCATTTACTATATTCTACATGCAAGAGGCTTAACAAAATAACCAAAATGAAATCAGAATTACAGAGTCAATTAAAAAACACAACATGCATAAAAATTAGAGCTTATACTTGCCTTGATCCAAGTTTTCACACATTCAAATCTCCCTCTAGAGTCAAACAATGAAAACCCCTAAATTCATAACCTAAGAAAAGGTAATACCCAAAGAGCTATTAAAATGCATGCATGTGATATAGAAGAGTTCTTTGACTCAATTTGTAACTCAATTTGTAACCAATTTCAGAAATCAGTCCTTGAAATCTTACCTTTGGGAGAAAAAGAAAAGGTTGTAGGAAGAAGCTCTTGTCAGTCTAATGACATGGAAAGATGGGGAAGAAGATTAAGGACCAGAATCTCTTCTTTAGATTCACATGCAATAGCTTCTTGGAAGGAGTTTGGAGACGAGAGATCAAGAAGAAGTAAAGAACAGGCTCCCCCCTTCACAATTATTATATCTCAGTGATTGAAATGGAAGGCAGAGTGTTTAAAGTGGAAATTTCAGACTTTATAAGAAAACCCAAGTTCTTAATCAATATTCCATTTTGAGTCAAATGAGAGCCTACTTGATTAATATGAGGTCAAATGAGGAAATGATAGATAAAAAAGATGATGAGCTTGACGAGATACACGCGATGAAGCCAAGATGGTATGCATAAGATGCACAATGAGAAAAATCCGAAATTACGAAAAAGTCTCCGGCTCTACCTAAAAGAGCTGAACTATGGTCAAACTAACTACCCAAGACCCAAGGTCTAACTCTCAAGCTATAAGAAAATTAGTTATACATAAAATAACTTAATTAGTATCTAAACATAATTAATTTACATAAAACACAATTAATTAGGAATAAGCAAGATTAAACGGGTTCGGGGTTGTAACACCAAACGAATCTAAAACCAACCAAGGTACAATTTCCTTCAGAATAATTATCTGCTTGCTCTAATGCCCATCCATAATTCATCCTTTAGGCCCCTGTATCAAGGCAATCCTGCAACAAAATTTAAGTTTCTGCAGTGAAGGCCACCAGAAGCAATAGCCATATTTGGGCAGCAGGAACATCCTCACGCAGACATCCCAACCCCATTGCCAAACAGGCAAGGTGGCCCTCAAAAAAGCAGCACCATATAGAAAATTCTCCACAGCCATGGAGGCTCAATTATTTTGCTGTGATCAGTAGGGACATAAAATAAAATGAAATAAAATAGGTTCTGTGGCAGTTTTTTGGGGCCCTATATAAAAGGGGAATCTCCAGAATATGTAATTAGAAGGAAGGGTATAAACTATTTTGCACATTCCAACATATAGTTGTTTTAATGGCAGGGGTATCCCCGTGGTATATTTACCCCTACAGGACTATTCCTCAGGCACATGCACGGCCCTGCAACACACGTGCACCAGGTAAGTCAGGGGTGGGATCAAACACAAGGCATGAGAAGCAAACCCACACCTTATGCCAGTGAACCATCAACCATGCAAGCAGGCGTTCCAACATATAGTTATCTCATTAGGATTGTTTGGTTATTTTGGCACAATTATCCGCAACACTACCGTATTCATGGTCCCAGCAGAAATGCAAGTATTAGCAGCTGAACATTATATGAGACCTCTAATATAAATACTAAGGGCCAGTTTGCTTGCATTAAAATACATAGGACTTGAATGCACATGAATTCGTGGTCAAATGAGCTCCATCAAAGAATTATTAAAGAGGAGAGGGATGAAGGATATGAGTTGAGGGGTGAAGGATTATTAAAGAGGAGGGAAGGAAATGAGTTGAGCAACGAGTATAAGCTAGCATTGTAGATGAGAGAGACTGAAAGAGACCCTAACTTTCCTAGGATTTAAATTACTGGGCTGGTGGCTGGATATACATTCCCACCTCTCCTGGATTCATTTCCATTAGAGGGTAGATAATTTGATGGTCATTTTTAGATATTCACATTTTTTTTCTTCAAATCTAACCTTTTTTAAAGTAGAAGTTTTACAAAACAAACAGACCCAAAGAAATTGAGACATTTTCTCAAACCATTCCATAAAAACTCCGTAGTCTGGCAATGTATAGCAGGGGTGGGTGTGTGTGTGTGTGTGTGTGTGTGTGTGTGAGAGAGAGAGAGAGAGAGAGAGAGAGAGAGAGAGTTCACCTTAAGTAATCTTTTTTATCGTAAGTGATTTGCCATCAACAAGAATGGAGAAACGTTGGGCTTCTGATGCACGGTAATGGAAGTGAAGGATGCCTCCATAAAATCCCATCACGCACTATTAAAGGCCTGCTTCATATCGAACTTTAGACACACAAGGGTAAGTCCTACGTTCAAATGAAGGCTCCTAATTGGTTGGGGGGAGAGCATCATACTGTCATCAATATGGCTTTCTGCCCCACTGGAAAAAAAAAAGACAATTGAAACAGGACTGATGCCACTGATAATTATACATGTCATCCTACAAACAAGGATACAAGATCTGATATATTTGTCTCATTAGATAGACATATTGGCTGAAACTGAGATGGGCAGCTTGCATCTTCACTCTTTTGAACTAAAGCAGTAAAACTTGTTTTAATTTGCTTTAAAATCTTAGTGGTCCTGAAAAAACTCTGCAAATCCTTCCCAGTAACTGGCCAGCCTATCTTTTAAGGGGGGCTTCAATGTAAACCCCAGTTTTTATTAGGATTGGCCATCTTAATAGCCTGCCCAATTTCTATAATGCTCATTTGCTTGCAAAAAATTGTTGTGTACAAATCTGTGACTTCACCTTGAGGCTCCACATGGAGAAGACCATTGTTAGCAGGCAGTATGGTTTATGGCAGGAGCTAAGATATGCTTAAAAGTGATAGAGAACTATTCTGCTTTTTGGTTTGTTGCGCCTTTATTGAAGTGTAGAAGAATCGAGTGTTAGAATCTAACAAGTTTTGAGGCTTGCTGAGGGGCTTAAGCATGAGCATGCTTTTCTCTAGGCCAAAAGATTCTCTTAGTGTAATGTAGCATCTTTCACTTCTGCCAGTAAGCATCATCTGTGGTGTTCTTGGAAAAAAAATTCCTAAATACCTTGAGATTATGTTGAGCATAAGCCAATCTCTGATTAAGACAACACTTTCATCCCCTGGATGATTGCAGAGTGCTTCCTTACAGCCTTCAATTAACTTGCAACTCTAAACACTCGAGAGATGATGATTCCACACATTTTCAATGACATCAAAGAACCCATCACATTCAGCCCAATAATTTGAGTGTCGAATAGGAATTTGGGAGCTTGTAGTATAGGGTCATTTCTCCCCTTTCAGACTTTGGATCCCCATAAGATGCATTGAAAAGAATCACCTCCTTTATAGTTGAATTTGGATCATTGCCCATGCCACATCTTAACCATTCATTTGGAGGTACGGGCCTGTGGAAGGATGAGCATCAATCAAGCTATTACCTGGCTCTGGCTTCTCAACTCCTCTTCTTCTCATAGCCTCTCTTACTTCTATTGCATCATTCCATCGGCCTGCGCTTGCATAAATGTTCGACAAAAGAACATAATCCCCACTGTGGTTGGGCTCCAACTCAAGCAGATGCCTCCTTACTTGCTCTCCCAACCTCACATTCCCATGGTTGCGGCACGCACCCAACAATGTCCGCCACACAATGGCATTGCATTCCATTGGCATGCCTCTTATCATCTCATAAGCATCCTCCACAAGACCCGCTCTCCCAAGAAGATCAACCATGCAGCCATAATGCTTTATTGTGGGTCTTATATTATAGTCCAACCTCATACTATCAAAGTACTGTCTACCTTCCTGCACCAGCCCTCTATGACTACATGCACATAGAACTCCTAGGAAAGTAACATCATTAGGCACAAGGGATTTCCACTCTCTCATTCTAGAGAAGAGCTCTAATGCATTATCCGCATAGCCATGAACCGCAAATCCTAATATCATGGCGTTCCAAGAAACTACATTTCTCTCACTCATCCCATCGAAAACCCGGAATGCTCTATCAATTTCCCCGCATTTCGCATACATATCAATTAGAGAATTAGAGACTGAAACAATTTGATCTAACCCTGTTCCATCAATATGATAATGAACCCATCTTCCGAAATCCAAGGCACCAAGATTGGCACATGCTGAAAGGACGATGACCAAGGTGGCATCGTCGGGTTTCAAACCGCTCCTCTGCATCCTCAAAAAGAGCCTCAGTGCTTCTTTGTACTGACCACATTGTACATAACCATCAATGATTGTGTTCCAAGACACCAAATCCAACTTGGATATTTCATCAAACAAATGGCGTGCAGTTTGAATATCTCCCAGCACTCCATACATATGAATGAGGGTGTTCCTAACAAATACATGAGAATCCAGACCACATTTCAAAGTAGAGCAGTGCACTTGCTTACCCAAAACAAGAGCCCTCAACTGGCCACATATCTTGAGCAAGAAAGAGAAGGTGAAGTTGTCCGCTTCCTCTCCAACCTCAAGCATTCTCTTGTAGAAGCAAAGAGCTTCTTTTGGGCGGTTGGCATTGCCAAAGCCTCTGATCATGGTGTTCCAGAGGAACCCATCCGGGGATTTAATCTCTTGGAAGGCCGAGAGGGCATAATCCATAGAACCCTTTTCAGAATCAAGTGCGCAAAAGGTGATGAACTTGGCCATGATGAAGACGTGCTGGTGGAAACCGGAATGGATGATTTGGGCATGGATTTGTTCAAGGTGTTTGATGGCCGAACATGGGTTGAAGAGGGAGAGAAGCTTTTCTTCTTCTTTACGAGGATTGCTGCTACTGCTGCTGCTGCTGCTGTTATTTTGTGGATTTATTGATGTGGTGGGATGGGAGGAGGAAGAGAAAGAAGCGAATGAAAAGAGTAGGCAGCGTTTGGAAGCTCTAGTAGTAGTGACTAGTGCATGAATTGTTGTCGAAGAAGCTACTGCCATCTTTATCCCATGAAATGGATGCCCGTGTAACGAGTAACAAGCCATTTAGTAAGGTTTGATTTGAAAAGAAAGGTGGTAACGAGCTCATGCCCCACAATTTCTGAAAGTTGGTCCACTTTGTAATTTCTGAATATAGGCTCCACGTGTAATTTCTAAGTTTGTGCCTACTAGAGGGTGGAACCGGATGTACAACCAGAACCGTTAGGGACCGATTTTTTTGGCTCGAAACCAGTATCATACATGGAATAAGTCTGGATCCAGGTCTAGGTAGAAAATGATATTTTAAAATATATAATTTTTAGGAGCAATATATTAAAATTGACGTAATATGTTAGGTCTCGAGTCCACGGGTCCGAACCAAGGTGGAATCGAACTCAGACCCATTTACTTATCGGAATGTAAATAAAGATCCGGACCAAGTTTTTAACGAGTCAGAACTTCTGGATAATAAAAAAATTAGGGACTCATTTACATCCCTAGTGCCTAACACTATAAAGTGAGATCACTTTGTAATTTCTAAAGGTGGCCCTCGTGCTAGAGGTGCGCATGGGGACTTGGAGTTGGATATATAATCTGGCCCGTTTAGTATTTGGGTCAAGTTTGAATTAAGTGATGATAGCCCAGAGCTTGGCCTAACCAGAATGAGGAATGTTTGTAATTTTGTGATTGAGTTGTCTAAGCAATTGCTAGAAAGCTCGAACAACTAAGTTCGACCTAAACCGGCTTGTGTTGGGCTTGTGTATATAAATTTGGGCTAGGCCTGGATATGCCTTTGACCGGGCCAACTGCCAACCCAATAATGAATGCTAGGGGGTGTTCATGGACTGACTGGACTTAAAAAACATGGGCCCATATCCAACCCAATTTTGACATGGGCCATACATGTCTGGCCCAAGTCTGCCCACTTAGTCAATTGGGTCAAGCCAAACTAGGTTTTTTTCACTTGTAGGGCTTTTTAGCAATTATTTGGACAAATTATCAATGCTCATTATTCGGGCTAGGCTGAACTAGGCTTTGGGCTATCTATCACTTAATCCAAGCCAAGCCCAAATACTAACTGAGCCCAAATTATATGTGCAAGACCAGCCCAAAGCCGGATGAGCCCAGGTTGGCCTAGCCCATGAGCACCCCTAATGAACACCCCCTGCCTCATGCACCACAAATTCTAAAGGTAGGGCTCCTATGCACCAAAAAAAAAAAAAAAAAATGTAAATGTTGACCCCATTGCAATTTCTGAAATGTGGGCCTGCTTTGTAATTCTTAATGTAGACTCTAATAATTTCAGGTCTGTTTGTCCGCCAGTGAATAAAATAAAATTAAAGTAAAGTAAAATTTAATAGATATGATTTTGTTTTTTCTAAGTATTCTCATCTGTAAATTACAATGTCCTGAAAACACTTTTGACTTTTGTTAGTAATATAATACATGACAAACAAACAGGCTTTTCATCCTTTGGTGGGAACGACATTTGTGATAATGTTGCGATTTACCCAAAGCCATTACAACCGCATGTCAGTGTTGCAGCCTTTCGGACGCCAAAGGTTCTCAAGTCCCCGAACCCAATCAATAATTCAACGACTCCTCCTCTCTACCTCTCTTGTTGTGTTTTTTTTTTTTTTTTTTCAGCTCTTCCGCCTTACCATCTCCAACGTTCAAGACTCCGGTAACTCTGTCTCTCTTCTCTATCTGCCCAAGCAGATGTACTTTATAATCTTTCTACTTGGGCACCATGCATTGATATGAGGAGCTCCATGTGGGGGAAGACCATGGCATTCTAATCTTTCTAGATCCTTCTGTAATATGCAGATTATTGCTGTTTTTTTTTTTTTTCTTTCTGAATTTATGTTTCTACTTTTTTATTATCGTGGTTTTTTGTCTGTACTTATCTTTATTATATTTTTTTCTTTTTCTTTAGAAATATTGGTAGGCTTTTCTGATTAATTTAATATGTGGGGCAATGATTATTTTAAGTAAGGGTGGATGTGCCTCTAAGAATGGGCATAGGGAAATGAACATTTGAGAAGAAAATAGTTGTAAGTTAAGACAATTTTCTTAGTTCTTAGCCTAATCCCATCAATATTGGAAAACTAGAACTGATGATGTATGTCACTATGTGTGTGAGTGCTAGTGTATACAAATGTGATGCCAAAGTCATAAAAGAGACACCTTTTAAATCAATATTAAAATCCTGTGACACTCGCTGATAAAGGAGGGTTGCAACCCCAACATGGATTATGGGAAATGGAGAAATAGAATTTATGTATCTGACGACAAGGCTTTAATGATGGTGTTGATTCAAATCCTAACACAGCTTCTCATAAGAAGGCACCACAGACTGAGCTTCCCTTAAATTATTGATCTCTCTAAGTAATAATTAGAAAGGAACTACTACAAACCTTTGACATGCTAGTGAATAAATATGTGATGTACCAAAGACATGAAGAGACACTTTTTAAACAAATATCAAAAATCATACTACACACTTCCTGTAGAGCTTCGCTGAAATTAATGATCTCTCTAACTAATAATTAGAGAGGAACTACTACAAACCTACGGCATATGACCCCAAAAAGAATTACCTTATGCATTGCCCTCCGACTAGTCACTTCTCCATTAACAGCCTGTTTGTTTGCTTAGGATGCATAGGAATTCACGGTCAGATGAGCTCCACCGAAGGATTATTGAAGAAGTGAGGGGTGAATAGTATAATGTAGCAATGTAGATGAAACTTTGACTTGATGAAACGTTGACTTTCCTAGTATTTGAATTACTGGGGTGATCGGTGGGTATTCATTTTACATGTTCCCTTGATTCAGTTTCATAAAGGGGAGGCTATTTGATGGCCATCTTTGCATATTAACCTATCATTCTTGATTTTTAACCACTTACAGAAATACAGTGTTAAAATTCCTAGGAATTACCATAAAAAATCATAGGAATCCAATTACATGAAACAAACGCGCCCTAATTGATAATCAACCTCACCCTTAACATGGCCTTATCTCAAATATGAGGGTTGCCTTTGTTAGTTTTACTTTTCCACTTGGCCCTATTCGAATCTAAGCTCTTTTTTTACCCTGATTCTAACATGTTTTTCCCTCTTACTTCTTTGCTGTCTATGTTGGTTTTCCCTTTCCCCTAGTTTTTGCACTCCTAGCCCTTCAATTTGACGTACTTTGATGTATTTGGCCTTCTATGGATGTGTCCATACCATCTCAAATGATATTCTTTTATCATTATTATTATTTCCCCATCTATTGCAGCTGTCTTCAGTTTACCTCTTATGTGTTTAAGTCTTTGATCTCTCTCTCATTGATCAAATTGAAATGAGTGCTTAAGTCTCCGATCTTCTCTCATTGATCAAATTAAATAACTGTAGAATGGAATAGCCCATTAGGTAAATTGAATTATGGCTCATAGTTTTGCATTAGACAGTGCCTAACCAGTAACGTACTCAGTTGATGGCATAGACTTGAATTATGCCATAAATCATGTGATGTATGCAATTGGATTTCATCTGAAACTTGTAACTGTCTTTGATATTGGATGACACTAAACTCTAGATTTGTGCTCTTCAGTTCATGTTAACATATTACTAGGTGAATTTGAAGTAGTTTCTTTCATTTCCTGTTTTTTTTTTTTTTTTTCATTTTGCATGTTTTGTGTTTTTAGGCCTTTATAATCTCTCATTTGTGGGTTTAGCCTTTCTTCACCTTTCCTCATCAGCTTGATTATTCATTTAACACTGATTAACCTTTTCTTCCCATTTCCTCATCAAGTGGATTATTCTATGAAGCCAATTAATATTGTTTTTTCTCCTGTAGTTAGAAGTTCAAGGATACGAATCTTTGTTGATTTTGTCCTAAGAATAATCTGCGTTGACTTTTAATTTGCTGTTGCATTAAATGCATTATAGATGCTACTGAACAGAAAGAAAGAAGCCCCCATATGTACTATGTTTTTTGTAGGGCATGTCAACATAAAGGTAGTGGCAGAATAATCTGCATTGACTTTTAATTTTCTGTTGCATTAAATGCATTATAGATGCTATTGAACAGAAAGAAAGAAGCCCTCATATGTGCTATGTTTTCTGTAGGGCGAGTCAACATAAAGGCAGTGGCGTGGTTCAGTTTGTGGATGAAATGGCTATTTCTTTATCAGTAGTGGAGAAATGCTGTCATTCATCTGCCAATTCAATTGCAAAAGTCCCAAAGCCCTTCACTGACTGTAAGTTATCAGTGCCATATAGACTTATCAAAACAGGGGGTGGATAGGATTACTCATTTCATAGCTCTTATTACGTAATTGTGTGTTTGGGTATAAGGCTCTTATACTCTTTTTTTTCCCTTTTTCTCCTTTTTATTGAAAGATTATATCGTTTTCTATCTTAATCAATTTTTTACCTGCTACCAAGCGAAGATAAATAAATAATTGGTACCATGTATCCTAATCAGACTTCTCCGATCACTTTAAGAGGACCCATATGGCCTTGTGCCTGAGCAAGTACAAAGCTTTCTAATCAGTATATAGAGGAATTGGTGCCACAATAAACCATATACTTGGTGAGATTAGGTTGATATAATTCCTCTCCACTAATACCAACCTGTGACAATTCCCTTTTTTTTTTTTTTTTTTTTTGCTGCAACAGAGCAGATAAACTGCAATTGAGGCGTTGTTTTGATGTGGCTTCTCAAAAAACTTTGTTTTGTAAAAGGCGTACTGTTCTATGTGGTGGAGCATCCTTGGCTACCATCTTCACCTTGAATTGCATCCTTTCTCCATTACCACTTCAGGCTGCAGAGAATGATCAGAAAGGACAAGAGGATGATGGAGATAAAGGTGTTTTTGATTCATTAAAATCATTGTTTGATCCTAATGAGAAAACTAAATCAGGAAAAATATTGCCAAAGGCCTATCTGAATTCTGCAAGGGAAGTTGTGAAGACTCTACGTGAGTCACTGAAAGAAGATCCCAAAGACATTGCAAAATTTAGAAGAACTGCTGATGCTGCAAAGGAGTCGATTCGAGAATATTTAAATGGTTGGAGGAGCCAACAAACAGTGGTAGCTGAGGTATGAGTTCTCTTTGCTTGACATTATGTGCAAAACATCCCATTGATGAATTATAGTATCTGTTGCGTTTGGATTTGAATGGTATTCTTGATGTGCTGTTTCAGTAGAAGTAGGGCATTGCAGTTTTTCCATCCTGACTGTCGACCTGATGGGTCCTGCTGTGGATATGATATCTCATAATTTCATATTGGAAAGTTATAACCCTTTATGTTTTTATTTTGAGGAGAAAGGGTTAGGAGTAGGATAAAAAATCCCAACCCGAAGCCTGAGTTTGTGACCTACAATAACAACTGGGAATAAATGAAGAACAAACATTTGGATTGTTCAAATAAAAGACTTGTGTATCATCCATCCTTATTGCAGTTCATTGATTGATGACTTGGATCACTAAACTACGGAATAGATGAAGAACAAACGTTCGGATTGTTCAAATAAAAGACTTGTGTATCATCCATCCTTATTGCAGCTCATTGATTAATGGTTGGATCACTACTCTGGGGAATGATGCATTAGACGCTGTACACATATCATCCATCCTTATGCATTAGATACTGACTCTGATTTTGGCGGGCCTTTATCAATGATTAACAAGTACTTCAACAATGAGACCATTAGTCTGTTTCGGACATATTCACTTGAATAAAAAAGAAAATATCATATCATATCATATGCATACGATTTGGTAAGCCAATTTGGATTTGTCAAATCATTTGCTAATTAATGCTTGAAATTTCACTAATCAATTTCAGTTTAGCAAAGTCAATTTTAATTTGGTGAATAGTTCACTGTTCAGCTAAGTTGTCTCTGTTTGTACAAGTTTAAATAATTATTTATAAATTATGTATATGTAATAAATTGCTCCCGGAGTCAATACTTCCCTTGATTCTGTAATGAGTCCTTGTCCAAAACCTGTTGAGTCAAACTTTTTATGGTGGTCCTGAGATGGCCCATGTTAATGGCAACTCATGTCCAACTTACATAACCAATACTTCTTTGCACATGCTGAGTAGATCGTGCAAATTTAAAATTTCTGAGTTGCACATTAAAAGGTCAGAAGCCATGTATAGAAAACTTAACAGTGGTAAGGGTGAATTCTTTTGAATAATTGTGGTATATAATTCTCTTATTCTCATGTGTGTGAAATTATTTGAAGGAAATACAGATGGATGAAACAACCCCCCCTCACAAAGTTCTGTCCGAAAGGCATAAAAACCCAACCAGTAATCTGAAATCAACAAGTTGATTCTAGCCTGCAGCAATGAGTAAACGTGTATTCAAGCAGTTGGCCACGATCCCACACAACATTAGGGCAATGCACTATATTAGAGTGAACAGGTCTTACTATTCACGTTTCAATGTGTAAGTCAAGGGCATTAAAAAAGGGACCACACTACTATTGATTCAAAGAAAGTAAAACGAGGGAATGCTAGAAGCTGCTGTTTCACAAGTGTAAAGACCTCAGTTTGATTAACAAACTGATGCAAAATCAGTCCTCCGGTTCTTCACCTTGGACTTCAACTGCATGCGATAGGGTCTATAAGTCTTTACCTAGGATTCAACAACTGATCTTCATTTACCCTTCCACACATCAACCTTCACATTCCGAAAATGTAGAGGCAGAAAAGAGTATATTAGCAATCTGCATCTACTTCCTGCCAACCAACTGATGGTTCAGTGGTAAGAGATCTCCTTGACCACACAGTGACCAAGGATCGATCCCCATTTGCCACCACGTTGGTTAGGGACGTGTGTAGTGCATGTGGGTGCGTGAGTATTTATCACGGAAAAAAATCACTTCTTGAAACGGTTGGAAACATTCAAATACCAGATAAATCCATCATTCAACCATTATATTTCAGAGGTTTGCAAAAATAAAAAAATGATAATGCTCGTATAGCAACACACTCCGACTCAAATTGACATTAAGGCACAAATCCATCCCATGATGAGCATGCATATTCGAATGCAAATTCATACCATGGCAACTTGTGGGCATGAAAAGTGTACATGAATAGCTGCAAAGTCATCCAATGGCAAGCTTGCAGGCACGAAGGAGAGGTGAATCATCTCAAATCCTGAAATTTTCACAGAGTAGGGGATTAGAAATTACCACGATAAAAAAAATTAAGTACCAAAAACACCAAATGGAATGATGCATTCTTAAACCATCAGAGAACTAACAAAATGATTTAATACCCACTAGAACCCATACATGGAAATCCTCCTTACAGTGTCTAATTGATGCAAACTAATAAATAAATAAAAGGCATCATTGTCAGTAGTGAAAATGAAGCAAAATAATATGAGTGGAGCAATAAGGAATCTTATCTTTGGAAGTCGGATGACTAGTTTGCATGAATTTGGCTTGCAGGAGAACTTGACAATGATGCTCTTGATGGGCATTTAAGAGTTCGAGCTTTTGATGTAGTGGAATTTATGAGTTCCTGCTATACAGAAGTTCCAGAGCCACCAAACGCGAGAAAGCAATAGGGAATTCGTGAATGCCAGAATCTATTAATTCCTTGTGAGTAGTACTTGCTACCAAAAGGCCCATTAGGATTGGCTCCAATGTAAGAGAGAAACCAAGAAATTATGCCAGAGATGATTTAGGCATGTATATGGAAGATAAAGAGCCCCTTCATGAAGAAAATGAAGTGCTACAACTTTCATCTACATGGAGCTAGGAGAATGGGAAACTGATAAAGACTTGGAACGAAGTAGTGACCACTGACAAGTGACAGTCTGAATTTAAAAAAAAAAAAATGGTGACGTGTTTGATTGTGGGGTTACCAAATAAGTCTGCTAAACAATGATGAGTGGAGAGTAGACCTGACAAAGCCAGCCCCAAATAGATAGGATAATATGGTGAGATATATATATATATATATATGAGTAATCTAGTGCGCGACTCGCTCACTGGATAACTGCGCTCACCTCACGTGGGCCCCACCTAGGACTGGGACCAGGGGGGTCGAAAGATCTCCCCTGGCCCTTCATCTCTGCAAAAAATCAACCCCATCCCTAATGGCTATCATCTGCATCCGGGCCCCACAAGTTTAACAGTGTACAATCATGGTTCAAAATCGCGATCATTGAGTCGCAGTTATCGCGGTTTGCAGTCGTCGCGGTACGCGGTCCATTGTAGAGCGAATTTTTATTTGATCCAAAAATAATCTGAAAAAATATCTAAAAAATCCAGAATAATATAAAATGATAGAAAACAATGTTTTTTATTTATTTTTTTTCATTAGTTCACACTTTAAAGAAAAATAACAGTCCCCTCAAATTATAACATCCTGTATCATGGCTGTATTGACATATATAGTAAAATAAGCTGAAATATAATAAATTTCACACAATGCAACCATAATTTTAGGCAAACTAATAGTGTTAAACATTTTGATATCAATAAAAGCCTCAAATTTTGAAAATAAAAAAATCTAGATCTACAATTTAAAACTAGATCTAGGGAAAAATAAGTGAGTAACATCAAATATAACTCATTATAAAACCTTTGGTTCATGTATTATACAATCTCTTCAAAAAAAAATCGGATTTAAGAAATGAAAAAATAAAAAATATTACAGAAAGTGCTAAATTTTGTAATTTTTTGCTCCAAAAGTATAGACCTAACACACCTCAAACATCTCTAAGTCATTTTGATGTTGAATCTTGAAAAGAGCTCCAAAAAACAAAAAAAATAAGCTTACCAAAGAGGTCTCTTGAGTTTCATTTGATTTTCCCATGGACAAATCTACCCAAAAGCGGCTTAGATCCAACCTTTTAGATGCTCCTCTAAGCCAGAGAAGCTGTAGAAGTCCTTAGGAAGCTCTTAGAGAAGAAAAACAGTGAAATAAGTGAAAGAGAAGGCCAAAAGAGAAGTTAAAAAAAAAATCCCGTTAGGCAATATAACGGCTGTTATTTTTAAATGAAAGACCGTTATAATGGTACGACCGTTATAATGGTACGACCATTATAATGGTACGACCATTATATTAAAAAAAAAGGGTAAATATCGGCCGTTATATACCATTTAACGTAAAGGTAATGGCCGTTACCATTGCATAACGGCCGTTATTTTGAACTATGTGTACAATCCATTCAAATTGGTATACAGTCGATCCAACGGTGTACGGTACATCTGATGGGTGCAAAGTGGGCCAAATGTGAAATTCAGTTGGGGGTTGGGGGGGTTGTGTGTGGTCCATTTAGGTGGGCCCCACCCCCAGTGCACATGTCCGGATAACTCTCCTGTATATGTGTATATATATATGGAGAGAGAGAGAGAGAGAGAGAGAGAGAATTTCAAGTGGGTGCATGCTCAAATAGCCTATATGCACACAGCCAATGAGATGCTTTACCCATTTTAGGTAAGATGAAGTCACCCAGAGTGGGGCACATGCTCACTCACCTCATTGGCTATGCACATATAAGCTATTTGAGTACGTGCTCACTTGGAAATTCATATATATATATATATATATATAGATATATATTATGCATGTGTATGTGGGTGTTGCTTTCCTCTATTAATGTAAAATATCTGATGTATGAGAATTTCTGGGTACATTGATTGATTGCTACTTTAGTGAATATGCTTGTTTGGATAATGATAAACAAGTCCAAGATCAAACCTGATCTAATCATTTGCTTACCTGCCCTGGTTGGTTACTCATTGGTGGGCAAAAGACATATAGAGTGAATAGATGGTTATGAAACAAAATATTGAACAATATGTGTTCTTCAACCAATTGAGTCGATTGGCCATTTTTTTTTTTTTTTTTCACCTGGGCATTTACAAGCTGTTGTTCTTCAACGCATGGTCATCATTATCAGTTTAAATTAGATATTTTGATTCATTTTTTATGTTTTTGTAAGACACCTTTTCATGTCCCTAATCCAGTTTATCATTTGTGTACAGGAGTCATATGTTGCAATTGTGAAAGCAATAAGATCGCTGGCTAGTTTTTACTCCAAGGCGGGCCCTTTCGCTCCATTGCCTGAAGAGGTAAAATCCGGTATTTTGGATCAGTTGAACACTGCAGAGGCTTTTCTGTAGCAAGATGTTAACAATCTTTAAGTTGTCATGTATCTGCGACATAACTTTTACCTGTTCCTGTTTGCTTTTCTTCCAAAGAAGCAGAAGAAACAAGACACATTTGGTTCTTTTAACAACCTAGTTTTGCTTTTGTAAATGCAATCCATCATCATATCGAGGAGTTCAGTTGCAGTAGCATGTTGATTACTACTGCATTGTTTTTCTAATTGGTATCTATACCTTTTCTGGAAAGGAGACACCAAAGTGTATCTGTTTTTTTCCCCCTCAGAAGTGGAAAATTTTTTAATGAAAAGAGTCCATGCACAGGATACAAAGAAAACCGCAAAGGTATAAGAGCATTATACCCTTCGCCAAACAAAAAGTACTATGTAGGAGCAACCAAAGGAGAAACCCTTTCCACCCCTTGCTTAAGTAGACCATTTGCCAAATCACAGTGTGTCTGGTTTTTGGCACACTTCTACTTTTCTCTCCCTTTTTTTCCTATTTGCTTGGTGCACTACTCCTTTTTTATCTGACATGATAATTGTGGTGCCTTTCTTATTAAGTAAAGTCCACATATTCGTGCTTGGTGCGGTAAAGAACAGAGACAAGTTATCATTGTGGAAAATATTATGGAACCCAAGCCATCCATCTGTTTGTCTGTGCAGCATATTCACTCTGGGCCTTGCTTAAGTCACTCCAGTCAACAGGTAGGCCGGTGGTACATGTATCAGATGTATGAACAATGAACAGCTAAAGAAGATGCAACATCTTAAATTCAATTTACAAGTTGGCCGACCTGGTCTGAATTTTAAACCAGTAATGTATGCCTTTCCATATGATTAGTAACTCAGGCAGCTTAGCTAGCTCAAAATATGGTGGCATGATCTTTGCATGTCTTACTGAAAAAAAGAATAGTGTTGTTCTGAGTTTTGACACCCAATTGCACAGGTCAGCTCAGAATGCAAAGCACTATGCAGTGGAGACAATTTTTTCATTTGGCCTGTAATTTTCCGTATGGCCCAATCATTTCTGAAGTCTAATTATTTATCATATGTACCATATCCTTTCCTAACAGAAATCTGTGACATACATTAGCTGGAACCTTTTTCCCATTTAATTTGGTCATCTGCAGGAGGACGATATTTTCCTATGGAGTATTTCTTTTACTTCACATATAGACTGTAGTGTAGATGTTCCCTTTTCCTCAAAAAGGAAAGCCCCGCTTGCATTCTCACTGAACCAAGAAAAATAAAACCCCTAGGTCCTGTTTGGTGTTCTTTGTAAATGGAATGCAGGTAACGCAGTTTACTCATTAATGATAGTTCATGTGATAATCTCAGTTACCACATTAAGTCACTGTTTTTCTCTTCTGAGAGTTTCAGGTAATTGGAATTAGCAAATAACTTAAGAGTTCCAAGGACCCAAGAGGGCCTAGAACTTATTTGGCACAACACTTTTGTTGCAG
The DNA here is from genome assembly GCA_029852735.1 of Persea americana. NCBI lineage: Eukaryota > Viridiplantae > Streptophyta > Magnoliopsida > Laurales > Lauraceae > Persea > Persea americana. The sequence goes on from CM056809.1 coordinate 73,373,152, forward strand.
CCGAAGTTTGCAACAATGAGAAGCTTCAGACTCTGCTACGGGTTCTTGCCTGTGGCACTTGTATTCTTAAGCATAACTGTTATTCCAGTGGATGAAAACTTTTGCAAGTGTTCAAAGACTTGCTCCTTCAGTCAGGAATAGATGCAGCCTGTAATTTATATGCATGCTCATGGCATTACCAAAATATTCCCTAGTACTTTCACCGATCAATGCAACATAAGGTTAAAAAATTCCACATGCTATTTACTCAATGGGGTTTTCCTATCCTAGTCCTTAATCTTTCAAACTTGTAAATGGGCAATTGTGATGTGTATTATTCCAGTGGAGTTTTCCCTGCCAAAATAGATCCAGATCTGGACCAAATAGCCAGGTTCACATGTTGAAAAGGATCTGCATCTAATGTAAATCAATTCTGATTCAGTGCACATTCAAGTTCTGAAGAAACTGCTATAGGCATTTACCCCCAACTGGGCCTGTGTGTACTTCATTAAAATAGTGCTGGTAACTTTGTTTACACATGTAATGAGGATTGATTAGTTTGGGTAACCTGGAGATACACTTAAACCATGACATGCAATTAAATTTACAGGTAAATTGGTTGGAGTGCATAGACTTCCAAAGATCCCAAAGGAAGGCCTTCATTTGATTGAAAATCCTAGCCTCCGGGGTTTGCCGAAAATAAGTAATGATTATTGGATTCATGGTATTGGCAAGGAAGATATATGTATTTTTAATATTAGCACAGTTTGGATGATGTAGGGACTTAAATAGAACACTTTGCATGTAAGTAGGGAAAATGTTCTCCTACGAGTAACTGCAAGTGCAGTCTAGCTCTGTGGGACCCCACTTGGGCCTACGCTTTCAAAAATGCAATCCCTTGATACTCTTTTCATCTCAAGGTTTGGCATCCAATTTTACTGTCACTGAACCTTCACTCGTGGTTACATTAAGAGACCACTAAACTTTGAGGCTGTTAAAATGCTAAGATAATCTAGTGGGGTTGATTTTCTGGATCCCCCATGTCCATGAGAAGACATTTTCATTTATCCCCCTTCCATTGATAAATTTGTATTTAAGTGGACTTCATGAGTTGGACCACATACTAGCTATATGTAGTCTACTCGTTAGAGAACATTCTAGGGAAAGCCACTCGTCACATCCCAGTCCCAAATTTCCTTGCCCTGGGGTAATCCACGAGGTGTGACATGCGTACTTCTGTAATATTGTAACCGTCTCGAGAGGATAAAATTTCTCTTTTCACTTGTGAGGCTAGCTCACCAACACCTATCAATAATAGTTAATAGAGAAAGCATCTCAAATTTTCCACAGCTAGGTACCATTCCCTGCTTAGTCCAATTAAAGGTTCCATATTTACATAAAAGATATATTCATTATTAACAAAGTAGGGATTATAAAATTCACCCTACATCACTATACAAAATAATATCCAAAAGTATACTCGATATTAACCAAGTGTGACCCATACAAAAGAAGTTAGACGGCACTAAGGATGTCTTCAAAGATAATTACAATCTATCTTCCAAAAAGTATTAACATTGCTCTCTGAAGGAAGTGAACATTCCTCTAACCCTGGAGGAATCTATTCAGTCTCCTCCTCTCCCTCCTAGGCCTCCTCAATATTGGGAGCTGCAACTGTGTCTGTGACACCAAATATAGTACCATGAATACGACGATTTAGCAAGTATAGGCATTAATAGTAAATCACATGTTGTATCAAATCGAATTAATGAAAATTGGTTAAAATATGTCAATGACAAGTAGAAATAGGAAATTGTGCAATATCAAATAAATCGTGCTTTATGAATCAACTAAGGAATAAACATGCTAATATGCTATTACATTAAGCTCATCCTCTTCGATAGATAGTGTATCTAGTTAGGATGTCACCAATGGCCCGACCAGAGGCTCATCAGCTACCCAGTTATGGAGTTATAGTGCTCCAAACAACTTACTGTAGTGGTCTCGAATAACTAAACCGAGTTTAACTATGTTGGGTATCACAAGGTTGAAGCTAAGCAGTGTCAAACCAATCGAATCAAATAATAATTAGATGTGAATAAGGTTTTCATTTTATATCATCTCAAATCGAATCGAATAATAGTTATTCACATACATAATTATTCAAGAGAAATCTAATTTAGAATATAATAATCGAATTGGAAATAACATCATTTATATAATGAAAATTTAGATCAAACTTGAGGTCAACGATAAAATCCATCTCAATATGAAATGCAATTCATTTAAGGAATCAAGGTAATTACGAACCAACCCTAATCTATCCATCCATCGTCCATCGCCATCCAATTCGATGTAGTTTTAGAAAATCTATGTACTACTATCATAATTTAGCGCCACAAGTATAATTAGATACATTAAATTTCCTAAATTGGTAACATTAAATTTCCTAAATCAACACCAATTGCATAGTAATAGATTACCGGACAGTACACATGAGATTATCCTAGCCTCTTACGATATCTCATGACATTGTGAGTTTTCGTTGGACATGTAAGGGTTAAGGTATCAAATCATAGCCCTACAAAGTCTTCTAGAAATTTCTAAAATTTTAGGGTTTCTGGGCGGTCGGTCACTCGTCGGTGGCTTAGCAGCTAGCTAACTGGTGTCCACTTAGCTAACCACCTAGTCACCACATTCCGTCTATCATTTTTCACACATTCGAGAATTCTGACAACCAACTGGACAGCTAGCCGCCTGGTGATCACTCGGCTAACTACCAGGTGACTGCCCTTCCTACTATCAGAATTCTAAAATGAATTTGTTTTGGCACTTATTGGAGTTCATTCGCTTTTCCATTCCAATGACTCCCTCTTACAACAACCTGCATAATTGAGCCTCCTTGCTTCCATTTTACAAACATGCATTCATATATTTTCATCCTAATCAACCACTTCAAGAACAAAAGAAATTCAACCCCATTCCATCTTCATTTCTATTTACATTTAAGAGGCTAAAGTTTCACTAAAATAGAATCTGACACCAATCAAGGAATTAGACAACATGCAAAACCCGTTAAAACTTATACTTGCCTCAAGAAATATTGCCTACAATCTCCTTTTGAAGCTTTTTGATTCAGTTGTGCACAAAAACCCCAATTTCCATACCTAACACAACATTCATGCAAGAATGGTGATAAGATGCTATGCATGTGCTGGAAATGAGTCCCTCGTACTCAATTGTGACCTAAAACCTGAAGGAGGAAACGAGTTCTTACCTATTATAGTCAATGACAGGTTGGACAGGAATATCTTGTCAAACAAATGATATGGAAATGAAGAGGAGGTTTTGGAGAAGCGTAAGGGCACGTTTGTGTAGACATGCTTATTGTGGAAATGAGAAATTGCCACATAAGCAAAATCTGTGGGAAAGGAATACCACAGAAAAGGTTTGCTGTAGGAACTAAAAATCTATGTTTGGTGCAAAATATATTTTTTTTGTTGAAATGGTAATTTCCATGTTTGGTGCAATGGTGGATTCCTCACCCATTCTACCCAATTCACTTTACACAAAGCAATTATCAACAATTGTAGCAAAATCAAATTCAGCATAAATTGAATCCAACAATGGAAGAATAACCAAATTCAACATAATTAACAAGAAGAATAGGAACACAACAATGATAACCAAAAAGTAGAAAAACCAAATTCAACATAATCCACGAGAAAGAGCCCATAACAAAACCTGTTCTTTTATATATGCAAACAAGAGAACTTGCTTGCCAACATGGATGGTGGAGATGGAGACATTGGGCAATGCTCTGATTTGGGTTAAGTTTGAACTTGATTTTAGGGTTGGGGCTGGAATTACGATTTGATTGTACTCTTACGATAGAGATGGTATTGAGAGAGAAAGAGGTAGAGATGGAGGTGGATTGAGAGAGAGAGAGAGAGAGAGAGAGAGAGAGAGGAGGGGGGGCAGGAAGAGAGATGGGTTTCTGAGATCAGATTAAGGAAGAGCGGAGAAGATGGAGACGGCTTCAAATCGTCAATGGAGATCAGGTTTTTTCGCCAGAGCTTCTCTTCCGTTTTTTTATCACATGATTTTGAGGAAGACCAAGGACACGAGCCTTAAATATGGAGGGTGTTTTTCTGCAGAAGTAGAAGTCCAATACCCACCATCGGAAGTGCATTTCCAGGCTTCCTATGGAAAAGGCTGACGTTGTGGAATTACAGTTATGCGGATTTCTTCCTCACCAACCATCTGAAAAACCGCATTTCCGATGAAAAAAGGAAAGTTTTCTGCGGAAATGGGTTACACAAACATGTTCGTCTAGCTTTCAATTCCACATGCAAACATCAATTCGTTGGAATGTTAGGAGAAAAGAGAAAGGAAGAAAAGAGGAGTTTTTCTTGACTTTGAGACTGAGATGATCGAGAGGGCGAGGGGAAGGAAAGAAGGGTTTTAAATACCATTTTCCAATTTTACAAGAAAGTTGAACAACATGTTCATATTTCCAATTTGAGTCAAACGGTGGCCCTCTTGCTCAATGTGTGGTCAAACGAAGTAGAGTTCGGTACGAAAATCGATCTGTGTATCGAGAAACACGCGATGATACCAAAATGGTATGTGAATGATGCAAAATTGAAAAATCTACGCTTACGACAAAGTCCTTGACTCTACATAAATGGACCAAATCAAGTTCGAACCAACTACCCAAACTCAAGGTCTAACCAAAAGGCTAATATAAAATTAATTTACATAAGAATAACTTAATTACTAACTAAGCACAATTAATTTAATTAAAACACAATTAATTATGGTCAAACATGATTAATTAGGGTCGGGGTCTAACACCACTATTTAAACCAGTCGATAAATAAGCTATTAAAAGTAATTCATTGTCACTGGAAATGGACAGTTGACTGGGAAGTGAACAAGCAGAGGGAAGTTGAGCTCTGCCCAGCTTTTGTTTCAGTTTAGCACTCATCAAGCCGAGCAGAGCTATGCTTGCTGGATTCTCGACCTGCTCCAACTTAAATAGATATCAAGCGAGACACTCGAACACCATAGTGGTAAGGGCATCCCTTCTCACACTCCCCTGTGCAGGTAGGTAGTCTCACAAAGTTTGTTGCACTCACCCAATTAGCAAAAGAAAGAAAAAGGAGCAGCCCCAGCCACGGCCGGGGCTGAGAAATCAGGTGGTTGACAAAAATTTATATAACTTGCTGTTTTTATACAATATATGCATGTCATTGACCGATTTATGGATAATATTTATGGAGCACTGCTTATATAAATCACCACTAGCACAACAACTGATGTTGAGCATGGGCATGTCCAACCCCTACATAATTGTAGAAACAAGTATAAAAAAAATATAAAAAAAATGTTTAAATTAAAAAAGCGACTCAAAATAAAATGATACAAGACTCAACAAAATCACCATAAAATGTCCATCAAAAGAAGCCAAATATATCAACAACAGATATTTACGGCCGATTTATTTGCATACATAAAATACATAGGAATTTATGCCATAAGTGATTAAAAATGAAGGTAGAAGGCTGATATACAAAAATGACCATAAAAAGCCTTCCCTTCAATAGAAAGTGAAGGAAGGGAAGATGGGAAATGAGTATGGTATGATCACCCTATTAATTAGAGGTGCTCAAGGGCCGGGCCAACCCATGCCGGGCGGAATTCTGACTAGGGGTTTTAATACTCTGGCCTGGATCTAAGTTTGTCACACATTTAATAAGTAGGCCGAGGCTTGGATTTAGCGATCAAGGGCTGGCCCAAATAAATAGTAGATGGACCTTTTGACCTAAACAAGTGAGTGACTAAAGAGCCCAAAATAGGGATAGCCCATCCCCGGCCAAATCGACTAAATGGATATGGGCTCAATGGCAAATTAGGACTGTCCATAGAATAGGATGCTAACAACACAAATCCCATCAAAGCCCAGCCCATTTAGTTTTCCAGCGTAATAGTCAGGCCCAAATCCAATCCACAATCCTGAAAATAAAGTTGTAGGTTCACCCTGGCCCATATATTGAGGCATAACCCTTGTGTCCAATATGTCAGCCGAGACTATGCTTTTAAACATATTGAGCCATTACCCTCTCCCATGTAATAATAGCCCGAAAATCGGCCCAGGCCCATCCAACAGCCCAAAAGGCAGATCTGACTCAGACTAGCCCGGCCCATGACCACCCCTACACCCTACGTACACGTGTACGCCTCCGAGCCACGCAAAAACGACAATCCCCGCCGCGGTGCGTGGTGATACACGGACAGTTGTAAAAATCTCGGTGGTGGACCCCACCATTTAACGGTTCGGATGAACTCACACGTGCCGCAGAAGCTCACATCTCGAGCAAAACTCTCGTTTCCCCTCTTCCTCCCTCACTAAACCGATCAACGAAGCAAAGAGAAGTAAAAGAAAGAAAGAGAGAGAAAGAACCCTAAAATTTCTTATATATCATTTCTCTTGGTCTTCAAGGAAGCAAAGGAGAAGAAGAAAGAAGGAAAAGATGGGAGTTCCTGCATTCTACAGATGGCTTGCAGATCGCTATCCTCTCACGATCTCAGACGTGATCGAAGAAGAGCCTCGCGAGGGACCAGACGGCTTCCTTCTCCCGATCGACGTGTCGAAGCCAAACCCTAACGGCTTCGAATTCGACAATCTCTATCTCGACATGAACGGGATCATCCATCCCTGCTTCCATCCCGAAGGAAGGGTACGATTCGATTCCCTTCAATTCCCAGATCTATATTATCTTTCATCTCTAAAAGATGTGTTTGGATTGACTTAGATTGCGAACTGGTGAATTTCGCATTTTTGGTGGTGGAACGTCAGATTGCATGTCTCGGTGTTCTAAGATCTGATGATTTCATGAAAATCTCGTAAGCGTTGGGGATTTTCCTTGTTTGCGTCGTGATTGGACATAAGTCTGATGCAGAATGTCGCAAAAGGAGGGAACTCGTGCTTCGAATAGATTCTATTTCCATAAAAGGAAATATTATTCGATGCTCATATTTGAAGATTCACGTTTGATCTTCATTTTTTTTAACTACTTATGGCAAAATGTATTCAATTGGGACCGGGTTTACGATGCTTAAAACTTGTTTGATATCTTTAGAATGCTACCGAGGCAGAATACCAAGCCAGAGTTCTTGGCGTGTTTCAAAAAAAATCTTCTGATCTGGTTACCTGTGAACAATTTGGAGCTCCTATTATAGCATTCTACTACATGTGCTGATTATACTTGAGTTTGTCGGATTGCGACTAATTTGGTGTTTGATGAAAGGACCAACATATTGAGATTGAGATGCATGAGTCATCCCATATCTAAAGAGGAAGGGGAACAGAATTGGACCATTACTCAGTCTCCATTTGTCTTACTATGAATTGTGTTGGGAGTTGTTATTACTGTGTATGCCTGTTTGTTTAGTATGATATAATATGATATCACCATTTTCGGGAATACTCTATCTAGTCTATTTGAAGTCAGCTTTTTGAGTTCGAACTTCGGCTTTTCCACTCAACTGCATTTTAAAACCTTGTTTTTAGTAATTCCACTGTCCAATGTGTCTGTCCTCACTATTTTAATTAAGGTTTTACTGATCACTTCTTTTTCCCAGTTGAAGATTTAACCTTGCTATGTCTCACTCGAGCAATTTTTTGGGGTCTTCTGTATATGTTCTCATCTCATCCCATTTCAAACAACATTCCTTGGATTTCTCCCATTATTGTTCTTCGTCTGCTCAATTTTTATTCTGTCATTTTTTTGAATTCTACAAAGCCCTCTTAGCTAGTGCATCTTCACAACAAGTACTTTCGCTTCCATCATTTCTTTGTTCGTCGACACTCAACTTCATATTGCAGCGGAGGTTGAAGTTCTATCTTGTATAAATGTCCCTTAACTTGCCAAGTGCGAACACACTCATGGTTGAGTGGTGTTGGTACCTTAGTCTCGCACACATGCCCATGGATCAATGATCGATTTCTGTGTCCTCAAGTGAAAGTATTACTTCTTGGCGCAGCCCCGAAACCTTGATCTTACTGTAGACCAATCTCAAGAATGAGATTGACCGAATCCAAAGGATTCCAGCCCTAGGGCACAAGACAAGTCATAACACTCAGAGAGAAATAACTCACGATAATTGAATTGATAGAATAAAGCATAAACATTACAATAAGGATCCTCTGTATATATAGAGTAGCAGTGTTTCTACAAAAGGAAATACCTAATTCTAATCAACATATAATTTAGAAAGCAATCCTATTAACTGATACTACTAATTCTAGAAAACTAGAAAATCACGTTGTCCACCTAGTGGGTCCCCATCAAGGTCTACGGGTGGCTTTGGTCTTGGATCTGGATTGGGCTGCATCAACTCTCCTCGGCTTGAAAGAACTCGACTCTTTTGAGTTAATTGCTTGATAGCGCTCATAAAGATGTGGATTCAAGCATTGAAAATCTGTTGGAGTGATCCACGTAGCATCGGAGAGAGGACGATTCTTCCAACGAACATAGAACTTTTGAAAACCTCCTTGACGAGTGGAAACAAGCTGATCATCAAGCACATAAACAGTCTTATCAACAAGTGATAGATGAGAAAGTAGGGTAAGAGTTTGCTCTTCAGTATCCCCATCAGTATCATGACCACGGTTGAGCGTAAGATCCTTAACGTTGAAAGTAGAACTGATGCCGGAATCTGATGGGAGGTCTAGCACATAAGCGTTTGAGCCAATCTTTTTAAGAATATTGTATGGACCTGTATTTTGTGGATGCAACTTTTTTTAACCCCTGGAGGCATATGTTCTTGACGGATACGGACCATGACCATATCTCCCTCGGCAAATTCAATAAATTGACGATGCCTGTTAGCTTGTTGTTTATAAGTGGCATTACTGGCAGATATATGTCGGGATACCTCATTGTGCACTTGTTGCATGTGGTGAAAGAAACTTTCCGCATCGGCACTTATTCTTGCATCTACAGGCAAAGGGACAAGATCAACAGGTGGTCGCGGCCGAAGTCCTGTCGTAGCTTCAAATGGAGAAGTACTAGTGTCGACACAACATATCCCAAGAAAATAACAGAATCACTCATAAAATGTGCACTTCTTGAGATTAATATAAAAACGCTCCCGGCGAAGGAGTTGGCAGATTGTATCCAGATGCTGAAGATGTTCTCCTTTTGTCGTGCTGTAGATTAAAATATCATCGAAGTGAATGACGACAAACTTCCCAATATAAGGTTGCAACAACTGTGTCATGACTCGCATGAAAGTACTGGATGCATTGGTTAACCCGAAGGGCATAACCAACCATTCATAAAGACCATCCTTGATTTTAAATGCAGTCTTCCACTCATCACCTGGTCTTACACGGATTTAATGATAACCACTTTCCAGATCAATTTTAGAAAAAATACATGCACCAGTCATCAAATCTAGCATGTCATCTAATTTGGGGAGTGAGAAGTGCAGGTACTCCACAGGGACTGAGGCTTTCCCTAATATATCCTTTTTGTAAAAGATCATTAACTTGCTTTCTTAATTTTGTATGCTCCTTAGGACTCATCCTGTATGAATGCAAATTGGGCAACGAAGCTCTCGGGACAAGATTAATGGTATGTTGGATGTCACGTAATGGAGGTAGCTCCTTAGGCAGCTCATCTGGAACTAGATCAGTAAATTTCTTCAGAAGTGGCTCTACTTCTTGTGGGACAAATGTATTAGGAGATTCTTCTGGAACTTGCCTAGCAATCAAGGCATACATGACACCCTGCTCCTTGCTTACTTCTTCAAACTTCCGCATAGTCAAGATAGCAAGTGCTGGAGCTATATCAGATGTGGACGAGGAAGATTTAGCGGGCAAGGGAAGTAACTTGATCTTGCATCCTTTCCAATTGAAAGTGTAAGTATTGTGCTCATGATCTGCAATGACCTTGAGTTTCTGTAGCCATGGTTGCCCAAAGAGAATGTGTGTAACGTTCATTGGAATGATGTCACATAGAATTGTATCTTCATACTTGCCAACCTTGTAAAGGACTCCACATTGCTTTCGGACTGGAATGGAATAATTGTTGACCCATGCAACTTTATAAGGTCTTAGATGCTTCTCGGTTGGGAGCTTGAGTTTCTCTACTGCTTCTTGGGAGATAACATTTATCGCGCTGCCACCATCAATGATCATGTTACATGACTTGCCCTTGCAATTGAGTCGTGACGGGAAAATGGAGGCATGATTCAAGTCTTCATTTTCTTCCTTTGAATCAGTTACTAGCAGACGACGGTCAAGAAAAAGCAGGGGGGGTGCCGTTGTCAACTTCTGTATGTTGTAATTTATCTTCTGTGGTTTCATATTGAGCCGATGCATTGAACGGCTCTGCTTCTATTTCCTCATCATACTGTTCATCATCTTCTGGCTCAGTAGTAGCCTATAAATTTTTATGTGGACACTCAGCTCCATAATGTACCCTTTGTTTGCAGGCATGACAAACAATTTCTCTCTTATCTACTCTTTCGCTGACACGGTTATCAATTATCATTCTAATGCTGTTGCACTTGCAGATTTTGCTGTGGAAGAGCTTGCCTCTATTGAATGGCTTGCTGTGGCCTCTGCGGTGTTTGCTGGTATGGTTTAGGAGGAGGACAACGATAACCTTGCGTCTGAGTACGATTAAAAGTAGGTTCAGGTCCTCCTCTAGTGGAAGACTCCCCGGCTTGAAAAGTGTTGCTTCTTCGCAACTGAATTTCATGCTGAGCTTTCCGGGCTTTGCAAAATACCTCATCAACTCGTGTAATCAAACATAACGACTTCCCGTTTGATAACATTTCACAATCCATCCTGAAATCTAGTGATAGTTACACGATCGTCTATTTTCAAGTTACAAAGAACAATATATTTGCGAAACTTGTTTGTATATTCTTCCATAGATAGATTGCCTTGCTGGAGGGTAAGATACTCTTGGTGCAGTGTGTCATTGTAATCAGAAGGAAGGAAGTTGCTCTTGAGCTTTTCTTTCATGTTGAACCATCTAGTAATGGGCTGTCCCAATGCAAGCTCATTATTTTCAACACCGTACTACAAGATTCTAGCAGGACCTTAAGTTTAACCTTCGTAAACGCTATCCGCTGCTCATCATTCATGCTATACCAAGTAAAATAATCTTCTAGAGCTATGGGTCGGGGAGCTCGATGGTGGAAGGGATGACGGACGATGATGAACCGGGGAAGATAGTCGTTTCTCCGGTGACCGGATCTTGGCTCTAATACCAATCTGGCGCAACCCCGGAACTTTTATCGTACCGTAGACCAATCTCAAGAATGAGATTGACTGAATCCAAAGGATTCTAGCCCTAGGGCACAAGACAAGCCATAACACTCAGAGAGAAATAACTCACGATAATTGAATTGATTGAATAAAGCATAAACATTACAATAAGGATCCTCTGTATATATAGAGTAGCAGTGTTCCTAAATAAGGAAATACGTAATCCTAATCAACATATAATTTAGAAAGCAATCCTATTAAGTAATACTACTAATTCTGGAAAACTAGAAAATCACGTTGTCCACCAGGTGGGTCCATCAAGGTCTACGGGTGGCTCTAGTCTTGGATCTGGATCGGGCTGCATCACTTCTAGGCCAATAGCCCAGCATTGCCAAAAAAAAAATCCCTTTAATCAAAGTGACAGTCGACGGGCATGCCATCCGCTTTCTTGCCTCTACTTTGCACACCCACCAGTGATACCCAAGATTAATATGATATTACATAACACTTTTAAAAAAATATGATATTACATAACGGTATAAGTACGCATGTAATTGATATATAATGATTTATATTATGCCAATCGTTGAACTTGACCTGTACTCAGGTTTAGCTTGATTGGAGGCTGAGCAAAGCTCAAGCCTCGAGCTAAGCTCAACCTTGACCCGTCAAGCTCAAATCGAGCTCAAACTGAGCCATGGTCGTGCTTGGCTTGGCTCGCTTGTTTACTCTTTTGCACTGATAAGACAAGGATCATTAAAGATGTTGGATATTGGTTCCAGCTGGGAACTTTATAGTGAGATCATTTTCAAGGTTATGGCATATTAAAGCGGTTCTCTATTCCTTGTGCTTGGCTTACAGGGTATGAGTGTTTCATTGAGGGTGGAAAGTTTTTGTTGGACATGAAGCTCTAGGGAAATTGTCACACTAGACCTTAATGGTCTCTAATTTATATCCCTAATATGTGGGTTATATGCCTTTTGGAAGTAAAGGATGTCAATCACCTCCTTCACTTGGAGTTGACCTTTTCCATATGGGAGAATTACACTCTTCATTCCTTTACCATATCTTGTGGGATTATGTTTTGTAGCTCCTTGCATTTCTGTGTTTTCCTTCTTAATCCAATTCTACTTGGTATTTATTAAAGACGAGGTTTTTGTTTGGGCATTAAAAAAGAGGGCATCTAGAGGTCTCCTACATTACCTTATAATTGGTTTTTCAATAAATCTATATTATTAAAGAAAAAGGTTACTATGGCCTTATGCATCTCACTTGATTTTTTAACTTCTCTTGTTTTAGTTTCTGCCCTACATAATAAAACACAATGCATAAATGCATGAAAAAGTTTATTAAAGTTCAGGTAAATTTATATCGGGCTAAACCTTTCTCTTCTTTTAGTTATTGTTTCTCACTATTACATTTTGACATGGTTCTTATTTCTAGAAAGCTTCTTAGTTGAGAAGTTTATAGTGCCATTTGTTAATTGTAATGGTAGAGAAGGGCTCATGATTTATTTCTACTTTGTTGCCCTCATCTAGGAAAACTAGAAATTTAGCACGGTATTACATAGTTATGGAAGATTAAAAAACACAAAGTTCTGGAATTGGGAAGTTGGTGCTGGTGTGAAGGGAATGAGAACTTTTGCTTGTGGATCTTTATGGAATATTAGCGTGGAAGAGAGGGATATTCATAGTGTCAGTATGGGGTTTTAGTTGTTGCCAATTCTTTTATCAAAAAGAAAATGGTGAATAGGTAACATTCGGAAATGAAAAAAGATTGAACAGGAAAAAAGAAAGAAAAGGTGATCAGTTTCTTTTTTAATTGACCAAAATAGAAAAAAACTCCAGGTTGAGCATTTTTCAATTTTCAATTAGTTTATAGGATTTATGATTTGGTTCCCTCTCTTTAGCACAAAAAAGTTTTTTCAACTTTTTTGTTTTGTTTTTGAAAAATTGTTTAATGTGTTTGGCATCGATGAAGCATCAGAGAACTAAGTATCTTTTCTTTTTGTTCTGAATCATGCAGCCTGCTCCCACTACGTATGATGATGTTTTTAAATCTATTTTTGATTACATAGACCATCTCTTCTCATTGGTCCGCCCAAGAAAGCTTTTGTACATGGCAATTGGTGAGATCTAAATTGAACTGATTGAATTGACACCTTAGTTTCAGAATTTAATTATTTTTGGTATGGACAAGTGGATCAGTTTAAATGTGTGTTTGTTCTTTTTTTAGATGGTGTGGCACCAAGGGCTAAAATGAATCAACAACGCTCTAGGCGTTTCAGAGCTGCAAAGGATGCAGCTGAAGCAGTAAGCGTCTTTTTTTCACAAAGTGCATACCTTTGGTTGAAATGGTGACTTTTCCTTGTGTTTACATATTGATTGTACATATCACTATGCACTTGTCAGGAAGCGGAAGAGGAAAGACTGAGACAAGAGTTTGAGGCAGAAGGAAAAAATCTCTCTCTCAAGGAGAAACCTGAAACATCTGACTCAAACGTGATCACTCCAGGAACTCCATTCATGGCTGTACTGTCTGTTGCACTTCAATATTATATTCATGTAAGATTGAACCGCATGCCTGGCTGGTGGCGAACCAAGGTTCGATTTCACATCTTTTAGGATAGTTGTTGTCTCCCTTAGGGTTGGATTTGTTCCTCTTTCAGTGGAATAATCCTTGCTGGTTTTATTTCTTCGAACACTTTGGCTTTCAGGATACTTCTCTGACTAAATTTATTCATGGAGCTCTGCATTGGGTGATTATTTGAAGGTTATACTATCTGATTCAAACGTACCTGGTGAGGGCGAACACAAAATAATGTCGTACATTCGGTTACAACGCAATCTTCCTGGTTTCAATCCAAACACGCGACACTGCCTATATGGGTTGGTGAGTTTGAATTTTGTATGCTTGTATGTATATGTTACCTTGCTTTCGTTTTCCTTCTACATTTTTCTATTTTAATGCTATAAACAATTTTTGTCATGATGGAACAATGTCCTTTTGTTATTGACAGGATGCTGATCTAATTATGCTGTCTTTAGCCACTCATGAGATTCACTTTTCAATTTTAAGAGAGGTTGGTATCTTATTCTGAAAATAGCTTTGATGTGTCTATAATACGGTACTTATTTGTAGTTTTATGTTTGAAGCCTGCGAACTTAGAAGCTTTGTAACTGAGTGTTACAGGTGATCACCCTACCAGGACAACAGGAGAAATGCTTCCAGTGTGGTCAAGTTGGTCATCTGGCAGCTGAATGCCGAAGCAATGAGCAAGCTGACGTGCTGAATGAAAAGGCTAACACTCCAATTCATAAAAAGAAATATCAAGTTGAGTTTTGAATCTAGGCAATCTTTTAATGCCATATCTTAAGTTAATTTGTCTCTTTCTCTCACTATATATATATATATATATTTCTCTCTTATCTTCAAGTTTTTGTTCTTATCTATTAATTGGAATAGTTCTTTATTTAATTTTTTGTATTTTATCATTCATCTCTGGCAGTTTCTCAACATTTGGGTTTTGCGGGAGTACTTGGAGTATGAGTTGGAGATTCCTGACCCACCATTTGATATAAACTTTGAACGAGTGATCGATGATTTTGTCTTCTTATGTTTCTTTGTTGGCAATGACTTTCTTCCTCACATGCCTACATTGGAAATCCGTGAGGTTTGTTGAAGGGGATCCTCTTAAATTACACTTCAAAGAAAAAACCAACAACTCCTAGCGTGGTAACTCCCAAGCAGCCAGTTCAGCTGCTCCAGCATCTGAACTGCATCTGCATTTTTATTTTTCAAAACAATATCTAGGATCTACCTTCATTCAGCATCATTTGATGCTAGTTGTTCATTTATTATTGGTAAATTTTTTTCATACTCAATTGACTTTTTGGTGCTTCAGGGCGCCATAAATCTACTGATGTTTGTGTATAAAAAGGAGTTTGCTGCTATGGGAGGTTACCTGACAGATGCGGGTGAGGTAATTGTTCTTCTTTATTTGTTTTATTAAGCTTTTGTTTTAACTTTTAACAAACTAGATTTTATTTTGCTATTGCAGTTGATACTTTTAAGGTTTTTTTCCTTAATGGTAGCAATAGTTTTTTAGATTAAAAAGCTAGAATACAAAAACCAACAAACAATATCAGATTGCCTGCATTGATTTGAAAGATTTCAGCGTCACCATTCCATATTCATTGCCAAAGATCAAAGATAGAAAAAATCCACATGCTCATTTGTGAATAAAGCCCACGAAATAACTAAAAGACTGCACCAGGTACGTAATATCAATTGCATAGACAGCTGCAGTCTAAAATGCCCTCTCCAGCCAAAGAAACCCAAGGACAGCTGCTGCTGTACAATTCCACTAGGTAGCTTCTTTCTAAAGTAACCAAAATGCCATTGTTCAGAAAAGGAATTTCACTGCAGTTCCAAACTGTTCGAGTGATAAAACAATTTTAAAACAAATGAGAGCTCCCACATCTTGGAAGCACATATGCACTAGCCGCCTCCTAGAAAAGTAACCAAATTCCTATTATTCAGAAGGGATTTCACCAACCAGAAATAGCCTGCTGAACTTCCAAAAGTTGAATTTTTTTTCTCCAAACTGCTATAGCAAAACACTTAAGTTAACAGCAAATGAGAGACAGACTCCACTTCTTATAAGCACATAATACACTCATTAACAATATGTAACTTTCTATTTTGGCTACAGTAATTATCAGTGATCAAGTTTTTCCCTTGAAAGGGCTGTCCAACAGAATGCCAACACCTTTGGAGTAGCCTTAATCGTGTGGTACCCTTCTCTTCCCCAATCTCCCACAACCACTTCCTAAGGAGAGTAGAATTTACTCCCATACAGCCTGAGTTCCATGTCCACCCTTCAATGAAGGTTCCACCTAGTAAATGATATCTTCTTTTGATATTTGTATTAAAAAAAGGTCATTACCTAGTGCAGGTCCCGTTGAAGCAGGGTCCTGGGAGGGTCTAGACCGGAGATAGACCTAACCTTGGGCAGTTTTGCAGAAAGTGGCTGCTTGCAGATCTCAAACCTGCCTTATCACGCATGGCACCCGAGACTTTTACCATTGCACCAAAGCAGTGACCCTTCTTTTGATAGTTGTTATCTTTTTCTTTTTTTTGTTGATCGGTTGATATTTGTATCTTCTCAAAAATATTATATATATATGAGAAATACATGCTGCCCCCACCTATCGCAAATTCGAACCGTTCACAAACACAGGACCCCCCTGCCCCGCCCCGCCCCCCGAATTATACTAGAGCCCATGTGTTTGCACCCATCTAAATAGATTGAACCGTTGGATCAGGGGTCGATTTTTTTCTTTAATACAAGTTGTTAAACTTGTGCGGCCACCGATCAAGGGATTAGAGGCATGGGATTGACCCCAAGATTTTATAGTTGGGCCCATCAAAGATGGCTCTTTCCATTACTCTTTGGTCCGGTGATCAGTGGGCCCCATCAAGCTCTCTCACACCTAAGAAGGTGAGAATTAACTCTCACAGGAGCATTTCTCCCTCCCTCTCTCTCTCGAGATATTTATTATAATATATATATATATATATACACGAATGAGGAAAGTGCAACATAGGAAAAAAATATATATGTATATATATGTATATAAGCGGGGGCAAACCCAAAGTAGACTTCAAAAGAATTATCCTGCCACCAAATATCTTGTGGGTACTTTTCCTCAAAACTGTTTATTCTGAAATCTCTCTCTAATTGGGCTGCGAATTGATTTTGGAGGATTACCAACACTGAAGAGGTAGACTGAAATACTACATAAAAAAAAACACAAACTACTGAAATCATTAAAACATACTCCGAGGATGGTATAGATTGAGAATAATCTCTATGCGAGAAATCTCTCAAAAAATGCTACAATATTTTCAAATTCAACACCTTCATACAGTTGGCATCACTGAATAATGGCGTCAGCTGCAAACTGAAGATGTGGAACTTCAACGCTAAAGCAATCTATATGGGTACCACACTTAGCCTTTAGAAGCATGCAGCTAATAGCTTCCACCACAATAACGAAATAGTGAAGGAGAATAGGAGATAGAGGATTACCTTGGCGTAACCAGTTACTACTTTTGCAAGCTTTAGGAATCCCAATAATTACAACCATAGTTGTCAATGCTGTTCCAATTTGACCCTGTAGTGGAATGTTTCGGCATTTTGGCCAATTCTGGTATTCCATTTCGGAAAAGACGCGATTTAAAAAATAATATATAAAAGAATACCTAAAATTGAAAAACTAGTCTAATGTTAAACTAATACTAAAAATGCATACTTACATTACTTAAATTAAACTGCACTCTACAATTGACCGTTTTCTTGTTTTCACTACATATAAATGGAAGTATGAAACAATGGGCGGAATTGGTCCTCAATTGGAGCCGGAATGACCGGAATGGCAGGCATTCCGTTTTGAAAACAAAATCAATTAAAAAATGAAAAAACAAATGTAAAAGAATACCTAAAATTTAAAAAATATTTGAAAGTTAAAATAATACTAAAAATGCATACCTACATCACTTAAATTAAACTGCACTCTACAATTGACCATTTTCTAGTTTTCACTTCATAGGAATGGGGCGGAATTGGTTCTCAATTGGAACTGGAATGGACCGAAATCGGGACTGGAAACTTTTTGGGGGCCATTCCATTCCCAAGGCTAATTCCGTTCCCAAGGCTAATTCCGGAAACGGAATTGACAACTATGATAGCGATAGAGAATTGGCTAAAGAATACGGGCTTACCTTGGCTTAACCGCCTACTACTTTTGCAAGCTTTAGGAGTCCCAATTATCTTGGCAGAGAATTGACTAAAGAGATGCAAGTTCTCATCTAGGAACATCATTTAACCCCCAAATGCCATACAAAAATAGACAATAGTTTAATGATCCTCAATGTACCATTGCAAGGACTTTCTCAAAATCCAACTTACATTTAATACCTTGTCTTCTGCTTTTGTGGATAGAATCTATGCATTGATGGGCAATTAAAGCATAGTAAAAAATCTGAGGTCCTTTAATGAAAGCATCTTGTTATCTAGAATAACCGTGAGAAGGTGCGTCTGCAGCCTGTAGGAAGGACCTTAGCTAGAAGCTTGTAGGCACTGCCAATAAGATTGATTTTGTCCAATCTTTTTTAGTGATAAATTCAATAAATGAAAGCCTAGCTTCCTTCATAAAATACAGGTTCTGTGAAATTAAGGTGACCAAACAACTAGATATGAAGGCTAACATTGTTGGCTAAAACCCATAGATGGTTAGGATTCTCCTGCAGTTGGATGTGCATAGACATCATACCTGTTCATGGACTCCTATCAATTTAAATTAGAAGTCAATGAGGATGGGGAATGATAGATTGCGTCTAGGTTTATAATACCTTCTGCAAGTCTGTCCCAGTTGTGCACCAGTTTGCAGTTATGCTGGGTTCTCCACTTAGAGAGGTCATGGCTCAAGTTTTTTTTTTGAAAATGGTGACTATTGAATTGCTCAAAGAAACTATACAGTATGAGAGAATATACTGACACCAGAAAACCCCACAACAAAGGGAAGGAGCAAAGAAACAAAAAGAAAGAACGCCCCAAAAAGACGGCACAACCCCCAACCCAAAACCGTGGTCACGCTCAGGAAAAGCTAGAAACCACACAACATAGAAACAATCAAAGAAGTTTTAATCACTCCCTCTTTGGCGAGCTTGTTTGCTTCTTAATTAGTCGATCTTTTAATGTGGTGAAAAGCTATGTTTAACTCCCGCGAAAGCTGAACCACCTCTTCAATAATATCTGCAAGGATCCAAGGAGGGTTTGATTATTGGCTTGCTCATTGAATTACACAATAGGAGTGTCCTTCAACAAGAAGCCGTTGAGGATTGAGCTTTGAAGCTTCACGGGTGCCAGTTCTAAGAGCCATTAATTCAGCTTTGTTGTTGGTGCCAAAACCAGCTGGCCTGAGTAAGATAAAATGGTGGTCCCTTCTGAATCACGAATGACTCCCCCTAAACCAGCGGAGCCGAGATTTCCACAAGCACTGCTAACGCAGGCCCGGCATCAACTGCCATCAAAATTTAGCTTGAGGGCACCTGGAGGGAGTGGACACCATCTAGGGAGAATTCTATTTAGGATAGGGTGAGAGAAGACCACTTCCTTCCAATTATGAATGATCGAACTGATATGTAAGCCTTTGAAAAGAGGATTAAGGAGACCCAAGTAGCAACTGAGTGTTTAACTCTGTCCACTAATATACTCACATCTGAAGATCTGCCTTCAAAGCACCTCCGATTCCTTTCTTTCCATATCGACCAAATAACTACCAAGAAAGAAGCATTCCTCAATATCCTTTCCCTTGTGAACCCCACACCTAACCTCCAAAACTCAAATAAAGCTGAAAGAGAGTTAGGGAGTGGCTTAGAGACCTGAAACCAATCAAGGGTTGACCTCCAAAGTTGTTGTGCTATACGACAATTTAACAACAAGTGATCAATCGATTCCTCACCTGCAAAGCACACTGGGCAAGCATTAACGATATAGAGTTCCTGTCGTTTAAGATTGTCCATTGATAGAATGCGTCCAAGCAAAGTTGTCCACCCAAAAAGCCATCACCCTAGGAGGGGCTTTGATACTCCACAGACTTTTCCAATTAATATGCAAGACCGCTTCCCCCCTCTGGTCATAGAGGCAAAAATCGAAGCAACCAAGAGCATGCCATCTGTTGTGGGCATCCAGATTCTTCTGTCATTACCTTAATGGGGATGAACACTTCACCAATCATATTGTCATGGCTCAAGTTATGCAGGAATATATGAAATACTTTCTTCCTAAGTGTAGTATGTTTACTCCAATCATGGCTTATACTTGAAAATTTGTTATGCATGAAGTATAAGTCTATTCACGCCTCTCTTTATTCTATCTTACTGTATTTACAGTGAATTTTAACTAATTTTATTAAAAAATACTAAAGGATGGTACAAAGTGGAGGATGAGGGAAATTCATTATTAGCATACCTTTGTTCATAGCTAAAAACCTTTTCTGATCACCCATTTGGTAAGCTCCACTTGTTGTATGGACTCTTTTATCAGTTAATCAAAGAATCTCACAAACTTCGACCCTTAATGTTTGGATGTATGGTGAATTGAGGTAAAGTTAGATGAAGTATCCAAACAAGAGAGAATAAAATATAGGGGGTTATGATGGTCTTTTGTTTTTAGTTGCTTGATAGGGAATCTTTTTGACTTTTTGTGTAAAAAAGACGATTTTTTTTGTCATTTAGTGAAGAAAGGAGGTTGCTTTTTGACTCTTTTTTTTTTAGGGAATTTTAAATATGTACTTTTGATATGACCCATTGTCTTTTCTTGTATGAATAATGTAGGCTTTACCTCACTTTAACTTGCTAGTAAAGTGCCAAACACGTAGCATTTGCCTTTGGCATGAAAAGGAGAAGCATATAGACACCTGTACCTATGCGATAACCTATGATGCTCCAAATGCGTCCATAGAACAGTTTCAGGCCAGAGAAACCCAAGTATCAGGCCAAAGAAACCCAAGTACAATAGAACAACAAATATCAACTGATTCTTCCTCATTTTGTCACATGAAATATGCTCAGGGAATGTTGTTTCTACTTATTGAGGTTATCTATAGCTAGCCCCTTTTTTTGGGTGAAAGCTGCCCAACAGAAAGCGTAACTCTATGTAAGGCATCTAGTACAAAACGCAAACTCGAGCATAGACGCATGATTTGGAATCACTTACTGTTTTAACCACAATTTATTATGATGCTTATCTTTTCGTGTGGTCAGGTCATATTGGAGAGGGTTGAACACTTTATTCAGTCAGCTGCTGTATATGAAGATCAAATCTTTCAAAAACGTGCTCGTATTCAGCAGGTTTTGTCATCCTAATTCTTATTCTCACCCTGGTCTCTATGTTTATTATCATTTGGCAACTTGAAATGTTCATGCTTTTGTTAGAAGGGTTCATTTTGTAGAAGATAGTGTGGTTAGGCCCAGGCCCAGCCCACTAAGGCTATTGTACAGACGACTCACTCTCACGTGGGATCTAGGATATCAATTAGGAGATAATATAGCTGATTCTTCTCAAATTAGGAGATATTCTTTCATTCTTTTATGATTCTGATTTTGTATTCATGCCATGTATAGAGCCTTGATTAAGGCCCATAGAGATTATAAATATAAGGTCGATCCTCAATGGAACTACGACATTCACTGCAATTATTTTCTTCTTCTTCTTCCATGCATTCTATGCATTCTATCATGGTATCAGAGCTGTGATTGTGATCAATTCTTCATCTCTCATTGATCAAATCCCTCCTCATATTTTGGCGTGCATCCTCTCTTATTCTTTACTGCGACTATTGCTACTAAATAGTCTCTGACGTGCCTCTGATCAGTTGTGGCCCACCACTGATCGACTTCGGATCACCAAGCAACCTCCACAGTTGGGATCATCAGTCCTTAAGGAGTATTCTGAGGATTTTTCAGGATTTTTTTCTCACCATCTGAGGTTGGTTTCATCCTCTTCTTCCTCTGTCGATTTTGATATTTCTATAGCAGATAGATTTTATCTCAACCATCCAGATTTGTGGATCTGTATCCAATCATCATCTATCTTGGACTAGAGGAAGTACTTTTGGACTCCTTCCAATCTTTCTACTCTGATCTGTGATTAGATCAGTTTGTGGGGCCCACGCACTGTTCCTGCCTCCATAATCAAGCTCGCCTGGGTGCTTTATTGCATTTTTTTTTGCTGTCTGTTGCTGGTTTGCTCTTCGAACACCTCTTCTGCCATCTTAGCAGATTTCTAGCAGATTTCTCACAGGTTCTAGCAGATTAAAACAGTTTACAACAGCTTTCTTTTATTATATTACCAGATTTCATCTCTGATTAGCTATTTTGGTCTGTGAACTGTTCTCTTCTTGCATTCTTCTTTACAAATGGACAAGTATGATGTTATCCCCGTTAAATTTCACGGGCAGAATTATATGTCCTGGTCCTTTCACTTAAGGAACTTTGTTGAAGGACAAGGTCTTTTTGGTTATCTTGATGGGTCTATCACTAAGCCTCAGATTACTAGTGCCACTGACTCCAAAAGTTTAGCCACCTGGTCCAAAGAGAATGCTAAAGTGATCACTTGGATCCTTAACTCCATTGATCCATCTCTAGCTGTGGCTCTTCAAGCTTACACTACCGCAGCTGACATGTGGGCTCATCTCAAGAAAATCTATCATCAAACCAATAAGGCCCGGAAGTTTCACTTGGATAGTGAGATTGCTAAATATGCTCAAGGGGATAAAACTGTGCAGGAATACTTTAATGGTTTCCTCACATTATGGACTGAAAGAGACTCAATGTTGATCCAAACAGTCTCTTCAGGATTTCTATCTGAGGCTCTCAAGTTGCAAGAAGAAACTCACATTAGTCAGTTTCTTATGAACCTACGCCCCGAATTTGAATCTGTTCGGTCGGCTCTCATGAATAGAGAAAATTCTGCAAATCTTGATACCTGCTTTCAAGAGGTCCTTCGCGAAGAACTTCGTCTCACTTCCCAGCGTACTATTCTGGAGGAACCAAAAGCCTTCCTCGCTCCTCTTCCTGCTAACTCGGCTCTTCTGGCAACCCCAAATCCGAAGCAGACTCAGTGTTATGAATGCAAAGGCTTCGGTCATATTGCCAAGAATTGTCGTAAGAAGTTGGTTTGTAGGTATTGCAAAAGGTCCGGTCATCTTATTGATGACTGTCGCAGCCTACAACGACGGAATGAGACACAGACTAAGAAGCCTCCCTCCAATATGCCGAGACAGAACATTCCAGCTGCTTTTCAGGCTCAGACACCCTCATCTGATACAGGAAGCACTTCCTCCGGGGCTATATCCATGACTCCTGATCAAATTCAAGAACTGATCCAAAACACAGTTACATCTGCTTATGCGTCTATGGGCTTCTCTGGTGGTCGGTATCAAACTCATTCCTCTATAGCCTTTCCTGCATTTCATTCCTCTGCATCTCTTTCTTCTCCTATCACCTCATCCACATGGTTCTTAAATTCAGGAGCCTCCAATCACATGACATCTGTAGAACATACCTTTACAGATTCCCACCCTTACCTTGGAAAAGAGAAAATAACCACTGCCAATGGTGATCAACTACTCATTTCTGGAGTTGGTACCATTACTTTATCTAGTGTCTCTGGTCAATCCATTACCCTTCCCAATGTTTACTTTGTTCCCAAATTATCAGCAAATTTACTTTCTGTAGGACAACTTATTGATGATGGCTATCTTGTTCATTTTTCATCTTCTGGTTGTGTTATTCAGGGGCGACAAACTGGGAAGGTGATCGCGACGGGGAGTAAACATGGACGCCTGTTCTTGCTGGACATTGGACACCATTCCTTCTTTGCTTCTTCTTCTAGTACTTCCAATAAATTGTGGACTCTTTGGCATAAACGTCTTGCTCATGTGAACAATGCGCATTTAATCTCATTGTTTAAGATTGGTTGTTTGGACACTTCCTTTAATAATAAAATAATATCTTCTTTCTCTCAATCAAAGTGTGAAACTTGTTGCTTAAGTAAGAGTCATATCTTGCCTTTTTCTATTCACACTTCCCGTGCATTGGAATCTTTTGACATTATTCACACTGATGTTTGGGGAATTGCTCCTACCTTAAGTAGGATCGGTTTTAAGTACTATGTAACTTTTATTGATGACCATTCCCGTCATACTTGGATATATTTCATGCGGTTGAAATCTGAAGTGTTTTCAATTTTTCAAAAATTTTATAACATGGTCCAAACACAATTTCAAAAGGCTATCAAGATTCTTAGATCAGATTCTGGTGGAGAATACATATCTCATGATTTTTCTGCCTTCCTTTCTGATAAAGGTATTCTTCACTAGAAATCTTGTCCCCATACTCCTCAGCAAAATGGAATTGCGGAAAGAAAGAACAGACACATTCTTGAAACTGTTCGTACTCTTTTACTTGCGTCATTAGTTCCTCCAAAATTTTGGTGTGATGCTGCACAGACTGCTGTGTATCTTATCAATAGTCTCCCTAGTTCTGTTCTAGGACAAACTACTCCTTTCGGAGTTCTCTTTGGTCATTCCCCTTCATACTCTCACTTGCGTGTGTTTGGCTGCTTGTGCTTTGTTCATCTTCCACCCACTGAGCGCACTAAATTATCACAACAGGCTGCCAAGTGTATTTTTTTAGGCTACAGTGATGAACACAAAGGATATTTGTGTTATGATCATTTCGAAAAACGCATGCGAATATCTCGTAATGTGGTTTTCTTGGAACAGGTTCCATTCTTTTCCTTAAAATTAGACGGTCATCCTATTGCTGTGTCTTATATGCCACAATTCCCTGAGTCTGCTTCTCCATCTACTTTTCCCAAAGTCTATGTCCGGCGTAACACGGTTCCTATGGCGACTCCCTCTCCTGCTCATCTCCTAGAGCTGGCTCCTGAACCTTCAGGTAATACCAGTTCTTCTGATAGCATCATCTCTCTTCGACGCTCTAGTCGTCCTTCTGTTGCTCCTAATCGCTATGGTTTTCCTGCTCTTTTTACCTCCTTGGATAGTGCTCCTGTACCCACCTCATATTCACAGGCCTCAAAGATTGCTTACTGGCAGGATGCTATGAATGAGGAATTACTTGCTCTTGAAGCAAACCACACATGGGATCTGGTACCGGCCCCTGATGGAGCTTCTGTGATTGGCAGTAAATGGATATACTCCGTCAAAGTTCACTCTGATGGAAGTCTTGATCGCTATAAAGCCAGATTGGTTGCACAGGGTTATAAACAGGAATATGGAATTGACTATGAGGAAACATTTGCCCCAGTGGCTAAAATGACTACTGTTCGTACTCTTCTTTGTATTGCTGCAGCCCGCCACTGGCCTCTTTGGCAAATGGATGTCAAAAATGCCTTTCTCCATGGGGACTTGCGAGAGACTGTCTACTTAAAACCTCCTCCAGGATATGCTTGTCCTCCAACGCATGTCTGTAGATTGCGGAAAGCTCTTTATGGACTTAAACAAGCTCCCAGGGCTTGGTTCGATAAATTCCGGGCAGCAATCTTTCAAGCCGGATTTCATCAGAGTCACTCGGATAGTTCTCTATTTTTGAGATGGACACCAAAGGGCTACACATTTCTGTTAGTCTACGTTGATGATATGATTATCAGTGGCAATGATATTGCCGGAATTGCAGATCTCAAACTCCATCTTACTTGCCATTTCCGAATGAAGGATCTCGGTCCTCTCACCTACTTTCTGGGGCTTGAGTTTGTGCGTACTAAATCTGGCATTAGGGTCCATCAGCGCAAATATGCTACAGATTTGATCACTTCAGCCAGGCTTCATGATGCTCACACTTTTGATACACCTATGGAATTAAACAGCAAACTCCATTCAGATGATGGCCCTCCACTGGATGATCCTTCTGTTTTCCGGCGGATAGTTGGTAGTTTGCTCTACTTAACTATGACTCGGCCGGATATTTCTCATGCAGTTCATACGGTTAGCCAATTTGTTAGCAATCCACACAAACCTCACCTTGCTGCTGCTTTACGTATACTCCGCTATGTTAAAAGCACTCTTCACCATGGTCTCTTCTATCCTTCTGGTACTCCTTTGCGCTTATCTGCTTATGCGGACGCTGACTGGGCTGGTTGTCCAGATTCTCGGCGCTCTACCACTGGCTGGTGTATGTTTCTTGGGGACTCTCTAATCTCATGGAAGTGTAAGAAGCAAACCACTGTGTCGAAGTCTTCTGCTGAGGCAGAATATCGGGCAATGTCATCAGCTAGTGCTGAAATCATCTGGCTACGCCGCCTTCTCTGTGAATTCGGTGTTCGTGTTGGTAGTTCTACTCCTCTTCATGGTGACAACACAAGTGCTACCAGAATTGCCAACAATCCGGTTTTTCATGAACGGACGAAGCACATTGAGATTGATTGTCACTTCATCCGTCAGCATGTTGTTACTGAGAAGATATCTTTGCATCATGTCTCTACTATTAACCAGTTGGCGGATATATTCACTAAGGCTCTTCCCAAAACGCGTCATCATGAACTTACTTGCAAATTGATGTTTTCTGCATCACCACATCAATTTGAGGGGGAGTGTAGAAGATAGTGTGGTTAGGCCCAGGCCCAGCCCACTAAGGCTATTGTACAGACGACTCACTCTCACGTGGGATCTAGGATATCAATTAGGAGATAATATAGCTGATTCTTCTCAAATTAGGAGATATTCTTTCATTCTTTTATGATTCTGATTTTGTATTCATGCCATGTATAGAGCCTTGATTAAGGCCCATAGAGATTATAAATATAAGGTCGATCCTCAATGGAACTACGACATTCACTGCAATTATTTTCTTCTTCTTCTTCCATGCATTCTATGCATTCTATCACATTTAACTATTGTGGTGCTAAGTTTGTAATTCTGGATGTGATATTTTCTCAAACTGAGGTTTCTATAATTGATTGTTTTGCCATGTCCAATGGCTGAGTTGGTGATGTGATGATGTAATTTGGTTCCACTGTCATCCTATGTAGTCTCTGTTTACTGCTCTAGAAGCCACTTTGCACTTCTCAAGCTATTTTCTCATTTCTCTTCTTGAATCTTTAATTGATAAAAAAATTATATTTTATTACAAAGCAACAAGCCTACAAAGGTTGTCCCTTGATGAAGCTACGGTATCCACATACAAGTGGTCTGCTGAGTGATGTAGCCCACCCTGTTTTTTAAGCGGGCTCCCCTGTGGTGCATATTTTAAGGCCCCAAATGATAGAAATGGTTAAACATAAAATCCATTAATGGATTGGCTCTAGACGAGTGTCAAATTGGGTATGGTGCCAACTGATAGGGTATAGTGGGTGTTTGGTGGGAGATGGGATCATAGGTGGGTCTTGCATGTCTGATGAAGTATGGACCAGGCCCAAGGATGAAAATAGTGGTAGCGCTATGCTCGCCGCCAAACCAATATGAAGCGGGCAATACGTAGCGTAGCGGGGATACGTAGCGGCGTAGCGGTGCGATTTGAAAAAATCGCCCAAAAAATCTGAAAAAATTCCAGAAAATTCAGAAAATTGTAAAATGAAAGAAAATGTGGTTCTTTTGCAAAAGTAAGTAAGAAAAGGGGGCATAGCGGTGCCCTCAATATATGAGGTCTTGTATCGCTGTATAAATGGAAAATAATAGTAATGATTAATTTTTTCACATGTATTTATGTTTCTTAGTCATGCGAACTTAGAAAGTAATGGAAAGCTCGTAAAAAAAACTAGAACATGAAATAAAGGCATAAGACTTAAGAGTTAGGTCATTAGCGAACATTGAACAATCAAATATCAATACTTAAACATTCAAGGTTCAAATTCAGTCAAGTGAATGAACTATGAAGTGATCAACAATCAACATTCAACACCGATTTAGAAATGACAGAGTAGAGAGTTAGTGAAGAGGAAATAGGAATACCTTAATCACCACAAAAAGGAATGTCTACCAAGATTCAAGGCATGGTTATCCTCATCCCCATCAGTGTTATCATTTCTATTGACACCATATTGAATTTGATATTGATGAGAATTTGGACCCACAAATCTAAAGAAGGTAGCCGCATCATAAGAACTTGGAGGAGGTGGAGGTGGATATCTTTGCATTTCACCATAGTCACCATATGAGTAGGGCCCTGAAGCTGAAGACTCTTCTTCTCCTTGTCGCACTTGACCATATGGAAAATTTTGTGAGGGTCCTTGTCCACTGTAACTAGGGTTCCACGAAGCAGTCCATGATGTCGCTTGTTGTCCGCCAACATCTCCACCCATATTTCCTTGCTCATTACTACCTCCAGCCCCAGGTGGTGAGTCTCTTCGGCGCCGTTGATAACCACGGCTTGGATCAAATCTTCAGATAGAGGTAACTCATGTACTTCCTCTATAGGAACGGCATCGTCTTCATCATGTTGATAGGATTCACTAGTACCACATGTCCCACTGTCTCCTCCATCTCCTTGACCATGGCTACTCGAAGAGACGGTGGTGGAACTAGCTTTCTCAGAAGATCCAATATTAGCAAGTTCTTCCTCACTCCTAGTCCTATTGGTACCTTCTCCTTGAGGTGGCTGACCTTCTGCAGGTGCCTTACCCATATCCTCATCTATCAACTCTTGAACCGTTCTCTGAAAAACCGGATCTGAATCTAGCAGTGGATCCTTTATCTCAGCTAGCCATGGGAGTAAGGGATTGTCCTCTTTGAATATGTGATCCAAATTAATGGGACAATAAGTAGGATCATCCCTTGCCCTTCTCTCCCTAGTTCTGTTTCTCAACTTCAGATTGTAATGATAGTATACAAGCTTGTTGAGTTTGTGCATGGTAAGTTGATTCCTGTCCTTCGTGTGGATCAAGGAGAAAGTGCTCCAATTTCTCTCACAGTTGGAAGATGTTGTAGTTTGACTAAGATGCGAACAGCTGCTCTCCTTAGATGTGGAGCACTCTCTCCATAATTCATCTACCAATCAGCTGAAATGCAAAAAATAAATAAAGAAAATTAGATATTCATAACCCTCAAGTCCTTCTAATCAATCAAGATAAATAGATCAAGATCCAAGGCTATTGGATGGGCCGGTGGGGTCTTTTGTTTATAGTCATATTACCAGGTGGCATCCTTCCAATCGATTGTTGCACAAGAGGGTCAGCAAAGGTTCCTTTCCTTTGTGTATATATAGATATCTACAATGAGAAAATTAGAAATAAGTCAGTAAACCCCTACAGCATGTATGGCAATTGGGCCATTGGCACTTGGCAGCATATTTAAATTCTCTTAAGTAACCACCCACTCACCTCTTGTATGGCATCAATTTGATCATTTGGGCTTTACAATCTCTTCAATACCTCCCCTAATCCTACCCGCGAGTCCATATCTATTGCTTTGGTGTGTAGTTCAGCATTGCGGTAATAGAATTCGGGATTCAAAAAATAACCTACATTAAAAATATGTAGAATGTACTGTGAGCAAACAAGATAGTAAATACATTAGTTAGGAAAACAAAAAATTATCAAAGATATATATTAATTACCAGCAGCATGCAATGGATGGTGCAACTAATCGTTCCAACGGGCATCAATGATGTTTGTATACTTCTCGTGATATCTAACATTTTCCATAATGGATTGCTTTCCCCGATCCATTGCTTTATTTATAAAGCCCATTGTCGGCTTGTCATTACCATCTAAGCCTCAACACTTTAACTAAAGGTTAAAAAACCTTTAATACCTTCCTCACTTTCTTCCAAAATTTATTGTCCCCCATCAGGTTTGGGACTTATAACTCCGGACCACTAGTTGCATTGCCCCATTTCGAACGAAGTCATTCTTCTGATGCAAACATCTGAATCAACTCCTTTCTAAACCTTACAAGGCTTTCCATAGCCAGAAAATGGGTTGCAAACCTAGTTAATCTTGGACGCAGCAAGGCATGGTTATTTGTGTATCTCTTCATCAAGCCTAACACCCATGAATGATCATATATAAATCTTGTAATTCCTCTATATGCCTTGATCAATGAAGCCACTTTTGTCTTTCTTCCAATCTCTTCCAAGATGAAATCTACGCAGTGTGCTGCACATGAGGTCCCGAATAAATGGGTCCTCTTCTCCATTAACTTCTTACCTGCTGCCTTGAAACAATATGCTCCTCTCCCACACACTCTAAAACTTTATCCATAAGAGTGTATATATATGTGGCTGTCCGTCTATGTTCAGTTGCATCAACGGACTTCACAAAGACAGTTCTAGCGACTAAATACACCAAAAAGTTTATTAATTGTGTTTGGGTGCCGCTGGTCCACCCGTCACACATGATGGTAACTCCATTCTGTTGCCACATGGGCCTAAGCTTTTCCACCCAAGCCTTTATTTTTATATATTCTTCTTCAAGGTATTTAGTGCCCACATCATATACGGAGGGTGTTAACACCAGTGACACAAAGCCCACTAGGCCCAGGCCCATTCATTGTAACAAATCAACCCATCACGTGGGATAAGTTAGGATATACTCAAATCGTTGTACATCTATTAACAGCTTTACTTTCCATAACAGATAGATTGTATTAAGATAGATTGTATTGAGTTTGAATTGCCTTGATTAAGGCTAAATGAGATTATAAAAGGGAGGAAGGATCGTCCATTGGAGTGATCCAAGTTTTCCACAAATGTCATTGTCTATTCACTCTCGTGACATGGTATCAGAGCCAAGGACATTGTCTGCTCTGATGCTTCTACTTCTTCATGCTGGGTTGTCTGCATCTCAGCCACTCAATAGAGATCATTTGATCTCTCTTTCTAGTAGTTCTCAGACAACTGGGAGGAAGAAATCACTGTTGCCTAGCCATATTCGACCTAATCAGTCAGTGGCCCACCAGCGATGATCAGGGCACCTTCACCAATTCTATCTGTGATGGTCGACTATTTATTCTAGACATTCTGGACATTTTTTGCAGAATTTTTGCTGCCTCAAGGTAGGATCTTTGTCTGCTTTTCTGGTTTTTAGAAATCTTGCAACAGTTTTAATCAACACCATCCAGTTTCCTGGATTCTCATCCGAATTAGGTGAGACTTGTTTCATTGGACACAAAAAGGAGTCCCTTACTTCCCATGTGATCTGATCATACCAGTGATCAATCTGTGGGCCCCCAGATCGCATCCAGTGCAGAAATTCAGGCCATCTGGCCCAATTCTGGCTCCCGGATGACTGATAAACCATTAAATCAGTAAGTGGCCCACCAGAGAAACTTCAGATACCTCCAAAAATCAATCCCTAAGGGTTGACTGATACTTCTGGGAATTATAGAGTTGTTTTTCAGAATTTTTGAAACAGAACTGTGTTATTTTGCAATCTGCTTGCAAATTTCTGAGATTTTTTCACTCCACAACCTCCTCATATATCACAAGAGATTGGCTGATCTAGTCATTTGGAGTCACACTACAGATTTGAGACACATACTAGAGTGTTCATCATGGACAAAAGTGAAAATTACTTGGTTAAGTATATCCTAACTTATCCCATGTGATGGGTTGATTTGTTACAATGAATGGGCCTGGGCCTGGTGGGTTTTGTGTCACTGGTGTTAACACATGCTATATGTGGGCCATACTTAAAAGCCCTCACCTCTATAAAATCCCTAAAACGGTGATCGCTAGGTTCTAAAGTTTATGGTTAAATTGGTAAAAGAGCCCACATTCGATATAGGGAATTTGATAGCTCATCATGTCAATTGTCTATTTTGCAACCATATGGGCTAGACATGTACAAGCTTAATGCTTGAGTGCATAGACCTCAGATCAAAGATCATATAACTCCTTATGATTATTAGTTGTGAACCATATGTATATAGTGATAGGATCCAATGATGGATGGAGTCTCTACTCTTCACAGATTTGCCAAAGATGCATGACATTTGGAGGCCTTTGGCAACGCAAGGAATCTTCACAAAAGGCGAAACTATTCTTCAATGAAACCACAAGAATAAGAGGAGAATAGAGAATTCTCATTGAATTTTACAAATGAGAGAGATTACAAGGGTGTTAGGGATGGGATGACGTCCTTGCCTAGAAGGGTTCTTGATATGATTCCCTCGTTCCTTCTTAAAATTGATTACACGACATTCTCTTTTTTGCTTGATAGGATTTCCGTTCCTCTTTCATTGGTTACAGGTCAATAAATTATCTTTAATTGATTAGATGCCAGGTAACTATCTTGCTAGATTTGAGATAAGATTTTCTAAACTAAGAATGCTAGATTTTGGAAATTTTATTTGAATTATATATAGAGAAATAAGGCATGGTTGGGCCAGTGAGCTGGCTGACTACGGGTTAGGCCAATTGATCATTCATCTGTGAGCTGGCCTGATGGGCTTGCTCACTATGGGTTAGGCCTGGTGCACTGGCTGGTCATGGGCCTCCTTTTTGTAGCCCTTAGGCTTATGATACATTTGGACTGCATCACATGAACCATGAGTATAATATGTTTCAGCCAATGTGAAACTGGATATTCGTTCTCAAATGTGTTCATGATCATGACTTACTCTTAATCGAGAGTGCAACCCATACAGCTTTGTTCTAAGCAATACAAAATTTTAAATTGTTGCGGTACCCTAATAGTCATTGGCTGTGATCTTGGTAACCTTGTTTCACAATAGGTGCCAACAGCTAATGCACAAGAGCACAACGGCAGTTTGTGTACGAAAGAGATGCACAAAATCCCTCCTTTACTAGGACAAGAAATGTTATGTGACTATGAGACTTAATAGGCTGGGTCCAATCTG
The DNA here is from genome assembly GCA_029852735.1 of Persea americana. Taxonomy (NCBI): domain Eukaryota; kingdom Viridiplantae; phylum Streptophyta; class Magnoliopsida; order Laurales; family Lauraceae; genus Persea; species Persea americana. The sequence goes on from CM056809.1 coordinate 73,405,807, forward strand.
TAGATATCTACATTGCAGCAGCTCCGGGGCCATAATCCTTGTGATTTTGACTAGTTATTAGCATTTCCTTCAGTTTAGATTGAAATATTGTTCTAATGCTGAATTCCCTTTCCATAAACACATACCATTATTTTAGGTCCAATTCGATTTGGGGAAAAGGGAAATCTAATGGTCTTACTATGGTTTAGTTCTTGTAGGGTGAGGTATCTCTAAGTGCCTTCTTTATTATACTAAGGAATGTAAGGTAGTCATTTTGTGCTATTCCTTGTGGGTAGACTTTTGGATATGATATGAAGTTTATACTAGCACCAAATGCTTCTCTCTTCTTTCACTATTTGCTGGAGCCTGTCATCATAGTAATTAAAGAATAGCGGTGTTTTTTTTTTTTTTTTTTTTATCTTTCTTCTCTATGATATTGTTGGATATTTCAGGATAACCGTTATTTCTGATGTTAGAACTTTTTACAAAGGTTTTGTCGACACACAAAAAGAACACATGCAGTATCTTGTTTTAACAAAGATTACTTGTGAATTTCCATTTACTTATTAAAATAGAAAGGAAAAAGTTGTGGCCAACACGTCTCTTAGTTGCAGTCTGTCTGTATTGCTTATCGGATTTCAGGCTATTGAGAATAGTGAAGAAATGAAGCTCAAAATGAAGAGAGAGAATTCTGAAGAACCTAAAGCTTCAGTTCCAGATAAGGTCGGTCTTCTCATTTCCTTTTTATAGTACATTTATATTTGAAGTCTAAAGACAGTTGCTTGTCATTGAGTACTTGATGTTTTTTTAAGCCATATAGCATGTGTGTCATGGGTTTTAACCCTCGAGAAATATTGTTACAGATTAAGAAAATGAAGTTTTGCCTTTTCAATGAGTCCAATGAGTAATTTTTCCTTTTGCATGAAACTGTGGGATTTTGCTTATTTCAAAAGGGTTAGTGTCATTGTCAAATCTATCAAATATTGCCATAGGATGATACTATTATGATTCAGGTTACTGTTTGGCAATCCTTCAGAGAGTGATTGTTGTGTTAGTTGTTTCACTGTTAAAAATGAAGTTAGACATTCAGGAAAAAAAAAAAAAAAAAGTCATTCACATTTTTGCTCACATTGAATAATTTATAAATTTTTGAGTTTGATATCTCATGAAATTGTAGATTGATGACTTTTGGGGTGTGTGTGTGTGTGTGGGGGAGGGGGGGGGGGGGGGGGGGGTTGTGGTATTATCCCCATCTATAACAGAACTATAATGTCAACAGCCTCAATCACCAACTGATGGTCCCACAAGTATCAAGAACTCATGGAGGGATACAGATTCTGCAGTGCAAGACAATATAATCGATCATTGTAGAAACCATATTATCAATCTCAAGTTGGCAATGAATTTATAATTTTTGGGTAATTGAGATGGATATCTCATGAAATTGTAGAATGATGTCCTTTGGTGTGTCTGTATCATCCCATCCTTTGGTGTGTCTGTATCATCCCATCTATGACAGACCTATCATATCAACAGCCTCAGTCACCAACTGATGGTCCCCACAAGTATGGATCAAGAGCTCATGGAGGGATATAGATTCTGCGGCTCAAGATGATCAATTAGAAACGATATTATCAGATCAGTAATAACCAGCCTAAATACATTTTTGGACAGATCCAGCTTTTTTGCAAAGTGATCTGAACTCTGAAGGGCTTGCCTGGAACACAGGCTTGAACTATGCACAAGTAATTTAACAAAGTTTTTGAAGCAACTGAATTTTCTTTCCACTTCGTGGTCTATGGTATACCCTATCATCACAATCATTATCAAAGCTTTGTCCCAATTATGTTGGCAATTATGTTGGGGCCGGCTACATGAATTATGTTTCTCCATTCCAATCCATCTTGAGCCAAATCCCCGGGTAGGTTGAACTTCTTTAGATCTATCCGTATTACTTCAATCCATTTCCTCTTCGGCCTACCATTTCTCCTTAGTGCGCCATCAACCTCATAGAATAACTTTTTTCTTGATAGTATTGTTGGCCGTTGTTGGACATGACTAAACCATCACAAACGATGGTGCTACTCTTAAATGCTCTCAAAAGTGCTCATTTTTTGTTCTCTCTTAGTTTTACCACATCTATCTCAATGTTTTCATCTTCACTACACTCATTTTGTGCACATGTTGCTTCTTGATTGGCCGACATTAAGCTCCATAGGTCGTAGTTGGTCTAATTGTGTTGTCTTGTGAAGTTTTCCCTTAAATATTGTTGGTATGTGCCGATTACTAAGCACTCCAGAAGGAAGTCTCCTCTTCAACCATGCTACTCTTATTCTATGTTAGACATCTTCCTCAATCTCTCCATCCTTACTAATTATCAAGCCAAGGTATTGGAATGAGTCTCCGTGGTATCTCTTGAACTTCAATTCTCACAAGAGTTTTCTCTCTGTGCATGTCCCCACTAAAGTTGCAATGCATATATTTGGTCTTTGTTAGACTTAATTTTAAAGCCCTTGATTCTAAAGTCTCCCACCATCTCCTAAGTCCAATATTTCTCGTTCACGCAATTTCTCGATTCATCTACCAACACTATATTTTCTACAAACAACATACACCAAGGTGCCTCCTCTTGAATATGAGTAGTTAACTCATCCATAATTTGTGTAAAGAGAGCAGGGCTTAAAAGTTGACCCCTGATGCAAAACTATGGCCACTGAAAACTCACCTCTCTCTTCACATGTAGTTCGTACACTTGTTATTGCTGTCCCATACATGTCTTAATGATGTCAATATAACCCTGTGGCACTATGTTTATCTAAAACCTACTTAATCTAATATCTAGGCATCCTATCGTAACCTTTCTCTAGATCAATAGAGACCATATGAAGATTGTTCTCATCTCATTATTTTTCCATTAATTGCCTAAGTGTGAAAATAGCTTCTATAGTTGACCTCCCTGTCATAAACCAAATTGATTTTCAAATATCTTAATCGCTTGTTTAAGTGTTTGCTCCAGTACACGTAGTTTCGTCGTTTCATAGTATGACTCATAGTTTCAACCGTATTAAACATAGCACTAATGAGTCAGATGGGCGGTTCGAATCAGATTTTGCTATCCCTAATTGCAACCGGGCATCCTGCAATGCCTTGCTTATAGTGAGGGACACCGTAGCATGAAATCCTTGCGACCTTGCCCACTTTTCAATGCAACTGTGTGCCACTATAGTACGTCATTTATAGCGGGAAACACCCTAGCATGACCACACACACACAAAAAAAAAGACCTTAGAATTAATGTTTGGGAAAGTTATACGCCAGCTGTCGATGCACATAATGCAGCTCTCCTACTTTATCCAGCAGTAGAAGCTGGCAAAGCCATATCATCGTTGTCGTCATCTTTATTACTCATTATGCTACTGTGGACTGAATATTTTGCACAATACTGGCAGAATTTAAATACAGTCAAGACTAGTTACAAATGGGAGTTCTATACAAGCATCCAAACTACTGATCAATTATATATAAATAGTTTTTCACAAGGAGAACTCAGTAGAAAATCGAGACTGCAAATGCCTACTCGTAATGTTTAACAAATGTTTCTGAAATTGTAGAATAATAACTGAGATTGTACAATTAAAACTGTGACCATTCTTTTCATGGACCATCTCTCAATTGTCTTTATAAATGCCTACTTGTAGGCCACTGATTGACAGGTTACAACTCTTTTCATGGATAATTTTTAAGTGTCCCAAGCCCATTAGTTTCATCCATCAGACAGAGTCTTACAGATCCATGGGATCACATGTGATGAAGCATAAAACATTCTTTAAACATTTGCTGTCATGCAGTAGTATTAAGTTACCCTAATTTCTGCTTGCATGCTTAGTTGGATGAGTGGATGCATTTGCATGAATGTTTGTACAGAGCACGCACAGTTGCTATGTGTTTATTTAGGTGGTTCGAGCAAGCATAATTACTAATGAATTTCTTTGGAGCATATTTCCAGTATGTTACTCATTTGTTGCTGGTAGAAACCCTATCGCATTTTGGTCTCAATTCCTCTTTCTTGGTTTGGGATGCCATATCTAGGATCATGATAATAATTGTATCATTGTTCTCTCATGTAGATCTCAAGGAACAATTTGAACATTTCTATTTTGCCTTTTAGCTTGTGAATGCCACTTATTGTAGAAATCTTGTGCGTGTTAGTTGTTAAGTTTCACTTTTCTCTTTATATACGTGTTAAGTGGCCTGCTTTTCAAGCATATTTTTCAAAAAGCTAGATTATGATAACAATTGTGATAAACTTTCTCAGGTGAAGTTAGGGGAACCTGGTTACAAAGAAAGGTACTATGCTGAGAAATTTGAATTATCAAAACCAGAGATGATTGATAATGTTCGACAAGATGTTGTAAGTTCTTCAACTTGATTGCAACTGTTTCTGGCTTGAAAAATACTTCTTCCACTCCTCTTGGGATATTTTGTAGGATATCCAGATGTCTTTATATGCCTAGGGTGTACCTTGTGCTGTCATTTCGTTACCACTAATGATAATTAACAGTTAGAGATGCTTCTTAAGTAGGGATAGCAATGGGTTTCGGTATTGGGCAGTCAATCCATACCTAGTCGTATATCACCATCCAGACCTGCCTTGGCCCATGAAGGATTCAGGACATGTTACCATACTTCCCGAGGTGGACGTTGTACCAAGTCACACACTAGAGCCACACAAAACCTTTAAAAATTTGTGAAAAAAGTTTTAAAAAAGCCTAAAACTAAAAATAAATAAAAATTCATGTCCTGTGAATTTAAGATGCACATGTTTTATTTATTTAGAATGAGTTTAAGAAAAGATGATCGCATTGCCATTGATTACCTTTCATTCAGATATACATTATTTTCGATGTTCAAATGCTTATATCTTCTAGAAAATGCAGCCTTGAACTTCCAACTTCAGTTTAAAAGGACACCATAAGCCTCCAACATCTCACAACAAGAAAATATGGGGAAATATTAGTTTTATCCCTTTCTCCCAAAGGGCTGGCGGGGTACAGGCTGTCTTGAGTTGACTCAGACAAGTTGATTTACTGGTTTTTAGGACTATGATACTTGCAGCATCCGCAATATTTAAACTCTCTGCTCGACATGCCTCTATCCTGCATTCTGGTTGGGATTGGAGTGGGTCTATCTGTTACTCCACTTAAGCATTTGTCCTTGCCACTAACCATTACTCTACACCATAGGTCTTCAGTATCTCGGACCTGACGCTAGTCTTAAACAAGGTATTTGCTGCCTTCACTTGGTTATGGTTTTCAGGTTTTATCAAGCCTACTTAGACTTTAGCAACATCTACGGAGGACTTGGATATTGGTATCAATCTATGCTGCTTTTTTTTAATGGTAATGATGATTTTAATAATAATGAGAGCCAAGAACTACAAGCTCAGCCAAACAACCATCCAAAAACCAAAGAAATCAAAATAAAATAAAATAAAACAACAAAATCAATGGTCAACTGTTACAAAAAAAAAGAACAACGAAATTAACGGTCTATCTAATTTTTTGGGCCGGGATCTTTACGCAATTTTGCAAGTGGATGCCCCTTGAGGCATTGACTCCGTCATATATAGTCTGATGGGAATTATGGTTCATTTGGATAATCAGAAGTTACTTGTACTTGTAGGTCTTGAAGTATGTGGAAGGCCTTTGTTGGGTCATGAGATATTACTATCAAGGTGTCTGCTCCTGGCAATGGTCAGTTCAATCCTCATTGATGACAGATACTTCTAATTGTTTTTCTTTAATGAAAATTTTCTGTTACCGATCAAAATTTTTTTTTATTGTTATCTACTGTATATTTTCTTAATCTGGTTGTGTCATGAATTTTCTTTCATTGTGAACTCTGAATCAATAGGTTAAATAATTTTGAATGATATTCTTCCAAGGTTTTTGAGCTCTTATTTTTGTTCAAGCAGGTACTACCCATATCATTATGCCCCATTTGCATCTGATCTAAAGAATTTGGCCGATTTAGAAATTACATTTTTCTTGGGAGAGCCTTTTAAGCCCTTTGACCAACTGATGGGTACACTGCCAGCTGCCAGGTTGTATGGTTTTACATTTAAATGATTGCTTGATTGTTTTGCCTGTGACCTCTGATCCATTTAATAACTGTGAAGCTTCCCTTTTCCGTGTAGTGCAAATGCTTTACCCAAGCATTACAGGTCTTTGATGACTGATCCATCCTCACCTATAAGTTCTCTTTACCCTGCTGGTAACTATGGTTAAATATTGAAAATTGTATATGTTCTCCAGCTATCCATCTTTTCTCTTTCCCTCAAAGACGGCATTTTATTCTAACCTAGATATTTCTTTCTTTGGACAGATTTTGAGATAGACATGAATGGTAAACGCTTTGCATGGCAGGTTAGTCTTGTCTTGATTTCGTAAGAGAGGTTATTTAACTTTTTATAGTGCTAGTTATGGCGCAATGGAAAATATGACCAAATTTTTTATGGAATGCAGGGTATTGCAAAATTGCCATTTATTGATGAGAGACGACTTCTTGCTGAAACCAGGAAGCTTGAAGATACTTTAACGGTGTGAATGATTTTGAGCCCTCTTCCCTATGCACTTTTTTTGTTAACTTATTATTTTGCTTGCCGTATGTTTTGGATCTTGAGACATGCTCTGTTACTATTTTCCAGGAAGAGGAAAGAAACCGAAATAGTATGATGTTTGATTTAATTTACGTCCATGAGAGTCATCCTTTGGCTCGACAAATAAACTATTTGCCGCACCAGATCTTTGCATGGGGAGGTTATCCTCCTGAAATTGACATAAATGCCAGGCTAGTGATGCATTTTGCAGTTTTTAGTCCTTGAGTAAGTTCTGCTGTTATGTTTAAAAGCTGATTTTTGTTTCCTTTTGCTGCAGTGAGGGAATGAATGGCTTCCTTTGGCTATGTGTGAGGAATGGGTATAGAAGAGTAATCTCTTCTCCAGTTAATGGGTTAAAAGATGTTGAAGATAACCATGTCCTGTGAGTTTTCTATCAACTAGTGGTTGTCTATTCCGGAATTTAATTTTTTATTTTCTTTTTTTTTTTAATTCTTCATTTTTCTTCTGCAGAAATGCTACTTATCTTAATCCTCAACCCCATCAACACATTCCACATCCTCCTGAAGGTGTAAATTTGCCCCCCAAGGTATTTCAAATACATCATTTCACTTTCTCAGAATACAATTGGAAATTCTGCTTAAAAGAGGACTATAATGAGTTTTAAAATAAATATTGAGCAGTATGTAGATGATCTGCACTAGGTCCTTAGCTGTAGATGTGGTGATGGGCTGCTTTAGGTCCTTAGGTGCTAGTTCTGGTGCAGCTTTGTATTGGTTGCGGTATGGTGCTCTTATACCATTTCTACTTTGTATTTTCCTCTTTTTTAATAAATTTTTCCATCAATAAATAAGTAAATATTGAGCAAAAAAGACGCAAAAATAAATGATTGTTGAGCAAAAACCCTAGCTGGTATGGTGATTTCCCTTCGAGCTCCGGTGTACAAGACGGCAGTGGCCTACTACTTGTGCTAGCCCGGATTCCGACCCCCCTAGAAGAATGAATTGAAGGGGGAATTACCGGTAGAGCGCCTCAAGGGCAGGGTTGAACCCCTCTGGCTCAAGTAGTGCGGAGATAAGCTCCGCACGGCGATCGACCGATGGGCTGCTTTAGGTCCTTAGGTGCTAGCTCTGGTGCAGCTTTGTATTGGTTGGGGTATGGTGCTCCTATACCATTTCTACTTTGTATTTTCCTCTTTTTTAATAAAATTTTCCATCAATAAATAAGTAAATATTGAGCAAAAAAGACTCAAAAATAAATGATTGTTGAGCAAAAATATTTAATCTTTGAAACCTTTGCCATCATTGATTTATGATAATTATATGTAAATTGTTAAAGATCATATGTAGCTGACAAGAGCTTATGGCAGAGTGGAAGGCTCTCGTTATTGCAAGCTTGATGTTGTGGATTCTAGTCATTTACCAATGTTTAAAAAAAAAAAGAAGTAAATAAAGAGAGAGAATACATTTAGTAATGTTTAAACAAATGCCATCATCATCATTTTAGTCTTATCCCATTATTCTGGTTTCAATTTATTGCATTCTATTATAACAAGCTATGATCGTAAGCTTGGCATTCTGCAAGCCCGCTCTTGTACCCTATTGTTCTAGCTTTGATGTGTCAAAATGAGCTCTCATTTGACTCAAAAGCGTAAAATATGAGAATAGGAGGTACAAGATATTTACAATGTCATTATTGTTGTAGCCTTATAGCCTATTTTCCTCTTGACACTCTGTGGAACCATGCTTTCTATAACTCCACAGCTATGATACCTGGATACTTGCACAAGCCTGTTGTATATGGTTCAGAACAATACGACACTCATATTAGTACATGATACTACACCGATACTTCTAGGGTCCAAGTTTAGCATGTCCTACTTACCAAGTCCATTATTTCATATATTTCTTTTAATTTTCTTACTGGTCAACACAAAAATGTTAGAAAGGAACATAAGCAATGATGATTTCATTAATTCAAAAATGGTCTAAAGAAAAAAAAAAATTGCGACACCCGTATCCATATCCGTGTCCTAGATTTCCAAAGTGCCATGGTGTATCCCTCCCCCCCCCACCCCCCCACCCCCCCAATCCCCTTATCTGTGTCCGTACCCGTATTATATCTGAACGGCATAGCTCCGCAATCTAACATGTATTCGCTTTTTCCCTAGTTCCTTGAATTTTTAATCAAGACATCATATAGAAACTGTTTCTGTTCTGACCTCATATATATGTCTGGAGTCCAAACCATAAGTACTCTTTATGTACTCGCCCCTAAAATTATGTTTGTGCCACAAGAGGAATCCGTGGTAGAGAGGAAAATGTTTTGATTTTCCACGCATGACCCCTTTTTTTGTCATTTGGTGCGACGCATTTTCCTCTCAAAAAAGGGAAAAATGAACTGATTTTCCTCAATAGAGAGGATCAAGATTTCCTATGTGGGGTAGGAATGCAGGATTCTTCTCTGGCAGAAATGGAAATCCGCAGAGAGAGGAATCCTTTTGTTGCACAAATTCACCCTTATAGTGTACATCCTCTTAACGCCCACACGTATGTAAATGGGTTGAGTCTGGGCTGGGCACATCGAACCTTTTGGATTTGGACCCAGCCCCAATGGATCTAGTTCGATCTAGATCCAATTCCGAACCTGACGCAAATACGTCATTATTATATATTACATATTTTACTATATAATATAATGGTAATTTGATATATTGTTAATATATTTATGTTACATGTTTGAGTTGTGACAAGTTTTATGTTGGTTGTCGCCTACCTCGTACCTTGGCTTGGGACCAGTGGTAAAAACTGACAGTTTAAATTAGATGAGTCGAATTAGAAGACTAGAAAAGGTAGAATTAGAAATTAGCACATTCAGGAGCATTTAAGGGTTGCATCAATTAAGTGATAAATTAATAGGGGACTCGTTTGCGATGGTTTCCAACGACGGGCAATGGTGAGAAGTCTTTCTATGGAAGTTTTTGACCCGCCAAGGAGAAGGGTAGGCCGAAGAGGACATGGATGGAATCATGGAAGTGCTATGGTTAGATCTTAAGAAGTGCAACCTATATGAGGATTTGGCCCAGGATGGGCTGGAATCGAGAAGTAGAATTCATGTAGCCAACCCCAACATAGTTGTTGATTATTATTATAAACTTGGGTATTTGGATTGGGCCTGAGGATTATCAAATAGCCCTGAAATGTTTTTAAACTTGGATATTTGGATTGGGCTTGAGGATATTATCAAATGGGTTTGAAATGTGGTCCCAGATCTGAACCCAATTATCATTTGAGCTTAGAAAAGGGCCCATGTCTAGAATTTTCTTAGGTTGGGTCCTTTGGATAAAGTGGGTAATTGGAGGTCCATGGGCATCCCCACTAATGTAGCATCCGCATCTCATTCACATTTTCTTCTGAGTCTCTTTGTTGCTCTACATTGTGCTCCCTACAGAAAGCTGGTCGATCTGGTGTCTCATAAAATTGGCCCTTTAATCAGAAGTCAAATAGCACTCCACTAGTTTGTCTCCATTTTTGGCCACCTCATGCTGATCTTATTCATTTATCCTTCTTGGTCCCTCCATTTTTTTTAGAATTGACCCTAGATACCAAAATCCATTACCCTCTGGTATTAAGTACTTTCAGTTTTGAAAAACACCACCTTTTTCCTACTCTCAGAACTGATACAGTTGCTTCTTTTTTTTTTTTTTTTCCTTTTGGGCTAAATACGGCTGCACCCTATGTATTGTGTCTTTGATCTATATAATTTCCAACCCTTTTGACTCAATGCCTATCTTCCAAACCACTTGACTTGAATGCCCTTCTCCGAAGTTATAGGTCATTTACTTGCTTTCTTCTTTGACAGATTAGTACCTTTTCATTTACAAGCAGCATAACTACAACAGCCTATCTTGGACCGTCGTCATATTGTTCATAACCAAGTAGAATTAAAAACAGGCTCTAAGCGGCCTCTCATGCAATCCATCCTACTCTAACTGGGAACTCAAATGTCACCTGCAAAGTTTCACTCCCATTGTTGCCCCGTCATAATTTTAATGTAACCACTACGGATGCTTTTCTCTTCAACACCTGCTGTATTTTCCCTTTCAATTATCTTTCTTGTTTCACCGGGATTTTTTCTTAGCTTAAAATTTTGAGGGCTTATCACAGTCGGAAGGCGCTTGTCACTATTACGATGTAGCAGATTTGAATCATGTTACCATCCTTAAACAAATGTTAAACGATTTGGGTTACTAAGAAATCCCAATTTCGCCAATCTGACTGATGGAGTCCACATGCATCTATAGGTATGCCATGTGATCCTAGTGCTCCATTTCTCTTCATTGGCTACTCGTTGATTTGGCTCTAAAAATCATAAAATACTTCACTCACATAGCCTACATTTTAGGTTTTTAAATACATTCCTCATCAGTTTTTGCCATTGTCTTTGTTACCAGTAGTTCTTTATTTTTATTTCTAATTCACCTTATGTGCTCAAGGATTCTAGTTTTCCTTTCTCTTACTAAAGCAAGTTTACAAGTATATTTCTCCCCTTGGTTCCAACTGAACCTAAAGAATAGGGTTAAATTGAATCCTTGTGGTGCAGTTTATTCTTTTTGGAGGATTATTCAAAGAAATTTAAAAACGAGATGATGATTAAACATCTATTTATTACTCACATCCATTATAGGAAATGATGATGTGATTGAGAGTAGATTCTACATTATAAGAAATGGTGATGTGTTTGAGAGTTGGATTCTATCACCCAAGTTGTGGCACTGGTGACAAAAAGATTTTGATGATTGTGCACTAATAAGAGTTACAGATACTCTGAGAACTTAATAATTTGCAGTAAAGAAGTCGGGAATATTGGAAGAACTAAGAACGTTCTGAACATTCTTGGGTGGCACCAAATTAAATGATGATATATTTCCCTTTTTCACTTGAAATGGTAAATGATTGATGGTTATTTAATGAGAAAAAATGACGATGATAATATGGGACTGGTTTACATTGGAGATTTTTGCATGGGACAAAAACGAAGTTGTGGCAAGACACGTGAGTCCTAAAATTTTGAGGCCATTTTTTTCAGGACGTCTCTTGATTAAAGGTAGGTTTGACAATTCCACCTCCAGAGAGAAATCCAGACCTTATAGACTGACTTGTGTCATCAATGGAAATATTAATATATAAAGTAGCTTTGAGATGGAATTTTATGATGTATTCATTAGGTCAATTTCTTGCTTTTGAGTTTGAACAGACATTTAGAGTTCCAACATATACTGTGGAAAGATCATTGCAGTCAGAATCTATGCCATCAAAGAATGAATTGGGTTTTGGACCTGTGAAAATAAACTCCAAAACACCACATATTCCAATCATAAAGATCACTTGAGAATATCCAGAATCGTAGATAATATTATGAAGGTTAATTTGTTCTCGTTTTCAGATAATTATGTTATTATGTGGGTGTCAAGTTTGCACGTCTGGGTGTGTTTTGGCTGTTGGGATGACTATTTAATCAGATCATGTTTTCTTTTCCTGCGGAGACGTGAAACATAAGCCTCGGGGATTATAAGGGAAATAATGCTACCGATAATTAAAAAACGGGGCTTTAATGCTTGTCTTCGTAACCAGTTCTCCAAGCAGTGCACCTTTTGCAGTAGAGGGTTGTCTTTCTGCCATTTTTACCAAATGAACCCTAGGAATGACTCATTCATCTCGCTTGGAGGATTTTGGAGTTGCAGAAGCTATAGCCCATGCGTGTTTTCATTAATTCTTCTGAGTAGACCATGCAGTTTTTTATGTATTTCTACCCTAGTGATTTTCTTGTCATTGGTTTTCACTGATATCAGTATCAATACCATAAACCATCTTGTGCCTATATGCAGTACATTCCTCAGACGAGATATTTGTGTTCTTGCCTCTTGGGTTAATTAATGAACTCACTTTCTGAGTCGGTTGCTTATGTCATCATGAGTTTCATGATTTTATGGAATGGCCAATGCAAGCTGACTTTTTTGCTACTTTGATCCCAGTTAGTAAAGCCTCAAGACATAAAACCCTCTCCTGTGCTATGGCACGAAGACAACAGTGGGCGGCGCCACCAAGCTAGAGAGAGGTATTACTCTTTCTTTTTTTTTTTTTTTTTTTGTATCTGAAAAAAATATAGAAGTGTTAGTTTGATTTTCTACATATAAGAGTTCTTGATGACTTATAAATTGCTTATAGTTGGAAACTCAATGGCAGCTTTATTCTTGGTTTAGGTTTTAAGTGAGCTCTTGGAGTTAAGAAGCTATTTTTAGTCAATTTCTCGAATCCCTTCTGTTCATGGAGTAGATCATGGGTGGTTTGTTTCTAACAAAATTAGTAGTCCTAGTGCATCATCAAGCATGGGATGCACTGATGCAGCATTCCATATATGCTGGTGATTCAAACTATTGTTCTGATGACCCTCACTAGGGATGAGTATCCTAAACGTATTCCAGATTAGATCAAGTGTTCAATCTCTTACTTGCAATTCTGTGCTTTAAAATGAGAACCTTGGAGAAGGTTGTCTATAGCCGGAATCCTAATAGGGGTGGTAATGAGTGTGGTCTGTTAGCTTGGCCTTGTCGACCTCCTAGGTTAAAAAGGATGGCCATAACCTGAACCTGAACCTGAACCTGACCCTTTTTATCAATTGGATTGGAAATGGCATCCCAAGCCCAATGGCTGGGCAGTGCCCAGTGCATGGAATGGGTGTCAATAGTACTGAACTCCCTGATGTGTACGGAGCCATAATTCTCTCTTCATGGCAAACCCTACAAGTTTAGTTCAAGTTGAACCGACTCTGCATGATTTAGTTCTTTGTCATCACTAGTTCTTATTTACCATTAATTTTCCAATCATTCATGTGCCCAGAAAAATTAGAGACTTCTGATTCTGCTTTTTTGCTTTCAGGCCTCAGGTACCTGGGGCTATCTCTGGCCCTCTCCTTGGAGAAGCAGCTCATCGTCTACTCAAGAACTCCCTTCAAATTTATTCAAATGGTTCTGGATTGTTGGACCTACCTTATCGGAACTCCCCAAACATTATGAATAACAGGCCCCGTCCAGCCGGGCCTTCTGGGTATGAAAGGGGATTTACACAGGATTATCTTCTTGCACATGACCACTACCCTCGCGGCAATCCTAACTCAAGATCTGGCCCTCCCTTTAATGAAGTTCAAGTAGGCAACAGACAGAACTTAAGAATGGAAGAAAGATTACCTCTCCAAGAGCGCTACCACAACTTGCGGTCGGGCTTCTCAAATATGACAATTGAAGAAGGGTCAAGATTCCGGCATCAGACTGGAATGATGCAGCCACGAATGCCAAATACATCGGGATTCAATCAGATGTACCCACACCAACATCCCCAGACTACTGGGCCTCCACCTCGGCCTCCTGCCAATTGGATCGGCAAACCAGTAATGACGACCGGTAATGCAGCAATGTATCATAGGCAAGAGATGTTCTCACCGGGTGGTGGTGGAAACGAGAAGCAGGTGAGGATGGTTTATCAAGCTAAGACACGGTCACCCCAGAATCTGTCAGACTCTGGCTTCGCGCAATGAATACTGTATTTTCCTTTTGTTATTGCTTTAAGCTGTATGTTTCTTGGTTAAGGCTGAAATGGCTGTAAAATATTACAATTGGAACACAAAGGAAGAAAAATACATGGTAAGTTTTTCTATTTTACTGGCAGGCCTGCAATGCACTGTTTTCTTCTTCCGTTCACAAATGCAGATATTGTCTTGCATTTTGCATGACTGATGAGATTTGAAGTGGACTCGGTATTGGGCTTTTGGGTGTAATGTGTCCCCCAGCTATTTGATAGGCTCCCACTGATAATGGATCTGATATGTACCAGAAACTGGCCCCATTGAATATTTTTACTTGTCCCGCTACCACCATAGTTGATGAAAGGAATGGTTCAATTAGAATGCAGCATGATGTAGTTTGACCGAAGAGGCTGATGCCGACCTACTATCCTCTTTCTTATGAGCTTTAGAAATACGCCAGTGTCATTTCTGCAAAGATCTTGTTGATTTATTTCAATTAATTATAATGAAGGGGAGTTCTATTGGCACTACAATTTTTTCTCTTCCCACGTCAAATATTATGGTTTTTTTTTTTTTCAATAAAATCATTAGTTGAAATGGCTAAAATGGACCTCTCCCATCCAACAGAATAAATTAAACTCTTTTCCCACATAACTCATCTCCTTCTCTTCCGGTCTCTTCCCACACAACTCATCTCCTTCTTCCTTCACAACACTTGTTCAGTCCCACATTTCCTCATTCCTTCGCTTTTTTTTATAGTACCACTCTCCCATTGAAAAAAGTGTTCCTCTTGTTGCTCCCATCAAATCCAAATAACCCTTTTTGTAGTTCTCTTGATCAAAATATTGCAATGGAGAAGGAAATTAAAAAGGAAATCATGCATTTGATTCATAATAACAACGAAAAGGTTAGTATGGTTGATTATTTGAGTTTTTTCGCCAATTTTTTCGAGTTTTGTATAGTAGTTGTTTGCGTTCTGTTTGGACTGGTATGACCGCACATATTTGGAATGTTCGACCATACGATACCGAACTATTCACCTATGTTAGGCAATTAAAAACCGATCATCAAAGATAATGTTCGGAAATTTATAACCGAATTGTTCAGGACATGTTCGCTTGTAACATGTCAAACATGTGATTTTTGTTCAGATATATTTTTTCGAATGGTTCTGAGAAATTCACAGTTTCCTTTTTCTCATTGTAGATATCGACAGAAGAAAGCTAAGTTCAGTTAGGCTATTCACTGGACTTTATAAGCGTGTTTACCATCGAAGAAGTAAAGCATATATTAAATTATGATTTGAAGAAATATTGTGTGTTACTAATGTCTAGGCTAGTGATGTGGGTAAAAGAAATGATTTCGTCATTGTCATAAAGGTATCGAATGCTGTAAGGCCTGGAATAAAACCTAGAGTAGTCCTAACATGTGAGAGAAGCAGCCATTACAAGCATTGTAAGACCAATGATGAGGGGCCTACTAAGAAGAAATGTGGATGCCCTTTTGCATTAAAGGGCAAAAAGTTGGATACTTTTGATGATTGGATGTTGGAACTTGCATGTGGTGTACATAATTATTTTGCTGCAAAGTATTTAGAGGGTCATTCATTCGCAGGGAGATTAACAGAAGAGGAAACGAAATTGATAGTTGATATGTCTAAGAGCATAGTACGACTGAAAGATATTCTGATTACATTAAAACAAAGAGGTAACTTAAATGTAACCACAATGAAGACCTTTTACAATGCACGTCATAGGCACAGAGTTTTTGAGCGGGGTGGGAAGACACAGATGCAACAACTCATGAACAAGTTAATAGAGCGTAAGTACATTGAATACGATAAGAACTGGGAGGACAGTGACATTATCACTTATTTGATTTGGGCGCATCCATCTAGCATACAGTTGTTGTAGTCATTTCCTCATGTCTTAATAATGGATTGCACTTACAAGACCAACCGGTATCGTATACCCTTATTGGAGATTGTCGGAGTGATTTCGACATATATGGCTTTTTCTATGTGCTTCACTTACATGGAAGCTGAAGGCGAAGGCAACTCTGCATGACCTTTGGGTGTATTACGTTCTATCATTAGTGAGGACGCTCTTCCTGATGTTATTGTGACAGACAGAGAATTATCACTCATGAAAGCAATCAACAGTGTATTCCCTAATACAAGGCATTTATTATGCAAATGACACATAAATAAGAATGTCCTAGCGAGATGTAAGAAGTTGTTCGAAACAAAGGAGAAGTGGTATAAATTCACATTGGGTTGGAATATGTTGATCCACTCCTCCACAGAAAAAGAGTATATTGATCATATGAATAAGCTAAATGAAGAGTTCACAACATATGCTTCAGCACTTCAGTACGTCAAGGATAGTTGGTTAGATGAATACAAGGAGAGATTTGTCTTTGCGTGGGTAGATAAATGCATGCATTTCGAAAATACTACATCAAATAGGTATGCCTTATACTTTGATTAGATGAATTGATACTTTATGCGTATTTACAAGGCGATGCATCATTAATTCTTATGTTCTTGCTATAGGGCCGAGTCTTCACATTCACAGTTGAAGAGAGAGCTTGGATCATCTCAGGGTACTTTTGAGACAAATTGGGCAAAAACCCACAGCTTGCTTGAATTACACCATACAAGTAATAAAGCCTCATTCAAGAAGAGCAAGACAATCGTGCAACACAGTTTCAAGCCCTCCGAATTTAAGGAGCTTTGTGGGAACATTTCACGAAATTTATTAGAAAAAATATTGGCAGAAACTAAAGAGATCAAATCCGGTTGGAATTGATAGGATTGCATGTGGATGTATTATTCGTGCCACATGGGTTACCATGTGCACATGAGATCACTACATATGTTTCACAAGGACGGCCAATTCCCCTTGAATGTATACACCCGCATTGGGCCAAGCTTGACATGCATCCTTGTACCATTTCGAAGTGCTCTACTATAGAGTTGGACTGCAAGGCGGAGTTGGGGTTACTTAAATAACAGTTCAATGAATACGATCAAAAAAGAAAACTACAACTCTTCAAAAAGATGAGGGAGCAATCAAAGCCATATAGTACATTCTTATTAGAACCTGAAGTAAAGACCCGAACATGTGGGTGACCATGTAGTAGGATTGCTACATCCACCAAACGAGAAGCAAGTGCTTTTGAGTTGGTACAATCTGCACAGGATAATTACTCTCCTGCTCCCATTAGCATTAAAGCAACGTTGGAACACAAACCAAAAAAAATAAGGAAATCCAGGAGTTGTGAGAACAAGATCAAGAAATGCCAGTTCATATAGTACACAGTTCTTAGAAGGATTAAGGCCTTATGTATGACTTCCCAAAGATGTTGCAGCCGATGATAATTATGGTTTTAGAGCGATTGTTGCTTTAATTGGTCATACTGAAGATGGATGGCGACCGGTTAGGAGAGAACTCTTGCAGGAGCTGCTGGCACATGTTGATAATTACAAGCAATTATATGGAGTGGAAAACAGAGTGGAAGAACTCATTGAGACACTATCATACTATGAGGATCATCCTTCATATAACCATTGGTTGACTATGCCTAACATGGGGCATCTTATTGCATCTCGTTACAACTTGGTCTTATTTCACTTCAGAGCAGCACATTGTTTAACCTTTCCTCCTCTCAGGTCACTACCATTGCCTTCAGCTACTCGGTTGGAGATAGCGATAGGTTTTGTTAATCAAAACCACTTTGTTCAGCTTTTGAATTTAAAATTTATTATTTGCCTACAAATGTAATATGTTAACGTGTGAACATGATTCTTTCTTTTTTGAATGTATTCATGATCCCAAATCATCTTGTTCCACCTATTGCAGTAAGTGGGGAGAATTCCATCTTCCTTGCCCAAACGGTTGGAAATTAGCATACGAAGATCGAATCAAGCATTTTAAAGAAATATAAGTCCAGACGTAGCCACATGTGAGACCGTCTCATTGGATTGAGGAGATTGTATTTTTTTATATTTTCAAACGTTCCACATGGTTGGCGAAGTTCATATATTATCCCGATGTATGATCCCATGTATGGACAACAATTTGAATTAGAAATGCAATTGAGTTCTTTTCAAAATTTATATTACAACCACTATTCCAAAATTTGCTGGCAATGCCATCCCATAGAACCCATAAAATCCATGTAACCAAAATGTATGACAATGCCAACCCATACAAGTCATAAAATCTATTACATTACATTAAAGTCATGGAACACAACCAATTCGCTAAGAAATCAGTTATTGTCCCTATGGGGCCTACGTGCGTAAGAATGAGCAGTCATGCTAAGGTGTCGGACTGTGCACTCCACCTCTTCAATAGACATTCCACACAGAGCATGTGTTGCCTGCTTGACGTGAGTGTATATACCATAGGGGTCTTCAATCTAACCCTTCAAACCCCTCTCGACGACTCTATCAAGGATGCTCAGGGTACCCGCATTGTGCTGCAAGTAGGTGATTAATTCATGAGTTCATTGAAACATTAAAAAAAAGGCCCAATATTGCTCAACTAACCATCTCTTAATCGATGTTTGAACTAGATTGCGCATCTCGAGAACGTGGGTGAAAATTTGATTGGAGGTTAGGGTTTTGAAGCATCCTCCATAATACTCGTGCGTACCAATCCATGTAATTTGATATGCAATCAAAAGGACGTCGAATTGGTGTGCTTCGATTCAACCCAGACAGTAGGTGATCATTCCATCTTTCCCAAACTTCATCAAAATATTAATATGCAATGTGGTATGCATTTGCGGTCGGGCCTCGTGTAGCATGAATCAGAATTAATGGAAGTGGAGGAATAGTCTACGCCCTACCAAACCGCCTAAGGATCCTATCTGGATGATAGAGCTCAACAAAGTCCATGGACTTAATGCATCCACAATAGAAGGCGACTTGATTAAAGGGATGGTGCCGCCTAATATCGCGATAAGGATCCCATGTGACCTGCAATGACCAAAACAATTATGAGAAATTTTCTTCTAAATAAATTTTTTGATGTCATTCAATCCAATAACTCATGAACAAGCAATTTTGAGTACCTAGTCTGCAATTTTGAGTACCATGTAATCTAGCCGCTCTCGTAATTCTTGTAAGGGAATAGGGGTTGACTAACACCATAGTGAATGTTTGGAGTTAGAGCCAAACACTCAAAATGCTCATAAATCCATGCCTCTAGCAGCGTTAGATATCCAGCAATTTGTTTGACTTCATGACGAGTAGCCAATCCCAACTGTCGATACAAATAAGCCAGAGTAGCGGCACCCTATGCATATGTACAGACACCCTTTAAGTCTATTAACAATGTAAGCTATATAATTGACACACGTGTGCCACTCTTGTCCGTGAACAATGTGCAGCCTAATAAATACAAAAGATAGGCTTTCATTGCACAATCAGTCATGTCATCTCCATCCTCATCAGATATGTTTGAGAACCTCCCTCTTAGCCACTCAAATCTTACAGATTGGCCCCGAACCTGCTACAGCTTATCATTTGCTTCATTTGGATCAACTCCCAAAGCGTGAACAAGTGTGAATGAGCATCTTGAAGTGACATTCTACCACTATACACAATAGAACGGCCAGTCACCAGGATCCTAAGTATGGTGGCAACATCATCTAGACTTATAAACATCTCGCCAAATGGCATGTGGAAAGTGTTTGTTTCAGGTTGTCACATTTCCACAAAATAAGAGACAAGAATCTTACTAACAGAGCGGTAGGATTCTGTGATAAGTGTACTCAAATTATATCTAGGCACTAACTCTCTAAATATGTTGCTCTCATTCAATTGCCAGTATGGTATGTTCTGTCATGGCTCAAACACTTCAGCGCAACCCATTCATGTATTCTGAAAATGGTACATCATTGAATTATGTAACCAATACATTGATCTTGATGTAAATAAAAATAAAAATGCATACCCGTGAATGCCAAATGTATACAGCTATATGTGTGTTGAAACTGGCCAACAAAGAACGATCTTGTGGCCCCGCAGTTATTTCTTATTCAACAACACCTTCTTCATCATCAAGTTGTTCAACATGGGCTCCTTCTTCTTCATTGCCTTCTTCCAAATCATATTCTGGTTCCTCTGTTTCTTCTACAACCTCTTCAATTATTTGACGACGCCTCCTGTTGGAAGCTTTCGATCTTGCTCTGGAACTGCTTGGTCTATCCATTTCTGAAACATTGGAAGAAGAGTGTCAAAACAAACTACATTCACCAGGTACTGTTTGACACTATATGTTCAAACGCATCTGGGACTGTATGACTTTTAATTCACGAACATTGACCTATTGTTCGAAATATAATGTTTGAATACTAACCGCATGTTCGAACATTAGATTCCGAACATCCATAGATCATCCAAACATTTGATTCCGAACATTCCCAAACCATCTGACAATTAATATTCGAACATAACTATTTTGTTCGAACTTTTAGGATCGAACATATCGCGGTGAAGCAAAACAAAAAAAAATTGAAGAACTCTTCAAATAAATAGCAAATGATTTATTCTGTGAGAACTATCAAAGCATATGTATCCCTTGAACATATTTTTTTATGCAAAATAGTTGCTACAATGACCTATATGCAAAAATACCACAATGAGAATTGTTACGAAGGAAGGTGAGTTTACCCTTGATTAAAATAGAGGTTTTGGTGACAGAAGAGCCCGTTGAAGACGTATGTGGTTTGGTCCCTTCACTTGGCTAATAATCAAAGATGAATGCAGGTCAACTAGCTTGGTGACAATAGAAAAGGCATCTGTGAAGAACATGTGTGGGTAGAGAGGAGCTGAGGTCTAAATGGCAGGGGTAGTTTAGGTATATTGATGGGTGCAGTAAGTAAAATCTGTAAAAATTCAAATTTTAAACATCGGTGTGGAGAAAAATTTGGTGGGAAGAGCCAAAATTGTGGTGCCAACAAAACTCCCCTATAATAAATCACCAACGCTCAAAATAATCATAAAAGATACTGAGTTGGATTTCACTCTAAACAAAGGAGCCATGTTGGATTGATCATATTTACAATTAACTGATGAAAATTCTTTGATTGGTTACTTACGATTGTTTAATGGGTCATGATGGTTGCAATAGTCATGAATGGTTAAAAAACCATTGATTAGGTAGTTGTGATTCCATGACGGGCCACAATGCTTGCAATAGGATTGGATGGTTGAGAGGACAGGATGGATAGTCATTCATCAATATCATGAAAAGCTGACAATTCAAACTATAAATTATATGATAATGCAAGTTAGGAGTTGGATCCTTTAAGTGTCTCACTCAAGCTCTCCAATAGGAATGTAGGACTCCACAACAAGACTTTCATGTTTTAACCAAAAAAAAAAAAAAAAAGACTTGCATTTTGAATATCTATACTGTTCAAAACAACTGTGCCTCCTTTAAATGGACTATCCTCAAATCTCAATCTTAACTAGAGTTTGTCTTCATAAGATTGAGCACATGACATATTTCACCATATGCTCATTCTTACGGTGGGACTAACTCTTATTGGAGTAAAATTTAGAAAAATCTTAATGACGGTTAGAGGATTCACTTTTAGAAACTCCAATTCTCAAGATGGTGGCCACACTATGGAGATCCTCTCCTCTCATTATACCTTAAGTTCCTCCACCATAGCCCCCATGATCTTGCATCATACCCACTTTTAAGCTCCTTGAACCTTTACACGCCTTCAATTAAATTTGAAAAAGAAGCCTATGATTAATATACCATCAGATTTTAATGATGTTAAATCAAGGGCTATGATTATTATATGGGGCTTTTTTTTTTCTTGCATGGTTCTCATCCATAAAGAGTCCTTTCCATCCATCCTACTTTTTTTTGCATGGTTCTCATCCTTAAAAGAGGCCTTTGCATCCATCCTACCCAAAATGATAGGAATGCAACCAAGGGGGCCCAATGAGCTGGATTGCTTATTTACAATATATAGTGTGCTCATAGGAGAGTATTTTCCCCTTAATAGCATAACACATACTGAAATTTCTTCTCCCCCTCTTGAAAAAACATAAAATATCAGTGAGTAAAGATAGTGTTTGTAGGATTCTTTCAATAGACTCTATTAAATCCATCAATGGATCCTGCATTAAGATATAAAAAATACAAAATCATCATTTTCTTTATTACCTCCAGGCCAAATTTTTCTGCAGTTGGAGGTGAGACCCATCATTAAATTGAATTACTTTATTTTCTAGGCATTTATCTAATAATGTATCTAACTGTGAAAGCCAATCAAGTGAGTAGGAAATTACTTTAGATAGTGGCCCACCTCATAAAAGAGAAGTCAACATTGTACCGTCTCATTTTCAAAAGAGCATATTTGTATGTCATATCGTACACAAATAAATTCTCAACGTAGAAATTTCTTTCAATATGAAATGTAAATAGCATCTTCATTTCGAAAATAGTATCTTTTTTCTCATTTCCAAAATGTCATACAATTTTGTGTATTTTATTTTTCTAAGTTTTGGGTAGTATGAACAATTTATTAATGGTTGATGATTAGTGTAGGAAAGAAACTAAAAAAAATATTTTAGGTCTGCCCTTGGGCCCTCCCTTGGCCCATCCTAGGCCCTCAAGGGTATGATAAGGGCCCAGGTAGAGTAGGCCCTTCCAGCGTTTTGGCCAACCCAGGCCCAGCCTACATATATTGATCAGGGTTGGGTAAGGACAACCCTAGGCCTAGCCCAGCCCTTTGATAGACCTAACTCCTACCCGACCAACTTAAAGAAAAATGATTGAGCACAATATTCCGACCCAACCAAATTATGTTCTTCAAATCAAAGTTAAATCGAGGCCACAATCAATCAACATAGGAGCAATCCCATCCAACTATGGGCATGTGCATCGGTGACTTTAGTGGGTCCCACAATGTGTTTTATTGTATACAAACACATGAATATCATCATCACGTTTAATTCTCCATGATCTCAGTTCCTTGCATTAAAATAATAAGACGCATCACGCACTAAAAATTTCCAGTAGCCATCATCAACAAATCCACAATTTGTTCATGTACTAAATCAATTGTGAGATTGATGGGAATGAATATGATGAAATGATGCATAAAACTAGCAATTTATACCTATGGATAAAGCCTACTTCCATTTCACTCTGATATCACAAAGTCAAGTTAGATATCACTAGCAGTTCATAAAGTAGAGGGGCATGTGAGAGATGAGAAAGACATTTGAGGGAAGTATTGAGAAAGGGTAACTTTACAAGATGTATTCTTGGAATGAGATTGGTTGATACACAGGCCAGCAAAAAATTTCATAGGGAACTATCATTCGTAGTTTCTTTAATAAGGGATGACGTGGAGAAGCCATATTGGAGAGGGCAGGTGCTGCAATATATTATATAGTGAAGTGATATTATAGTGTAGCGACGTTGCACTGGAGCCTTCCCCTGCATTTTATTCGGAGACACATGATAAAATTGGACCCAACTTTTGGTTGGCTTTAATCCAAAATTCTTAAGAATAGCATCTCCTTTGGTGGTCTCTTCCAATAAGGCCCCTACAAAATAAATAATAAGGACTGAGTTTGATGCGTCCCTCATTCTTTCCCTGAAAAATAACTCCTTGCTAATCTAAGGCCCAAAAAATAGGCAGTGGTAGGCATGCAGTTGGGTATACTTCCCAAACAAGATGTGAACCTACCTAGAATAGAATACAAAGTAAAACGATTAAGTAAATAATATTGAGGATAGAAACCCATAAAGAAAGTACAACTACTGACTTGGGAATGGGAAGTGGGAATAGACCAAGCAGCAAAATGCAACATATCAAACCTAAAACAAAGAGGCCACCATATGAAAGCAGAAAACATCAACATCCAACTAGAATCCTTAAACCGGACTATTAATAGAATAAGAATAATACACCCATTTGGATATTTTTCTTGGGCCTGTTTGGCATCTCTCCATTCGGATATTCTTCTTTCCATTCCAAGGGACTTAACACATGAATGTATTTATACATGATGTTTTGACCGTTTCAAAAGTAATATTCCACCAAAGGATGTTCAATGGGAATAGTAACCATGAAATGATTATAAGTTGTTACTCTACAACAACTAAAAGTGGGTAAAGTAAAGTGGGTAAAATTGACGGACAATCTTATATAATGTTCCCGAATGAGTTATGCACTGCTTATTCTCAACAGAACAATCTGATGACATAACATAGCAAAATCAGAGCAACTTATATAATGTTACCGAAGGAGTTATGCACTGCTTATTCTCAACAAAACAATCTGATGACATAACATAGCCAAATAAGTTCTGCACAACCATTCTTTTAGAGCAATTAATCTGAGCAAAGAGTTGAGAACAGGATAGGAACATTCCAAATGGGCCCAAACAAAGTGGCCAGTCCATATCAAACTACCAAACTTTAAGCTGTTGCTCTCTCGTTTCCTGGAGTGGAAGCTAGAAAAGTTTTTCCATGTTCCTTGAAATGCAGCTTCCAAACTACTTCAAACTCGCTGAGTTCCCAACGAGCACCATGAGATCACACCAAGAAAAAGGAAACCAAGTAGAATCCCCGGACACGCCTCTAGGAAAACATTTTTCGTGTAATCATGCATATTTTGCACTAAAATGATGCTTCCCCAAGTTGTAGTTCCTAAGCTATGTAAGTCTCCAGCTGGAAACAGAAATGCCACTCACCAAAGATTGATAAGCAAACTATGATGAACCTGAAGTGAATTCTAGGCTTACAGAAAATGTACTTCACTGGAGAAATGGCTTGTGAATAAATGGATACCGAAAGAGGGAACACAAGTTCACTTGTGTCCACTCATCATTTGCGAAACTGTCAAGTACTGACTTCATAATCCAAAGTTCATTTCCTCAAGGCTATAAGATGAAACCCAAAAGTCCGGGATCTGAATCCTAGAGGGGGGGTGAATAGGGTGAGCCTCTAATTAGTGACCAATTATGCCAAATTTTAAAGTTTTTTTAAAAGAATTAGTCACAAGTGATGATATAGAACTAAAGTGCAGAAGCAAACAAAAACAATCATCACAAAGCATTCACCATAACACAATAATTTATAGTGGTTCTGCCTCAATGCCTACATCCACTATCGGCTTGTGATCCCACACCCCACCGGATTTCCACTATCTATGCTTTTCAAAAGGCTAAGCAATAACCTCTAATAATGTGCTTTTTAGGCTAAGCAATAACCTTTACAAAATGCGTTTCTAAAGCTAAGCAATAACCTCTACAAAATGCTTTTTTTTAGGCTAAACAATAACCTCTTCACTATGCTTTTCTTAGGCTAAGCAATAATCTTTACAAGAAATGATTTCTCAAATAAGTGTCTACACAAACACTTTAAGAGATACAATTAAAGCTCAATACATTTACCTCTAACATAGGCTGATATGAAATTGAAAATCAAACTCACACAACACTCTATGAAATGCAAAGATGAATGCTCATGGTGTTTGTGTGAAAACTTCAATCAAGTTTAAACATTAAGCCCAATTAATATATGCTCGAAGCATTTAAAAGTTTAAGGCACACAAAGATATTTCATTGAAGTGAAATGCAACTCACATGTATAAATACTAACTTGTTGATGAAATGAAAATCAAAGGCTCACAAGTTGTATGAAACTATTTAAGACTAATCATGTGATGCATGTATAATGTTGTTTTCAAAACCCAACTAGGTTAACCATTGTTCTTATGTGATTGAAAGCAACATATGTAGATTCAACCAAGTAAATGATTCATGCTATAAAAGAAATCAAAGATTTTAGCAAAGCATGATTTATGAAATTTAAAACAAACTTGGTTTGAATCAAGGTGAAGAATCCAATACAATTAAGATCAAAGATTAAATGTAAGTAATGGATTCAACACATCATAGTTATCATGCTAAAAATGATTTTTCAAATATTTAAACAAAGCATGAAAACATATGATAAGGAAAACTAAGCTTACTTAGATGATTAACTCATGATTTCAAGCTTTAGCTTCCTTTTATGACCAACTAACCTCCCTTAGCTCATTCCCCTTCGTTTGGCCTCCAAACACCTTAATGAGGGCCTCTTAGTTCCTCAAATTTGGCCTAGGAATGAGTTGTTTATATAGAAAAAATGATCCAACGGCTAGCTTGTTGATTAACCGACTTCAGGTTCGGTTAACCGAACTCCCAACGGTCAAAAAAAGGCTAGTTATGACCATTCTGGGAAGCAAACCGAAGTGGGTTCGGTCAAGGTTCAGTTAACCAACATCTTAAGTTCAGTTGACCGACATCCAGTTCGGTTGACCAAAATCACTGTAGCAAAAACACTATAGCAACAATACTGTAGCACCAAAAAAGTTTTCTCTTCTAAAAAGATTAAGTAAAAAGCTACTCCAAAGTAATTTGCTAGAGGGAGTTCTGGGCTAAGGAAATCATGCTTAGACTCATGTTTTAATCAATTTAAAAGTGTTTTCCAAAACATGAACCTATCAAAGCCTAAGATGATTTAAAACTCTAGGTCCAAAGGCTTGCAAAATTCAAAAATCTTCTTTCCAAAACTTAATAGATCCAAGTTTAAAATCCAAAACATGCATGTAACATAAGTTCAAAAAGCTTTAAAAGAATGCATATGAAAATCAAGATTTCAAGTTTTTCAAACTCAATGCTCATGTGAAAATTTGAATGATGCTAAAATGATAATGCATCCATCAAATTGCAAAACACAAAAACCCTAACAAAACCTACTCAAAATACTATTTCCAAATCAAATATACAGTCATTGAAAGAGGAACCCCATTCCAAGCTTGTGTTACAAGCCATATTACTGCTGATGTTTCTAATATTCAGAAAGTACTTTGATTTCAAAGTACAAGGGATGGCAAGCTGAGGAATAAAAGGAATATTTCAGATTAAAGCCCTTAAACCAAACCAAATAACAAGAAAAACATTGTAATCAAGCAAACAGTACTGAAAATTGATGTAGAACTAAATATACCTCTAGGTTCAGGCATCCAAACTAAATTGATGTGAAACTACTAGGTTCAGGCATCCAAACTAACCAAGTACGACTGTTGTGGCTATTACAACCTTCCAAAACATAATTTTCAAATGCACACAGCGATGTTAAATAAAAGAAGAAATAACATGATATAACATGTTGAACTCACAATAACTAGCAGGGAACTATCAATGTAAATCAAATAAAAACCTCAATCCGCTTACCTAAAGTTGTACACAAACACCACAAAAAATAAAGGGCGCCAAAGATAAGGAAAATATGTGGATAGGAAACCTAATTACATCTAAGATTAGTACTCCACGCCGTAGGGATTTCCCTCCTAGTCATCATCGTCATCATCAAAGCCTTATCACATTTACTTGGGATCGGCTTTTTGAATGCTACCCATAGCCACGTGCTTATCCACAACCAAAGGCTCCATCTCAAACATATATGATAGTTCCTTCCACCCTTAACCAATCTAGGCACCAAGACCGCTATTCAGCTGTCGAATCATTAAGCAACTATAATAAAAGCAATAAAAAATGGGGGGGAAAAACAAAAGGCATAACTACCCTCGTTAACAGAGCAAATTATAAAGCCCAATCTAAGAATAAATAGTAGCTGATGTTTATAAATTATAGTGAGCAAGTGCAAAATGCAGGGACCATCTTAAGCTGTCAAATGGCCCATAAATTGGGTAGGGCGGGTTGAATCTTGCAGCGGGCCCTTGTCCTCCAACCCTGCATCTAGATCAACACCTTACAAAAGAAGATTTGTTTCTTAATGCTTTGACTCGACAAATGCCATTAAATGCAGAGTTAAATTAAGACAACAAATGCACAGCAGCTTCTAGGAAATAAGAAGAATACTATCATTCTCGACAAGTTTCGACTGCTAAAAGTATGAATAAATAGGCGGAACACAAAGATACAAAGGAAATTGTATACATAATATGTGGGTTAATTGAAGTGAAACCTACATGGCCAACAGGCACGTTAATGATTTATGTGCTATCAGACATAAATAACACTAAAATTCATGAATCTACAGGACTGGCTACGTACAAACAGTTAACACTGCCCTTGAAAACATGTGTTAATTATGTTGCGGTTGATGTTCTTAGAAAAATCTCAAGCTCATCCATTGAAAACTTTTTCCATCCACCAGAGAACTAGTTTGAGTTGCCATTTCATTGGGAAACAAGTGCAGCTTTGGGCAAAGAAAGCACCTTAACAAAGACTGGCCACAACCTACGACATTCATCTTTTGAGGAATTCTGCATGAGCAGCAATTTTTTACGTTCTCATTTCTTCGTTGAAATAAAGTATGCATCAACAACCCAATAGGTTGCAAATGTGCAAACATTCAAAAGAGAAAGAAGAATAGGAAAATTAACAGCAGAAGCACAGAGAACAAAATAATTATTGACTGCCAAAATCACTCGCCCTAATGCTAAATAGTTTTTTGTAGGACTTGCATCATAGAAATGCTAACTTGGCCAAAATCCTACAGCCATTGAGAAAATTTGTGTTCCCAAGCTTCAATTCAGATAGTAAAATGGGATTAGAATCTACCCCAGTATAAAGGTCAGAGACACGCTTAGTAGACCCTCTTCAAGATTCACATTTCTCTGCGTTCTGATCTTAAAGGTCCGACACACACAAAGAATCAATTTCTAAAACGACAAAGAGCATTCAATAGGTTTGAAATGGCAGCAGCTTGATGCAAGAACAGAGCATGTTAAGTTGCCATGGTCCACATTCATTGCAGAAAGTGGCACCGCTTGTGTGGGAGTGGGCGTACTCTAATTTTCCATTGTAGAAACAATTAGTCATTATTTTCAATTGAAAGTTTGAGGTATTTTCTTCTTCCTCTTTTGACTATACAACCTAAAGCTCTATTAGGCTTGATTTCTAGTTAGTTTTGGCTGGATTTCTTTCTTTTTCCCTTTTTTTTTCCCTGAAAGTTGATTGAATTGATCGATGATGAAAGATACAAAAATTCCTAAAAACATAAACTAGATGACCACACACTAGGGTAAAACGAACAGTAGAAAAAATCAGAATAGGAATGAGTTATCGAAAGACTTACCAAAAGACCAAAGCACATTGCCTAACACCCTGTTTCACTAAAGAATCCACATCAACATTGGTGATGCTGCTAACGGGATAAAAATATGTAATATCCTGAGTCACATTGGCCCTAGGATTAGCATTATTAGTATGGCCCAGGTGGTACCCTCGGATATTGTTTATTTTATTGGAAGAGTCCCACGTGAGTTTACTATTAGGATGATTTAGGAGTTGTACCTCAACTCCAATTGAGAGTCCTGCGTGTCTTGTATTTGTAGGACTATATGTTCAGTTTGCATAAGATTCAAAGAGCAATTTGGAACAAATTATAACTCTAGAGTATATAAATAAACCAACGACCCTATAAACCAACGACCCTTATGTTTAGTATTCAGTTCTCTTCTCCTTTTTGAGAAAAAGAAATCTGAGAGAGGGAGCTTGGTGGTTGGAAATTGAGGGGAAGAAAAAGAAGGCAATCAGTAGAGGGCGATCAGCGGATGTCCTACTCCCGCCCTCACATCGCGAATGAAACGATCGCATTTTGGACGTGCGTGGATCTTCCTAAATAACTAGTGGATTGATCAAGATGATTGACTATGGATTGTGATCCAATTATTCTGTAATGTTAAGTGTATAGAAATTTTTCTGTAACCATGGGATAGATATAAAAATCTATTTTGAGTCCAGGAATCATATATGAATGGCTGTTGGAATGACTCGCATGGTATGGAGTGCATATTCTTGAGAATATATTAAGCAAGCATGAAAACTGTTGAAACAGAGACTGACGTCAATGATGTATATTGACATTGGAGGGCCGTGGGACCCCATGGCCCACTTGATGGGGAATCTGGACCATGGATTCAAAGGAAGACCCATGGTCGACCAAAGAGGACATGGACCCATGAGGAGTGGGCCCTATCACAATTGCTATGATGCATGATAGGCGACTATTGCAGGATTTGTGGCTTCTTGTCGTCAAGCCCTTCTGGAACCCACCTGGCTAGCTGATTGGAGATCAGATCTGGTCATCAGGTGTGGGACCCCTGGGCGACCATAGGGATCAACGCATCTAAGTTTTGGGCCAGTGGGAACCACTGTCCAATAGACTCAAAGAATCCCAGGCATGGGTCATTGTAGAAATCTGTCAAGAAGTTGTCTTGATCTGTGGGCCATAGAGAGTGGTCTGATGATGGATCAGATCCAACAATTTAAGGGTTTACCCTTGGGCAACCATTAACTCTACATCTGATCTTGGGTCAGTCAAGTGGGACCCACTGGATTTTATACTACTGTGTTCAGGCGTGAAACATTATACTTTTCTATGCTCTGTATGTGTCTGGGTGAAACTTGTTAAGGGAGACAACCCTGGACTTTACATATATTTACGAACTTAACCTTCTTACTTAGATGAATCAAGGTTTATGTGGACTGTGATTAATTCATGTTTGACATATTCTGTTTATAATATAGTGTGGGCCACCCCTATACCACTCAATACCAATTATGATTAGAAGTGGAGTAGCAACCAGTGAATTGTATAAGGGTTGGGTCCACACTACTAATTGTTTAAGTTATTAATAATATTGAGTTCTGCTTGTCATGAGGTTATGACATATTTAACCCTGGATCCTAGCTATGGGATATTGGACTTGGTGTCCGGATGATTGATGGATTTTGGCCATAGTGGCGATTGTGTGGGTGTCCTTGGTGGACACGGATAATGAGACGATGCCAGAATGGCATGTAAATATGTGCTTATAGCCTTGGTGGCATGGTGATGTGCACGGGGCACGAATATGTAACTGAATGAATTTTTAACTGTTCTTACTTGTTAATTTCAACTTGTGTGTTGTTAATTGATACTATGTTCAATGTGTATGAGTAATTAGGAAAATTCATTCACCAGTGTTACTGATGTTGTATTGCCCCCTTCAGGTAATCACGATGCGAGTGGGCCAGAGCAGAACGACGTTCAGCCCGTAGACTTCGACATGCATGGCTGGAGAGAGAGAGAGTGGTAAAATTCGAAATAGTTAATAGACATATTAGCCTTTGTTTAGGAGATTTTATTCAATGTTTTAGGACATCATTTATTAGAGTCAATCAGAACATGGGAATTTTACTTATTCAGAGATTATTGATATTATTTGACTTATATAAATTAATTGAAATTACAGTTTAATCTAAATGCGTAATTCATTATGGAAGTTCTTTGATGAATGTGTGGTGAATGTTGCCAAATAATCACGATCCGAAATCCGACAGGGCCCCAGAATTTGGGTCGTGACAGTTGATTGAATTGATCTATGATGAAAGATACAAAAATTCCTGAGAACATAAACTAGATGACCACACACTAGGGTAAAAAGAACAGTAGACTAAATCAGAAGAGAAATGAGCTATCGAAAGACTTACCAAAAGACCAAAGCACATTGCCTAAGACCCTGTTTCACTAGAGAATCCACATCAACATTGGTGATGCTGCTAACGGGATAAAAATTTACAATAAAAGGCCTTAGAATGTCTTGGATCTCATCAACCGTAGCAGCAGCAATCCAAGTGGGGATGGCAAGGAGGCAGATCGGGGCGGAATTGGGTTGCCCTGTCCCCGCCCCGAACCTCATGGGATTCACCCCATCCCCGCCCCGCAATTTGGGGTATGTTAAATACCCCATCCCCACCCCGAAATGCCCAGTGGGGCCCCGCCCCAATGTGGTGCAACCACATCACAACAACCCAAAAAAAGGAAGAAAAAAAAAAACAGAGAAAGAAAGAAAAAAGGCCACCGGAAAAAACCCCAAATCCACACATCGACAGCAAAACCCATAAAATTTCAAAGAAATGAAAACAGATTAATAAACATAGAAGCCCAATAGGTAGGAAGAACACAAATCTAACCCTCCCTCCCCACCCCATGAAATTCAACAAATATGTAAATAAAGCCCCAAACTTCTGCATTTCCTTCAGAGAAAGAAATTCTCAACCAAATGCCAATAATAGCAGAAAAATCCAATCTTATAACATAATAATCAACAAATTATAGAATCCAATCGAATCCAACAATAGCAGAAGAATCAATTCCAACATACGTGATAATGAACAAGCGTTTTGATACCGTCATTTGGGCATTGATTTGCCTCGATGGAGATAAAGAAGCATCCCGTCTTTGAAGGTGTGATTTGGGTGGTGATATGTTGTGCCAGCCCATTAAGATCCCAAGATCCAGTAGAAATCACAGTAGTCCTGAGTGCAGAGAGCTTGAGACCAGTAGATTCTTCATTCTGGCTGTGAGATGTACTGGTCAGATCTGCTGATTGGGGGGATCTTCAGTTGGGTTTTCAAAGGGATGGGTTTTGAAAGATAGGTTTTCAGAGAGACATAGATGGATTTTTACAGAGAGAGAGAGAGTCTTGCTAGAGATATGGGTCTTGAAAGAGAGGATTTTTGAGAGAGATGGAGACTGCTAGAGCAAATGGAGAGATGTGAGCGAGATTCTAGAGGGCTCTAGAGTGCACCGTGCACTGCTCCAAAAGTCCATTTTAAATTTAACTGGTTTGAGATCATGTGCCCCTTTGTGGGACCAATCAATGAACCTTAATTTCTTTTTATATCTTGTGGCTGAGCCCTCAGGGCCCTGCAGTATGAGGCCCACCACTAAAGATTTAAACCATCAGATATAAATATCTTGGCCATTTCAGACGGGGCGGGGCGACGGGGCGGAGCAACGGGTCAAGAAACAGACCCATCCCTGCCCCGCCCCGGATTCGGGGTATGTTTTTTGCCCCGTCCCCGCCACGTTTAAGAGTCGGGGTGGGGAAAACCCGTACAGGGAGGGGCAGGCACTCTGGGTTGAGGCGGGGCGGGTTAAAAATGACATCCATAAGTCCAGGGTGTCATGGCACCACTTGCACAATGTAAAGCACAGGCTAAGTTGCCTTTAATAGTAAGAGTCCAAGGGTTCTCCTAAACACCTCAAGCAGCCAAACCTCGGCACTAGTAACTTCACAACTATGTCAATAACCCTTGCTCCACAGGCTTAAGTAGCTGGATGGATAGAACCTGTGGAACATGAATCAAACCCCCAATTCTAGTAAACCCAGGTTCCCCCAAGCGCACTCCTATTAAAATTTATCTTGAAAGATCCTCTCACAGAGGTGGCCTTCGAGCAGGGATAATTCTGTGGTACCCTAAATTTTTTTATCACCCCTTGCAACAACTTTCCAAAAAGGATATGGGGACGCCAATTAGCTCTTTTGAGATCAAGGCCCAAGAGATTTTTTTTTCCAAAAAAACATAGAAGACACTTTCCTTCAAAGCAACAATTGTTGTGTATGACGCAAATCAACCAAACGCACAATCACGAAAGATGTCGGCCATAGAAATCAACCACAAGTAGTGAAATAGCCTCATCAGCGAGCATGGATGTACCCAACTGACATCAAACCATGATAGAACCAATAGCTTCTAACACAGTGGTTGACCAAACTCAGTTAGTTACCAAGTTGAATCGACCATGAAACGCAGTGGATCGACCAGAAAGGACAGTGACTTAAGCTGTATACATATTGCAATAGATATAAACATTCACATAAACTAAAATATTGAAGATTCAGTAAAAGGGAGGTGCTCAACTTAAATGCAAGAATCCCCAATTTAAATGTGAGGGCCCCCACCCATCTCTCACCAATTAGGTGAGAGTGTCTCTCACTAGAGCACCTCCCTTCTAAAAATATGTATGCCGCTTTAGAAAGAAAAACCTTTATAAATGTAAACTGAACAATAATTCCTATTCTCAATTTCATTTAAGCGTATCTTAATTTCATTTGTTTTAATAAGACGAGGTACATACAGGTTGCATCTGTTTTTTTCTTAAGGATAAATTGCCTCAGGATAGCAAACCGAATTAGTCAGCCCAGACAAGTCAAGCAGTAGTAACTCAGTTTTTTTTTTTTCTTTTCTTTTTTAGTACGCGGGATTGCCCAAGTGACCAAGGGCATTCCTTCTCACCCAAAGTGAGAGTGATCGTGATGCATGCCCCCAAGCTTAGGGCTTGTGTAGAGGTGCCAAAGCACATGTCCGCAGACATTTCAACACATCTCCGCAGAGACAATAACAAGGACACACGTCAATGGAAAAAACCAATTTCTGATAATCAAATTCTGAAAATTCATCTTCTACAATACCATATAAATAAATAAAAAAACATAACGTAGGGCCTAAGAAACCTAATTAAACTAGGAAACTAAGCAAACTAGAATTATATCCTATTAACAATTGTTTAAATAATATAGAAACTAATGATATATAATTAGTGAATAAAAATCCTAAATCTACTTGGGCCCTACACATATGGCCTGATGTCTATCTACATCAGATCGACCCCAGGCACCAGGGTGTCAAAATGCAGAATCAAACTCGGACTTGGTTTGAGCTGAGCTGAGTTGACATCTGACTCGATCAAGTTGCTGAAACTTTTTTTTCCCCTTGCTGTCGGTTTGTCACTTCCTAAGACTGATTTCAGATATATATATATATATATATATAAATATATATATATGGGACATTCATGTGCGTGGAACTTTCCCTTTTTGCACATGAATATTCATTTTATGCATATAATCATATATGACATTTCCTCTTTTGCACGTGAAAATTGTCGATTATGGAAGTATCCATCACCCTATGGTGAGGGATGGATGCACATGAATATTCTCCTATATATATAGAGAGAGAGGGGCAAAATCAGCCGTGTTCCCCTGACTAAGAGAGAAGGAGATGGGTTTATGGTTCCCATTAAAAGAAAATGGGTTTATAATTTGGTGCTTGAGGGTGGTATATGGTTTAGGGTTTTGGGTATGAATTAAAGGATGAGATTAGGATTTTAATGGGTGTATTTTCAGGGTTTTCATGATGTAGCTTTGGAAGAAGAATAGTAGTCAGGGGATTGAGATGTGATTTTGGAAGAGAAGGGTGGCTTGAAGTCGTTTGAGGAAGAAGAAGAAGAAAAGGAAAACGAAGAAGAATGAGACTAGCCCGACTCTGGCTCAACCCGGCTCAGTATACCAAAAGGGCATGGTCCCAAGCATACTCAAGTGGAGGATGAAGAAGGAGCATACTTGAGCGGAGGGCGAAGGCAGAGCATGGAGGACACCAGGGATGACACTGGACTGACAGATTAGGATAGTTTACAATTTCATCTAATGTAATGGCGGAAAAAATAAGCTCAGACTGTATTACATGTTGAATATTAGATGTAGGTTGTGTAAAATAACGACAAAAATCCAGACACCCATTTATACAAAGTGAAACGCATGCACCAGCACAAGCAACCACTTGGTTAATAGGACAAAAACTACACTAACAAAGACGCGCATACAAACGCGTGTGTTTGTGTTACACAAACCCAAATAAGAAGTATTCTTACAAGGATGCTAGGCTCACCTTAACAGGTGGTTCTTGGTATTTGCACAAGTTCTACAGCAAAAGAATATTTGGCTCAGAAGATGTCCCATCCATCGCAGCAAAAGCAAATTGCCTATAAAAAAACTGACTACTAATTGGTGAAGATTGCCTCAGATGCGGTTACAATGTGCTCAAGCTTCGAAATGGGACAAAAGGGTATAGCTTCTAAATCAACACCATCCACAATTTGCTCCACAATAACAAGACAGCACTGTCCTGACCAACCACCCCTCCTCTCCCCCAACCGAAAAGAAAAAGTTGTAAAGGCACTCGTGTACTGAAAATAATTCCATCAGTAGCTCGAAAACTAAGATGTGAATTTGGATGTGCAGAATACAACGCATGGAAATTGGGTTTGATAGCTACAGCTTCATCTTTTATTAGCCTGCAAATCTCCTCAATCACCCTTATTAGAACCACAAAGGCTCAGTCAAAAAGGATGAGTAGGGGTAGATTTATTTGTCATAGGTCAAACAAGCTGAGCTGCACCCAAACTTGATTCAGGAGACTCGTTGTGCGGCTCAGAATTA
This sequence comes from Persea americana, assembly GCA_029852735.1. NCBI lineage: Eukaryota > Viridiplantae > Streptophyta > Magnoliopsida > Laurales > Lauraceae > Persea > Persea americana. Next base: position 73,442,099 of record CM056809.1, read on the forward strand.
CAGAGAACACTTGGAAAGGGAAGGGAAGGATTCAATGATTTTGTGTGCATTGTACAAACTCATCAACGGAAACCTGGTGATTTGCTTCAGCTGATTCAATCTCATGAACATCAGGAATAGCACCCTCAGCAGACGTTTCATGCATGGATGCATCAGGAAAATCTCCACCAGATTTGCTTGCAGCATCACTTGCAATGTGACATACAGAAGTACCAAGAAAACCATGGTGATCCAATTCAACTGATTCTATCCCATCACTGCCAGAAATAGTACCCTCAGAAGACACATGATGATTGGATGCAGCAGGTAATTCTCTGCCAGATTCACTTGGAATAGTACATGTATTGTGATACAAACGAGCATCAACAGAACCATAGTGATCCGATTCAACCGATTCTATCCGATGAATATCAGGTATAGAAACCTCAGCAGACACCTGATAGCCATGTGCAGCAGGAAAATCTCCGCTAGATTTGCTTGGATGCAGCAAATCTCCAACTGATTCTATCCCGTGACTGCCAGAAATAGTACCCTCAGAAGACACCTGATGATTGGATGCAGCAGGTAATTCTCTGCCAGATTCACTTGGAATAGCACATGTATTGTGATACAAATGAGTATCAACAGAACCATAGTGATCCGATTCAACTAATTCTATCTGATGAATATCAGGCATAGAACCCTCCTCAGCAGACACCTGATAGAAGTGTGCAGCAGGAAAATCTCCGCCAGATTTGCTTGCAACAGAACTTGTAATGTGGCATACCGAAGCATCAACAGAACCATAGTGGTCCAATTCAACTGATTCTATCCTGTGAATATCAGGCATAGTACCCTCAGCAGATACATGACACCTGGATGAGGCAGGGAAAGCTCCGCTAGATTCATTTGCAACAGCGCTTTTATTTTGACATACAGAAGAATCAACAGAACCGTGGTGATCAACTGATTCTATCCCACGGATATCAAGAATAGTACCCTCAGCAGAAACCTGCTGCTTATATTCTTCACCATATTCGCTTGCAACAGCATTTGTATTGTGGCATACAGAAGCAACAACAGAACCATGGTCATCTACTTGGATTGGTTCTATCCTGTGAATGTCAGGCATAGCACCCTCGGCAGACACATGATGCCTGGATACTGTAGGAAAATCTTCACTAGATCCACTTGCAACATCGCTATTATTATGACCTACAGAAGCATCAACAGAACCATGATGAACAAGTTTCATTGTTTCCATCCTGAGAACATCAGGCATGGAACCCTCAGCAGACAGATGGTGCCTGGATGTGACAGGAAAATCTCCGTCCGAATCGTTTGCAACAGCAGTACATGTATTAAAACATACAGAAGCATCAACAGAACCATGGTGGTCTGTTTCAACTGATTTTATCCCACAAATAGCAGGCATAGTACCCTCAGCAGACACATGATGACTGGATGCAGCAGGAAAATCTCCATCGGATTTGCTTACAACGGCACTTGTATTGTGAGAACCCACATCTGGATCACACAGAGATGAATCAGAAGAGCCAAAAGACTTATACAGCATATCAGAACTCCTGCCCTCATCACAATTAGACTTGGAAGCAGCATCAAGAGATACAGTGACCACATCAGAAGTACAAAGTACAGAATCCTTGCCCGAAACATGGGAATTATGATTGATGGAAGTAATATCACCACTGACTTCACAAGTAACATGCACTGTAACCTCACCAGAAGGATGGAGGTTAGACTCATCAGGAGAAGACAGATGTGATCTGTTTGCCACATCCTGCATATCCTGTTGAGCTATATCAGAGGGAAAAACAAGAGCGGCACCAGAAATATGCATTGGGTCCTTGGGAAGCAGCTCATAATTTAGTTGTCCAGAACACTCACCAGAAGGTGGACAGCTGTGATCAGAAGCATTATACGAGGATTGAGCGGCAGTCTTTGTACTGTGATTCATGGTACTCTCACAGGAAACTTGAATATTATACCCAATAGCAGTATCGAAGGTGCGAGTAATCATTCCAAAAGCAACTTGCACAGATTCCTCATCAAAACTACGTGCATTTGGTTCGACGGCAGCAACTTCTACCTCATGAGTGTCATGCATTACTTTCTCACCACAACCGTGAAAGCTGGTATTCAAAGGAGAAGCAATTGATTTATCTGCAACTTCACAAGGAGTACTTTCAGAAACAAGGATCAAAGATGCCCCAGAAGTAAAACAGTTGGGCTTGTGCACAGCACTCCCACCAGAAGCTTCAGAACTAGAACCATAAACAGCGTCCAAAGCATCAGTGATCACCTCAGAGGTATGCTGAACACAAGTCTCACCAGAAGCATGGAGATTAGATTCAACACTGCAAACTTCAACATTTACTTGATGAGTATCATGTGTACTGCCCAGTTCACCATCACCATAGGATTGATGGTCATGCTTAACAGAAGATGCAAGAGAGCAATTTTCCACAACTGTATCATCTGCATGAAGATGAAAGCGCTTATCAGAAGCACACTCAGTGGATTTGTCCTGTGGCTCAGACTTATCACATACAGTTCCTTCACCAATAATTTGAGAAATAGACACATTAGGAACTTCTAAAGATTCAAGCATCACCTCAGCAGCAGAAACCCCACAGGTATGGCTACAAGATTCAGAAGTAGCAACTTTGTCTTTTGCTCCACCTGTTTCAGAATCATGCATGCAAGGCCCTATTGAGGACTCAAGAGATGCATTTTCCACTTTGGGTGTATCATCATTGTTGCTATTACATTCAACAGCACCAGACGCTTCAGAACTAGCACCAGAAACCGCATCTAGAGCATCACTGATCACCTCCATGTTATGTTGAACACAAGTCTCGCCAGAAGCCAGAACATTAGATTCAACACTACGAACTTCAACATTTACTCCATGAGTGTCAAGTGTACTGCCCAGTTCACCCTTGCCAGAGGATTGATGATCATGCTCAACAGGAGAAGACACAAGAGAGCAGTTTCCCACCACAGTTGTATCACACTCATGATGAAGAAATACCTTGCCAGAAGCAAACTCTGTGGACATGTCCGGTGGCTCAGATTTATCACAGACAGTTCCTTCACCAATAATTTGAGAACTCGATCCATGAGGAACATCAAAAGATTCAAGTAAAACCTCAGCCATGGGAACCACACAGGTATGGCTACAAGTTTCAGAAGCAGCAACTGTGTCTTTTACTTCACCAATATCAGAATCAAGTGGGTAAGGCCCTTTCGAAGACTCAAGAGAAGCATTTTCCACTTTGGGCATATCATTGTCGTTCCTTGTAAGTTCAACAGCACCAGAAGCTTCAGAACTAGAACCAGAAACCACATCCAAAGCATCACTGATCACCTCAGTGGAATGTTGAATGCAAGTCTCACTAGAATCATGGAGATTAGATTCGACACTAAGAACTTCAACATTTACTCGATGAGTGTCGTATGTACTGCCCAGTTCACCCTCACCAGAGGATTGATGGTCATGCACAACAAAAGAAGGCACAAGAGAGTGATTTTCCACCACAGTTCTATCATCCGCATGATAAACAAATGCCTCGTCAGAAACAAACTCTGTTGGCTTGTCATGTGGCTCAGACTTATCTCTAACAGTTCCTTCACCAAAAGCTTCAGAGCTAGATCCATTAGGAACTTCTAAAGATTCAACCAAAACCTCAGCAGCAGAAACCCCACAAGTATGGCTACAAGATTCAGAACCAGCAACTCTGTCTTTTACTTCACCTGTATCAGAATCATGTAGGTAAGGTCCCAAGGAAGACTCAATGGATGCATTTTCCACTATAGGTGTATCATCATTGTTGCTTTTAAGGGTCATTTATCTTCTATGCATGGGACATGAAAATACGGTTTACATATGTAACATTTGCATGTTTGGATTTAACAAATGTAAAATATGCATGTGTGAATTTTACACGCATAAGTAAAATTCACCCATGCGAAACACATCAACATTTTTGCTTGGAAGGACATTTCACATGACCAAACGATGAATGGCTCAGATTACATATGTAAAATTTTCATTTATATAAAAATCTATGAACATTTAAGACCTGAAACTAAGCAATTTGGGGTTTAGTGGGTCAATAACAAAAATTGATGGTGTGGACTAAAATTTACGGCCCACGGGAGTTGCAAAACCTAGAAGACTGACAGGATTTGACACTACAACCTGTCCCAGGTAAAAACTGCACGAGTGCCCTTCTAACCATAGAGATGTAAAATGATTTCACATCTTTTCAATGTGAAAATTTTCATATGAGAATGACCCCATTTACACAAAATTCTTGCACCTCATCTAAACATGTGATGCGTAAATGAGCACAAACAAACATGAATGTGCATAAATGTTATGGATGTGCAACATTTACGTATGTAAATGAGTGCAAACAACAACTGCTTAAGTTCAACAGCACCAACAGCTACAACAAAACAATACAAAATCAAACCTTAGGGGTTATCATGAACTTCAATGAAACTGCAATAAACATTCTATGAAATTACCTGCATCAGCAGTTGTATCTCCTTCCATGAGATCACACTTCAGGAGTTGCTTCTGTAACAAATCTGTACCTGGGAAAACCACCATATTCATGGATCGCATTTCTTGCCTGTGCAAATTTTCCAGAGGCTTGAAACCAAAAACTACAGTCCATGTATGCATAAGTTCAGAAACAGCAGGTATGATAAGTTTCTCAACATTCAGAGAGCAAAGAGCCTGAAAATAAGATGTAAAATAGAAGCAATATTAGGGAAAATAATATAATTGAGAATAATGCAGAAAACCCATCCAACATTTAGAACATGGATGGAAGAAAGAAAAAGAAGACTAAACAGAACTTCTTGACCACTAAACGGCTCCATCCACCTCATGCACACCCATCATATATGCAGTAGAGAACCTCAAAGTAAACAACTATGTAAGCAATCCAGGTAATTTATCATCCACTGATTCAAATTCAGGTTTCAAGGGAACATAATAACCATTCCAAGGTTCCAACAAAAAGGTCCCATTTCAATCCTAGCTGGTTCAGACATAATAATACAACATCTCATGAAGTTTAACATCAAAGTAATAAGGAAATTAAAACAACAGATCACACATCATGAAATGCACATTAAAAATGCAATATTACAATTGCACATTCGCATAGTACAATAACTATTTTTTTATAACAAAGTATCATAACTTTCGAGAGTTCTAGAAATGAATAAACCTCCAAACAAAGACAGTCCAGTCTGGTTCAATTCATGAAAGAAACCATTTTGAAGAAGAAACCATCATAACCACTTCCTACTAATTCATGTTGGTTGAAAAGGTATCGAATTTGTAAATGTTAACATGAACGAAATAGGTGATAAAACATTAACACTAAAAGGGTAACAAGTTGGAGAGTTAAAGAGTTTGGCAAACAATGTGCAAACAGGTAAATCAATATAAGGTTCAAAATCACTATGAAGCAGCCAAGGTTAAGCAATATAGAACTACATTCGACCAAAAAGAAGTTGCTTAAGAATATACGATAAATTAAGTTCATGAAAAATAACAAGTTCATCAACAGTGGTGAACCCCCTGAAGTTCGACTCCGCTAATGAGAAGCTCTAAAACAGTGGAATGAAGATTTAGCCTAGAGGCTAACAGTAAATGAAGAGGAGAATATTGACATATAATTTCTATTGCATACCGATTCTATTGCATTTAAAAGCCGACGGCACATCCCTTGGCGCCGATATATATGGCGTGTCCCAATGAAAGGCATCTCCGCTAGTCTGGTTCCATGGATCCTATTTAACCAGGTAGAAAATAATTTTAACATTAGCAGCAACAATAATTAATTTATCTGCTACACACCCACACACAAGCACACCCATGTCAACACATGCACATGCACACATAATAGCAGATCATATAATTTAATATCCCACTCTGAATATCTAGAGTAGAAGTTGGAGAAAAAGTAAATAAGACCATTGTCTAAAGAAGAATCCACTAAACATACCAATTGCTGCATAACTTGGTCCAGGAAATGTTATAAAAAAACATTGCAGACTCATAACTAACCAAACAGTTTCCAGCTAAACACAAGATAAACATAGTTCAGTTGTAAAGCATGCATACTGCAAACATGACATGGCAAGCATGTTTCAAAAGAGAATTTTCATCAACTGAAATTACAACCTTCAAATCTGGTAAAAACCATATTCCAAAACAAGATACATAGTTTTCTATTTTAATAATTTATAAGAATAAAACACATTAAGAATAGGAATTGTTACAACTTATGTTTTCATAGAGGTAACAATAAGAACTTCACTAATAAAACAAATTTACAAGAGAATACCAGAGGAATAATTGACAGGAATTACCAGGTGTCATTAGTAGGAAAAGAAAGCAAAAAAAAAAAAATCCACTAAGGTAGTGGATAATAGAAACACTATTCTTCCACCCAAAGAGGGCTAGAGATACTCTGTTCCCTCAAAAGTCTAAGAGCTATAATTGGAAAAATATATTACTCTTCAGACTACAAAGAATTTCTTTCCTGTTTATATATCATTTTTTATTGATCAGTAACTGGAAGATTTTATTCCAATACTCTCTTGTTTATTCCAATATTTAAAATCATGATCTTATTAAAATCTACTCACATAAGTAGGATCAGTAACTGGAAAATTTTATTCCAACTGTCCTGTTTTTTCCAATATTTAAAATCATATTCGTATTAAAATCTACTCACGAAAGTAGGCTGTGATTATTATAGTAGTCATTAGTTTAAAAACCAAGAATATAAAGATTTGGAAAACAAGGCAGTTTCAGTATCAAATATTCTTTATTGTCATTTGAGTTTTCAGGGAAATACTTAAGTCCAGTACTATCTTTTGAGAGTCTGCAATTGAGAGACACTTTCATTAACAATGCAATGTAAAAACAAGGGACAACTAGTCATGAAATCCATAAATAGATCACCAAGAATTTATGAACTCACCTGATTGATGCAGCAGAAATAATTTCATCATTCCTCTCCAACACAGCAGTATAAAAGCCACAATAGTTCAGCCGATTAAAGTTTGATCTACAAAAGGAAAGATGAAATCAACCAGACAACACATAAGCTATTTATCATATGTTAGCGACAAAAGTAACAGCATTTTTAATCAATTAAATGACCACTAAAAACTAGGCACATAGACAGACATGAAAATCAACTGATCAGTACCCATAACTTGGATGGACATGTTTGTCAGGTGTATGCCATGAACACTAGGTGTTAAGAAACAGGTTCCCACTTGAAACTCTTAATCCACAATAAATTAGGTAAACAAGAAGAGGCTTAAGTTTACTATTGCATCATGGTTGTCTGTTCTGCCTCATTCCCGAGCATCTCCATGGATTTGATGGTCCACAGCTAGAGGGAGGTCCCTCTATCTTCCAGGGGAAATTGATTGTGTCTGATCTTCTTTAGTGTTCTCTTACGGAGGCATCTTTGGAGTGGCTGGTTTTTCTAAGGGAGTACTCTTTGGGTTCTCCTTTTCCTCTTTCGCGTCTGCGTGCTGTTATGCCTGTGTTGTTTTTGTTTTGTTTGTTTACCTTCTTCTATGAATGTTAATCTTCTCCTTCGTCCTCTTTTTTGTTTTTGTCAGTGTATCTCTCATACTGTTAAGCTTCTTTTATGAATGTTAATATTCAAAAAATAATAAAATAATAAGAGTTAGAGAAAATTGGGCTTTTAGAGAAGAGAATAAAAGGTAAGAGAAAATTGCACTTTTAGAGAAGCACTTAATTTTGTTTGTATCTAGTCGCTTTGTTTTTTTTTTTTTAATTATATTCCTCTTATACTGTAATCTTTCTACTTTTAATCAAAGTTACCATTTCAAAAAAAAAAAAAAGAAGAATGAACTTAAAGCGAACCAAGAAGATTGGTCATTTGACTCAGTTATGACCATCCTAACCCCTCTATTTATATTATTCATTATTTTCAGATATTAAAAAGAAATTCCTCACCAAAGTTTTCTATAATTACAAATTAGTCCATGATCACTAGAAAATTACAAGTAAGTCCCTAGCCATTTCCCAACACTAACCCTCAAGCCGGTGCATAGATATCTACAATGCCCAGTTTAGAATAAGCAACAACGATATCGACTATGCCCATGAAGGATCTTAAAAAATTAAATAAATAATAAGAAATAAAAAACCACAAGGAGATGTCCATCTTCTGTCAAATAAAAGCATATACACCAATGGGAGCTAAATAGGTAACTGATACACTTGCATCCATATCATGGGCAAGACCCCCAACAAGTGTGGCACAGGTTACCAAAGGCTACCATGCACGGATACTTCAAAGTGCACAATATATCGTGCCGTATCGTATCTATACTTCATTTTTTATGTGTAAAATCAGTGTCCCTGCCATGTCCATGGCGTGTCCAAGTTAAAATAAAAAAAATACGAGTTGTAAAAGATGTATTTCAATATACATTTGAACCATATAAAGAATATGTTGAGGTCAACGTCCACCCTCGCTCCTGAGCGGTCATAATTGTGTTCGAGCCCGAGCCCTCGCCCTCACCATAAAACTATTGTGGTGCCGTTTCCTATCACCAATTGGTTTTGGGATAAGTGGTACCTCAATGGGGTGTAAGATCCTACAAGTGGTATCGGAGCCTGGTAGGTCGGGTGTTCGAGTCACGGGATACGTGTTTTGCGAGTTCTCAGCAAGAGTCGCAGCAGGTGTGCCGTTGAGGGAGGGATTGTTAAGGTCAACGTCCACCCTCGCTCCTGAGCGGTTATAATTGTGTTCGAGCCCGAGCCCTCACCATAAAACTATTGTGGTGTTGTTTCCTATCACCAATTGGTTTTGGGATAAGTAGTACCTCAATGGGGTGTAAGATCCTACAGAATATATATTTATAGACTTGGTAAAAACATAATTATGTGCATTCCATGACTTACTGTGTCCACTTTCATCCAACAATGTCTTTAACACTGGTGCCAGATGCAACAATTATACAGAAAATGAAATGTCCGATCACAGAGCTTAAAACTGAATTGGCATACAGACACTCATGAACAGTCTATCATAGGCAAGAAAGTAGGGGGGGGGGGGGGGGGGGGGGGGGGGGGGGGGGGGGGGTGTTGGTGGTCAACAAATTAAAAAAGCCTGATAGTGATTGGTTCCATTTTCCTAGATAAAAAATAAATAAATAAAAAGAAAAACAATAACAAAAAAAGGTAAACCTCACAAAAAATTGCACATCATATAGTTTTATATGCGAAAAGATTCTGGTTAAACTTCATAAATAACTAGCTGCTCAGTCAAAAATTGTCATATAAAGAAGATAGCAGTCATATGTATACAACAAAGTAAGACAGAGGATACGCCATTAACTTCATGCCGTTATGACTGCTGATAGAACTCTTTTTCAATGAAATGAACTTGAAAGCAAAAATACTCACAGGCCATAATCAAAGACAAGTGATGTCATAGAAAAATAATGCGTCCAGTGTAAGCTTGCTTAATTTTACTAGGAATTCATTGACTATACATGCAGGTCTCACTAACATGCCACAGTGGATGAGAAGTAAAGGCAGAAGTCCCATTCAAGGATTAAATTCTTTAACCCCATTGCTTGGAAGCTTAAGATAGAGAGTGTTCCCTCTAAAGCTGTTTTATAGCACCTCCCTTCCTACAAAAGCAGAGATTCCCTCTGTATTTTATATGGTACAAATATTTACATAAAAGTCCGATTATTTTCTTTTGTTACATACCATAGTTTGAAAACATGCTCCTCCGGTGATGCAGGATAGACCTCACATGCCACATGTGTAGGGCCCAAGATGGTTTAGGGATTTTTCTATTAATTGTTATTAGTTATTAGTTTTTTTTTTAATGAGTTGCAATTAGGATAGGATTCGAGTTTGCTTAGTTTCCTAGTTTGTTTAGGTTTCTTAGCCCCTAAGATTTGCTAATCATTCAAAATTTTAAAAAAAATTTAAAAAAAGAAGAAAAAAGATATGCTTTCTTATTTATATGGCATTGTAGATATGGAATATTCAAATATTTGATTAATAGAATTGGGTTTTCTCATTGAGGTGCTTCCTCGTTTATGGTCTCTGCGGAGACGTATTTAAGTATCTGCAGACATAGGCTTCGGCACCTTCATTGCGCTTTGGCACTTCCACGCAAGCCCTAACCCTAGGGACTGCATAAATTGGTACCAGAGCCGAAGATCCTTCACCGGATCATTCGGAGTTTACCCCTTCCCATCCATTCCATCACCGATCACCTTCAGCACCGTTCCCATCACAAAACCCATATCCCTGCCCAATCCGAAAAATACCCACCAATTGATACCCAAATCTTTTCTGTGAAACCACTCCAACCCCATTCCTATCATCTTCCTGAACCCCTACACCCTCTGTCCTCCTTTTCTGCAAAACCGAAAATGAGAACCCATCATCAATCCACTACTAGAATCTCGTGTCCAACCCCAGCGTCTCAAACTGAACCCCATCCCCACCTTCATCTAAGTCGCTTCCCGAAAATCCCAACTTCCTAAAACCAAACACCGTCAAACTCTCAAAACCTTCAAAACCCTAAACCCCAATCTAGCGAATCCCCAGCCAAAACCCCATCACCAAACCATTCCACCAAGCGGAATCTTCCATTCTTCCATAATCGAAACCCATTAAAGTAAAAAAAAAAAAAAAAAACTATTTGTCACAGAAGCCAAACCTCCCTTACGGATTCCATTCCACCAATCCTAACTCCACATCAACCCGAAGCCTCAATCAATACCCACAATCGAACCCCAAGAAAACCAAACATCCCTACCAAACCCAAAACCCAATCACAGCCCATCTTGTCCCACCTCTTCACCATCCTCCTCCACACCCCCAACTCAAACCCCACACCCATCATACCCCGCACCCCCGCACCCATCCCTAGCCAAAAAATAAAAATAAAAAACAGAGCTTTGTTATTGCAAAACCCAAGCGGAAGGCGTGCGTGAGTGCGCGCATGTGCGTGTGTCAATGTGTGTGTGTGTGTGTGTGTGAGAGAGAGAGAAAGAGGCCTACCGTGCACCAAGGTCGCCGACACCATCAGCCACCTCCATCGTTGCCATCAGCAGCACATCAGTAGTCTGAACAGACGTAGCATCCTCCGAGCCCCATCGTCATCCTCTCCATCGTTGTCAAAGCCTCGTTTCACCAACGCCTCCTCTGTAGCATCTCCTCCTCTTCGACAAGCAGCAAGAGGGTTCAAAAACCCCTTTCCTATTCTTTTTTTTTTCTTTTCAATAGACAAAACCAAGGATCAAAATAGCGATTGCGGCAGGTGCAGCGGCCAATGGCCAAAACACTACGTAGCGGGCGATAAGTCGTAGTTGCAGCGATACTAGCAGTGTGAATTTTTTAAGTGGTTAAAAAGAGTCAAATCTTGTGTAGTAGCCAATAGTGTTTTTTTAGTGATTTTGAACCATGTAAGGGTAAATATAACTTTTAAAAGGCTATTAAGGAGAAGAGATAGGAAAAACAATGTTTTCAATTAAAATTGCTTGGCTCTACTAGGTTTTAAACCATAGTAGCGCCACTATTTTCTAAATAGCGTAGCTATTTTCTAAATAGCGTAGCGGCCTCAACCGCTACGTCCGATAATGCGGACGCTTGAACCATGGACAGAACACGAGGGAGAGCTTCACATGTGGTCTTCGTGACACATGCTAGGCTAATTCCAAGTAGGGATGTAAACGGGTCGGTTCCGGTTCCGATACATGGTGGACCCGGAACAAGTTTCTTCATTCCAAAACCGCAAATGAGAAGATGGAACCCTTTAAGGGACGGGTACGGGTCTAGGTATAGAATGATATGGAAAAACCCTAATTTTTTTGAAAAATTGAGGGTAATATGCCAGGTCCTAGGTCCACAGGTTTGAACCAAGGTGGAACAGGACCCGGACCCGTCTAAGTCACGGGTCCAAAAAAAGGACCCAGATCCAGACCCATTTATTTATTGGGGCCTAAATAAGGACCCAGACCCGGTTTTTAACAGGTCGGATTCTCCGGGTAATCGGAGAATCGGGGACCCATTTACAACCCTAATTCCAAGTAAAGGTTCGAGCCAAGTCAAATTCGGGTCAGGTGAATCCGACCCAATCATGAGTGGAAGCCAACAAACAGCATCTATATTATAACCCTAAAACTGCCCACATCATTGCTGACATCAGCAAATCCAATCAAAAGGCATAGATTTGACCAATCGAGGGCCCATATTGTTTTTGTGATATCGAAGCCATCCGAAGTCGGATTTCAAATCCATTTTCTTTTCACAAGTGTATTCGTGGGAGACCAGATCTACGACATGAGGTCAGTCAAATTTTAAATTGCGGTGTGTACATTCATGGAGAAATTTCCGGCAACCCATTGCAAAATTGACTGGAGCCATCGCTCAGTTGTCCACTGCGGTCAATCAACTCCAGGCCACTCTTGCAATGATGGCAATCAGACCTACTAATTTAGAAAATGATTGTCATGGGGATAATTATTGGTGAAGGTCAAGAAATAGAAAAGTTCAAGGGTCAAATTCGCTGAAACCACCTTCAAGCAAGAAGACGATGTTGATAAAAAGACAGAAGATGTAAAGGAAGAGGAATGAAAAGCGGACGTTGAAGACATGGATCTATCAACTGGTCCACTGCTTTCACAAGAAGATCTCTCCGTTGTCATTCCTCATATTGACTTCATCTTTGGAGATGAACGATGGGCAGTCAAAGATTGTAATTTGATAGTGCCGGTTTTACAATTGCACTTTCGGAAGGTTCAATCACATGTCCCACACAAAATCCGACTATAAAAAAATGATGTGCCACACCTATTTCGAAATGGAGGAAACGATTCCATACAAATTTCAAGTTGCGCATAGAAGCTACAATTCAACCAACGAATCGGAAGCTTGTCCTATTGATCTTTGACCCAATAGTACATTTACCGAACTCAAGGTCGAGTTCTTTCCAAGGCTGAGAGAATGATACACAATAGACCTCAAAGGCCACATGTGTAGGGCCCAACATAGTTTAGGGATTTTTCTATTAATTGTTATTAGTTATTAGTTTTAATTTCATAAGTTGTGATTAGGATAGGATTCTAGTTTGCTTAGTTTCCTAGTTTGTTTGGTTTTATTAGCACCCTAAGATTTGCTTTCTTATTTATATGGCATTATGGGCTGCACATGGCAGTTCGGATCGGTTTAACACTAAAACCAATAACCAAACCGAACCTGTCGGTTTTTTAATTAACCGATCCAATCCGACCAATGGAGAGGACTTAACAACCGAACCAAACGGTTCGTTTTGGTTCGGTCGGTTTGAATCTTTTTTTTTTTTTTAAATCAGACATTGAAATTTTCAAAATGATAAGACCCCATCCTTTGCATTTATTCCAATGTTTAGTACAAACATAAAAATCCAACATTCCAATGATCCATATAAAAAATAATTCTACTCCAAAAAGAGAGTTTGGACTAAACGCAAGCGCACCAATCATATTATAGAATAGAAATTCTATAATCCAACCAAGAAAAGAAAATCTCAAAAGCTGAAAATAAAGCGGGGAAAAAACTAACACATAACCGATCAACTATGAGGGTACAACGGCAATATTGAGTTCATGTAAGAATGAGTTTTCGAATGTAACTATGAAAGTAGTGAATGAAATCCTAAGGCTAAAATAGTAAAAAAGCAATACTTAAGTTAATGTACACGGACGGTTCGGTTTAAGTGGTTTTTTATGATATCCAAACTGTTTAACCGAACCGATGTAAGCGATTTTTTATGATTTCCAAACCGTTAACCCGAACCGATGTAACTATAAACCGATCCGAACTGCTCAGTTCGGTCGGCTCGGTCCGGTTTTGCAGTGATACCGGATTTTTTGTGCAGCCCTATATGGCATTGTAGACATGGAATATTCAGAGATTATGATTAATAGAATTGGGTTTTCCCATTGAGATGCATCATCGTTTATGGTCTCTGTGGAGACGTGTTGAAGTGTTCTGCAGACACATGCTTCGGAACCTTCATCGTGCTTTGGCACTTCCACACAAGCCCTAACCCTAGTGCCTGCATCACCCAGTTATAATAAAAGGCAGATTTAACAAGTGAAAACAAGTATAGTGGTCAAGACAGTGCCATAATTGACCAAGATGTTTTATGCTAATGGTTTTCTGTGGAGACGTGTTGAAGTGTCTACGGACACGTGCTTCGGAACCTTCATTGTGCTTTGGCACTTCCACCACAAGCCCTAACCCTTGGGGCTACATCACCCAGTTATAATAAAAGGCAGATTTAACAAGTGAAAACAAGTATAGGGGTCATGGACAGTGCCATATATTGACCAAGATGTTTTTATGCTTATGGTTTTTACGGTATTTAAGAAATAATTAAGCTATTAGAATCAATAAGAATGCCGTAAATAAGGGTCTCAGTGGTGTCTAAATAAGAGTACCTTGATCCATATCAAGCATAATTGTCCCCATACAAAAGTAGTGTTTCATGGCTCCAGTTTCTATCATCTACAACGAAGCTTGTATATAGACCATACAAGTACATGACAATGACAGCCACATAAATTTCCTTAAGCAATAGCAAAGAAAAAACTAACCACAACAATCAACATTACCAAATGCTTTAAATAATACAAACAATTCTATTAAGCAATCAAAACAAACAAGAATCAACCAAAAACTGATACGCTCCACAAGAGACAAAACAGAAAGAACCTTGAAAAAGCAGGTAGCAATGACTTGGGTTGGGCCAAATTGAGCTCCCAGAATAATGAATATGTTCTCAGGCCAAAACATACTTATTTATAATTGAAACAACAGGAAACCAACCTACACAAACAGTTTTTTAGCTTTAAGAAGAAAATACTCTATAGTCATGGTTTTAGAACTCTGTCGAGTCATATTGGAAGAACTCCGTCGAGTCATATTGGACACAGTAATAAAGTGGATATGGCTGTCTCATGCGCATCAGCCGAGCCTTGGTGCGACTTGACCAAGTCATAACAGACCGACTCGGTGGTCGAGAAACCCAACTAACTAGTAGACAATTCATCAAACACTCAATTCTCTATAATTAATACAAACACACCAAAACATCAAATTTTAAATTATAAAAAAAAAAAGAAGAAAACAAATTGCCAAATACAAATATGGAATATTTGCTTGTCCCATCAAGTTTCTAGTAATATCACATAATATGCTGCATAGAAAACTAATCCAAAGGTTTCTGATTCAGGTAAAAAGGGCATTTACAGGAGCCATTTCTATAACATAAATCTAACCTACACCCGCCACGTACATCCAAGCAAATTGCATTAAAACTTTGAACACAGATAGAACCTCGGCTACTATATTTTCTAAGAAAAGGGCAAGAGTGATCGCCATAATGATGAGAAAGAGCAAAAGACCAACTATTGGAAAATTTCAAGGAAAGCGTTCACATCAAGACCTGGTTGTGGGGGAGACATTTGGAGTTTGGACAACCTCCACGAAACAAGCTCCTGGAATCCCTTTCTTTCCAATACAACAGAAAAGGAAGCCATTGCAAGTGGACGACAGGGATGGTGAAGATATTATTTTGTCGAGGTAGACCACTATTAAACAGGTTAAGCAGGTTGGTAAGATTGACGGGGTTGAGTGCAGCAGGTTGGGGGTATTTGGCCCATTTAATAGATGGACTGGATACCAGCTGGGCCTCAACCGCAGATACCCATTTGAATCTGACCCGTATGTATCCAAGCAAAACCTTATTAGTGTTCTTAATAATGTGTTGATGACTGCTTACCCACAATTATAAACAGCATTATGAAGCACATTGACACCGCTCCTCCGGTCTATTATGGGCAAAAAACACTCATCCATCACAGCTAGGGCAACAGCAAGCTTGGAATGGCAGTCAGCTCTTTGAGATAGTGTACGTGAAGATGTCTCGGAGTCCTCGTCAAACCTCTGAATGAGTGTCCACGAAAAGCCTTCCTCCAAATCATTTTTAACACCAAGAAGCTTATGCAATCGCTGGAACAGCTGCAGATATGACAAGAAAAGAAAGATTTAAGGCACCACAACCAAATCAGCAGCATCTTAAAGAAACTTAAACAATGTAGGCTTTCAGTCACAATGAATATCTGCTAATACAGAGCTAAAAGAAATAGGGTTTTGTTGTTTTTTTTTTTTTTTTTTTGTCCTTTCAGAAACAAAAAGGAGAATAAATTAAAAAGGAGTAGAAGGGAGACGCAGAAAGAAGAACGAACTGCAGCAAAAATGTTCAGCCACTCAGCGCAAACTTACAAAAAGTTCAGCACTCTACACATTTAGTCACATTTAAATATTTAAAAGATATGAAACAAACAAAGACAAAGGATGCAGGTTTTTCTTTTTCTTTTGTTTTTTTAAAAACAGTAAAGAGCATAAGGGTGTGTTTGGCATCATGCCATTCTGATGTTCCCATGTTCCCACGAGATAAGGTTGTGGAAAACATGTTTGGTATGTATAAATCACTGTTCCGAATTTTGATCTCATGGGAAGGAATATCAAAATCCTAACCCACGGGCAAAAGAAAGTTGGAACGAAAAAACTAAAATCCTAACCCACTCGCAAAAGAAAGTTGGAACGAAAAAACCTTTTTTTTTTTTAAGAAACAACTCTATGGCACAATTGGTTCTTCCTTACCTCTTGCCTTTTAAAGAATGTCATTTAAAGACTCCAAAACATCTCACTTATCCTAAAGGTAAGCCCCCTGTTCACAATCACAAAGGTGGCCCCACTTTATAATTTCCAAAGGTGGGTCACATAGTCACAATCACAAAAGGTGGGCCCATATTATAAAATTATAATGGTGGCTAATTTATAAAGGTGGGCATCCCGTTGTAATTCCTAAAGATGGGTCCCGTGTCCACAATCACAGAAAAGGTAGCCCCACTTTATAATTCTTAAAGGTGGGTCATATGGTCACGAACACAAAAGGTGGAGCCACATTGTAAATCCTATGAATGTGGGCCAACATTGTGAATCTTATGAATGTGGCCTCACGTTTGAATGTCTAAAGGTGGGTACCACATGGTAATTTTTTAAAGGTGGGTCCTATGTTCACAATTAACAAAAATGATGACCCCACATTTTTATCCCTGTAAAGGTGGGCCCACATTGTAAATCATATGAATGCACTGCACGGGTTCTAATTTCTACAAGCGGGGCACCACATTGTAATTTCTAAATGTGGGTCCTATATCCACAATCACAAAAAATGTGGCTCCACCTTGTCATTCATAAATGTGAGTGGTCACCATCACAAAGGGTGGACCCACATTATAAACATATGAATGTGGGCCCCATATTCTAATTTTTAAAGGTGGGTACCACATTGTAAAGTGGATCCTATGTATGATAATAATAAAGTGCCGTAAACAATAAAAGGTGGGTCTCACATTGTAAATCCTATGTCCGCTCCTTAGAGCAAAATTTATATAATGTTACCAAACAAGTTCCATATAGCATATTCTCAGTAGATTAATTTAATATAATGTTGCCAAACAAGTTCCGCAGAGAATAGGCTCGGCACAACCCAATCTCAACACAACCTAATCCAAGCACAAAATTGGGAACAACACGAGAACGATGCCAAACGGGACCTAAATTACAAAAGAGTAAAAGGGACACAGAGTTATACATGCACGCAGACACAAGAACATGCGCACATGCACACACGCTAGGCTCGACAAGAGAATGGACTCAGGTGAAATCTCTCGCCAAAATCATATATGTAATTGGGTTCACAGCTACCATAAAGTTTCTAAACACTCCCCCTTCACAAATGCATCCGCCTTCATAATTATCTCACAAGTAACATTTGCTACCATACTGATGAGAAATAGATAATAAGGCACACTTGCACAACATAAAGATGGTCGACATCCATTTTGCCAAGTTTATCATACCTCTAAAAATGCAAAATGTATAAAGGAAACTGTCAACACAAAACCATATAGTCTCAAGAGGAAAAAACCTCCTGCCACAGTCTATGCGTAGAATCAGTTTTTTTTTTCTTTTCTTTCTTTTTTTTTCCTTTTTGTTTCGGAGATGCTACAGCTAAGTCCACTTTTTCTTCCCTTGAAAAGGTAGTTTTCACAATATTTCAAAAGTTGAAAAGAAGGAAGAAAGAAAGAAAACTTAAGGCATAAGGCTTCTGAGGTCTGAGGTCTGTCCAAGTTCCTTTAACAAAAAAAAAAATGCATGTCTGTGTGCAGGATAGGAGACAAGACGAGGGGGGATACGAGGAAAAAGAAAAGCAAAGAGAATCTGCTTAACTTTACGTTTACATCATCGTTGTCAATGTGGTTTGAACACTGTTTTGGTTTGACTTTAGATTGAAACATTTCAACTGGTTCCAAATTTCAGTGTCATTAAGACCTTTTGTTTCAAAAAAATTATTAACAATTTAAAAATGCAAATATATATATGAAAAAAAAAGTAAAACAAACTGCAGTTTATGTTTTGTGTTTACTCTTGGTAGGTAAAATCTGCAATGAAATCTCACCATTGCTGATCAAAAAATAAATGAGACTGAACAAGACTAACCAGCATAAGATATCTCACCATTCTGTGGTACAAAATTACACATTTCTCAGGGACCACCTGATGCAATCTCCTATGCAATCAAGGGGCTGCAACTTCAAGAAGATTGTTGTAAAGTTGTTGCAAAATCCAGTAAATATTGGTCCATTTGTAGGCCACAAAACAGAGAAATATAGGAATGAACAGCACTGACACACTGATGAGAGAGAGAGAGAGAGAGAGATTGTTGTAAAGTTGTTGCAAAATCCAGTAAATATTGGTCCATTTGTAGGCCACAAAACAGAGAAATATAGGAATGAACAGCACCGACACACTGATGAGAGAGAGAGAGAGGATGTGGGTATGGAAGACAAGAAGAGAGGGAATCCCTCACTTGCATGAGCCCAAGGATATGTTCAGTTTAGCAAAAGGAAGTAACTTGCAGAAGACTGCATGCGCAGCTCATCACAGGAACTATGGCCTGGGCGCCTGGCCCAATGGGCTGGTCGACCAGTCCTAAGGCCTGTTCTGGCTGATCAGCAGGTCCACATGGGCCTCGCACATATTGTGGAGGGGCTCAAAGTCCCAACAGGGCCTCAGTTGGATTGTGCATAAGGAAAAAAGGGCCTGCACATCCTACAGTAGCCTCTAATATTCATACATGTTGCCTGACATAGGCACAGAAGCCATCAATTTGGTCCAACAGTTCCCATAGGCCTGGACCCATCAACTCTCGTCCACAATGGACTATGCTGTAAGCCAAGTTCAAACCATGCATTCATGAACTGCTTTGGGTCCAATCATGCGGATTGTTGGGCCATTTAAGGTCTTACATAGGCCTAGACTACACACAAATGAGTGCAGACCCACTATACTCAATCACATCCCTCCATATAGGCCAAAGCTTGGGTGGGTCACTATGCTGCTTTTAAAATCTTCATGGTCTCCATAAATAAATGTGGGCCGATCAGCATCATCACAAATTCTGATCACAGTTCATTGAAAAAAAAACATTAAATAAAAATAATGAAAAGAATTAGATTCTTAAAACTGCAAAATGTTTTTCCCCATCATTTGATGAGGTTGTGAAAATATCTCATATTTCAAAGAACTGCTCAAAACATATAGCAAAATCAGTAGACATGCTGTGAGAAGAGGGCAAATAGAACTCAGATGCATTATTATTAAAATCCTAGGATTTTTATCCCTAATCCTACAATTTGTATCAAATCCTAATGAAAATGATGTGTTTATGCAACAAATCCCATTTACATATGAATCTTAGGGCACGTTTCACAAATGGTCCAAGCAAGAGGATTCCGCTCAGTTTCAGCAAGGAATACCTGCATCCTAGCTTCCAATTATATTGACAGTCGAACCTCCCCCTGTCCGACAATGAAAATCAAAGGCAGAGACGAAATGCGCTGCTACAGTAATATTGGCATTAACTTGAGGGTACCGCTTTTTTGCTATGGAAACCTACTTTATTGGTCCCTTAATTAAAATCTGAACCAGTAATCATGTTTAAAATGCTCAAAACGGCTAGGAATCCAAATATCAGCCATTGATTCATCACTGATTTTAAGATATTTGTAAAAAAGTCCAAACCATTGGATCATGATTTCAGGAATTATATGGGCTCCTTTTGAAAAATCTAAACCGTTAATTCTCTTTAGAAGGCCTAAAACAGTTATGGACCAAATTTGACAATGTGATTCATCATAGATCATGAGAAAATGGCCAAACACTCCAAATCGTTGATCTGCCACAGAATAACGTGATTTTCTGGCAGCCTGTTTTTTCCTTCTTTTTTTTGTTCCCATGGGCCCCTGAAATCATGATCCAAACCGTCCATAATTTCCTAAAGACCAAACACGGCTAGGAGTTCAAATTTCAACCGTTGATCCATTGTGGATTTTGAGATATTTGCGAAAAAAGTCCAGACCTTACCTTTTTTTTTTTTTATTCCCGTGGGCCTCCTTTGCACAATCCGAACCATTCAAAATTTTCAAGAGAGCCAAAAACAGTTGTGGGGTGAAAGCTCAGGCCTTGATTTTTCATGCATTTTGAGAAAATTGCAAAAGACTTAAATCAATGGATCACACATCCTATGGATGGTAGGAATCCTCTCGATTTACCAAACCTGTAATTCTACTCAAAAATCCTCTTCATGGATACTTTGGTTCCAGCTGAATGAAGGAATCCTCTATCTATTTGCCAAATGTGCCCTTAGGATTCAGGTGTTAACCTTACAATTCGATACGCGTTTTATCAGTCTTACAATTCAAGGTTTTGTTTGGGGAGGAATTGTTGCAGTCAATGGGCCAATATTACCAACTTTTTTTATTTTTTTGTTTGTTTTTTGTTGTATTTTTATCTTTATGAGGATATCTAGCGATTAATAACACCTCTTAAGAATTCATGATATTGAGGAAGTTTTGGAGATAAAATTAAAGAATAGGATGTGACTAAAGCGTTCAATTGAACGAATGAACTTTGTCCTGCACTCATTTTTTTTCTTCATGAGCGCTTCTTTAACTTCAGTTGACATTCTAACTGTGCTACGTTGATAATTTGGATGTTACTTTCATTTCATTTTTTATTTAATGACAACCAAAAAAATATCGTAACTCATTTAATTTTTTCTAATAACATTGATATCTTAAACATATTAAAGAACAAATCATTTATGATATATTAAATAAAATGTCAATGACGTTCTCCATACGATTGTATCATAATTTTATTTGTCATTATATTGATGCAGCTACAGATGGGCAGACGCAAGGAATTTTCCTTGGAGGGGCCACTATATAAAAAGAAAAATCTTGGAGGGGCCATATGTAAATTCTGCACAGAATTTGGTAGGAGCCCAAGGGATTTTTACCTTTTTTTTTTTCTTTTTTTTTTGGGTGGGTGAACCCCACCACCCACCCCCGTCGTGTTCGCCACTGGCTACAGATGGAAAATGGATGGATCATGACTAACTAGTTTTTATTATTGACCTACAATTTGCGATACGATTCACAATGAAATTTGATTTGACCTCTTGAATGGTACGCAATACAATTTCAATTTTTGGAACAATGCTCAGATGTACAATGTACAGGGAAGATTCTCCAAACCTTCTGCCAATCGCTTGAATCTATAACGCGCATTTATATTGTATAGCCAAGAAATTTAATGATGCTCATTAAAAGCATGTGCACATGCCAATTCTAAAGATTGTTTAGGTTAGGAACAGTTTTTTATTGTGAGTTTAAGTTCAATAAGGTGGTATCTTAAAAATTGCAAATTCTTTGTGTTGTATAAGATAAAAATATGAAACGTGTAACCTGTTTGGATGCTTAGCATTCAAAAATACACATGTATGATCTGTGTAGACTCGGTTGAAACTGCTCCCAAATGACTGTTATAGTAGAGTAGGACTTATATATGAATAAATAAACTTCAAGCTCTTGCATGTAATTTGGAAAACCTCAAAGGTTTTTTGTATTTTTGAGAAAGTTCATCATCATCAAAGCAATCCCAACTATGTTGGGGTCGGCTACATGAATTTTGTTTTTCCATTCCGATCCATCCTAAGGTAAATCTTCGGATGAGTTGCACTTCTTCAGATCTATTGTTATTAGTTCTATACTTGATGCGGAAGGCGGATCGATGAGTGAGGCGGTTAAAGATGGGGATGGGAGGTGGAGGGGGTTAGGTCAGGGGAACCCTGAGAATTCTTGGACTCACGCCAAACTCCATATGGCAGGCGAGGAAAAGCTTCCCATTGTAGGAGAGCAGAAGAGACATTGCAGAGCGCAAAACTCAATTTTCTTTTCATTAATCATTATCTTCCCAAAAGGAGGCATTACATTATTATATAGGCAAAACAAAAACCTAAAACTAATATGAACCATCGATATACATTGATGGACAGGATTAAAACATCAAACTAAAATAGCTGAGAACATTATTAAAAAACCTAAATAAAATAGAATATCTAATTGATAGGTGGGCTGGGCCCAAAAGACTAGGTTGAGATAGATGGGCTGGGCCCAAAGACTGGTCGACCCATGGGAACTATGGGTATATCCTACATCAATCCTCGACCTCTTCGGCCTTCCCATTCCCTAGGTGGCCCATCAATTTGCATAGAAACACCTGTCCTCACTGGTGTGGTGGTGCCGTTGCTGGCCTACATTTTTGGACCTATCGAAACCATCTCAAACAAGTCTCTTATTTTATCATCTATTGATGCTACCCCCTAAATGATCCCGAAAGCACTCATCTCTGATTCTATCTTTCCTAGTTTCATCGCACACGCACGCACGCACAGCTACCATCGTTTAACCTTAGAGACCACAATTATACAATTGATTTCTTTCTATTCCTCTCTCTTATTTTCTACACTGGGGCTTTTGTGGACTTCTTTGGAAAAATCCTAGGTTTCTCTATATCAAGTTATCCAACTTGGTATCAGATCCTTTTTATTTGGTACTAGAAATCCAAACGAATGATACTAGTGGAGTGGATTACATACAATAAATGAGTTTTCAAGTTTTTTGGATTTGCCAAATTAGGCAGACAAGTCATCAAAACATGTTGCAGAAATCTGCAGATTTGGAGGAGTTTTTTTTATTCTTTGTAAAGATTTAAGAGTTCAGAGTTGAAGAAAGCATCCATAAGCAGTCTATATTGCAGATTTGATCTGATAAGAACAGCTTCGGGCCCTGGCCAATTGGTGCTGTGAGTTGTTATGGGTGAAAATATTGTTGGAAGAAGACTTCAAGCAAGGCGAACCTATGACTACATTGTGACTGCAATTAAATGATTAAACTTGCCAAGATTTCAATATTATCATGAGAGAACAAAGCATGTAGAAGTTGACTGCCACTTCATCAGAGAAAAAATTGAAAAGAAAAAATGAGGAATTGGCATACACGAGTTCAGACAAGAAAATTGTAGACTTCCTTACAAAAGCAGTGACCAAAAACCAGTTGAAGATGTTGTTTCCAAGTTGGGCATAGTAAATAAATATGCACCAGCTTGAATGGGAGTGTTATGACCTAGAATAGGACATGTTTATAATTAAAAAAACTTCAGAATCTTGCATGTAACTCGGGGAAATCTCAAGGGGTTTTTCTGTAATTTAGAGAAAGTGAATAAATTATATAAGGGAGTGGTTGTCTAACCCATGAGACTCCAACCAAACAATTCATTTTCTTCCATCCTTCTTCTTTCTCTCTATTTCTCTTTTTTCTACCCCAGGATACTTTCTGACCGCTTTGGGAGAAACCTCAGATTTCTCTAATCAAGTGATCCAACTTTGACTGAATTTCTAGCTTCCTTGGCTCCTAAAAGTTCCATCACGTACTTTGTTTAGCACTAGTCGAAGACGGTATCTTGGCATCTAATATACTAATTGCATTCACTTGGCTGTTTCCATGCTCTATAACAGGAGATGCTAAGGACCTGTTTGTTTGCATTATGATGCAGGGTCCTAGGGTTAGGGCTTGCATGGAAACTGCCGAAGCACGTGCCCGCAGACACAAACACGCGCCTCTGCAGAGACTATAAACAAGGATGCACCTCAAAAGGGATAAAACCCAATTCAATTAATCATCAACTCTAAGAATTCCTTCTTTATAATGCCATATAAAAAAGAAAAAGAAAACTTAGGGGATAAGTTAAGTCACCTGATCAAACTAAGAAAGTAATTAATAACCTAACTTAGGAAATAAACTAAGGATCCTGAGGAAATTGGAAATTTGGAAATCTAATCCTATAACTCATTAATAAAATAAGAAAGCTTAATCAACTAAAATATGAAATATAATATTATTGCAAGCGAGGACATGGGTCTATCATGCATCATTCTC
The DNA here is from genome assembly GCA_029852735.1 of Persea americana. Lineage (NCBI taxonomy): Eukaryota > Viridiplantae > Streptophyta > Magnoliopsida > Laurales > Lauraceae > Persea > Persea americana. The sequence continues at coordinate 73,466,609 of CM056809.1, forward strand.
CCTGGCTTAAAGAGAACTCGACCTCAAGTTCGGTAAATGTCCTCTTGGATCAAAGATCCATTGTACATATTTCTGATCCAATGGTTGATCATCAGCATGCGTACATCTTGAAAACTCTAAGCAATCTTTTTCCTCCAACTGGATGTAGGCTTGATGCATGGCTTCTTTTGATAGCAAGATTTTGTGTTGATGCACGGTTGAACCTTTGGATGCTTTAATTGTAAAATCTGTTGTATCTGAATGTAATCCTTGAGTTTCCATCGTTAACCCCCAAAAGATAAAGTCAATGTGGGGGACTTCAACAATTTGTTCTTCTTTCTCGGCTGCTTGCGTCTCAGTGTTACTCTTGATTATTTCCTTTGTCACCATTTGTAGCACTTTTGATGGAATCATGACTTTTGTTTCTTGTTTTTACTCTTCCTTTGGTACTTCAATTGAAGGTGATTAGGTAGACGAAGATGGGATTGTTGATTTCATTGGAAGGAGCCTAATCCGTTTTCGTTTCCACAGAAAGGAAAATGTGTTCTTCTCTTTATCATTGTGCACTTCCCGAACAAAAAACCATGGTCGTCCAAAAAGAATATGAGTGATTCATGGGAATTACATAGGGGTCATTGCTTTGGTGCAATGGTAAAAGTCTTGGGTGCCATGAGTAATAACTCATGTTCGAGACTTGCAAGCAATAACTTAGTGCAAATTTGCCAAAGGTTAAGTATGTCTCCAGTTTGGACACTCCCAGGGCCCTACTGCGGTACTGCATTGGGTGACGACCTTTTATTCATAGTAATTACATCACACCAAATTTCGTCCTCGTAACTGCCAATCTTAAAAGATACCAAACATCTATGAGTGACGGGAATGACACAACCATTAGTCCATGTGACTTTGTCGAGTTCCAGAAGCATCTCATTTGGCCAATGGCGTTTATCAATAACCTATTCTAAAACGATATTTATAGCACTACCACAATCAATAACCAAATTAGCTGCCTTTTCTTCGACCCTTACCCGCATTTGGAAAATATTAGTTTGTCTCCACTCATCCTCTTCTTCTTCATTTACTTAAAGTGAGAAGTTTGCGTATGACGCGTGCATGATTATGCTCCCCAACAAAGTATGATTCGAAAATATGGGCTCTTGTTCTTTGCTAATACTTTCCGTCATGAGCGCTCATGTTGATTTGGACGCAAGGACATAAAAATATAATATTTTTCTGAATAATGAACTGACCTGACATGTAGATCTCGTCTTGATGAACACGTAGACGAAAACAGATTTAAAATCTGACTTCAGATGAAACCACAAATTGCTAGTGAATCCTAACCCTTCAAATCTGGTCAATTTTAATCGTTGACTGTACCTAACTGATGTCAGCGCCAGATTTTTTTATTTGCAATTGGATGGATCAGATCTAACTTTGGACTTGAACCATAGATGGATCAGGTTGTCTAGAACTAAACTTAAATCTAAGCCAAAATTATAAAGGACCGCCGAAATTTGTAGTGCTGCAATAACCAAAAGTGTGAAGTGACTTGCAAGTGTACAGCAGAAAGTGGCTCTCTGCTCCTCGGTTTGAAACCAAACACAAGTCCAGATCCTCGTCATCTTTAGTTCAGCTCTGCTGCAAAACTCAACTCACCATTCTTTTGTTTTTATTATTTTATTCCAAAGCCTTTTCTCTAACAGAAATGACAAAAGGCCAACCAAAGAGAAAAATCAAGATCTCTCTCCTTAGGGGTCTCAAGACATTCCCCTGATGTCTTCTGAAAATGAAACAAAAGGGTTCGTTCTGTTTGCTTCTCTGCTGCAGTGCTCTAGTCTGATGACAGTGTGGTCCAGTAACGTGCGGCGTTTGGCGAGTGATAGTCGATCAGGCGGGCAGTGACGCAGGGCTTTCCTTCCTTTTTTATATATCTTTCTTGCAGCAGGCAGCAATCCAACGACACGAGACAGGTATGGCAGTTTGATCCGGAGACAGCTAGGCTGGGCCAGTAGCAGGCAACGGTCCTCTCTCTCTCTCTTCCTTTTTTATATATCTTTCTTGCAGCAGGCAGCAATCCGACGACACGAGACAGGTATGGCAGTTTGATCCGGAGACAGCTAGGCTAGGCCAGTAGCAGGCAACGGTCCTCTCTCTCTCTCTCTCTCTCTCTCTCTCTCTCTCTCTCTCTCTCTCTCTCTCTCTCTCTCTCTCCCTCCTTGTTTCTCTACAACCAACCAAGAACACAAACCCTCTTCTTTTTTTCCTCGGTTTGGGTTTTGGAAGGGGCGAGTGGGTTTCAGATGTTTGGGAGTTGAAGGGGATTTGGGTGTGATTGAGTTTAGGGTTTCAAGAAAATTTTGGGGAATTTGTGGGATTAGGGATTTATGGTTTCGGGAAGCTGGGAATTTGGGGCTTAAGGGTATTGATTTTGAACTGTGATTGGGTGTTCGAGGTTGGATCAAATGCAATGGTGGTTTTTGGATGGGTATGGTCGCAGGTAGCAGGGATTTCAGAGATTTGGATGGGCGGCTTGGGTGCAATGACAATGGAATGGAATCGGTGGATTTTGGGGTTTGGGATTTGGCAGACAAGGGAGACGGGCTGGAAAGGGGTAGAATCCAAGTGATGACTATCGACTTGCCAGCGATGGGTCTTTGGCACTGATACCAATTCATGCAAGTCCTAAGATTAGGGCTTGCATGGAAAGTGCCGAAGCACGTGTCCACAGACACTATCACATGTCTCCGCAAAGACTATAAACGAGGATGCACCCTGAAAGGGATAAAACCCAATTCAATTAATCATCAACTCTGAGAATTCCTTCTCTACAATGCCCATATAAATAGGAAAAATAAAACTTAGGGTATAAGTTAAGTCGCCTAATCAACTTATAAAAGTAATTAATAACCTAACTTAGGAAATAAGTTAAGAATCCTATTGAAATTGGCAATCAAATTCTAATTCTAACTCATTAATAAACTAAGAAAGCTTAATCAACTAAACTAAGATACATAATATTATTGAACGTGAGGTCATGGGTCTATCCTGCATCACATTAGAATGCATAGGAATTTATGGTCACGTGAGCTCCAACAATGGGTTATTAAAGAGGTAAGGAGATATGGGAGTGAAGGATCCAAGGTACAGATGTAAATGGAACCTTCACTTTCCCAGTATGTGAATCACTAGGATGATGGCTGGGTATTCATTTCCCATCTTCCGTTGATTAACTTTCCATTATAGGGGAGGTTATTTGATGGTCATCATTGTATATTCACCGTGGATCATTTTTAACCACTTATGGTATGTATTCAATTACAATGTATTCTATGCAAACAAACGCCCTAAGAGTTGTTTTCCATGAACAACAGAGACCAACTTCATCTCTGTTCAATCCTAATAAGTAATAACAAACAAGAAACAACTATCAGAAGCTAGTATTTCTGAGTTTCTTGTCTGGGCTTCAACCAATTCTGCATCTAAAATCTAAGATTACCAAATTCTTCAAAATAGGCAACAAATCGTGTCCGATACTACATTTTATGCGTAAAATCCATGTCTCTGACGTATCCATGGTGTGCCTGTACATTATAGGCTAAAACCAACAGGCAGATTATGCTTCAATTCCAATATAATGCAAAGAACATCTTTTTGCTTTTCGGGTATCAACTGTGACTGACTAGGGTGCTTCTTTTCTTTTTCCAATACTTCTAACCACAGAAGCAGAGTCATTATATGATGGCATCATAAAACCATGAAAACCCAGAATGCACGATGGCACTGGAAAACAGACAATGCTTAGCTACATTACAGGGAAAGAAAAATGATGTAACAATGGTAGGCAACAGTAATACCTTTCTGCAACTATGACCGCAGAAGGAATTGTAGAGCCTTTTTGAAGCGACAGGAGCAGTATCTGTTTCCTGAATGCATGATTGGTGATCTACAGCGGGAAAAAACCCATCTTGTTAGACCTCACTACAAATTTTTTTTATATATATCCCGTTCTGAGAAGAATAAAAAAAATAAAGCAATATATAAATTAAACATGTAAGCTAGAGAACAGGATATACATTTTTCTTCACACTGACTACATGAGAGCAATGGCGAGAGAGTCATTCCACTACCATCAGAAGCATTACTTCCATCCAACCCACAAAATTTACATGAACAATTTGGACAGTGCCAATCACCTCGAGGAAGCTTCTGCAACAGGGACACATGAAATAATTTTGCACTAAATGAGTACTAAAACATGAAAAAGACCACCTTATATCCAGTAAACTTGTAAAAAGTATATAGACTTTCTTTTTTATTATTGTTAATTAGCAAATAGATATAACACAGCGGCAACAAAATTTCCTCTTTTAAGCAGTAGCAGTGAATTTACTATAAAGAATAAGTATCATTGCAAGCTACCCAACTCGTATTACACTGCAAATCATATCGTGGGGTTCACCCGCATGGACAATGAAGTGTTGTATGGGAAAAGCCCTGTCATGGATTCCATATCATCTAACAAACACCTTCACTGGATAACCATATCCATTAAGTGGCGCTGCAAATGGATGCTTGGACCTCTCTCTTCTAGCATCTATTTTGGTAGCCCAGGATCAAATGGCTGACCATATGGGATCCATGTAGGAACCTTCAGTCGAACTGCCCAGAACAAATGTGGGCCCCACCATGCGGCTATGACAAATAGGATGTGCACAATTCGTGCTGATTCATTACCCTACTAAAGAAAAGTTATTAAAAAAATGCCACAACAAATTACAACAAAACAGAAGGGCATATGGACAATGATCCACCAGGAAAGATGATCTGGTAATGCAGTCTAAATCTATCCTCTACCTATAAAAATTCTTACTAGAAATCTTACAAAGATATCATCCAGAAAAATTATTTATTTATTTTTTAGGATTATTTCCTGAGGACATAAAAATTAAAAAATAGAATAGATCTGTTAGTTAACTTTTAAGGACTTAACCTTTTGTCCTCTATTCTATATTTCTTTATTTTCTTTGAGAAGTAACAACCATGGTTGAGAATGTTGTTTCGGACCCCCAAACCGAAATGTTTTGGCCAATTCAAAATTTCGGTGAAATGGTCGGAATTACGTTTGACAAAAATAAAAAATAAGCAAATATGAATATATATAAAAATAAAACAATATTTAAATTTAAAGTGAAATTTGGCTGGGACCCTATTTCCTATTAGAGCGAAGCTTGGTAAGTGCGCATTTCCTATTAAAGTGAAATTTATTAGGGCCCTATTTCCTATTAGGGTGAAATTTGACTATGGCCCATTTCTTATAAGAGGGAAATTTGGCTAGGGTCCTATTTCATATTATACTGAAACTTGGGTAGGGCCCTTTTCTTATTTGAATGAAATTTTGTTAGGGCTCTATTTTCTATTGGAGTGAAATTTTACTAGGGCTCATATCTGAGTAGGGAATTTATTTTAGATAATTTGTATTTTTATTAGGTGAACCTCTCTGTGGAGCCCACGAATTTTCCATGAATTGATGCATTGGACTGAATTATTTCAATCAATGACCCATTCTTTAAAAAAAATCCTTTTTTTAACGTTTTGAGCAGCTTGGACTTTAATAGGTGGCCTATTGTAGAGTTCCAAGCATTTTGATTTTCATTTAAGATGAAAAGGGCAAGCTGAGCCGTGCATTCGCGGGGAAGGGGAAGAGAGAGAAGGCCCTTTCGACTTTCATTGGGAAAGCAAAAAAGAGAGGAGGGAAAGAAAAGGGACAAGGAAGAAGAGAGGAGGGGAAGGGGAAGAGAAAAATAAAGGGAAGCAAAGAGAGAAAGGAGAAGAAGAATAGAACCCCACCTCCAAAAAGAAAACCAAAACATACACCAAAAAAAAAAAATCCGTCCAAATTTGAGAATTTCGTCCATTTTGGGGACCCGAAATTCCCAATTTCTGCCTAAATGGTCTGAAATCTTGAAATCAAAATTATTTGACACCACCAAAAAAAAAAAACATCTAAAAAACAATATATATACACATAAATGCACACACAGAGACTCAATATATAAATAAATACTTTGAAGAAAGAAATAAATTGAATAAATTGAAAATTCTCTAAACAGTTGTTACTATTACCAAGATAGCATACAACCATACCAAGTGTAATAATTTCCACGCACCTGCATATTTAAACAGGACTGATGGAAGGTTGAAGGACAGCTATCACAACAAATCAAGTCACCGCCATCGCCACAAATGCCACAGGTATCATCATCTGGGTCATCATCATCAACGTCAATGGAATGGAACCCACGCGGCATTGATTCCTCTTGTTTGCCCCATGCTTCTACTTGGCATTGCAAAAGAGAAACCCCCTTCTCTAAAACTATGTTTTGGAATGGCTGACGCAGTTTACTTCCAGCGTGCACCTCAAATTTTGGAACTGTCACAATTTCACTGCAGCAACAGCAATGAATGCCGTCTCTTGTTACCCACCCATCCAGCATTGCATGTGTATGTCTCCTGTTCATATACTGCACTTTAGCATTCATAGGCACAGTTCCTGAATCTATCAGCCAGGAGAGAACCGTTCGCTTTCCAGCATATGGAGTAAGAGTGTCACTTCCTCCATTTGCTTCTTTGTTAGAGCTGCGCGCCAACAATGCACATCCTTTATGTTTTCTACTTCTTCCTTGTGGAGAATGAGCATCCGAATGAGGACTCGGTTTTTCTTTCTTAGTTGAGCTGCCTGCATGTGCCTTAACATCCTTATTTCTTCTGCTACCTACAAGCTCTTCATCTGATTCTTCATTGACCCCTTTGTTTCTCATCAGCATGCTGACAGCCTCATTTGGTATTGGCGAAAACACGAGACTTCTCCCTTTGCGCTTGCAATCGCTGCCACTAGAATCCCTTTTGTCCTTACCATTGCTGCTTAACTCCATTTTAAATGCATTATACGCTTTAACTATTGACCAGTAAGACCCTCCTTTTGGATTGATATACACAGCATCTTTATAATTTTGGTCCCTCCGGGGCCTATATTCAATTGTCCAACCTGCATTCAGAAGCATATCCTTAATCTGAATTCGCAGTACTTGCTTTTCTGTTCCAGAAACCTTCTCCTCCACTGTTTCCTTCTGACTGCTTGAAGAGGCACGTTCCAATACCAATGGGCTTTCTCCTTCATTCTTCACCTCTGACTTGGATTTACTGCCAGCACCTAAGTTCTTTGAGTCTGTCTGCAAGCTTCTTTCAGAGTCGACAGCTTCTCTATCACTTACTTTCTTTTTTTCAATCTTCTGATTCTTTGTCACTGTGACAGCAGAACTTGGTTTTTCAGGCAACTTCCTTCTTCCAGAGATTGAGGGGTCAGTCAAAGCTTTGCGATTGGAAAAGCTGGAAAGCCCAGGATGTTTTGGACTGTCTTCGGATTCCCTTCCATCGAGCTTCTTTGTAATCCCACCCGCCTTCATCTTACTATTGGATGATGCCTTCAAAACACCACCTTTGCCCGGCGTACAAAGGCTATTCTTCTCCTGAGAAGTACCAACCAAGCGAAAATCATTGACTCTCTCCACACTAAATACCTTCTTGTCGAACCAATCCGCTCCCTTGTTTTTCTCAACCACCGAGCCACTGCTCATATGCGAATTTGAAGGTGTTCCCTTCTCAATTGCACTACTTCCACTGCATTCCGGTTCGGATTCCTTCTTCTGTCGAGTAGAAGACCCTGCATTCTTCGAATCCAAGTCACCCATGTTCTCAAATTTTTCTTCCCCGCCCTTCCCATTCTCCACTTTTACCTTTTTCTTGTCAATTGCAGCTTGTTCATTGGACTTGAGCAAACCCCCTCTACCTCTCTTCCTCCCAATTCCATCTTCTCTATGCTTCAGAGATCCTTTATTCGTCTTTCTCCTACTGATTTCCACATCCTCCTTGAATTCATAAGGATCTTCATCGCTCAACTGTTCTTCCCTGACTCTACCCTTACCAATTCCACCATCCTTTCTAAACCGCCCCGTCCCATCCCTCTTTTTCTCAGCTACTGACTTGGCTGCTGTTTTCCTCTTCTGATCGATGGAACCGTTACCGCTCTCCCGGCTCCCACGACCGACCTTCCGAGCCTCGTCCGACTCCGCGTCGCTTCCTGACCGAGGTCTCTTCTTCTCCTTCTTCACAAACACTTTCAGTTCCCCAGAAACTCTTTCCCGCTCCCCAATCTTCCCCGAACGAGTAACTGGTCCAGAGCCTTCTCTCATCTCTCACAATTATCTTATCTTGCAGGGAAAAAGAAAGACCAAGAACAAAACCCTAACTTTGGAGATTCCCTTCAAAATCGCTACCTGCGAGAAGAGATGAACAGCAAAACCGTGATGTTTTCAAATCAAAATGAGATGAAGAAGCTGGGTCAGAAGCCATCGACCTTGATCTGGAGCTGAAGAGCTCAAATCACTGAAAGTAAGTACAAAAAAAGAACCTAGATCTGAAAGCAGCAGATGTAAGCTTACATAGATGAGTGAGAGATGGAGATGAAACCGAGTGTATGTTGGAGAGACTGGAAGAGGATGCTTTGGATCGGGATCAACATCGAGGGCTTGGATCGGAGAAGGGAGGGTTTGGGGCTGGGGGTTTTGTTCCCCCTTGTTGGTCGAAGAGGGATGAGAAAGAGGTGTCAGAGCGCGAAAATGATACGGAGTCCAACCCAGTTGGACTAAATATCAGTACAAGCGAGCCTGCTACAGTACAAGACATGGTCATGGTCATGTTCTAAACAGCATGGTTTTTCGGGTTTCTTGTCTGATGTTGGAAATTTTTAAATTTTGTCAACTTACTGTTTGAAGGCCGTTTGGATGATGGAGAGAGAAAAAGAGTGAATGATGTTTTTTTCCCCTTTTTTAAGTTTGAATCTATTTGTAGGGAGAGGATTTCATTTTCATTTAGGGTTTATTTGTTTGGATGGAATTTTATTTTTGGGAATATAGTAAGTATATATTTTTCAAATGGCTAAATTTGAAGGAAGAAAATACAAAGATTCATGTATGACAATCAAATAAGATTTCTTTTGAGGGAAAATAAGTATCCACACGTCAGTTTAATAAATTAAATTATAGGAAAGTTAGAAGATCATCTATATCTCCGTTTTTTATCATTCTCCTCTCGTTCCTTTGATAATCTTATATTGGAACCCATTTTTATTATTACTTTATAGTGGTTCAATTTCATGCAAACAAATGGGCATGACTAACTTTGGTAAAGAGTGGGAGAAAATACTTCACCATGAGTTAGTGGAGACACATGTTTTCTCAAGTGAATTTTATTATTTTATTGATGAAAGTTAATATTTAACAATTTAGCAATCAGTCTTACTTTGCATGATATTTTTTAAATGATTTTATTCCGCCTAATGTTTTTTGTTTTAATCCAGCATAGCAAATGGTAATTTAAAAAAAGAAAAAAACTAGTGATTTCCCATAATAAAAAAAAAACCCTCCATTATTAGTTTTTTCCTTGTTTTCTCCACTAAGTGGTGATTTTCATCTTTGCCATCTCCCTCCCAAATTGGCTATTAAATCATTTGCATCTTAACTTAGGCTTGTTTGGGTAGAGAGAAGTGTCGAATAAAAATAATATTTCCTTTAACGTCATTTGCCACTTACACGTGTGATAGGAAAATTGGTTTTACTTATGTAAATGTCACATGTGCAAATGTTATATTTGTGAAACACATTATTAATTTTGTAAAAATCGTCTTCGTGTTAATAGTGGAGTACATCCAACGGGTTTAGATGTATTTGAATTTATCAGACCTTTTTCATGAACTTCTCAAAACCCATGAAAAACTAAGATATGAAACTAGATGTCCTTACGGGTGTAATGATTCGGCTAACTATTCCTTTTGAGAAAATCGTTAACGGAATCACGAATTACAATTTTCAGTTTTAAAAACCGTAACCGTATCTGGAAAAACAGTTAAAAAATCATTTGTCACGTGTATACTTAAGTTAAAAATTATATACATATTTCATTTAGGCCCTTTATTTTATTTTTTTAGTATAACGATACGGTTAACCGTGTGCCGGTTAACCGAACTGTATTTTACAAATCGATTCGGTTAATAACCACGAGTCAATACTAAAAACCGTAACCGAACAATGAAGTGTTGTTTTTCATTTTTTAAAACCATAATCGAACCGTGAAACACGGTTATTAACCGTTGTTCGGTTCAATTAGACGGTTTTTCGGTTTTCTTTTACTCCCATAGATGTCCTAATAGTCACTATTAATTGAGGAATATTAAATGGTTTTGATCAAAATTGGGGGTGCACAAAAGTGTAAATAGTTAGATCTATATTTGGGGTTTTTTAACAAATTACTCAAATCTTCGAATATTTAAAGATGATAAGTTGTAAAATATCGAGGTTTATTAGTTCAATAAGAAAAATGAACGATTTTGATTTCAAATATGGGGCTCACATAAATGAGTAAAAATGAAGGTGGTTAATGGGGCCCACAAGAATGTAGTTGCCAAGTAAGAGAATTACAAACACCTTTTGGAAGAGGTGTGGGATTTATTCTCACACTTGTTCAAGTGTGTAGATGGTTTTATTCAAACACCTCATTTACGCATCACATGTACAAATGAGTAGAAACAAATATGGTGATACATAATCACTAAGCATGGGAATCATTTACATGAATAAATGGCTGCAAACAAGTGACCCCTCGAGGTTTACTTGTTTCATGTAATTGGATGTCTAAGATTATATCTCTGCAAGTGGTTAAAATGAAGACCAAAAGTGAATATAGATAAAAACGACCATCAAATAACCTCCCCTATAATGAAGATTGCATTAAGAATATGTGAAATGAAAATTGAATAATCACCTTGGTAATTCAGTACCTATAGAAGTCAATGCCCTGTCTATATACCCGCTTAATTATATCCTTAACCCCCCACCTCCTTCGACCCTTTAATAATTCTAAGGTGGAGCTCAGTTCACCTCGAATTCTCATTCATTTATGCAAATAGATAGATTCTAAGGTCCCAACCTTTTTTTAGCTATTACTATACTGTTTGATTGTATTTTGCATGGTTTGGTGGGTGTTTAGGGGTGTTAGTTCCCTAGTCAATGGTGGACCCATGATTTTCATTTGGATAGGGCAGACGATGGTCAATTGAAACCAATTAAAACAAATAAAGGAAATGAAACTTAGTATCTAACAAGTTGTTCCAGCATAAATAAATTACTAGTAAAATATTTTAGTAAGAATTGAGAAATAGGCAATAGGCTTTAGACGATGACCTTGATACATAAAAGAGGTAAAAAAACAGCTAATGGTTTTTGCATGGTCCTTTGTTCTATACTAAGTCCTACTTTTGAGATATAATCTATAGAGAAAAACCAATAACAATCCAAAAATATCCCACAACTCAGTAATCAAAATGAAACAAATTAATAGAATGCCTACAAATAGCAAAAAAAAAAAAAAAAACTCCTCTCTTCAATTTCAGTCTTCCTACAAGGGCATCTAATCATCTTAAAATAGTCCCTGATTTATTGTACCAAAACAATGATTCTAGATGAGAGAGAGTCATATAAGGGAGATGGAGAAGAGATTGAGATAGGGGAATACCTGCCATATTGATTTCGGAGAGAAAACTGAGCAGGGCGGATAGATCTGCACAATCCGCCGATGACCCATCTAAGATATATCCCATTTGAGAGTTTTCCCAAATAAACCTGGGGCGGTTGCCCAATGTCCACATAACGTGGGCCCGCCCCTGTCCCTAGTTGTAAGTGTTTCTAGTGGCCCTAGGCTTAGTTAGAGTTTAGGTGGTTATTTGTAGCTTTGAGAGAGTTATAAGGGAGTATTTGTAATTTTAGAGAGTTTTTTAGGTCGGGCCCTTGGTTTTAGTGTGGTTAGTTGTAAGGTCCTTTGGAAAAAATGAAGATTTTTCTTCAATTTTCCAATTTACCCTTACGCTTACTTGTTTGAAATATACTTAAGTGGAGGGTATTTTAGTCATTTAGCCTTTCACTATTTAGTAACAAGACCAACTACAACTATCTTACGAAGGCTCATCTCCAAGTTCTCTCATTTCCCTCAATATCTCTCTCCTGCCCTTGTCTCTACAAGCTTCAAGGCAAAATCAAGCCATTCCTTTAAAGAATCCGTTGAAGAATAACATTAAAGAAAAGATCTCAAGCCTCTTCCTCCTCATCTCTATTTAGATTTTTTATTCCTCTTCTCTCTCTATCAATGTAAGTTTCAAATATTAATTCCATCTTCAACCTTCTTGATTTAGTCCATGGTAGAATTCAGCCTCAATCCATTATTCTTCATTGGATTTGACTATAGGATCCTTAGATCTGGAGGATTTGGGAGCTTTTATGTGATTTTGGGGTTTTTAACTATAGATCTTAGATTGGTGAGTTTTTTCCTTTTTGGATACCAAGGCAAGTATAATATATGAATTACATAGCATGTATGTGTGTTTTCCTATGATTGTTGCATTGAATTGATATTTGAATTGATGTTTTATCCAGCTTACCTTATTTTTAAGCTCTTTCGATGATTTAGATTATAATAGACATTGTTTGGAACCCTAAGTGAATGGAGGACTTTTGAATTATGCAAATTTGATGATGGGATGTTTTGGAACAATGTAATTGATGTTTGTATGGAGTTTGGTAGAAAATGGAGGTGAATTGGACGTGTTTCTTATCATATCACACTGAGGAGTCTGAAATATGGGAAGTTATGGCAAACCCATATCACCCACGGCAAAGCTAATCGTTAATGTACTTCGACAAGCTTTTTCAGAAGTATGAAAAATGAGATTTATTTTACGACTACCTCATTGTTAGCCATAAGGCTACCCACGATAAGCTGTAAAGCTGGTCGCAGTAGACTAACGGCTAGCGGTAACAGGATCTCGTCTGACAGTAAAAAAAAAAAGTATAATTCATATCTTTTGATTCTTTTACCTTACAAGGGATCCTTAAACCCGTTTAATGGCCTATAATTAGAGTACTTGTCATATGCGGATGGTTGAGCTTATTGTTAACTAATCGGTTGGTCAACGTAAGGTACAACAGCCAAAGTTAAATCAAGAAGGTGGCGAGTGTGAGACCTTTGGATGTCTTTGGCCATCTGAGCACTAAGATTCAATTAGATGACATCAAAAATCCCCATTTGACAATTGTGTTGATTGACCCAACACTTATACCCAAAGAACAACCATTGTCCTAGGTTTGCTGCTTATATTCACTATTTGATCGATATCAACAAGATTACCTTTATACATTGCTTCCATACATTATTTGACATCCTATCTCATGGCTGGATGTATTTTATATCTATTAATGGATAATAATGATGATGGTGCCCATGACCAAAGGTTTACCTAGAGGATACGTTGTATGTGATGTTAAAGGGGGCATGGATAACCCATGTCTTAGGCTAGGCGGACTATTCAATAAACTAATGGATTGTGATACTTTTGATGGTGACATTTGGACCATGATGGTTGGATTAGATGGATTTATACACTGCGATAGAGTGTTTGGAATGGACTGAATCCCTTAATGGCTTTGGTTATGTGACTTAGATGATGGTGATGGTATGGAGTGGATGGACCCTTTGTTAGGATTGTAATCTTGCTCGCACAAGAAAAGCCTAGCCAGAAACTACCCTTTGTAATTGCAAGACACCACTTGGTTGAGATGTTTAGCCATGGGCCGATCACATGTGGTAGGAACTAATACATTTGTCATATATAGATTGGATTTTGAGGTGGACTTATGCTACTAATAACTACTTTGACACTTTGAGTACCAACTTTGACCAATTATTCCATGCAATTTTGTTTTCGTTGGGCTTGTCTTCCCGCCCATCCCCGCCACAACCATATTGAGTAAGGGAGGGCAGCGACGTGATTTTCACAATACTAGCCTGTGTGGATGTGCCTTTTGTTATATGGTTGATTTGACGTATGTCACCATTCATATTGATTCATGAGGGTACTTTATTATTGCACTATTGCCTAATCTCTATGCCTTTGTTGATCTATTAACCATGCTTATCGTCTTTATTCTATTTGACGCATACGTACTACGTTACTTATATATTGTGCTTTGCCAAGTCCTTCTCAACTTGATGTTATTTCACCTTAGTGCTATAGGTATCGGTTCCCATTCTCCAGTCACAAAGAGTGAGGCGTTCCATTAGACGTTATGAGCAACAAAGTGTGAGTGGGGCACTAAAGAGTGATGACGTAACTTGAGCCACCGAGGCTACGAGAGAGTGTCATGTGGTCTCGTGGGAGATCATTATAGATTTCTTAGCTTTTGTGATCTTGTAGTTATTGTAATCAAACAAATTGTTTCTTGTATTTTGAGACTTGAACATGTATAATTGAGACTCGTCATATTCATTTGATATATGTGGACGGATACCCATGTGGATGTAATATTCGTTGCTTCTGCTCGTTGATATGATTGCATCCACTTAAATGTTGCTATGAATTATGGAAAAAGTTTTAAATTGTCCTCGCAGTGGACTGCGATCCTGGTTATATTCACTAGTCACTTCCTCGAGATTCAAACTTTCGTATTAATTTGGGAATATGGGTTTGGAAGCATGTCATTTGGAAGCATGACATAGGCTATTGGTGAAATAAATAATTTCATATATTGATATATATGCCTTTTATTAAGAGAGACCACTCTCATCTCAAGGTCTATAGGTTTTAAATGATCAAATCTCCATGGATTCTAAAATTTTGTATTTCTACTAGTCATTAAAATGAATGACCATAGTTAATACAAAAAAAACTAAGCCCCAAATATTCTCCTATCAATGAAAATTGAAACAAAAGGATGATTGGAAATGAATACCCTTCTACTAAGTACCAAAATATAAGAAAGACTAGGACCCATCCACTTCACTACTGCATGAACTTGTTTGTGTGACGAGAGTATTCCGCACTAGTTGCACAAATTTTAGTTCCTATGTAAGAGGGGGATTTGTTCGTTTTTAACTTTATTTGTGGGAAAATACAGTGCACCAAAAAACACAATAATAAACTATGCAAGAAATATAAAAAAAAAAAAACTCTATATTGTGAAGTCATCTTGTTGTATGAATGCACCTCATATATGATTGCTTTCTTATCATAATTAGGGCATGTTTACGTAACATTAGTATAAACGGTAGTCTACAAACAGGGGCAGACCTAGGGCGAGGGCCGGCAGGGGCCATTGTCCCCCCCTTACAATTGAAAATTCCCTAAAGTGCTTGCTTTGGCCCATTCTATGTGCCCCTCCTTCATTTAGTTGTTTTGACTTTAGAAAAATGAAATAAAAATGTTATTAATTTTGGGGAAATTTTAAAAGGAAAAAAATGGAAATGGAAACAAATAAAGAAGGCTTGATGGAGATCGGAGAAGATATTTTTCAATTATCATTCTAATCTATCTACACTTGCCCCAAATCTTATGATCAAAGAGAGGAAGAGGAGAAAGTACGTCTTTTTGTTGGAGATATCTCAGACTTACGAAGATTTTGATATGTGAATAAAGAAGAAGAATGACGAACTCACTTTCTCTTTTATTAATCTTTTTTTATATTGCATAGATGTACTGATTTCAATGTATGTCATAATGTATTTTCAATCTTTGTTGCTCATATTGAAATCTAATTCACTTAAAATCAATGTCTATTTGCGTTGTATTATTACATATTTTTTTAGCTCGATCGGAGTTTTATCCATTGTGGATAAAGAAATATAATTGTATTTTTTTATTTTGATTAATTCATGTCAGAAAAATCTGATTGACGATTATTTGAAGGAGATAAAAACCAGTGGAACCATGCTTTTTAATAGTTCAGAATTTAGACATGGGATGCTTTTTTTTTTTTTTTTAAGGTTTTAAATAATGAAGTTCTAAATTATAACTTACAAGTTACATGCATAAGAAATTATCAATACCCACTTTGAGATTGCAGAAAAAAATCAATACCGAAACCATAATTAATGGGTTCAACTCAATGAAATAACATCGAGTACAACTTAGATAATTTGATTATCAAAATTTATAATTTTATTTAATTTTTTTCTTTGGCCCCCACTAAGTAAAATTTATGGTTCCGCCCCTGTCTACAAATTTCCCTCCTTTTTTTTTTCTTTTTCAAAATGCTCCATCTTTCATATATCACATTCAGAAAGATTTTTCCATAGATTGTAAAAATCAAGTCAACAGAGTTACTCCTTATAAACACACAAATTTGACAAAGAAAATGACGCATGAAAAAGGAAATCTCCAAAAGTATGAAAAATAAATTTCACAAAACCAAATATTCCATGGAAAATGAAGAATCGGGAAAACAACTCCTCCAATTCAGGAGATTATCAAAAATGGGTACAACACCAAAATGAGAAAATGATGCAAGTTGATTTTAAAAAATATAGACCGAAAGACTAAGACAAGCATAAAAATATTACAATTCGACGTGGGCATGACACCCTAAGCCAAAGTTCCCAAAATTCATAGAGGCAGTCAAAAGTGCCCAATGAAGCGTGACCATGCTCCTCCATGCTCCCCAAAAGACCAAAAAATCCATGCTACATAGGCTTCTAGCTGGGCATGACGCAATTTGCCCTCAAAAAGCTGAGAGATCACCTTTTACGGGTCATATATGCCTTGATATAGATCGGATTGGTACAAACTTGGGATCTATGAGTATATACTTGAAAATACCTTTTTTAACGATGTATTGAGGACAAGAATACAAACAACAGATTGAAATCATGACCGACCAAGGTTTTCGTAAGAATACAAAAAGAATGAGAAGCGAAGTTTAGGAAATTGAATCACCTCCCTTTTCCTTAAACAAACACTTAGGGGATGAAAATATATTTCCTTGCCTGAGATTAACAAAAAAGTAAAATAAAATGGACGAGGGACCCACTGTTCCACCTAAGAAATAGAAGAAAAGGGAATCTAGCTTTCTAGGGTCACATCTCCTCCAAAACAGTTTAGAGTGGGGTTATCGTTGAGTCTAAGGAGTCTATACAGTGAAAGCTTTCTGACTATATAAAGAATGTCAAAATCCAAGGGACGGGTCAAAATATATCGTGATCAAAAGTTTCAGCCATAAAAAGAGGAAAATAATAGAGTCGGGCGTGGGGAAGCCCTCCTCCATGCCCAACCCCCTGGGCGTGGAATAAATTGGCCCATGCTCAACGTCCAGGCATGAGAGGCACTCCTCCACGTCTAGCATGGGGTTCAAACGTACAAAACACTCATTTTCCATTAAAAAATATAGTGACAATTTTGGAAGGTCGTATCTCCTTCAATGCAACTCTGATTGGGACAATCTTGAACTCTAAGGATGTTTACTCGAAGAGATCTTTCTAACGGTGGGTAGAAAGTCAAAATCTGAGTGATGAATTAAAAAATATTATAGTTTCAAGTCTTATCTATACAGAAAAGGAAGGAAATGACAAAAGCAAGCATGAGAGTGCATTCCCCTATGCTCAAGCCCCAAACATGAGTGCACGCTGATTGGGGATGCACTTATCCATGCGCGGGAACGGTTTTTGGGCAAGCAACATAACTCTGTCCCACTTGAAAATGCAGTTGTAGGACTATGAAGGCAATATCTACCTCAATATAATTTTGATCGAGGTACTATTGAACTCTATGGATATCCGATCGAAAAGAGCTTCCTAATAGTAAGTAGAATGCTCGATCCGGCAGTCAAATTGAAAGTTATAGCCGTTTAAAGTTTATCAATCGTGAAAAAATTAAGAAAAACTTAGGCAGTAAGAACTTTCTCCCCATTCTTGGCCTCCAAATGTGGGAGAGACCTTCCTAATGCCCAACCAGGGCATGGGACAGGCTCATCCCACACCAAAGGCCATAGACAAAACTTACAAACACTATAAATACCCCCTACTCTCATTTGGCAACACATCTTCCCTAATATTTGCCCATTGTTCTTCCTTGCACCATCTCTCTTCCTATGTGTTTAGCACTTCTATTCGTTTGGTTTTCCGCTTTGAGGTCCTCATTTCTTAAGGGCTCATTTGGTAATTTTATATGTAAAATAAAATGTAGTAAAGCATCAAATCAAGAGAGAATAAAATATAATGGGGTTTTGATGGTATTCTATTTTTAGTTATTTGGTATGGAGTGTTTTTTACTTTTTGTATAGAAAAATGGAGCTTTTTTGTCTCAAAAAGAGGGCATTGATTATGAGGAGATTTTTTCGTCAGTAGCCATGCTCACGTCTATCCGGATAATCTTATCCATTGTGGCTCATCTCAACTATGAGATTTGACAAATGGATGTCAAGACGACATTTCTCAATGGCCATCTTGAGGAATACATCTATATGATTCAGCAAGACGGTTTTGCAGCAAATAATCAATAGCAAAGAGTTTGCAAGCTGCAGAAGTCCATTTATTGACTATATTAGGCGTCTCAGAGTTGGAACATCCGTTTTGACAAAGCAATCAAATCGTTTGGTTTTAGTCAAAATCCAGATGAGTCATGTGTGTATATGAAGAGTGAAGGAAGCAGGGTAGTTTTTCTTGTATTATATGTCGATGATATTCTCCTCATTGGAAGTGATATAGGGATGTTGTCAATAGTCAAAGTTTGGTTGGCAAAAATGTTTGATATGAGAGATTTGAGAGAAGCCAACTACATCATAGGGATCAAGCTTCATCGAGACTGGAAAATTAGAATGATTGGCTTATCTCAAACCGCATACATAGATATGGTACTAATACGGTTTGCTATGCATAACTTCAAGAAATTGCATTACACCTTACGGGCATGGAGTGCACCTTTTCAAAAATCAGTGTCTTAAGACCACTAAGGAAAAGGAGTAGATGATAGTAGTATCATATGCTTCGGCAGTTGGTTGCCTCATGTACGCTATGCTTTGTACTAAACCGGATATTTGTCACGTAGTGGGCCTAGTTAGCAGATATCAATCAAACCCAGGTCATGATCATTAGATTGCTGTAAAGTGTATTATCAAATACTTGAGAATGACTATATATTACATATTAATATACGACGGTGATGAGTTATTCTAGTTGTATACACAGATTCTGACTTCATGTCAGATAAGGATTGCAAGAAATATACCTCTGGATGTGTTTATGCTTGGCTGCGGAGTAATCAGCTGAAGAAATGTCAAACATGTGTACTATTGATTCCACCTCAGAAGCTGAGTATGTAACAGCTTGTGAAGCAGCTAAGGAAGCAGTATGACTCAAGAGATTTCTCTTGGAACTTGGAGTGGTATCATTTGCGCGACAGCCGCTCATAGTCTTTTGTGACAGTAGCGGGGTAGTTGCCAGATCCGATGAATAAAAAAGTCATAAAATCCAAAAACATGTAAAGATGAAACATCACTTAGTCAGAGAGATTGTGCAAAGAGGTGACATTGTTGTTATCAAAATAGCATCCGCGGATAATCTTGCATATCCATTTACTAAGCTTTTTACTACCAAAGTCTTTGAGCGGCGTGTGGATGAGATGAGCATGAGATGTAATTCTAATTGGGATTGGGTACAAGTGGGAGATTGTTAGATATATCATCAATCCAATGGATGTTGTGAATAAATTTATTTATTATCTTCATTGATTTCTAATGTCATGCTTGATTCATATGATGTATGATATTTTATTATTTGATTGCACATAACCTAATACAAAATGACACGATGGTTCCTGAGATGAACCAGAGCTCACAAATACATTAAATGTGATCCATGTATGTGAATGAGATTCACATACAAGAGACATAGATCGCAACTAATATACTTGTAGTATTTTAACAACCAGTTATGAGATTGAGGATCTAATTTGAAAAAAGTTGTAGCACTATAGTCACTATGAGATAGTATGGTTTGTCTCAACCATCACAGTTAAGACTCTGGATTGTTGTGCTAGTACATTAGACGTACTGAAGGACTATGAGTAACACTTTATGCAAATCTATATTTGATTAAGGACTACTTTCATAATTTCAAAGAAATAGGCTCTTAATCGCTAGAGGTTGATGGGCTCAAGTTTTTGTTATACATCTACTTTGAGTTGTCAATGAGTGAGGTCAACTGTAGGTTAACACTTCGGTATCTTGGGTACGTAATAGTGAGACTATGAAAATATATAATTCTCGAGATGAAATCTATCATCTAAATGAGAAATATCTTATTTCGCCAATTAATGGGATTTATCATTGGTAAGTGCATACCCATTTTGATTAAGAGTTAATCATATGTACCTGATGATCACTATGATTACTTATGTCACAAGGATAAAAGACGTGGATCCAATTTGGTTTGACATATTAATTCCAATAGATCTATGGATATAATTGATGGAGGGGCCTACTTGCAATAATTGAAAGTTTAGGGTCTTCTTGTAAATATTCCTAAGACTGGAGTACAATTGCATTTATTTAGTGGAGTTATTTGCAATTAACAGTGGGTCCGAATTCACATGAGATGTGGGGTCCAGATGTTTCAGTTGGAACCGTATTCTAAGGAATCCATAGCAGTCCCTATGATAGCCTTAAGAAGAGAAGGTTCTATTCCAATTGAAACTCTTAAGGAAAGGAAGAGTAATACATATTAGAAATAGAAATAATATTTCTAATTTTAGAATAAAAGAGGAGGTGTGCCAAACTATAAATATAGGGAGAGGGTGGACATACAAGTGAGCCACACGCCCACTATTGGAGACCCTTCGTCTCCCTATATTTCCTCCTCTTCTCCCTCATATGGTTTCCTTCTTGAGTGCCTAGGGTTTCTTCTCCTTAGAGATCCCACCATTATCTTTAGGAAGTTCTCTGCAAGAGGGTTATAGAGTAGAAGAACACGAGGCTAAGGAGATCAAATCTGCGAAAGGGTTTCATAGAATCAAATATTCAAGTTCTCGATTTGATCGTAACTAAACTCCCAAGGTATAGATCTACATTTAGATTTTTTTTAGTATATCTTGTTGTATATGCTTGTTTGTTTTCTTGATCTTTCTTCTTTGGATAGATCTTTGATCTTAATGCTTGAGATCAGGGTTATAGATCTTGAAATTGTGTTTTTTGCCTTTTTGGGCGTTTGATCCCTGCTTTAAGCGAGGCAAAAGTTTTTGAAAACCCATATAGAAGACCCACCTACTTTCAACACATAGATCACAAATTTGGAGTTCTAAAAGTTACTTCGATGATTATCTTCACACATTGTTTATAATTGAAGGCAACGATTTCAAATCATTCGCTATTTTTACATCTTTCCGCATATTTATTTATCTATTTATATCAAAATTGCTGAAACATTTGATGGTGTTAAATTTTATAAATAAGTAATCAATAAATTCAGTTTTATCCAGTACGACACTGTTAAATCTTTCCGCATATTTATTTATCTATTTATATCAAATTGCTGAAACATTTTATGCTGTCAGATTTTATAGATAAGTAATCAATAAATTCGATTTTATATGGTATGATTGCTAAATCTCTTGTAGTTATCTTCGTGACATCATTAGTAATAAATAAATAAATATTATATATACGGGGCGGGGAGGGGCAGGGTAGACTGACAAAACCAAACCCGTTTCCGAATGAAGAAAACCACTTCCAATCTCACTCCTAATAGGAACGGGTCCGAGAAGGTCCCCATTTAAACCCAACCCATTTCCATCCCTATTTTCATGAAGAGATCAAGGAGAATTTAGTAAAAATGTAAAACAGGAGGCCTTAAAATTATTCAAAAGTACAAAGGCTTCTAATAAAAAGAAAAGACTCTTAATTTTTGCAAACCTATGGGGTTACTTGTCTTATGGCCTCCGGGCTAGGGCAGACCTATAAGGATTGAGTTGGACTATGACCGGATATGCTCCTATTTATTTTAAAATTGAATTTAGACCTAGATATTTCTCAGCGCAGCCCAATCCAATCTCACCCACCCATACACACCCCTAGTTCCAATGATGCATGTAATCATTTTACCGGTGCATAGATCAATGTGCGTTACTATTACAAATGTGAATCATTTACATATTATATTAAAAAAATCCCCTCGTTACAAGAAGCGAGGGGAGGAGGGACATTAGCGGGGATTCCAATTTCCATGTGAATCTTTTACATGCTATATTATAAAAAATCCCAATTGATTACAAGATGCCAGGGGAGGAGGGACATTCTCAAGTAGCCCCCACATGAGATTCCAATTTCTTACAAGGACTTCCCACAACCACGCGCATGAGCTTCGCCGATGTTTTTGGCGATAGGATAAATGTCTCTGTCATATCCACAGATTAGAAAACCCCCTTCTGGGAGCATCCTCTCAATGCTGCTGCTACTTTCTCATCTTCTTCTTTCTCAGCAAGTCTGTCACTGATGATTTAGATGAAAAGAAAGTCCATTGTTCAGAAGCTGTCTTTGGGTTCTGAGATATCAGCAAAAGCTTTCAACCCCTTATCTTTAAATATTGATCTTCTTCTTTTCCTGTGAGAACAACAGATGAAGGCGTTCCCGGGTCTTCAGGTCCCCAGGCATCTGTTTATCTCAAAACCGGTTTACATCTCTAGGTATTTCATTATATTGCATTATTCTCTTACTTTCCAGTGTTACGATTTTTACCATTTGGCATCATTTATGTATGGAGAATATTTTTCGTTTGAGAATGGGTTATGCTGATAATGATCCTATCATGAGAATGGGCTATGCTATTGGCCATAGTTGTGAATTCCATTCTGGAGCATCTTGGTGTTTTCTTGAAAAAAGCAACGAAAAAAAACTTAAAATAAGAAAAAAATAGTAGAATGCTAGAAAGAACCCATAATAGGAAAAATTAGGAAAGATTCCAGAATGCTAAAATGGCAGTAAAATGCATATTTACTTAATTCAAGATAAACTACAGTATAAAATTTACAATGTCTACATACTACATGCAATCCAAAGTAACTTCTTTCTGAAAAAAACTGACAAATTAGATAAAAAAATGTAACCCAAATTAATCAAACCTCATACATTTCTTTAGGTCAACAAGAAGTATCTAAAAGGAGTCAAATGACTATTCTTTTTTGTTTGTTTGACTGTGTAACAGTATTGTATTGAATTGGTTCCTCAAGATGATTTTCCTTGAGGACATGATCTATATTTATAATAGATTTTACAATTGATACAGATGTGAGAATATCAATCACAGTCGTTGGATTGAGCTGTTGCAATAAATCAATGACTGTATATGCTATTTATAAGATAACAATATCCCTTAAACTAAGGAATTGATGGGCTGGTTTGCTGGATTGACTGGGACCGTATCTCTATGGCCTTATCACGCCCCCTCAAACTTGGCGGGGCAGATGCAACGGTAAGTTTGGACCTCAGGAATTGAAACCTTGAAGATGATAATCCCTTTGTGAGAATATCAGCCAGCTGGTCTTTAGTTGAAATGTACTTGACTTGAAGATCCTTCTTAGCTACTTTATCTCTGACAAAGTGAAAGTCTACTTCCACATGTTTGGTGCGGGCATGAAAGATAGGGTTAGCACTTAGATAAGTAGCACCCACATTGTCACACCAAACGGTGGAGCCGATAAGTATAGCCCAAGTTCACCAAATAAGGATTGTAGCCAAGTTAATTCAGCAGTATTGGCTAACGCACGATATTCACTTTCAGTTCTTGATCGTGCAACTGTCTGTTGCTTCTTAAATTGCCAAGAAATTAAATTTGGCCCAAACAATACCAGATAACCTCCTTGAGACTTCCTGTCATCAGGACATCCAACCTAGTCTGCATCAGAGAAAGCCGATAATTGTGATGAGTTGCAGCTGGATATTTGGATGCCATAAGATAATGTGTGTTTGAGATAGTGAAGAATTCTCTTGACCATGCTCTAATGTTCATCAGTGGGGTTTTGCATGAATTGGGAAGCCTTATTGACTGCAAAGGAAACGTCTGGCCTTGTAATTGTAGCATATTGTAGTGCACCAACTGTTTGTCTATACAAGGTTGGGTCGTCCATAGAGGTCCCACTTAGTATAGATAATTTGCTATTTGATGAAATTCGTGTAGTAATAGGTTTGGCACCATCCGTCTTAGTACGTTGCAACAAGTCCAGAATATATTTTTGTTGGCCAAGACGCAAGCCATTTTTATAAGGACGAACTTCCACCCCCAAGGAATAATGCAATGATCCTTGATCTTTTATGGCGAATTCCTGTCCAAGATGAGTCAGTAGAGCAGAGGGAGAGCTTGGAGTGTTGCCTGTTATGATGATATCATCAACATAAACCAGTAGGTAAATGACCACTCTGTTTTTTTTGTAGATGAGCAGTGATGTGTCTGTTTTTGAAGCAACGAAGCCCAATTCTAGAAGGAAGAAACTTAGCCTTTGAAACCAAGCTCGTGGAGCTTGTTTAAGTCCATAAAGAGACTTTTTTAGCAAACAAACATGATGAGGATGACGTTCATCAATGAACCCAGGTGGTTGTGCCATAAATATTTCTTCATGTAGATGGCCATGATGAAAGGCATTCTGGACGTCTAATTGCCGTAGAGGCCATTTCTTCAAAACCGCGATGGAAATGATTGTACGAATTTTAGTTGGTTTCACCACTGGACTGAAGGTATCTGGTATCTGTATAGTCAATACCTTCTTGTTGACTGTAGCCTTTAGCTACTAATTGCGCTTTGTAGCGTTCCATTGTTCCATCTACATGCCGCTTAATTTTAAAAATCCATTTGCAGCTCACTACTTTCTGATTAATAGGAAGTGATGTGAGAACCCAAGTGCCATTGCGGATTAGAGCATTAAATTCTGATGCCATAGCATTTCTCCAATGAGAGTGTTTTACTGCCCGTGTGAAGCATGTAGGCTCATCAACCACAAGCCCTGTAACTGTAGCTGCCTCAATTGGATACCGGCTTGCCAACAAAATTTTTGGCTATCGAATTCCATCCTTAAGTCGGGTAACCATTGAATGGGTATTGGTATGTGGGGCCACTAATTTTGATGAAATGGTTTTAGGTGGTGGTACAGGGACTGGCAGGCCAAGGGATGCTAATTGAGGTGAACTGAGGGATGATGTCGATGGAGTAGGGGCTGGCTGTGATTTGGAGTTTATTGCACTTGCATTTGGCTGATGCATACTAGGTGGCACTGATGGATCATGTTGGATGGATGGAGAATTGTTATGTGGTCCAGGACTTGTGGTAGCAACATGTGGTATGATGTTTGCTTTTTGAACTTTTTGATGCCATGTGGATGGACCAGAAGACTGATACTTAGTGAGCAAAGGAGGAATTGATGTGGGCACAACAATGGAGAGTTGGACGATGTTGTGTTATCTTGAGATTTTGATTTAAAAGGAAACAATTCTTCGTCAAATATTACATGTCTACTAATGACAATCTAGTTATTGATCAAATTGAGACACTTATAGCCTTTGTGTTGAGAGCTATACCCTAAGAAGACACATTGAGTGGACCTATATTGCAGTTTGTGACTATTGTAGGGCTTGAGTAACGAGTAACAAGCACAACCAAAGACTTTAAGCAGGTTATAGTCGGGTGAAATTCCAACCAATTTTTCTAGAGGTGTTGTATTGGCTAAAGTTGGGATTGGTAATTTGTTGATTAGATAGACTGCCGCATCAAAGGCATGATGCCAATAGTGAAGAGGAACTTGGCTATAAGCCATCAAGGCAAGGCCTGTTTCAACGATATGTCGGTGTTTCCTCTCCGCAGCTCCATTCTGCTCATGAGTGTACGGACAGGAAACTCGATGTGCAACACCACAGGAAGTCAAAAAATGAGATAGAGAGCGATACTCTCCTCCCTAATCAGATTGTATTTGCTTTATTTTATGTGTCACGACCCAAATTCCGGGGCCCTGTCGGACTCTAGATCGTGATTATTTAGTAAATATTCACCACACATTTATCAAATGACTTCCACAACGGATCAGGCATTTAGATCAAAATATAACTTTAATTAAATTATGAATGTCGAACAATATCAAATATCTCTGAGTAAACAAAATTCCATACTCTAATTCAGTTCAAGGTGTCTTAAAACGTATAATAAAATTCCCTAAATAAGGGTTAATCCCCTTATCAACTAATTGAATATTTCTCGTTCTCTCCCGTCAGCCACGCATGCGAAAATTTACGTGCTAAATGCCGTTTTGCTCTGCCCCACCCGCAACGTGATTACCTGAAGGGTGTAACACAACATTAGTATTACTGGTGAATGAATTTCCCTAATTGCACAAGCAGTATAAACATAATATCGCATAAACAACAAATCTGAATACATAAATCAATTACCATTAAAAGTACATCCATAAACATATTCGTGCCCATGCACATTACCACGCCTCCAAGGCTTATCGTATACCTGTATATCGGTCACCATGACCTTGTCCCATCAGACACGTCCACAAGGACCAGCCGCTATAACGGCCCAGACACTAAGTCCAACATCCCACGTCTGGGACCCAATACACAATATCTCATAATCACATAGCAATTAGATTTTATTATTATTAACAATTTTACACAACAGTAGTGTGGAACCAACTCCATTCAAGTCCTTATCAAATTAGGGCCCCACTTCTGATCATAACAATTAAGAAACAATATAGGAGTGGTCCACCTTCATAATATATTGCACAAGTAATAGTAACATGCCAACATTCCCAAACAGTCCACACAGTCTATTATAAAATACATAGAACCCTTAATTAGTATGATTAGATTCCATCACAAATAAAATCCATGGCTATTCCCTTTTATAAATTCCTCCCAGAACACAATTACACACACACAAAAATATTTCACACCTGAACACCTTGATGTAAAAATCTAGTGGGCCCCACATAGCCCAATTTAAGATCAGACCTCAAACTCATGTTCGGCCAAGGCTGAACCTTCAAACTGATGGACTGGACTCACCATCAGACCCTTCTCTACGGCCCACAGATTTGAAACATCTCTTGGTGTTCATCCACGCCTGGGAATGTCTGTATACATGGAACAGTGGGTCCCACTGGTCTATAACTTAGATGATCAAGATCCTAGTGGTCGCCCAAGGGTAATCTATCATCTTATTGGATCTGATGTACCATCAGGTCAATCCTTTGAGCCCCCAGACTCAAACAGTAACTAGTGCTGTAACACACTCATTCACGATGGGAGTTTTTGTGACTGTTAGATAAAGAAGCATATGAGCCCACTTCCTATGGTTCCATCATCACTAGGGCTGACCAAGGGTCCCCTATAGGATGTGAGGTCCTGATCTCAGATCAGACCATGCAGTGGGTCCCACTACTAACATCAATCAAGTTGCCCTTTTTCCCTGATTCACGCCTCAGGCTCATTGCAAGGTAATTTGGTGGGCCATACAAGGTCCACTCAGCATGGGTCCACTACACTAAAGGTCGCCCATGACCCCTTTACAGGATCCCTGGACCAGATTCATCATCCAGTGGACCATGGGGTCCCACAATTCCAAACTCTTCCTTCTCTGTCGACGTCCAGATTCTGTCCTCATGAAAATCCAATTCCGATGCTCATAACATATTGAGATTCAAGAGAAAACATCACCTAATCATCAACTACTTATGATAAAAAGGATTTACATGACTCAGATGACTCAACTACCATCTGTTTCTAATCCCTGAACATAATTAGCTTTGTACAACAGTTAAGGCACAACAACAATCATCCGATTAGATCATCAAGAGTACTAAGGAAGATCCACTCACCTTTTGTACGTGATCGTTGCGTTTGCAATGTGTGGATGCGAATAGGACATCCGCCAGTGATTGCCTTCTTCTTCTTCTTCTCCTGAATTCTAGCACACAAGACTCTCTCTCTCTCTCTCTCTCAAATTTCACCAAAGGAAGAAGAATAGAATACCATCTAAGGGTCGTTGGTTTCTTTAAATATATAAGGAGGGGTAGAGTCCTAATCCTTCTCTTATACTTCCTAATTCTAATTATTATACAACTCTTCTCCTTACCAAAATCCATTCACGTTGGACACTTCTACAAGAATAATGAGTTAAACAACTAAGGCCCTGCCTGGGCCAACTAATCCTAGGCCCAGGTAACATCAAGATATTACATTATGGCCAAATAAATTTTCTACCAACATTTTAAATTGCTTAAAAATAGGCAAAACATCAGATTTATTGATCATTGGAAATATCCAAGTGAATTTTGTGAAATCATCAAGAAAATGCACATAATTGCGATGGCCATTACTAGAAAGAATTGGTGAAGGTCCCCAAACATCAGAGTAAAGAAGTTCTAAAGGAGCGGTACTGGAATGATGAGACTTGGAAAATGGTAACTTATGAGACTTCCCAAGTTGACAAGCTTCACAAACACCAGGCACTTTATTGGAAAGTAAAGGTAAAGCATATTTGTTGAGCACTAAATGGACGGTGTGAAGAGCAGGGTGGCCCAATCGATTGTGCCACTGAGCAATCGACGCCTTTTCATCTAGAAGCGCCATTTTATTTTTTGTACCCAATGTCTGAGGAGTGAAGTGATAGAGTCCTTGGCTAGCTGGTCCTTGAAGGAGGGTCTTCCCCGAAACCTGGTCCTTTATGCAGAAAGAATCAGGATGGAATTCAAAAAATGCATTATTATCTCGAGTGAGTTTATTGACAGAAAGTAAATTTTTTGTGATGGACGGAACATGCAAGATGTCATGAAGATGTAAAGAGTGAGAAGGGGTATGAATAATGGAATGACCAACATGTTGAATAGGCAAACCTGCACCATTGCCGACCTTCACTGCATCATTGCCATTGTAATCTGTGTGGATGGAGAGATTTACTAGGTCGGGGGTGATGTGGTTAGTGGCCCTAGAGTCTGGATACCAGAGATCAGACGAATAGGACTGAGCTGCATATTGAGCATTTGGAGGCGCAGTATTAGGCGCAAAGGCATGGTTGAAGCGTTGATAACATTGAAGAGCAGTGTGCCCAATACAATTACAGACCTGGTAAGTGGGTCTGTTTTAGGAGGAGCCAAACTTTTTATTGGTTTGTGGACGATTGTTAGGTTGTCCACGACCTCGTCCTCCATTTTTAACTCGTCCACGGCCTCTTCCACGAGAGTCACTTTTACCTCTATTAGATGGGGAAGATCCTTTGGTGGCAACATTTGCAGCAAGGTTCTGAATATCCACATGTGCCCCATTGACACGAATTTCTTCACTGAGAAGAAGACCATGTAAGTCAGAGAGACGAAGTTGGTTGTCACTTGTGGTGATAGAAGTGACAAAGGGACCATACTCAGACCCTAAACCACCGAGGATATAAAGTATCAGATCATCCTCATCTATAGGCTTAGATGCCATTGCAAGCTGATTTGCAATGGTTTTGGCTTTCAGAAAAAAATCAGACGTTGTGTCTGAACCCTTCTTAAGTTGATGCAGTTGCAGGCGAAACTGCATGATGCGAGCCTTGGAGGTGGATGCATAGGTGGCAGCCAAGTGATGCCAAACTTCATAGGAGGTAGAGAGCCCAACAACTTGGGCATAAACTCCTTCTGTTAGAGAAGACAAAAGCCAGCTGAGCAGTAGTTGGTCTTGTTGAGACCAAGAGAGATATTCTGGATTAATGACTGGTTCCACAGGAGTGTCTACTACTCCATCAGATGAATCATGAACATCCGTTGATATAAATAAGGGAGGGCAGGGCTTCGTACCATCAATAAAACCCGGGAGATTATGCCTTTTGAGAAGAGGCAAAAACTGTGATCTCCATAGTAGGTAATTGGTTGGAGATAGTTTGATTGGTAGGAAGTGATGAATATTGTAAGAGAGAGGCTGCTGTGAATCTGCCATGGCTGAGCAAAGAAGAAGAGCTTGCAAGTGAAAAGAAAAAAAAAATTGTAGAGCCGTGTGAGCAAGGAAACGTTTGTAGGATCCTTTCCACTCTGATACCACGTAACAGTATTGTATTGAATTGGTTCCTCAAGATGATTTTCCTTGAGGACATGATCTATATTTATAATGGATTTTACAATTGATACAGATGTGAGAATATCAATCACAATCGTTGGATTGAGCTGTTACAATAAATCAATGACTGTATATGCTATTTATAAGATAACAATATCCCTTAAACTAAGGAGTTGATGGGCTGGCTTGTTGGATTGACTGGGACCGTATCTCTATGGCCTTATCAGACTGTTACTCAACTGTTGCCTAGCTTTTACTCTCTTAGCTTTCTTTGATCCACCAAGAAATTGAAAGGGTTATAGTTGGCCTAGAAACAATAGAGAAGTGATCCGATGGAAAAAGTTCGATAAGAAGGAATATCAAAGAGAGAGTGGCATTTTTGTCTGGGTGAAAATGTCTTCTGATGACTCTTCCATGAAACCTTGTTTCAACGTCATTTAAGAGATTACATTTAGATAGAGGGCAAAATGCCCTTTATGTCCTTAGTTTTAGTTTAAAGAGGGTTCAAACTTGGAAGTGAGAAAAATAAAAATGAAAAGGACAAAATAATTAGATATGCCAACAGGGTTTAACAGAGGTCCAGTTTTTGCAAAGCAAGGATATTCCTTTTGTTTCAGCTGAAACACACCAATTTCGGTATTTAAAAAAAACAGATTCTGGTCAAAACTTAATCCGAGATATTGCCCGGGGTTTTCTATTCCATCTGTGTTTGAATGGAACAGAATTGACCGCTATGATCTTGAGTGGCTTTAAGGTTTGTAACTTTGAACATCCATGAGCCATTATCTGGTGATGCTTTAATGCTGTCCTTAATGCATTTGTGGCGTTGTGGGCCTTGAGGTTACTTTTGAATAGGAGTTTGTTGATGGAATCAAGATAAAAAAAATTCTATTCATTGACTATATTTCTACTTAGTATTTAGGGTTACATTGTGCGTCAACCTTGAATCCAAAACTAGTTGAGACCTCATTGGAAGGAGACTTGCCTCATGAAAAAGGTTCTAGTTATCCACTCTTACTAACCTTTTGATGTACACCATGTTTTTATCTAAAATGCTGGCTTTAGTTAGTAGAAGAATTGAGAAATTGCATAGGAAATTCTTACTAGAGGGTCAAATTGCTTCTTACAAATTCCATCTGTTTAATTGGGAGGAAGTTCAAAAGCCGAAACACGAAGCTTTTAGAGTAAGTGGTTGTCAACATGATATCAAAGTGGGAGATTGAGTGTTTGAGTCTCGGGGTTGTGTTTTGACTTGGTGCCCTATATTCTTCCACAAAGCATGTTGTATGTATGTTTGGGGGGGTTACATTGTTACGCTGTTCTCTATCAGCTCAAGCTTTTAGAGTAAGTGGGGGGGGGGGGGGGGGGGGGGGGGTTACATTGTTATGCCGTTCTCTATCAGCTTAAGCTTTTAGAGTAAGTGGTTGTCAATGCCTTGGATTGTGGAGAATAAGAGATATGGATTGACCAATTCATGCTAAGTGGTGGTAAAGGTTTGTTGTGGAAAGATATGCTCTCTAGATGGAGGTGATCATTGTCATTGTAGTATGATGTCAATAGAGAGGGGTTCCCAAAGTCAATGAATTTAAGCATGGGTTAAAGATGTGGATAGGCGTCTCTTGTCATGCATCAAAAACAATCTAGCGGGAAACACTTTCCCAAGCTATGTTTCGGTGATTCTTTGAAATGAGTAATGGACCTTTGTTGGACACGGTGACGCTCACAACGTTGTGTTGGATTCTTCACAGATTTTTCTAGTGTTAAACTTTGTTTTGGAGTTGACCAAATATTATTAATCGTTCCCTTTTGAAATCTATGTCATTGAAATGATCACTACGACAACAACAAAATTTTATTGTTTTTGTTTTTACATATGATTTTGAATTAAAATTAACACTTGTTTAATTTTATTCAAATATGTTGTTGAATCTACATCTTACGGTTTGGGATTTGTCAAATTGGATACCTTGAACCAGGGTCAGATTCCAACACATGTGCCCATACAGCCATACTCATGGAGCTTAGTTGCTAAAATGTCAAGAAAATTAGAAAAAAGGTTTCTTATTAGTTTGGGAGGATAACTAATTGTCTTTGAACCTAGGGATGTAAACAAGCTGAGCTGAGCTGAGCTTTATCCTGCTTGAGCT
This sequence comes from Persea americana, assembly GCA_029852735.1. Taxonomy (NCBI): domain Eukaryota; kingdom Viridiplantae; phylum Streptophyta; class Magnoliopsida; order Laurales; family Lauraceae; genus Persea; species Persea americana. Next base: position 73,498,740 of record CM056809.1, read on the forward strand.
AGCTTGAACGCTAATTGAGCCTCACTTCTACTTGAGCTTAGGTTTAGAAATTGAGCCAAGCTAACCCAAACTTGAGCTTGGCTTGGCAATGCACAACAGGCTTATGCATAACTCAAGCTCATGTATTTATACAATTTTTTTTAATAAAAATCTAAGCACCGATTATATGATCACCATTAGAGCACCATTCTACATTGACCACTTTGGGTCACCATCAATGAAAGGAAAGGCCTTTTCAGTGAATAAGGGATGCCAATACAAGGACTAGTGTGTGGTATGGATTGTTTGGATCTTAGAAGGATGTCCACATTCGCCAAATCAGGTGGTTGGTAAGTCAGTGGTTTTGTTGTTAGAAAAATGTTCATTTCTCATGTTAATGTGCAGCATTTGGGAAGACCATAGGGGTCTAGGTGGCCCCACATGCCTGCCCTTTTTTTAGGGTGACCAGGCCATTCTTGATTAAAATTATACATACATGTAACTCAGAGACCCATTTGGGTACTTTGGTAACCTAATGGGCTTAGATCCAACTAGATCACATGAGAGGTCAAGAATTTGAATCGTAAATAGTACCCAGCTGTCAAAGGCCAAAATAGGGCCCATACCCATTTTAATTAGCTCTAGTATTTAGGGGAGTAGCTTTAATGAGGTTCCATTGCCATCTCTAAGCACAGGCGTGGCGAGTAAGCAATACTCAACAATTTCATGAGCAGCAAGAGGAAAACTGAACTCGGTTGGAATAATGGAGTTCTTTTCAATGTGAACGGGGAGGCTTGGGTGGCTTTTCCTGTTGCAATTGGGGAGGGAGACTCCACTGAAGCTGAGATATGGGCCATTCATGAAGCCTTAAAGGTGTTTAAAGCATTTTTCTCGGGTTTGCTTTTTATTGAAAACTTTTGTTGCAATCAGATTTCTTGGATTAATAATAAGAAAATGAGGCCTTGGTTTTACCATTCTATTTCGAATGTGCTTATGGACCTTTGCTCATCTCCAGAGGTCTAATTCTTACATAAAGGGGAAGCAAATTGGGTGGTTGATTCTTTGGTGAAAGGAGTGGATAGAAGTTCTGAGTTCTGATGCAACACAGGTAGGGAAGAATAGGCAACGGGCTAATCTCCAAGCCAATGGCTCAGGGATAGGAATCCTTGGATCCAAAATGTCTTGGTCTCACTCCAAAGACAAACCACTGAGAAAGAAAATCTCAATCAGAGAAAATTTTATTAATCAATGCATAATTGAAGGAGAGGGGCTACAAGCCTACAACTCTTCTTTATATAAGCTAGATAGTAGTTTACTATAGAAAGAATTTCAATCACAATAAAATTCCAAAACAAATAAAAGGAAATCTTCTAATATCCCTATATTTTAGCTACTGCTAAAAATATAAAAAAAAAAACACTTGGACAATCTGGAGATCTTCTTTTTATGGGTTTTAGTTGGCTTGGTCCAAAAAGGTTGGCCGATCATGGATCTGGCTTGCGTCAGTTCTCCCCCTCTAGTTCAGTAAATTTCTTCCTAAGTTCAAAATCCAACGGGCAAATATTTGATGTTTTGCTTGACCTTCATACAATTTGTGTAATGCCCCACCCTACACCCATGCATGATATTGTCCGCTTTGACCCACGGGCCTCACGGTTTTGTTTCTGATGGGTCAGAACCCATCAAAAGGCCGCATGCAAGGTAAGGGTATAAGCTCTACATATAAACTCATTCACTTTCCTCTTTATAGTCGATGTGAGACTCTGGGGCGTCACGATCCACCCCCCTTAGTTAGGGCTGCACGTCTCTGTGCAAAGTCACAATGCTTTGTCACGACCCAAATTCTGGGGCCCTGTCGAACTCTGGATCGTGATTATTTAGTGAATATTCACCACACATTCATCAAATGACTTCTACAAGGAATCAAGCATTTAGATAAAAATATAACTTTAATCAAATTATGAATGTCGAACAATATCAAATATCTCTGAATAAACAAAATCCCATATTCTAATTCTGTTCAAGATGTCTTAAAACATATAATAAAATTCCCTAAACAAGGGTTAATCCCCTTGTCAACTAATTGAATATTTCTCGTTCTCTCCCGTCAGCCACGCATGCCAAAATTTACGTGCTGAACATCGTTCTGCTCTGTCCCACCCGCAACGTGATTACCTGAAGGGGGCAACACAACATCAGTATTACTAGTGAATGAATTTTCCTAATTACACAAACAACATAAAACATAATATCGCATAAACAATAAATATGAATACATAAATCAATTACCTTAAAAGCACATTCATAAACATATTCGTGTCCATGCACATTACCACGCTTCCAAGGCTTATCGTATACATGTATACCGGCCACCATGGCCCTGTCTCATCAGACACGTCCAGCAAGGACCAGCCGCTATAACGGCCTGGACACTAAGTCCAACATCCCGCGTCTGGGACCCAGTGCACAATATCTTACAATCACATAACAACCATAACTCAGCATTATTAATAATCTACAGAATCAGTAGTGTGGGCTGAGCCCCCTACACAATTAACTTGTCGCTGCCCCACTTCTATTCATGACTGTTGGTGATTGGTGTAGGGGTGGCCCACCTTTATTATAAACAACAATTTACATAAGTTTACAGAATCACGTCAGTATTCCAAAATAGTCCATACAATTTATTAGTAACCACATAAACCTTAATCTGAGTGGGAAGGTTATTTGGTAATTACATACCAAGTGCAGGGTCTATTTATACACACAACTATAAAGTCCAGGGTCTATTTATACGCACAGACGGCCCAAAAATTAGATGATACGCCTAAACCTTTGGATGTATAGAACAGTGGACCCCACTGGCCCCAATTCAAGATCAGACCTAATAGACATGGTCGCCCAGGGATAAACCCTCAAACTGGTGGATCTGATCCACCATCAGACCCTCCCTGTGGCCCACAGATCAAAACACACCTGGGCCAAATTTCTGCAATAACCCACGCCTGGAACTCTTTAAACCTCTTGAATAGTGGGCCCCACTATACCAAACCCAAGATGCCCTTGATCCCTAGGGTCGACCATGGGTCCCCTACAAGATGTGGGGTCTTGATCTTTGATCAGGTCAACCCTGTGATCCCATGAAGACTGTCGACCTCAGCCCTGCTTCCTACAAGGTGTTCGCCTCCCAGATGTAAGTGCAACAAGATAGTGGACCGGATGGATCCCACTCCATCTCAGTCCAGCGCTACTATGGTCGACCAGCAGTACCCCACCAGATCTCCGGACCTGATTTGGGATCAGGTGGGCCCCACAATCACAGATTCTCCATTCCTCTGCTAATGCCCAGGGACTGTTCTTCATGAATCCGAATCGGTTTTCAAAATAATTTGACGATTCAAGAGAAAACAAACACCGATGATGATGTACCTATTATAATCAAGATTTACATGATCTCCATGACTCAGAATAGAGTCCACGTCTAATCCCTGGTTACCAAAGATTTACTGAATACTGTAGCAACTACCAAAACAGTTGAGGCATACCATAATATCAGTCATCCAATTTGAATATCTAGGTAGCCAGGAAGATCCACTCACCTTTTGTACGTGATGGTTGCATTAGCTATATGCGGGTGCGAATAGGACATCCGATGATCGTCTCCTTCTTCTTCTCCTGGGTTGCAGTCAACAAATCTTCCTCTCAATTTCTCTCAAAGGAAAGAAAAGCTTAGAATACCATCCATAGAGATCGTTGGTTTGTTTAAATAGACAAAGTAGAGTCCTATTCCTTCCCTTTTATTGTCTCTTCCTATTTCTAATTAGAGTTGAAATACAACTCCTTGCCTTCCTAAAACCATTCACGTAAGACAACTTCTAATTCCATAATAAGAAATCAACTAAGGGTCCTACCTGGGCCAAACTAATCCTGGGGCCCAGGTACTCAAGATATTACAATTTGCATGGCTTGAAAGCATCACTTAATCTTTTGTTTTGAGTTAGCTTTAGGCATTGCTTCATTTGATGGTTGGATTTTGCTTGGAAGCACATGATTGCAGAATCTGCAAAATCAAAATGCAATCGCCAAGTGTTCATTGTTGTTCTCCAAAGATAAAGTCAATGTACTAATGAATCTTCTGAACCTTTTGGAATAATTGACTTGTTTTCTGTTCTGATGATCCAATTGGCTTGTTTGAAAGTAGCTCTTCGATCAGGTCCGTCGGACGTTCATTTTCCTTACTAACCATATCCAAGTCTTCAATGTTTGCCTCAACTAATTTTGGTGCCCGCATCTTTTAATTGGCATTGTCCACAGGAAAAATTGTTGGTAAAGTAAAGCCCCATACCCCACATCGCCTAAGTAGTGCCTTTGGCAAGGCTTCATGTACCTGTTTAGGCTTTCCACCTATCAGCGAAGCTATTGGGTTGGTACATGGTATCTTACATGGTATCAGAGCGGGTTTCAATCTTGTTGCTTTTGTATAACCCACGTGGCAGGCCCGTCCATGAAATCTGTTGGGCCTACGTGACAGGAGTGTTAGTAAAGTAAAGTCCCACACCCCACATTGCCTAAGTAATACCTCTGGCAAAGCTTCATATACCTTTTTGGGCCTTCCACCTATCAACTTAAGCTTTTGGGTTGATACTTGGTATCTAGCAAGAATTTCCAGCCCCTTGTCTTCTAATTCTTCTGAAGTATTATCCATCTTAGGAGTGCTACATGATTATGGATGGAGGTAGTAAAAATATATTTGAAGAAGTGCAACTTTTATGAAAATTTGGCTCAAGATAGATCGGAATGGAGAAACATAATTCATGTAGTCGACTCCAACATAATTCGGACTTGACTTTGATAATGATGAGGATAATGATGAGGAGGAGTGCTCCATGAATTTCCATCTAACTTTTTCATGACGTCTTTTGGTCTTTGATCTTGCTTATCAATGTCAGCAATTTCTATTTCGTCTTGTTGCTCTTCCTTTTGTTCTTCAATTGAAGGTGATCGTGTAGATGAAGGGGTGTTGTCGATTGCAATGGTACAAGCGTAATCCATTTTCCTTCCCGCAAGAAGGAATATGTGTTCTTCTCCTTTCCACAAGAAGTGGTAGTTAGCCTAATGCTTCCAACTCCAACCACTATTTATAATGAAGTCTCATGTATAATATTAGCAATGAGCTTATACATAATTGCAATGAAATTTCACTAATAAGTAGAGACAAAGAAAATGTATGGTAGATGAGGGACTATCTGAATTGGTAATCTACCATATAGCATAGGACCTAGTGAACTATGGGAAATTAAGTATCTTCAGTCTTCACACACGGTGGTCAGTCGGTTTGTTCTTCTATTTGGTAAGTGCAAGTTGGTATAGCAGTCCTGTATCGACTACTTCATTATAGAATTGTATTGTACCTATCCTTTTGAAATGATCTTCATTAGGGAAGGATATGGGCTGAGTCCTTGGTGTACCGGGACTTGCACCTGAAGTATCCATTCCTTAAGTCCTTTCTTATAACCCAAAATGTGAATTGTGGAGTGTGGACACATCCAAACAAGCTTACATACAGTTATAATTTGAAGGTTATAAATTTCAGAATAGAGAATCTTTTCATGCATCGGATAAATATCATGCTTCTTACAGTGAAAATCTTGTTACTTAAGTGCACAAGATAGCATTTGGATTTTGGACAACCAACAACATGCATTTTTTGGGAGATCAAAATCTGAACAATGGAGTTTTGGGTAAAACCCTGTTTGGAAATGCTTGGGTGATTCAGAGAAATGCATTCTCTTGGTGGGTTTTTTTTTTGTGGGGCGGGGGTTGATGCACTGAGCACTCCCTGAATTTAATTGTCAGTGGCAAAATTTCAGGCTCAACCTGAAATAACACTACTTTCTATTTGGATGGAAAGCATTTGATCCACTGAGCACCCAATTACTCTCTCTCTCTATATATATATATATACCCGCATGGGAGATTGTGCCCAAGTGAATAATCTATTACTTCTGTATTTGATGTTTCAGGAGCCAATGCAGTTTCTCCCGACAACCCTTCACCTTCCAAGCAAAGTCTGGTAAGGCATTTTCTTTCCTGTTCTGCATCTATAGCTTCTTCCTCTCTTTTTTAATTATGTATCTTCAATCTGAAAAGAAATCTGGAGTATTTTTCAATTTTAACTCCTAAATGAAGCGATTATGTAAATGACAAAATTTTCTTCACTATTTTTACATTATGCAGCTGAAACTGGGGTAACTATTGTTTCTTCAACCGTGTTAGTGGCTGAGAAAGAGGAGGCTAAAGCTGTTCTATCATTGTTCTTGAGAAAGCAGGGTTTAAGCAATTCAGTTGCAGCAAGGACTATCAATAAATCAGATCATTTTATTGACCACCTGTTATCGAGGCTCCATTCCATTCATAGATCCCGGTATCTAGTAGGTTAGATTTCAAACAACTTGTCCGTAAGAGAATTTTTTAAATGTTTTGAGGATACCATTTGCTTAACCCTACAGACTATTGTTTTGGTGCCAACATCTTGGTGATAAAACATTTTTATGAATTGAGGCCTACTGTGGAAAGCAGATAAACTGAGGTCCTGAGGTCCTATTCGATAGCCAATTTTAGCCATGCTACAATCCCCTTTTTTTTTTTTTGCTTTGTCACTGGGGACTCTGTTCAGCTTCACTGATTCAAAATTTTAAGTTGCACCTGCCTGCCATTCTACCTTTTAATGTAAAGGGGCTTAAACATCATGCCGTCAAGCTTCTTCTTCTGTCTCACTCACATATTCAATATTGTAGCTCCACTTAGATCTACTACTAAAGAGGGGTAATCATTTATTGGATACCTTTTCAATGGGGCATCCAACTATAAAATATCTTAACTTCCACCGGGGGCATCTTATTCCACTATTGAAATAATTGGAGTTTCATCTCTTTGGCAGGGCGAGAGCTTACCACACTTGAAATCAGAGATGCTCTAATTCCGTATCTTGAGTCTCTCCTTGAAGAACATGGAGATATTCTAGTAGACATGGTCGAGAACTTTCCAGACCCGCCCAGTAAGGAAAGGCCTGTCACACCAACTCCAACTAATGCCTGCCTTAGCTCAAAGAAATCAAAGGCCATTGCCCGGGTGAGTGAGCTAGGATCCAATGGCAAGCTTCCTGAACACATACAGTACCTTCTAGACCTTGGAATGGATCTCAAACAGATCAAGGACATGACTCGCAAGTTCCCAGCATTTGCATACTACAGTTTGGAAGGAAAAATTAAACCTATGGTTGATCTCCTCCTTGATCTTGGTGTGCCCCGCTCAGACATCCCAAGCATCATCCACAGGAGACCTCAGCTATGTGGCATCAGCCTGTCAGAGAACCTAAAACCCACCATGACATTCCTGGAAAACTTGGGTGTGGACAAAACCCAGTGGGCTAAGGTGATATACCGATTTCCAGCGTTGCTTACTTACAGTCGACAGAAGCTGAATGCTTCAGTAGACTACTTCTATGAACTGGGCCTTTCAGCAAAGAGCATTGGAAAGGTACTGACACGTTGCCCACACATTATAAGCTACAGTGTTGATGATAAGCTTAGACCCACGGCTGAGTACTTTCGGTCAATGGGTGTCGATGTTGCCGTTCTTTTCCATAGGTCGCCACAGACTTTCGGGTTAAGCATCAAGGAGAACTTGAAGCCTGTTACTGAGTTCTTCTTAGAGAAGGGATACAATATTGATGAGGTTGGGACCATGGTTTCTCGTTATGGAGCTTTATACACTTTTAGCTTGACTGAGAATGTGATACCCAAGTGGGAGTACTTTCTAACCATGGATTATCCCAACTCTGAGCTAGTGAAATTCCCTCAGTATTTTGGTTACAGTTTGGAGGAGAGGATTAAACCGAGATATGCACGAGTTGTGAAGAGTGGGGTGCGGTTGCTACTGAATCAGGTGTTATCTGTTTCAGATAGTGAATTTGAGAAGATCTTGAAGAGAAAGGTGAAGAAAATGTTGAGTGCAGAGGGCAATGGAGCTGTATCACATTCTGATGATCTACAAATCGGCTCAACCATCAATGAACTGAGATTGTAGTTTTGTGCCAAAGGATGTGCGGTTCGTTCAGCTGTGCCAGGAAGATATGCAATATGACACAGTGGGAAGTGCTGGACTTGGGTCACTTTTAAATGTCATGGTAAATAAGTTCATGCACACCTGTATGTTCTCAAATGCGGCAAGCATCTGGTAAATAATGCCTATACTCATCTTGTACGTTCTCAAATGCGGCAAGCATCATAAAAAGGATACATATGTAGAAGTCCACACCTGATCATTGTTTTCGATTTTGGGTTTCAATGCAGTGTCTTCCATTTCTTCATTGTTTTTGGCTCCTTTTGTGCCTTGGGTACACTAGTGTTTCCTATACCACCCATGCTGCTGCTTCTAATCATGTTAAGACTTGCTTGTTGATTCTAAACATGAAGTAGATTAGAAAAGGCATGTTAGCCAAATACAAAACAGCTCTCTCTCTCGTTTCCACAACTTTCCTTATCTTATGGTGATTAGATAGTTGTTGATTGAGAAACAGGGCTTAATGCCAAGTGCGGGTGTTTCTGACTTGGTAGGATTTTTCGTTTGGTTGCATTTTAATATTCAATGATTCTTGGTCCTCTTGATTGAAACTGGTAATATGATTCGTATCATCTCATTAGTTTCATAAAACTAAAATTGGTCGGAGTGCAAAATACTGAAGAAATTGCAGTGAAAGAAATTTCGTAGAGTAGGAAATTTCCTGCTCTTGATGCTTCGAGATGACTGGGTCTCCTGTAATTTGTACAGACCATTAATTTTGTTCAAGGTATTGTTCAAATGAGTAGCATCATCTGAGTAATGTGATCCAAAATTTTCTGCTCTTGATGCTTCAAGATGACTCTCTAATTTTTACAGACCATTGATTTTGTTTCAGGGTATTGGTCAAATTGGTAGCATCATCTGAGTAATGTGATCCTTTTGGTCAAATGGGAAGAAACACAACACTGTATAGCAAACTAGCTTAAATGGAAAGAAACACAAACACAACCTGAAGGAATATGCTTCAAGTGTTACTTTTAGTCACAAACAAAATGCCCATGGGGGTAATGATCAAATGTAAGGGACTGGTGTGAATCTTTGTAAACCAAATGCAGGCGACTCGGTTTATCCATAGGTCACGATCCATGTGTTAAGAGTAACTTGCATTATTATAAATGACTGTCTGTTTTTCCCCTTTTCTCTTTTATGATTGATATAACCAATTACTGATAAACAGAGTTGCAATTGAGTGGAGGAGAACTGCGTTCCAAGGATCCAAACAAAGGGGCACTTGGATACTTGGAAGAGGTGGGAGCACCATGTGATTGTATTTCCTATTTCTTGTTTCCTTACCTTTTCCCCAAATCCAAATGACCCCTGGGGATTAAAACTTACATAGTGAAAACCTTATGTTAATTTAAAGGAGAACCCTCGTAGTTTGATATTCTATCTATTGAGATGGTGTTTTTTTTTTCCTGATGATTGTATGAGTTCAATCATCAATATCAGAATCTGTATACAGAAAGTAACTGCGGCTCAGCTTATTGCTGAGACTTGGATACTACTGGCTTCATCAGCTTCTTCTTCAGGCTCTAGTCCCACATATGCTACAGCAATGATCCTCAGATAGAAGGACCAAAAACCCTATGGAAATCTTTATTGGATCTTTAATCCATGGAGAATACTTTTTCAGGACTCTTACCCAAACCAAATAACCAGTGAGATTACATTTGTAGAAGTCCCAAGTATTTTCAAACGCCAAAAAACCACCGAGATTACTCTTTTGGCGGACCCATTTTTTTTTCCTTGACCCCATGGGAAAGGTCTTTGCAAAATTTTTGTGGTGGGATACAGGCCAAAATTTTCTTGCCTTTTCTGAAACTGAAGACACTCCGTAGCAAGTGACCGGCCCATGCATATATGGCTCAGGTAAACAAATGTGGTTTTAAGGATGACCCACTTGATAAAAAGATTTATCAAGATCAACCTTTTTTTAAAAGGAAAAAAAACTCTTTCGTGCTGTTTTGTTTGGAAGATCAAGTTGAACCTTAGTATTCTTATATTTTTTTTTATTGCCATCAACTCTATGCAGTTTGACAAGTACATCTTGGTATTTATTTTTCTATCTTTCCTTAATTTATTTTCCATTGAAGAAGAGATTATTTGATGGCCAGTCATGGATTTTCACCCGGTTTCTTTAATTTTGGCTGCCGGTAAGAGTGGAACTATTATAATTCCTAATGGAAAAGTGAATTAAGGGGTGATAATAATATCCCTCCTGGCCAGTAGGCCAACCTGCCAAAAGATAAAGTAAAATTAAAAAAAGGAGTGATGAATATTGATCACCAGCCATCACTCGCCCTAGTTATCAAATCCTATAGAAGTGTGAATTCCATCTACATTTCCTTCTATATCCTTATCCTTTGCCTCTTTAATAATCTTTTACTTGTCAAATTTACTGTAAATTCCCAATAATTCAACTTTGTGCCAACAAAAGGGCCTTGACCTAAGGGTTAAGTATTCTTGTATCAAAGTCTTTGAACCGGGGTTAGGGTTTTGAATCTTGAATGGCAGGAATTAATGTTTTTGGTTCTTAATGATCAATCCTTGACCTTCGGCATTCTAAATAGAACTACAGTAAGTTCAATCCATTATCATAAATAGGACTATCAACTCATGGGGCCCACTTAAATACATGGAAAGGTTTCCACATGGAAATAAAAAAAATTAACCCCACAGATTATCCTAAACTCTTGATTTGACTACCTTTAGATTTAAAGGAGTCTGTATATATTTTTGAGATTCAGTCCAATGGTGAGTGAAGTTCAATTAGAGAAAAATTGGTCATGATGTCAGATTATAAGATGATAAGAGTATCCAAGGGGCCACACTGACCAAAGGTGAGCCCAAGTGGGCCTCATAGAGCTAACTGCACATCCAATCTCCCTGCATGAGAACATTCTCCATTGCAAATATACTTCCTCATAAATTATTGTCTAAAAAGTGTCAAGATATTTTAAAATTTGTGGGTTTTCTAGGTAAGGAAGGTGCTCATGGGATGGGCTAGCCAGGAGAAAGGTGCAGGCCCAGATACATGGTCATGGGGGCTGAAGCCCCCACCCATATATGAGAATAGGTTAGAATTTCTAAAAAAAATCCCCATAAAATTTGAGTAGCATGTTTTTTCAATATTTGCCCCTTTCCGATCTTTCCTTCACATAACCCAACACCCCGCACCCCCCCCCCCCCCCCAATATATGAGAATAGGTTAGAATTTCTAAAAAAAATCCCGTAAAATTTAAGGAGTAGCATGTTTTTTCAATATTTGCCCCTTTCTGATATTTCCTTCACATAACCCACCCCCCAACCCCTCTTCACATAACACCCCCCACCCCCACACCACCCCCAGCCTTAACACACACACACACAAAAAGTTGAATTTCCTGGGTCCGCCCCTTCCCGGAGCCAAAGCTCAGGCAGGGTTTGGGCTTGACTGGCCAGGCCCATGAGCACCTCTACCATCCACCTGCATTCGGGCCTTGGGTTTTAGCATATGGGCTAGTTGGATCTAAAATTTAGACCCATTTAGTATTTGGGCTGGGCTTAGAAAAGTGTTAGAAACCTTGAGCCTGGCCCAGCCCAATCTAAATAAGTAGTGCTTGCAGTGGTGACTAGTTTACCATAAAGGTTGAAAAACATGGCCCGGACTTGATTTGAACATGTTTGGGGTGCGATGGGCTCGAGCCATGTACTTTTACTTTATCCGGCTTGAGCCGATACAAGCATGTGTTGCCTGGATATGCCTCAGCTCAGCCCATGAACACTCCTACTAGATGGGCCTCTATTGATGCACTTTTATAATTATAACCATTTGATTAAGGACCCTTGGGCCTTGTATTGATGAAACCATACTAAAATGATGATGATGACCATGGTGATTTGATAAGTTTAGTTTGCCTTAGTAAATTTCAGTGCAGGAAAGAGCTACGGAAGCCCTCAGATGTGCACTGTTTCAGAGCTAAATGGGCCACCTTGACCCATTGATGGGTCTATTGATATGGCTTCTGGACCACAAACCTGACAAAAGGTTAACTTTTCCTAGCAGGTTTTCAGATAAAGTTTCTCATCCAGAATGAACGAAAGCAGTGACTGTCGTCACCTTCTCATCTTTTTAGGCCAATTTATAAACGCGTAATCATGGGAAGGTGTGGGAGATGTACCTGGCAAATCGCGACATGAACAAAGTAATAAATGCTTAGTACCATTCTTAGGATATAGCTACTGCACAAGATCAAGAAAGAGACTACAACCTTAAAAAAAGGTCCCACTTCATGGGCTCACAGCTTGGATCAGCTTGGGACATTATCTAAGTGCCTACCTGTGGAGTGTGGGCACGTAGGGTTGTCAAAGGGCTGGACCGGCCCGGAATCATGGTTGTCCTAATCCTACCCTCTCAATATATGTGGCATCGGGCCTGGCATGCTAAAATCCTCCAAGGGCCTCCATGCACTATATAGGCCCTTACCCTACTATTGAGGGTCAGGGCATAGCCATGGCCTCAAAACAAAAAAGATATTACTTTTTTACATTGTTAGTAAGATCAAGTGTTAGATTGAGTGTTATCCTATCTAATATTAATTGCGAATGAACCATTACAAATACATTTTGAGAATATAAGTTGTGTAAATACTTCCTTTTTGAAGATTAAAGGAATACGTGCTTTGGTGACTTGGGTATTAAGTATATGGTTTTATTTATTTTTTCAAAAAAGAAAAATTATTAAAGAGTCTAATCTATTTCACACTTTTCAAAGGAGTCTTCATGTTTGAAATCATTTCAGCGGTGTCTTATCTTTGAAAAATTTAAACTATTTACATTCACATATTTTTTAACAATTGACATTATTTTCAATTTAACATTGATTTGACTATTAAACATTGTTGGATTTCAATAAAAAAAATACACTTAAAAAAATACTATTAGTTTAGATTCTTAAGAATTGAGAGCTGTAATTATCCAGTTAAGAAGTTATTTGGATCACCATATATCTTCCATGCACGTATAAACTACATTTATGAAGTGGTTGGTGCCTCAAGCAACTCTATAGAGGGAAAAATGTATCATTGTTAATACGAAAGAGTACACCCCCTCTTCCAATAACAAAAATATATAAGACATAATATAAAAAATCTAAATAAAAATCAATAAAACTAGAAAAAAAATGATTAGAAGCAACCGTGCAGCTATGCAACACTCATTACTTATGTATCAAGTACAATATGTAACTTAAATAATTAACTATAGATGAAATGAACTAAATATATATGTATATAGTTTTAGAACATTTTGTAATGGGTAGGTGAGTATGAAATTGCCTTCCTATCCCACTTTTATTAATACTAAGTGGTTGTGATAAAGGCATTTTAATATATATTTACATATATTATATAAAATAAACAAAAATTAAAGGGTGAGTACTATCTAAGTTTGGCCCTCAAATTTCAAGGCATGCAAAAAATCATTCAAGCATGACGTAAGCCTTTATTTTTTTTTAAATAAAAAGCCTCATTTTAAGAGCTTTTAGAGGATGGGCAGGCCTAGGCCCCACGTCTCAGGGCAGATTGAGCCAGCATTTATATGGGTTGTCCCTCTCAGGATGTGATTATTCTTTATTATCAGATTCTTTGTTGTTATTGTTGTTGTAGATGAGAGTACAGCTAGAGGGCAGGGAGGGGCCCATTTTACATGGCAACCTTCTTCTTGAAAAATTTTCAGATTCCACTCTTGTTCTAGTCATGTGTTCCATGGTCTTCAATGGTGAATTGGTTTGAAGCACTGTCTACTAATGGGCTCACTGGTTTGGATCTCTTCATTGCACATGCTCTACAACATTACATGTTAATCCATTTTTGTGCAAAATCATTACTATCACCGTCAATTATCACTGGCTCTAGTAAAGCCGTTCATGACTCAAGTAAAATCAGGTCCAACTTTTACTTCTTAACCACTGTCATGATCAAAGCCTCATTCTTAACCACTGTCATTATCAAAACCTTATCTAATCATGGTAATGTTTAAATCAGCTAAGTGAGTTTTGTTTCCCCATCTCAATAATATAATTGCACCCCTGGAAATACATATGAGATTTCTCCTAAAAGAATTCCGCATGACAGTCATTTTAGGATGTTTGGTGGAATAGTTTGGAAGTGTGTACTTTTGGTAGATGGCAGGGATTGAAAATCCTACATTACCTCTAATCCGAGACACTTTTAATTAATGCAAAATATACATCCCTATTTGTGATGAGAATACAAAGACTTTGTCCCCGCCCATTTACCAATATGAATTTAAAGTTGACTACTAACGGACCTATGAAAAAGCACATCATAAAATTATCCTACAGAAGTCACGTATCTTATATGTGATCAATTTGAACAAGGAACTTAATTCTTGTTTATGGTGTGATTTTGGCAGTGATATAGAATATAAGAAAATTCATATTTTTCGATTCCAATCATTGATAAGTGAGCTCCATGTAAACAATCTCATAAAGGACCTGAACTAATGAAGAGTAAAAAATCTCACCTAGCTTATTTAACCACGCCCAAGAATATGGGTGTGCTTGTGCAGTCGCACTTGGTGCGAAAAAAGAATAAGGAATCAGAGTTGTATCTTTTCATGACAGTTTTCTCTTTTGCGGCTCATTTGCAAATACACCCTCATAAACTGGAGTCCTACTTATTGGGTCCAACACTTACGTTGAAATCCTGCCTAATGGTCAATGCAAATCATGCTGGCAGTCGTTTGTGAATCAAATTTTATCACAGAAGAAGGAGACAAGGTGGTGGATTTTCCTCTCCCTTTGGTGCAACAAGGAATGGCCTCATTTCCCCTCCCTTTGTACTCGTGTTTTGTGATTGCAGGGATCAACTATAGTTATCAATTCTGCTTCTGAAAAACTTTTCAAAGTAACTTTTCGGAATAATAAAAAATTAAAAATATATATGCATATATATATATAAAATAGAAAAATATAAATAAAATATAAATTATACATGTTTATTGGTATGAATATTGAGATTTAAAAAAAAAAAAGTGAACATTATGCTAAAAACCGAAACAGACCGGAATGGACAACCGGAATGTATCAAAATGGCCGAAATGGGCCAAAATGACAGGAATTCAAATTGAGAAATTTTCTTTTGACACCATTTTATTTCGGATGGTGGACCAAAACGAAAAATTCCGACCATTCTAATTGAAATAAAATGGAATTGACAATTATAGGATCAACACTTCCTATCAAGGATGGTAGAAAATAGATTCCATAAAATGAGGATCAACACTTCCTTCTTATTTTTCTGTCGCCTCGTCGGCAGCCATTACCCTAAAATAGATTTAATGGGCTCGTAGATACCAGCGTTAAGGTAGCACCTGGTGCACCCACTGCGGTACCACAATTTCCCCAGTGCTCCCGCTGCACCGTATATATATATATATATATATATATATATAGGCCACCAGCACCAGCTCTACTGTATAGTTTAACACAACCTCTGCACCTGCCATACGCTTTTGTCAGACCCCTCGCCCACGCGTCGCTAACTCATTTGCCCACGTTCCCTTCCGTACATTCCTCTCCCCTGCCCGGTTTCCCATCATCCAATCCCAAATACCTTTCCCCTTTCCTCTTCCCCCTTACTAACTTTAGGGCTTCTTCCTCCCCCACTCTCTCATTTCACTGCACTGCACTGCACTTGTGACGATGGGGTCTTCCCCAACCGCAATCTGCCCTCCAAACGCTCCAATTCCAAATCCAATCCAATCCAGCTTCGATGAATTGGAAAAACAATCCTCCCTTCTCACCACCTGCACCCTCCTCTGGAAAGACCTCTCCTCCCACTTCTCCTCCCTCGAGCAAGACCTCCTCTCCAAATCCCAAGCCATCCACCACAAGCTCCAGACCCTCCACCACTCCACCAACCAAACCCTAGAAACCCTCGACCGCCGCGAGCTCTCCATCGACGGCTCCGTCGACACCGTCCTCTCCAAGATCGACCGCCTCAAAGCCGCCGCCATCGTCGCCCTTCATGAACCCCCCGATCTCTCTGATCCCGCCGACCAGGCTGCTCTTCTCAATTCGATGCGCTCCTTATGCAAGAGAATGGACTCGGAGGGGTTCTGGAATTTTGTCGTGGAGAGGAAGAAGGACGCAGAATCGCTCCGCTCTCAGATGCCGATCGCCCTTGCCGACTGCATTGATCCGCCGAAGTTCGTCATCCAGGCGATGGCCGGGGTTTTTCCGGTCGATAAGCGGGTTGGGAAGAGCGAGCGCGCGAGTGAGGTCGGGTGGGCTTGTGTTTTGATCCTGGAGGCGCTGTTTCCGGTGCTGGCGGACCCGGTGCTCGGGGAGTCGAGGCTGCTGGTGACGCCGAGCGTGAAGGAGAAGGCGCAGGAGATTGCGGGTGTGTGGAAGGAAGGGTTTGATCAGCGAGGCGGGGTTGAAAGCGTGAAGTCGCCGGATGTGCACACGTTCTTGCAGCATCTTGTGACGTTTGGGATCGTATCTAAGGAGGATGCTGAGCTTTATAGGAAGCTTGTGGTGGGCTTTGCGTGGCGGAAGCAGATGCCGAAGCTGGCGATTTCGCTCGGGCTTTCAGATAAAATGGCTGGTATGTTTGTCGTTGGTGGGAATTCCTAGAACTATGCTTTGCATTTATTTGTGATTCTATTCTTAGTTTGTTTTCTTCTTCAATTATATGTCTGGAAGGAAGGAGTATAACATGCATACATTGAGTTTATAGCCAATAATTCTGATCTGTTGTCTCCACATAATGACTAAAGTGTTTAAAACTTGAACCAATCATTTGTTCTAAAGGGATTTAATGGTTGGATGGATAGAAAACTGTGACATTGAATCACATTGCTCACCGAGCCCCGGAAATTACATATATACATATAACAGGATGATTTAACAAACTGATACTTTTATATTGGTTCATGTTTATCTTTTCTTCTCCAACTTCTTTTTTTGTTAAGATTCCAAACTCCAAAAAGTCTATGGAAAAAATCATCTATTACAGCGATCAAGCGAAAGTGGAGAATATAGTTAGTCTTCTTTCTTCATTAGTGTGGATAAATTCAACCTTTCCCCTCCCCACTCTGGCGGGCGTGCGTGCATGTGAAGGCAATTTGATGCATCCTCTTTGTTGTTTTTGGGTATTTTGCTTACCATTGCCTTTCTTCTATGGCTAAGCTTCCTATTTTAATGAAAGTTTACATTAATAAAAAAAGTCATAAGCTTGTTTTCTTCAATGAAAGGTGCTGTCTTTCTAATGCATGACTTTACTAAAAGGTAATAAATATTAGATATTTTATAAGAAAAGAAAATTTGGATTCTCTCCTTGGTCTCACTCTAAACATTTTTCACGTTAAGATCTAGATACTATTGATGGTTACATTATAGATATAGATCTTTAATAACTCTATGTAGCTTTTTTCAAAGTGCAATCTCAAGATCGAAGAGACCTTAAAATGGTTTATGCTGTGAAGACAATAGCTTATTGGGAAAAAAACATGTGTATGATATAGTGGCTTAAAAGATTATGATTGGGTTGACCTCCTGAGGAGAATGTGATTTGGGAGTAAATGGTCAAATTTTGGTGGGTCCCATCTATTTTTTGAATCTTTGGTGGCGGTGGGTCGCATCTTAGATCATGCATTGTTGTTTTTAGAGAAATTGGACCAATCCAAGGGTATTGTGATATGTCTTTTAAAGGGTCCAATCAAGCAGATTGAATCAAATCATAAAATGGATGGTCCACATAGCTCCAACTCAAATTTAAAAAAGGTTGATTTGATTTTGAGATTAAAGCAGATGGTTGCTGAACCTATAATGCTGAAGCTTCAATAGCTAATTTGGCCTCACAAATCACAATCCTTTAAAATGGAAACCGTCTAGTTGTGGGGCACCTCTGATGCATGACAGAGCCATGGCCCCCCATGGGTTGACCTGCCAATGGGCCCATCCCATCCATCTGGACCTAGTCCATTGGGCCCAGCCCATATTTAGTCTTTATTTTATTTTATTTTTGCTGATTTAGGTCTTTAATTCATTCTATTTTAAGACGTTTTAATCTCGACAATAGGATTGTTTAATGGTTGAGATTAGCTTTAGGTTTTCCCTTTACTTATTTAAAGGATGTAAGGCCTCCCTGGCAAGACAGATGACGATGAATGAAAATTTTCTGAGTACTTTTGGGGTTCCCAAGTCCTCTCCTCCTTGCATGTGATAAGGAGTTTGGCGCGAGGCCAATATTTTCAGGCGAAAGTCTAACTTAACCCCCTCATCTTCCGCATCCATCTGTTCCCACCATGCATTGCAATCCTCCGTCCGCATCAACCTCCTATCTTCTCTTATGCACAATTGATTTACAAATTCTTTCTTCTTATTCTAAATTTAATTAATATTCCTTTATGAAAAAACAATTATGCTTAAGAGAAAATTAAGGGTTCTAGCTTTATCAGTTACGTGGATGAGCATCAATGCCAAAGCAACATGACACCCAAAATGGAAGGCTCGATATATGTCATTCATTCTTTGAGGATTTTGTTATCTTTCACGATTCAGGTGATAATAGGACTCCCTGATAAAAAAAATCTACTATGATTAAAATATTGTAAGCTGTTGGCATCTACAATGCAGCAAGTGGGCTCCATGATCCCTAGGAATTTCTGAAGCAATATATCTGCACAAGACTCCATACTCTGATCCTTTTCTTTATTTCTTCCCATGTTTGAATGCAATGAGGTCTCTTAAATGGGGTTTCTATTATCACCAGGATTATGATTGACTGTTGAGATGTAAGCTAGCTTTTAGGGTTTTCTCTTCTTATTTCTCTACAACAGTATCTATATCCATGAAAAGTGTTGGCAGGGAGGCAATTATTCTTCAGTTTATTTATATATGTATGTATGTATGTGTGTGTGTGTATAAGTTGACTCGGGATAGGCAGGAGATTGATCTAAAGACTTTGAATGGGATAAGTACAAGAATGATTAAGGACATTGTCTTGCCATGATATGAGTTAATGATGATATGATTCATATCCATGGTTCAAAATCATGGTCGCCTTTGAGGTGGCTGAAAAATGATATGCCACGGTGATATGTTACTGCTTGCAACCGTGTGTGAATTTTTTCGACCCCCAAAAAAAAGAAAAGAAAAATATTTAAAAATTCAGAAATTGGAAGTTGGGAGAAAACGTTGGTATGTGTACACACATGCTATTAACCAAAATATCAGTCCCCTAAGTCATAACATCATATTTCGATATTGTGTTAGTAATTTTTAGAGTTTGTTCAAATTTGTTGACAATAACATGTATGTTAAATGTTTTAGAAATATCACTATGAAAATCATATATGATGCAAGTCAAGTTCACTTCTTTAACCAATATTTTCTAATAATTATAGAATATAAGTGTCGAACAGGACCATGTTCATAACTCATGATTCATATGTAGTTATCAAGTTTGGAATTTACAAGTACAACTTTCAACAACAATTTTTAAATCTTGCAAATCTAACTCTGTGGGTGGCATTTACTTGGATTAGTAATTCATACGTTTAATTAACTATTTAGCAAATAATTTGTAAAAATATAAATTTTTTAAAAAAAGCTCCAAATATTTGAAAGCCGAAATTTTTAGATTTAGGCTCCAAATTACTAAATCTGTGGCAAACTAATGGCCTAAGACCAAATCCAGGACATTATAAAGCATGTTTTTTAAGTAATTTGACAAAATTCGAAAGATTAAAAAAAGCCCTAAAGTTTTAAAACCAAATGTGTAGGTCTAGGCTCAAAATACTAGATCTAAAGCAAACTAACAAACTACAAGCAAAATTCAATTTAAGGCTTTGGTTGCAAGTATTTTTTTTTTTTTTTTTGGTTGAGAAAAAACATAAATTCGGGTAAAATATTTTTTTTTGAAATGAAGACTTGAATAAAATATGAAAAAACACAAAAGCCCCTAACTCCTTAGATTTGGTTCATTGTTGCTAGTTTTTTCATCTATGTATGATTGCTAAGCTATTTGAACCAAATTCATGGGGGAAAAAGTAGAAGAAAAACTTCACATTACAGCCCTATTAACTCTCTTGCTCAACCTGAGGCCCGTGTGACAGGTTCAATCTCGTCGATTCAAGCTAAATCTTGAGTTTTTTTTTTTGGTGCTCAAGGATTTGTTAGGGACGAGGAGGATGAAGACTCAAGCCCCAAAACTGTGAAATGGGGAAAGAAATAAAAGGAAATAAGAGGCTTTAAGGCTTCTGGCTGATATATTCAAAATATTGGCTGAGCCTGTATTTTGACCAATGTAATGAAATGGGAATATTTCTGTGATATGGTACAGATACCATGTTGCAGCAAATTATTGTCGCAATATTGACAAAATATTGATTTGTGCGGCTACCTGCCTAAGAAAGCCATGATTCAAAGGAATTTAATGGTTAGAGTGTTGAAGGGATCCTATTAAATTGTTTAGATTTTCATGGATGTAGATCATCAGTAGGCATCCTTGAGAGAATACCTTTTGTTTTCTTTTGTATAGTTTTGTCTTTTGGGGTCTTTTATCATCTTTTGTGATAAGTTTTAAATTACGTATATAAAAAGCTTATTTGGTGCTCTTTTTGGAGATTCTCTTTGAAGTCTTTTCTGTGCCATACCAGGCTTGATTGGCAATCTTTAAAAAAAGAAGTGGTTTTGTCCTTTCTTGAGAGCTAGTTTGTTTCTTTCTGTGTTTTATGTGAAACTTACTGATAAAGAAATTTTATCCTCTCCCTCTCTCTCTTGAATGGTAAATAATCAAGATTTCTATATATGTTTTATGGAAAACTTATGGACAGAAATGTGATCTATTGGAAACTTGGAGCGGATGAATTGTCTTTCTTGGGCATGTTTGTTAACATGTGTGGTATAGTAAAGGTGAAGTTAATGTCACATCATGGAAAATGTGAAAGTAAGGTAAAATGAAAAGTAGAGGCGTGGTAAAATTCTTGTTTGGATTATCTGAGGTAAAGTAAAGGTAGGAAAGAGTGGGTGTGATTAAACAGCACATTTTTTTGTCTCCACTTAACTTCAGCACACAGTACCACACTTTTCTGAGGTAAAAAAAAAAAAAGAGTACCAAGTGGTGAAGTTTGTGGTTAGAAATGTCACATCATTAGATTATTTTCCCACTTCACCTTTTCAACCAAACAAGGTAAAGTTAGAAAATGTCACATCTCAACCTACTTTACCATTTCTTTTACTCCACTTGCTAAACAACAATGCCTAAGAAAAGGATCTGGTGATTCATTTACTATTTTTTTGGTGAGATACAATATATAGTTATTGTTGGCTTGTTATTCATGTGTTTTGTTTTCTTTGGAGGCTTTTATGCGAGGCTGGTAATATTTGTGATTGCTTGATAATTCAGTGTGCTTGTTCATTGGCAAAGCAACAACTGCAGCCCCAGAATTTCCAATAAAAAGAAGAAAACAAAATAATCACCCAAGAGAAATAAACTGAAGACCCTCCCTTTAAACTAGTTTTGAGGATTTGATCTTGTAACTTGTTGATACTGGCTTAGAAATTTCTTTAATACAATACAATTTTTATTACTCCCAAAGGAAAAGGAAGAAGGAAAATGAATTTTCAACAATGGGGAATACATTTAATGCCTAGGGCCTAAGTGTTGCATGGAAATTGCAGAGTGATAATAGATGTGCATTCTTCTTATTTAGTTTGTTAAATCAAAACAGTAACTATTTTTTGAACCAATAAAACCAACATTCATTTTTATAACCTGTTTATTTAGTTTGTTAAATCAAAACATTTACTACTTTCTGTACCAATAAAACCAACATTCATTTTTGGTTGTAAATGTAATATGCATTCTTTTGAAAAAAGGGTTCTGCGATAAACTTAAAAAGCCCCTTTAGGCTTTAGCCAATGTTTTTTTTTGATGCACTGCTAATTAGAGCATCTTACAATCTCTCTATCTCAGTTATTATTATTATCATTATTTTTTTGTAGCTGATCATTACCATCTCTAAGCTTGTTACTTCATCAAAATGCTTGATGGCCCTCAAAAGTTGTCCACAATATTGACTACATAATCGACATAAATTCCTGCATATACGTCATTTCCACTGTCACACCCTAGTGTTGTAAATGCCAGACAATGTGGTAATCCCTGTGAAAATTATTGTTACAAAAGAAAACATAGCGCTCGGAGTTCCAGGAAAAATCACCAAAGATCCCCTAACAACCCTAAGCAACAAATAAATTATTCCTGTCTTATAAAGGCAAAATAAGGTAATCACATTAGGCCACCAGTATAGTGCCTTTATCCTAAGTTGTAATGGCCTATCAGTTGATCGAACTGTGAAGGTTGTGTAATTATCTTCTTCCTTTCTCTTGGACTTCTGTTTAGCCTTGTCACTTTATCCAAGAATTCCTTTGCACAAAACCTCACACCTTCTCTTTTTTCCCAAGAGAAGCACCAAACCAATTTTACCGTATTATCAACCATCCTATCTCCTTGATTACTCTTAAACACTAAGAGGGCTGACATCTCACTACCTTGATCACTTGTTGTATCATTCATCAACTGCATGAAATCATCCTCGTCGCTCTTAAAATCAGGTGATTACAAATCATTGCCTTTAATCCCTTTACCATCTAAAGAAAGGCCTTCACTAGCTTCATTCTCTTTTACAAATTGATGAGCTGTTTCTTTAAGGAATACCCTTCTTGTTGACAATAGGAACCCCCATAAATTCTCCAATTTCAAGAATTTTTTTCCTCCTGCCTTTCCAATAGGAATCCACATCATCTTCTGCAGCCAGATGACCCAGGGCCCTTTTAGTGGCTACATGATCACATCGACCGGGACTCTTACCTCCATCTCTACTTGGAATTGAACACCATAAACTTCAAGATCAATAGTTCTATGAATTTTTATTGGTGAAACATAAAATTCTGATCTTAGCGTACTCCACGATTGACTTGGACAGTGTTATAATCAATCTCAGCAATGACGCTGATGCAAGAAGACAGGACTCTGTTTCTTTTGTCCATGCATACGCCAGCATACCTATCAAATGGATCCTGATTGGCTTTAATATAGGATCTAAAACCGCTGTCTGCTTGTCAATTCTTCTCAATGGACCGTCTGCAAATGTATTTTCTTCATGGAGATTAGCATTGAACTCTTTTTTGGATTTTCAGAAATCCATCATTGTAAATGATTATAAGCCTCTTCACCACTGGTTCACAGTGAGCGCCCATCTCGTAACAACCCAATCTGCAAAGTTTTTTTTTTGGATAAATAGTCTGTAAAGTTATTCACAGAGGGTGGGCTCGCAATGGTACGGTTGCTCCATTGCGACCTGGGCGTCACGGGCTCGAAACGAGGAAACAGCTTCTCCGCCTGCGGGGGTAAGGCTGCGTACATTTGACCCTCCCTAGACCCCGCAGTGGCGGGAGCCTCGTGCACTGGGCTGCCCACCTGTTTTTTAAAGTCTTTAAAGTTATTCGAAGTTTGTTCTATACAAAGTTATTCACAGTTTGTTCTATACTTACTTCCAAAAGAACAAACTTTGTTTTCACTTTCAGATGACTTTCAAGGAATCCGACACTTTACTCAAGACCTTCACGGCTTCACCCCTTCAGAATTCAGATTTCCTTCCATATCCACCGATCTCCATTACTGGGCAAACCGACAATTTTCAATAGTATTTCAAGAAACACAGGATTGATTTCCATTTTCGCTGCAAAAAACCAGTCCATCATTGTTTGACAAGTATTGCTCTAAATAGTGATTTTCAAGATTTGAGGACCATATCTCTCTCTCTGGACCCTCAGAGCACACTCACCTAAGACTCTTATCATTAATTCTCCAAATAACCCACAAAGCCTAATCTTCTGTTCTATATCTAGCAGAAGCAAAACCTCTAGTTTTTCTAGAGATTTTATCTACCGGACCGACAATCTTCTCGAGCCGACCACAACAATCTCCTGCAAGAGATTCAAAACAAATGAAGTGTAAGGTGTCGACCATCAGGATCTTTCCATCTTCATGTCTTTTCTGAAAACTAAGTTCTACGGAGAATCGTCTGTGTTCAAATTAAATGTTGTTATTATTATTATTCTTTTTATTTTTTTATTTTTTGGGGTTTTGGGGGGGTGGGGGGGGGGGAGTTCTTGCACAACGGTTAGTAAATCTCATTTATTTATCTTCACCGTACAATTCTCAACATATTTCTTCTGGCATCTCAAGCATCATTTTTTATTCTTCATACCAATTTTTGTGGTCTTTTTCATGCAGAATTTAAATGCATTTTCTGGGGTCTTTGCTTTTGCACAATAGTACACAAAATGCATTATCTTTTTCTTCTTCTGCTTCAACTTGTTACATGTCGGCTTGGCTTGCCTCTAGCTAGACTATGTTTCATCCACATTAAATTTCAAAAAAACCACTTGGAGGGGACAATTTCATCCACATTAAATACGAGCTTTCCAATTATGGATAACATGTGAGATCTGGCGGGCCTGGGCCAAGGTGGCAGATCTGGTTGAATTCCAGTTTGCCCATCACCCCCAAAGAACGCCTAAGATACAAGGGACTCCATTGGTCCCACATCCATCCAACTCTTGACCCAGGGCATATATGTGCGGCCTGGCCTTAATCCCCACGACACGTTTTAAAGCCGTGAGACTTCAGTCGAAGCGGACAATATCAGGTGGATAGTGGGCCCATCTCGTCACATAACATCATCTGTAGCTTCAATATCTTTAACTTATTTTTGTAAATAAAAGTGGTGTCAATATTTCCGTCTAGTTGGTTTGAAGAATTAACAAAAGGAGCAATCTTTTGCAGCACTAAACTACAACCATGAAAAAGAGCCATTTTCGGAGCCTCTACCATTTCACCTAAAGAACCAGAATGCAACACGGTGAACTGCACTTTTTTATGAAATGACCCAGAAGAAAAGAAAATATATCAGAATGTAAATATAAATGATTTGTTGTCTCCCTCTCCTTCCTGCATGAGGAACAAATGTTAGAAATGTTTTCCGAGTCGAAAACCACTCTTCGGAGATTATCCACCACCAATGGCTTTAAGCCCAACAAAACCTGCACAATGGGGGTTTGACTGCCTGAAGATTGTTCCAAAGCCCTATAAAAAAACTTTGCAGTAATTTTTCCATCTGTTTCTGGTTTCCAAATACAGATGTCTTTATGTTCCCTGCAAATAAGCATGTTAGATAGCACATTCACCAATTGACTTCTAGCACAAGTTTGATTGGCGTAGGACTGTCGTGAACATGACTGACGTAGGACTGTCCTGAACATCACTTCTTTAGACATATTATTCGCTGACTGGGAACACTTTTTTACTGATGAGTGATGACTCTAGACACCACTCTAAACATCCTAGGGAATACATTACACAGTGAAGCTACCCTTACCCATTATCAACCTAGAATTTGATACACTCTCACCCACCCACTTTAAAACCCACCCCTTTGAAAAATACTTACCCCGACATTTGACTCTTCTCCAGAGCTTGAGATGAGGACTCTTCACAACTCGGACAGATGATACATAAGAACTCTTCTAGGGAATCAACCCGTTCATCCTCCCCGTATTTTGATATAATAATTATCCTCCACACCCCACAGCTATTCTTATTCTTTTTCTGAACTTCCGCCTTCATTTTGCTAATAATGAATAATTGTAGGAATGGCTTTGAATCTTTTCTTGAAATTGATTATCATGGAATTCTTGCTTCTAAAGAGTAAAAAAATTTGCATTCTAAACTGAGGTTTAAAAACGCCGACTCTGGACCGACTCGGCTAGGGCCCAGTCCGAGTTTGACTTGCCCTACTCAGCTGAGTCGCATGGGACTCCGCTGAGTCAGGTTTCAGTCCGCTGCAGTGCCCAAAAAATTTGTAAAAAAAAACGTAGAAAATACAATAAAAGGAACCCCACTCCCAGGCCCCAGCCCCAGCTGAGTGCAGGTGAGGTGGAAAAAAGAGAGGAAGAAAGTGACTGGAGGTGGGTTGGCTCAGCTAAGACAGAGCATAGAAAAGGGGGAAAAAGGAGTGAGAGGAGCAGAGAACAGCAACAGCAGAGGAAACGCATCAGCAGCAGAGCAGATGAACAACGCAGTGTGCAGCAACAGCAGGCCAGCAAGAGCAGAGGAAACGCGGCAGCAGCAGGCCAGAAGAAGCTTTCTTTTGGGAGAATGGAGATTGAAGACTTTTTGCAGAACAAGACCCAATTTCTGATATGAAAAAATAGGTATGAAGAAGTGTAATTTATTTGAGGATTTGGCTCAAGATAGCTCGGAATGGAGAAACTGAATTCGTGTAGCCGACCCCAACATAGTTGGTACAAGGCTATGATGATGATGATATCTAGCAAACACCCCCCCCCCCCCCCCCCCCCCCCCCCACCCCACGATGATATCTAGCAAACACCCCCCCCCCCCTGCAAGTGATTTTACAAAATTTTCTTCTTCTTTTCATTTTATTTATTTTTTTTACTTTATATTGCACATAAAGTGACAAGTCGAGTCTGAGTCACTGTGGACCCGACTTGGTCATGGCCAAGTCCAAGTCGACTCGGACTCAACCGATTTTTAAATCAATGTTCTAAACAATTTGGCCTTTGCCATTCAATTTGAATGAACTAATTGTGTATCTTGTGCGTCTTAAGCCTGTTATTTTTCTCCTCTGGAAAATGCGATTTGATTTTAGGCAATAATCAATAATTGATTATTGCCCACATAGTACTCAGATACTGGTCCATGTTACATAGATTCTTTTTCACCAACAATGCGTGTCAGCCAACAGCTCTCAAGACAGTTTCTTGTGTCGGATTCATCATTACAAGCTAAGATTTTGATGCTATATGGAATAGTTTTGAAACATGGAATCTTTGAAACCGTGTCAGTCAACAGGTCTCGAGACAGATTCTTGTGTCAGATTCAACATGATGCATCAGATTCATTATGACATGTTAAGATTTTGATGCTATATGGAATAGTTTTGAGGGAAGGGAGTGTTGGGGGGGGGGGGGGGGGGGGGGAGGGTGTGTAGTTATTTCGAGTGAAGAGTCCCAAGTGTTGTGTCCTAATTAGGTTCATATTAGTCCAAGTAGGAAAGAGTAGCAAGTGGTGCGCAGCATGTGAAAGGATCCCCTAATTCTTGCTCTAGGCGAATTAGAGATTCTCATTTACCCATAGGACAGAGTAATGCCATGCTTTTTCATGGTGCAAGTCATGGAGTATCTCATGTAAAAGAGGACCAGAATTTGATTATACCTCTGAGTTGCATCCCTTAACTGATGATGTTAGAAATTAAGATTCTTGGAGGTAAATAAAAAACCTCGGACCTATGAAAAGAGCGGTGTGTAGTGAACTATTATTTTTGTATGTTAAATTTTTTTGTTGTAAATATATCTAGACATTGTTTATTTTACTGTTGATTTTTTAGACCATATGTTATAAGATCTGCTAAATCTGACACTTTGTATTTATGTTATATTCATTTAACTTAGGTGCTGGCCATGTTTAGATCAGTCCAAATCCTGCAAGCTGCAATCATTTTTTTGTATCTTATGTGCTTACATATGCTCTACTTTCTCTGGTGAATGTTTTTCCCCATCAGGTGGTTAGTTTGGAATTTGGATGCGTCTTACACTTCAGTTGGACAATGACTCAAGTCTCAAGGCCACGTGCTTGAGAAATGGGTTGCTTACTAACTCACTAGTGCCAAGTTGGCATTTATATTATGTTAAAACCTTATTATTCCTTCGCTCAACTTTTCCTTGTTAACTAATTGCTAAGCAGTTGCGAACTGGCTGACTTGTGGATTTTGTTTGTGTTGTTTTGGTATGTTTCTGTATGGAGTGAACACATTAATGGTATTTTAAGTTTCTAACCGTTATGGGACTAATACTCCATTTATTAGTGAGGAATGTTTACTGGTGGTGATCTTCTCTGAACCAATAATGTAATGACAGAAAAAAAAAAGAAGAAGAAGAAGAAGAAGTAAAATGCTTTCATGACATGTGCTTTGGTGTTTGCAGACATTATTGAAGAATTAATCAGCAAGGGACAACAGGTGGATGCAGTACATTTTACTTTTGAGGCTGGCCTTGTTGATAAGTTTCCTCCTGTTCCATTATTGAAAGCTTTTCTGAAGGATTCAAAGAAGGCTGCAACTAATATTTTGGAAGATCGTAACAACTCTGGCCGAGCTGTGGTATGGCTTTTAACATCTTATTGCTGGAATTGGTATTTTAGCTGTGGTATTTTTCTGTGTATGTAGGATTGGGTAAGGGTTACTTTTTCCATGACTCAAAGAAATGCTATTCCGAAATTCGATTGTGTAAAATATCTGATAGGTGTCGGGGTTATTTTGCTGATTGATTCAGAACCATCAGCTGGTCTTATGGTTTTAAGACAATTATGGTTCTATAAAATGCAACCCAAATTGGTCCCGGGCTGTTGTGCAGCTGGTTAGGGACCTGAGTGTGTGAGTTTGAGCCTCTTCCATATAAGAAAAATTTGGAAATCATTTCAATACTCTAACATTATGAGTAATCTATTGAAACATAGGATATGTAGTTCTTGATAATGTCCTGTTGGTCGAGTCAAATCTGATGGGTCCATATTACTATCAGCTTGGATAATTGGATATCCATTCCGAAATACTTGGAGCTGTACATTGCCCCAAAGTTAACACCAAGATGGCTCCTAAACTACTTTGACTGGATCAATTACTTTTAAATTTGAGCTCCAGCTGAATTATTTCATAAGCCAAGCTCAAGCTATGCTCTGCTTGGCTTGACTCAAGCTCAGCTTGTGAAGGTTCTCAGATTGAGCTTGAATTCAGCTCAAATCGTGTTGTGTGTATTATATGAGGCGCATTTTGCTCTGTTTATAGAAATAGTTTAGTGGGGTATAATAGTAAATACATTTAATACATAGGCTTCATACAGAACTCTCCAGAGAAGAAATCTAATCTTTATTTAGAGCTTACAGAAAAATAACTCAATGGGGTGCAGCAACTTGACAAATGAACATTTTCTTGATGACCAAACTGCTTCGACATTGCTCCCACCGGATATGACGTATGACTATATGAGGCGGCCCACACTCCTGAAACCTAAGCTGCCCTTATCACACTCTTTGTATGTGTATTTTTTTTTACAGGCCTTCCTATCCCTACTCTCCCCTTTATTGGTGGTGGCTGAAAGCGGTTTTCAAGTGGTGCTTAGGAAAAAACTACTCTGTTTTAGTGTGCCCTCCTCCTCCTCTCTCTCTCTCTCTCTCTCTCTCTCTCTCTCTCTCTCCATATTTTAATCTTATTTATTTTTTTAACTATTTGAATATCTTTTCAAAGGTAAAAGGGGGTGAAGTGAACCAAGTTTAATGGTTTGAACCACGAAATGAGCTGTTACTGGAAGTAACGTGGATATCAATTTGGACATTCCCCCATTAAAAAAAAAAACAGAGAGTACATTCTGAGCCATTCCTTGTATTGTGATATTGGTAGAATTGATAAGTTCTAATTTGCTTGCATTACTGAAGTCTCTTCTTCGGCCAAAATGAATTAATACTCTCCGAGCATTTCTTGTTCTCTGGTAGTGTTAATGTTGATTTGGGAGCCTGTCTGAAAAAGGCCAGTGAAGATGGAAAATGATATTGTACTGTATTTTTGTGGTGATTGAAACGCAAACCAGTGACAGATTTGGTTTCATCCTTGTGACAGCATCTAGCTGGGCGCAAAGAACAATCAGCTCTAAGGGCCATCATTAAATGCATTGAGGAATACAAGCTTGAATCTGAGTTCCCCCCAGAAAATCTCAAGAAGCGGCTTGAACAGCTGGAGAAATCCAAGGTTGAGAAGAAAAGGCCTGCTGCTGCCCCTGCCAACAAGCGTACACGAGCCAGCAATGGGGGTCCTATGCCACCTGCAAAGGCGGGCCGCCTGACAAATGCCTATGTTTCCTCTTTCCCAGCTGCCCCCACATTTGTCCGGTCACCCTCCAACCATGCCCAGTACCCAGCTGGGGTCCCAGCCTATGCCTATGATAGGGCTGCTGCACCTGCAATGTATGGAAGCAGGAGCCCACCTGCTATCAGGGACCCTTATGCATATCCGGCACAAGAAGTGTCACCTGCTCCCGTCAGCGGGTCCTATCCCGTCCCACCTGTGAATTATCCTGCATACGGAGGCGCCTATGGCAATGGTGTGGCAGCAGGGTACCCACAGACGTACTACCGATAGATGTGTTGGACTTTGCAAGAGATTGCATTTTCCAATTGGCACTTTTGGTGTCACCGATGACCCCTCATAAGTTGCTTTAATGGTTTGTTTATAATCAGTTAATGACTAACTACTTATGGTAGATCTGTGTGTTATCGAAATTGTTGTATTTCTAATCCTAGTACTTCATGTAGAGATGGTTAGGAATGTTCTCACTCAGTAGAACAATCAGAGGGCTTATGCTGTTTGACATCGAAGTGTTTGCAGGACTGAACTCCTTTGGGTGTAACTAATATGTAGTTCCTCTATTTGCTTTGTTTGTTTTGTTCTGTTTTGGCTTTTTTTTTTAAATATATATATTTTTTTCTGCTTAGATTGGCCAGTTTATCTGTTTGTGGAAGTAAACACTAAACACCCGGGTTTTGGTCCCATCTGTGAGGGGGTATGCTTTATTGCTGAGCTGCAGCAGGTCCGCTCTAGTTTTGTTGTTGGTATGGCCTTCCAAGTGCCTGGATTCAAATGCCTCCTATGGGGCCTTCTCTTGATGGAAGAGGTGCTTAAACCAGAGTGCAAGCATCGGCCCCTTATCCTGTTTGTTATCATCTAGGGCCTGTTTGTTTGCATCGGATTACATAGGATTTGAATACATAGGGATTCATGTTCAATGAGCTCCCAAAAAGTGAAGGATATGAGGTGATGTAAATTACACCTTGACTTACCTAGGTATTGAATTACTAGGGTAATGGCTCGGTGTTCATTTCTCATCTTCTCTTCTAACGTGAATGCCTTCTGTATTCTATGCAAACAAGCAAGCCCTTGGATATTCTCAGGTTAAAATATAGTCTGTTATTGACATGTATATGTTCATAGAACTGTCATACCAAAGTTTATGATTTCTCATGACTGCTGGTAGATGTTTGGGGCTTTCTGGATCTTTCCATACAACTGTTTGTAGGAATTTGATTTACTGATTAATGCATGATCGTGCATTTGGATTACCTGAGCCAGCAAGTGTCCATTGTCCTGTTCATTGCAATGACCAACTGCAGTTGAACTGATTGCAGAGCAACCAGGTTTTAAGGAGACAAATAGGGCCTTGTTTTACCCTTTTTTGGGGTTATGCTTGTTTTGTTCTTCCAGTTTTGATGATTTACTTTGGGTTGAGATTCTACTGTGTTCAGTTGAAAATTGGAATAGGTACATTCGGGCTTGCAGCTACAAATGAGGGAGAAACGAGAATGGGAACCAGGTGGAAAGAGCATGAACAGATGATTGGTTTGTTGGGAGCCTACTGTTGTAAATGCAAAAAAGCCTTGTACTATTTGCTGTAGGAACAAGCAGCCCTGGACATAGTGCTGGAATTTGCATTTCCAAGCCCCATAGATAAAGGTTAGCAGCCTTACAGGCTGCATTTTTCAAGGGACACTTCATTGGCAGGGTAGGCTGCGTGTTGCTAGTCATTCAAATTTGAAAAAGAAAAAACTTGAATCCTATATTATCTTATATACAACCTTAGTGTTAATGTTAAAAAATTGTTCTCATTTTCATTCAAAGTGGAATGTTGTTTTTGTATCCTTGACGTCTATTACTATCATCAAATTTAGCCCCTATTGCTCAGCTCCGGCTGGAATGAGTGTGGAGTTAAAATATATTTCTTTTATAAAGTCTATATTAGATTTTAATTTTTTTGGTTGATAAAAAATACAAATCTTGATAATAAGGTTTCCTATTCATCAAGAGTCAATAGCAACTGTTGTTAGGAATACAACTATGATTTTCGTTTTAGCCTGTCTGGTTTACATAAAATAATAGTAAAATACGTAGGAATTTATGGTTAAATGAGTTCCATCCAAGGGATAAAGGATATATAAAGTAGCAAATGTAGATGGGACCTCGACATTCCTAGGACTTAAATTACTATGGTGATGGATGAGTATTCATTTACTATCTTCTTTTGGTTCAAT
The DNA here is from genome assembly GCA_029852735.1 of Persea americana. Classification (NCBI taxonomy): domain Eukaryota; kingdom Viridiplantae; phylum Streptophyta; class Magnoliopsida; order Laurales; family Lauraceae; genus Persea; species Persea americana. The sequence continues at coordinate 73,531,076 of CM056809.1, forward strand.
TCCATAAAGGAAATTTTATTTATACTTGTTTTTTTATATTCACCTTTAATTTTCATTTTTAACCACTTCGGACATAAATTTGTAAGTATTTTGTGCTAACAAATAGGGCCTTTGAGAATATGTTATTTACATCCACCAAGCCGTCTGGCTGGTAGAATAGCAATAGAATGAGCAATTTCGGACAGAGATATGAGCTATTATGAAAAAAGAGAGGGGAAAAGAACTGATGGGATGATTGGTGATAAGCAACAGGTTCTATGTGCTAACCAAAAGGACAGCGCCTTGTTGATTTTACTTCAATTGAAACAATATGAACTGCTAAATTAATCTTGAGTGGCATAGAGCTATGCTTTTCGTTTTAGACAGGCCCTTTGGTGGGGCTGTCAATTCGGCTCTTCACCGAGGGCCCCCGCCCCAACCTGGCTTACCAAATCTTTTCAAAAGAGAGGGTTTTTCTTTTTGTCCTAAAGCTTGAGAGTAGGATAGGGCCTGTTTTTTAAAAGCCCACCACCTTGAGGGTCGGGCTTGGGCTTGACCCAGTCCAATCCAGCCTGGCCCGACCCATTGTTCATTAATATATATATATATATATATATATATGTCAATAATAGAAATACATTTCTGCCTTTTTACCAAACAAAAAAGTTTTGCCATCAGTCATCACTGCCTAAAACGGTGCAATTTCTTGAAGCATGGAATTCCGTGTAAGTGCAGATCATTTCAGCCCATGGTTAAATAGTCTAATGGTTGAAATTACAAGGTCCAATAACACATACTAGATTGGGGATGACGAAAATATACCAGAAGTGAAGAAAAAGAATCAGTATTCCAGTATTGGATATAGAATTAATTCTCTTATTAACGGATGATTACTTAACTGTGATATATTGAAACTTGAAAGGGGAAATGTAACTGCTGCTTTATCTTTTGAACTTTAGGATTTACTTCTAATCGTACTATCTAAGGTGATCGAGAGCTTAACCTTCACTTTATAAAAAAACGAGTTCAAACCAATCCTCTCATCATCCTCATTGAGATAATTATACAAGTTGCACAGTTTTGAACAATGGGATAGTTCCTTTCGGACTGAATCATCTATTGCAGTTCAAGTTAAGGCTCAATTATGCTCATCAGGTGTATGTATACTTTTAAACATATATAGATGTATTGTGTGATAGTAGTATATAAACTAAAACATATATATTTTCTCTAAAATTTATATCCTTGGAGGGGTGAACTGGAACCCTAAAATTTGGATAACCCAACTCAACCCAAACTCCATGGGCAGGGAATTTAGTGCTGGACAACAGGGTGTTTTGGTTCAGTCGGGTTTCACAAAAACTAACTTGAAGAGGACACTCAAGAAGAAATTAAGAAAGGGACCGATGCAGATGGCACATTCGCATGATTAAAATAAGAATTTTCTTCTTTTTATCATTTGTTTATTTTGGCTATTACCCTTGAGGGTGGGGTAAGGGGCTATGGGGTACGGGGCAAGGGCCTAAAAATTGTAGCTTTGCCTAGGACACCGAGGGCTTTTGCTCGTTGACTTATGCCTAGCATGATCTTGTAAGGTTTTATCCCACAGTGACCGTGTCGCAGTCCACCACGTCACCACGGGCAGCTTGCCTCTGTCCATGGCAAGGGGCTGTTACGGTGACATGACAGACCATAATTGGTTCATTTATGGTTCCTATAGATAAAATCCCATCCCATATCTTATGTGAAAGGTATGATAGTGGTATGGCAGTGGTACTTTACCCTACCCCTTGATTTGCGTGGAATACAATTCCTCTCGATTATGAGAAATATATTTTTAAAAACTGATCTATGCTACACTTGCGGTTGAGTGCCGTTGACATCTTAGTGTCACATACATGCAATTGATCAATGGTCTTCAAGTTTAAAATATCACAACTCACTGGTTGTCCAATGTAAAAAAACATAAAAAAGGTGAGGATATATAAATAACCATAAAATAATATCTTTTAATTAGAAATTGATTAGGGGAGTTGAAAATGAAAACCCAACCATCATTCTAATAAATCAAATATGAGAAGAGTTAGGGTTTGCTTTGTTGAATCCATCTTACATTACTTAATTCCTAAAATTTCAAATCCATGCAAACATACAAGCTCAGGATAAAAATTTTCTTCAAAGGGCATTCCATTTTGAAACATAATAAATAAAGAAAGAACAATGGGGTTCCATCATCCTGTCTATGGTATTCAAGGCAGCACCTTCGATGCTATAAATTACAAATCATCTGATGTCAAACACTCAAACGCCTTTTCTCTCTCTCAAAACATTCTAAGCAAGCATCCAGTGTTCGACGCTGCCATTTTTTTCTTCGCTCTCTCTCTCTCTCTCTCTATACACGCAGGAGGGTTCGTCTAATCTCTTCTCTCTATCTCGTCTCAGGCATGTTGAATCTCTCTCTCTCTCTCTGCGCCTAAACCCTAAAACCCTAACAAATGTGTGATTGGTTTGTTCTGTTGGGGTTTGGGTTTTTGACTTGTCTATTTCTTCCTATTAATTTCACGAATCCAACGCACAAGATTCTCTTCAATGGGTTTTTTTAAGGCCTTTCAACTGCATCAAGCATTTCAAAACACAAACCCACTACTTACGCCTACAGGAGAAACATGCTTCGACAGAGCATCTCCTCAAAACCCAATTTGTTTTAGTGTTCTCTTGGGTTTGATTCTTTCTGGATACTCACTTTTGATTTGAACAAGATTAGGTTTTTTGAAAAGGTCCCTGTGTGTATGCTGTATTTGTTGATGTTGGAGAACGTGGAGATCTTTAGATGTACTGGCTCTTTGTAGTTTTTCCTTTTACCCTTTAGTTATTCATTAACAACCAGAGCTGGGGAAAAAACCCCATATACTTCAAAGGAAGGGCTTCAATCTCCTACTGGAATCCCAAATATAAATGTCACTATTCTTTTATTTTTCCTTTTCTTTTATCATTGATAACATGACTCAAGGAGCATAACCTCATGGTTGCAACAGTGAACACTTTTCTATGCTATGGTCTTTTGTGGTGCATGTCACCGTTCTTAATGCAGGTTTCTGTAAGCTTTCGATTATCCTAAGAAACAGCTTTGTAGCCATTTCTGTCTGTCTTAAATTGAGCTTCTCTCTCTCTCTCTCTCTCTCTCTCTCTACCACAAATTGATTTAGTGGATATGTTATAACGTTCCAGTTAAATGGTTTTTCATCGTTTTTGACATTAGTTCCTACATGCTTTTTTCCTCTTTCGTTCTTCTTTTTCTTCCTTTCTTTTCCCCACTCTAATTAGATTGCTTTCTTGAATTTGTTTTTGTACAGGCTTCTAGTAAAACACCTTTTTCCACTTCCTTTAGCTTTGTTCATTCAATGTGATCTTTAGTGGGCCCATTTTGGATCCAAATAGTTATTCAATCTTGTGACGTTTACTGAGTCTCACCCTTCATGATGAGTGAATGGTGGGTTGGGGCCCATGCAGTCTTATTAGCTACCTTGATGATTAGAGCAGTATTGTAGATGTAGTGCTGTTCAACATATTTTCACTCATTTTTAAATAAACACGGTAAACTGTCTTGCACATGTAAAATGATATGAAAATTATGTTGGCAGTTTTTAAACGAGCATGGTAAACTTGTTAACATGTTAACCTTTTCCAATCTGCCAATTTATTGTGCCCCATTTTTTTTAGTATTTGAAAGAAATGTGATAAAATAGCGAAATGTTATCCACCAGAAAAACTAGGGTAGGTGGCCTTAGAAAACAAGGCACTTGTGAAATCAGACTGTTGCAGCATTTTTGTTTCCTTGCTTTTGACATAAATAATTTACTGTTAGTCAGAAGAACACTTGATTTCTTAGTTGGTTTTGAAATGCACGCTGAGACATGTTGCTAATGTTAAGGCCCTCAAGAAGAGGAGACATGCATACTTATATTGGTCTATCTTATGGGTCTGATATTCTAACATTTGCATGTCATTTCCCGACCCTTTTTTTTTTTTTTTTTTCCTTAATTTTAGATGGTTGTTATTCCTTATCTTCCCTGACTTAAATGTAATAAATGAGGGTGTTATGCAATTAGTACTCATACTTTTAGTAATATTCGCATCTATGGATTTTTTCTTATATATATATGAATAGGGAGCCCCTCTGCTGAGCTCCTGTGCTCATTGCTTTTTTTTTGGGGGGGGGGGTGGTTGTTGGGGAGATCTTTCAACACAGCCCGTGTACCGTGAGGGAGGTTCCAATCATCACCAGCCGCACTTGGTCCACGACCAATAAGTTTTCACCATCCAAAACATGTGCACACTCGATCCAACGGTCCAGTTCATTCAGATGGGTGCCAAAACCTAGGACCCATGACTATTAGGGGGGGTCACTGTTTTATGGTCCACTTAGATGGATCAAAATATGGCCCCACCACATGTTCTAGAGCGCTGGCGTGTGTCAGCATACAACTGATGTCAGCAGCCAGTATAGCCCTCTTGTATTGCTTCCTTTTTTTATTAATGAAAGTTTATTATTAAAAAAAAAAAAAAACTGATGTAAGCAGCCAATGGTTAGGGTTGGCAATGTTTTGCTGTGAGAAATGGTGGTAAAAGAGGGTGATTCTTAGAGGATATTTAAAAAATTTAATATATCTGTTTTCAGGACCCTTTTTGGGTAGATTATTCCCACCAATTTTGTTTAGGCCTTTCCATGAATGTTTAAGGTTATAAGGTATATGATGAAAATTGTTGGGGGTGAAGTGGTGGAAATCTTGAGCATGATGGCTTGGAAATCTTTTGTGATTATTACCTGATGTGAAGGTGTTTTCAGTTTTGAGTTATAGGATATGAGCCAATGATTGATCTGGGTGTGTCTGGAAGTTGTTAATATGCTTTCGTTGGATGTAATGGGGTTCATTTGATTTGTCTTTTTATTCCTTTATTCTCTATAGTTGATATGGTTGTTTGATATCGTGAAAAACATTTTTGCTAATTTTGTTTAAATGGAAGGGCTAGAATATTTCCAGATGCTAATTTGAGTCCCTTTGATGAAAGATTGTGGGTATCCATGTTTTTGATAACTCGTAACTTATATATTTACTACTATCAAGTTGAAAATATAACTGACAAGAGCCCGTGGGATGGTGGAAGGTGCTCACTATTGCAACCTTGAGGTTGTGGGTTAAGTTATGTTGCCAATCAAAATAAAAATATGAAAATATAATTCAAGAATGCTTGGGCTACAAAGATGTTTGTTGATAGAACAGAATTTTTTTTTCCATTCCTCAATTGGAACATGTCAGGATCGGATGCTGGAAAGTATTGTGGGCATTGACCAATAGATGGCTGTTTCATGGTGGTTTGATTATATGGAACTTGAAGAAAGTAAGTGTTTTATCTTCTGTTGAGTGTCAAAGAATTTTGGGAACTAATCATGAACGATTTTTTAAATGAAAACAACCTTGCTTGCATTTGTTAATCCCTAAGGAGAGAACAAATTTAACAACTTAATAAATCTCGTGTCAAGGTGATAAACCTCTTACGGAGTATTGCACCAAGTTAAGGGGGATCATGGTGGGAGCCGTCTGTTAAGTTGCTGAGCTGCAATATTCCAAGGATGTGGAAGCGAAGAGAAAGAAACACATTGAGACTTGTCACATATTTGATATATACTTGTTTGTCTAAGCTGAGATTTAAACTTGTTTAGGCATAAATTCTAGGAAATAGGTTGTTTGGATGCCGATAAGGTGGACCTTTCCAAGAAAAAATTGTCAACAAAAATGGTAGGTGGTCTGGGGTTGGGAGTTCAGTGGGAAAGACTTGGGCATTGCATTCCAAATGGTAGTGAAGATTTGGAGAAGAGGCTTTGCGGAGGTAATTTTTTTTGTTTCCAAGTATGGTGTGGATGAGTAGAGATGAACTCTGGATAAGGTCCTAAGTTCAGAAGACCCAGGTGTTGTGGGGTCATTTCATGATTTGGTGATGAGTTCAATGCAATGGGGAGTGTATTTTGTAAGAGGGTGGGCTTCAAAGTTGGGGCAGGAGATGGAGTTTGTTTCTTATGATGAGTGGTGGGGGTGCAACCTTTGTATAGAATATCTCTTAGGTTGTTTAGAGTCGTGACCAATTTCTTTGATGAAAGATTGTTATAAGTGGGTAGGGGATAAGTTGTCATGGGGGTTGTTAGTGAAGAGGTCCTTATATGAGTTTGAAGACTCTTGAGTACATTTCCTTCTTGAGTATGTTTTTTAATGATTTTATTTGCAGGGATGAGGTGGATGTGCAGATTTGGAATTAATTTTGTGGGAAGTTCTCATTCGTATCCACCTATCACTTCCCATTTGTATATGTAGGGCTGGCCTATCACTTCCCATTTGTATATGTAGGGCTGGGGCTCTTGCCTCTTCAGGTGGAGCTTTCTTGTTGGTTAGCTGTAGCCGACAAGGTGTTTTGGTAGATAATATTTGGGAGAGGAATAGATTCAAATAATATCTGTCCACTGTGTACTCATATGCAGTAGAGAGATAACCTTTGGTCTATTTGGAAGGAAAGAAATGATAATATCTTTAATTCTATAGAAAAATCGGCAACAAAATTAATAATATCAGTGAAGTTGAGGGTGGGGAACTTGGCCTTTTTTAAGGAAGGAGTTTGAAATTTTGGGCTTGGCAACATTACGACATTATTCATAGTTGGGAGGTTGCAATGGGCAGCGGAATGAGAAGTGATAAAAAGGTCACGTGTTGTTCCCTTCCTATTATAGATGCTTTGACATTCAAAATGGATAGAGCAGTCAAGGCCATAGTTTTCAAGTTAGGTTTGGTTCGGACGAATTGTCCGAGTTATCTCGTTTCATACCAAAAAACGAACTGAGCCTCTCATTTGAAAATATTCGGTTCATGATTCGGTTAAATTCGCCCGAATATCATTGCTTCGTTTCGAAACCCCTAATTTCGGATGAACAGTGTCCAAAACCCTTGATTTGGACGAAACCAAAAATGACTGTTGAAGTTTCCAGCGTTAATTTGGGAATTCGGACAAATCTATAGATAAATAAATGAAACTATTCGACATACCTCTTCTCATCTATCATCGAATAGGGAGCTAAGACTGCTCAGTGCCTAGTGACGCCTCGTTTCATCTTTCTTCAACGGCGTGCAACTTCGAAACTCCCAATCGATCTATAAATTGGACCTTAATATGCAGATATCAAGCACGAGATCCTCCATTGCCCTCTTTACATTGCAATTTCTTGACATCGTTCCTCTGGATATTGTTGGATGCTTTTGTCGTTGCTGTAAAGGGTTTCCGCTGTTGCCATCGTCAAACTTCTTTGCTGTAAAGGGTTTCGCCGGAGAACCAGGTATGTCCGCTGACTCCGATCTCTCCCTCTCTTTCCCTTTCTTCTTCATTTTTGTTTTCTTCATTGCTGTTGTCTGGTTTTGAGAAAATGGTTTCGAGAAGAGCGTTTTATAAAGGCGTTGAGATGTTGCCTTGCAATGGCTGTGATGGTGCAACGACGTGAGGCCCACTTGCTTGACCATTTCTTTTCTGTTTTTGGGTCAAATAACGTGAGGCTTCATCAGAGAAAAGAGGGCTGATCTAACGTGCTATCCATCCCTTCTTGGCCCACTTTTTTTGCAATTTCCATTTAGTCTCAATTGGCTGATGATATGGAATCTAATTTTTTTTTACAATAAAGATTTGAGTCTCAAACTCTCAATTGACTATTTATTTGTGAAATACCTGGTTGCTGGTGCATCTCCTCACTCTGAATATTTTTTTACACTCTATTTGATGTTATTAAATATTCCATTAAACAATTTTTTTTATTGATGAGTTACAGAACGTGAGGCCCACTGATTAAATATTCCATAAAATAATTTATTTTTGATGAGGTACAGAACGTGAGGCCCAATTGACTATTTATCTTTAACCTGACGATGTGGCCTAATTTATTGTAATAAACATTGAAATGTCTCTCAATTGACTATTGCTTATTAAATATTCCATTAAACAATTTTTTTTATTGATGAGTTACAGAACGTGAGGCCCACTGATTAAATATTCCATAAAATAATTTATTTTTGATGAGGTACAGAACGTGAGGCCCAATTGACTATTTATCTTTAACCTGACGATGTGGCCTAATTTATTGTAATAAACATTGAAATGTCTCTCAATTGACTATTGCTTATTAAATATTCCATTAAACAATTTTTTTTAATGAGTTACAGAACGTGAGGCCCACTGATTAAATATTCTATAAAATAATTATTTTTTGATGAGGTACAGAACGTGAGGCCCAATTTTGTAATTCCTTGATGACACCTATTAATAATTGAAACATTAAACTTACTATTGTACTTGTCTATCATTTGTGTGTTGCTATTGTATCATATTTGGGAGATTCAGTCTTTGATTTGAAAATGAGTGATAGTACACCCATATTATCTGCTGCTGCTAGTATTAGATCTGATGATCCTGCATGGGCTTATGGTTCTGTAGATCCAACCAACAACAAACATGTAATTTGTCGATTTTGTAATAAAGTCATAAAAGGTAGTAGAATCACTAGACTTAAAGAACACCTTTTGTGGGGGGGGGGGGGGGGGGGGGGGGGGGGGGGTGGGGGGTGGTGTGGTAAAGGAGATATTGCACCTTGTAAAAATGTGCTAGGTGATGTCAAATGGCAAATGGAAAGAGTTGTTTTAGAAGGCTAAAAGGATAGAGCAAAGAAAAGGCAATTAAATGAGGAGATTGGAAACCCTTATGGAACTCCAAGGGGTGATGCAGATGACAATGATGTTGACGTAGAAGAAGTAGGACCATTTACAAATCCAATTACCCCCACCTCAACAAGTAGAAAGGGTAAAGAGCAGGTCTCTCAAATATCTACCCAAAACAAAAGAAGGGGTGTGTCAAATACTTCTCAACCTCCAATGTCGAATTTCTTTGCACCACGAACAAGTCCTGGATGTCAGCCAGGCATCAAATCAGCATTGGCATCAAAGGAACTAAAGGATGCAACTGATTTGGTTGTTGGCCGTTTTTGGTTTGATGCAAATCTCCCATTTAATGCAGCAAGATCAAAATTCTATCAAGCAATGGCTGATGGAATCACTGTAGTGGGGCCAGGTTACAAGATGCCATCATATCATGACCTTCGTGGAAAGATTTTGGGAAAAATTGTACTAGAAGTTAGTGCTTTCATGGAGCATTATAAATCATGTTGGAGTGAAACTGGGTGCTCTGTCATGGCTGATGGGTGGATAGATGAAAGGCAAAGAACATTGATTAACTTTCTTGTGTATTGCCCAAAAGGAGTAATGTTCTTGAAGTCGGTTGATACAAGTCCGATTATAAAAAATTCAGATGCACTATTTAAAATTTTTGATGAAATTGTCTTACTTGTTGGGCCTAACAATATTGTCCAATTTATTACTGACAATGATGCCACTTACAAAGCAGCGGGAAAAAGAGTGGCTGAAAAATATGGGACTTTTTATTGGACAACTTGTGCCGCCCATTGCATAGATCTGATGTTAGAGGACATGGCAAAGCCCCACTTGTTTCCAGTTAATGCATCCACAATTGAGACAGCAAGGAAAATCACAAAGTTCATTTACAATCATTTATCAATGTCGAATTTGATGAGAAGAGAATATACAAATGGGAGAGAATTAATCCGACCAGCCACCACAAGATTTGCTACCAATTTTATTAGCTTGCAGTGCCTTTTTAAGTACAGAAAATAACTTAGGCAAATGTTTACAAGTACCGCTTGGGTTGAATCTAATGCTTCAAGTACCCCTATTGGCATTGAGATCACTGAAATCATACTCAATAACAAATTTTGGAAGGATGTTGAGCATATATTGAAGGTTAGTGAAGCTTTGGTGGTAGTTCTACGTCTAGCCGACAGTGAAGAGAAGCCTGCAATGGGTTATGTTTACGAAGCAATGGACCGAGCAAAAGAGGTAATTCAAAAGAGGTTAAAAAATAAGAAGGACTACCAGCTATACTAGAAGATTATCGATCGCAGGTGGGAAAATCAACTTCACAGTGCGCTACACGCTACAGCATATTATTTGAATCCAGCATTTTTCTTTAGTCCTACTTTTTCTAAGCATAGTGGAGTCATAAGGGATCTGAATAATGTCATAGAGAAATTAGCTCCTGATTTTGATACTCAGGACATGATTTTCAAACAATGCGATGCCTATAAAGATTCCCGGTTTGACTTCGGTTCTACAGCAGCAATACGAAATCGAGAGAAAATGTCTCCAGGTAAATGAAAGTTTTTTTTATTTTTCATTAACTTATTATATGACTCTAGTTCATAAAATATAATTTAATATTTCATATAAATTTTTACAGATAAATGGTGGGATCGGTTTGGAAATGGTACCCTTGAGTTGAAAAAATTGGCAATTCGAATTTTGAGTCAATGCATCAGTGCTAGTGGTTGTGAAAGAAATTGGAGTATCTTCAAACATATTCATTCTCCTAAGAGAAATAGGCTAGAACATCAGAGGCTGAATGATCTAGTTTTTCTGCATTATAATTTGAAGCTCCGTGAAAGGTATATTAACATTAGAGGCTGAATGTTAATCGTACGTGATTCTTTTGCAAATTATTAATTGTCATAGCAAAATATTAACTTACGTAAGTTGTAGGGATATGCTCAAAAGGACTGGGAATGCAACTTCTGACCCAATCAGTTTGGAGAATATTAATATTTTGGTGGATTGGGTTGCTGAAGAAGCACCTCTCTTGACCATAGAGGATGTCGACGGTTGGACGGCTATGAAGCAACCAACACAAGTGCAAGAGGGTATTCCTGATTTTGATGGGGATGATGAAATAGGTGGCCCTATAGGAGAGGATTTGGGAGCAAATGAAGATGATGATCATTATTACAGTGATGCATAGTTAGTTGACTTCTTTCTTTATTTTGTGATATTTTAAGGGATGTATTTGAACCTTATCTTTTGCAAATTATATTTGTGATGCTTGGTAGAATGAAATTTTCTATATATTTTTAATATATATCTCTATATATATTTATGTAATTTTCTTATATTTTCCGAAATAAATTTCCGAATTGGAAAGCGAAATGTCCGAATAACCCGAGATGTTTCATTTTGGAACCAAACCGAAACGGCGTCCGAAACAAACTTGACAACTATGGTCAAGGCCCAAGGGTTACCCAGAGCTCGTGGGAAATTGGTAGAGTCCTTCATAATGCTAGTGGAGAGGAGTTTGTAGCGTTCGCTATGTCTATCGAAGTGAAGGATTCCAATGAAGTCGAGGTAGAGCCTCAAAATTTATGTGGTCTGTTCCTACCAAAGTTTTGATTAGTTTATGGAATGAGGCTGTCCTCCCCATTGAAATCGAGATCTCATATCATTTGATCTTCCTCGAGAGGTAGCACAGTCTTTCTTACGCAGGGTGATGTCGAAAGCAACTCTTTGAACACAATTTAGTTGGGTTTCATCATCTTCTAAGGTTCCTTGGAAGTTCCTCTATATTTGAAATGAAATCAGAGTGTTGTCATCTTCTCTTCAAGTGGCCCATTGTTATGTGGGTAGGGAAGTCAATGGTTTAGTGGACTTGCTAGGAAAAAAAACAAGGGTTTGATAAGAACAATCCTCTTGTAGGCCCTTTAATGTAGTTTTATTTCTTGTTGGTGTTTGCTGTGCAGCTGGGGCATGATTTAGAGCTCTTATGCTGCTCCTTTCTTGTCTGCATTTTCTTTTTGTGGCATTATTGATTAAAAAGTTAAGGCTAAGATGATGGCAATGACGATGATAAAATAACATTTATGTAGCTCTCCAATAGAGAAATTGGGTAGGGGTTGTAATGGTTGAGGATTGGAGGGAACGTTTGCGTCAATGATCTTTGCCCTTCAATGTCACAACCAAAGGAAACCCCAAGAAGTCTTCACACAACCTTTAAAAAAAAAAGGTATTCTCACAAGGGAGGAGAGAGGAGGAAGTCCATATCTACTCAGGTGCCAATCTTGATAACATCCTTATATATGCTAAATTTCATTTTCTTTATGAATTTCAGAGGAAAGGAGTCCATATCTTATGTGCCAATCTTGACAGCATCCTTATATATCTGCATGACACAGAAGAGATAGGGTGCAGTTCGGCGTGAGGATGGGGCTCACATGCTAAGAATTAATTAGGCATATGCTAATTCAGCTTCTTTGTGGCTTCCTACTTTGTTGTCTTTGGAAGGCCTTATGGGCCTGTTTTAAGTCTCTATTGTCCCACGATCAGGGTCTTGAGCTAGGTACTTGGACTAGGACCTTGACACTTGAAGTGAAGCTTTTTTTGTCCTGGAACTTGGGATTTAGACTTGGATTTCCTTTTGCCGTAATTTTGATGGGCTTTTTTATTTTTATTTTTGAAATGCATCAGATAGGGGAGTGTCTGGCCCTATAATTTTGTTACATTCTCAATCCATTTACACAATTAATAGAAAGATACTCGTTTCCTGTCTGCATTTCAATGTCTTCTTCTGCTGACCATAAGACATATATTATATATTATTACCCATAACATTTAGGGAACTTCATGCTGTTACGCCTTTCATTGAAATTGTATTTGATAGGAGATTTGGTCAATAATTTTAGGATTTTTACAGCACAAATTAAACTAGCTTTTTTTCCATGCCCCATTGTTAGACTTAATTTTTTTTTTCTTGCTTTTCAGGATCATGGCCAATACAGGTGGCAGTGATGGCAGAGAGGCAATGAATGAGCAGGCAATTGCAAATTTATATGCAGCCATGAGAACCGAAGTGAACCAACTTTACTCCAAAATAACAGAACTAGAGATGGAAGTAAGTGAGCATTCATTAGTCATGGGGGCCATTCAACCACTTGACCCCTCCAGGCGTTGTTATCGGATGATTGGCGGTGTGCTGGTTGAGAGAACAATCAAGGAGGTCCTGCCTGCAGTTCAGCGTAACAAGGAGGGTCTTGAAGAGGTGATATCACGGCTTAATGAGGCATTGGAGAAGAAAAAAAAGGAAATTACAGACTTAGAAGCAAAATACAAAATAAGGATAAGGAAACCTGATGGTGAGGCTAAGGATGATGCCAGCCGGAAGGAAGGTTCTGCACAGGGAGTTCTTGTTGGGCCTGCTAGTGGTGAAAAGTAAATGGCACTTGACCTCTCTTCTTTGGTTGGAATGTAGGAAATGTGATTGCCTTTGTTATGCTTGCTATGAATATTGTTTATGATTGCTTTTGTTATGGTTTCTTCAAATGTCAGGTTTCGAAAATTGGTTACTAATAGAGCTAGAAAAAACGATTCCATGATCCACATCATCAATGTTGTTACTGTTTTCATTGAACTCTTCTTTTTTCTTAATTGAAAAGGGAAGATCAATTCTATGTTTGGATGCAATTAAGGTGAGACAATGTGAACTTCCTGAAGCTAAATGGTTGCTTATTGTTTTGGGTGTTTAACCAATTCCAAATAACTGACTCTTACATTTGGGAAAGGTATTGGAGAAGTTACAAAAATGGAGAATTTAAAGATGCAAACAATTTAGAGTGACAGTCCCCTAGTTTAGGATGGTTGCAATAAGCGGGGTTAATATAACATTGATTCACTTTTACATTAGTCATCCATTCTTTTCTTGAAAGTTAAGGGATTGCTCAACTAATTCATATTTAATTCATGGAATTCACAAAAGAGGCTTTTATCTGATTGACATCAAAAGGTTGAAGAGTGAATGGTCTAGGGTGGAGATCTGAAGGGAACCTTCAATCCCCTAGCATTTAATTTATTAGGGTAAAGGGAGGTCACCTTTAAGAGGTTGACATCTCTAATACTAGAAAGAATTAGATAAGAGCTCGGGCCTACCGGCAGGCTGTGAAAGCACAGGAACAGATTCGGATGGGAAGACTGGGTCAGAGTCTTTTTGTATATATGTCCCGACAGGTTCTACATTCAAGTATTTGGGAATTTTTTCCCAAACAAGGAATGGTCTGAGATGTCTACATATCAAAGAGGAGGAAATAATGTATGGAATTCTAGGTTAGTTATGCCTCGATTTAGGGAGGTGATAAGGGCTATGATGACCATAAATGCCTAGAACTTTAAAGGAAGGAACTTGGTACTGAAACTGGTGCTGTAAGAATGAAATAAAAACTGGGGGAAGGGCAGAGACAACAAAATTGAGGAATGACATAGATAGGGGTAAGAGGTGAGACATGGGTGTCAAGGAGAATTTAGGCTTTTGCTCATGGATATGGACGTTGAATGGATAAGGGAAGCTCTGCAGAAGTGGTTGGTAGGAGGTGCATACAATGCAAAGCTCTATGATATTTTGTGACTGAGGTTCACTAGATGGATAGGGACAAGAGAATCAGTGCATTTAGTATTTGAGCAGTAGGGATATGGCGGATTGCATGAATTATGTCAAACCTGCGGTGAGTTGGTCGGCCCGTTCAAAAGGGTTCCTTGAAGTTTAATGCAGACAGAGACGGGTAAATTTGGGTTGTGGTGGATTGTTGGGATTATTTTTTACCATGAAAGGGTATGTTCTTTTTGGAAATGCCAAGGGGACATGATGTCACATTACACCATGTCTTGTCTGGGGAATTCCTGAATTCCTAGACAAGGTGGAATTCCTAAATCCTCCTTCGGACTAGAGCATTCAGGAATTCCACCAAAATGCAAAGAAGTTGGAATTCTTGAATTCTTAAAGGCCAATTGGGACTTTTCATGTGCTGGAATTCATAAATTCTTGTAAAGAAACAAGGGATTTAATTCCTTATAGGAATTCTAGTAAAGAAACAGGCCCTTAAGGTCTTTCTGGGTTCCTTGGATCCAAGAATGGTAATGAGGCAGAGTTGCTGTAATGGAGGCATTGCAGCTTTTATTATTATTATTATTATTATTATTTTATTTTGAATTATACACGAGGAATATACCGGTAAGCCCCTCACAGAAAAGGTGGAAGGCAAATACAACCTAGGACAGAATATAATCATCATAAGAAACAGGCAAGTTTTGTCACCGAACTCCTCTCTTTGCTAAAGCGGCATTGCAGATTTCTGTCTTTCTCCAGTGGGCTAATTGTTGAGGGGGATTTTTAAAGGTGGGCTGATAATTGGGGTTCTATGCTATTGTATCAAGCTGTTGTGGCAAAAGCAAATTTGCATATTTAGTGGTTTGATCCCCACCTTTTTTTCATTCATACTAGGAGATCAGAGAATGGATACTGGATTTTTTTAATGTAACTCAGATTTGGATAATGTGTTTCCTTCACAAGGTTTGAATTTTGATCACCACATCTCTTAGAAATCTCGCGTTTGAGTAGAAATGTTGTGCTAAATCGCTCCAAGAGTGACTTGGAAGGGGATCTCAAGAACTTGGACAAGTCTGACCAAATTCTTAGCAGCTTTAGCTGGGAGTTGGGTTGACTTGGCCAACTCTGAGCAAGTCGAGGTTTTGAACACTTTTTTGGACATTGATTGGAGTTGGAAGCCTGTGGTGATCTTTGTATGTGTTGATTTAAACTGGAACTCCTAGCTGAATGACTTGACATTCAGATCGACTATCTGAGGCTTCCTCTCTATTGCCTTATTTTGCTTTTATAGGTAGGTGAAGGTCTATGTTGCTCTAGTATTTGTTGTTTTCTATGACCAGGAATGGCTAGCTAGGTAACTGTTATTTTTCTACTACAAGTGACCTGGGAGGGCATTGAGTTCAGTAACTTGGTCGAGTCTTGAGAGTTTTTGGCAGATTTGACTTTTTTTCAACTCTGAGCTTTCAGGTCGAGGTTGTGAAGTATGAACACTTGGGACATTGATGGATTGAGAAGTTTGTGGTGATCTTTGTACCTACCTGTTGATTTAAGCTGGATCTACCAGCTGAATGATTTTGACATTCAGATCAACTATCTGAGGCTTACTCTGCATTGCTCTCTCTCTTTTGAAACTCTAAACTAGATATAGGTAGGTCTTTGTCCCTCTTTAGCATTTGGTGTTTTTGTTTGACCAGGAATGGTCAGTTGGGTTGCAGGGTTATTGTTCTACTAGACTGGTTTGTTGGGTTGCAGGGTTATTGTTCTATTACGAGTCTCAGCTTTTCAGCAGTGCTGGGTACATCACTGTGTGGTATTCTTGTGAAACCCTCACTATCCATCCCCTTGTGAACTAGCACTTTACCAATTTTGACTTTCCATCTGACTGCACTCTCATTTGGATTGAAAACTTAAAATATGGTTGATACCTAAAAATTCAGTTAACTTTTGAGGGTTATATAATCATCATGATGTCTTTAGCACCAAATAATCATAAAAAATTAAAAATAGAGCCAGCATGATGTGGTGGGTTGATAAAGCTGTTCCTTTTCTTTTGCCAAACTCTAGGTGCCAAGGAGTTGTGTCCTCTTCCTCGTCCTTCAAATGATTGTCATTCATCCATATGAATCGCATAGCCACCTTCACACTCAAACTTTGGTGTGAAACAATGGACTTGTCATTGCCATGTAGATATATATGGGCCTGGTTCAAGTGTGGATGTCTTACATGAAATGCCGTGCGGACTGGCGCCCATTTGGGGCTCCACCAATCATGGGGGATGTGGGGATTGAAAGACCTTGATATAAAACAACTGTGTGCAAAATTTCAAGTCCAATGCATCATTTTTCTTATTTCAATCCAATGATCAGCTCTCATTTGGCGTGAAACCAACATGGGATTTGTGACATTCAGTGGGAGTGGTAGTGTGTGACGGATCGATTGATCACCTGCGTGCATACTCCCTTGTGGGGCCTTCTCACCTGCAGTCCTTTTGTGTGGACTCCTTTGCGCGGCCCGCCTACAGGAGGTAGTGGATTGAATGATCTAGATGTGATTCACCCGTGTGCAAAATTTTAATTCCGTTAGATCGTTTTAACCCTTTGATTCATGGCCCTCAAGTTTAATGATTCTAGAAGGCCTTATTGTTTTTTTAGGATCTCAATCAAATAATGAGTAACAATGGGATGAGAAGTTTTGTCGTTTTCTTTTTTAAATAGACTTACCAAGTTATAAAATGTGAATACTTAATAGCCCCTCTTTTTTTATCTATATGATTAATCAAAGCCATTTGTTGTAGACAACTAACATATTGGATGGATCTATTCCTCTAATTTGTGCTATAAGTATTGAACAGGCAAAAGAGTGAATGGTCAGGGTGGATTTGTAGAGGGAGCTATCAATTTCTTAGTACTTAGTATTCCATGGTAAAATGGTGGGCAATCACTTCCTCTTCATAGGGTTAAGTCTTGATGGTACCTTATTCTACTCCGCGTTTGATCCATTCACTCTTAGTCCCTTAAATGGAAAAGCACATGGCAGAGAAAATCCTTGAAATTCAGAATTATGAATCTGCCGGCTTGCTCAGAGACTGAAGTTTCCTACTTGTAGTTTTGAAAAGGAATTCAGTGTTGTCGACTGTGATAGGATACCGACACGTTTAAACCGGGGCAGCCACATATCCCTAGAACAAGGAAAATGCGAGGACCCTAGTCGATGTGTATAGTTGAGAAAATTGGCATTGGTGCGTAAACTTGCAAAGATGAGGATGTTCAAATCCAATGAGGGAAGATTGGATTTCAAAAAAAAAATTGTACGTAATCCCAAAAACTGAGAAAGTAGTCAAAAAGTGAGAAATAAAGAAGATTATTGAAAAATGACCATAAGATGATCTCCACTCTAGTAGAAGGTGAGATGGGAAATGAATACATTGCCATCACCCCAGCCTAGTAATTAAAATCGAAGGAAAGTAAAGGTCGCATCTATCATTTGGCCATGAATTCATATGTATTCAATTCCAAACAAACAAGCCTTATAGTAAAATTTACTTTGGAACTTTCATTCATGGTTTATGCTTGTGCTTCTTTTAGCAGTTTAGGTAATCTTTTCCACCAAAACCAAATCACAGGGAAGAGTCTTATCCAAGGGTTTCCCTAGACAGAAGTAGGCCCATACTGTCAGCAAAATCTTGATTCGACTTTCTAGAATTTTCCTTTATCCTCTAGAAAGCATTTGTTATATCTGATTTGTTACATATGTTTTGCATTGTGCACACTCAAGGGTTTACCTCTAACATTACTGGAGAGATTGGGCAAATGCACCTCACATGGTCTACCTACCCTCTTTGTTTTCTATTGAAAGGGTGAAATTTTCTCGTGTCCCAGTGGAGTGTGGATCTTCTCTCCTATCTAATTCTCTTCACATTTGTTTATTAAGAAAAGTTATGATGATTATTTTTTTTTCTATATTTGCATCTTTTAGCATCCCAATAAATGTCACAGCTATACTGCACTGAATGATATAATATGACCACCACACACTCTCTCTCTCTCTCATTGGCATGCACCTCACAAGGGCTACCAACCCTTTTTGTTTTCTTTGACAAGGGTCATCAGTATCTCCAAGCATATATCTATAAGAAAGTCAATGTGATGGTTGGTTCTCTTTTATGCATTTGAACCTTTTAGCACATTGAGTAAGATTATAAGATGATTCAATTTCTCCACCTGCTCAATAAGATAAGATAATACTGGTGCTCACACGTGCGTGTGCACACACTGCAGTCCCTGCTAAAAACATTGGCAATGTGCTAAATGAGGACCATCAATTATTACAGTTGGTTTTTTTTTTTTTTTTTTTAACCTGGGACCCATATTAGAGATCTCATCTCCGAGAGATAATATCCACGGCTGAGGTAAAAACATCCATCCCTGGAGAAATAACACCTGCTCTTGTGGGGTACCCAAGGTTCCATCCTCGATGCTAAGGTGAGAAGAAGGGTTCCCAAACAACTAGGGAAACCCATGTTTTCAATCATTACCGTTGTTAAGTGGGTGTTTATTGCAGGAGTTTAAAAGGTCCCCCA
Source organism: Persea americana (assembly GCA_029852735.1). Taxonomy (NCBI): domain Eukaryota; kingdom Viridiplantae; phylum Streptophyta; class Magnoliopsida; order Laurales; family Lauraceae; genus Persea; species Persea americana. Next base: position 73,549,986 of record CM056809.1, read on the forward strand.
GTGACTAACCTGTGTATAAAATTTGGAGACCATCCAACCAAGGGAGACTGCTTTGAGGGCTTTAATAGATTTCTGAATATTATTCATTAAATAAAATGAGATGGGTGTCCCAAATTATACAATCAGCTGAAGGGAATGGATTGGCCACTCAGAGATGTAGGCCTCTCAAGACGGGCAGGCTTTCTCTACACTTAATAAGGGTGCATTTGTGTGATGAGAGAATTTAGCAATATAGAGAAAACTGTTCTGATTTTTTATGCAGCCCACTATTCCATTCTTTAGTGCAAGCAGAGGTGGAGGCATAATATGCCTTGGAGGGCCACTATGATAATTGCTTAAAATTACAGCGAGATTATGGGGGCATGGCCACACCAGCCACCACCTAGTTTTGCTCCTTGGTGCAAGATTCTTCTCTCTTGTGAAACTGGAAATTTTGCACCGGACAAATAGGAAAGTCCTCTCACTGCACAAACAAGTCAAAAAACCTCTCACTACACAAACAAGTCGGCGTAAAAAAGAATACACTCTCTCTCCCCCAAAGTGCCTACAAATGATGATCAGCCGTTCCTGATCACCATCTGCCAGGCAAACATTGGTTCATAGTGAAATATTCTCCAATGGGACGTCTGCATCTGTTAAAGAGGCAGGACCATCAAACAACCGAAACCCTCCTGAATCTCACTCATGGTACCCACTGAAGGATTGTAGGCAGTAGAAAATTCCCCTAGGTTCATATACCTAAAGTTAGCATAAAGTTGGTCTACATCAAAAGAGAGTGATTATTTAAGCAATCCCACGAATGGCTAGAAGTAGCAAGATTTCAACCAAAAATGACAAAAATGTCTAATCTTAGACAAATTAGGTCAGACTGCCCACCTCATTGTTCACCCAAATTTATTAAGAGGGGCTCGTTTGGTGGGTGGAACTTTTGGGTCACCAGTTTGTAGGGTTTTTTCCTTTCTCTGAAGTGATTGTAGGGGGACCTTGCCCAGGGTGGCCTATCACAATCAATAGTGTAGATGAGTGGTTATGAGCTAAAATATCTGGATTTATCCTTTTATAGAACTAGCACTGCTGGTTAGGAACATAGGTTTAGTTTCCTTAATTTGGCAATATTGAATGGTTTTTTTCTTTTTTTAGCTGAGAGGTAGCTCTTGCAACTTACCTGAGAGCTAACAAGTTTAGCATCACATGAGACGGTGACTGATCCTCGCACTCAACCTATTTTGACACTGTTTTGTTGGATTGAATTTTATAAAATTATGTAAATTTAAACAAATCGAAAAACTTGAACGCCTTTTTTTAATGGTTGTGATGGTCTAATTGAGAGATATATCTTTTTTTTTTTGTTCAAAATCACATCCGCAATGCGGCTTACCATTGTGGTTGTGATGGTCTCAGAATTTTTAATTCCAAAATCCAAACTCTATTTAGTGAGGCCCATGAACTAAAGGCGAAAACTGAGAATCCCACGTAATCCATTGCTTTGAGAGGTAAAAAAGAAACTTCCCCCACTGAAAAGTGACCTTACACACCCATTTCATAAAAACTATATTTAACTGCATTTTGTATTTTTTTTCTCAGTTTATTTATTTAAGAACTAATTTATCTTCAAGAGTTTTTAACTATATTATCAAATTTTCCTATTAGAATTTGGTACGTTGAGAGATCATGGACATAATATGATGCTTTGTCCACAAGCATTCGAAGATGCCACCAAATAATCTCAAAACGACCTTTAAAATTCCTGAAAAGGATTTAGAAATTCTACCTTGTGGGACAACTTAAAAAAAAAAAAAGATATTTTCCTGTGTGAATTCTTGTAAACAAATAGACCCTTCAGAAAAGTGGGGGATGAAATAAACATTTGACGTTTCGGACAATTCAGGAAATTATTGTATTTCTTCCCTTACAAAAAGAAAAAAAAAGTGATAGTGGGTGCAACCCTCTGACAAGATATTGAAGTAGAGATACGTGGCCACATGGGGATTGAGGAGGCGTTTTTACTTGGAAACAGAAAATTGAGACAAATAGACTCTCTGCATCATCTACTGTAGCCCCAGCGTATGGTGAGCTGTTTTTGTCTCAGTTTCTGTGAATCAATCCACCAATGTGCAGAAAATCTCAATTGACAGGAACCAAACAGCCCTTGGATTTCGATTCTCTCAGGAACAGAGTGATGTTACATTTGTGCCTCTTGGGTGCTTTCTCTCACATTTTTCTTCCTCTTGAGGAGCCCACATGTGAGTGACAGGAGTCGTTTGACAGTGATGGAGACAGGACATGCAGTTATCTTCTTTAAGGATAACAGAAGATTGATCAAATATCTCACTCTGATCTTATTTTAACGGATATGGATTTGTCAAAGGTGGGACCCCAGGTTTTTTTTTATTATTTTTAAGATTTTGATTGGATAATCCAAACAGAGATTGCAAATTTCACTATTTATGAAACCCACATTTCAAGTATAGGGAGAAAAAAAAAAAAAAAACAAAATTATGTTAAAAGAGAATTCACAGTTGTTTCCATGCCTTCAATTATTTATGGTCCCTATGAGCTGCAATCTATCTGGTCAAAGTCAGACAGATCTGGAGGGCAATAAATATGGATCTTATTCCTACCAAAATTCAACACATTTATTAATTTCGGTAGAAATGGCAATCTACTTCTGACTTAACAATGATCCTTATTAATTTCATCTCTTGGTGATCAGATGACATATTCACCTTAAATACATCTGAACTATCCAAACAAAATCTCAATCCTTCTCTCATGTAAAGCTCCAAATCAGCGGTAAAAAACAAATGGACAGGAAACAAACCAACAATTATATCCATTGGGTCATTCCTCCGGACTTTTAATATCATTTATCAACTCTATCAGGCCTCGGACAATCCACCCATGGACCCATATATAACTGTTTTAAAAACAAGGAAAGGTCTTTTCTTTTTCCCGAGTTTTTAAATAGGAAATTATAATTTGCTTATTTTAAAGTAGTGTAAGTTTTCCATATTTCTTCTAATTGCATTCTTCCCAAGTTTTTTGTTTACGTTTACTAAACAGAAATGAATCCTTTATCCAAAGGATTCCTTCGTTCTTCTAAAACAATGTTATCATATTTGAAGATATTTTAAAAGAGAAATAGCTGCATTCTAGATTTGAAAAACACCTATAAGGAATCACTCGTGTCAGCTTTTCCTCTCTTCCCCCGAAACCTGGGTTTTCATCGAATTGAGGAAAATCAGAGAGGATTTATCTCTAAGGACATTATCCAAACATTCAGTGAACTCCTCTTTTCCCATCATCATTAATTAGAATTTCTCTCATATAATGCTAAATGTCCATTAGATTAGTTCACAGGAACAATTTAACAATAATTAAATTAAATTAAAGAAAAAAATTATATTTAATATTTTTCATGTGATAACCATCTATAATTTGACAACCCCAAATGAAAGCTACCTTCAATGCAACCCTACATGTCCCATGCCTTGTCAACAACAATCCATAGACTTGTGAGGCCCAACATGTGAAAAAAATTCCATGTTACACACCATCAAGCAAAAACAAAATATGAATTTTTTTCATGTTACACACTATCAAGCAAAAATGGTCCATCAAATACCCGGTGGTATCTCATCTCACAGAGCCACCCAAGGATTGATGAAGGAGGATAGATAACATTAAATTAAAATTTATTAAATAAAATAAAAATTAAATTAAATAATTTACATGTGATCCATCTTACAGTAAATTAAAACGAAACGCAAGTTGAAACTTTAGTTTGGGCTAATGGATTTCAAAAAAGAAAGCCGACCAAATGGGCCCAAACATCACAACTAGAAGTGAAAAAGATAGAGAGAGAGAGAGAGAAGCCCAAACAAAACAAAACGACATAATAATTCATATATACCATACTTGTGTGTATATTCACAAACGTCAAAACAGATATATGCTTCAGCCTTCAGATCTTACTAAATCTCCATCATTCATATACAATATATCTGTGTGTATATATGTCATCAACCATTCATTTGCAGGAGCGAGTGGCAGCCTGAGATTCGCGGCGACCGGCGGTCAGGGAGCGGAGTAGATCGGAGAAGGCGCCGACGATGAACTGGTGGGTGTTTTTCCGGTTAAGCGCAAGATAGCAGAGGAGGAGCTCGTGGAGGTGGTCCCAGTGGGACCTTACGTCGAGGCCCTGCGCCACCACCATCTCCTCCATCGACCGACGGAAGTCGGCGTATGGGTCGCCGGAGTAGGTGGGTACGGCGAGTCCTGGGCCGAGGAGGGTGGCCGCCTCCTCCACGATGGCGTTGGAGCGGCCGGGAGAGGAGAAGAAGAAGCGTTGGGAGGAGAAGATGCTGGAGAGATCCAGGCCGTCGGATGAGGAAGACGGAGATGATGACGTGGACGACGATGAGTTGGCGGAGGTGGAGATGTCGAGGCGGAGAGGGGTGGTTGGGGAGTCGGAGTCGGAGGTGGCGTTGTAGAGGGAGTTGAAGAGAAGGGTGTTTTGGGAAGGCCTTTTGTTCATGTCCGGGTTCTTGGGCTTGGAGCGTTTGGATGTCTTTGAAGAAGATGATGTAGACGAAGAAGATGATTTGAGTTTGGAGAAGCAGAGATTGAGAGGATTTGGCATTCTCTCTTATCTTTCTAAATTTTTGCTGCTGTGGGTTTTGTTGTTGGGACTTGAGAGAAGAAGAGGGAGGGAATTGAAGAAGAGGAGGTGTGGCATTGAATTGTGGAAAGGGCTGAAGGGACAGGAGGAGTTGAGAGTGTGGGCTGGTATTTAAATGAAGAAGGATTGAGATTTGGAAGAAGCCACAGTCTAATAATTATTACACAGCTCTATGAAGTTTGATGGGGCATTGATAATTGGTTGGGACCGTTGGGCGTTGGGTTGAACCATTGTACATGAATTGGTTAAAGAGGAGTCCAACCTCGAAGTCAGGGTGGTCGAAACAAACCCTTTGATTAAGAGGTTGGGTTTCATTTTGATTGGCAAATCATTGAGCAATGTTCAGCCCAAAAAAAAAAAAAAAATCCATTCTGGAATGAGTCAAGTTAGTTTTATTTGCATCAATTAATTGGTTTAATGACCCAGTTTTTTATTTTTGTCTTTTTGAAGAAAACTCAATCTGAACTTCGAGTTGTCCAGTAGAATCATATTTCAATGTGTAGGGTTAGGGACCCACTTGATCATTTCAATGATGAATGATATCTGAGGCATTCATTTTGATCTTGAAATTGTTGGATTGGAAGGCCGACAATGATTGGGAAGGGTTCATATTGTTACCAATTCTGTGTCACACCAAGATTTTGTAACGGGTTGATTAGCGGAAGCCCCATCAGATAAATAGTTGAACATAGGAAGAGAATCCGAGTTTGAAATTTGTGAGCAATTGGTGTAGTAGTGCCAACTTTGTCTCTTCTACTGTCATAGTCCTTTTTACATGTTGAAACCGTCATTAGATTTCTTATAGAAGATTGTAGAATTGGATGTAAGATCTTGAAAATATTTTCAAAACCCGAGAAGCCTGATTGGAAGGGATTCCTTTTCGTTTTTGGGTGCGTATCAGCGTGTCGGCAAGTGGGTGAGGTTTACTTAAAACCAAAGTGTTTTTAAATAATTTATACTCATTTAAATTTCTTAGTTCATGTGGGTGAAGTTTACTTAAAAGTAGTTTCGAATAATTCTCATTTAAATTTATTAGTTCGTGCCTACTTGCTAGGGCTGTCAATCCAGCCCTTTTATGAGGGGGCCCAGCCTGGCTTAGCCTGTAAAAGCCTTCAAAGCGAGGATTTCGTTTTTTATCCTAAAGCCTGACGGTAGGGTAGGGCCCTATTTTGAAAAGCCTGCAACCTTGAGGGTCGAGCTAGGGCTTGACTCATCCAGCCTGAGGGGCCCAGCCCTCAGTTTATTAAATATGTAAATTTTTTAATAGTTTTTATGAAGTTACTTTAAAAAAATTTAAGAAGTGAGTACCCATCTATTCATTTATTTTTACCCTAAGTTATTAGATTATATAGTTTATTGGTACAGAAGTTAGATAGTGTAGATATCTTTTGTAGAAATATAGTTTGAAAAATGAAGAGAAACTTTGATTAATATTGAAAGCAATATAATAAAGTATTTGAAATAGTTATACTCTTTGATCCTCAACATAAGTTGTTGTATTTAGGGTATGCCTTAAGAAAGTTATATGGATCAAGTGAAGATATAAGTATTCGTCGAGGAGGTACTCTTAGACCCTTTTGGAGATCTTTATAAAGAGTGTTGTTTGATTTTTGATACACCTATACTATGACATTGTCAAATGTGGATAAAGTTAATTTAGTAAAAGTTACTAAGTTTGAAGATAATTTTTTTAATATTTGAGTAACAAATGACTCAGACAATTGCTTTAGAAAAAAAAATCTGAATTAGATTATTATTTTGAGGAGCCAAGAGATAAATCTATAAATTTCAATATATTGAATTGGTGAAAAATTAATTCAGCAAAATATCTAGTTATTTCAGTAATGGCTTGTGACATTTTAGCAATTTTAGTTTCTACAGTTGCTTTTGAATCGGTATTTAATACAAGAGGAAGAATACTTGACCAGTATAAGAGTAATTTGGAATTTGAAATAGTAGAAGTCTTAAATTCCTTTACATTGTTGGTCCTTAATCCAGACATAGTAGAAGGGTTAGCATTAAGTTGAAAGTAAGCGGTCGCGTATGAAAGATTTATTTTCTTTAAAGAAAAAAATCTTCTTTTCTTTTGGCCCTGACCCGACCCTAGCCTATCCCTGGCCCTTGAGGGTAGAATAAGGGCCTAAAAATTATAAGCCCACTGTAAAAGACAAGGGCTTTTACTCGCTTAGGCCCGGCCCGCACATGTGAAGGTAGGATAAGGGCTTACCTCGGCCCGGCCCTTTGACAGCCCCACTACTAGCTAGAATCCAAGGTTATAAATAGACTAATATGGTAAGCTGATGGATCTCTCTTTCCTTCTCTAACATATCTTATATGAGACGTGGGCTGCATATAAAAGAAGGCAAGTTTTCAAATAAAAAACGGATTCTTATAAGGGTTAATTTTTTTATGGGATTTTCAATACTTTCACTACATGAAAAACGCATGAATATGAAAAGTAAGATAAAATCCAAACCTTGGAATTCTTATTTTTGAAAATTTCCAACAATCAGTTCATCACTATATTAGTGACTCAATGTTTAAGCTTTACATACCACCTGATCATTAACATCATAATCATCATCAACAAAATATGGTCCCAGGTCTCAACTATGTTGGGTCCGCTACTTTCCTGTTTGCTAGGCAAAAGTCTAATATAAATAATGCTACGTCACATCTATCCTTATCAGAACTGATAAAATGATTAAATATGAGGGACACATTTAAGCAGATGTTATGATCTCTGTTCGCTGGTTCATGCATGCAAGATTCGAGTAGATCCAAATGCAGCAACCTGGCACCAGAGTTACCCATATCACAAGATCCCAATTCACTGTTTCATGTCAATAATGCAATACACTAAAGGGTAACATAATTCTATCTAAGATTCTGGAGCTCAAGTTTACACACCTCATTCATCTTTAGATATATTTGGTATTACTGGGGGTGGTTTTTTTTTTTTTTTATTTAATCTCAGTTGCAACTCAAGGTTCACTGATCTGTCTGTGTTGTGTCGGGCTCATTTATCAAAAAAGAAAAATGAATCGATACATAGCCAGCCCAACTCTAATCAACAGTAATACCTTTCGCTTTCGGCAAATATTTCAATGAGTAACATGCATCAAGATGGCATGCAGAAGAGTTTGCAAATTTGTTTTTTACAGTGAATTCATAGGTGAGTTATAACTCTGCATAATTCGCCTAGATAGAAAACCCCACACCCTCCCTGTGTACTTAAATGTATGAGCTGTGGAGGACATAAGCAACAGCGACAAGACCACGTAAAGGAACAAAACCAGGTGCAAAAAGCTAAATTGCAGTTTGCATGATTGTCCTTCCAACTACAACCCTTACAAGTTCTGGAAAAGGCTCTCTTGGGAAATGTTCCTCATTTTTTAGAGAAACTACCAAATACGCAGCGTAAATAGTGTTCCACAGAGACTGGCTAACCGCTGTGTTCTCTATCAATAGATCCATCTCCACATCTCTCTACTTTCACAAGAAGAAAGGCATTTGATATTAACTTACATGACCGTGTATACCACTGCATTATCTCCTCCTCAGATGGCTCTATGGGCTTTTATGAGAGGGAGAACAAAGGGTGGACAATCATTTTCCATCAAATCCCTACTTAATTCCTTATAGATCTACATTCTACACCCCTGAGCTTCTGAGCAGCCAATCCACTATTTCTATGAATTCTTTACAAATTAGAGACAGATGTGGAAACGGATTGGATTAATTGAGCTAGTGGGGTAGTATGTACCTAACCCGATTTGAAAAATGCCATTATTAATGTTATATCTTGCTCAAATCCTAAATTCACAGGCAAGGTTAGGATCGGGCCAGTTGGTTTAATTTATGAAACCCAACATTAGCCCATTTATTAATTTGTTATGAAGTGTTTGACCCTCAAGGCCTTAAGCAAAAATCACTAAGTTGAATGGGGTTAAGAACTGCCTCCCCACATGACCAGCTAACACAGAGATGTGATGATGCATAAGATACAGGTGACGACAGGATGCTTTCCAACATGTCTGGTGATTCCCATATTTATATTTATATTTATATTTATATGATTGAATGGATCTACATTCTACACATGGTGAGATGAAAGGACTTCCCAATTCAAAACTTCATTGGAAAGGACAAAAGCCCACCACCACGTTTGATCAGTGGTGGCAGGGAAATGGAAGAACAGAGGACCAAGAACAGGTATCATCTGTAGAGAGATCCTGACAGATTGGTTGTGGTGTTGACCAGAGCTGCTGGTGTGGATTAGAGCTGCTGTTTGGGTTCTTTCAGATCTGTACAGGACTGAGTGATAAGTAATTATCTCATCTACAGTTGATTATACTGGGATATGGGTGACCAAGGACAGATAATGGATGAATACTATAATAATAGCACATGGACCGGAGAGATAAGTACAATAATTTGCACCTTTGAGATGAAAAATAAAGGAGCTGAATAGATGGATCATAGGTAGGCCAGCCTGTTGTGATGGTTGGGCGATCAAGGGCTCTAATGCCATAAAAGTGAAGGTATGCTTAGGTCTGTGTTAACTTTTTTTTCCCCACTAAATGGCAAATGTGTATTGAATAAAATAGGCTTAGAAAGAGACCTAGCCCCAAAAGAATAACCATATACAAAAGGGCCAAAGAACAAAACGGGGTCCACCAGCCACCATACAAAAAACAGAAAAGTATAAGATAAACTGAATAACAGAACCCAGATAAGAACAAACTTTTATTTAGAAAAGAAACCAGCTACAAAAACGAGGGATAGGCAATCCCTGCCAAACCCCACTCAACCTATTAACTAAGACCATGCAGAATGAAGTTTTTGCATCTTTGTTGTGTTTCAGTAATTACAGTTATAAGAAACCTCAATTCAAGAAATAAAAAGTCCCAAGGAAAAAATAAATAAATTATAAATTGGGAAAATAATCTCTTTATTTATCAAGTTGGGTTAATCACTTAATCTTCATCTGATTGTGTTTTTCTTGACCAATCATTTGAAATGTTGGAAACAGTTTCTTATTGGATGGAATTCTAGAAGGTGGAACTCCACGACTCCAGAAGTTTAAGGTCCAGAAGTTTGATTTCATTTCATTAGAAAAAAAAGGGAGGGAACAATACATAGGGGGATGAGGGAAATGCAGTATAGAGAGAGATAATACAGAGCAAAGCGATGAGGTGTTAGCAAAGCACAGAACCACCACCAGAGAATCTTAAGACAATGCAAACCCACAACAATACAAACCTACAACCAGAGAATCTTTGTCCAAGCCAAGAGCAAGGCAACAAAACAGGCTAAAGCCCTGCCCAAACAATTCGGTTCTGGGATAACCATGATTTTTCCAAGGATCCAAGCATTTCAGAATGGCAAAATTTTAGAAAGAAGAACCTAAATAATCTTTTCTCTACTTGTCTGATCTTTGTAAATTTCAGTTCTCCCATGTCACTTGTACCAGAAGGATTTGAATCTTTGATAAATGATTTAATGGACTCTGTCAAAGGCATGGTATCAAAGCAATTAGCAGCTTTGGCCCTGACTAGTCACGTTCAGACCCCATATTTTAGTATCTTTCCAACTTCAGCATAATAAACGAAGAGGCCAATGTCCTACTTCAGCTAAAAACATGAAGCGGGCATTGCTTGCCTGTCCTGTGAATCTTTGCTTTATAAAGACAGCATCAGAGGACTCAGAACAAAATTTTTGACATTAGAGGCTATTGCATAAAGTGAAATCTCAATGCTAATGAGTGTCATGAGGTGCGGAGTACAACCCCAACATCTGGTGGATCACGGACCGAGGTCTTGTAGTGGATCTCCCGAGGGATGATCTCTAGGAATTGGACTAGGCTAGTTTAGAATTAGGATAGTTTACCATTCCTCCCATGTACAAGCGGAAAAAAAAAATGTCAATGTTAAGGGTTAGTTTGGGCACTTCCAAAATCCTCATTTAAACAATAATTCCATTAAATGGTGAAAAATTAAAGCACCATGTCAACAAGACTCTTGCTTTTCTAGTCCCTTGTAGCACTCCAAATGGCAACCAAAAGAAAATTTCTGCTTTCAAATCTTTTTGATAACCCAGGGCATCTTTTGCAATTTTTAGCATGCACAAACAAGCCTAAGATAGAGGCATTTTCTGCAATATTTGCACCAAATGGATTCCAAAAGAGAACAAAGAAAAACATTTTCATTGATCTTAAATAAGGAAAACACATTCCATCATGGAAAATGTTTCCAGCTGCGATACAAATGTAAGGGCTACTGCACAAAATGAAGTCATCCGTTTCTATCTTGTCAGTCTTTTATGACTGAGGGAAAATACAAGGGAGAAAAAGAAAAAAGAAAAAAAAAATGTAAATTACTTAGTAGAACACGATCAAAGAAACAACTCCTCCTAATGATCACAATTCCAAACTTGAATTGAAAGAACACTGCAATAGAAAAACATCATTGGGAAATAAAGAACTCATGAATGAAAAGAAAACGTCATGTTCACCTGAGTTGAAATATAATAGTAGTCAGTAACCTGAAATCAACTACTAGCAGTCGTTTGTTAGCACTCATTAAATCAGCTACTAGGGGTCGTTTGTTAGCACTCATTCAATCAGCTACTAGGGGTCGTTTGTTAGCACTCATTCACATATGTAAATTATGCACATGCGTAATGATTGTGGATCATCACTTCTTCTTCTTCTTCTTTTTTGCGCTCATTTACATACCTGAGGACGTGGTAAATGGTTACATATGTAATTGTTGCCAAGCGGTGGTATAGGTAATAAGGGTTTTATTCTCCTGCAAGAAGCATTCCAGAGGTGAGCCCCTGCCCACATTACACAGAACTAGAGCTCCTGATGCACAGTGCGTATGTGCACTGCACACTAGAGAAAGTTGTCCCAGGTTATAATTCTCTGGTGAGATCGAGCCCCTTTAACTACATTTTTTTCAATTTTGTGAGGCCCAAATTCATGATCCAAGCCACTCATCTTCTTTATTGATCTACTAAACCCTAAGACGTTTAATTTCATATATCTTCATAGATTTTGAGAAATTAGTGAAAACGTCCAAAAAATCCCAAACTAGAGAACTAATTTTGTGGACTTTTATGGGCCCCTAATTCATGAGCCGAATCGTTCGATATTCTCATATAAATTGATAAGCATCAAAACAGTTAGTATCATACTTAAATCTTCCTGGATTTTAAGTACTTTCAGAAAAAACTTCCAGAAAATTCAAAGACGTCTAAAATTGTTGGATGTACTCATTTACTCGTGAAATAGCAATAGTGTGTTTCACATATGTAACATTTGCATATGTAAAACCCATTTTCCAATCCCATGCATAAAAGGCAAACGGCCCCTAAGTAATTTTATTATTGATAGAGTTTTAAGCTGCTGACTTTGAAAAGACCTAAAATGAAATCAGCAGGAATCCGAAAGCCCAAAAAATGTTATAATTTATACTCACAAGGGGGAAATTTAGACCTCATAACAGAATCATCAAGCAAAAGCTCTTTTTTTTTTCTTGGAATGACTCAGTTAGATGCCCTCATGTCATGTTAAAGTCAGGCACAGCTGCATCTGAATTCTGAGGTCAGGTTCAGGAATTCCTTTCATATAGGTATAAAATCAACAATCGCATATTCATCTGCCATACTTAAAACAACCTTTTCTTTTTAATGGTGAACTTAAAAGCAACAATTAAAAGCAGAAAAAAAAATTAACAAGCCAGAAACAAAATAGCAGTAACCACTACATTGCTTTTAGATGCAAAAAAGGCAGAGGATAAAAATGTTCTAGTTGTCAGTTTGATGAAAAGTGGACTTACCCAATATCACAGCCAACAGATACAATGTTTGAAGCCTGATCCAGACTCCAGTGCCGGTCATTGATTAACAGCGATAACACTCACAGGGTACAGAATATCAGTCCCTGTTATGGAATTTTTTTTTATTTAACCCTGTTATGGATTTTCCAACTTGCAATCACAGAAGATTCCAGTAACACAATCTTAACCCAGAATTGTAATGGTTATGGTGGAGAAGGAACTAATAAAAAATACAGAACTATTTACTTCAATAAATTGATATGTCTCGTATCTCTAAATTTGGATTGGCAACAAGGAATAAGAAGTATGTTGATATCATGTGGTTGACATCTCCCTAGGGGCAGCTCCGATGCCCAAAAATGTCAATTGTCTGTTTCACAGCTTATGGTTAGAGTGGGAAAGGAGCTATTTCTTCCATTACACAAAACAACACAAGCATTCATATCATCTCTTTTATTCTTCTTTTAAACAAAGTGGCTTCTTATAAATAAATGGGGCATTAAGTCATTAGGCCATTATCCAACTCAGCACATAAATGGGGCATTAAGTCGTTAGGCCATTAACCAACTCAGCACACCACCAGCACAGCTACAATTCACCCAAGTCCCTAACCAAGATTCCATTCCGTGCTTAGGATCCATTCAATTTCCATAGTTCCTCAGTAATTATAAACTAATTTAACAATTATTGTAAGTCTGATATGTACACGCTATCAATATGTGCATATTTGTATATAATTACCCATAAGCATGATGGTTGTGATCAGATACAACAATCGGGGGATCACATAGCTTGAGAAAAACAACAGAACAGTTGAGGGACTAATCACATGTAACGTCCGAAGTAACTATAACACATACATATTGCTCATACATGTTAAATGGCATACTAACAAACATCATTAGTTCTCAATAAAAAACAATGCAATCAGTTGCATGCCAATCAGTCATCGGCAAAGGCTCCAAAGAGACAGCCACGATCACACACTATTACTTCATCTCCAGGCTTTTAGCTGCCCAAAAAAAAAAAAAGGCTCTTGATAAGGGTTGGCAATTGGCCAGGCAAGGGGAAACACTGAATTTCGGCCCAGCCCAAAATCCCTGACCTATCAGTCTAAATAAATGCCCGACCAAACAATTTAACAGCCCTACTCTTGGTTCCCCCATATGTGCTAGGAGCCCATCAAAGAATCAGCATTAGCAACATCTGCAATTCTGCAGCAAGCCACCAACTGGTTTCATAAAAATCCAAACTCATTTCCAGAGCTCTTCAGAGTTCAGCCGCTGACATACATTGGACAATGAATGTGTTCATCTTTTCCAGAACTTGCAAAGACTTGAAAAGGGCTCTCTGTGCAAATAACAAGGTTGCTCACAATAGACATCCAGAAAAAGGTTAACAAACCACCACCCTGAGGCAGTGGCCAAGAATATCACCCAAATAAGGCACAAGATCCAGCCTAAAATAACAGTATAATCAAAGGTACCAGATATCTCCTTTTTTATAAGCTAGATTGAAATGAATTTATGACCCAAGGTTGGATCTTCTTCTTTTTTCGAAAACTTTCTTTACTTATTAACCAGCTAGACAACAGCAATTAGATCTGAGGTTGGAATGTGGAGCACCATCCAGTTAAGTTATAGGCTGCATGCCACAGGAGAGCCTTATTGGAAGCCCCATAAGACGTGTAGTTTGTCTCAATACCAAATTGCTCAGTTGTAAATCCAATAAAACCTAATTCCCTTTGAATTATAATTGCATCAAACCCCACTTGATTTACATCGTACTAACTCATAAACTCATTCTGTGAAGGAAACAAAATCATGTTCTCCAAGGAAGAAACAAATTTGAACGCATCTTACTTGCACCATTGAATTCCACACGTTATTTCTTGTTTCAAACTTAAGTTCCCAAACAAAAAATGTCAATCCAAAGACGCTGTAAGAACTCAGATGAAGTATGCTACAATCAGGCATCTAGTTCCTACACAGCAAAGTCAATCCATCCAACAAAGTCTGATACGTCTTCTCCTCCATCGAATCCCCCTTCTTCCTCAACTCTTCAAGCAGCGCAAACGCCTCACTATCTCTCCCTTCCCTACACAACCCCTCCAACAGTGTCCTATAAGTCAAAAGATCCGGAACCATCGAATTCTCCAACATATCAAACATAACCTCAATTCCATCTCTAAACCTCCGTTCGATCGAAAGAGTGCATATCAAAACCATGTAGGTACTGCCACTCGAAACGAAAGCCTTCTTCCTCATTTCCTTGAAAAACCCAAAACCCTGCTCAACCCTTCCCTTCTCACAGAGCCCCTTCACAATATAACCATAGGTGTACCCATCAGGCTCACATCCATACAACCCCATTTCGCGAAAAACCCGAATTGCCTCATCCATCTCCAGGCACTTGGAGTAGGCTTTCACAATCAAATTGAGTGTGAAGGTGTCCGGGACGACGCCGGACGCCTTCATCTGTTTGACGAGGGAGCGGACGGAGTGCAAATAGACATAAGAGATATTCAATCTATTGAAACGACGGAGTAGGGAATTCAATAGCATAGAGTAGGTTTCGAGAGAGGGCTTACATCCTGGTGAGCGCTGCATCTTTTTGAATACGTCGAAGGAGCGGTTGAGGAGGTGGCGGCGGGAGCAGCAGAAGCGGATGATGAAGTTGTAGAGGGGGAGGGAGGTGGAGCAGGCGCCGGCAAGGACCTCGTCGATGAGGGATTCGGCAGCGGAGAAGCGCTTGCCCGAGGTGGCGATGTCGATGATGGCGAGGTAGGCGGAGGGGTCGTGGCGGTAGCCGCGCTGCTGGGCGGTCCAGCGGAAGAGGTCGAGGGCGAGGTCGGGGTCGGATTGGGAGCGGAGGGCAGCAACGACGTCGGAGGAGGTGAAGCCGGGGCGGAGGTGGGCGACCCAGGAGTCGAATTGCTTCTCGAGAGGGGTTCTGGTTCTAGGGTTAGGGTTAGGGTTCGGGGATTTGGGGTTTTGGGAGGAGGTGGAGAAATGGGTGAAGGAAGCGGGGAGAGGAGGAGAGAGAGTGGTTGTTTTGTTAGTGAGGGAAGAAAGGAGAGCAAGTGAGATTGTTTTCCTCATCCTCATCTTCTCCCCTTTGTCTTCCTTCTTTCTTTTGTGTTGTATTTTCAGAAAAGGAGAGTTTCAAATGATAAAGAAGAGGGAGTAGGGGCAGAGGGGGCTTGTAGTCTACTGAGAGCGTGATGAGTGGCTAATGATGATGAAGAAGAAAATGGGCCAATGGATGGCCTGATTGGGTGCATTAGTAAGGTTTCCGAGAGATGCTAAATACACACTCATGCTCTTTATACTCCCTACACTTACTCTATACACACCCCATTTTGTATATCTACTCTCTATACTCCATCCATCTTCTTCTCCCTGCTCTCCCTTTCGCTCTCCCGGTCTCCCTGTTAGGTTAATGTAGATGTTAACTTTTTTTATCTACGGCGATATTAACTTTTTTTTTATCTACACCAAAGAGGGCTAGGGCTAGGGCTAGATGTTAACTTTTCTATCTTCTATCTTTTACACTCATTTTTAGGTTAATGTAGATGTTTACTTTTTTTTTATCTCAGCTAAGGGGCTGGTACCTGAGAGACTCACACATGCGAAGTGATGAGAACTCAGCACATGAGAGAAGATACAACTCACACATGTGAGGGTAATAATCACTCATGCAAGAAGGTGGGAGTTAATAACAACTGGAGTCATGACGTGGGATTGAATACATTGTTGATAAGTGGTTTTCCTTTTCAGAAAAAGATAAAAAAGAATCAAAAGTGGTTTTATAGCTAGTATTTTCAAAATAGATTTGACACCATGTTTAAACAATGTTTCAGTTTCTAAGAAATTTTGTTTTAACATATTATTGATTGGTGAGTGGTGACGTTTTGTTTAAATTGAAATTAATAACTATGCATGTGCAAACTCAATTAAGACAGTGGTGCAATTACATAGGGCAGCTTGGGGTGTCTTGAAAGAAGATTTATGTGATATGCTTTCAGAATTTTATAAAAGGGGGAGACTTAATGCAGAGATTAACTCAACATTCTTGGTACTTATTCCTAAAGTTCCGAACCCGGTGGAGCTTCAGGATTTTCATGCCATTAGCTTGGTGGGGTGTGTTTACAAATTGCTTTCAAAGATTGTAGCCAATAGATTGAGAACTGTGCTTCCAGGCATCATTAGCCAGTTTCAAGGAGCTTTTGTAAAGGGTAGGCAAATCTTGGATGGCGTGTTGGTGGCCAATGAGTTGATAGATTCAAGAAAACGGTCTAAAAAAAAAGGAGTCATTTTCAAAATTGATTTGGATAAGGCTTATGACCATGTTGAATGGAGCTTTATAGATTACATGCTATAAAGGCTTGGCTTTGGTGAACGATGGAGGAGTTGGATTAAGGAGTGTATTTCAACCACTTCTTTTTCAGTTTTGGTTAACGGATCTCCCTGTTGGAAGTAGGTGGGCTTTGTGGATTGGTTTCAAAACTTTTGACCCACTTGACCCAGGAATCAAGTATCCATAAGGCCATGAAACCAAATTCAAGATTCAAAACTCAATCTTATCAACCATGATCAGCAATAATCTCTATCTAGAAGATAGAAACATCACCTAACAAGCAACCACAAAATTCTACAACATACAAGGAAGTAGATCTATACCTTAGGAGCTTGGTAGTGCTCTAATGGAGAAGTTGATTTCTTTCTTTGAGAAACTATTTCACAAACCAAATCAGAATCTCCAAGACCTCTTAACTTTCCACGCTATGACCAGAATCAGATCTCTTTCCTCAAGGAAGATGGTGGGATCTCTAAGAGAAAACCAACTAGAAACTCAAGGGAAACCAGAAGAGAAACTAGAAGAAGAATGAGAGAGAGATGTGCAACTCTTGCACAAAGGGGAGGGCTAGGCATGAATTCCTAGGGGTAATTCAAGCATGGACGTCTAGCCCTATTTCCTCTCTTATTTATTGCCTAAAGCATCTCCTCTTTGTTTATTATTAGAAGTTCTACTTCCATAATAATTAGTAACTTTCTTTTCCTACTATCACTACTATTAGAAGTCTCACTTCAAAAATAAATAGTAACTTTCTAATTCCTTTCTTTTTGAGTTCAAATAGAATTAGTAATGATCCAATCTTGGGTTAGCGTGGGGACAACTAGGGATTTCATAAAAAGCTGGCTCCAACTGGGACAACGCGACTATCACGACCCGGGCCCTAGATTAGGATTACCACGGCTAAACCCCGAGTCGTGATTTCCATACTTACTTCAGGAAACCCCGCATTAACAAAAGTCAATACGAAATTCACAACGGATATCATACATTCATACCTGTCAAATGTACACTGTTGTGGAAATTATATATACATTCCATCTAATGTTTAAGTCAAACACTGCATATTTAAAATACAATTCCGGTGACTACCATTTACATTCAGAATGAATATACACTTATTTCTCAAAATATCTCTAAAACATTCTAATATTATTGCCCTCCCATCTAAGTCCATTCATTCAGTCCTCCCGGAGGAACCTGATTAACCTCCTCCGCTGGTGGTGCGGCCTTTATATTATCGGAATGGGCAACTTGGCATGTAATGTCATCAATAACACTGTGAACACGACGGTTCAACAATGTATACACAATTCCATGCTAATAACTTGTCTATTAATTCTAAACAATTCAAACCAATAAACATTTACCTTCACTTAATCATTCATTTAGTTTTTCCCAGAAGGAAGCATTCAATTTAGTTCTTCCCTAAAGGAAGCATTCAATATCAGTGAGTGCACTTTATTAAGTGGCTTATCATTGTCCTCAATGGCACAGGGCGGAAGGGTGCACCCTCCATGACCCAGCCTTAAGAAAGGACTCATTACATTTCCATATTATACACTTTATTAAGTGACTTTTCAAATGTGTGTGATTTACCAGTGTCTTGATCAAAAATCACCGACATCACCACGAAGGTCCGGAACATTCCATACCATCAACTGCAGTAGGATTGTTCATTAATTCATTTCATTAATTCATTGCATTATTCATTTCAGCTCTACAATAAATCAAATTAAAATTTCCAAAACTAAACATTCGGATGAAACATTCGTTATCTAATGTATGTGTTATTTTTTATGAAATCATTTTTAGTGAAATTTACATTAGCATAACCTTAGCTAACACCCATGAAGTTTAGGAAAATGCCACTAACACTTGCCTTAGCCAATATGCTTCTACTCAGAGAAATCAGAAATCAAATCTGAAACTTCCTCAAGTTCGGTCACCTTGTCGGTCACCTGTCGGCTAACCGAACTCTAGATTTCGGCTAACCGAACTCTGTCGGTCCGCCTTCCAGAAGCTTAGTTTCCTGATACAACTTTTGACATTTTTCCATGGAATTCGGTCACCTTGTCGGTCGACCGAATATACAGTGTCGGTTACTCGAACTGGGTTTGGCTACCCTTCGGTTCCATTTCCAGAGAGCTCAATTGAGAGCTTAGATAGGCTCGGTCAGGTAGTTCGGTCGACTACTTTGGCTGACTAAACTCAGTTTGGTCAACTTTCCATAAGCTGAAATCTCCTACGAAATTCAACCTAGAAAGGGCCAGTCAGGTGTCGGTCAGCCGACAGCGCCCAAAAGTTCAGAAAATTCTAAATTGAAATTTCTAGAATTGAACTCTTTGAGTTCAAAAAAAGCTATTTAACATCCTAAATCATGAAAGTTGAGTACACTTGCCTTGTTTGGATATTACTTAGCAAAAACCTCCTTGCTTAGCTTGAGTTTGAGATAGAAATCCCCAATTGAAACCCTCTTTTGAACCAAAAATCATAACCAAATCCACAAATAGAACTCAAATGAGTTCTTTGCAATAGAAAACACTCTAAACCAATCAAGAGGACTTGGAAGTTCTGTAACTAATCAAAATACTTACTTGTAGCTCTATAGAAAAGAACTTTGAGCTTTTTCTCAAGCTTCAAACTCCAAGAAAATCAAAGAAGAAGATGAAGTATCCTCTTCAATCCACTTGTCAAGCTTCCAAATCACACTTGAGGGAGAGAAATTGGAAGAAAGAAGAAGAAGAGAAAGAAGAGAAAGGGCTGGTCGGCTGGGAGTGAGAGAATGAACTCATTTGAGTTCATCTCAACCTAAATAAGCCCTTTTTTGCAATTAAGCCATTTTCATTTCCACTATTTACATATTGAGTCAAATGAAAGGTCATTTAAGCCAATTTAGGTCGAATAGAATCGCGCCTATTGCGGAAGTTAACGTACTATTCGAGATATACGCGCGGGTGTCAAGAGTTTCCGTATTCGACGAAATACGCGAAAATTCGTATTTACGAAAAAGTTCTCGTATCACTTGATTTAGTCTAAAATCACTTCAATTAGTTCACTTTCATTCATTACCGTCTTATTAAGCTCAAATTAATCATTTGAGACAATTTCAACTCAATTTGACCATTAATCAACATTAATTCAATGAAATACGCCTAATTAGCATTAATCCAAATTAATTAGAATTAATCTTGATTAATTCGGGACAGGGTGTTACATTTCCCTAAACTTTTAGAACCATTCAGTCATCCGAGTGCAATATAAATCAATTAAACAATTCAAAATGAAAGTTACTTTAACGAATAGCTCTAGATACTTCTGAGCCATTTGCTCATCAAGTTCCCATGTAGCTTCGCTCGGTCCATGATGTGCCCATAACATCTTGACCCATTTGATTGTCTTGGTACGCAGAACCACCTCCATGGTATCAATTATCTGAATGGGCTTCTCAACGTATGTTGTGTCTAGTAACACTTGGATCTCTTCATAGCGAATAACATGTGAATGATCTGCCATATACTTCCGAAGCATTGAAACATGAAAGACGAGAGTTCTACTGGAAGGTTTAAGCGATAAGCCACATTTCCAATTCTACTTTGGATCTTAAAGGGTCCGATGAATCTCGGAGAAAGCTTACCCTTTTGTCCAAATCTGATGGTGCCCTTCATTGGAGAAGTCTTTAAAATGACTAAATCATCAATGGCGAATTCCAGATCACGCCGGCGATTGTCAGCATAGCTTTTATGCCTTGATTTAGCAATTCTCAGTCGTTCTTGCACCATTTGAACCTTTTCTGCTGTTTCAGCAATGATCGTAAGACCGTTGAAACTTCTAATTCCAACATTTTCCTAGCTAACTGGAGTCATATATCTTTAACTGTACAATGCTTCAAACGGTGCTATTTCAATGCTAGAGTGATAGCTATTGTTGTACGCAAATTCGCACCAAAGCTAGATGTTCATCCCAATTGCTCCCAAAATCCGTAGCACTGGCACGAAGCAAGTCTTCTAGAGTTTGAATAATTCTCTCTGACCGTCCGTTTGTCTGTGGATGATATGCAGTACTAAACTGAAGTCTCGTACCCATAGAATTCTGATATATTTGCCAAAATGTGGAAACAAACCTGCTATCTCGATCAGAAACAATTGAAACCCGTACTCCATGCAATCGAGTAATTTCCTTGGTAAACAGCTTGGACATGTCACTGAACCCCATATCCTTTCTAAATGGAAGGAAATGTGCGGACTTCGTAATACGATCCGCAATCACCCATACAATGTCATGTTGTCTCTGCGTCCTCGATAAGCTGGACACAAAGTCCATCGTGAGATGCTCCCACTTCCATTTAGGAATGTGCAATGGATGAAGCAATCCAGGTGGCTTTCTGTGCTCAAATTTCATACGCTGACAAGTCAAGCAGGAAGACACATAACCTGCTATCTCCCGCTTCATGTTATTCCACCAAAATCTGTTCTTGAGATTTCTATACATTTTCGTACTTCCCGGATGCATAGAACATCTAATGTGATGAGCTTCAAACACTACTGCCCGTTTCAAATCATCTTGTGCTGTTATACACAATCTGTCTCTAAAATAGAGAACTCCTTCTACCAACACGAAATCTGGCATACTTGCAATGTTATTCCGAATTCTCATCAATTCAGGATCGTCGAACTACCTATCCTTTATTTGCTGTATTAGTAGCAGTTTGAACACTGACATCGCTACAAGCATTATTCGGTTGTCCACTAATTCAATGGACAAATTCCAATCTCTGAATTCTTCAATCAGAGTCCTTTCACCCACAAATGACGCCAAGTTAGCAGATTTCCGACTCAAAGCATCAGCTACAACGTTACATCTTTCAGGTACGTATGTGAATGGAAAATCATAGTTCTTGATGAGCTTTAACCAACGGCGTTTCCTCAGATTGATATCCTTCTGAGTGAACAAGTATTGGAGGCTTCTGTGATTACAATGGACATCAAAAGTCTCTTCGTACAAATAGTATCTCCATTGCTCAAATGCGAACACAACAGTTGCAAGCTTTAAATCATGTGTAGCATAGTTCTTCTCATGCTCCTTTAATTGACGCGAGTTGTAGGCAATTACCCTACCTCTCTGTATCAACACACATCCCAATCCAATACCTGAGGCATCTGAGTAAATCTCAAATCCTCCTCTTCCTTCAAGCAAAGCCAAGATTAGGGCTGATATCAACTTCTGCTTTAGAGTTTGGAAACTAAACTCACATACATCATTCCATTGGAATTGAATGTCCTTCCGAGTCAGTTTTGTCAACGGAGCTGTTATCTTAGAGAAGTCCTTTACGAACCTCCTATAATAGCATGCCAATCCTAAGAAACTTCGAACCTCTGGTATATTCTTCGGACTTTGCCAATTGGTAATCGCTTTAATCTTAGCTTAATCAACAGCTAATTCATCTCTGGTAATTATATGACCAAGAAATACAACATGCTGCAACCAAAAGTCGCACTTCTCAAGCTTTGCATAAAATTGATTCTCCCTCAGTATCTGCAAGGCTGTCCTCAGATGATGTGAATGCTCCTGTTCTGACTTCGAGTATACCAGGATGTCATCAATAAATATCACAACAAACTGGTCTAGGTACGAAGCAAACACTCTGTTCATTAGAGTCGTAAAAACTGCAGGTGCATTGGTTAGACCAAAAGGCGTCACTAAAAATTCATAGTGTCCATAACGAGTCCTGAATGCAGTCTTCTATACATTTTGATCTCTAACTCGTATCTGGTGATATCCAGATCGAAGATCAATCTTAGAAAAATATGGTGCACCCTGGAGTTGGTCAAACAATTCATCGATTCTAGGTAGTGGATATTTGTTTTTTAGCGTCACTTGATTTATCTGCCTATAATCAATACATATCCTAAAGGTGCTATCCTTCTTCTTTACAAACAGTACGGGTGCTCCCCAGGGTGAG
Source organism: Persea americana (assembly GCA_029852735.1). Taxonomy (NCBI): domain Eukaryota; kingdom Viridiplantae; phylum Streptophyta; class Magnoliopsida; order Laurales; family Lauraceae; genus Persea; species Persea americana. The sequence goes on from CM056809.1 coordinate 73,572,829, forward strand.
ACACTTGGTTTGATAAAACCTTTGTTTAGCAAATCCTGTATCTATTTCTTCAACTCATACAACTCTAATGGTCCCATTCGATATGGTGCCTTAGATATCGGTGTAGTACCAGGCACAAGTTCGATTGTAAAGTCCACTTCCCTTGCTGGAGGTAGACTTGACACTTAATCGGGAAACACGTCTGGAAATTCAAAGACGACGGGAATATTCCCTAATTTCTATACTGGCTTCGTTTTAGAAATGAATGCGATGTAGCCCTCACAACCACTACGCATCATTCGTTCAACCTAGAGTGCTGAAACAAGCCTTCTATCAAACTTCTTTTGAGTTCCTTCAAAGAGTACACTGGCGCTGGCTTTATCAACCCTAAAGGTGATGATTTTGCGAAAACAGTCTAAACAAGCCCTGTACTTCACAAGCCAATCAATGCCAAAGATTACATCAAAATCATTCATCGCTAATACAACCAGATCAGCTGGCATTGACACTTCCCCAATTCTAACATTACACTGGGGAACATACAATTCAAATACTACTCTCTTTACTAATGGAGTAACTACAGTAAAATCATATGGCAATTGCATTATCGAGTTTTGCATATCACAAACAAATACAGGTGCTACAAATGAATGCGTAGAATCGAGATCAAATAATGCAATTGCATGTCTATTATCTACAAGTATTGTACCTTCAACCACGTTGGTCACAACATCAGCTTGCTCTCGGTTAAGAGCATAAGCCCTTCCAGCCATCTGTGGCCTCTGCTGCTACTGTTCAGGCTGTTGCCTCTGCCACTGACGATGTTGGCCTTGTTGGCCCTGACGTTGAGGCTGTGGTTGCTGTTGCCTAAGAGGAGCTGGCAATGCTAATCGTTGTGGAGGAGCAGGGAGTGCTGCTTGTCTTTGAGCAGGCTATTGATATGGAGCTCTATCATCTCTCCTTGCCTTTAGACACTGTGCCATCTTATGTTCCAAAGAACCACAGACGAGACAAGCTCCTGTAGTCCTCCAACACAACTTAGTTCTGTGAGCTTTTCTACAAATCTCACAGACTGGCTTATTCTCACTCCTTGCAGTGAATTACATACCAATTTAGATCCATATCTTATCTTTGAGACCCAAGTAATCACAATGATCATTAATACCATCCAATTAACTCTTAATTGAGATGTGTGTACACTTACCAATAATAAATTCATTAATTGGCACAAGGGGATAATTTAAATAGATTTCATCTTGACCATTAAATGTTCCCACAGTCCCACTACCATTTACCCAAGACACCGAGGTGTTGACCTACAGTTGACCTCACTCATTGGTGACTCAAAGCAGATGAATAGATAGAAACTTGAGTTCGTTAATGTCTCAGAATTAGAAGTCTATTGCTAAGGAATTATGAGAGCAAACATTAAAGGTAACCGTGATTTATAAGGTGTTTCTCATGGTCCTTCAATATATCTAATGTACTAGTATGATGATCCAGAGTCTTTCACTCCATTGATTGAAACAGATCACACTATGTAACGCCCCAATTCCGAATACCGAAATTACCGCTAAGGTACCCGAATTTGGCATGCTACTTCCCGGAAAATCCGAGAACTTCCAAGATCATAGTCCGTAGTGAGGTCAAATTTTTAAAATTTTTTGAACAATAATAAAATCAACAATTGTATTGCGTAAGCATAAGAAATATAGCGGAAGCAATAAGTATCATATAAAATGAATCAAATGGAACAGTGCTGAAGTCTAACAAAATCTCAAAGTATAGTTAACTAGTTTAATTACATATTTGGATAATGCCCTGCTCACTACAATAAACTCTCAAAAGCCCAAAATAAGTATGCACTCGACACTAGGTGCATGCACTCCGTCATCCGGCTCAACCACCTAGTCAACTGGTCCCCAATCGTACTTGCCGACTACAGGTGCCTCGTGGATCGCGTCACTCGCGGTGTCAAGGTCAAGGCCTAAACACCAAAGGTGGGTCAGATTCAAGAATCTGGCAAGGCACCATATATAGATAACACAGGATGTATGCAACAAAAAGAATATAGACGAGTCTATAATCATAAGAGTAACAAGAAAACATAAACTAGGCAATTGAGCAGTAAATAGTGGTTTAGAATCAGAAATATAAGCAATCTAATCTAATCAGATAACAACGTGGCACATCCACACAAGCTGGATATACCGCAGGACATTATGTCGCGGCCCTCCTATACTATGAACAATCACGCAGGGAAAGGTAAAGTAAACATGCAAGGGATAACTGCTCTGATAATAACAATATATATAATACTGAACACACCCCTTTATCGCACCGATCACTCCCCTTTATTAGATTAGATCGGATCTGGTATCACACCGTCCATCTAGCCATATCTCATCATGATAGCTCTATTCATAACCAATATAACTCTTACCAGTGATGATCAGTCAACAAGCTGGGCTTAGATCAACTGAGTGAATGTTTAGTGCCGACCTAGGGAACAAATACAGGTCTGTGTCTGTCCAGGCTTATCTCGCGCGAGCGATGTCCAAACCAAGTCTCTAAGAGGTTTAAGTATACTATTATGGGTCATCGCCCAATATTCAAGTTCAATCCAAGTCCAATCACCATTGGATCCACACTAGGCCCACAACCATAGCCTTAGTCTATAACAATGTAAATAACCAATCCATATCCATTTACAACTATACATCATAACCAACCTCTTTATTCTAAGGTACCAAACACCCAACTTAGGCCGTATGAGGGCCTGCCTAGCCACTGACATGGGTTGTTTATCTCTAATTACATCATTGGGTCACCACTAAGTAGTCAGTCCTCCAATTTTCCTTTAAGTAATAGGTTTATAACAATAATAAAGATAGAAGAGAAGAACAATATATATATAATCCTCCAAATAATAGAATCAAGTGGAATAACAAGGGTCCTACCTAGGTAATGGTTCATTCTCAGGTTCAGGGCCACATCAGCTAATTAGACCCCTAATTGTAGTCCTAGATGTCAAAATGATGTTATATTTGGTGCTCTTGAAGTTACGGACATCATTGACTGCGTTTACAGGTCAAATCACCGACAATTCCAATCCTAAAAACCTATTGGGTAGTCCCCACGAGTCAAGGTTGAGCCACACCATTGACTCGTGCTTGGCACATCAATGGAAGTCTATTTGGATGATCAATGACCCCACAATTGATCAAACATCAGAATATACAGAAGTTTAGAATTTCACCTTTCATAGTGTATCCGGTCGACATCATCCCTAGGGATGTCGACCGTGTACATTGGATGTTGACCCATAGGTCGACATCTTGGCAGTGTCCCTGGTCGACATCGTGGCCATGATGTCGACCGGGTCCACATGGACCTGAAGTCAAACAGCTGGGGGGTAGTCTCTGTGTTCTCTGAATTCACAGTGTTCCCGGTCGACATCGTGGCCTGGATATCGACCTGGGACACTGGATTCTTGGACTGACTGAAAAACTCATGTCTCAGTTGTTATATACAAAAACTTGTATATCTGGTTGACCGAGTACTGGGTCCGGTTGACCAGGTACACGGGACTGAGAGTTTCACAGAAGAAAATAACTGAGACCTGTTTTTTTCAGTTTCTAGTCTATCCGGTCGACCGAGTGCAGGTTGGTCGACCAGGTACACACTTTGCAGTAAAATTTCAAATTTATGGAATTCTCTTTCTTCAATCCGAATTCCAACCAAAACACTTCTAATCACTTCCAATCTTCATAGAAATATTACCAAGCAAGAAAAACACTCCAATGCACATCCCACCATCCATCCATGGGCCATTAATCTTCCAAATGAGAGATCCTATCCATGAATGGCCATAAATCCATAAACAAAGGTCAATTGGTAGATCTAGACATACATACATACATAACTGAATTGAAATTTGCAAAATCAAAGGAAGGAAGCATGCATTCTAAGTTATTCAGCATATGGTACTTGCCTCAATTCGAAATTGTAAAGAGAGTTGAGAAAGAGATGAGAAATCCAAGCTCCTAAGAGGTTGATAGTGTAATTGGAGATGATCTCTAACTCCTTCTTGTGCTGGGATTTAGGAAATTATGGTTTCTTAGGGAGAGAAAGGGAAGATGAGAGATGAGAGTGAATTAGGGCTAAGTTCATGTTATTGCAATAGTTAGAATATATATAGGTTAGGATTTAGGACAATTACCAAAATAGTATTTTAGTTTAAATGGGGGAGGGGATAGGGCCATGGGCAAATGAGTCTTTAGGTAGGGATTCTAGAGGCTTCCTAACTCACAACACCCCGCCTATTAAGATTAATTACTAGTTAAGGCCTAATCCAACTAAACCTTAGTTAAATTATAAAGAACACCCTATATTTATGAATAACAATTAAAAGTCTAATCCTAAGGCTTAGGAATATTAAAGGGCTATTCTATTAAATCCTATTAATTAGTATAATAAGGTAACTAATATAACATTAATAATTAATCAACTCAAATTGAGGGCCCACAAAGGGGTGAGACCTTACACACTATCTCATAGTGATCACAATTCTGCAACCTTATCAGATGAGATGCCTAATCTCATCACCGGTTGTGAATCAATTTAACTATAAGATTTGTGACACATGTCCCCTGTATATGTATCTCATCCACACACATGTATTACATCTAATATACTTGCGAACTCTAGTTCATCTCATGAACCATCATGTCATTCGTATTGGTTATGTGCAACTTATGTAAATAAAACACCATTCATCTCATGAAAGGAAAATAATATTATATTGAAATAAATCAATTTATTACATCATCCACTGGATTGAGACCATATAATCTAACAACTCCCGCCTGTCTTTTCAAAGCTTTTAGGGGTCTGAGGCAAGGTGATCCTTTGTCCCCTTTTCTCTTCACTTTGGTAGCAGAAGCTTTAGGTGGCTTGGTAAACAAGGCAAAAGATTTGAATTTGTTGGAGGGTTTTAGCTTTGGACGAGATGGGGAGGCGGTCTTGCATCTTCAGTTTACAGATGATACTATTTTTTTTCAGTTCAGCTAGGATGGAGGAGATTAATGTTCTAAGGAGGATTCTAAGATGCTTTGAGTTAGTCTCTGGATTGAAGATTAATCTTGCTAAGAGTGTGCTTGTAGGGGTGGGTTGTTCTCAAGAAGAGATTATTCCTTTGGCCAATCGCCTCTTATGTAAGGTTGGCAAACTTCCCATTCAGTACCTGGGTCTGCCAATTGGGGTGAACGCAAGGTCGAAAGCAATCTAGGATTCGGTTGTGGAAAAATTTGAAAGGAAGCTCTCTTCCTGGAAAAGAAGATGTCTCTTTATGGGAGGAAGGATTACTTTAATAAAGGAAACAATGTCCAATTTTCCCATCTACTTTATGTCCTTGTCCAAGATGTTGGCCTCAGTCAATGAGAGATTGGAAAGGATTAGAAGAGACTTTCTGTGGGATGGTAGTGGGGAGAAGAAAAGATTACATCTAGTGGGATGGAAGGAGGTGGTTAGTCCAAAATGGGAAGGGGATTGGGGTTGGGAAACTTGGAGTTGAAGAATTTGGCTTTACTAGCTAAATGGTGGGGGAGGTTTGGAGAGGAAAATGATGCTTTTTGAAGAAGGGTCATTTTGTCCAAATATGGTGAGGACGAGGGGGGGGGGGGGGGGGGGGGGGTGTGGTTCCTAAAAGGGTTTTGAGATCACGGGTCTCAGGGGTGTGGGGGAATGTTTTAAAAGTGGGGGAGAAGTCTACTAAAAGAGGGGTAGTGTTCAAAAAAGGTGTGGGTTTCAAGGTGGGGGTGGGTAGTAGAGTTAGATTTTGGGTTGATGAGTAGGTGGGGGTGGGTACATTGTGTGTATTGTTTCCTAGGTTGTTTAATTTAGCATCTAACAAGTTGTCCACGGTGAATGATTGCTATGTTGAGATAGAGAGTTGGGGGGGGGGGGGGGGCGGGTCTTAGTCAGTGTTTTTTAGAAGGTTCCTACATCTCTCTGAGGAGTCAGATTATGTGTCTTTGTTGAATATTCTTTTTAATGTATTTTTATGTAGGGAGGAAGCTGATGAACGCATTTGGACTCCTAATCCTTTTGGAAATTTCTCTACTAAGTCTTTCTACAATATGCTTGAGGGTGGATTCTGTATTAGATCCCCTTGCTCACTTGTGTAGTTAGGATTGGCGCCACCTAGGGTGGAGACTTTTTGTTGGTTGGTGGCTAAAGGAAAGGTGTCTATAGCGGATCACCTTAGAAGGAAAGGCTTCTCTTCACAAGAGATTATAGATGTGTACCCTTTATGCGAGAATGGGTTGGAGACAATGGATCACTTGTTCTTGCACTGTGAAGTTTCATCATCTTTGTGGAGAGAATTTGGTCAGAGATGCGGAGTAGCTTGGTGTTTGCCAGGCTCTATGATCAGTATGTTTGAAGCTTGGAGATTTTGCCCCTTTTCAAGATATGGGGTGGTACTGTGGAGACTTACCTCTTTCGCTATAGTGTGGTCCATTTGAAAAGAAAGGAATGATAGGATCTTCAGGGGAATGGAAATGGTCTACATTGATCTTCTTTCAGTCATTACTAAGAGAATAACAAAGTAGGCTTTGATGAGGAAGGAGTTTACTAATTTCAAAATTGACAATATTCTTCATAATTGGGAGGCTTGTATGCTTTGTTCAGTGCCTCGAATCATGTAGGTGGCAGTTTAGTGTCCGCCTGCAAGGGGCCTTTTGAAGTTTAATTTGGATGGGGCGGCTAGAGGAAAGCCAGGGCCAATGGGTATTGGGGGTGTACTTAGGGACCACAAAGGGGATGTCTTGCTCATGTTCTCTAAGAATGTAGGTATCAAGGAATCAAATGAGATTGAGGTGTTTGCAATTTTAGAGGCCCTTTGATTACTTTTTTCTTCTTTTCACAAAAAATTATTAGTGAAGAGTGACTCATCAAATGCTATCTCTTCGATCTCAAGCAATGAGGGCCCTTGGAGGTTCCACTTTCTCTTTGCGGAAATCAAGTCCCTATCTTCTCAAGGTTATGTCGAGTTTAGGCATGTTAGAAGGTCGGCAAATGCAATGGTAGACTCTCTAGGAAACAAGGGGTAGATAGGGTTACTCATTTGATTGCTTATACTATGTAATTGTCTATCTTTGTTTCTTTGGGTATAAGGCTCTTATACCTGTTGTTGGTTGTGTGTTGTATTTTGTTTGCCTTCTTTTTAATATAATGTCTCAGTTACCATTAAAAAAAGAAAAGAAAAAGAAGTTACATGCATTGTTTCACATTCATTTTAATCATTATCATATATCAACCTACTATATGATTCATTATCCCTTGCGAGGATGTTGATGTTGGAAGGAAAGCACATAAAAAAAATATGCTTTATATATGTACGTGTGTGTGTGTATGATTTTTTCTGTCACAATGATTCAATGTCAAACAACTACAATCTTGCAAATTGCAATAATACCACATATATTCTGGGAGTATTGTTATGTGTAACTTAATGAATAAGATTAATTATTTTCTCTTTGCAAAGTTATTGAATGACATGAATGTGTGAACATTCTTATTTAATTAAGTTATATATATATTATTTTAAAAATGAATTCATGAACATATATATAATAGATTTGATTTCAACAGTGTAGCGAAACATGGTTCTTTTGATTTCTTTTTTCCTGAAATGAAATGTTATGATGTTACCAAATAAGTTCCTTGCAAATATTCTCAATAGTACAATTTAATATTATCTACCAAAAAAGTTCTGCACCGCACACTCTTAACATAGCCTGATCTCAGCATGGAATTGGGACCAATATAGAAATGATGCCAAATGGGTCCTCCCCTTCCACACGAATGATCAGCACTCAAAGGGAATCATGTAGTCTTTGTGCTTTAGATTAAAAAAAAAAAAATTAAGATAGAGAGGGGCATTTAAGTCATTTTATCTCTTTATTTGCACCATTGTAAAGAGACTTGAAAGTTGCCTTGAGAATTTAGGGTCTCTTCTCATATGAATTCATTGGAAACTCTTTTTTCCCCTTTATCGAGGTCAATGCTAGGCGATTTTGAGATTTCCCTTCTTAAAAATGGTTTTGCATCTTACATTGGTAAAGTATATACTGGTACCAATTGAAATACATACCTTTTTCCTCTTACAAAATAATTTTAGAAGAAAAAAAAAAAAAAAAAAACCTTCACCTTTTTTAGGGCTACTGTAACCAAAAGCTTAGGTTATGAATAGTTATTGGTTGTGTGATGGGTGATGCATGAACTTGTATATGAATTGAAGCCAACCAGGGCTGTAACTAGGAAGGGGCTTGCAGTGGCCATGCCCTTCGCTTAAATTGCAAAAAAACCCCTAAACTTTATAGAAAATTTTAGAGTTTTTTTTTACGTTGGTCCCTAAATTTTTTTTCCTATTGGCCCCTCGAAGGTATATTTTCTAGTTCCACCACTGAAGCCAACGATTTCAAATGAGCACAAAAAGAAGGTCGAATAAAAGGTAAACACATGGATAGGGGCAAGGATGACCACCATGGATCAAATAAGTACTTATCAACTAACTTGTATTGGTTAAAAACAATTTTGAAAGAAAGTGATCATACTAAGTGGAAACTATCGTATACTCGTCCTTGATCAGCTCAGTAATAGCTGGACCAATTGAGGGTATTGGTAAATGTATACAATAATATTTTTTTTTCGATTTAAGCATTGAACTTCTTAAGCCACTCCACATTGATGAAATAAGGCATTAATGATGATTACAATGATAATCAAATGTCATGGTCCTTAGAAATAATAGTGGAATGGTAAATAGAGAGAAATATTTTTTATCAATATGCGAACCATTCTTTCAAAACTTGATCCTAACTATTTATTTTTTAGCTTAAAAATTCAATAAATGTGCACTTATTTTTTATTTTATTTTTGATAAATCAAGCAGGGAAGGGGATAGCAAGCTCTAGTAGGTTTGGTTGATAAATATAATAGGTGAAACCTACATACAAGGTGCAAATGGAACGTCCAGGTAAAGATTAGTTTATAAATTTGAGCGTTTGTAGTGTGGAAATGCATATAGGTCTTTTCTTTTCATTGGATTTGGAAAGCAAAGGATGAAGAAGACGAGCAGAACTGGTGTTTTTCTGTCTGCTCAAGGTCAATATGATCCCTACTTGTTTAGGAGACGGTCGATATCAACTATAGAAGAAAGTGGTAAAACAAAGGGATTTTTCTGGCGTATTGCCATATTTGGTGCAAGTTTGTCTAAGTGTTTTTTTTTCGATTAAAATCCTCTATATTTTAAAATAGTTAAATCTTAAATTTGACTTGTTCAATATCACATACTAGTGACCTGTCACTGACCATGCTTGGATGAGGCAAACTGGAGATGCTCCAACACACGCGATTGCCATGCCTACCAAGAATAAACACCATATACAATGGTGCTCCTCTCTTTTCTCCTCTTTTGTGCCAGTGGGACAACCTAGCTGCTCACCCCATCTGTTGTGGTAGTGGCAGCTGTGTAAAATGAGCCACCCTTATCACTCACGTGTCTCATGTTTAATAGGTATTACATATCTGATTATAAAAGCAGTTTATTGATATGAAGGGAACATAAAATTTTCTTCTCCATGGAAAAAGGGACACGATTGACTTGCTCGTACATTGAAATAAATAAAATCTCCCAATAATAAGGACGTTAAATAAATAAATAAATAAATAACTGCATTAACAAGCACTCTCTACTGGGCCCACTTGTTTATGTATCATTATATTATTTCTTTCTGTAAAAGTATCATTATATTAATTCTGCTAACAAGATTCTGCCCACAAGTAATGTCAGCCATGATGCACGATAAACCTAGAAAGAAGTTGTTGCCTCATTGTTGGGTCCGCATAACACTATAACCACCACTGTCATTTTGTTTTGTTACACACCACCACAGTTTGAGGTGGGATAGAACTGATGAGAAATGGATAAAAGCTTATCCCTGATAAATGATGGCGGTAGATTCAAGGCCCAAAAGATTCAACGGTGGCTCTCCATTGTCTTTCATTCATTGGGCGGACTGCTTGCTGATTCTATCACTTAATTGGCCATCACCAAGACATCTAAACGTATGGGTGGGGCCCATAATTTTCATTCTTTGGATGGTGGGACCCACATACTTTTTAATAGTTGGGGAATGACCCGTGATGTTGGCACCATCATCGGCGGGTAAGACATTTGAGATTGGTCGGATTGAAATTAGTGAAATTCACTATAATTTCATCATTTGGATAGTATGATTTGATATTATCGAATTTCGCTTTCATTGATCAGACGTGCCCATGGTGCAAAGCCATAAAATGGTTGGGCCCGCACTAAAAAGTGACATTGGGCCTAGGTGCCATTATAATTTTTGTGATAGGGTTTTGGCCCCATATCCATTACAATTTTTGTGGGGGTGTACATAACTTGATGGGGAATTGAGAAGACTAAATTTCGGTATATTCCTGCCGAATCAAAGCAAATAATGCCGGATGGAGAAGACAAACATTGCGAGTTGCTTATCTTCAGAGACATGTTAAAAATGGATGAATTCCAATCCCTTTCTTTATCCCCACACATGTATATGTGTTTCCATTAGCTTTTCTCCTGCCTCTTGTTTGGTAGAAAATGAATACACCATCCATGTCTGAGAGCTCTCTGAGTTTCCATGTCAATGGGAAGAGGGTCTGTGTCAAGAACCCAGACCCCAAGACCCTGTTGGGGGACTTCCTCAGAGAAGAGATGGGTCTGAAGGGCCTTCAGATGCCATGCAAGCAAGGTGGTTGTGGGGCTTGCACTGTTCTCATTTCTTTTGATGCTGCTGCACATGCAAATGTGTGTTCTTGTTTGATGCCTCTCTGTTCTGTGGATGGAATGCACCTCACAACCATTGAAGGAGTTGGGAGTTTGAAGACTGGGCTCTCTTCTGTACAGCAAGCCATTGTGGATCATAATGGTACCCAGTGTGGATTCTGCACTCCTGGGATGGTGAGTGGAGTTGATCTCCAGATGGGTGTCCCTGCTTCTCTTGAACTGCAGAATTTTTCCTTTTTGCCTTTTTAGTTTATACACTGTTGGCGATTTTTTTTCATGATTTGCATGAATTGCTTTTGTTTTCAAAGTGATTGTAGATGTGCAGATGTTCATGGTGGGTTTTTTTTTAGGACAGGGCATCAGCAAAGTGATGCTTAGGTATAGAGAGAGTGAGGTTTACTTAATCGAATTTTTCCTTTGAGCCCCTTCTTATAGGCATCGTGGTAGGAATTCGCTTCTCCTCCCTTATACTTCATTTACTAAATTTCAACTTCCTGGGGCATCCCTCATGATGGAAGTCTAATCAGATCAGGGGAATAGGTATGTAAACAATAGGCCACATTCTCTCTCTCTCTCTCTCTCTCGCGGGGTACCCATGTCTTATTTTTCCCTGTCCCAAAGACTAAGTATAATTAAATAATAGTCATCCGTCTGCCAGGACAATGATCATTGTACATCATGTAGACCATTGTTCATTTAGAATTATCCATTTTTACAATGCTTCAAGAGAGAGCTAATACCTGAACTACAAGAAATGGCTTTTAAGTTCTGAATCTAAGTCCTTTAACCATATTTTCATTCTACATGTTTGATTGCCAACTTCTTTTTCTTTCTTTTTTGACCACAGATAATGAGCATGCATGGATTGATGTTTGATAAGTCACAACCAACCGCCCAAGAAATTGAAGATCAGATTGATGGTAATCTTTGCAGGTGATGTTTATGATATCTTGCTTTCCAATTGTTTCACACAAGTATATCTTTTGTGAGTTCTCCCATATGTCTTGTCTTTGAGTTGCAGGTGTACAGGATATCGGCCTATATTCAATGCTTTCCATTCTCCCTCCTGTGCTGGCAGCCAATTTATATGCCACATAAACAAAACAAACTCATGTAGGAGCCATGCCATGGATATTGAAGACATCTCTAGGAGCTTGCCTATCAGGCTGATGATTAGTGAGGAAGATGTGGTGTGGGTCAGAGCACTAGTCTTGAAAGATGTGTATGATATTTTGAGGACAAACAGTGGCAAAAGGAAAGTAAGACTTGTTAGGGGAAACACTTCGACAGGCATATATCCCCGAGTAGATGATGATGTACTTGTTGATATATCTCGTATACCTTCTTTGTTGGGGTCTTCTGTCAGTAACAAAGGAATTACTATTGGAGGGGCAGTTACTATCTCTGATCTTATGCTGCTTCTGAAGAAACATAGCAACTTATCTAAAAGTTACACGCCTATGTTTGATCATCTTAAATGCGTGAGTATGCATTTGAGCAACTATTGAATATCCAATTAAAAGGCTGCAGTTTTTAGATAGATGATAATTTGTTTATATCTATGAATGGTGGATGCACTAGATGAACAATTTGGATCGTTGAAAGGTACAACAATTGGATGGATTATATAGCCATGGTGTTGCAGCTGTGGGGAGGTGGAGCTTTGTATAGTGTAACTCATTTATTTATCTATTTTGACTTTTACTAAAACCTACTTATCGTGGGCTGAGAACCATTTAACATTCAAAATACATTCAAGATTGAATTTTCATTTTTGAAGCAACCTGTGAGCTTCTGACATTATTTGCTGAAATACAGCTCTTCTTAATTTCTGCTGTACTAAATAGTAAATATGTCATGATCATTTATCTGCAAGTATCCAAAACTGGAGCTAAAGCAGGGAAAATACTTAAATGTCATCATCTTCCTTTTGCATGGCCTCAATTTGGATGCCTCAGTCTCTCCTCTGCACAGCTCAATGTTTTCTCACTGGCTGTAATTTAGATGGTTAAGAAAGAACTAGAAAAGGAAGTTGAATTATTGCGATGAAATTATTTTCCAAGCTCGAGGAATTTGGGGCATAGGCTGTCCATGACGTGGACCAAGAAATTAACAGCATAAATCCTTGGAACAGGATTTTTACGTTCACCTTTTTTTTTTCTTTATAATTCTGTGGCTTTATATGATTGTTGATTATTGTAACGAAGTTTGCGTACTTAACCACCAAGCTTAAACTTTAAAGGGAGAAAATGTTCAAAATAAATTATTACCAAAACAAACATAAAAAACGGACTTATATCAACAAATAAGTTTAAAGTTTATAATGTTGCACAAATAAAAAAGAGTGAACTTCTGTATGTCCAATTCTAAAATGAGTAGATTTTAGAAAAATTCCAAAACTTCCTTTCCTTTTTCACATGACTTTGATTGTGTATTGAATACCAAATTGAGAATATGGCATGTAGCCATTGGCTGGGACTCTAATTCCAGGATTTTGATTACCACTTTTCTACATTTTGCAGGTTGCCACTCCTCAAGTACGCAATGTTGGTTCTGTTGCTGGAAACTTGATGGTGGCACACCAACATGGAGATTTTGTTTCAGATGTTGCTACTATTCTGATAGCTGCAGAGTCACGACTTACAGTATGTTCCGCATGCTTAAACACATCAGAAGTAACTATCAGCTTGGAAGAATTCTTTAGAATGACAATGGAAAACAAGGTCATCACACAAATATTTATCCCTTCTTTGCCTGCGAACTCTCATTTCATAACAAAGAAAGTAGCATTGAGGAGAGTAAATTCTCATCCTATTGTGAATGCTGCATTCAAAATTCAAGTGGATCCTGAAACAGGTGTGCTTTTATCTTATTACAAATGAGAAATGACTGTATTCTCCATTTCTTTTGACAAATTCTCTAATATTTCCAAGAATACTTATCTATAAAAAAATTTGTGGGCTATTCTCAATTTAATTATTACCTTTTGACTCTTTAAAGATCGCACATTAGATCCATTTGAAAAAAAATAGAAACTTAGATCCTCTCCAACCTTCTTTTGCATCATATGATTTCTTGTTTCTGTTAGCCACGCATTGTCACTAGCTCCGATAATTGAAGCACTTGTGCTGTTTCATGTGGTGCCTGTTTACCAAAGGTTTAGATTTGATCCGGGATTAGGGCCTCTCAGAGGCCAATCTTCTTGGAGAAGAGTCAATTAATTTATTAAGTCTAACTAGTTAATTTATTTAGACTTTATGGAAGACTGAAATGAGCTGGATGTTGACTTGATTAGGGGGATGAATTAAGTACTGTGTAAATGGTTTTTCCCTGTCCTAACTTTCATTTCAGCTGGCTGCTTATGAACTAGTGTCCATTTGAAGTTTTAAGGACCGGCTTATTCCTACCATTAGAAAAAATGACTTTTAGGTAGGGTTAGTTCACGGTCATTCCTAAACCTTCTGCAAACTGGCTCTCAGAGTATTGCATCCAATCTACATTTTTGTAACATATAGTAATATTTATTCTGTTTGTTGCCTGTGACATCTATTGCTTTATGCACACAGGATACCTCTAACCAGTGCATAGATTATTTTAGCCTTACAGTAGTTTATTTAGGGGTTTGGTGATGACAAGTTGCAGTCCGTTTTACTATCTGCACTGACATTGTGGCTATAATAATAAAGTCATGTGATACTGTACCACGGCTCCTTGCCCATTTAGTAACTAGATCATTTTAGTCTGTGCCACTTTTAGTCATCATCATTATTGTTATCGTCAGCATTGTCATCATCATGATCTTAGCTTTATCTTATCTATCTGGGATTGGAAAGATTTCTGTTCTTAGTAGTATTATCAGAAATCTTGAAAGCGAGATCTTTTTGATTCCCAAAAATACCAATGAAAGAAACGCAACCTTAGAAATACAGGTTATGACAGTTACAATTATATGCCACATTATATTTATAAATATATATATTTATCTATCTATATATATATATATAATGGAAATGCTCTTGTGAGAGTTACTCCCACACTACTATGAGAGTTGGGTTTGGGGGGGGGGGGGGGGGGGGTGTGGATGCTTCTAGCATGGTTGGACTTGGGTATTATAGTTAATTTATCAATGACATTAACGCACCATTTCTCAATAGGTACTAACCTTGGTTTTCTTTTTCAGGTTTAATATTGCCTGGACCAATCATTGTGTACGGAGGTATTAGGCCATATCCACAACGTGCCCAGAAGACTGAAAATGAACTTGTTGGAAAGTCCAATATGGATCAAAAAGTGAGTACATTCTCCTTTGCTGTAGTTGCAAAGACAATCTTTTGATGTTCAATGCTGATTTTGTCAGACATATTTTACTTTGTTGCATTGATATTGTATTTTATAATTTTTTCTTTTCATGAAATATTAAATTTGGATCATGAAAGGAGAGTCTATTCCATAAAGCTGCTTATCGGCATCGAAACCTTGCATCTCGCCAAGTTGATGGCCATGAATGAATATCCTTTCTCAACTGAAGGATTAGTGGAGATCTGGAAGCTTCTCTCCTTTAAATTGAATGAGAACCTCCGTTCCATTGGTGGCTGTATTACCGCACGACTTGCAACAAGGTTGAAGAATGCGATTGGCGAATTCATGATCCTAAATCATTGAAATTTTTTTCTTAATTTTCGCTTTCTGTTTTAATTTAATGTAATTTTTATCAAATTCATGAATCCCCAACACTAGCTAAATATATGAAAGTAAAGCTTGTCAGATTCATTTGACCCATACTCTAGAATATCTAATCTCAGCAGAATACACGGCAAAGATTGAGCCATAATTTGAGTAGAAAGGAAAATTGATGCCATTGTTTTAAGAAATTGAGCTTATGAACCCCGAAGGGTAGCTCAGTTGGCCTAGGACCACAGTTTGCTCCCGGAGGTTGAGGGTTCGAAATTGCGCTACCACACTGGGGCCACAGGGGATTTACCTCCCACGACACATAATCACAAACAAACTCACATGGACATGCAACAAAAGATGCCTTCCTCCAAAAATTATACTTCACAACGTAAAAGCCATAGTGACCTGTAATCAACATTGAATGACAACTCTTCCGAAATTTGAAATGTATAACAAAATTCCCGAAATGACGTATAAGAACGTTTTCTTATACTGTGCTCAGCAGTCAAGGGTGTCAGAAAGGGGTTCTTACCACCAGCTAAGTCCGTATTTGTACCACAATTTGCTTAGTCCATTAGGTTGTCATTACTAGCGAAGGATGTCTTAATGACTCCCATAACATAACTGGATGGTTTCGGTAATCAGCCCCCACACATATTTCTTGTTGTGTTTAGCTCCTACCTGTATCAAAATCGGTCTCCATGGTGTGTATTGCTAACTACTTCACCAGCCCATTAATGATGTAGAATAATACCCATTATCGCAACATGTCTTTAAGTCACTTCATTGGTGTAGTTTACAATTTAATACATGAACGCTAAATGATACTATTAACCACAGATGTGCACAAATCATAAATATGTGTAGCATTCTCCATATTCAATTTCAAAACAGAACTTAGGGTAATTTGTCACACATGAACATAAATCATGCTTCTAAAAATGGAAGTAATGAGTGTTAAAGTTGGCCAATGATCTCTACGGTGTTAATCTCATCCATAGGTCCCCAAAACTAAATTTCAGTTTCAACGAAATTCATAAAATGAGTTACAGCCATAAAATTTGATGTTGTGCAACACAACACACTGAAAATATGTCGGGAGCAATAGTGAAGGCCGAAGAGATAGAGGGAGAAAGCATAGAGGTTAGGAAACCCAACAAGTATTGGATTTGAAGTGAGGACCTCTTGGGACTTGCACAAAACCCAATAGGTATCGGGAGTTGTGCGTAAAATGCAAATCCCTCCTCGGCGCTTAATACAAAGTGTGGGTCCCTCTACTTGGTATCCCTCTACTTGGTATGACATATTTATTATGTTATGAGGGTGTCCCACCACTTAAACTCAAATAAAACAAATAACTTGGGTCCAATAGGCCTTCTCTAACTATACAAAATTCTAATTAGGCTTAGGGCCCCTAGCCCAACCAATAAAATAGAATAACACAAATATTGGCATACAAAATAATTAATTAAAAGACCTCAAAGTAATAAAGACAGACACCCCCCCACCCCGCGGGGGAAAAAAATATGGGACATTACATAGGAGAAAAACCCTAGGAGTCATCATATCCAAAGTGTTAACATGGTATCAAAGCCTCTTAATCTCTACAGAAGACTTGTTTGATGAAATAGTGGAGGTTGCTATAGCAGTGACATAGTAGCAAAGCAGTGTAGTAATACCGTAGCAGTTAAAGAGAATTTATCATAGTGGTTTGGACTTTGGGAAAGAATGAAGATTTAGGGTTTCTACTATGAGAGAATTTTCTCAATTCAGCCTCCAGCTCTCTATTCTCTTATCTTTATTCTCTTAGGGTTTTTCAACCCTTTAGGGAGACGACCCCTAGGAATCATCATATCCGACGTGTTCACATTTCCTTGGTTGCAAATGTTTATACAAATTGCATCAAGTGTCCGGCCAGAGATAACAAATGCAATGTTCTTCGATGAAGCAGACTGCAGAATGCATCATGGTCAATTGTGAATTTGTGTGAGAGAGTGTAATAAGCGAATGACCATAAGTTCACAGTTCACACATTAGGGGTGAAGAACAGGCTGCAAATATCTTCCTGGAAGCTACTAGAAAGGAAGTGCTTAATGTTCTTACAGGTGAATCAGTAGTGTTTTACTTGCAATACCCTGCATTTAAGTGAGGTTTGAAGTGATTAGTCTTGTGTTTCGTGTTTTCTTTGGCTGTGATAGAATTCTATTTGCGATCAAATAGGAAGACTAGTTCTGGCATTTATGACTACTGCTATGTGCAGTTCATTTCTTTGTTCTGTTTGAGGGATGAGCTAATACCATTTTTTGATTGCATAGATAGCAATTCATTGTTGAAGCTGAGAACTTCTTTTGCTTGCAGGTTTTTGGGGAGTGCTTATCCAAACTGCAGAAGGAATTGGTTGTTGATCCTTCTTTTAGGCAAACTAAGTATCGTGCTTTGTTAATAAATCACTTCTTCTACTGTTTTTTACTTTCTACCTACCCCAAGGATGCGATCCCTCATTATCATTTGTCTGGATTTACTCAGGCATGTATTATTTGATCTTTTTTCTCTTTTTTGTTGTGCACAAACCAGTTTTAATGACTTAAGATGATCGTACAGATTCCTCGGCCTATCTCATCTGGGACAGAAAGTTATGGCCTGGTAAGAACATTTTCCCTATGATCGATGAAAGAAGGGAGACAACATGTTAACCATGGCATTTTGATACTCAAGCATTTTCCTGATTCCCCATTTCTTGGCCTGATTCTGTTTTTTCCTTGGGCACATAATTGTCCGGAATGAAAACAGGGTGACCCTTCAGAGTACCCGGTCTCGTTGCCGCTTCCCAAATTGTCTTCACCATCTCAAGTAAGTTTTGACATGTCATATGAATCCTTTTTCCCCCTTTATCTTATTTTTTTTGTGTTAGTCTACACCCTAAGCTTGAATGTCAGGATAATTTGGTATGGAATGTACAAAACTTTACAGGGTCTTCTTTTTGGTACTTCATTTCATTGTGGTTCACTTCCTCTTTCTTCTTACCCATTTTATATGTCTGGCATCCCACAAATTGACAATGCAAAACTGAGTCTAAGTTAAAATAAAGGAAAGGAGTAATGCTCAATATACAATGGTTGTAGAGTACACAGAAATATGAAATGGTTATGGAATGGAAACAAGAAACATCCACCACAACAGGTTACACATATTTAATTACCAATCAGAACTATAAAATTTTGTTATCATGGATAAAACTGAATAGATCTCTTACCATTATTTTTTATTGCATTGAGTTTCCATACACTGTAGTCATTCAACTATTCATAGAAATTTCAATCTGAAACTCCTCCATGTGTTGATGCTTCTTGTACCTGTCCCAATCCTGGGTGAAGGATGGGTGCATTAGATCAGTAGTTGGCCGTAGAAACTTGGAACCTTTTAAGTTAATTATAGTTTATGACTGGAAAAGTTTATCTCACAATGTTGATCCCAGCTAGATGGGATAAAACTTCTGATGCAGAACAGACCCATGGGCCATGGTACCCATGGGTCAACCAGCCAATGGGCCCAGCCCATCTATCTCGACCAAACATTTGGGCCCAGCCCATTCATTTTATGTTTTTCTGTATTATTAAGAGTTATTTTTAGTTGGATGTTTTAATCCGGGCCATCAATGTGTTTGGATGGTCCAGATTAGATTTAGGTTTAGTTTTCTCCTATTTACAGCATTTTTTGTTGAATGGTTACATTCAATAAAAGAGGCAAAACAATATATTTAAAGCATTGTAATGCCTCTTTCGAGGGTTAGGCGCCATAAGATTATGATTAATGAAATTGAAGCTTTTGGGATCTTCCCCAAGTTTTTTCCAAGTTCTCTCTCTGAGTTCTCTTTGCCTTCTAGATTGGAGTTTGACGTGAGGCCAATTTTCAGGTAATCCCTGATTTCCCTATCCCTTCCATCTCTTCCACCCTTGCCCGCGCCGCATCTCCCGTCCATTCTGCCTTATTTGGTAGCAGTACGAGCCCATGGTCCCCATGGGTCGACCAGCCAATGGGCCCTGTTCATCTATCTTGACCAAGCCTTTGGGCCAAGCCCATTCATTTTATGTTATTTTATATTTTATTAAGAGTTACTTTTAGTTGGATGTTTCAATCCTGGTCATCAATGTCTTTGGATGGTCCAGATTATAGGTCTAGTCTTCTCCTATTTGAAGCATTGTAATGCCTCTTTTGAGGGTTAAGACAAGATTATGATAAATGAAATTGAAGCTTTTGGGATCTTCCCCAAGTTTTCTTTGAGTTCTCTCTCTGAATTCTCTTTGCCTCTTGGATTGGGGTTTGGTGCGAGGCGACTTTTCTAGTAATCCCTGCTTGGCCTGTCCCTTCCATCTCTTCCACCCTTGCCCGCCCCGCATCTCCCCTTCTTCCGCATTAACTTCTATGGGGAAGATGATGATAAAATCCCAATCTTAAACTGGTGTTGATTTTTAAGGTAAAGATGAACAAATCTCCATTTAGATATACATGAAGAGAATAAGGACAGAAAAAAAATGAAGGTGACAGGGTCATCAAATTGATGTATTGGTCAAGAACTACCATCAACTTTATTAATATAATAGTGATCGAGAACAGTGGATGCCGGGAACTATTTAAGTTGCAAGAGTATTAATTAAGGGGGACTTGTGATTTGTAATTAAATGGGCTTCAATGATGGGGAATTTCGCTGGCAGTTGGCAGATTAAATTTGGGGTCTTTATGTCTTTCAATGCATTCGTTGAGATGCTAATGGGACCCCTACTAATTTAACTAGGGGTAATTCATCTTTTACCATCCTTATGCATGATGTTTAATGTTGCTGTGGTCTTGTATTCTTCTTTTGAGTAATAAATTTTATTTACCAGTACAAAACTTAATGAGAGTAGATAAATTGCAAATTGTAAGGCTTGCAACACCTAATCACCGTTGTATGACGGACTACTACTAGGAAACATGTTTTTATTGAAATGAGCATCAGGCTTTATGTGAAATCTTTTTCCATGTTGCTAATGAAATACTGTAACTGGGCACATTTCCTTAAAAATACCCATCATATTAGCAAACATGCACATTAAGAATACAAAAACTGCTGGAATTTGATTGTACGGCCCCCTTTTCTGCTGTCCAGTATGAATGTATAATATATTAATGCCATACATTTATTATTCTTGGTTAGTGAATCAGTTTCTCTTCCTTTTAAACCCATATTTCAAGATGACTTATTTTCAAACTGAATTACTGTGGATTTAATACTCCATCAAGGATTAATATTTTGCAGTGCATGGGACTGTTTCTGTAAAAGGGCTGTCAATGAAAAATGGAAAAAAGATATTGGTGTTCACATGTGTATGTTATATGAATGTCTTGTCACGACCCAAATTCCGGGGCCTTATTGGATTCCGGATCGTGATCATTTAGCAAATATTCACCACACATTCATCAAATAACTTCCACAAGGAATCAGGCATTTAGTTCAAAATGTCATTCTAATTAAATTATAAATGTCAAACAATATCAAATATATCTGAGTAATCAAAATTCCATAACTAACTCAGTTCAAGATGTCTTAAAACATTTAATAAAAATTTCCTAAACAAGGGTTAATCCCCTTATCAACTAATTGAATATTTTTCTTTCTCTCCCGTCAGCCACGCATGTCAAAATTTACGTGCTGAACGTTGTTCTGCTCTTTTCCACCCGCAACGTAATTACCTGAAGGGGGCAACTAGGAGTGTACAAAAAAATCCGTCGATCCGATCCGATCTGCGGATTTTGATCCGATCTGAAGGCCAACGGATTGGTGACGGATTGGAAATTGTGTAATCCGTTAGCAACAGATTGGTGTCGAATTTCACCCTTAATCTGCGGATTCGATCCGATCCGATCCGTTGTCATTAAATATAAATAAATATATATATATATAATAAGAAAAAAAATGTAAGGGGTCAATATGTAACCTTATGAATAGAAGAGGATAGGATAGGCACACAGCTCTCAACTCATGCCCCTTTAATTCAGTGGCTTCAAAATTCATGGGTTTTTTCTTCTTTTTTCCATGTAATGTGCAGGGACTAATTGAACGGATTAATCCGATCCAATCCGCTCCTCCACGGATCGGATTGGATCGGATTTTAACAGTCACGGGTTGGTGACGGATCTTAAATCCGTCAATCTGTAGATAACGGATTGGTGACGGATTTGGCCCAATCCGCACCAATCCGATCCGTGTACACCCCTAGGGGCAACACAACATCAGTATTACTAGTGAATGAATTTTCCTAATTACACAAACAGCATAAAACATAATATCACATAAACAACAACTATGAATCTATAGATCAATCACCATTAAAAATACATCTATAACATATTCGTGCCCATGCACATTACCACGCCACCAAAGCTTATCGTATACATGTATACCGGCCACCATGGCCCTGTCTCATCAGATACGTCCACAAGGACCAACCGTTACAATGGCCTAGACACTAAGTCCAACATCCCATGTCTGGGACCCAATGCACAATATCTCATAATCACATAGCAACCATATTTCATTATTATTAACAATTTGACACAACAGTAGTGTGGAACCAACTCCATTCAAGTCTTTATCAAATTAGTGCCCCACTTCTGATCATAATAGTTAAGAAACAATATAGGAGCGGTCCACCTTCATAATATATATTACACAAGTAACAGAAACATGCCAACATTTCCCAAACAGTCCACACAATCCATCATATCATACATAAAACCCCTAATTAAATCAGAAGAAAGGGTCATATGATAATTACATACTCAATCTAGGTTTATCCCTTCACTACAGATCCCATCCAGGTTGTCTAAACCTGCAGAAACTAACATAGAATGCAGTGCATGCCTGAAACAATCCAACATAAAATCTAGTGGGTCCCACTTAGATAATCCAAGATCAGACATAACCTAGATGGTCGCCCAAGGTCACACTTCCCTCCTAAAGGATTGGATTCATCATTTGGTCACACCCTGGGGCCTACAGTTCACAACTGAGTTCTGATAATTTCTGCACTCAGTTACGCCTGAGTTTCTTGAGTCTATTGTACAGTGGGAC
Source organism: Persea americana (assembly GCA_029852735.1). Classification (NCBI taxonomy): domain Eukaryota; kingdom Viridiplantae; phylum Streptophyta; class Magnoliopsida; order Laurales; family Lauraceae; genus Persea; species Persea americana. Next base: position 73,595,454 of record CM056809.1, read on the forward strand.
CCAATGGTCCAAAACCCAGATGCCTTGCCCCTCCAAGGTCGCCCAGGGGTCCCCTTAAAGATGTGGGGTCCTTATCTCTGATCAGGTCAGGCAGTGGGTCCCACAATCATTGTCGACCTAATTGCTCTGTTGTGTCAAATTCACGCCTGTATGCATAAAACCCAGTGGATGGTGACCCAATCAGGGCCCACCTCCCTTGGGTCCATATCCTTCATGGTCGACTAGGGGTAGGCCTCCTACTCCCTGGTCCAGATCATCCATGCTGTGGGCTAGGGGGGCCCCACAATCCCCAAAACAGAATTATGTCCTATGACGACATGCTTCTGAGTTCCACCAAACTATTGTCTATTTGATGGATTTCCTTGGATTTGCATTCCATTATCAATCATATCTTTCCAGCAGCCATATAACATGTTCCTTTGATTCAAAATAGATTTTATGCCTACTCCATGGTTATAGAGAATCACTGTATACATAGCAATACAGAATAATTGAGTCACACGCTATTATCAATCATCTTAACTAATCCATTAGTTAATTAGGAAGATCCACTCACCTCCGGTACGTGATCGTTGCGTTTGTGATGTGTGGATGCGAATAGGATATCCGCCTGTGATTGCCTTCTTCTTCTTCTTCTCCTAAATTGCAGCCCACAAGACCCTCTCTCAGAGCTTCTCAGAAGAGAAAAGAATATCAAACTAAGGGGTTGTTGGTTGCTTATATATACAAAGAAGAGTCCTAATCCTTCTACTCTTATACTTTCTAATTAGAGTTGTTGTACAACTCCTTCCCTTTCCAAAACCAATCACGTGAGACACTTCTAATTCAAAAATAAGTTAAACAACTAAGGGCCCTACCTGGGCCAAACTAATCCTGGGCCCGGGTAGCTCAGGATATTACATGTCTCATATACTTGGACACCAATATATGTGAGAGGCTGGGTATTGAACCAGAAATGCCCAAGTGGAACAGTAAACGAAGCCACCTGTGTGGATCCAGCCTCTCGTCAAATGGTATAGTTTGCACTGCAATAACAAGCAACTAACCCTGTCTGTTTTTGTGGCGCTTTCTGATAACAGGAAGCTCTGCAATGTTGCCATTCAGATGTCAGCAGTGCCATGAGATGTTGATCTGTGCACACGAAGATGGATTGGCATGATTTGCATGGAATCTATGCAGATCTGAGTAGCTTCCTGTTGCTTGTCCTGAGAGCAAAAAACAACAATTGACTGTAATTGTTTTATCCTTTTGAGAGCAAAAAATCACGATTGACTGTAATTGTTTTATCCTTTTGTATGATGCGGCTCTAACTTTCTAGTTTCTTCTGTCAAACTTATATATCAATGAGAAAAGGTGATGAAGACAGTTTAGTCCTAAATCAATTTTGTTCTTCATCGATTTCATGGCTTTTTTACTCACCCCTTTTCTCCTTTGTTCATTGCTTGCGAGCTTTAATTTTATTTCAGTGTGCCAATCAGAACTTCTCATTCAGAGAAAGGATATATCATGGCAATATCTTAAGAGGATATACTATTGATGATATCAGTTCCACAATATACAATCAATGTTTTGGTGTTCTTTTAATGTTGATTTGCATCAATTTGTTTCCTAAAGAAAACATTATATTGTGCACTCGTTTCCTACAACTAGGTTATTATTTAGGGCCTGGAAAGCTTGAAGTGGCCCATGAACTATCTTAGGACTTTGCAGGCAACAGGTGAAGCGGAATACTTGGACGACTTGAAGTTCAGCAGTCTACATGCAGCATACGTTCTCTCATCAGTATCTAATGCTATTATTGCGGAAATTGATCCTTCAAAGGCTTTTGAAGTTAAAGGTGTCATGTCTTTTCTTTCAGCAGATACAATTTCTGCTAGTGGATACTGCAATTTTATTAGGTAAGCCAGCTCGAAACCTTACTTTATTGTCTAAATTGTTTTCTTAATATTGCCAGTATTAAATTTTGACAAATGATTCATTGAAGCTCCAACGTGAATTGAATTTATGTAATAAAGAGGAATATAAAAATATCTCTTGTACGGTGCAGAACTGGTAGTGCTGCTACAATCCAACTTCATATGGTTCATATTCAGCTCAATTGGTGTTGCTTATCTTTTACTTTGAAGCTGTCTATAAGAATGGCATTCTCATTTTCTATCTTGTGGAAGTAGATTGATTCCAGCCATTATTTAAAAAGGATTCACTCTTATGATCACATTTACTACCCGAGCTTTTGTTGTGAAAATGAACTTATGCATGGAATATTAATTTTCATGGAATCTGCACATGATTGATTCATTTTATATAGAGAATAGGTATTATACTATTATATGGTATGAACAATTTGGAATGTGAAGTTGAGGTTTTCCATCCCATCTTCCTTTTGAGTTGCCATAAGGAACATAAAGTTGAGAAAATATCCAGTATGCACCTATGTGAGTTCTCCTAGATACTGGTATGATGTTTGGCACAGAAATTGTTTTTCTGGGACCCAAACGAGTATACTTGTGCTACTCTCTTTGTGAAACTGCATGAAGGATTAAGCAGCAGCCTTCAACTGGAATGTTATGCAATTGGGGCTCGGGAGAGTTCAAGTTCCACTGTTGTGAAGCAGGGAGATTTCGTAAAGGCAACAAGTGGCAGCAAGGAATCCATCACACTGAAATGGTGTGAATATGGTACTCAGGGCCTCAGGCATGCATGGTTTTATAGCGTAGGATTTTCTTCAGGATGTACTGGTTTTTGTCTCGCCTCAACCAATAATGTCTGGCTTTGGTCTTCCTGAACCTACGATTGTACTCCTTACCAAAAAAGAAAAAAATGAAAGTACATGGAGAATTACTTGAAAAATAGTAGTGTAAATTGTAATCTGGAGAAATAGTTGAAAAATTGTAGTGTATATTGTAGTCTACAAATGGTGAATACCTTAGGGCCTATTTGTTTAGCAAAAAAAGTAGTTAGGGAGCAGTAAAGGTAGGCCATGATGTGACTTTTTTTATTTCATTGTTGCTTGCATTAAGAAAGAGAAGTGAGAAGCAAAGTGGTGATGTGACGTTTTTTTACTTCATTGCTTTTTGGATGTGACACTGCTAGCCCTTTTACTCGTCCTTTGGCCTCTTTTTTTTTCCCTACAACCAAGTGTGATAACTTGGAGAGAAGTAAACTTTGTGAAAAAGCACTTTTTCCTTTTACCCCCTTTATTTTTACTTTATTCATGTTTTTACCCCGAATTTATTTTTACTTCTCCACACATGTAAACAAATTGGCCTGGTAGGTAAAATAATTGGACCATGAAGCCCGGGGGAGGGGTTTCATTTATTGGAAGGAATCCATGGCTTCATAACAGGGGGGAAAACATATGTCTTCATCAAATAGAGAGTATTGTCTCTAAAAAGCTTATTTCGGACTCCAATGTGTGTTCTTCCTAAATTCACTTTTTAAACAGAACTATAAACAAGCATTTATGAAAGCTTTGAATTGGGTGCATATATGAAGTTTCGACGAGTATACTCAAGTGTATATATTCCTTATAAATTTTTTCCTGTGCTTTGTATTTTAAAAGTTAATGCTCATCATCTTCAGTTCTTCCTGTAACAAACTTCTTTTTTCCGGTAAACTTTCCGTAAAAACGTTGAAAGATAAAAGAGACTGAAAAAACAAACTATGATAAGGGATTTGCTAAGTTCATTAGGGAAGTTGAGGAATAGTTGATTGATGCCTTTGAGGTATCGTATGATACTTTCATGGAACTGAAGTCTTCATCTCTCAACGTAAGTATACACATGCCTTTTAAATGCGGCACTGAGCTTGGTGCAAAGCCCATTGATATTCTCAGGCCATCAATTGGAACTAAATAGCGCGTGCTACTTGATGATTGTATAATGCACCAGAGTTTGAAGTCAAAATCATCCATCCCACTATAACATATTTAGAATTACATATTATGTCGGCGTTCTTAGCAATATATGCATGCACTTCAGAAGTTGCACTTTGAGATAATATATTGGGATATTGACTATTGTGATATTTACAGAACTGTGTACGTTGTGTGGTTATGTTATATATATATCTCGGTCTCCTTATTATTGCCTTTTCCAAGTGCTGGCTGGCAAGTTCTTCCTCTTATTGTTTCTGATGTAATGCTTAGAGCTCGACGCTGTGGAAAGGATGCCTGTCGACAAGAGGCTTTTTATTTTTTGTATTGTCAGATACAGAGTTGGTATGGGGGATAGGGTACTGATTGGGGATTCTAGCCGGATATACTGATTGGGGATTGTCCTCTAGCGATTCAATTTCCCAAGCTCTTTTGTTGTGCTTCTTATCAAAGAGCCATGGTGAGCGGGCATTTGTCTAGGTTTGTGTGGGGTCCAACATTGAGAAGAAATCTTTCGAAGGTGTAGTAGTCCCAACTCCTAATTACAACATCTTCACATTCTAGAAGAAGTATGCATTCCATATGACGGTAATGATAGACGAATATGGTCTAGATCAACGGAGTCTCAGGTGAATGGGCATGCCCCCCCTAGCTGGCGAATATTTGGAGCTGCGAAGCCTCTCCTCGGGTGTTGGTGTTTGGGTGGCTAGCTTTTCTTGAAGGATCCATGCTATGGATGATCTTAGAAGGTGTATGATCATTATTGTCAACACTTGCCTCTTATGCTTGGCCGATGAGGAATTAGTTGACCCTCTTCTGCTGAACTGTAAGGTAGCTTAAATGTTATGGATATTTTTGGGATGGTTTGGCTGTAGCTGGATTTTCCCTAACAATCTTTGCTAGTTGTTTGATGCTTGGAGGTTGGGGATGGGAAGCGGCAGAAGCAGAATTATGTGGTGGTTCTCCTTTGTGGTGGTTATTTGGCATATTTGGAAGGAGAGAAATACAAGGTGCTTTGAAGCTAGATCATCCTCAATGGACTCTTTGTTGGAAAAGGCTAAGTTCACAATTGCTCGCTTGGTCTGTCCTTCCTTTCAAGGGTTATCAATCATTACTATCATCAGAAATTGGTAGAAAATAGCTTTCTTCTCAGTTTGGAAGTCTCATGCTTATCCTTTTGGTGTCCTCTGCTTCCGGTTTTATTTGGTTGAATTTTGATGGTAGTACGGAGGGAAATCTAGGACTTGTGGGAGTGGGTGGTCTTCTTCTAGATAGTGCTGGTTCTTCCATCTTGCCTTTTTCAAGTTCATTGGGCTTGTGCTCTGTAAATAGAGGAGACGGAAGCTTTGCAGACTGGCCCTTGTCAACCCTTCATTTAAATTTGCGGACCATCTTGGTGGAAAGTGATTCTACTTGTGCTATCAGTTGGACTTAAAGAGTGTGTAGAGGTCCTTGGGCAATGGCAAATGTTGTGGAGGTCTGGGACTTGGCTATGGCATTGGATGCTTCTTTCTTGTGTCAAGAGAAGTGCAAACTCGGCGGCTAATCTTTGGCTAAAGAGGGTGTATCTTGTCCCAATTTATAGGTTAATCATTTTGGTTTGCCTTAGTTTGGAGGTGCTGTTCATGTTTTTTCCTTCTTTGGATGGCCTTGTGGCCTTCTAGTGTATTCCTCTTGGCCTATTGAGTTGCCTTGAATAAGATTTTGTAACCATTCACAAAAAAAAAAAGAAAAAAGAAAAAAAAAGGGGGGGGTGGCGGGGGAGGGCAGCGGGGGTGGCGAGTGTTATTGTCACTGTACCATTGGCCTTTTACTTTTGTTCAAGGGAATCTTTCCACACGTGAAAATTAGAAGGAAGTACCTGTAGCAAGTTCTAGTGCTTGAATTGAGTATAGAGCCTTAGCTCAATCCACCTATGAAATGATGATTCGAGAACTGAGACGACTACTAGGTTCAAGCTACAAATTTAATGGCACATAGAGTTATTTTTGACAATCAAGTGGCTATCCACATGCCTGCTAATCCTGTTTTTCGGAAGAGGACAAAGCATATAAATGTTGAGTATCACTTTAGTTCATGAGAATAGCAAAAGGTGACACCATTAGTTATTTTAGGTCAGAAGATCAGCTCGGAGACATCTTTATTTAAGTAGCCGGTTGGGCTCATCTAAGTCATCTTATTAGCAAGTTTGGAATGATTGTGATATCCATTCTCCAGCTTGAAGGGGAGGGCTCAGGTACATGTGGAATGTTGAGCTGGATGTGGCATTCATGTGTGCTTGACTCATCTGTGAGAAATGGTAGTCGTGAGTTGCGTTATAAGGAAACATGAGATGAGCATTCTTTAACTTACTCTTTTTGAACCATATCATGTATTTTTCTACTTAGATTTTATCATATCTGAAGAGGATTGTAGAAAAATGTAACATCCAAGTCTTAGACTGTAATACCCAGATCCTGGGCATAAATCAAGGCGATATAATATGTGAGGATGATTGCTGACGTTGAGGACATCCAATTTTATCCCATTGAGTTGATTATTTGTTATAGGTAGTATTTGGATGGTCACTTTATGGAATGTAAGAGTTGTACATATGCCTTTCATCAGTGAAAAATGCTTAAATAGAATGGGGACTGCCCCCTTGGTCAATCATAATAAGTACTCATATCATCTTTTCTACCTGTTTTCCTTTTCATCTAAACAACATCCTCCTTTACCCCCAAACTCTAGATTCCCAACAGATTAACATAAAGTGGCGGATTTTGAGTACTCATTAATATATTAACATATAGTCATTGTTGATGTATGATGCAGTGATTACGAAACTGTTTTTGCTTCTCAAAGGGTGCAGTATCATGGCCAAGCAGTTGGCTTAGTTGTGGCAACTACTAAGGTATTCCATTATCCTTGATCTTATATTCTTATTAGTTTATATATTCTAATGCTGAGCTTGGAGAGTGTTCTCCCGTTTGTGCTTGCTTTTATGAGTTGCTGATGCAAGTCCTGTAGATTATTTTTTTTTCTATATATATATATATATGCACCATAGCTTTTGACAAGTCCTGTAGATTCTTTTTTCTTTCTATATGTAAATATGCATCATAGCTTTTGACAAGCCTGAATTACTACCTATATGCCATAGTAAGTTTCTAATACAAAATTAGGTTTTTAAGTACACCCATCACAGAATCCTTTTACCCCAAACACAAACCAGTAGATAACCAGAAAATTCTGTAGAGGAATATGCCCTAGATAGATGTGTATACTGCTTCAAAGCTTGTTTCTTCAGAAGATGCACAATAGTTTTTCCAAAATATCCAGGACATATACTACAATTGCAGCAAATTAACTGTGCAATGATCAGTCCAAAACTTTTCATTCCAGAGTTTAGATCCAACTCCACATGAATAATTATGATCTTTAGTAGTATGTCAGCCTAATGCAAGACTGTTAAAATGCCCAATGTCAACTTGGGCCCAGGATGGCAGGACCTCCAAATCAATTGAATCAATCTTGCAGCATTAAATCAATTAATCTAATAATGAATCATTGTTGCAACCATGAGTTGCAAATTCAAGTCATATTATATATCGGGAAAAAAATTTATAATGTTGAACCATAACTGTAGGCTAATGTCGTCGTCGTCATCATCATCATCATCAGCAGCAGCCTCATTATCATCAACAACCTAGCAAAGACTCATGCCGTTAATGGGTTGGCTCAAAGAGTTTTACTCCATCTCAACAATAGGCTAATATTAGTGGAGAATATAACCCTGATGTTGGATAAACGAGGATCACTACCAGAATTAAATTCAACAGACAAAGAAACTGCGAGATAATCAATTCATACCTTTAGTAGTAAACAAGAATTAGCAGAACTTCAACGTGCAATTAGAACTTGAGATTAGTGCTAGATAGAATCCAAGTGTAGTCATTAATCACAGTCATACGAAGATTAAGCACCAGAAGAAACATGGGCTCCACCCAGTCCAAGTTTAATCACATTTCCAAAATACCACAAGACTTTATGTTGAACAAGAGTATCATACCCAAACATTACTTATTTTAAAGCATAATCAACAAACCCTTCCAAAATACCACAAGACTTTACGTTGAACGAGAGTATCCTACCCAAAATTTACTTATTTTAAAAAACAATCAACAAAAACCAGTAACTAGGATGGATGTCCATCCCTACTTGTGAACATGCTTCTCAAACAAAATTACCCACAAACTACGTATTAAACATCAACTGCACAACTAAACGACCTTAGAAGTTTTGGTTTCCACCTTAACCTCTTAATAAAACATAAACTGACCGACACCATTTTGGCTTAATAGCTAAATACAAGACTAAAATAATGAGATAAAAATGGAGCAAACCTATGATGGGTCGTCTGGATGTCCCAAATGGGTCCACTTGGGCCAATTCCAGTGGAGGTTGCATCAGATGTGTATCCAAAATGTTAATAGCAAAAGAGCATTCTGAATTTTAGAATTCAGAGAATTCAGCTGGCCAAAAGTGACTTTCCACTTGGTCAGCTTAGCAAATTCTAACCACCTAAATTCAGTCAAATAGGGAATTGTGAATTCCAAGAGACAACCTCTGCATTTCTGTTGGGAATTCCCAATTAGAGGAATTCTTGTCAGATACTATCGTTAATTCTTTGATAATAACCTGTTTGCTGTAAGGGGAAACTGCAAATGGCTTGGCCTAAGATAATCTACAATCTGTTTGTGGAAATCACTCCATGCAAGTGGGGCCCATTTTTAGTGTCGTAGTTCATTCATTTGGTTAGGCCCATTATGGAGCTTTTCCACCATACAATGGAAGCCTTCTGATCATTTCTTCCAAAAGGATGGTCAATATTTAACTCAAGAAAGGTCAAATGATTGTTATTTTGCCAATGGAAAAATTTGTCCACTGCCCATCCATGGTGTCTCCTCTAGATGAATGATTGACTTGAATAAGATATACACCCTTGAACCATGCATTGAGTAATGCCTTTTTCAAGAAAATGAATTTTTTCTTGCCATGAAATGAAAGTATTTTACTATATTATTGGCCTTTTGTCTGAGAAGTGTATGTTAGTCTAGACATGTATGAATAAGAACTCTCATGATTTTTCTTCTAGGATATCGCAATTGCAGCTGCTGAGATGGTTATAGTAAAATATAAAGATTTGACGGAGCCTATCCTTACAATTGAAGATGCAATCAGGAATAATTCGTTCTTTGATACTAGGGGCATTAACTTCATGAAAGGTATTGTCAATTGCAATGTATTTTTCCATTAACAATTTTTGAAAGTGCGTTTGCAAAAATGGCTATTAGTTCCAACAAACCAATGCAGTGGATGTAACCAAATAAACAAGATAGAACTAGCAATAATTATCCACCAAGTAATCACCACAGGAAGGCAGACATAAATTTAATGTGGAAACCCTTTTCGGGAGAAAAACCATGACCAAAAATACCAATCACTATTAAATGGTTACAAGATATACTCAGCTCCTTTATCCCAGTCAGTTAGTCGACCTAAGGACTGTAGTTGTTCTTGCACAACTATTCCTATTGCCATGACTTCCCCGCCGTACACCGCTCCCTGTGCTTGATCTTCCAACACCTTGAGACCAAGATGCACAATCTTCTACAAAGATGTAGAAGCTTCAAACTTTCTAGAGCAGCCTTTTAGTACAATCTCTCAATGGCTCTAGAGAACAAGGAAATCTCTCTTAGGGTATTCTAACCTCAGATCAAGAGAGAGAATTAACTTCTTGTCTTGTGTCATGTCTTAGGGTTGAGAGCAACACCCTATATATAGTCCCAAATTCGTGCATTGGAATTAGAACACAAATAGGACTCAAAGTGAGAAACCCAGTCTCAAAAGGAAACTAAATCCGTGAAACTTCCCACCATCCGATCAATCGGACAGGGTCCTCAGTGGTTTGCTCAGATTTCTTCTTTTTCTTCTCTTTCTTTGCTACAGCTCTTCCGGCGAGACAACCACAGTCCATTTTAAAGTAAAATAGAAAATACAACTCAATGGACCCAGAGTTTTGTCCAACCCATGAATTAGCCAACACAAATAAAATTCTAACATACTCTCTCAGTGATGGTTATGTTATGCAATTTCATTGTTTATTCAGATCATTGTCCCTAACCAGCTGACCAATGGCTCGGGACCATCTCTTTTGTCCTTTAACTAATGAAATCCTTCGCTGCAGCTATTTTATCTCTGACAATGGTAACTTTGAGTTAAGGTTTTTAGAGACAGTTATGCTTTAGAATGTATTAATGTTGTGTTACTGTTTTGCTTGATGGAAGTGTGTGTGTTTGTGTATTGCTGCTAAATTGAGTCAATGGTACAGTGCTCGTGGGACGACCTACCTGCTCAGGCATTGATCCCTGGGTAGCTGTGTGCCTGTGTGAGAGGAGACACCCTTTCCACTGGGGTGTCTCATGTTTCTCGAAGTATTAGTTTCTAATAGAGAAGAGGAGAGATGATGCAGAACAGAATGAAAGCTAATCTAAATGATGCAAGATGAGATCAATAACAATAATAACAATTATAGTGAATCAATTGAAACAGGTTTGACACATCATTCCATTCTGAAATCCACTAAGTTAATTACGAGGAAATCCAATTCTTGTTACAATCCTGCAATTTGGGCCCTCAAAAAAGTGAGGAAGGGACCAAGTGGAGAGTAAGAACCTCCACCTTGCCTAGGGATCTGCCGAGTCAAGGAAATGATCAAGATCCTTAAGGATTTGAATGACAGCTAGGCTCAAGTTGGGGTAACAGTTGAGTAGTAGTGGGCTGAATATGGTTTTAAATGAAATTCAGGTTTAATTCAATACACCCGCAACTTTATAATGTTAGGCTTGCAATTCAGAAGTGAAAACATGAATTAAATTGGCCGTAATGGGTTGGAACTAGATCTAGTGCTTGCCATTCTAGATCTATTGCTGGTCTGATCAGATCTAAAGATTTGGGGGATGAACAGTTGTCATAGATTGATGGATAAGGGCTGGTTGGAGGGCTGAAAGGGTTTATTGTTGTTGATTGGGATTTGGGTTAGATCTAGGATTTCACCATGTGAGTAGATCTAAATCTGGATGGGCAAGAAAGTGTGAGATGGGTATCAAAGGAAAGGGAAAGAAGTGGAGATAAATAACTTGAGGATGAAGATAGTGTGATATCTTGGCTTCGCACCAAACTCCCCTTCGCGGGCGAGAAAAAGATCCCGAAAGAGAAATCTCAAGAAGGCCTTTGGAAGAAAATCATTAGTCATTCATTATTCTCCTCTTTTCCAAGAGATACAAACTTAATAATGGGTAAGAAGAGAACCCTGGAAACCAATGGTTTAGATTAAAACATCTAGATCTTGTCTCATAAAATAAAACCAAACAAATAAAATAAATTAAAACCAAAAGTGGCTGTCGACAAGGTGGAAAAGGGGCTGCCTTGCGTATGGGGATTTGTGCGCAAGTCTTATTCACTCATCCCTATGCAAGGGACTTTAAGTTGTGGGCCCCCTGGACCCCTCTTCTTATGTCTTTAGTTTTAAACTTTTTAATTCCCATGGGTCCCTTGCCAATCTTTAAATCTTCATGATGTCTCCTCAATTGCTCGTTTCCTGTGGACCATCCCAGTGTGGGGTCTTCCGCGGGTCCACCACCGAAGGCCTTTAGCATGCCCGGATCAAGATCCAATGGTGTATCTTCGCCCAGAGGTTGATCCAACGGTAGATCTTCATGATTGTGATGTATCAAGCCCATGAAAAGTTGATCCAACCACAAGGAAGCCTTATCAACCATTTTCTTCTTACACCGTTGGTATTTCTTTCCATATCTGGAGTTGATGTCCCCATCAAGAGAGATGTTATGGATAGAGAAAAAAAATATGTGTTGGGTAGAAGGTCAAGAGGACAGCTTCCAATGGAGGTATTTACTCCCTGTTCCAAGATTGTTCTGCATGAGGTTTAAGCAGTAGGATGTGTCAAATATGTTTATTCTGACAGATAAGATACGGATTTTGGAAGGGTTTTCAAAATTTTTTTGGGTACATAAGTGAGGATAAACTCATTAAACAGTTAATTAGTTGAATGTGGCCTTTTGTGGATGGGAGACCAGTATGGTTCAAAGGGGATGTGGCCAATTTCTAAGAAGTCTGGAGGGCAGAGGGATACTCAAAGCCAGTCAGCACCTAATGGTTTGGAGAAGTAAGGATTTAATTGGCATGCTCAATCCATTCGACTCAGAAGCATATTGACGCAGACAAGGAGGCTTAGGTTGAACTTGTGGGGAAGTAAAGGGTGATCAAGGTATAAAAAAATATGTTTGGCACTCTTGGGGTGCCATTTCTATCTACCACTTAGGTTGGTTCTGTTTCAAGGGACAAGGATAGATGTTACTGAGAGCATGATTGATTGGAGCTTTAATGTTGAATCATTGGTGGTGTTGCTACTGTGTTGAAGAGATTCTCGGTTCCTTCCTGGATTATTCCTAATTTGGCAGAAGAAGTGCCAAGGTCTAGTGATGATAGTTCTGCTGAAGATGGCGGAGGAGGGAGGAAATGCTGAGATTGAGGACATGTAATCCCACGTTCTTAGATTGCCCATGAAGTAGGAACACCTCTTGAGGAACATGTTCAAATCTGCTAGATACTTAGGATTGTATAGGTGAAGGTGGATTTTCTGTTGCCGATGAAGCTGCTTTTTGTTTGCACGCTTTGGAAAATCCCACCCACCCCCCCCCGTTCTTCATTCAATTGCAAATGTTTCGCAAGGCCTTTTGCAGGATGTCTCTTTAAGTTTACTGTTTTGTGGGATAAGAGATCGTTGTATGAGTTATGAGAGGAAATTCCTTTAGGCAACTTGACATTTCCAAATGCATGTGATCTCTATACATTCTGGTCATCAAACGAGGGGCCCACCTTTCATCAACTCTATTGCAGTATAGGGCCAATTCCTGCTGTTGTTTATCAACAAAAGAGGCCTAATTCGTGACATTAACTGGGCTTTAATGGTCTAACTAATGGCTTAAATGTCAATGTAGAAGAATGGGATAACTAGGTGAAGACATGGGATGGTGACAGTTGGTGAATTTTCATTGTGAGGTTTTATCCCTTTTGTATAGCCTTATGCATGCTTGATTACAACCCCGAAGTTGGGTGATTAAAATCAGCAATTGATATGATACAATTCAAAATCATCATAATACCTAAGGGGTCGTTAGTTTACACACATTTACGCCTACTTAATGTTTATTTGCACTCATTTACTCATCACATGCGTAGATAAGGCGTGGAAACGGTGTAAATAAGGCCATTTTCATTTAAAAATTTCATACCCAAGGTTAAGAAGTTGCAGTGGTCCAGTACAAAGGGCCCCTGGGACAGGTCACGGGATCAAATTCCTTAACCAACTTTTGTTTTCGCGACTCCTGTGGGCCTCATAATTTAAATATGAACTGTCAAAAATTTTTTATCGACCCATTAGACCCCAGAACATTTAGTTTCATGTCTTTAACATTCACAAATTTTGAGATATATTAAGATTTTACTTATGTAATCCAAACCTTTTACTCATGTAAAAATGGTTCTTCTAAACAAACATGGTGTTGTGTTTCGCATCTGTAAATTTTACATTTGTAAAATTCACAGGTGCAAATTTTTACCTATGTAAATCCCATTTATATATCCCATGTGTAAAAGACAAATGACCCCTAAAGATACAGTCTACTAGGATAATCCTTGTAGTGTGTGACTTTGTGTATGTACCATGGTAGTGTTATACTTTTTGGTATATCTTAACGTTTTACATCAACTTCTCTTTCGGGCTTGTTTTTACATCAGAAGAGTAAAAGAGTATGGGTCAAATCATGAATAAAGTTAAAGAGGATGGGGTTATAGTAAAAAATCTCTATAGGAAAAATTTTTACTCACCAGAAGTTGGGAAGGGTGAAACAGAGGGAGGGGGTGGGGTGGGGGGGTGGTTTGGGGTTTTAAAGCCCCTACTTTGTGTCAATTCGGTAGTTTAACTCTCTCCTCTCCTTATTCCATCCAAACACCCATGAAGTAAAACTTAACATCACTTCAGTGTTACTTTCCTTTTACTTCTTCTACAAACACCCATGAAGTAAAACTTTGTCACATCAGTAACTTTTTCACTCTCCTACTTTACTCCTGCTAAACAAACAGGTTCATCTTTTGGAAACAATAATTTTTTCTCGGCTACGAGATGGAGTTTCGAGTTTGGAATCACAATTTTCTCTAAATATGTACCACGGTAGTTCGAATGTCTATTGTCAATGCAACATACGCAACCTTGTCAGAACATCTCGACAAATTGATGCGTATGCAGTTTGTGCAAGCTGACAATCCTCCCTGTGCTGCTTGTTAGGTGCTTGCTGATAAGGCAAATATTCCAACATCCAAAGTTTGAGGGTTTTTGAGATTGGAAGAATTTTATGGGTTTCTTTGAAGCATAAGGTGGTTACTATTCAGTTAACATTGAAGAATGTTTTTTATGATGATTCTAAGATTCAGAGAAGGAATTTCCCATCTGAAGTTGTGAAAGGCAAGTGGATGCAATCAAGAGAGAGCACTAACTTTGTGTTTTGAATTTTGATGGAGTGATCAGGCGCATGATGATGATGGCATGGGGGACATTGGATGATGATGATTTTCTTGATGGCATGAGGGGCATGTCCAAGGCATTCATTGGGAAAGATACTTCTTCTAATGGCCATGAAGTAAGTATTTGAATCGCATCAGAAAGCCAGTGAGGGTTTTTGTTTTGGTATGAATGAGTGCGACATGCTATTCTTTTGTAGAAGGATTTTTGGATAAATACCAGAAGGACGGATAAAACTAAAGAAGGCTAAAGGATAAGAGACTCATGAACTAAGAGAAAATCACTTTTTGGGTTTTAAGATGGTGTATTGTGCATCTGTATTGAAGGATTTTTTTTATTTTATTTTTTTTATTCTCTTGCTTTGGTTGTTATGGCAAAGTGCGTGTTTTTTTTTTTTTTTTTTTCGTTTCTTGTGTTTTTGTAGGCCTTTTGTGGCCATCTTCTGTTATGGTGTGATGAACATTCAGTTTCCATTTCATATATTTATGTGTCTATAGTTTGGAGCTTTAAATGTATATTACTATATTATAAAAACATACATTCATAATTGTTTTAGCACTTCTTTTAAGCCATACATACCTTGCAGTAAAACCAAAAATTCAACTTTAATATGCTTGCTGCTGATCTTCTGAGTATCTATTAGCTGAGAGCAGTTCTTTTTGGAGGTCCCGTCATATGCATGTTATCGTCGTTGTTTTATATAAATTGAATTGTTGTGTGCACTGTGCAGGAAATGTTGGAAGGTCTTTAGGAGTTGCGGATGTTATTGTTGAAGGGGAGGTAACAAACCTACCGTTAATGGTTGTAGTTGTAGCTCATATATCAGTACAACATTAGCATTTTTGCAAATATGTTTAAATAAAAATAATTCTGCTTAACAATATGTGGATAGTTGTATATACCAAGGATATTAGTGTCATACCATGGTGATGCCAATCAATATCAACAACGACACTTCATGGATGCTTGCAAGAAAGAACACTTGAACAATTTCCTGTTATTGGAGCCATTAATATGTCACCAAAATTTTTGTCTCACCTATGGAGAATCTTGGATAAATAGAATTATGGACAACTAGAATAGAGCTGGGTAGTGTTTGCTTGAAAGTTATCAAATAAAAAAAAATGAAGAAAACTAAAGATTAAAGAAAGAATGAATGGAGGAAATAGGATTTAATGATATTCAAATCTAGGTATAATGACAGTAAGCAACTAGTAGGTACCTAATCAAATGGTTGTACAGTCCCACTGCAATGGCACAAATCAGTCTTCCTTCATTTTTTCCTGCAAGGTATTCAACTTGAAGGTTTTCTAGTTCTTGGAAACTCTAGAGCTCTTGGGAAGGGCTCTAAAGTCCTTTGGTAGGAGTTGGGCGTGATTCTGGCTTGGTCATGCTCCCTTCCCAATTTATAGTATTGTCCACTAGGTTGTGTGGCTTAAGAGGCAAGAAAAGAGTTTGGGAAGGGTTTTCACTCAAAATGGGAATTATAATTGAAACAGGTGCTGCCCTTCTTGAGCACTGAATGCTAGGTTGCGCCCGAGAGACCTCCATCAGTAGGCAGAAAGGGATGCTAGTTGTTGGGCACAAAGCACCCCTATTAGGCCTTGTTAGCTTAAAGAGGTTGTACCTTTTGATCTTTCTATTGGATTTTCAATTATTAGATACTGTTGGAAAGCACTAAATTAGGAGATTGTGATCGATATAGTAAATAACTCAGGCCATTACTTTCTTTTCATGGGTTTGAATCTTGAGTTACTCAGCCATTACTTTATTTTAGCAATTCCTGAATTTTTTGCTGGTCTCCAAGGAGTATGCAACTAACTAGTGTGGAGCACTGAAGTGAGATAGTAAAAAACAAATCTCACTGAAGACCTGATCTTCAACTAGTATTCAAACATTATTCATTTAAAGAGTTCAGTGTTCAGTTCAACAGGAAAAACAAGCCCAATGGAGAGACCCGTGAGATGTTATAGCTAGGTATAGACCTTAAACTTCTGCTGAGAACTGGACCTAACAATCTTCATGCGGAGGCAGGCTGCTTCTCAAAAATGCCCGTACCATCAGTTCTAATTAAGTTAGCTCAAGATGGAGATTTTAGCAATCCACTTCAACTTCGACGTGCATAAGGCACGCGGCTCGAAAAGTTGTACGCGCTACTGCAAATGGCTGTCCCATTTAAGGAAACCCATGCCGAAGGTGGCAATTTAGGAGGATAACCTCGATGGGGTTCCTTCTATAAGGTAACCAACATAGGTTCATTATGACTATGGTTCTACTTTTCCTTGGAGGTTGTTACCTTTCCTTTATCCGGAAAAAGACAAATCCTATGAAAGACCGAATAGGTAGGATTGAGGTTCTTATTCCATTAATGATTAGAAGGCTGGGGCGAGGCGAGACTGGCTAGACGGATAGCTTGTTTGTTCATCCCGGCTTGATTGTCCAAGATTTCACTAGGGAGCAAGAACCACAAAAACATTGTAGAGGAGAGCGAAAAGAGTTTGAAATCAAGATCAAAGTGGTGCTTTTCAAAGTTTCTCCTTGGATGTGCATAAATGAAGAAAATAAATAAATGATCCCTTCATCCCAAAGTTTCCATTGAACTTGCGGTTTGACTGTTTCTCTATCGTCTAGGGTATTGGAGTTCTCTAAGCGTAAAGGGCAAATCTCTCACTTTTTCCCATTGAGCTACTTCGTCCATGCTGGTAGCCAGTGAAACACCAAGTTCATTAGAATTCCAAAGACCCACAGTTTGTAGGGTTCAGCGAGCTTGACTAAAACCTTATTATACTCTTGTGATTTAAAGTTAACCTTGTTATACTCTTCACCGAGAGCAATAGGGTCCTTTGAGGGAGGGTGGTAATGGAAGCGTAATCGTACTTCTGTCTCTTTGTAACTATATTAATTTATAAAGAGAACGATAAATACATCTTATATACCAGATCCTAGGAGACACCCCTAGAGGTCTTCAAACCACATTATCAACATATATAAGAGACATATACAGATCAAACCTCTTCTTTTTAGAAACACTTTGATTGTTTGATCCACCCTGCATGTGAAACTATCTAGATAGAATTCCTTCCCGTTAAAGGGCTATCTTGTCCAAATATGCGGGCCCATTTTTTTTTATATCGAGTAACGTACCACGATGGAGGTGCTTGCTTAAGCCCATAAAAGGATTTCTTCAATCTATAAATTGTCCTTTTCATCTATGATAAGCTTTGGTGGTTATTCAACTTACATTTCCGCTTTAGGACTCTGTTTGGAAATGCCAATTTCTCATCAAGTTAATAGATAAGCAACTTCCTTTGAGATACTAGTCCTATGTGTAGGGGTGGAAAAATTTGACTCGACCCTTCTCCACCCGAAATTTGATCCACATAACGCAACTCGTATTTTATATAGGTTGATCATGGCTTGATGGGTTAGGAAAATGGGACCCTTATTAAGGGTTGCCCTGCACACACACACACACACACACACACACACACACACATATGGGAGATGCTCCTATGAGAGTTACTCTCACGATACTATGAGAGTAAGGGTGGGGGCCCTCACATCTATATCCAATGCTAACAGCCTAAATGCGAGGGCCCCCCCCGTTACTCTCATAGTACTATGAGAGTAACTCTCATAGTACCGTGAGAGTAACTCTCATAAGAGTATGAGAGAGCGAGAGAGAGGTAACCAATTATGGAGCCCTAAGCGTTAAAACCCCATTCATCCTTTCTCTCCTTTCTTTCCTTAATGTATGCGCAGCAACTACCAAGCTCTTCCTCGGCTGCTCCATTCTCTCCTTGCGATATGCACAACAAACAAACGCCAGGCTCCTCTGCCTTGGCTGTTCATTTCTCCTTTTCTTGTATGCATAGCACCAAAAATGCCTCTCCAAGTACAAGGAGAAGAAGAGCATCTTACATCCATTCATGAATGATGATCCGATCGTCAAAGATGCTAAAGATGATGATGATGATGAAGAGGATGGTGATGTTAGGGGTGACGATAAGATCAAGGATCAGTTTTGTTGCGGTTTGTGCAGCCCTACAAGTGAGATGCTAGTAAAGCACTGATGAAGATGGGGATATGGATAGAAATTTTGTTTGTGGACTTGCTTAACTAAGAATCTTGAATGTTACTTTCTTTTCTTTAGAGAATTTAACTATCAGACTGTCCCATTTCTGAGGTGTATTCTTTAGCCAATAAATGGTTCTCTTTAATTTGTAGGCTTCATCTTCTTTTTCTTTAGGATTTGTGATTGTTCAACATAAATATCCTCACCTTGACCTTCATTTAGAAATTATGATTTCAAATTGAGCTGATAGATAAGCCACTTATTATAGCTTCCACTGAGACACTATAATTGTGGTTTAAACTATAGTGACTAATCATGTATCAGCAGTGACCGTTGCACCATTTTGATTATAACTCAGTATCAGCCTGTAACCCCATTATCTGTTGCAACTACTTCAAGATTATTATTATTATAATTTAGCACTCTTTTGTTTTCTAGATAATGAATTCTTTTTTTGAAGCAGTAACAATGATATAGATTAAAATGAGAAGTCAGTACAATGAAGAGCACTGAAAGACAAAGACAAAGTAATGTTGGTATAAGAGATATGTACATACACCACCCTTGACACCTATCCAATGGCAGCACTTAAATCACAAAAATGATCAATCCCTGCTTAGCTAAAGTATCTGCCATGCCATTAGCAGGCCTACTAAGATGCTGAAAAAAAAAAAAAGAACACAAGACTCCAATGAAAGCTGTTTAATCTCATTAAAGTAGAACTGCATTTTCCATGGGCCTTTGAAAGCTTTTGCCCAATATACAACATTGAAGAATCACTTTCTATGATGAGGCTAACTTGGAACGAGCGATAGTAGATGTGAAGAGCTTCCAAAAAGGCCATGACTTCTGCTTCATTAGAGTCTTTAACCCCATATTTTTTGAAAACATGTACAACACCTCTCCTTTGTGATTTCTAAGAACACTGCCAATACCAGTCGGCCTCGGTTTACCACGAGCTGCTCCGTCCACATTAAACTTTAAACAACCGGACGGAGGAGGGCTCCAACTCACTTTCTTCCTTTTCTTTGCTTCTCCCATCAACAAACTTGCTGCCCAATTATACAAGATATTATCTATGTTGACATTTGGAAATTCTTTTCTTGCACAAGCTCAATGAGCAATTCTTGTTGACACTTTAGATAGAATATCCTCCCAAGACGATTCTTTCCTGCTAAAAATTCTCTCATTCCTTTCCTTCCATATAGATAATGAATTCTTAGTATTTGTAAACAATGCCTTATGTTGAAGTGGCTTAAAACGAAGGATTAATGGTGAAAATCGTCAAGGGGCCATCAAATGATCTCTCATTTGATATGAAATGATTACCTAACCATCACCTTAGTAAATTAAATGCTAGCGAAGCGAATGGTCCAATCTAAACACCCCTGACCATCACCTTAGTAAACCCTTCACTCCTTTACATCTTTAATATTCCTTTTATGAAACCCCCTTAATACACCAAGAATTCAAAATGTGCTCTTAATCTAATATACTACTTACTAATTATAGTATGATTGTTTCTGGGGCCTACTTGTGGCTATAACCAATTGTCTTACATCATGGAATGGGGATGATTCTTCACGGATGGAAGGAAGAGAACGGGGAGATCAACATATTAAAGATCAGAAAAATACTTACATGCATATGTGGCTATCATTCCAAACAGGGGCGGAACCAGGAATTTTGTTTAGGGGGGGCCAAAGAAAAAAGAATTTAAACAAAATAACTTTTTTTATCTACATAGAAGAATTTGCTTCAATCAAACTTGTTCTCAAATGGATAATCATAAGAAAAATACCTTTTTTATATTTATCCATGGTAGATAAATTCTAATTGGATTAAAAATTTATGTTATATAATAGAAAAGTTTAAGGCATCTCAAAATAGTCCAAATCCTTGAAGATTTTCATTTAAATAGGATTTTAGCGCACTTTCATATTGATCACTTGCAAACGATTGTGAACAATATATCATGACAAATTTGTTTATTTTATTGATCAATTTGATGGCAGGCCATCTTTTATTAGAATGAAATTTTGAGAGGGCTTAAGAGTGGGGCCATTTACTTTAAACATTCTATCTTCATAAATATACCCCAGTAAGGAACCTCACAAAATCTTCTTGAATCAACTTTATAAAATTTTCATACTTATAGTTTATATTTAGACAAAACATAATGTAATAAATTAAATAATAACCCTTAGCCGTTTTTTAAAAGACCCCGGGGTTGCTTCAAGATAGGATAGCTGGGAAGTGAGACAAAAGTCACTCCCTATTCATGCAAAATCTCAATAGTGACATTGGGTTTTTTTTTAGTACAACTAACTTAGTATTATCATCATATATAAATTTGTGATCGAGACCCATGTTTGAAACCTAAACCATTCAAAAACACGTTCCCCAACAGTTTTTATCAATTTAAAAGATTTTCCTCCATTTGGATTTATTATGACAAAAAATCATAAAAAAAATGGCACATGAAACTAATTGTTTTTTTAATCTGCAGTGTATACGACTACGATTGGATTAGAAATTCATTTGATAAAAGAATACGGAGGCCGAGTAATTTTGAGTGGTTTGGATTTTATGTATGAGCATCAGTGAGTGAGAGTCACAATGATGCATCGTTCACTACTATATGTACCAATTCTAAACTACTAAAGCAAATAAACTTCTAGAGATGGGGTCGGTTCTTCTCAAACATACCTGCAACTTTCAGCAAAACCTCAAAAATGAAATTGGTAACAATAAAGGGGTACTCTTGATCTAGATTCCAATACTCCAGGCAGACGCAAATGTAAGATGGGCAGAAACCTCTTCTTTGTTCCTTTCATACTTATTTCTTTCTTTCTTCCTTCCTTAATTCCTTCATTCCCTTGCCTTTCCTTAATTCCTTTCCTTCCCTTTCCTTCATTTTATTTTTATTTCTTGTTTTGGTAAAATCAGCTTAGATTGTGTTAGCATAATTTTGGGACCGGTGATTAGATTTGCTAATTGCTAACAGAAGGGTGCATTCCATTAATGGATGGGCATATGATATGGGGGGGGGCGGGGCGCGGGCGGCTAGAGGATCTCTCTAAATGGAGATTTTCATATCTTTTTTTTTGGGGGGGGGGTGGGGGGGCGCATGGCCCCTGCCAGCACCCCCACCCCCCCACTAGATCTGCCCCTGATTCCATATAAAAAGAGATAGTGGTTGAATGATACTAAATTTCTAGAAACATATTTGATTTAATCATCTAACTTATACAGAGTCAACGATTTAAAATAAATATTGATACCCTTTTACTGTGCCCTAATGATGAAAAAAAGAACCAGATTCTTACATTTCTGATTTTTTTAAAAAGTATTTTTGTAGATTTTTTGGGGCCATTAATATTTATGCCGCAATAGGTATGAATCCTATGTATTGTTGTGGTGTATTGTTTTTCTGGGTCGACTGCAATGCCCACCGCAATAATTGTGACGACATCCACAATTGCGATTTCTTAGTCATCCTCACCAAAATCCTTTCGGTCTTCTAGTAGAACTGAAGTAAATGATGTATGCTGTACCCATATCTTTCTCCTAGACTCAGGAAATCACAGTTGTATCCTTGTGCTTGTATGATTTGATAACCATATCTCAGCATCATAATCTTTTTGTCTATGCAAAGTGGCATACTTTCGTTAATTCTTGGCCAATGGCATACTTTCATTAATTCTTGGCCAAGTAGCATATTTTCCTCATGTAGAGATTTTGCATGAAAACTGTTCGAATTTTAAATTGGAAAGGCAAAAGGCTCTAGTTCTAGATCTTGGATCCATTCACTTTGCGGTGGTGATGAATCATGCATGCACCATACAAGATGTGGTACATGAAACGTGAGATTCGGATGGATGACATCATAAAAGTTGGCCTGGCCGGATTGGTAATCACCATTCAAACAATCTTCATCATTGAGAAACATAAGGGTTGATGGTTCGTCGAGTTAAATCAGATGGCGAGGATTGTTTTATCTAGAGTAATTTTCTCAATTCAACTTCAACTATATCCAAGGCCGATGTCCTGGATGGTATGGATTAAAGTGCTAAATGCCGCATGTGGGGATGAAAAACTCACTACCAAGGTTTGCAGTGTAGCTTACTAACAAGAGGCTGCATCCAGAAGAAAAAATGATGACGATATTTTCATGGATGTCATACAACTTAATGCTCAGTTTCTTGAACTGCGAAATCTTCTATTTTCAGGTCCACGTTGGGCATCAGTATCATTTTCACTTGGAAACACATAGGGCTTTGTGCATTCCTGGTGAAGAAGGTTGCATGGTTGTCTATTCCTCAACACAAAATCCTTCTCTGGTACATGATTAGTTAACTTTTTCTAAGGTTCCTTACATCAATTATGGTTATAGCCAATAACTTTCTATCATGCTCTTGTGTATTTAGGTTCAACAATGTGTATCTGTAGCATTGAATTGTCCGCAGCACAAGATAACAGTAGGTTCACCAATCCCTCAGAGTTTTTTTTTTTTCCTTTTCTTTTTTCCCCTTTTCCCTTCCAAATTTCAGGAAGTATCCGTGGAACTTCTAAAAAACTCAATATGCAATTTCACAAAAAGGTAAATGTCAAGCGTGTCGGAGGTGCATATGGTGCGAAGCTGAATAGAACTCCCCCAGTTGCCATGGCTTGTGCTATGGCTGCTGATATGCTACAAAAACCTGTTCGGCTTGTGCTGGACCTACCTACAAACATGCAGGTATAGTTCACACATAGTTGAAGACTTCCTTCTTGATAGCTCTCACAGTTAATTTTCTTTGAGGTTCTACAATGTAACTGTTTCTCATTAGAAAGTTCATACTTGTTTAACGTAACTACCATAGCTGGTTTTGTTGTTGATGGTGATTTTATTTTATTATTAAACATAATTTTTTAGGTAAAATATTATACAATATTTTATTCAGTCAACAAAAGAAAAAAAGTTAGAAAGGGTAGGACTTCCAACATTTAAGGAAGTCTGTAAGCATCACTTCCTTAACATGAGTATCTACAAAATTGATATAGACGCGGTTCTCCGCATATACATATCTGGCCAACTGTGAAGGAGAGACTTCTGACCCTGAAGTCATTGAAAAGCATTAGAAATTTCGATTCTTTTGTTTATTTTTCTCATTTCCTTTTAGTTTCCAACCCTTGAGAAATTAGGTTTGAGTACACCCCTCAGTGTTGACTCTTCGGCATAAGGCACGGGTTTGCTCCCCTGTGTCTTGTGTTTGAATCCCCCAAAATTTACCTGGTGCAGGTGTGGGGTGAGTGCGTGCGCACAGAGGATTAGTCTTGACAGGTTAATTCCATGGGGATACCTTCATTATAAAATTAAAAAAAAAAGGGTTTGAATCTGAGTATATTGCAGTTGAAAAGGCTTGACTGTTTCTTTTAAGGGAGTAGGATCTCCATCTTTGATCTCATTTTAGATTAAGGAAGAAACCAGTTACCCTTTCTACTTCTTAACTTTGTTATTTCAATGACTAAAAGAATTGGAAATTGGAGACTATGCTGGTGTGATGAATATGGGTTTGCCACATGTGGCTGCGTCTTGTAGAACTCATTATAATCTATTCTCTGACTGCATTGTGCTATCTTCTGTTTCTACAGCTTGTGGGTGGACGTAGTCCTTATTTATGTCGATATAAGGTCGGAGCAGAAAACAATGGCCGAATAACAGCAATTGAAATGCACATTTTCAATAACCAGGTTACTTCTATCTGTGGTTTTTATTGTGATTTAAAGCATTAGATGGATAAAAATGTTGGGTGTAGGTCTGTTTACTAGATATCAAATCCCCATGGGCCTGTTTGTTTGCATAGAATAGATAGGAATTGAATTCATGGGAATTCATGATCAAATGAGCTCCACCAAAGGATTATTAAAGAGGGGAGATGTGAAGGATATGAGGTGAGGGTGAAGGATATAAGGAGCTATGTAGATGGGGATCTTGGTATTTATTTCCTAGGATTTGAATTACTAAGGTGATGACTGGGTAATCATTCCCATCCTCCCTTGATTCAATTTCCGTTAAAGGGGAGTTTATTTGATGGCCATTTTTGGATATTCATTATTCACCTTTGATTGTTCATTTGTAACTACTTCTAGAAATACAAAGTGTTAGAAATCCTAGGAATTCAATTACATTAACAAACAGGCCCTAAATTCCTGGAACATATATGTATATGATGGTTTGCTAGTTTAAATATCGAATTATATTCATTATTCAAATTTTTTTTTTTGGTGATAAGGAACCCATCGACCCCTCGTGCGGCTGATCATTGGTAAAACCCCGGATACACAACACCACCCACTAGCACTGTGTATTGGGTAAGGCCCCAAACGGTTTGAAGCCGAGACCTCCAGCTCATTACTGGACTTCCTAACCACTCGACCTAACAGTTCCTTACATTGTTGTCATTGAAAAATACCGGATATCTATCCATAACATTCCTATTTTCAGAATTGAAACAAATTAGAATTCTCAATTCTCTACAATGCCTAGGGGATAGAATATTTTCAGGAACAAGCAAATCATAGTGATTTCCATCTCTATTCACAAGCATCTTTTTATGTTGTGCAATGGTTCCATTGAAATAAAATTGGATCAGCAGTACAGTACATGTTGGGCAACCTACCCACCCAGGAACCGATCCCTGGGTGGCTGTGTGGGACGAGGCACACCTTTCCACTTGGGTGTCTCTTGTATCTCGATTCTTCATTTTTAACCAATTATAAAAATTCAAAGTGTTAGAATTCCTGGGAATTCAATTACGTGAATAAACTGGTCCTAAATTCCTGGAACGTATATGTATATGATGGTTTGATAGTTTAAATATCAAGCCCACCAGTTTGCATGGGCACTCACTTAAATTTAAATACACTCCCAAATTTTTGCAGGGCTCTCACTTCGATTTTGAATATCCAAATCTTGGTAACCTTCCCATGTTCATCGATGGAGTGTACAGCATTGAAAACTGGGAAATTGAAGGAAAAGTTGTGAAGACCAACCTGCCAGCATGTACATATATGAGGGGACCAGGTATAAATTCTTTGTTGGCACATGCTCACTACAGATCTCTTCATGCATGAAAGTACTATGAAACAGTATTGATCAGAAAAATAGAGTGTGAAGCAAATCTCTGTTCTAATGGGAAAGATATATAATGACCAGACACATCAGAAATTTACTGTTTGTTTGGGCCTAGCATTTCATACAGGTTGGACAATTTATTAGCGATCCAGCTTGTTTTATCTGGTTGGACTCACTGTGATGAGAAAAAAAAGCACAGGGTTCTCCACAGAGACGATAGAAGTTGAGATTTTCAACTTAAAAAATTCTACTAGTTAAATAATCAAGCTTGTTCAACGTGGGGGATTTCTGTTTTATTGCCATCCATAGTGGGTGTTATCATCATCATCATCAACAGCAAAAAATCTTATACCATCAATTTGGGGTAGGCTAAAAGAGATCTACTCTAATTTAAGACTAAATAACTCCACCAAAGCTGAAACCACAAAGCCCTCATAAAAACTGTGAACTAGGAAGTAATATATATATCTCAGTCTCTCTCTCTCTCTCTCTCTCTCTCTCTCTCACACACACACACACACACACACACACACGCATGCACGCATACTGTGTGCTTGAGTGTAAAAATTAGAAAGATCTTTCCCTCAAAATATGATACATGCTAAATAATGAAATCTTTTACACATGTACTCCATGTACTTTGGGTTCTCATTTGTGAGTTCTATTCTTCGACTCCATCTTATTCAATGCCATGTCTCAGTTACTCCTCATAATGACGTGTCTTTGTTCACCGCTTTGCCCAAGGTCTTGATTGGCCTCTTTTTCATAGGGGCAGTTTCATGCCTTCTCTAGACTTTTATTTTGAGAATATAGAGCATAGAGCACGTAGATAAAGAGAAAGAGAGAGAGAGGGAGAGAGAGAGAGACACAGAAATCGTGTGTCCCCTTAGGGTTCCATCACTTCTCATTATATATACCCTATTAACAGAATCCTAATACAAATCAAATACTAAATTATAGCTACCTAATTGTACATGAGTAATTTTACTAGACTAATTGTAGTTTAACTAAAATACAATGGCTAATTAAAATACAAATACAATTACTGGGCCCATATCTGGCCTGCGCGGATGCGCTTGATTGACACTCCCCCTCAAATTGATGCTGGGGAGTCATATAGCAGTAATTTGGTAACCAGAAACTTATGTCGAGGCCGAGGGAGTCCTTTGGTGAAGATGTCATGAATTGGCTCACAAGATTGACAGCATAGGAGATATTCGGTCGAGTGATGGTGAGATGGACAAGACAACCCACTAAGCGCCTGTAGGTATGTGGATTAGGAAGAAGGTCACCATCATCTTTACTCAATTTAAGATTGGCCTCTATAGGTGTATCAACGAGCGAAGATTCATGGAGATCGGCAAGCTCAATAAGATCAGATGTGTATTTGTGTTGATTAAGAAACAGGCCTTTGAGAGATTGATGTACTTCTAACCCCAAAAAATAACGCAAGGGGCCCAAATCCTTCATATGGAAAGAATCCCTGAGAGAGAGGCTTGGATAGACTTGATCAACCATCATCAGTGCCGGTGATAATAATGTCGTCAACATACACATGGAAAACAATGACACCAGTAGCTGTTGTTTGCAGAAAAAAGAGACAAATCGTAAGGGCTTTGAGTAAAGCCACTTGTGCATAGGCGACCCCTAAAAGTTTCAAACTATGCTCGAGGAGCTTGCTTCAGACCATAAAGAGACTTCCGTAGGCAACAGACAGATTTAGTTGATGGAGAGGTGACTCCTTGTGGTATCCACATATAGACCTCTTCTTTCAGATACCCATGGAGAAAGGCATTTTTGACATTCATTTGGTATACTAGCCAAGATTTAGAGGCAACAATAGTGAGAAGTAACCGAATTGTAGTCATTTTTGCTACTGGTGCAAACGTCTCCTCATAGTCAATCCCATATTCTTGCCTGTTTCCGAGTGCCACAAGTCGAGCTTTGTGTCTATCCAAGGAGCCATCAGATTTAAGTTTGATGGAGTAGATCCATTTGCAACCTATTGATTTAACTATTGAAGGACAATCTACAATGTCTCATGTGTGATTCTGATCCAATGCATCCAATTCTTCCTTCATGGCCTAGTTCCAATTATCATGTTGTACATTGCCTGCAAATAAGAACTTGGAATAGAGAGATAAGAAAGGGTTTTCATCAAGGAAGTGTGTGTGAATCCATACCTCTCAAGTGGTCTAGAAGTTCTGGAGGAGCGACACAGGGTATGAGTAGTTGTGGAACCAATTGCCGGCAGAGGATCAGGACAGGCATCTGCAGTGTTAGGTTTTTCTCGATGATGATAAACAAAGTCAGGATGAAACATAGTAACAGTTGTTTTATATGAAAAACCAGGTAAGATAGCAGGAGAAGATGGATGAGGACAATTCAAGGGAGAGTGGAAAAAATACTGATTTTCAAAGAAAATAACATTGTG
This sequence comes from Persea americana, assembly GCA_029852735.1. NCBI lineage: Eukaryota > Viridiplantae > Streptophyta > Magnoliopsida > Laurales > Lauraceae > Persea > Persea americana. Next base: position 73,623,599 of record CM056809.1, read on the forward strand.
AGAAACTCTGATGCCACGACCAATGGGATCATAACAAACAAAACCTTTTTGATTAGTGGCATAACCCAAAATTGTGCACCTGCGAGATTGTGTGGTTAATTTTGTTCGTTTGGTGGGAGGTACATGAACGAAGCAAACATAGCCAAAGGTGTGTAGATGATCAAATACAGGATGATCACCAAATAGTTCAAAGTGCGGTGTTAATTGAGCAATGGTAGGAGATGGAAGACTGTTTATTAAATGTACTGCAGTGGTGAGAGCTTCAGCCCATAAACGAGAAAATGATGATTCAATCAGTAGAGTTCTAGTTACATCAAGGAGATGTCTGTTTTTTCGTTCCGCGACTCCATTTTGTTGTGGAGTATATGGACAGGTACACTGAGAAATGATGCCTTTAGTCTTTAGGAAAGATTGAAAAATCATTGGAAACATACTCCCCCCTTGAACCTGAGCACAAAGTTTTAATGCGGTTGGAAAATTGGGTCTCAACATAGCTTACAAAAAATTGAAATGCATTAAGAACATCAGACTTAGAAAGCAATAGATAAACCCAAGTAAACTTGCTATAGTCGTCAATGAATGTAGCAAAGTACTTGAAATGTCTGTGAATGGTGAGGGGCAATGCCCCATACATCGCTGTGAATTAATTCAAAACATATAGGGTAGTAGCCCCTCCTCTCCCTTTTCTTCTTTTTCTCCTTTCCCTCTTCTCATTCTCTCTCGCTGCTTCTGTTTTGGGCGAAATCTAGGGCAGCACGATGGCCCTCTTTCATTTTATTTAAAGGTTAGCAATGGGCCCCACGATGGGCCCACCTGATGAAAGGAATATATGTAAACTAAATGGTCCATTAAAATAACATTTAAAAAACCATTAAGAAAATGACTTAAAAACCGTTGAAAAAACAATCCACTAAAAAAAAACAACCATTAAAAGTCATTAAAAAATTATTCAAAAAAATCATCCAATTTTTTTTAAAAACCACTAAAAAAGACCATTAAAAAATATTAACTGGGCCCATCCAAAAGAAGAAAAAGAACTTTATAGTCTTTTTAACCACTGGTGGACTCCATCATGAGGCCAGGATTTTAAAATAAAGAAGTCATGCCCTAGCCAAATATTACTTAATTGAAATTAATGCCTACGTCAAAATTCACTCTAATTGGAAATAGGGGCATATCCAACTGTCACATAGTCACACTAACTAAAAATATTACTAGTGGCACTACAAATGATAACACTGATGGGATGAGGATAGTGATGTCATATATCCTAATTCTTAAGTCTTAACTTTATGACATGGTTCTTTTTTGTTATGAGCCTTTCACATTAATTGGAAATAGGTTTTAGCCAAATTTCAATCTAATAGGAAATACTTAAATAAGGCCTTGACCAAAGTACATCTTAATAGAAAATGAGCCCTTTTCATTTTAATAGGAAATAGGCTCTAATCAAATTTAATTTTTAACAGAAAAATCTTTATGAGCTTTTTATTACTTTCTAAGTTAGCATGACTAAGAAACATGAATACATGTGAAAAAACTAATCATTACTATTATTTTCTATTTATGTAACGATACAGGACCTCATATATTGAGGGCACCGCTACACCCCCTTTTCTTATTTGCTTTTGTAAAAGAAACACATTTTCTTTCATTTTACAATTTTCTGGATTTTCTGGAAATTTTTCAGATTTTTTGGGCGATTTTTTCAAATCGCACCGCTATGCTGCTACGTAGCCCTGCTACGCCACATATTGCCTGCTTTGTAGCAGCGGCCGCTGCCACTGCTATTTTCATCCTTGGGAAGGCCAATGAGGTATAATTTTTGCCATCAAAGCAAACCAAGGCAATTTCAGATTTCTCCATTACTAGTAGACTAGTAAGAATTGCAGACAAGAGAGTTGGGAACTGAACAGAAGGTTCAGATCTATAATCAATTGTAGAGTCTGTACGTAGGCCCCTCCAAGTGATGGCAATAAAGGAAGAGAGGACCAAGAAGAAAAGAGAACAGAAAGTGTGATAGCGGAAATAGCAGCAGCAGAGAGAAAAAAAATTGCACAAAACAGCAGTCAGCAGAAAAAGGCAGCAGCCAAACAGCAGCCAAAACGTGTGGCAACCAACACAGCAGCACAGCAGCAGTTAACAGCAATTAAACAGCATAAAGAATGCCTGGAAATAGTGCACAGAAAATTGTAAGCAAAATGTCCCTGTCAGCAGAGTGTAGATTAGCACGTGGGCCCCACCTGGTGATCTTTAGACAGATCAGAGAGTGGGGATGAAGGAAGAGTAGTTTTATGCAACTACTGGAAGTGGTCCCAGTCAGAACAAATCCAGATCCAGGATTTTGGACGGCCGAGATGAAAACAAGTGGAAAGTTTGAATTTCCACAAAAATTGGTAGAAGACCTACCTCTGATGATCAGTAAATAAGGAAAAAATCTTCATAAACACAGAAAACTCCAGGTGACCAAAAAGGGGCAGATCCTGCTGATGTGGTGATGATGATCACAGGTGGGCCACGCCTGATCTGAGATGATCAGGGATGATCAAAGAGGATCAGGCTGAAGGAGATGATCACAGAATGGCTTCCAGAGCTTGGAAGATGACTATGAGATGATCACAGATGATCAACTTGTCTCTTATACCATGTTATTTTGAGAATATAGAGCATAGAACACGTAGATAGATAGATAGATAGATAGATAGATAGATAGATAGATAGATCGAGAGAGAGAGAGAGAGAGAGAGAGAGAGAGAGAGAGAGAGATGCAAAAATCGTGTCCCCTTAGGGTTCCATCACTTCTCAGAATATAAGCCTATTAACAGAATCCTAATACAAATCTAATCCTAAATTATAGCTACCTAATTGTACATGAGTTATTACTAGACTACTTGTAGTTTAACTAAAATACAATAGCTAATTAAAATACAAATACAATTACTAGGTCCAGATCTGGCCTGCGTAGATGGGCTTGATTGGCATAAACCAGTAAACGTGCCGAAACTGTTTCAAACAATATTATTTTCTCTTTCATCAGATGAATGCCCTTACTAAAAGATGGAACCCATTTCTTATGGGATGCGTGGCCAAGACAAACTCTAGATTCTCTTGGGATTTGCATTCATAATTTCTCATTTACACAATTTGTGATTTCTAACTTTTCTATGAATGTCAACAGTGTTTGTGGAGACTGCAGTCATGATTGAAACAATTTTAGAACACGTAGCTCATGAAGTTCTTTTAGAAGCTGATGTTGTTCGAGATCTCAACATGTATGATAAGGGAGATATCACAATCTGTGGTCAACATCTTGCCGATAGTAATGCAAAAGATGTTTTTCATCATCTCCGGGTACTCTTCCCACTCAATGTTTTTCCCCTTTTTCCCTTGAGACTTTTCTGAGGTAAATTTTAGGTACCGTTCTGTTGTGTGCTGGTATTTTTAGCTGATTTATTTAAATTTTAAAGGACTCTACATCATCATTTGCTTAGTTGGATTCTATATCCTACAAGAAAATAGTGGTACCGTCTATTTTTGTCTTCTCTTATCCTCTCTTGTAGCATGTAGATATTTTTGTATTTTCTCTCTTTTTCAATGTTTGGATGTGCTTACGTTATGTGTATATATTGCTATTGGAGAACACTTCTAGTCAATGAAGGAATATGTCAGTCAACTTTTGTCAAGTCAAATCCATGAACATTATGATGAAGAATTTGATGTTGATCAAATTTTCGCGACAGATGAAGCCTTCATAGAGCAGTTTGATCATCATAAGAAGACCCACATGGGATCAGATTGGAATTGATCAAGAACTTGGTCCCAAACAGTCCTTAAATTTCTATTTACATCTATTCTAGGGGCTGTTTTGTAGAAACCAGGAAGAGCAGGGTCTTTTGTGAAAATTCATAAACTCTCTAAAATAAAACTCCAGAATATGCAGGATTTTTGGGCTGGGTTCTGTAGACCAACTTGGACCCAAACTGACATGAAACATAGTTTTCTAGGTTTGCCCAAGAGTCCCCTTGCAGGTTGTGTGATCTGTTTAATCAGATCACAAGCCATAAGGGGCCCACAGCCCCAAACATGCAACAAGGTTTTTGCTACCTGTGCACAGTCAATTTCTGGTTCGATTGCTTGTTTTCGTTTTAGGATATTTGGGACCCATTTGGATTATGGGGTTGATTAACTTAAAGATAGTAGGATGGCTAAGATTTACTGGGATATTGAGGGAGTTTTGGATGCATAATAGACAAAAATAAAACTGTTGACAGTTTATAAGAGATTCCACAGTTTTGAAGAAACATTTTCTTTATGCTGTGGGATTGATGCGTTCACCTTGAGGTTGAAGAGAACCTTGATTATTCATCATTATCAGTGAGTAATCTTCTTTATCTCCTTGTTTTCTTGTGTTATGTACTGTTGATTTGGTTTAGGGTTGGATATTTGGGCTTTCAATACAATTAAGGATTTTCTTTGGCTACTTCACAATTATTTTATGAATCAGTCTTACACAAATTGAAATAAGATTCTCAGGCGAATGCTAAAGTCATAAAAATATCATAAAGAATGGGTGTCTTAAATGCAAAAGCTACATATATGATGCAAATGGGGCTGATATAGTGCAATCTTAGGGTTATCCATAATGGCTTGGAATGCTCCAACTCAATCATTCTTATCCATGATTCTACAATCCTAAATTTTTTTGTACTCCTAAATAAACCCTGGAGTATAATAAAAATTTGCGAAACTAAATTGAGTCAAATACTAAAAATTCAGCCTTACATTCATGCTCTTCGATACAACACAGAATCATCGTTTGAACAGTTCCAACATGCAGAATTCCTAATGACAGATTAACCTCACAAACTGCCCAAATAATTGGCGTTTAGCACATTGTGGATGCATTCCCCATTTGACACAATCGGACTTGCTAGGGCCCAAATAAACCAAAACCAGAAAATTTTGAGCAAACAGTCTTGATTGCAGTCAATTAATGAAATTCCAGAATTAATGCAAAAGCAATGAACAATGAAGAAACCAAAAATCTGACCTGGGAAGCCTTCTCAAACACAAGTATCCACGTGATACAAGACAGGAAAAAAATTAAAGCCAAAACAGTGCTTTATTGAATAGTTTGAAACTGTCGAACATAAAACTAGTCTCATAGTCAGCTACTAATCTTATATATAATGCTTAAAAATCACATAAAACCCTAGTGATCTTTCCCTAATCAATTCCATGCATATTTAGAAATCTCAAACAAACTTTCTAAAGAGAAAATAGTCAGAACTTTCTGAGGAAAATTAAAGAAATTCCCTGATTTCCATAATCTGGGCCTGACTTTGATATCCTCCAGCAGATCTGGTGTGGGACCCACATGGGCCAGCCTTTGATGAAACCAACTGCACGATCCTTAGTGAACTCCCAGATGAACCTAAAGGGAACTTAACTTCTTGGATTGGGTCAGTTTTGACCCACTAAACCCAGGCTCCAAAACAGCTGCACGTGAGATCCCTTTGAGTTCTGAATTTTCTCTAAAATTGTAAAACAGCCCCTGCTCTGTTCAGAATTCTCCAAACAGTCCCTGTGATGTTGTTTCTAAGCTGAATAATGGACCATTTGGATTCAGTGCTCAATCAAAATTTGTCAGGACCCTTGCGGTCCCGCTTGGCATGCTCGAATTTTTTCAAGTAAGCCTTAGCGACTTTAAATTCATAATTTAAGCCTTAGCAACTTCAAACTCATAATATAAAGCCAATTTTGCATCATTCTCCCCCAATTGAAAAGAACTTGCCCTTGAGTTTGCATTTTTGTATTGCCATTTGTGTCTGAGCTGTCACCTCTTACAGCTATTCTGGTGAAGGAACTTGAATTTCTCGCCTTTGCTTTAAATTGTCTTCATGCTATTGTTGGAATTGAGCTTTCAATGTGACCTGCAACTTCACCAACCTGCTTGGATGCTTCTTGTTGTCGCTCTACTGCTTGCCAAAATCGATCAAAATACTTGGACTAAAGAGGAGCTTCAGGAGTCACAATCAGTGGTTTGCATTCTTGTTTGGGAACAAATTTTGATGTGGCTTTCACCATCGGCACATCGCACTCTGGCTTTGGCACAGATTGTGGCACAGCTTGACTTTTGATGGCAACCACTTGTTCAATTGGGTCTTGATCATAAATCTGATTTTCTAAATTCACTTTTTGGCAATCATCTTCCACATATTCATCAAACATGGGAGGTGAATCTAGAAGATCATCTTCGACATTCTCGTCATTAGTGGCTTCCATAATTTCTTCAGCTTGATTTTTCCCATCACATAATCTCCAAAAATAGTGCTTCTTCTTGATTTTGTTTACACAAAATCACTCACTTGAGAAAAGTTGTAAATCTCAGCTAATGTGATTGTTACCCACCCTAAAGCCATGCATTTTTCTCTGATCTTGTGAAAGGCAGCAGCGATTGGGAACTGTAGGACATGAGGAAGGACAATAATATGGTATGTCTTTTTGCTCAAGGAGAAGAGTTAAGAACCCCATGTAAATACGCATGCTGTCGAATAATTTGACCACATTTGAGTAGGAACTATTGTTCTAACGATGAAATGGGCACTTCGGTATGGTTTCCCGCCTGGTACAACTACAGCTGATGGGTTAACTTAATGACAAGCCAACATAGGCATGGTTTTAAAAATTGGCCGTATGAGTTGACTCTGACTCAAACCATGCATGTGTTGGCTTATCATTGGAAATTTTAAAGCTATGATGCATGGATACTTTGAAATGGGCAACATATCCTGTCGTATCGTATCCAATACTTCACTTTTTATGTGTAAAATCCGTGTCCTTGCCATGTCTATGTCATATCCTAGCCGGATCCATGCCGTATTTGGGCATCATAGTTTTAAAAACATATATGGAGGAGGCGATGAGTAGTAATGAGTGCGAGAACTACCTGTGGGGAGACATGTGAGTTCCCAATAACCATAGGTTTGCATTAGGGGTTAGCCTTAAGCCCTTTTCGCCTTGCATTAATTATGGATTAGTTAACTGCTTATATTCAAGAGGAGGTACCTTGGTGTATGTTGTTTGTAGATGATATAGTGGTGTTGGATGAATCAAGAGATGGTGTGAATGCAAAACTCGAGAGATGGCGGGATGCTTTAGAATCCAAAGGCTTTAAAATAAGTCGTACGAAGACAAAAATATATGGATTACAACTTTAGTAGGCATTTACAAAGAGCTGAAACTACTATGAGAATTGAAGCTTAGGAGATACCACAAAGAGACTCATTCTGTTACATTGGCTCAATAATTAGCAAGGATGGGGAGATTGATGAAGATGTAGAACATAGGATAAAAGCAGGATGATTGAAGTGGAGACTTGCTTGCTTCTAGAGTGCTTTGTGACCGACGAATGCCAACGAGATTGAAGGAAATTTTTTATAGGATAGTGATCAGACTGACTATGACGTATGGAGTAGGATGTTGGCCAATCAAGAAGCAACATAAGCAAAGCGGATGTAGCAGTGAAGAGAATGTTGAAGTGGATGCATGGTAAAACTAGGAAGGACAAAATTAGAAATGAGCGAGTTCGGGAGCATTTGGGGGTAGCATCAATCGGAGATAAAATTAGAGAAACATGTTTGAGATGGTTTGGGGATGTCCAACGCAAGTTGACAACGACACCGGAAAGGAAGAGTTTGGATATTCAGGTTGATGCCCCACCAAGGGGAAGGGGAAGGGGTAGGCCAAAGAGGACGGGATGGAGGTAGTAACAATAGATTTGAAGAAGTGCAACTTATTTGAGGATTTGACTCAAGATAGATCGAAATGGAGAAACAGGATTCATGTAGGCGACCCCTCTATAGTTCAAGACAAGGCTTTGATGATGATGATGAGGAGGAGGAGTTAACTCAGACTCAACACTTATCAATTCGAGTTACAGTCTGTTCACCTCTTGGCCAAGTCCAGTGAAGAAACAGCCCAAAACTTATTTTTCACAATTTATTGTTGTGAAAAGACGTTGGAGAATTGAAAGTTCTAAACTATATTTTGTGGAAAACTTTGCATTCATAGATCAGAGGTATTGATGTGTTGTTCATCAGTCTAAGACTCTAAGTGAAAATAAAATGCGACCGCCTATGACTACTTGCATACATTTAGAATAATAAAAGCACATGTTCCTCTAAATTATTGATTCAGAGGTCATTAGTTGCTATTTTTAATCGTTTTTCATTTTTTTGACTTTATATAGCTATGAAGCGCAACTAGATCCAACTCAGCCGAGTCCCATGAAACTCGGCCAAGTCAACTTGAGTGTGCCCCCGAGTCCAAGTTTTAAAATCATGAACGTGGGAATCCAACCATGAAAGCGAGGACTTTTGCATGTAATAAGTGCAAGTATATTAAAAGACCATACAAAGAACTCTTCCACATAATTGATCACACATCCACTAATAAGCAGAGGCCTCACACCCTGAGCTGATAGATAGAAGAATTGCTTCATGCCAATAATGGTCTTTTTTTACCAAGAGAGAGCTTAGTGGCTTGATAAGAACATCAGGCCAGTCTTTCTCAAAATAAATTTGTTGGCAAAAACATGAATAGTTGTGGGGAAGCAGACCTACATATTGAAAGAGATGTTATCAGTTAGTCAAATCTAAAGCATTTTATTTCTAATGCAAGTTAACTGAACTCATCTTTTAAATTCATCTATAGACTATCAAACAACAAAACAAACCCCCCCCCCCCCACCCCCCAACACACACGCACGCACGCACGCACATGCTCACACACACGTGATGCCAAGATTTTATTTACTTATTTTTTCAAATGGTGACAACATTTTATTCAAAGAAGTGCATCTGTACAAGAGAAATATACTTGGTGGGTCCGGGCCAACCCGATAAAGAACCACACCCAAAATCATAGCATAAATACATGATTAATAAACAAAGAACTACAGGAGACTCCTTTTGATATGAGAGAAGGAGAAAACCATGTCTTTAGCTAGATCTTTCACCTCCTCAGTGATATCCAACAATGCCCAAGAGCATAGTAGGATCTCGAAGCCCAATTAATGGCACAAAATGAGTCCCTTTCCACCATGACATGGCGATGGTTAAGATGACAAAATTCATGAAGGCCTAAGTAGAGGTCAATCAAATCCATATTGGATGGGTAAAATAGGACAAGTATTGACTATAAAGATCCCTTGCCTATGAAGACTGTCCAGATAAGAGTGCGGCCAATACAAGGATACCATCCAAAAGCAATCACTTGAGGTGGCACTTGAATCTCCAAATGCTGGCTAGTGGAGGACACTTGCTTTTGTCTAACAATGCTTGATAAAAAAGATGCAACATAGATCCTCCGTTCCCACGACTTTACCTAGATTTGTTGATTTTTCTTCCTTGGAAGTAAAAACACCATCAAGCATGACCAAAAGATTTTGATACTGTATCATTTCCTATGTGAGATTTCTACGAAAAGTGTCATGACCCAAATTCCGGGGCCCTGTCGGATTCCGGATCATGATTCTTTGGCAACATTCACCACACATTCATCAAAGAACTTCCACAAGGAATTAGGCATTTAGATCAAACTGTAATTTCAATTAACTTATAAAAGTCAAATAACATAAATAATCTCTAAATAATAAAATTCCCATGTTCTGACTCAAATCAATGATGTCCTAAAACATAAAATAAAATCTCCTAAACAAGGGCTAATCCCTTTATCAACTATTTAAATTTTCCTGCTCTCTCTCTCTCTCTCTCTCTCTCTCTCTCTCTAGCCACGCATGTCGAAGTCTATGGGCCGAACGTCCATCTGCCCTGGCCCACCCGTATCGTGATTGCCTAAAGGGGGCAACACAACGTCAGTAACGCTGGTGAATGAATTTTCCTAATTACTCATACACATTGAACATAGTATCAATTAACAGCGCACAAGTTGAAATTAACAAGAACAGTTAAAAATTCATTTAGTTACATATTCGTGCCCCGTGCATGTCACCACACCACCAAGTCTCTAAGCACATATTTACATGCCATAATGGCATCGTCTCATTATCCGTGTCCGCCAAGGACACCCACACAATCGCCACCATGGCCAAAATCCATCAATCATCCGGACACCAAGTCCAACATCCCATAGCTAGGATCTAGGGTTCAATATGTCATAACCTCATAACAAGCAGAACTTAATATTATTAATAACTTACACAATCAGTAGTGTGGACCCAACCCTTACACAATTCACCGGTTGCTGCCCCACTTCTAATCATAATTGGTATTGAGTGGTATAGGGGTGGCCCACACTATATTATAAATAGAATATTACACAACATTAATTAGTCACAGTCCACATAATTAATCACAGTCCACATAAACCTTGATTCATCCAAGTAGGAAGGTTAAGTTTGTAAATATATGTAAAATTCAGGGTTGTCTCCCTTAACAAGTTCCACCCAGACACATACAGAGCATAGAAAAGTATAATGTTTCACGCCGGAACACGGTGGTATAAAATCCAGTGGGTCGCACTTGACTGACCCAAGATCAGACCTCAAGTTAATGGTCTCCTAAGGGTAAACCCTTAAACTGTTGGACCTGATCCATCATCAGAGCATTCTCTATGGCCCACAGATCAGGACAACTTCTTGACAAATTTCTGCAATGACTCACGCTTGGGATTCTTTGAGTCTATTGGACAGTGGACAGTGGGTCCCACTGACGCAAAACTCAGATGCCTTTGTCCCTATGGTTGCCTAGGGGTCCCACACATAATGACCAGATCCGATCTCCAATCAGGTAGCCAGGTGGGTCCCAGAAGGGCTTGACGACAAGAAACCACAATTCCTGCAACAGTCGTCTATATTGCATCATAGCAATTGGATGAGGGCCCAGATGGGGCCCACTCCTCATGGGTCCATGTCCTCTTTGGTCGACCTTGGGTCTTCCTTTGGATCCATGGTCCAGATTCCCCATCAAGTGGGCCATGGGGTCCCACAACCCTCCAATGTCAATATACATCATTGACGTTAGTCTCTGTTTCAACAATTTTCATGCTTGCTCAATATATTCTCAAGAATATGCACTCCATAGTCCAAACTATTCGTATCATTCCAACAACCATTCGTATATGATTCCTGAACTCAAAACCGATTTTTTTATCTATCCCATGGTTACAGAAAAATCTCTGTACACTTAACAATACAGAATAATTAAATCAAAATCCATAGTCAGTCTTCTTGATCAATCCACGAGTTATTGAGGAAGATCCACTCACTTCTGATATGCGATCACTGTGTTAGCGATGTGAGGGCGCGAGTAGGACATCTGCTGATTGCCCTCTACTGATTACCTTCTTCTTCTTCCCCTCAATTTCCAACCACCAAGCTCTCTCTCTCTCTCTCTCAGACTTCTTTTTTCTCAAAAAGGAGAAGAGAATTGAATACTAAACATAAGGGTCATTGGTTTATTTATATACTCTAGAGTCATAATTTGTTCCAAACTTCTCTTTGAATCCTATGCAAACTGAACGTATAGTCCTACTAATACAAGACACGCAGGACTCTCAATTGGAGTTGAGATACAATTATACTACTCCTAAGTCATCCTACTACCAAACTCACGTGGGACTCTTCCAAGAAAATAAACAATATCCGAGGGTCCCACTTGGGCCATACTAATAATGCTAATCCTAGGGCCAATGTGACTCAGGATATTAAATATTACCTCCTTGGGAAATTTGGTCCTCCAAATTTAAAACATACCTGCAACGAAAAGGTGAGGGTACTTCTTTCAGACCTCGTCCTCGATCTCCCAAGTAGCTTCCTTTTTATCATGATGCTTCCATAGCACCTTGGCTAGTTGGACGATTCGCCTCCGTAGCACCCTTTCTTCAGTGTCTAAAATTGCAATGGGTCTCTCCTCTTAGGATAAATCTGGCTGTAAGTCCATTGGCTCGAGATCTAACACATGAGATGGGTCTGGCTCGTACTTCTTTAACATTGATACATGAAACACCTTATGGACTCCAACTAACTGCGGTGTTAGTTCCAATTTGTAAGCGTTCCCATCGTTCACGTGCCCTGTAATCTTGAATGGTCCAATGTATCGCGGGCTCAGCTTCCCCTTTTTGCCGAATCGCACCACTCCCTTCATCGGTGAAACTTTTAGGAATACTGAGTCACCTACCGCAAACTCTAGTTCTCTTCGACGTTTGTCTGCATAACTTTTCTAGCTGCTCTGAGCAGTCTTTAATCTGTTCTTGATCTTCTTAATATCCTCTGTAGAAGTTTGCACCCATTCGGCGCCTAACATCCGTCTATCACCCAGTTCTTCCCAACAAATCAAAGAGCGGCAGCTCTTGCCATATAAGGCCTCAAAAGGAGCGACCTGAATACTCGAGTGATAACTATTATTATAAGCGAACTCTACTAGCGGTAACTGCTCATCCCAGCTGTCGCTGAAATCAATAGCACAGGCTCTCAGTATGTCTTCAAGTGTTTGATTTGTTCTTTCAGTTTGCCCGTTCGTCTAAGGGTGATATGCTGTGCTAAAATTCAGTTTGGTACTTATATTGCTCTGTGAGCTTTTCTAAAATCGTGAAACAAATTTACTATCCATGCCTGATACGATTGATGTTGGAACGCCATGCAACCTTACAATCTCTCGAGCATATGTTTTGGCCAGGTATTCCATCGTAGTTCCTCCTTTCAACGGTATGAAGTGCGCAGACTTGGTCAATCGATCCACAATTGCCCAAACTACTTCATTATGCCTTGAGGTTCTAGGAAATCCTGAAATGAAATCTGTAGTGATATGTTCCCATTTCCATTATGGTATGGGTAATAGCTGCAGTAATCCCCCCCGCTTCCTCTGATCAGCCTTCACTTGTTGATAAGTAAAACAACGTCCAACAAACTTCGTAACATTATTTTTCATGCCGATCCACCAAAATCTGATTTTTAAGTTCTGATACATTTTGGTGCTCCTCGGATGGATAGTATATCTTGTATGATGTGCTTCCATCAAAATTTCATCTTTGATGTCCCGGATATTTGGCACACTAAGTCTGCCCCTGAAACCACAATTCACCATTAACAATTGAGAAGTCCGGCTTATTGTCCATTTTGTCAAAGATTTCTAGCAATGCTTTATCGTCTCGCTGGTGATCCCTTATTCTCTGAATTAACTCAGGTTGAACCTTGAAACTCCCCAATAATACCTTTTCACCGATAGACTGCAAATTAACATCCAAGTCTTTGATTTTGGACATCATAGTAGGAAATTAATCAGCTAATGGTCTGGCACCCAGCCATACATCTAGCCAGAAAAGCTACTATCGCCAAGGCCAACCCTGAATATGATATTGTCCACAAAATTTTCCCAAACTGCCAAACAAACTTTCTAGAAAGCTGAATTAAGAGTAATTGGAGAAGAAAGGTCCCATCCATGTAGACTTCAAAAGGTTCTCCTTTTTGTTATCTCTTTGGCTCAAGGGGCTTTTGTTCATGAGAGAGATTCTCGATGGTGTTCTTGTTGCCAATTAATGCATCCACTCTAGACACAGAAGCAAGAAACCGGGTTTGCTTTGCAAGTTGGATCCTAAGAAGGCTTGTGACAAAGTCAATTGAGATTTCCTTCAGTACGTCATGGGGTGTATGGGTTTTGGCCATAAGTGGAGAGGATGGATTAAGGAGTGTGCTTCCTCTGTTTTCTTCTTAGTTCTCATTAATGGTTCCCCTACATGCTTCTTCCCTGCTTAAAGAGGTTTATGTCAAGGCGATCCTCTTTCCCTTTTTCTCATTGTTCTAGTAAGGGAAGCTCTGAAGAGAATGTTTGGTGAATAACGTGACCTCCTTGGGTCTACTGCCTTCCCATTATATAGGGGCTGATTGCCCAGTTTACACTATCAATTATGTATCAATTATGCCTAAATACAATCTATGATCCAAAATCTTAGCTAACTAATATAGTATGTACACGTGTGCTAAATTACATCAATTGGCCCTAACTGGGTCTACACGAATGGGCCTGATTGACATAGCCAAAGTATGGAGACAGACCCAAAATAAGTATTAGGAAGCGAACCAGCTTTTCACTCATTAACATTACATAGCTCCTGAACGTGCAAAACATCTGTTCGAATCCCAATCAATTCACTTTTGAAGATTTTAATCTTCAAATGAAACTGCTTCAAAGCAAAGGAGGATTGAATTTGATAGTCTTCAATTCATCAATCTTCACAAAAGATGAGCATGTCATCAGCAAATTGACGGTGGCTATCAATTGTAGCATCGCGACTGGGCCTAATACTGTTGATTAAGTTAGGCTAAACCACTGCATCTACTGAGAGCTTCCCCTTCCCCTCTAAAGAAGGAGACAGTGCGTCCTCTCATCTGTAAGTGAGCCACTGAGCATAGAGAACATTATAGAAGAAATACATTCCTTGATCAATCCTGGCATCCAGCGCCAAAACTCAACCTTCGCATCATGTAAAGGAGAAAATCCCAATCAACCCTATCATATGCTTTCTCAAGGCCAAGTTTGCAAATCAAGCTCAGCTTCCTCTCTCTATTTTTAGAATGAATGCATTTGTTGGCATTTGGCAATTAGGACTCCATCTAGAATTTGGAAAGTCTCCTTGACCCAAAGAAATAATATCTGGAAGCACTTTCTGAAGCCTAGTTGTGAGGATGCCCGAAAACTGCAAGTAGAAGATGCTAATATGCCCAATCTTTTTTCCCCACAACCAATTAGCTTAGAATAAACTCCAGTAAGTCTTTAGATAGGCCAAAAGGATGGGTCTCCAGGATCTTTCAACATGGAAGATATTGGGGCGAGTCCCATTGATAGTTGAATTTATCAAGTCAATGGTATCAAGCAACGAACAGGGGCACCAGTCTCCAACTTACTCAGATTTGAATGGATAAATCCAATATTTTCTCATCTTCAAAATGGTTAGGTCCACGATTAATAATTGCAATCAAGGAATTTCGGTGGTTTTTTATTATTAATGGTTACTTATGGTAGAATTGCTCTCTTATTTCTTTTGCCTCATTTTTTTGTCGTGTCTATATTACTTCCTTCTAGAAGTCTAATCATACTTTCTTTTATCAATGTAATACATAATCATGCATGTCATATCATCATGTCTTTATACATTTATTCTTCCTTGTTGCAGGAATCCAGTGAGTACATTAAGCGCCGTGCAGAAGTAAAAGCTTTTAATGAACAAAACAAATGGGTAAAACGCGGAATAAGTTTAATACCTGTGAAATTTGGAGCATTCTGGGAAGGGCAGCAAATGTTGTCCCTTGTCAACATACATACAGATGCTAGTATTAGCATTTACCAGTCTGGTATTGAGATGGGGCAAGGGTTGGACGTAAAAATTGCTCAAGTAAGAAAACTCTTTTTCAAATTGTGATTATGTACTTGTGTTAAGTGTACTTGTTTTAAGATCTTTTTGTGCCTTCGCTTTTCTAGAATTTAAAGCCCCAGAAAAGTCCTATCATGGATGTGAAAGTAGCAGAAGAAAACTGAGAACTCTCTATCAAACTGTGTACACCTGGACTTTTAGACTGCTTTTCCCTCTTTGCTGTTTTAGTACCCGAGAAAATTTCCTCTTTTTTTTTTGAGCTGCACTTTTATTATGAAATACAAAATCCCTAGAAAACGCAAGAAATCTTTTTGGTTTGAAATTTGCAAGGAACCAGAAACAGAGAATGGCACATCCATTTTTAGTGTCCTTGACATAGTCTGGATGATCGAGGGCCACTTAGGATCATAATAGCTCTTTGGTTGGATCAGCGTTGATCCTTTTCATAATGATGTCTCATACTCTCATTCATTATCCAGACTCATGATGCACATTGACAAAGTTTATCTTGCAAGGATGCCCAACTTACACTTTCTGTTAGTTTTGCATTGCATGCAGCAAACTTGGCTGTGGATAGCCAGGTTATGTGGATCAAATGGAATTTTAAAATACAACCCTAGAAGCCTAGAAACATCCACCCACCCCATCCACACAAATGTTTAATATTGTGCATGCTTGTTGTATTTGTATTGGTTTTTTGGAATTTGAATACCTACTATGATGTATTAATGATTGTTGCATCCATGAGAGGAACCCAAACCTAGTATGGTGTGGTTAGTGTTTGCCTTTAATACATTGCTTCTGATGATTATTTAAACCTTGAGTTGGCCCTTGTGCTGATATCCTTAGGTAAAAGTTCGGAGTTGAGGTGTCTTCCATCTGTTCTACCATTGAATCATTGTATTTAGTCCACATGTGCCCCCCATGTGCTATCCAAAGAAGTTTAGTATTTATATTGAACATAGAATAAGGGCGGGATGGTTGAAGTGGAAACTTGCTTTTGAAGTGCTTTGTGGTTGGTGCATACCAACAAGAGTGAATTAAAGATTTTACCGAATAGCGATAGACCAACTATGACCTTTGGAGCAAATTAGCAAAATGATGGTCACTCAAGAGATGAGATATGTAGTAAAACTAGGAAAGATAGAATAAAAAATGATCACTTTCGGAAGCATTTAGGGCTAGCATCAATCGGTGATAAAATTAGAGAAGCACGTTTGAGATGGTTTGGACATGTCCAATGCAAGCGAACAACGTCAATGAGGAAAAGGTTTTGCTATGCTGGTTGATGGCCTGCTAATGAGAAAGGGTAGGTTGAAGAGGACGTGGATGGAAGTAGTTACAATAGATCTGAAGAAATGCAAAATGGTTGAGGATTTGGCTTAGGATCATGGTTTAAAAAATCGGCCGAGTCCGAGTCGACTCGGACTCGGCACATACCGAGCCGAGTCGCATGAGACTCGGACTCAAATCGTGCGACTCGGCCGAGTCCTCTGATTTTAGGACTCGGCCCGACTCGGCCAAGTCCCATGCGACTCGGCGAGTCGACTCGGACTCGGCCCTGAACGAGTCGGGTCCCGAGTCCGGTTTTTTAAACCTTGCTTAGGATAGATCGGAATAGAGAAACATAAGTTCATGTAGCCAACCCCAAGATAGTTCGAAGAAGGCTTTGATGGTGGTGGTGATGATTTTATTTCTCTTAAGAGTTCTCAATTAATTTCCTAGTTTCTTTAGAAGTCTTGGATTCTAGGGTTTCTATCCCTATATATAAGCATCGTAAGACATTAGAATTAGTTTAGAGATTAATAAAGTTGTCCTTGTGAATTGAGTTTTACCTTTGAGGTTCGTTCCTCTTTTTGAGTCTCTTGAAGACATCTTTTTCGTTGTTCGCCACTACGATCCTAACCCTTTTTTAAGGTTTACATTAATTTGGTATTAGAGCCCAAGCTTTTGGGATCAACAGGATCAGATCTTGAAGCCGCCTGGGATCATTGGATTAAGGAAGGAGACTTTCATTGGACTTGAGAGAGAGAGAGAGAGAGAGAGAGAGAGAGAGAGAGAGAGAGAGAGAGAGAGAGAGAGAGAGAGAGAGAGAGAGAGAGAGAGAGAGAGAGAGTCTTTCCCCTTTATTTGTTGGCAAATAAGCATAACACCCTTTTCAGGTTTGTGTTTAGATGACTGGCAGGTGGCCTAAAAAAAAGAAGGAAGAAGAAGAAATAAGGAGAGAGCAGAGAATTAGCGTACCCAGTCAGTTTGGCGTGCATGAGTGAAAGAAGAACAAGCAAAAACCCATTGGATGAAAGCCTATCTTGTAGTTGAAGAAATCTGCAGAACGGAAGAAGGGCATAGATGGCTCCTGTAGGGAAGAATAACCATAGAAAGGAAGGATACGGCCCTTAGTTGTTGTCATCTGGTCCTAGACCTCCTTTCATTGAAAGTAAAAAAAAGAGAAAAGAGAAAAGAGGGTGATAAAAGAAAGAAAGTGAGAAAGGAAAGGCGTTTGACTCGAATAAGAAGACGGAAGGAAGAAAAAGAGAAAATAGGAGGAGAAAGAAACAAAAGAAAGGGAGAGAAGGTAGAGATTCATTTTTTGCTCAGATCTCCAGGCAGTGTGCTAGGGCCTTGGAAGTGGACCAGATCTTATCCAAGTCAGATATAGGTTAGCTCGGCTGGATGATTTTGTGAGTTTTGGAGCCATCCAGACTTGGATTTGCTATCCGATTTTGCCTGTGTGTTCCTAAAGACGAAATCTACACAATAGGTTAATCAATTTTAATTTTCATTTCTCTTGTTGCATTTAATAAAAAAAATTAAAGAAGATAACACCAAAAAATCGACAAGTAGAGATTACCATTTTGACCCTGAAATAGATAAGTGAATCAATTTGTGAGCTGACACAATAAGTAGATGATTTGAGAGTAGGTTACAGCTGGTTGCGCCAAACTCATAACATGCCATTCCCGATTATTAGCCGACATAAATCAAATTTGGAAGAGCATTACATGTCTTCTACAAATTCCAAAGTTGTCAACTTGAATGGACGCTTGGCTTAAAAATCTCAATCGCAACCATTTGGAGACAACCGCCGAGAAAAATAGCCAAATTTCTGGAATCAATGCAACTCAGGCTCAAAACGTTGTTAGGGATGTGGGTATCAAAATTGTTATTCTTGTGAATGATGACAAGATGTGTAATATCCTGAGTCACCTGGGCCCTAGGATTAGTATTATTAGTATGGCCCAGGTGGGACCCTCAGATATTGTTTATTTTATTGGAAGAGTCCCACATGGGTTGGTAGTAGGATGATTTAGGAGTTGTATCTCAACTCCAATTGAGAGTCCTGCGTGTCTTGTATTAGTAGGATTATATATTCAATTTGCATAGGATTCTAAGAGTAGTTTGAGAAGAATAATGACTCCGGCGTGTATATAAACAAACCATCGACCATTAGTTTTGGTATCAATTTTCTTCTTCTTGAGAGAATCTGAGAGAGAGTTCAGTGGCTGGAAATCCAGGAGAAGAAGAAGAAGGCAATCAGTGAGAAGGCGATCAGCGGATGTCCTACTCGCGCCCTCACATCGCGAACGCGGAAATCTTCTATTGAAGGTGAGTGAATCTTCTTGGTTACTGTTTAGTGATGATATGGATGTTTGGTGTTGTGAGTTGTTCGAGGGCTGTGTAATGGAAGCGTACAGGCCTACAGGGTGACAACTAGAAGTCATCGCTTTAGAGTAAGTCAATCTTTGAACTGCTCAAGTGTTGGGTAATGTTAGTACAACGGCATGGAGTTTTGATCCATAATACCCATTGTATAGGCATGAAACTGGAAGGAACAGAAGCATGGCAGGAATGCTAAGAATAGAAGTTGGGGTTTGTGGGACCCTGTGGCCCACCAGATGGGAAATCTGGTCCATGGATCCTGAGGTGGACCCATGGGCGATCAAGACAGTTCTGGTCCCATGGAGATTGGGCCTGTTGGGCCCACCATCCATAATATTTAGATTCCTGTTGCGTGAATGGGGGAGAAAACCCAGATTTGGAGGACAGTGGTTGTGGGACAACTGGGCCCACCTGTTCATTGATCAGCACCCCACATCTTGAAGGGGGCCCAAGGGAGACCTAGTGGGTGGTGGTCCCATGTGGAGTAGGCCCCATCTGCCCCACCATCCAATAATCTCAACTTCAGGTGGCGTGAGGGCGTATCTTTGGGTTATTTCTTTATTAATGAGACTCTGGGGCCCAGAAGGACTAAGCAATGTTAAATCTGAACCATGTGTATTCATGTGGGGCCCTGGGCGACCCTAGGGAGCATGCCTGATCATGCCTTAGGTCAGTGGGACCCACTGCACCTTATGCCAAGATGTTTTAGGCGTGGATTACTTGTTTTTAGGCTCTGTGTGTGGTTGAGGCATGGAAGGAGTATAATTTGGGACAGCCCCTGGACTTTGTATGCAACTACAATATAACCTTCCCACTTAGATAAATTAAGGCTTTATGTGGATTATGATTAATTGTATGGACTGTTTTATTGAAAATTTGGCATGATGCTGTGTGATATTCTGTTTATAATGAAGGGTGCGCCACCCCTACACCTATAACTACCAGTCATGATTAGAAGTGGGGCAGTGACAAGTAAATTGTGTAGGGGGCTTGGTCCACACTGCTGATTTGTGCATGTTGTTGATATTTCTTTGACTTGGTGTCCGGATAATTTATGGATTTGGGCCATGGTGGCTGTTGTGTTGGCAAGTCCCTGGTGGACGCGGTTAACGAGTTAATGCCAAAAGGGGCTTGTGAACATCTATGATCAGCCTTGGTGGCGTAGTAATGTGCACGTGGCACGAAGATGTAAATGGATGGATTTTTAATTGTACTTGACCTATTAATTTAGACTTGTACGTTTTATTTGATATGTTCTATGTTGCATGGGTAATTAGGAAAATCCATTCACCAGTGTTTCCGATGTTGTGTTGCCCCCTTCAGGTAATCACATTGCAGGTGGGCCAGAACAGAACAACGTTCAGCCCGTAGACTTCAGTATGCGTGGCTGAAGAAAGAGAGCAAGAAAATTCAAATAGTCGAAACAGGGATTACCCCTTGTTTAGGAAATTTTATTCAGTGTTTTAGGACATCATTGATTTGAGTAAGAACATGGGAATTTTACGAACATGGGAATTTTACTTCCTCAGTGATTATTGATGTTATTTGACTTATATAAGTTAATTGAAATTATAGTTTGATCTAAATGCCTAATTCCTCGTGGAAGTTATTTGATGAATGTGTGCTGAATGTTGCTAAATAATCATGATTCGGAACTCCAACAGGGCCCGAAATTTGGGTCGTGACAAGATGCAACCAGAAACATTCATGAGTTGGATAGTGCACGTAGAGAGTTTGTTTCCTCAAAAACCTGTGACAGAGGGACTCAAGGTGACACTAGTGGCTACTAGATTTTGTGGACTGGTTGGCAGCTATGATACCTAGATACGGAAAATTACTTGTGGTACCTGTATTGATACTAATACCGGTACGGGATACGGGGGGCCAATTTCAGGATACGGCTTCTGTTATTTTTCGCCCAATATTTCAGTAGATTTTCCATTTCGGCCAATTTCTGTCTCTCTCTTAATTTGATCAAAGGGGAAAAAAAAAAGAAGAGGAGGAGGAGACCCACCTACTCAGACTAGGTGCTGGACCGTTCATATACTTTCTGTTCATACTTAGACTGCGGCTTGCTACTGCTACTGCTTCGAGCTTCGAGCTCCAGGTCCCAGGTATTCCTCTTCTTCTTCTTCCTCCTTTTTGTTTTTTTTTTTTTCTTCTTCTTTTTCTTTCTTCCTTTTTTTTTTTTTTTTCGTTCGTGCCCTGGAGATGCCAACGTAAAGGGAGAAAAGAACCCATCGCTCTTATAAACAAGCATGGGCCTGTTGGGTTTGTTCTTTCTTTTTTTAATGTTGGGCTACTAAGCCAATCAGCCACTCGGCCCACTTTTCTTTTCTTCTCTTTTTAATGTTGGGCTACTGAGCCAATCAACCACTTGGCCCACTTTTCTTTTCTTCTGTTTTTCAATGCTGAGATTTGTATTGTGAGGCCCACCTCATTGAAAATTTGAAACAAACAGTGGGCCTTGTAATATTTGAGCTCTAAATTGAGATAAAATGAGCATTTCACCTAAAATAAATCCCTAACCAAATATTTATATGTATTTTTAGAAATGCCGTATCTGTATCTGTGTCCTAAATTTTTTAAGTTGGCGTATCGGACCCGTTCCCCATGTTTGTATCCGTACCCGTGTCTGTCTCTGGGCATCCTAGGTTGGCAGACAAAATTACAACGATGAAGGCGTTTCTAAAATATGGATCCGGTGGCAACACGGACAGAAATGAGGAATCTGATGAAACAGAAATTACTTAGGGCTATTATCAAAGGGGATTTGTTCTCCAAACTTAAGAGATTTAAAACAAAGTAACACACTAGTGTTTAAGTATACAGAGGAACTCTTTCTATTCCAAGTACAAAGGAACTCTTTCTATTCCAAGGAAGGTGTTGGATGAATCAAAAGATTTTATGGCCCGCAGGTATTATCATGGCCTTATATTAGACAAAAGACATCTCTTAGATTTTTAGAACTTTGAGACCGTCAATAAGGGGTGCAACATGTAGTAACAATGGAAGAAATGGCCGACCATGAAGCTTGCAAGCATGCATCTTTTGAGGGGATTGGCTTATTGTCTGTCACCTCATACAAGCACAAAAGTCACATCAAGCCAAGATAAGAGATCAAGTGGAAACATGGGCGGAGATGTGTTGAGAAAGAACAATTCCCATGTGTCTTATCATTGTCATGTAAGAGGTGACTTGCCCTTTTAGTGCTTGTGACAGCCTTTGAAACCTTCAATACGTGTGATGGGAGAACAAAAGGTTGAAGCATGATGAGATAGAATCTACATACCAGTTCACCAAGAAACAAAAGGAGAAAAAACAAATTGATGTCTACGGTGAAACTGAAGGTGAAGTCTTGATGAGTCAAAGGGTGCTAGAGGAGCCTACACCAACTGTCACACCCCAACTCCCAGTACCCCAAAAATTGCAGAACTCTTAGATTTGGGGACACGTACAGCCAGGATCTTATTCTGCAGTGAGGTCTAATTTAAAACTTTTTTACACATTCAAATATGTACATTTAAGCAAAAGCATATTTAGAAAATTCAGCAGAAGCAATACCATTATTAGTGGAAGCTATATAACCAACGATCCAAATATAGGTATATAGGTATAAATGTCATATATCAAATCAAGGATGCAAGTCTATCTACATGTTCTAAGTTTCAATATCAAAAGTTATTACAATTCTCAAACCAACTGCAAGACCACAACTAAATAGCGTCTCAAGTATGTATCGTTCTCAGTTCGCCAAGTGATCAGCTACATCACCAGCGCCCCACTTGAAATCTGCTGTAGCTGCCATCTCCTCCCTTTGAGATGTCGGCAAAGGGTTCACCTACAAGTACAACACCAAGGTTAATAGTTTGGGATCTATAAGATTCAGCAGTAATAATATACCAAAATTATAAGATGAATGCATCAAGATAGAGTAAGACGACCATCATGGTTAGGAAAGATAACTGGGCAGACTGTGCAATAGAATTAGAATCACCACGAATCAACAAAGATAAGCATCCTAAAATCAATCCATCCATCTAAACAAATAAGCACACCCCCACATGCTAGTATCGTGGGAAATTATGATGCTGCCCTCTCCTACTACCTTCGAGTTGCAGCAAGGAAATGCATGGGATTGTAGCCTGGCCGAACCAAAGCTATCGGAGTCTGCCAGACATATTTTGGTACTGTGCAAAGTGTCAAAGTGGTACCCAATGACGTACATCCACCTCAAAGAATCCCATCATGATGGCAAAGCAATGTTAGCTCCTACCACAGGTGATCAGTCCATGGCTAAGCTTCTTCAACCGAGTGGATGTTCGTGTCCGACTCAAAGTAATACAACACAAAGATCGGTGTCTGGCTAGGCTCCCCTTGTGTGAGCAAGGTCTACGAATCCAAACAAAAGGGTAAGGCCATCCAAACCACCACCATCATCCATGCCATGATACCGGACCCACCCAAGCATCCATTCCGTCATAAACAATCATTCCACTTTGTCCATATCTTGTCAAGGTTCCATTTCAAAGGTATCCCAATTCATCTAGCTATGGAGTAGCCTGCCTAGCCTCAAACACGAGTAATACATCCTCCATCCATACACAAGGTCTCCTCTAGGTAAACCCTAGGTCAAAGGTCATCATCATCATTATTCATCCATGAGTACACCATACATATTCATACACAAGAGTAGAGGTCAATTGAATTTACGAAGCAATATATAGAGATGAATTCATCATGTCCATCAAAGAACACAAAGTAACTACCCAAACTAGGTCAAGGGTAACTATTTTAGGTATGGGTATTAAATCATCCAACATAGTGGCTAAATGGAGTTTCTGATGTCCAATAAATAAGTCTTGGTGCTCCGATGGTAATCGACATCCAAGGATCCCACCTTAACCACCCTCTTGGCCTAACTCCACCTCCCATACCCTAATTTGAGCAACCAATGGGTGGATGTCAAGCTCTAGCATCCACACATCATAAGGTGTCCATTAACAACTTATAAGTCAGATATAAGGGTCCCAACAGTTATAGGGTGAATATTTCAAGTTTTTGATACAAGGCTTCCACGGTCGACCATGACCCTATCTTGGTTAATAGCGGGACTCTACAGTGAGCTCCAGGGTTAGCCGTGGATCAATCTACGGCTAGCTATAGAACAAAACTTCAATTTTTCACTTTGCAGGAAAAGCTTGTCATAGGGTTACTCTGGAAGGCTATGGCTAGCCGCGAGCCACTTCACGACTCGTCGTGGATTCCCAGGTTTCGACTACTGGAATCACTGGAAGTAGTGGGAGAAGCTCGGCTCGCCATGGATTCCCAGAATCCACCTTTTCTCAGTTTGAATTTATGTGAATTCCCTCCAAATCACTTCCAATCACCACCAAACTTCGTCCACACATCAAATTCATGATTTCCAACCAAATCCCATCCATAATTCCCATAATTGAAAGGGTTTCCATCATTGATCATCCAATCCATACATGAGGGTTCTAAAACCATAGAAAGGGCTTGAAAATAAGATGGATCACTACAAAATCAAGAACTATGCAATTCATTGAAAGAATCATAAACCAAGAACATTCATGCTATGAAATTCGTATAATGCACTTGGAGTAGATCAATGGTAGGGGGAAATCTGTAATCCAAGCCTCCAAAACCCAAAATCTCTACAGACTCCCCAAAACACCACAATCTACTGCTCTTACACCAAAATCCAAGGGGAAAAATAGGAATTAGGACTGAATTCACAATAAGAAACCCTAGGAACTTTAGAGATGGAGATAGGGCTTGATTACCTTGAAAGAGAGGGAAAAGAGAGATCTAGGAGAGGGAACTTTTAGATCTAGAAGAGATGGCTGGGATGCCTTGATTCCTTGTTGAATTTCAATGGAAGGATTGCTTAATTTTGCCGTAGCTTGAGGAAGAACGAAGGAGATAGGGAAAAGAGAGGAAATGAAAAAAGAGGGAGAAATGTTGTTGGGAATGGGCTGGGGTAGTTATGTGAGTTGCAATGAAGAGTGAAATGACTAAAATAGCCTTCCTAAGTGATGGCATATATAATAGGGACATAGGGGTATTTGGGAAAACCCAAGAAATGACATTTCCCTAAGGACCCCTAGGTTCTATCAAATCACAACTAAAGGCCTAGTCTCGCACACTTCCCAAAATTACAAAACATCCCCTAAAACCTTAATAAAAAAATTGGACCAAATCCGACTCGGCCGAGTCCCACTTGACTTGCCCGAGTTAGCCGAGTCGACTCGGACTCAGCCCAAGGTGAGTTGGGTCCCCAGTCCGGTCCGGGTTTTTAAACTTGATATTATGTCACAGGCTCTTGTGAAACATCTGCGGCCTAGGGTGTACAAACATCCTTGACCTATTTTGTTTGATGCTAGTGACAAGTGAAGAACAAGTTCGACATAGGTGTCAAGTTGCATTTACCATCGATGATAACTACCATGATAATGTGTGGCGTGATGTAGCGCCATTGGATGCTAGGGACATTTTACTTGTGAGTGCATGGATGTGTGACAAGAATGGAATCCATCGATGGGAAATAATGCATATGCAATTGTTAAAGATGGCAAAATGTTACACTCTATCTTACGAAATCGAAGTTCACCAAAGAAAGGATTGATGCCAGATGTCACAAAGGAATCACTTCAAATGCGGCATGCTTACAACCACAATGCAAATAGAACTCGGGTTCTAGGACAAACTCTTTTTGCAACTGGAGAGGAATGATGCAAAGCCTATGGGCTAACACAAGCAGGCCCGTGGCCCACGTGTGGGACCCAAAGAAGTCTAGAATTTATTGTTATTTGATTTCTTTAATGAGTTGTAACTTGTAATTACGATTTTGTTTCCAATTCCATTATAAGTCTTAGATTAGTTTCCTAGTTTCATTAGGATCTTGGATTCTAGGGTTTTTCCTCAAATAAATGAGCATTGTAAGATGTGGGAATTACTTTTGGAGATTAATCAAGTTTTCCTTCCAAGGTTCATCTCTCTTTGCGATTCTCTTCAAGACATCTTTTTCATGCTTTGGCTCCTTCAACCGTCATTGACTATGGGTGCAAGTCTTGATGTTGAGGCGTTGAGCTCACCAAGAACTAGAGAGCGAGGATAAAAATAGTGGCTGCAGTGGGAGTAGTGGCCAATGGCAAAAACACTACATTGCGGGAAATACGCAGCGGTTATGGCGATACATAGCGGTGTGAATCTTTTTAGTGGTAAAAAAAATTTGAATCTTGTGTAGCAACCATTCTTGTATTTTTTTAGTGATTTGAAACCATTTAAGGGTAGAAACAACTATAGGAAAGGCTATTGAGGAGAAGAAATAGGAAAAAAAGTGATATAAATTAAAATTGCTTGGCTCCATTAGGCCATAGCCCCACTATTGTCAAAACAGCGTAGCGATTGTTCAACCGCTATGGCTGATAATGCGCGTAGCGGCCGCTATTTTGAACCATGCCAAAGGTTAATATCTTGTTTTTATTTTTTAATTTGCCCAAAACCTTATGCTCTGATCCCACTTTGTCACATCCCAAACCCAGGGCCCACGGGTCTGGACTATGACTAGTGAACAATCATCCAACATAAATCAAATCCAAAATAAAAGCATACTACTGTGCATTTTTTTTTATATCATCTAATGTCCATTCCATAGTTCATGAATAAAGGAAAGAACACTATCCGAATACACAACATTAAAGAAAACAATTAGTCCAAACTAATAAATTTTATTCATAAATCCAGAACTAAGTAATTTAAACAGGGCTAATCCCCGTTCTCTTGGGTGATACGCCTCTCACCCACGGATGTCAAAATTTAGAGCTTGATCATCACAGCCCAAACTTTCTCCTAGAATCTGGCTACCTGGCAAGGACAAACCGGGAATCAGTAACAACTGAGTGGGGAGAAATTCTACGTAATTGGCCTAATTGAGACTCACCGTTTGAAGCCCATGGTCGACACGCTATTCCCCGTGGTTAAGGGTGCTGCCCGGACCAAGTCCTTATAGCTAGGGCTCATTATTTAAAAAGGGGATAGGGCTCATTTCTTGATATATATATATATATGTATATGTATGTATATATATGGGCTCTTTAATGGTGGGTTAGGGGATTTTAGTGTTTGTAGATAAGAGATGGGGATCTTTTGAACATAATTCAAGGTACGCTTAAGAAAAAGGGTAAAAAATAATATGAGGGAGTGAAGTAGCACAGGGGAGAAGGAGGATAGCCAACGGGCTATTCTCTAAGCCAAACTGCTTTGGGTAGGATGTCTAGGTCTCACACCAAAGACAGAGAAAATCACATGATGAGCAACTCAAATTTCATTAATTTCTATATGTCCCAAAAGAGGGATTACATCCTTTATATAACTGAGTCTCCACATAATTTTAGTAATCAAGCTATATAATTTTAGAAACTACTAAATCTATGAATCTAGAAAACTTAGTAAATGCCTAATCACAATAATTACTCAACTCTAAGAAATCAACAAATTTTAGAGAACCTATTAGAATAAGAAACTGCCGATATTGGAGACTTTCTTTATTGTTAGGACTTATGGGCTTTGGGCCTTCTAGAATAAACTTTTAAACGGGACCCGTTAGTCTGGCCTGCATCAGCTCTCCTCGGCTTGGAGAAACTCAACTCCAACGAGTTGTTAGCTTGCTACTTCTCGTACAAATCCGGATTAAGTCGCTGAAAATCTGTGATGGTGATCCATGTAGCTTTAGAAAATGGTTTACCTTTCCACTTGACCAAAAATTTGTGATACTCGGTAGTCTTTGTGGACACTAGCTAGTCATCATAGACATCTTCAATTTCTTCTCGAGGAGCTAGAACTAAGGGAAGCCGAAGATCTTGCTCTTCAAACGTTTCATCTTGATCATGCCCATGATAAATTGTGAGATCTTCGACATTGAATGTAGAACTGATATTCATGTTTGGCAGAAGATCGAGTACATAGGCATTAGAGCTGATTTTAGACCACATTGCTTCATGGGATCTTATTTTACCCATGGCGGAGTTTGCCTATAATAACTCCGTAAACAAATCAATAGCAAGATCAACATTTGAAGTTGTCACAGGCATTCAGTTGCGTCTTCTAATTGACCTGAGTCCTTTACTAGCTGAAGCCAGGCCTAGCCAAGAAGCTGAACAATTTGCCCGGCACATGAAGGACATTCATGATGAGGTCTGCCAACAGATTGCCAAAAGCAATGAAACTTACAAACAACACGTGGACAGTCAAAGGCGCCATGTTGAACTTAATGAATGAGACATGGTAATGGTGCGAATTAAGCAAGAACGGTTTCCCACAGGCACCTACAAGAAGCTCTATCCCAGAAGTGCAGGTCCGTTCAAAATCTTGAAGAAGATTACCTAAGCTGCGATTGACGACCTTAGTCTGGCCATCAATCTGAGGATGGTAGGCACTGAGTACTGAAGCTTTGTCTTCATCATATGCCATAAAGTTTTCCAGAAGAAGCTCATGAACTTAGTATCTTTGTCCAACACTATAGTCTTGGGTAAGCCATGAAGACGAACAATCTCTTTGAAGAAAAGGGTGGCAACGTTTCTTGCATCTACTGTGTTTGCACAAGGGATTAAGTGTACCATTTTGGAAAACCTGTCCACCACAACAAAAATAGAATCTACCCTTCTTGCAGTCTTTGGTAAGCCTGAGACAAAATCCATGCTTAAATCTTGCCAAGGTTCATGTGGAATAGGAAGGGGCTGATATAATACCGTGTTCTTCTTTTGTCCCTTTGTAAGCTGGCATACCCTGCATAGTTCACAAATTTGGGCAACATCTGTCTTTAGGCGGGGCCAAAAGAAATGGTCTTCCACAAATGCCAAAGTCTTATCTCGCCCTAAATGTCCACTCCATCCACCTCCATGCAACTCTCGGAGGACAAACTCATAGATAGGAGTAGCTGGCAAACACAACTAATTTCCACGAAACAAATAACCATCATGGATAGAAAATTTGGGATGGTCAGAAAACTCACCATTAAGAAGACCTTTGTAGATGCGGCCAAAGTCATGATCATCAGGATATTCTCCGCAAATCTCTTCAAAGCCTATAACTGTGATGGAAATAGTCGTGAGCAGGTGAGAACAACGACTTAAGGCATCTGCAACCCTATTTTCTATTCCTGACTTATGATGCAGCACAAATGTGAATTCCTGCAGATATGCGCTCTATTTGACACTGTTAGTGCTCATCTTTTTCTGTGATTTCAGATGCTGTAAAGCTTCATGATCGGAGGACAACATAAATTCTTTCCCGATCAAATAATGACGCCAATGACGAAGAGCTTGTACAACTGCATAATATTCCAAGTCATTCGGTGAATACTTCTTGCGAGAGTCTTTTAATTTCTCGCTAAAATAAGCAACTGGGTGGCCATCTTGATTTAAGACTCCGCTAACACCAACTTGCGAAGCATCACAACTGACTTCAAAGACCTTGTCAAAATCTGGAAGCATGAGTGGCTGCCTTGGTCCAATTGAAGTCACCTTTCTTCATGCAATCAGTTATAGGAGTCATAATGCTGCTGAAATTGCGAATATATCTCCTATAAAAGGTGGCCAATCCATGGAAACTTCGTACTTCATTGATAGTTTTGGGAATGGGCAACCAACGATTGTATTGATCTTCTCTGGATCAGTTTCTACTCCTTGGGCCGATAAAACAAATCCCAAGAATATAACCTTGGAACTTTAGAATGTACACTTCTTCAAATTAATGTAAAACTTCTCTTTGCGAAGCGCACGCGTCACATACCTGAGGTGATCAAGATGTGCATCTTTGGACTTGCTGAAGATCAAGATGTCGTCAAAATACACAACGACGAATTTAATGAGGAAAGGCCATAACTCATGAAAGTGCTGGGAGCATTGGATAAGCCGAACGACATGACTAACCATTTGTATAATCCATCTTTGGTCTTGAAAGCAGTCTTCCATTCATCTCCTGTGCTAATACGGATTTGATGATAGCTGCTTCTAAGATCAATTTTGGAGAAGACGGTAGATCCGGCCATCATATCAAGCATGTCATCCAACCGAGGTATCGGAAACCTGTACTTAATGGTGATCTTGTTAATTGCTCGGCTGTCGACACACATTCTCCAAGAACCATCTTTCTTAGGTGTCAAGAGGGCTAGTACCGCACAAGGACTCATGCTTTCGCAAATGTAGCCTTTTTGGAGGAGCTCTTCAACTTGCATTTTCAATTCTGTGTGTTTTGTAGGGCTCATGCAATAAGCAGGTAAGTTTGGAAGCGATGACCCGGGGACCAGATCAATAGCATGCTGGATGTTCCTCATAGGCGGTAGCTCTTTTGGAAGATCTGCTGGAATCAAGTCTTTAAAATCATGCAACAAGGACTTAATTTCTGGTGGCGTAGAAATTGCCTGTTTATCTTCTGCTTCTTTGAATTCTTGTGGGATAAGGGCATGAACAACTCCTTGTTCTTTACTTCTTTAAATTTCCGCATTGAAAGGATGCGAGAACTAGGCTGTGATGCTGTTTGTTTTGCCGAAACTGATGGTGATTGCTTTGCAGGGGCAGTAGGAGGCTTAAGTGGAAGAAGAGTAACCTTGCGACCTTTATACTTAAAAGTATGGGTGTTTGCTTCTCCATCACTTTGGACTTTGTTATAAAAAGCCAAGGTTTTCCCAACAGAATATGAGTAACATTCATAGGGATAATATCACACCAAATAGAATCTTCATAACCACCAATTCGAAACGTTACCTGGCACTGCTTGGTGATTGGAATTGCTGAATCATTCACCCAAGAGGCCTTGTAAGGCTTCGGATGTTTTTCTATTGGAAGCTTCAACTTGTCAATTACTTCTTAGGAGATCACATTCATTTCGCTTCCTTCATCTATGACAAGATTACACAACCTGTCACGACACTTTGCCATAGAGTGAAATATGGTGGTTCGCCTCCAATCTTCAGCTTCTTCTTCGGTAGTAATGAAGAGACGACGAATGAACAATGTTCGTCCTTCTGTTTCAGCTTGATAGAAGGAATGATCTTGTTCGGGCGGAGGTTCCTGCTCTTCATATGGTGTTTCAGCTTCAATTTCTTCATCAACAGGCTCGAAAGCAATCGATGTCTTGCTTTGAACATGAAGAATTGACAACATTCTTCCCTTTGTTGGCAAAATTTGCTGGTCTTGATTGATTCTGAGGAGGTGCTGGCCTATTGGAATTTTGTGGAGGAGGTTGTCGGGTTTAGTTTTGTGTTGGAGCAACCCGCTGATAAGTTGTATATGAGGTCCTCCTTTGGAAAGGCTCACCAAAACGCCTTCAATATGGATATCGCAATTGGTCCTCGACGCGGAGTGCTAATCGATGAACTTCTTCAATGCTGTAAAAGGTGTGAGTTGTCAATTCCCTTTGGATCTCCTGACGCAGTCCTTTCTTGTATCCAGTGATAGCCTGTCGATTAGTTTCAGGCACTTTGCATCACACCATGAGATCATGAAACCTTTCTGTGAAATCATCTACAGTGGAGGTCCCTTGTCTACAGTCAACTAGTTAATCATAGAGGGAATCAAGATAGTCAACTGATAGATATTTATCCTCAAGTTTCTGTTTTATCTCCTCCCCTCTGCTGATAGGACGTCTCCCATAATTAGCATTCCCGTCGTCAATACTCCGCCACGAAACACATGTTGCACCCTTCATCTTGACAAAGGAAATGTGTTTGTCTTCTTCCATATTGTACCATTGAAAATAATATTTAAGGGTTGTAATCCAGTCGGTGAAGACTTTCACATCCATGCGTCCAAAGAAATCAGGAACATCAACACGTACCTTCTTGGTGATGTCATCTTGTCGGCCATGACGATCTTCATAATCAGTTTCATCCATAATGCGCTCTATAAATTGGGGACAAGTTTCCTGCGGTTCACCATTAACAGAATTTTCCACATTTGCCCGTCGGTTGTTTCCCCCTGGTGCCTTATTGCCATCTTTGTTGGTGAAAGGTCCTGGGTTGTCATTGTTCCGGTTGCCCGAAGGAGGCGTGCTCCAAAGACGTTCTTCAACCCTGTCCATTATGTCCATTAATTCCATGATATAGCTATCACGCTGGCGGTCCATGAATTTACCTTTGAATGTGGCTCCAGTGCGAGTAGTCGGGATCGGGGTAGACATGCTGACTTTTTTTTTTTTTTTTGTTTTTTTTGCTACTACTTACTGTTGTTGGGTCGGATCTGACCCAAACTCAAGCCCAATAGATGGGCTCATTTTCTGTCACAGATACGTGACCCTAGTGCCTCGTGTTTCGTGCGCAAAAGAAGAGAAAAGGGCAAATTCTAAACACACCCACCCATTTTGCTGAGCCAACCCACATGCTGAGCTCACCTATAGGAAAAATATAAACTACCCATTTTGGCTGAGCACACCCATGAAAAATTACCAAGGTGCTCTTCCTCTTCTCTTTCTCCTCTTTCCTCATTTCCGTCTCTTCACTGAAGAGGAAGAACGCCATTTCCGTTCGTCCGAGCCATCTCCTTAGAGTTTCGTCGTCAACGTATCTTTTTCTCTTCTTCCAGAGCAAAGGCTTCTTCATCTTCATCTCCCCCACAGGTACCTCTTCATCTTCAACCGATTCCATTTTTGTTTTCTTCCTCTTTGTTAATATTTTTTCATACTAAATAAACATGTAATCTATGCAAAAGGATTGACTGCATGCAAATGGAATGGAGTGTCTGGGTTGCAATTGGTCCTTAAACATAGTTGAATGGAAGGGATGGGAGAGAGTAGAAAGGAAATCACTCACGGACAGCAACCCAAAAAAAAAAACAAGGTTCGCCTTCTACATGGTAACGCAGATCTGTGCACGGCGATTTGATACAGTGCAAAAAAAATTTGCACGGATATTTAAAACCTTGCAGTTTGCATATGCACGGAGATTAAAGCCCATGCAACTTGCATATGCACGGTGATTCAAACTCTTGCAGCTTGATATATGCACGGAATTTCATAGCCGTGCATGTGTGAAATGCACGACTATTGAACACCGTGCAGTTTCAGATATGCACCCCTAATGAAATCCGTACAGTATATTTACATTTGCTGATCTGAATGATGTATTTATTTCATCATGCCGCTAAGATGAGTTCGTCGTGGTAGTTCTTCGACCTTAGGGGGCGATGGCACTATTAGTAGTCCATCGACCTTGCGGGGTCGGAGTGGTGTGGTGAGCTGATCCACCACAGATCGTCATTGGCCTACGGCGTCAGAGCGGAGACGCAAGGAGCGACAGGATACCTCTTATATTTGTTAGGTTGCACACTCTTTGTCGAAAAGTCCGCGACGAGAGTCCCCATCTTCTACTTAGAGTTATTTATGGACGTTGGACATATTCGACATTATGCATGGGGGGCTGCTGCGTTGGCGTATCTCTATTGCCAGCTGGGACAGGCGACGAGGATAGATGTTCAACAGATTGCCGGATATCTCACGCTGCTGCAGGTATCTCACGCATATATATATATATATAACACTTTGGTATCGCCTGATTTGTTAATCCATATATTATGCGTGTACAGGCCTGGGTATGCAAGCACTTCCCCTTTGCTCGTCCGCGGGCACATATTGGATATACTACAGGCGAGCCACTAGCACGTAGATGGTATCCTTCCAGCAGTTCGGGCAACATGATGGAGAGTATACAGTTGATACGTAAGAGGCTGGACGGTATCCATCCAAGCGAGGTGAATAGACATACCTATCTAATAGTTACTATTATATTGAAGTCATTATTATTAATTTATTGTTCTCCTTTTTATTCACAGGTAGCTTGGGTGTCATGTTACATACAGCTGACGTGTCTTACTGTGTGTTACAGACTACACTCGAGATTCTAGAAGACTTGCCAGTTACATACAAGCGTCGTCTACAAGGACCGTAGTCAGGTTTTATGGGTGTCATGTATTTTGTTGGTTAACGGTTGACGGTTGAACTATGTATTATTTTTTGTGGATGAACTTTGATGTGGATTGAACTATGATAGTGGATGAAGTTGGTTACTAATTTGTTTTTATAAGTATGCATGTTGATTAAAAGTAGAAATGGTGATCCAAAATTTTGCACTAAAAATATAAAATAACATTACATTAAGCATGATATACAATAAAGATCAACAAAGTCAATCGCTATCTAGATGAATCATCTCCTGCCTAGCAATAGAGTCCTCTATGATATATTTTAACTGCTCAATATTCATGGCATAAGAAAGTTCCCATCCTATTGCTCACTTGGACAAAATGGTTTCCATTGACGAACCCAATTGCAAACACTTTGTGGGAAGGCACTGGAATCGGGGGTGACCTTAGAGGTAGGAAAGTAAGGCATCTTTCGGCCATCTCTGCCACCCTGTACTTGTGACGAGCACTATAGATAGTCTTCATTGTAGTGGTGTTGTTCAAATCCGTCTTCTTCAATGTGTGAAGAATGTTCCTCGGTTTCACTAAACTCTTTGACATATCAATCAATACAGTTAATTCTTCTTCGGAAAGCCATGTTTTTTCCAACATCTTGTGTCCATTGGATAAGGGCATCTCGACTTCTGAATATAGTGTTGGGGGTGAAGACGGTAGTAAAATTCAATGAGGACTCACTGGCGCCTGTAGAATCAACATCCTGGAAAAAAAAATCAGTGATGCACGGCCCTGCTAAACTGCCAAACATCACATTGTTCGTCCAACATAAGATGAGCCATGTTGTATTGCATGGAAATACAGAGCCGTGCAATACACATGCACGGAAATCCGAAGCCGTTCAATACACTTATGAACGGAAATACAGAGCCGTGCAATACACTTATGCACGGAAATACAGAGCCATGCAATATACTGATGCACGGCTTCATATTGTCGAGAATTACTTGTGACGCGCGGTTCTGCAAATCCGTGCAGGACGCAAATGAAGAAAAAAAAAATGAAAGGATGTATCAAAAAAATGATACATTCTTTTCATATACGATCATTTGCTTGTCCATAGTGGTGATGGCTTCTCTAAAACACAATGTGGTGCCTAATATTGGAGATGTGATAGCTTATATGAGGAAATGGGGAGATGGGTTGGGAGATGAGTTCTTCCAAAGTGGGAGCTTTATGAAGATGAGAAGAAGTAGAAGAAGAAGTATATGTTATTAAAAGGAAATAAGTGCAGAAGAAGTGAAGATGAAATCCTGAAGAGAGACTGGGAGATGAAGTGAAGAAGAAGAAAAAACACAGCCCAGGAAGAAGCAATGGCCTGAAGAGAAGAGGAAGATGAAGGCAAGGGTAATTAGGGAAATTCACAGATGGGTCTTCTCGGAATTAAATTTTTTTTAAAATGTAGGTTGGCTCAGCAAAATGGGTGGGTGTGTTTAGAATTTCCCAGAGAAAAGGGATGGCCTCCTTCCTTTCTTGCCTGTCTTCACTGATAACGGTTGGTAGGAGGCCTGGAGATGGAGGAGCAGGACAGTAGGGCGACGGCAACGGCGAACGTGCTGCGGAGCTGGCTGGAGGTCCTGGTATGCTTCTATTCTCTTCTTGTTCGGCTTCTTTTTCTCTCTCTCCTCTCTCTTTTGTATTTTTTTTCTCTGAGTATGGGTACTGGAAGCGAGAGGGAGTAAGGTTGCTGTAATGGAAGCTAAGGGGAGCGGGGTTGCTGGCTGGGTCGTGTGATTTAGGGATGTGATGGGTTTGGTTAGGGTCGAGGGATTTGGGATTTGGGATTTGGGGATTTGTGGTTTCGATTAGGGTTTTTTTTTTTTTTTTGTCAAGTTTATTTTATTTTTGGGGACTGATGATGAGGTTGGACAGGCAAAGGGGGTGAAAGGGGTATGGGACTCAGCTGATTGAGCAACGCAATGAGTGCTAGGGAATTTGGGGCTTCGTGGTCAGACAGATTTAGGGGATAGGGTTCGATTGCGGTTTTTTTTTTTTCTGAATTGGTGGATGTTGTGATGGGCAGATGGAAGGGGCTTGTGGAGTGGTTACTGTTTAGGGATCTGGGATGTCTTCTTCTCCGACTAATGTGTGCAAGGTGGAGTTCTGTAATGGTTTGATGCTGATGGTGGATGGATGTAATGAGTCAGTGATGGTGACGGTGGATCTGGGAATGGAGGGTATGGTTCTGTGACAAGGGGTGGTGGGGATGATGATGATAATGGACGGTGAAGATGATAATGGATTGAGAAGTGAACTAATTACCTCGGGTCGGTGGTTGGGTCAGCCATCTGAGACGGATCTCTGCTTTGATACCAATTGAAGTAGCGCAGGGGAGAAGGAGGATAGCTGACGGGCTATTCTCCAAGCCAAACGGCTTAGGGTAGGATGTCTAGGTTTCACACCAAAGACAGAGAAAATCACACGATGAGCAACTCAAATTTCATTAATTTTTGTATGTCCCAAGAGAGGGATTGCATCCTTTATATAATTGAGTCTCCACATAATTTTAGTAATCAAGCTATAAAATTTTAGAAACTACTAAATCTATGAATCTAGAAAACTTAGTAAATGCCTATTCACAATAATTACTCAACTCTAAGAAATCAACTAATTTTAGAAAACCTATTAGAATAGGAAACTACCGATCTT
Source organism: Persea americana (assembly GCA_029852735.1). Classification (NCBI taxonomy): domain Eukaryota; kingdom Viridiplantae; phylum Streptophyta; class Magnoliopsida; order Laurales; family Lauraceae; genus Persea; species Persea americana. Next base: position 73,660,291 of record CM056809.1, read on the forward strand.
GGAGACTTTCTTTATTGTTGGGACTTATGGGCTTTGGGCCTTCTGGAATAAACTTTAAAACGGGACCCATTAGTCTGGCCTGCATCAGGGAGTCATCTAATGTAGGTGCCTTCTTGAGGATATTCAAAAAAAATTGTTGGGCAATGGTTATTTATCCTCAAACTTGTCGACTCTTGAACAAGGAACTATCAACATCACCAACGTATCTGCATCCCGTATACATAGGTTGGCTTTGTGAATTATGGTTGGCTTTGTGAATTATGCTTTTCTACTCAACCCTACATAATGCCATGTTTGCTGCGACTCAACAGTCTATCATGTCTTTCCTCACTATTTCATCATCAGTTTCTGTATCCATATCTACATGATACTCCAAACATGAAACTTCCAACCCTAAGTTGTTCCGAAGAAAAGAGTAAGCATAATTCCACATTTTTGCAATCCCTAAGTATATGGGTGTGCATGTTCTTCTATTTATGATTAGGTCTGGAAAAGAAAAAACCTTGGAATCTTAAAAATGCGGGGAGCTTTCTCAGATGGTGTTGACCTTCCACATTCCTTTTTTAATATTTTATTTTTAGTATGCGTTTCACTACTTGGAAATATTTTATTTCTTTTAATTAAGATAAACCCTGGGGACCGGTGATTCCCTCTTGGCAAAGATTCAGAAAAGGTATGAGGGAATCTGACATTGTAGTGTGGGAACCACACTGCAAAAACCTGTTGGTGACTTGTTTTGTGTTTCAATGCATATGCTAAATGGGTTCTTAATTGAAGTTGGTCATTAATCTGTTGTTATCGGGGTTTTTTTTTTTAATGAGTAGCACTCAGTAGAATAAAAAACTCATTGGTTTTCTTGTCAAGTCAGGTTGCGGGAATGACACTAGGGACTATAGTTAGTGATGAGATTCTTCTGGAAGATATTTATGTTCACACAACCACAACAATTGTTGCAAACAATGTGGCAGAAAGTGGTGGCTCTGTCACTTCAGAGCTGTGTGCAAAGTCCGTTCAGGTAAGCTTTAATTTATTTAATCACTGAATTACTTATTTTCTTTCCTATTGAGGGCTCCTATCCAATTATGTGGAGTGAAGAGTCCCTTCTACAACCAGTGGCAGAGCCAGGAGTTCCAGAGCGGGCAAGTGATGCTTGATGTGCTTAAAGTCAAATTATTTCTTTATATGCGTTTATAATCCAATAGTGGATACCATTACAATCAATGCCAAATTAAAGCTGCAAAAGAGTGGGGGTTAGATTGATCATTAGGTGGGCCTTACATGAGAGGCACACATGGAGTGTTTTATTTTATTTTATTTTATAACGTACACATGGAGTGTTGGTAGATTAAAAATTCTCAGAAAAAAAGAGAGACAAACTCCTTGAACCTCATTTTGTTCAATGTCACATTAAAAAGCTACATGGGTCAAGGTAGGAAAACTCAGGGAGTTGACTCTCGACTCAGCCGAGTCACCTCATTTGATGAAGGACCAAGTCAAATACACAGGAAACTTGGTCAAGTCGCCTCATTTCCATAAGTTGTGTGCATTTTAAACCATTATCTTTATATCCAGATCCTGGGTTGGAATGCTTAAAGATTTGAATCTGGATAATTTCCAAATCTTATGCACATGGATCCTGATCAGGATCTGAAGTTCTCCTGGATTGAAAAATAGGTTACAAAGACTTCAGATAATTGGATATTTGGATAACCATTGACATGCCTTGAAAAATCCATACCTATATTGTTATTCTGAGTTACTGCCTTGAACTTGCAGAATGCTTGTAAAAAGTTAGTGAGCCGTCTTGGAGGCATTGCAGTGCTCATTTCATCATCTGAAGGAAAACCAACATGGCGTGAGCTCATTTCTAAGGCTCTTGATGCTGGAGTAGACCTTCAAGCAAGAGGACGTGTGTATCCCAAAGCTGCACCTCTTGGTCCTTATCAGTATGTTTTAGTTTCCTGCTTATTGTCTCAGGGGGCAACTTTATCCAGCTCTTTTTGTTTAAAAAATTAAACTTATAATTTGAGTGCGACAAACTTTCAAAATGACTGCTTTTGATTGCATGTGCACATTATAGAACATGATGCCTAGTTGTGATCTTAAAAACTTGATGAACTTAATCATGATAGCTTCGAGTTTTGATTAAATAACCACAACTAGTAATAACCACAGCCAGTAGCATTGGATTAAGAATTAAGTGTTGTATTGATTTACCTGCATAAAGTGCTGCACTCGGTATCCATCAGTAAGTGTACCAATCCTTCGTGTTTTTAATAAGAAATGGATAGATCTATATAATAATAAAACAGAGACAGAAATTTGTTCTTTGATATATTACTAAGTTTTTTTTATTGGGCATACCAGGTATCTCTCGTTTGCAGCTGCTGTTTCTGAAGCAGAGGTCAACATTTTAACTGGTAATGCATGACACACTGTTGTACCCCTTTGGAGAAAGGGCTGGTAGTAGTCATACATTATTTTATACTGCAGCATAGTTTTAATTCTTTTCCCCTGTTTTTATCAGTGTCATAACTCAATATATGACTAAAAGAAGAGATTTAGTTCCGATAAGTCAGTTTATATAAATTTCTATAAATACTTTAGTGCAGAGCTCTGTCCTTAAACTTGTCATGCATTATTATCACCATTTCCAATGATTAGATGTATCATGTCTTGTAACAGATTGCCAAAATTAATTTTTTGGGGATTCTTCAGCAAATCTGCAACTTGTTCCTTTGAAGAAATTTATGTAACTAATTTACGTGATTAAACAAATAATAATTAATACAATGTTTCCTGAACACACTGATTAAAAATCAACAGAAGCAGGAGGTTGGCTGTTGCTTCTATAAATCAAGAATCTAATCTCACTGTATAAGCATGCTAGAGAGCACAAGATCTCAAATCAACTGCTGTGTATTTTGGATGGTTGGATGATGATTCAGCCCTCTTTGTTCAATCCCTTTCTCAGTTGATCCGTGTCTAGAAAATAATGGAGTTCCAAAATGTTAGAATGGTGAATGGTTTCTTGCATGCGATAAGCTTTAGAGTATTGGAGAAGTGAGCCTCATGAAGAATTGGAGCGGGTCAAGTGGCAAAAGCATGGACAGTCAACTCCTCCAGTGGGTCACTGGAAATTGGAAGTGGATGGGGACATCTAGAGGGAATCTGGGGACATCTAGAGGAAATCTGGAGCCATCTGATTGGAAGGGATTTTTAAGAGATGAGAGGGTTTTCATATGATTCTATTAACTGAGAAAGGAAGAAGAAACAAGAAACATCTTTTGACAAAAAACTCTATCTTCCACTTTTAACTAAATCCTAATCCAACTCAAGCTCAATGCTTTTGTAGATTGTACATCTTTTTGGAAATATATACACACTTATCTTTCCAGTAATACTAAAAAAAAAACCCTCTCAAACCCAATGCCTAAGAACCAAATGAACTAGAATATGAGGTTTCAAAACCAAGAAATTGCCAAGTACCTATTATGCCCTAAAGCAAATCATCTTTTGGACATTTTGATCTGATCATCCAATTGTGGAACCATTTATTTCGCTTGATCCATATCCACATGATGAATTGATCTCTCTCTTTTTATATGATCATATTGCATTTACCCTCCAAATTCATCCTGGCTAAACACATGCTACCTTGCTTGTGTCTTGTAAATCAATCCAAGCCGTCCGAAAATGACCTTGAAAATGCTTTACTCTTACCACTCTCCAGTTACCTTTCTACAATCTTGATTGCATTGATAACAATTTTAAGAAATAGACAACGGATTAAAAAAACAAGTTGCATTTCACACTTTTGTATGATAAGCGATTTGGAAGGGCAAAACTTATATTTAAATATTGTATTCCTACGATGTTGATATGATGGTTGAAAATATTGGTCAATATGCTACATACTGATCATAGCTGATATGCTATTTTAAAAATGTCTTAGTATTGGCCTGTATTTCCAATAGTTTGGATTTTGGACCGGTTCGGCCAAAACCCCTAATTCCAGCCTTTTTTTTTTAAAGAAAACTTTTCACGTTCATTGTAACGACCCGGAATCCGGGGCCCTTCGAATTCCATGCCGAGACTCGTAAGCATCACACACATAGGTTAAATCAAAGATCACATAAAGATTCAGGCATTTACCAGCTTAAACCAACTTGTATTAAAAATCCAAATCTAATAAAAAAATGTAACATTGACCAATAAAATAAAATAATTGCAATGTTTTTCAAATGAAATAATCTAAACAATTTATTAAATCTAATTCTTCTTCATCTATGTGGCTTCGGCGCTCAAGTACGCATCCCAAAGTTTATCTCCCGGTCACCAAGATTTTCCTGAGTCGCTAAGTCCTGATTACCTGGATTGGGGCAAATCCACAAAATATCAATACAACTGAGTGAATAGATATTCTAATCTATTTGTGCAGTTAAACATACACTTAGATAAGATTACACAACAAATTAAAGTAACATCACAATGTCTCATTCAAGCAAAGGTTGGAATCGGGTCAAACAAACAACAACCTCTTAGCCACCTGCCCAAAGTTCATGTTCTACAAAGATATCACATGTACAAAGAGGTCCCAAATCTCATTCCTGGATATCTCAAAATCATTCTTTTCTGTCCCAAAACAAAATCGACCACCAAGGTCCAAAATAAAACCGATCACTAAGGGCCAAAATGAAACCGACCTCCAAGGTCCAAAATGAAACCGACCACCAAGGTCCAAAATGCAACCGACCTCCAAGTTCCAAAGTAAAATCGACCACCCAGGGTCCAAAATGCAACCGACCTCCAAGGTCCAAAGTAAAATCGACCACCTAGGGTCCAAAACCAGCAAATTGGTACCACAAAATCGACCTTCCCAAAATGGTCCAACATCAACAACTCTTACAAAATCGGCCATACATGCTCGTGGTCTAGGGGTGTCCAAAAAGGTTCCTCCAAACAAATAAGGTCATCGTATATTAGTGTTCCAATTCAAATAGCAAATATATGTCTCATCAAAATCTGATATTTAGCATGTCCTCAGCATTAGTAATGGGTAAATTCCATAATCAACCCCTTCTCAAATTATGTGGATTTAATCTGCCCCAGTCCAAATCAAAATTGGTGTACGAAGTGAGAGAGGTCAATTACATAACTCACCCTTTACAGTTTTGAGGGAAATAATCAATATTACCAACTTAATCACAAAATATACATACACAAATCATGAAATCCCAAATAGCAATGGTACATAACATGTACGGTAATCCATCATATACTTCGAATCATAATTACTCAATTTATGAAATAAAGAAAACAACTCCAACAATAAATACAGCAATAACAATTGAACAGCCCTTATTTGTAATTTCATAAAGTCTGAAATCCAATGAATGGTCTCAAATGAATCAAAACAGGCCCAGCTATGACAACAATAATTATCAGGCCCTTATTGTAATTTTCAAAACTTATAACGAACATATCCATAGTCACTGTCTTCCGGAGAGAAGGTAGTCCACGCCTGGAACTATTGATGTATCGGTCAGTGGGTCCCACCGGCCCAATCCATGATGGGACCTGATCTCCAAGGTCGCCCACGGCCCCACAATAGGTTCTATGGTTCTGATTTGACATCAGGTAGCCCTACTGGGCCCCGCAGCCTTAACAAGTACAGAAAATTTCATGAACAAGCCTCACGGTTCCCAGAATTGGAGTTACTGGATGACTGGGCAGATGGGGCCCACTCCACATGAGACCACCACCAGTCAGGTCATCCCTGGGTCCCTTTCAAGATGTGGGGTCCTGATCTTTGATCAAGTCAAGCAGTGGGTCCCAGTAAGGTTGTCGACCAAACTGCTCTGTTCCTCCTTCAACCACGCCTCTTGGTTTTGAAATGCATGGATGGTGGGCCAAACAAGGCCCACTTCGAATGGGTCCAGCTCTACCATCGGCGACCATGGGTACCCTTTCAGATCCCTGGCCCAGATTTCTGATCAGGTGGGCCATGTGGTCCCACAACCACAAACGACCCAAATTGGTTTTGTCGTGTTGGAACTGTGAAGTCCAGTTTTGACTGATTTCTCTCTTGCTAATCCCACTCCTTTCATCTGGTAAACATGGTTTAAGGTGCATATTAATTATAGAAATCATCTCATCATATTACAACATCAGAACTTGAATTTTATTCCAACAAACATTCAATCCAGTGTCTGACATGTATTAAAACATCACCGAACAGTTGGTAAATTCAGATTTAGCAGTCATCTAATTCATAGTTTGGAACCGAAACAACATTGCAATAAGATTAGAGATTTGTAGCCAAGAATATCAACCGTAACATTAATTCCAAGAAGATGCAGAATTCTACTCATGATAAAATAGGGTAACCAAAATTACACGAGCAAACCCATACATTCAGAACCATACAATTAGATCAGAATCTCTACTCACCTGATGGCTAACTAGAGCTAGTTCTTCCTCCTCCTAATTTTCTTCAAGGCTAATTCTAAACTAGGCTTCTGGGTTGATGGAAAAGAAAGTGGAAAAGAGAGAGAATGGCTTGAGAGAGGCTTGGGTCGATTAATATATAAAAGCTAGAAGTCAGAATCTTTCCCAAAGTCCTCTTTCTAAATTTATTATTTCCTTCTCATATGTCAATCTTATTCCTAACATTGCCAGGAGTCTATGGTATAACCAATACAAGTCCCACTCAAATTCCTCCATCAAACTATGGGTCCCAAAAAAAATTCAAGTAAAATCAAGATAATAAAATATTAAATATCAGAAAAAATATAGCCCTTATATTGGGCCTGGGGTATTACATTAATCAGGTGGAGAAAAAAAGGAATAATAAAAAAGGAGAAGGGCATACCTGTGACCGACGACCGACGATGACAATTGACAAGCGACGACTGAAGGGGCTAGGGGCAGGGTGAGGCGGGAAGAGGTTGGAGCTGAGGCGATTTTTTTCTCATCCTCTCATCTCTCTTCTTCCAAGGGTCTTCTCTCAATTTCTCTCATGCAAGGGGCTATGGAAAAATGAAAAGGGGCAAGGGCTCGCAACGATTTATATAAAAGGGGCTGGTCTAAGGTGAATTTGAAGGAGCTTTAATAGAAAATAGGGGTCTAGACATCTTTCATTTTAATAATTAAAAAAGAAAAAAAGGGCCCTATCCAAATTTCACTCTAATGGGAAATAAAGCCTCAGTCAAATTTACTTATATATATACATACATACATACATATATATATTCCTAAGCATTCTGAAATATTTCTCCAAAATTCTGAATTGACCAAAATATTTCGTTTTTGAATACTAAACCAATATATAATACATAAAATATGGACGGATCAAACGACATCCTTAAGAAGTAGATAGTGCAAAAGGAGTGTGCTAGGCTGGCATAGGGTAGACATCACACATCGCATAGTGCGTGGTTTAGTGGTTTGCACCTACTTTTGAGTCAAATCGAAATTTAGGGATTTGAGAAAAATTGGATTTGTTACTCCCTTAGTTGTCCAAGACCTATAAATAAGAGTCCCTACCACGAGTCTGGGATATTTAACCACATTCAAAGAGTTTGCACAGCCTTCAAAACATCCTCATCTTCCCACCATAGGACTTGAAGACCGAAATTAAAGGGTTTTCCATTCACGTTTGTTCATGTGCATTTTGTAATGCCCCAATTCCGAATACCGAAGATAACGCTAAGGTACCCGAAGTTGGCGCGCTACTTCCCAAAAAAACGGAGAACTTCCAAGATCGTAGTCCACAATGAGGTCAAATTTTATAACTTTTTAAACAACATCATAATCAACAGTTATATGCGGAAGCGAAATAAAGATAGCGGAAGCAATAGTATCAAGTATATAAATCAGATGTAAAAGTGCGGAAGCTTGATAGTGATCTCAAAGTATAGTTATCAAAAGGTTTATACATATCAGTCAATCTACCCATGTCTCACTACAAAAATGCTCTCAAACCCAAAATAACAATCTGCACTCAACCCTCCTGTGCAGGCTCTCCATCCTTCGGCTCGACCACTTAGTCAGCCGGCCCCCATCTGTAGTCCCCAACTACGGGCGCCTCATAGATCGCGTCGCTCACGAGATCATGGTCTGGACCTAAGCACCAAATATGGGTCAGATCTAAAGATCTGGCAAGGCACCATATGCAAATAACACAAGATGTATACACGAAGAGAGTAATGACAGGTACATAATCATATGAGTAAACAAGGTACATAATCTAGGCAGTTGAGCAGTAATAGCAGTTTAGAATCAGAAATGTAAAGTACACTAATCTAAACAGACGACAAAGGGGCACATTCACATAAGCTGAATATACCGCGGGATATTATGTCGCGGCCCTCCCGTACTGTAAACGTCCCATACCATAAACAGTTTGCAGTGGGGAAAGGGTAATAACCATGCAAGGGATGACAACCCTGATAAATATAACATACAATATACATAACACCGATCACACCCCTTTATCACACCGATCACACCCCTTTATCTTACCGATCACACCCTTTTATCAGATTAACCCGGACACGGTATCCCACCGTCCGTCTAATCACAGCTCATCATGATAGCTCTAAGTAACCAGAACATAGCTCCTACCAGAGATAACCAGTTATCTGGCTGAGCTTAGAACAACTGAGTGAATGTCCAGTGCCGACTCGGGAACTAAGTACGGGACTGTGTCTGTTTAGGCTTAACTTGCGTGAGCAAGGTCCTACCCAGGTCTCTAAGAGGTTAAGGTACAACATGGAACACAGTCTAACAATAGATCCAAGTCCAACAACAATGGATCCACTCCAAGGCTCACAACCGTGGCCTGAGGTAACACAAGTACCATTCTGTGTCCATTCCACAAACCTTCATCCTATACTCATAAACAATGAGTTAACCAACCATTAAAGACTAACCTCTCCAATTTAGGGTTCCACATTCCCAATCTTAGGCCGTATGAGGGCCCGCCTAGACACAGACACGGGTCAATTATCTCCAAACACAACTTAGGGTCACCTCTAAGAAATCCTAGGTTTAGGTCCTCCAATTTCCATTAATTAATAGGTTGAGACAATAACAAGGACAAGAGAGAAGAATAACCCAAGAAATCCTTAAAACAAGGAATCAAATGGAAATAGGCAAAAGACCAGTCCTAGGTAGTGGTCCACTCTTGGTTCAGGCCTCATCACATGATTGGATCCCCAACTGTAGCCTCAGGTGTCCAAAATGATAAATCTGGTGCTCCTGAGGTTGTGGACACCATGGACTACAGTTAAGGTTCGAGTCAATGATGATTCAAATCCTAAATCCTCATTTGGTGGACCCCACGAATCAAGGCTGAGCCATGCCATTGATTCGTGTGTGGCACACTTGATGGAAGGTCATTTGGGTGGTCAATGGGCTCCACATGTGATCAAACATCACAAATATACAGAATTCTAAAATTCACTGTTTACAGTTTGCCCGGTCGACATCACACCCTGGGATGTCGACTGGGTGAACTAGATGTTGACCTTCCAGGTCGACATCCTGCAGTGTCCCCGATCGACATTATGGCCGTGATGTCGACTGGGTCCACGAAGACCTGAAGCCAAACACTTAGGGGTTTTGCAGGAAATCCAGTGTATCCGGTCGACATCATGGCTGTGATGTTGACCGGGTACACTGCATTTCTGCTCTTTTCTAAAAATCCAGGTTCCAGCCATCTCCTGTGTTTTCCTGTGTGCCCGGTCGACCGAGACAGGGTCCGGTCGACCGGGTACACTGTCTGTGCACAGTTTCAGGAAATAACTGAGACTTGTGTTTTCAGGCATTTTAGTGTGCCCGGTCGACCGAGACAGGGTCCGGTCGACCGGGTACACGTAAATTGCATAATTCCAGATTTTCTGGGATTTCCCCTTTTCAATCCAATTTTCGTCCAATCCCTTCCAAACTTCCTCCATTCATCACATGAACAAGAAGAAACGTAAAAACACTTCTATAATCTATCCCTCCATCAATCCGTCAATCCATCCGGGCCATTGATCTTCCAAATGGAGAAACCCATCCATCAATGGCTAATTTCCATGAAAACAAGCTCAAAAGGAAGATCTACACAAGCATATCCATCTAGTGAAATGTAATTACAGAAACAATGAAATACAGCATGCATCTTAATGAAATTGCATAGGGTACTTGCCTTAGTGTAGAAGAAAGGGAAATTGAAGTGAGAGAAGAGATCCAATAGAGTGATAGTTGCAAATTGGGAGAGTCTCCTAGCCTCCTTGTGTTGGGATTTAGGGGAATTAGGGTTTTCTTGAGGAAGAAGATAGGTTAGATGAGAGATGAGAGGCAATTAGGGTTTAGGGCAATGTTTGCAATAGCTTAGGTTTTATAACTTGGGGTTTTAGGCTAATTACCTAAAGGGTATTTTGGTTGTAAATGGAAATGCAATGGGGCCATGGGTATTTGGGTAATTTGGTGAGGTTTCTAGAATGTTCTAATTCTCAAGCCCTTCCCATTAGTGCTAATGCTAATTAAAACCTAGTCTAATCCAATCTATTAAAATTAAATAAAAGCTGCACTCTAATACTTAGGAATATTAGAATCTACACCACTAATTCCTAATAATTAGCATATTTAAGATAGAAAATAACCTATTAATTATTATTAAATTCAAACTGAGGGCCCACCAAGGGTGGGGCCTCACACATTTGAAAGGTTATACAAGGGATGTCAGGGAGCTCAAACATTCAGTCCTTGGTTCACAAACATTCTAGTGCTGGATTGTTCCCAGATTTGTCAACAATAAAATTGCACCTAGTATTCTTATTATTTTTATAATTTTGTTGTTTGATCAATATTGTTTGATGAGATGGCTACCATGTCTGATATCATTGGCTGATACAGTCACGAAGTTGTTTTTTTTGGAAAAATTTTAGGGCCTTTTTGTTTCATACGTATTTAACTTCTAGGATTTCTAGGGCATGTTTGATTAATTGGTATTGAATTCCTAGGATTTCTAGGCAATCCTATTTCTATCAAATAATCTCTCTTTTGATAGGAAATGGTTACCCATCACCCTACTAAATTAATTCCTAGGAAATGGTGGTCCCACTACATCTCCACCTTAGGTCCTTCATTCCTAATCTCGACAATACTTGTTCAAATGACCCCTTTAGTACAAATTCCTAGGAATTCAATACAAAACAGTTAAATAATGCCCTTTTATCAAAGGAGCTAAATGTGGAAGGTGAAGATCCAGTTTTATAGGAAATGATTACCTAAAATTACCTTGGTAAATTAAATCCTAAGAAAGTGATTTTCCCATCTTGTTCTACATCTTAAACCACCTTTAGTCCTCAACTCTTTAATTCTCCTTTAGTAAAGACCCTTTTACTAAAAATTCCTAGAAATTCAATTCCAAGTAGCAAATGGGAATCTTAATGAAATATAGTACCCATAATAGTATGGTCATTTTTTCTGGTTTACTCTGTGGGGCCTACTTGAACTACCACCAATTACGGCAAAAAGTGGAATGGGAAGGATTTGTCATGGGGGAAAGGAAGAACACATTGAAACAGCACATCAAAGATCATAAGAACTAATTAAAAAACTCATGCATATGTAGCATTGTAGCTATCATTTCCAATTGGGGGAAAAAAACTTAGATGACATAGAATTCCTTGAAATATAAGACTCGATCACAAAACTTCAACTAATTCAACAGATTAAAATAAAATTATATTACAAGACCTATATGGCTTTTGGGGTCTGGTTCCGCTCCTTACTTTGGGTCCTTGACACTATTCTCAATGGAAAAGAATTACCATCTTTCAATATTTCTTTAGTCTTTTTTACTTCTTGGGGTTAATAAAATTCATCTTGCGACAGTTGCAAAGTGCATTGCTTTTCCAGATCAACCATGATACCCTTCACAACCACTAGTTTTAACCATGATTCCCATTTATGTAAACACATTTTCCTTATTTTATGAACTTTATGTGGCTCAGTTGGCAAGGCACCTCGCTTCCACAAAAACAACCAGGGATCAATCCCTGGCTGTGCTGCTGATGATGAGGGACTTGGGTGAGTGTGTGTGGTGGTTATGTGAGTTACTTACCAAAGAAAACAGAAAAAAAAGAAAAAAAATGTAGAAACATATTTTCAGTAGCATCAAAATATTTAAATGTGTCAGCATGCTGAATTTTCCAAGTTCACATCTGGTCCATCTTCAACACGTATGTCCATGCTATATTACCTTGTGTCTTGTTGAAGGCTTAAATATATCTTGCTAAGAGTCATTTTGCCTTTGCATATATAGGCCTATTGACTTGCACATCTCTAATATTGATGTGGGGTTTTGTGCTGGTGGGAGTGTGTGTGCACACGTGCTTGCTTGTGAACTTTGCTGCAATGTAACCTTCATTTTATATGTAAGTTTCCTGTTGTATTCAGGTGAAACTACTATCCTGAGGGCAGATGTATTGCTTGATTGTGGGAAAAGTTTAAATCCAGCCATTGATATAGGGCAAGTAAGATTACAGTCCCCTTGCCTTTATATTTAATTTAAAGGGGGCGGCCATAGTTGCCTCAGTTTAGCATGTAGCATCCTTCTAATATTGAAAATTCTTCATAAAAGTATATTCATGTGTTGCGCCTTTCAGAGACTGACTTCTCCTGTGCGGTGCTGATCTGATTTGATGATGGCTATTTACTGTTGAATGTTGATCGAGCTGTTGGTGAATTAATGTTGGTTTAGTATGAATACTTGATGCTGTAGTGGTGATCTCATATCCTGGTTATGCATACGCACCTAAACGTTGGAACCATTAGATCTCCAAGCTAGTTCTCACGCATGCTGACTTGCAAATAACATGCATCAACAATGATTAATAGGGAGGCCATTCAGAAACTAGCAAATCTACTTTATGGTCCAGGTGAAAGACTTGTGATCCAATGGAATCTTGATTTAAGGCCCTCTTCAATTTATAAATGGCCTCTAAATCAATGACTTAACAGTAAGTCCAGGAAAGAATAAAAAAAACATAACACAGAATAAGGAACTTGTTCCTCGAGGTCTGATGTCCAACGCAGCTAAAGCACTGGATGGAAGGAAGATGGCACCCTTGGTGAAGAACTTGTTAAGTATGCATTGCATTGAATGTAATAATATCAACCATCAGTATACGAAATTGGAATAAAAGAAAGAAATTGAGAACAACTCATGCCCCAATAGGGTCGACTAGGGTATATTTATAATTGGGGATTTGCAATCTAATCCCCGATTTACCTCATTGATTTACATCTTGTAATTACAATTAAACCTAATCTAATCAACTACAGTAAGTTTGACTATTTACACATGTGATTAGGTGTTGCTCAATTGATGCCATATTATTTGATGCCCATGAATCAATAAACCATGATGAAGTATGAGACATAGGTAAAGAATAAAATGCAATATGAATAGACTGAGCAGAGATACCCATGGAGGAGAAAGCAGTGCATTAACCAAACTTTGGACAAAGCTCTGAATCATGTCACAAAACTGTCTTGTTGCAAGGGTCATGCCAGTGGAGGAAGCATCATCAGTGTTTACTTGAGTTTGGAGTGCTGCCTGGCGAGGACGAGCTTTCTGCTGTGGTTGGTCATTCTTCCGCTGGGGTCGGCGAGAACCCTCAAAAATAATATATCCACTACGTTTACAGTAGTTGCAAAAAAATTATCTTTTTTTGCAATTTTGAGCAACGTGACCATACCCTTTGCGCTTAAAACACTGGACCTTGGCCCTTGAAGTGTCAAAAATGCAGTTTCTTCTTGTGTTGGAACAATAAAAGCCTTTGGCTCACCAGCTAGAACATTGTGAGTGTTTTTGGAGTCTTGTTTCTTCTCTTAGTACCTCCGGAACACAGGTTTTTAAGTCTGGATAGATCTCTGTAAATGAGAGCAGATTGTACGGATTCAAATTCAGGCTGGAGATTCATGAGAAACTAGCTTATATGGGACTGTTCTTGGATTTTGAGCACTCGAGATTTAGATTCTGTTGTTACCGTGGCTAAAATAATAGAATCCTTCTCATTCCATAGAGTAAGAAAGCCACTGTAGTATTTCTGGACTGTCTTATCACCCTGACAGTATTTGGCCTACTCAAAGTCAAGAAAGAATTCCTTGCTTTGTTCTCTTATCAAGAAAGCCACTGTTGTTTCTTCTCTTTGTTGATTTAGAGATTGTAAATGAGACCACATCTCAGATGTTTTTGACAAGGACTGAAGTGATAACAAAATAGAAGGATCAATGGAGTTGGGGATCCATGTTATCACTGTTGAATTATTTTGATCCCAAGTACTAGCATTTTTATGATCCTTAGTCACAATACCATCAAGATAGCCTGAAAGCCTTGTCCAACAACAAAGTGCTTCAAATCAAAAGCCAAACCAGAATAGGTTTTACCAGTTAGCTCGACAGGAATGATATCCGTCTTGTCCATTGGTGTTTATCAAGGAAAAAAATCACCTATCAATACTGGAGATTCAATCCGGCAGCCAGCAGGAGCAAGAAAAAGCATTTTCTTTCAAAATAAGGGTAGGACAAAAAAAAAAATGCATCAGATTGCTTATATTTTAGCCAAAAAATTCCACAAATGCAAATCAGTCCTCACAGATGTGTAGAATAGCAATCCAGACAACTTCTACGCAAATTTCAGATAAATCAGATTGTTAAGCAGAAAAATCAACAGCTGAGATGAAAACAGTATAGGGAAAAATGCTGAATAGAAGATGACAGATTGTACCAACGTGGTGTCTTCCAAAAAATCCAGAAAATGCCTAATAATACCAGTATAAATAGACAACCCTGCTCCCATATGTTTCAGTTGATCTAGATGGACAGATGGGCCCCGCTGTAGATGATGAGGAAAAATGCAGTAACAGCGTACTGTTTGACAGTCTCTTGCATGACTCAAAAGCCTTCTGAAAGTGTCCAAATAAGGATTGTGAAGGTTCCAGACTCCTTGTTGAAGAGATTCAGTACTGAATTGTCTCTTGCGTGACTCAAAAGCCTTCTGAAAGTGTCCAAATAAGGATTGTGAAGGTTCCAGACTCCTTGTTAAAGAGATTCAGTACCGAATTGATCACTGAAAGATTGATCAAATGAGGAGTCCATGCTTAACGGAGGAAGAGAAAAGTGACAGGGTTTCAGGGGTTAGAGAAGATCATATCAGTGCTCTGATACCGTATCAACCATCAGAATATGAAAATGAAATAAAAGAAAGAAATTGAGAATGATTCAGTTCCCCAATAGGGGTGACTGTCTGTATATTTGTAATTGGGGATTTGCAATCGAATCCCTGATTTACCTTCTTGATTTACATCTCATAATTACTATAAAAATCTAATCTAATCAACTACAGTAAGTTTGACTTTACAATTACAAATGTGATTGGAACAGTCACACGTGTTTCACACATGTGGAGGGCCCACTTATTTGTGATGGTCCCTGTTGTCTCTACAAAACATGCATTTCAGAATTGTATGGATATATTTTCATCATTTAGCCTTTTCTGTTCAAGTTAAGTTAGATAATAAAGCCCTAGGTAAATATTGTGTATTTTAAAATTAAACCACAAATGGAAATTGTTTTAAACATGAGGACCTTGATAAAATGTAAATGAAGAAATATGGTCAGGCTCCTTATTTTCTATGATGCACAGATGTATCAAAATAGGCAACATATGATGTTGTATCATATCTGATACTTCAGTTTTTATGTGCAATGCCGTGGTGGTGGTGGTGGTGTGGTTTGAAATTGTTATATCCAGTTGATATTGATTTCACCCTTCCATCGCATTGAATTCTGAATCCTTTTGCTTCAAACTTTTGATTCCTCATCTTTGAACTTCTGATGCCTAGTCCCCTAGGGGAACGTTTGTGTGTCCGAGTAAAATCAGTTCCATGGAAAAGCTTTTCTGCTTTCCGCATAATATCATATCTGACCTCCCCCCATATGAAACAGTTTTCCGCAGAAGCATGATAAAGTTAGTTCATTTTTCTGCTTTTCCTCAAAGAAAAGTGGCAGCACCAAACGTGGAACTTTCAACACCATGGAAAATCATTTCCACTTTTCATGTTTTTTCTGCAGAAAAGCAGCTGCACAAAAGTGCCCATGGAACTATTGAGCACAGAGGTGACAGAGCACCCTCTTCAAACATCCTTAACTCCAAATTATGATTGAACTGAATATCACTAGTATAAGAGTTATATTTACTGTTGAATTGCAGTCCATCTTCTTCACTTGGGAACTCAAATTTTACACAGTGAAGAAGAGCACTTCATATCAAACAGTGTCACTCTGATTCAAGTCAGTTTCAAAATCGATGGGTAGGCCTCCCAGTTGCATATTTGCTGTACTGTTTCACAACCAGTAGTGGTTTTGCCTGTGTTTAGCATTGTACTTTTTCAATATGGGTCTGGTGTCCAGATGAAAACATTGCCTGCACATTTGTACCACAGGTCCAAGGAGCATTTGTGCAAGGATTGGGTTACCACTTAACTGAGAAGTATGCTTACGATGAGAAGACAGGAAAGGTAATTCCGACTTATATATCATATCTTTTACATTTTTGTGTGTGCCCTCAAAATTGATTTTCTTCCATGTAATGAAGTTAATGACGGATGGAACTTGGAACTACAAGCCTCCTTCATCCAAGGACATTCCTATTGTTTTCAATGTCTCCCTTCTCCCCAACAGCTCAAACCCATTTGGAGTCCTAAGGTCCAAGGTAAGCTTCATTTTCTTTTTTCTCTTTCTCAAATGCTTCTTGAGCAGTTAGATTGAAAACATGTGTAAGTTCTAAGCACATGAAAGTCACCCGACCTTTAGATCACTTGAGCTGCATTTGAACACTTTTCTCTCTCATTTACTTTGTATCTTAAAGATGCTTGCCTCTTGCCATAGTAGAATCCTTGTGCATTGTAGTATTTGAAAACCACAGCCCATCATTGGCTTGTGAATCAGTGGATCAATGGTCCCGTCACTTTTCAAGGTTGTGGACCTTGTACCTGCGAGAGGAATTGGTCCTTGAGGACTAGAATTTGCTATGAATAGAGTTTATTTTTATTCTCTACTTTTGTTTTCCTTACATTTTATTTTTGGACTTCTGCAGTTTTCTGGGGAGCCACCATATGCCACTGCCTGCAGGTTTGCCAGCCAAACTACAAACCCTATTTACAATGTCAGCCAATAAATAAATAAATAACCATTTGATCAAAGAAAAATAGAAACTATTTTTGTTAGAAATCAGAAAATTGAGTGATGTAGTGCTCCTATGAAAATTTACTAGGTGTGATTTCTCTGCATTACACTTAAAGAAACTCTAGCAAGAGTTCTAGTATGTGCCTTTGTGCATGTGCCATGGGACGAGTCCTACAAAAAACTTTTCCTGTTGATTGAACGTCTTTTTGGGCCTCATGCAATCCACAGCGATCCCCTTTCCTACTATCCACAGAGCACACCTTTTTAACATCACCACTGACATCATGTGATTTATTTTCTTTATTAATTGAAAAAAAATGGAAAAACGATTTTGTCAAGTACACCAGGGATTTCTTTTATAGACAGAAATGGAGAACCAAGAACACATTTACAGACTGTTATGTTCTTTATTGAGGATTTTACCGGAAAAATCCCCTTAGATTCGTTGTATACCAAAAAGGACCTAAAAGATATGATAGTAGTCCCAGGGACACTTTTTTATTCATTTTTTTGTTGTTGCTTCGCTTAGCGGCGATATCCGCGCTCACCTGCATATACGAGCGAGGATATCCCCACTCGTTTTTTCTTCTTCATCACAGTTAAGTGGTGATATCGCCGCCCAAGTCATATTCAGGAAAAAAAAATCTCAAGCGATATCCCCACTCACTCGTATATACAAGCGGGGATATCCCCACCCCAATTCTTCTTCTTGTTTCTCTTCCTTCTCCTCCTCCTCCCTCCTCCAACTCCTTCCACCTCTACCAACTAACCCCTTACCCACACAACATTTTCCTTCATGATATGGTGACCTCAATGGTCGTGGACTTGGGTGCAGATGAGAGCTTGTTACCAAAACACCCCAATATCACAGAGTCATCTTAATTCATCATCTTCCCCATCCGTCTTTCTCCCACAACCTAAAGGAACCCATCCATACTCGTTTCTTCTTTCATTTTTTTTCTTCTCTCTCTTGCAACCCACCTTTCTCAGCATCTGTTTCTCATCTCCATGCATGACCACTGCCCATTTCGAAACCACCTCTACCCACATCTTCATCTCGTCTCATTCCCTCCGCATCCCCCTTCCCCACCAATCCAATTCACAACACCTAAACCAGCCTTATACCTGCGACCAATACCCATCTCTCACATTTTCCTTTTACCATCATCATCTTCAACTTCAACTTCACCCATCATCACCATCCAACCTCCATCACCAGGCGACCATCCAAAAGAAGATTTATTTTATTTTCTCTGATTTTTTATTTCTGAATCTGACTTGGGCGGCAATATCGACACTTAATTGTGAAGAAGAAACAAACAAGCGGGGATATTCCCCGCTCATATATGCATGTGAACGGGGATATCGCTGCTCAATGAAACAACAACAAAAAAAAATGTACCAAAAAGGACCCTTAGGACTACTACGGTCGATTCATATCTTTTAGGTTCTTTTTTTTCTACAGTGAATTGAAGGGGATTTTCCCGGTAAAATCCTCTTCTTTATTTTATGTCTAGTATTTTTATGCAGGTGGCACCTTAAAAGATCCTACTTTAGTGTTTATTCATACTTTCATAGTAGTTGAGGAGTTGCCTCTTTTATTCACTGTACTGCTGAGCATTCATATAGTAGATTCTCCGACTGATTTTCATCTCACTTGCTGTTCTCATCTTTTCTTTTTTTTACATTTTTTTCTTTTTTTGGTGTTTTGCAGCGCTTTCTTTGCAGTGCGGCAAGCAATTGCCTCAGGAAAATCAGAATGGGGAGATAATGGATGGTTTGCATTGAAGTCTCCTGCAACTGTTGAAGACGTTGCTGTGGCTGCAGATGTTCCCTCTGACTTGCTTCGTCTTCCTGAAGTAGTCTTGCCTTCAAAGGTCTGCTAACTAGATTATAAAAAAAAGGCTACGTATCAAGATCAAAGTGATCCACAAGAAAGACAAAAAAAGATAAAGATGGATGTATTCTATGGAACATTGTATTCAAAAAAACGAAAGTCCCGTGTGTGTACAGTGTTTGAATATCGATTTTTATACATCATTGTGTTGATGTAATCTCAGGAAACACAAACAGAAGTATCAATTTTATTGGAATTCACCTATCTATTCCTTTTAATGCTATCTTCGTCCTTATTTAAGGTTTTTTATTGAAATCGTGTTGATAAAGGAAAGCTCAGTAGTTAGGCGTCTCCCTCTCCACACAATAACCAGGGATCCGGCCCTGGTTGCATTGTTGAGGGACCTACGTAGTGTGTTTTGTGGCTGGATGAGTATTTCCAGTGTAATAAACATGTACACATATAACATATATATATGTGTGCGCGCACATGCGCGTTACTAATGTGAGCTTGTTTAGCATCAATGTTAACAATCATAGGATCAACCAAAAACCCTTTATTTATAGTTTTTTCATGATGATTACTTCCTCCACCATGGGATCTTTGTTTTAGCTTGTTTTAATGTTTTAAGGAAAACAGGAGCCCTACAATAATTGGGAACTTTCTTAATTTTAAGTCCCAAGTTTTGGGAAACCAAAAGGCAAGAGGAGTTCTTCCATGCACTGCGGTCGTCCAAATGGCACCCACTCATAGAGGGGTGTGGTCATGTGGGCCACATCCTCTGACGTCCAACACCCCCGAAGACTGAGCAAATTGATCAATAGACCAGATGGAGCCCAAAAAAAAATCCCAAGAAGATTTTGCAATGCAGAGACAAACCCAACACAACTGAGAGAGACAGATATAAGGACACCACCGAAGAGACACCACATGCTTGCTCAGGGCTCACTATTTTCTTGTTTGCTTCTGCTTCTTGAAATGGTTGCCATATAGTTGGATATACGTGTATGATGGATGTCCGGAGTAACAAGAAAGAAACAGTAGTATTAGAACCATGTAAAAGGAAATATGTGGGCCACTTCAAAGGGGGAAAAAAAAAACCTTACATTGGTAACTATTTGGTTCAAGGGATGATGAATATAGCTTCTTTGGAGAAAGCATGAGGCTATAAAAAATTAGGTAAAGAATTAGGTTGTTGAGAACGGAAAGAAGAAAAAAAGTGAGGGGGTTAAAAAAAATATGCAAATCAATGAGAGACAATATCGTCACTCAAGCATTTATGTCAAATATACATATATATATATATATATATATATATAAAAATATACATGGCACCTTCTACCGTTGTTTTTATGTTTTGTATACTTAATCTTTTTATTACAGTTTAAGCTTATTTTTTTCCTAAAAATCTCAAAAAAGAGTCATATGAAACATTGATGATACTACTAGATGAATTGTAGGACAATCAAAGAAGGTGCTCGTTCTGGGTTAAGTCATGCTACCCAAAAAAAAGCTTTGAAGTGGTAAGACCTGACATGTGAGAAGTAGCGAAGCAGCAGAACATGTTAGAAAGCAAGTCATATAATGTGGAAAAAGATGCGAAATGACAGCACAAGAACTAGGAAGGAAGGAAAAAATGACAACTTTCTTCCATATGATGATGATGAACTGGGGATATGGTGGGAGATCCGACTGTCACCCACCAAATAAAGAGGCAGAGAGATCTACGGGTATAATAAGAACAAGACCTATTGGAGTTTGGTATGTGTCCCATCAATCACATTGCAGTCTAATACCTACTTACCATGGACATCCTTAAATCCGAAAATGGGAGAGGTAGAACAGTCCAAGTAAATCAAAGTTTCAGTAATATTTCTAGCCAGTTTAATTAATGAGAAATGATTAGATACACTTAACTAGTGACAGGGTCTGAGTTAAATCCATACATATGTGGGTTAATTATGACAAATACTTGGATAGGGTACGATGGGATGAGGTGAACTACAATTCTCATGGAACACCCTTTTTATTTTTGGGTGGTGGGGATCAACTTTGCGGATGGAGGGTTAGGGTTGCATCTATGGAGCGAGAGGATTCGCACTTTAGAAATTTCCATTTTAAAGAAAGAGAGAATGTAGAGAACTTGAATCCTCTCTTCCAAGGAAAGTCCATTCGTGTTATTTTTTTTTTTTTTTTATAGAGAATGAGTTGCACCAAATCGTTAAAAAAAAAAATTTACTTAAAATTATAATAATTTTTCTCTCGACTGTGATAAGATTATACAACATGAGTTATGAAGCCATCCACCAACGTGAAGGAATGAATAGGTTGGATCCTGTGGGGGACTTTGAAAGGTCAAGGGTAAAGTTTTGCTTGTAACATGGACCACACGTTCGCATTTCACTCCTTTTTCTTTTTCTCATGTCAATGGTTTCGATTAGACTAGGTTAGGGTGAGTGAGGTAATGCATATTCCTAGATCGACGTGGGAGATATAGCCGATCTTCCAAATTTATTAGTTGGGCAAGGTTTTAAATCTAATATTTTAACACTTCACTTCCTTCTGCGTGTGGAGACTTTCTTTCTTTATGTGTGCGGGATTCTTCTTGGATCCACTCACAGTCGGCAAGGTCGAGATGCCAACCCATTGGTGAATTGATTCCTAATGTAGATTATGTAGATTGCTCCGTATTGCAACCACAAGAGATTTCCACCCACGATCTTCATTGCTAAGCTTGAGGCAGATCGCAAGATGGATGTACAAACTAAAGTGGTGCATGCAAGCTATCAAGTGGATTTATCATAGATCCACTGCTTTTTATTAAAACCCATTGGTTGGTAACAAGACAAGGTGGTTCATTCTAAGCATTCACGTTTCTCTCCCACCTTTTGCTTTTACTTTGTTATTTTGGTTCTGTGTCATCACAAAGCAAATGGATGGGACTTGAGTGGTCACTGAAATGACCAACCCAATCAATCATAATTCGTACACACTGGTTTGGGCTTGGGCTTGGATCTTTTACCTGTTTGATAAATGGTCCATGCTTGACTTGAATCACACTGAAACTCCCAAGTGAGCGAGCCCCAATGTCATGGTTCATCAAAGCTGTAGTGATTCAGATTGCGGGTCAGTTTTATATGGATTGTAGCTTCAGCCGATCAGCACAAATCTTGGTTTGGAATCAAATTCATTTCGGCATCTTGATCCTGACAACTATTTTTATTCCAATTCCATGAGCTCATCACATCAATGACTTGAAAAGTTTAATCACTTAACCGAAACAAGTGATCCCAAAAAGAAAATCATATGGCTAATTTGATTGAGATCCCACGGTCCAAATGAAATAGTGTTACTTAGATTATTTCTGGTGCCCTTGATTCCTCATTGCCATTTCCAAGGGTGCAGGTTTAAAGTCTAAATTACTTTTTTTCCTCATGTGTGGGCTTCTTTCCTTACGTGAGTGGGCTACCTTCCCACTTGTGCGGGAGCTTTCTTAGTCACAGCCCCTGGGTTTTTTTTATTGTTTTTACTAGTTGGGTGAGTGATACAAACTCTGCGAGATTATTTACCTGTCCAAGAATGATGATGTCTCGGCAGGCATGTGAGATGGGACGCCCTTACAAGTGGGCTATCTCCAGTTTCTCAAGGTAGAAGTAAAAGGGAGAATGTAGGAATGTCCATTGTTGATAGTGAACTTCATCAATACAAGAAGAGTATTGATGCCCACTGGGATATTGCCAGTCCTGCATGCTTGCTCTGGTTCAACCGTAACAGGGTAGAGGGGAAAAAATTCCAGTGGTTCTAAAATGAGCAGACTCTTTAGATAACTGAAATCATCTCTGACTGATATGATTTTTCACCAACTAGCCTATCAGACATGGATCAAAGCAACCCAAGTTGGTGATTGGGAAAGAGGATTGACCGAGTGTCAAATAGCAACTGGCTGCAGTGAAGAGATAAGAGTGCACACTAGGTGCACCGTTTTTTTTCTTGTCATGTACTCAAAAGAAAACTTTGGATTTTTGGGTGGTTTTTGCCATTCATTTACCTTCATGCCTTTTGGTCTACAAATATCTGAAGTCTTTCTATTTCCCCCTGCTTCTTTGGTAGGGATCCAAACAGTTCAACTTTTGGCTGTAACCGTTGGCCCCTTCTGAATTGCTGCATGTTTATTTTCAATCCTTACCAGGGATCTGAAATGCCATTTTTCTTTGAGAATAATCAGCTGAAGCTTAACCATATAGGCCCTTAACCATATGTGGTATTGGAATTCAGCTGGGTCGGAACACATTTAGCTCCAAACATCTCCAATATGTAATATTCTCTCTCTCTCTCTCTCTCTCTCTCTCTCTCTCTCTCACACACACACACAAATAAAATACCACATATCCTTGTGCGAAAATTGAAAAAATTGACAAAAACAAGCTGTAATTGTCACATCACCACAATATTTTTTGCAAGAAAATTTAGATGCTTGAAAAATTCTTCATAATATCATTGTCCATTAGGTTCAAATATGGCACGGATATGACTAGGAAATGAATGTGGTATAGAGACAAATTTTACACATAATGAACTGTCAGATAGAATGCAGTACAAATACGTTGAGAGTAAAATAGATCACATATTGCTTTACCAACAAAATTGGTTAACCTCATGTTGAATGTACAACAAATATGTCTTCACTTTCTTTAACAAGATTTATGACAGGAATTTAGGATGCTCGAGTTTTTTCAACATGATATGATGGCTTGTCCCTTGACATTTGAAATGCCATGTTTCTTTTGCCAAAATTTCAAATTCCAAAGATAAAAAAGGTCTCAAATGACCTTTTGGAATTCTGCTATCTATGCATTTTTTTGGAAAATTCAATTGCTCCACCAAGAGGAGGGATTTGGAATCTCACTTTTAAGGGACAACTTTTGGAAATTTTGAAATGCCTCCTGCCATAAATCTTGAAATTTTGGTAAAAAAACATGCCCTTGGAGTCCATTCATATCATAAATAACATGCAAGTAATTTGGCCTATACATAAATGATAGTTCATGTATTTGGATAACTTGAGTTAGGAACTTGATGTGACTTCTCTTTTCATTTGGAATCTCACTTTTAAGGGACAACTTTTGGAAATTTTGAAATGCCTCCTGCCATAAATCTTGAAATTTTGGTAAAAAAACATGCCCTTGGAGTCCATTCATATCATAAATAACATGCAAGTAATTTGGCCTATACATAAATGATAGTTCATGTATTTGGACAAGTTGAGTTAGGAACTTGATGTGACTTCTCTTTTCATCCTACTCAAGAGAGATGTGGAGTTTCTGGCATAGTAGTGTTCTACAATAAGCATGACACTTTGGACTTTTTATTTTTAGGTGTACGTTTTCCATAGATAAATCCCTAATGATTTGAGTTTTTTTTCCCTTTATGTTTATTTTTAGATTTTTAGAAAAAAAAAAGTCTTTTCCTTAAAGTAGGCCAACCAAATGACATCATAATGCTATATATAACTTGTAGATTTATATTTCCCATTAATCAAATCCCAAATGGTTAGAGGTTTTTTATTTTTATTCTTTTTTATTACTTTTTTCTATTTATTTGTGGATTCTTAGAGCTTTTCTTAAAATGACTTATTTCTTAAAGCTAGTCGACCAAATCACATGCAAATATATCATAAATCTACTTAAAATGAGAAGCCTCTATTCTAGGTTTCTGAAAATAAGAGTAGTGGGATATCACATAAGTAGAGACAGATATGGCTCTTTTTTATCCTTCTATTTTAGATGGCTCTAAGTAGAAGTACCAAACAAGGCCTATAGATAAATAGAGCGATACTATTATTTAATAATCATACAATGATATATTGAACCTAATGCAATAAGGGGTCTATTATGCCTCGTATCTTGGCTACTAATAAATATATATATATATATATATATAATTCTTGCTTTTTCAATATTTTGAGTTTCTTCGTAGCGTTTCGTTTTTTTTTACAACATTTACGATTCACAATGCTACGTACGATATATCTCTAACAACCACTATACATCGTCACTACATATTATTTTGGCTGCTGACAGCTGGCTATGGATGATCTCAGCCACCCACTCACTTGTGCAATGTAATGATGAAGAAAAGTACTTACTTTTTGTCCTATTCCATCCATGGTTTTCTCATGTCTTTGTTAAAAGAAAGAGAGAGATGCATGCCTCTTTTTTTTTATTCTTTTGCGGTCTTGTTGAAAAGAAGAAAGAGGGGTAGAAAGCCCAGTGGCCGACCTAAGCGTATCCACACAGGTGCGATGCCGTGAGATTTGAGAAAGTCTTTAAATAATTTCTTGAAAATTTGATTTTATTATTTGCTTTCTTACCTGCACTATTCAAATGAAAAATCTGGATCCGTCATTGGAAAAGCCCTCAGGACCCATATATATGACTCTGCTCGATTATCCATTTTTGCATGCATACAATGGAAGGATAAGAGAGATAATCCAACTAAGTAAAAATGGGGTAAATTGCAATAAACAGTCAATGATATCCAAAATTCGTTTTATGTTCATTTTTTATGGATTATATATTAGTGGAGTCTTATATGAGGCTACTATGGAAAAGATCCTGGCAATGAGGAATTCTTTGGTCTGACTAATAAGATATGTGCAATTTTCCGCTATGATAAGATCTGACATGTGTTTTCTTTATATAAACCATTGGCCACCATTGCAAACTCTATCAGATGGTGATTAGGCAATATCATGAGCAATAAGAGTGTGATGATTGATCCACTAAACATCTAATGTGTGGATTAAGGGTCTAAGATCTTATTAAAAGAATGTAGCACTATCCGGCGACAAGGCATGAGAGATTTGTGATCTATAAGTGATGTTAAATATGATCTAACCTTAGGGGCTTGGTTGAAACAATTATGCCATGCATACATAAACTATAGATTGCCTAATTGATCATCAATCGACGATTGGGTTGATCGGATCACTTAAAAACAAAGTGTTGGTCACGACAGGAGAATTGATTGATCAAAGTACTGTTTCAAGTTTTGTGTTTAAAGTCAAGTCTTTTATTTTAGTGGGAGAGTGTCTAATACCAAACTTGGGTTCAAGCCAAGAGAGTTGATGTGTACATCTCATTGTGTTGAATGATTGGGTTTTAAGGAATATATATTATTGTTAAGAAGGTTTGAAAGTTGGAGTTAATAACTTTGTAAATGGTAAGTGTTTCATTTTTAGGAAGGTAAGTGATGGTTAAGATTAAGACTAACTGAATTTGAGAATTTTATGTGTGCAACTGTCACACCCCCAAAAGTGAAACCTGGATTATGCGTGAGATTAGGGCCAATTAAAATTTTTCACAACGCTAATCAAATCCAACTTAGCCCCAATCATGTCCCAACTGGATCGGAGACCGCTGTGAGGGATAAATATTTCCTCAAATACAACAATTAACGAAAGCTTCATAATAGCAAGAGGTATCTTAAACATGTATAGTTAAGAGCAAGACTGAATATTAAATACGATTTAAGTTGAAGACAGTTATTAAAAGTATTAGTTACAAAACTAAGGCCACATAAAACTGGGCCTAAACAAAATAGAGAACCAAAAGATGAAGTTAAACGGGTATATTATGAAGGCACTCGTGTACGGGGTCGATATGGCTATATAATGCCGTCCGTACTGTAGTCTAAGGAGTCATCAGGCTGATCTGCCTGAACCTCCTCCGTCGCTTCCTCCTCGAGATAGAAGGGCTCGGTAACTATGTGCCAAGAGTAGCATCATCAGACACGACGGTCGGCAAGCGGATAGATATGTAAAACATCACAGATATGCAGTACTAAAACAGAGTAAACGAGTAATCA
This sequence comes from Persea americana, assembly GCA_029852735.1. Taxonomy (NCBI): domain Eukaryota; kingdom Viridiplantae; phylum Streptophyta; class Magnoliopsida; order Laurales; family Lauraceae; genus Persea; species Persea americana. The sequence continues at coordinate 73,687,244 of CM056809.1, forward strand.
AAGTTACCGGAAATGCATAGCATTCGAATCAATAACCAACTAACAAAATAGGCAGTCCACATGTGCTAATTTACCACAGGATAGTGTCATTACCCTCCCGTACTCCCATTGAGTTGTGGTGGAGATAAAATACAGTTAGGCGTAATACCCTTTCAATTGAGAATGTTCAGAACGATACCCTATTAGCATCAAGCGGTGTCCATTACACCTTGGTGTCCATTACACTAACCCGTTCTGCAGACGGTCCAGAATTCAAAGCCCTCACACAAGTGGTGCCCCAGCTGTGTTGGACGTTATAGCTGAGTGGTGCCCGACAAACAGAATCCTAAACAGACATAAGTGAGGGACTAGGCTCTTCTTATACAATAGAGAAACTACTTTCTTCAATCAGATCAGACTATCACGGATTTCGGACTTCCATAGTAGTTCTCTTCAAACCTTACAATCGAAACTGCCTAGTCACAACACTTCAGACAGATATCAGAATAAACGGAACATCAAAGGGGATCCTAAGTTCATCATCTAAGTTCTTCAAGTGATCCCAAAGTAAAGCAGAGTAAACAGAGTTAAAGAACATGTACATTACATGTAGATAGTACCAGACTATACAATTCGGAATCAGAAGCGATAACAATCCAAACCTAAATCAAACGTTAAACCCAAAGCATCGTACACCCTACTCAGTCAATGAAAGGAATAGGGTTCGTGATACCCGAACAGACAGTCTTCGTGCATAGATATAAAAAAGGGTATCTCGTTGTCCCGTACCGTTCAAGATTGAATAAGATTAGTACCCGATGCAATCGGAATAACTGTGAAAGATGTTGACTCAAAACATCTTCACCTATAGCCAACTGAGTCCAAAAAAGGGTAGCCAAAGTTCCACCTAAAGGCATCTAAAGATGGCAGAAAAGAACCTCCAAAGAGGGTCCTTGTAGTTGACTCGGTCGACCTGGCCCTTGGCCGATCGACCGCATAAACAGACTACCCGGTCGATCGGCCAAGAGCTCGGTCGACCGCCTACACTGAAACCCTGTTGAACTGCAGGGGACAGGTCGACACCCTCCCTGTATACCCGGTCGACCGCGCCCTTGGCCAGTCGACCGGCAGTTGTAACTAAAAAAGGAAAATAGTGATTTCGTCAGGTTCCAGAGAACCTGACTCAGTGTCGCCGGTCAACCGGGCACACTGCGGAAACAGAACCCAGGTTCTGTTTCTGCAGTGAGCTAGGTCCAAGATCTTCCCTGATTTTCCGTGAACCCGATATACAAGCAAATCAAGTATAAAGGCAATCCAAACTCACACCATAGATCCATCTAATCAAGCCATTAACATGTTAATCCATTCCATTAAGCAACTCAATGAGATTATCATGTTTTCAAACTAAAAACCATCAAATGAGCAAAAGCCATCTAAATCAACATATTTCTATACAAATCAAGGAAGACAAACATAACATGCATCAACATATATATCTACTTGCCTCAGATGAAGAGCTTGACAAATGCAAGAGAAAATTGGGAGAAAAAGGGCCACTCAAAGCTCAAACTTGGAGGAATAACTCTCAATCCCAAAAACAACCTACAAATGCATGCCAAGGGTGAGGATGAGTCTTCCTAATCCATTTCTAGCCAAAGAGGAAGAAGAAGAATAAGTCTACAAGCTTTGAAAGCTTTCTAAGAGATGGGTTGTGGATAAAACCTTAGAAAATGGTATAAGTGGACTCTTTAAGGCTTAAGGAAGAAGAAAGGGAGTTTCACCGACGTCGACGAGGCTCCAGGGATCGTCGGCAGTGAGGAGGCAGTGAGGGGCTGAAAACTTAGAGTTGGAGCAGTGAAACGAAGGAAGGAGAATAAGAGATGGGTGAGAGGTGAGGCTTTGGCTTATATTAGGTTAGAATTAAGTCTAAATTACATTTAAGTCCTTCAGTCCACTAATAATGATTTTCGGGCCTCTTCGACGCGTCAGATCGAAACGCAATAGAAGACTAAAGTTCGTGAAATGCCAAGACCTACCCGATGCACCCAAACTCTCCAAACTCATGATCTCATAAAAACCCCTGAAAACTTTCCAAAATTGCAAACCACCCCCTACTGTACCCAAACGAACTCAGACTCACGCAAGACTTCGTACGCTTGATCCATACGCCAAACCCGACTCGCTAAGACTAAACACACTTACTAACTAATCACGCAATTAATTATACTAAATGAAGATTAAAGGACGGGGCGTTACAGCAACTTTGCAATATATCATGAGCAAGTGCTTGCCAGGTATTTCATATAGAATCTAAAAGTTTACAGAAGTATGCGAATATGACTAGTCACCTTAACTAACACTTTGGTTTGGTACCTCCCACTAGAAGAGCTGTTCTTGGGTTAGTTTGTGAGAATTTGCAGGGGTGAAGGCAGGGGGTCCGGGTGGGTTGAGGAGGAAGAAAAAAGACTTGGAGCAATGAAATGTAGGAAAGCAATTATCCAACTAATTGAATTAGCAATGTGACTTCAGTCCATGTTCTCAATGAATAAGGAGTACGAATCGTGGAGCATAAATCATGTCACAATTGAGAAATATGAATCATGCCAAAACTAAATAGAATGGATTAAGGAGCATACCATTCAAAAAAATGGAAAGGAGTCATATTTTAAATTTTACCTTTTGTTTTAAGATCTCTTTAGAATGGGAAAACTTCCAATTGTAATGATGGTGTAGAATTATTTCTATCGTTGCAAACCCTCTCTCCCTTGGAAATGCAAAGGAAGAGAGGTTCCAAAGGATGGACTATGCATGACAAGTTCGATCATATCAGCAAATTGGATTAGTGATCTATGGACCAATGCAAACCACGGAGAATAAAACGATCAAAGACCTACTACTATGAGCAAACCAAACCCTATGAATTGAGTGATCCTAGAACTATGATTCTAGCAATAGCACAAATTGATATTGTAGGCGGTGAAAACACGACACCCACTTAGATTGAGATGAACTTTGTAGATCAGGGAATACCGAACGCCAAGAACCTGAAAAGGGAAGGAAAACGGCTTGGGTTAGAGCCCCTGGCTACTGTGAGCCGAAGGCGCTCTGATGCCTGAGTTAGTTCTCCAAAAAACTAAGCAGGAGGAGGGAGAGGGGAATGAGACGATGTGTTGAGTATTGCCAGTTGCGTACCTCCCTGGGGCTGATCCCCCGTGTATGTATGTCTCTCGACATTCCTCGTTCATCCTCTCTATGAGTGGGGGTAGGTGGGGTGAGGTCCCATCGATCCTTACCCTGACATGCAACAGTAGGTGAAAAGGGAACATCCCATCCTAATTTTCCATGCCTTCAGTTAGTTGATGTTAAGGGCTGATAAAGCTAACTTCTTATCGCCATAAATAAGCAATCCTATCGTCATAAATGAGTGCTCCTATCTGTTAGAGCGCGCCGTACTTCCCGGAGGAAGGTGACGGCCCACTCTGCCTTCAGCGTTTTGCTCCGAGACCAAGAGTGGCTTGGCCGCGCTGGGCATATTGTGCTGAGCTGGCACTCAAGCCGAGCCGCCGAGCCGCCCCGCCGTGCTGGCACTCCTGACCGAGCTGCCGAGCTGCTTGGCTGTGAATACAGAGGCCGAGGTGGACAGCAAGTACTACTGTATTCCTCGCTTAATCTCGTCATTACGTTGTTTTACCCACACAATTGCCCCCTAGCTTTTGACTTCTGAGAGTCCTCCAGCTCAAGGAGGTCGGAAGCTTAGTGACTATCTAGCCGGCACCGCTACCGAGCTTGAGTGAGGGTCACCGAAGTGTGGGAAAGGGTTACCGGGACAGAGGAGCTTCGGATCGGAAGGGTCCCTCCTAAGCCTGATGGTCGTCGCTAACGTACGGTCCCTTTCAAGATGTCTCTTCGCCTATCCAAGATATTTAATAGCCCTCAGATATTGCGCCGATGGTGGCACGTGTTGCCTCTTTTGGTTGCCACGCAATTACTTTGAGAAGACGTTAGGGCTGACTGAGGGGACGCCTCTTAAAGGTTCTTCTCGAAAGCCGAAACGGCGTCTCTGGCCCTTATATAATCAGGGCGTCTCCTTCGTCTTTACCTTCTTTTTACCCTTTTTCGAATTTCTACTGCGCTCTGCAAGAAAACTTCTTCAACGTCTGCGAACTTCCGGCGATCCTGTCTGTGCAGTCCCCCTTCGTAGGGCTTCTTTCTGCTTCTCTCTTGTCTTTTCTTTTGGGTACACTTTCATCTGGGTTGAGAATGGGGATCTATAGACATCTGTTAGGAGACCCGGGTTCCATAACCTACTTTAGGGATGCGTACAAGATCCCCGCCAATGTGGAGGTCAGACCAGATGGCCCTGATGATGGCCTCGCCTACCGCGATGGCTGGATGCCGTTCTAACTGGTCTCCGTTGTGGAGGGAGGGGTTTGCTTCCCCCTCCATCCACTGGTTAGGGACTGCCTCCGGGAGTGGAGGTTATGCCCATGCCAACTACTTCCCAACGGATACAAAATTATAATGAGAGTAGTGCGACTGAACGAGATCCTGGAGATCGACCTTGGTGTCCCGGACATCGAGGATACGTATGACCTCTACAAATCCGCAGAAGGGGACACCTATTACCTCCGGCTGAGGGTCTGCCGAATTGGGTTTGTGACCGCGCTGGAGGATTTCAACAAATACGCGGGCAAAGACCGAGTACTCGTCAGAGGAGGATGGGAGTTCGTTGAAGCGGAGCCTAGCACCACGGTCCGGATTCCTCGAAAAATAGGAACTCCACCAAGTAAAGACCGAAGTCTTTTCGGTTTGCAGTTTTTTCTTTCTTCTATGCCTGACTTTTAACACAATTTTTTTTTTTTTTTTTTGTCTATGCAGATTTTCGCGAAAAGAGGGAGCTCGCCAGGAAAATCCACTGGAGGGTGAACAGTGAGTGGCACGAGAAGGCGAGAAACTACCGCGTTCACAACTGTCGTGCTGCGTAGTCCCTCCTGGGGTATACGCCCCACTACAGATCCTTCAACACCTCGAGAAGGATGTCGGGGATAGACTCCGTGCTGCGCGGGGAAGGCGTCAGCTTAGGGTCAGCGACGACCCCGGTGCCCAGCTCGGCAGCAGTGACTGTCGCGATACCTACTGGGCATCTGATTGAGTATGGACACCGCGCTTCAGCACTTCCAGTCGCAGAGCCTGACAGGACCTCGGGAGCCGAGCCCCGGTCTTCGCGAAGGAAGAGGCTAGTAGCTTCCAGTTCGTCTGAGAGCTCGTCATGTTCCAGCTCGGAGAAAGAGGAAGAGGAGGGAGAGATGCTACGCCAGCGTGGGCAACACTACGCTGCAGAAGACCTGTCTGCGGCGGCCTTCGGGGACATCGAGGGTGAGGCCCGGGATCCCCCTCAGGCAGTGGCTGTGACGCCTCCGGCCGCTGCGGGCGGAACTCCAGAAATGCTGGCCTCGTCTCCGACCTCGAAGAGTCCCAGGTCCTGGTCGAGCACCTCAAGGAAGAGCTAAAGGATGAGGGGACCCAAAACCTCCATCTTACCTCTGAGCTTGACGATCTCCGGACCGAGGTGGTGCGGCTGGAAGAGGACCAGCGGGAAGTCAGAGGGACAAACAAGAGGCTCTTCTCCCAGCGGAACCTGGCGCAAGGCTCCCTGGAGATGGCGTTGAGGGGGAAAGCGGCCGAGATCGAGTCTGCTATGGAGAGACAAGAAGCCAGGCTCAAGGAGGAGTTCTTGGCTGAGCATAACTCCATCATGAGGGAGGAGGTTGGCAAACTGACGGCTGACTACAAGGCTCAGCTGCCAGGGATCCGGGATCGAGCCTGGGACCTCGGATGGAAAGCAGCCTTGAAGAAGGCTGGGGTTCCTGAGGATAGCCCTCTCCTCAGGAATCCCCCAAAGTCCCCTCGCTCGAACTCGGAACTTATAGCCGTATCTCTGGCTTCCCCTTGCCTTTCTCCGCAAGCCTGCCAGGAGGCGAGCGCCGCCCCTGAGGCGCCTTCAGAGGCCCCTCCAGCTGCCAGCGCCAACCTTGAAGACTCCCCTGCGCCCGCGGTCGTCCAGGCCCTTCCTGAAGCCGCCGCTCCTGAGGCTAGCATTTCCGAAGCGAGCGCGGTCGTTTCTGAAGCCACCTCAACTGTGCCCGAGGCCAACGCGGTCGTGGCCGAGGCTGCTTTAGAGATTGACTGCAACGTGGAAGCTGTAGCCCCTTGAGCCCCCAATTGTATTTTTCCTTTCTTTCATTGTATTCCTTTTATCCTTGTAATCCGAATTCTATCAATGGAACAACAATTTTCTTTGAATCCCTTAGCTTTCTTTTTTCTTCTTTGATGGAATGAGTGCGCAAATGACGTTTACCTTTTTAAGCTTCATTTGCTAAGTGGTTGGTTTCAATAACCAAATTCTTCGTAAGTCTTTAAAAAGTTAAAATTGGATGTTTGCCTTTGACCGAGATTTAGTTTATGAACCGTGGTCTCGATCAGCATCCATAACCCTTGAGAGCGGAAGCAAACAGAACTCGAGGTGTTCTTGAGCGCCGAAGTCAGTGTTCTTGAAAGTTTTTGGCTTTACCGCCGCAGCTGGTGCTGAAACCAAGCTAGGACGACTGGCACTCTCACTGAGCTGCCGAGCCAGGGGTGGTGCTGTCACCGGAACCTGAGATGCTCATGGTTGTGCCGCCAAAGCTGGTGCAGGCACCGACCTGAGGACGGTTGGCACTCTGAACAGAGCTGCCGAACTGCGAGGTGGTGCTGTCACCGGACCCTGAGATGCTCATGGCTGTGCCACCAAAGCTGGTGCAAGCACCAAGCTGAGGACGGTTGGTACTCTGAATAGAGCTGCCAAGCTGCGGGGTGGTGCTGTCACCGGACCCTGAGAAACTCATGGATGTGCCGCCAAAGCTGGTGTAGGCACCGAGCTGAAGACGGTTGGCACTCTCAATAGAGCTGCCGAGCCGCGGGGTGGTGCTGTCACCGGACCCTGAGAAACTCATGGATGTGCCGCCAAAGCTGGTGCAAGCAACGAGCTGAGGACGGTTGGCACTCTGAACAGAGCTGCTGAGCCGCAGGGTGGTGCTGTCACCGGACCCTGAGAAAGCTTATGGCTGTGCCGCCAAAGCTGGTGCAGGCACCGAGCTGAAGATGGTTGGCACTCTGAACAGAGCTGCCAAGCCGCAGGATGGTGCTGTCACCGGACCCTGAGGTAACTGGCATTGCGGCCAAGCTGCATAACTTGGAAGAAAATTTTGAAAAAGATCTGCTCAAGAATGTTCCCTTTTATTGCTGTTCGAACCCTTATACATGTTTTCAAAAGTAGAACTTTTTGAGATGCATTGTGTTTCATAGTCGCGGCAGCTCCTTGCCTTCCATGTCCTCGAGCCTGCACGCGGCCCTTCCCGCCGTTGATAGCACTTTATATGGCCCCTGCCAGTTGGGTGCTAATTTCCCTTCATTAGGATTTCGGTCGCCAAGAAGCGTTTTCTTTAGGACTAGTTCCCCCACCGCGAATCTTCTTGCTTTGACCTTCTGGTCGTATCCCCTGGCGAACTACTGTTGATAGGCAGCCAGGCGGATAGCCGTTCTCTCTCTTCGTTCTTCCGCGAAATCCAGCTCTCGAGCCACATTCAAGTCATTCACCCCCTGGTTACAGATTTCCGACCTCAAGGTCGGGAGGTCGACCTCAAGGGGAATGACTGGTTCCATGCCGTAGGCAAGGGAGAATGGTGTAGCCGAGGTGGAGCGCCTTGGAGTTGTCCTGTAAGCCCATAGAACACTAGGAAGCTCTTCTGCCCACCTTCCCTTGGCTGGGTCGAGTCTCTTCTTGAGTCTGTCAAGGATCACTTTGTTTGAGATCTCGGCTTGGCCATTGCTTTGTGGGTACACCGGGGTGGAGTAGACGTTTCGGATGCCGCACTCCTGGCAGAAGCTTTTGAAGAAGTTGGAATCGAACTGGGTCCCATTGTCGGAGATGAGAGTTCGAGGGATTCCAAATCTCGTGATGATGTTCTTCCACACAAAGTTCTTCGTGTCTTGTTCGGTGATGGAGGACAGAGGCTCCGCTTCGACCCACTTTATGAAATAGTCTGTAGCTACTATCAGTCATCTTTTGTTCCCTAGAGTTCGGTGTAGCGGACCGACAATGTCCAGACCCCACTGAGCGAAAGGCCACAGGTTTTATAGAGGGCTTAGGTCCTGCGCTGGCTGGTGGAGAGAGTGTGAGAATTTCTGGCACTTTTCGCAATTCCTGGCATAGACTTGGGCGTCTTTCTGCATGTACAGCCACCAGTACCCTTGGCTGATTGCTCGGTAGGCGAGCGATCGACCTCCGATGTGGCTGCTGTAGATCCCCTCATGAATTTCGTAAAGGAAGTCGTCGACTCTGCTTGGGTGGACGCACTGGAGGTAGGGTCCGGTGAACGACTTCCTGTAGAGCTTGCCATCTTGGGAGAGCCAAAACAGGGCTGCTTTCAGCCTAATCTTCTGTGCCTCCAACTTGTCTTCAGGCAGCAGGTCGTCCTTCAAATAGGTGATGATCGGGTCCATCCAGCTCGAACCAAGATCCACACACATTAGTTGCCGAGGTCACTGTAGTTCGATGCTGAGCTCGCGCAACGTCTCTACTTCGACAGTTCTTCTATTACCAGCCTCGACCGCTGAGGCGAGGCTGGGAAGGGCGTCGGCATGAGAATTGGACTCTCTGCCGACCTGTCGGATCTCGGTCCTTTCGAACTGGGAGAGGAGATCCTTCGTGTGAGTTAAGTAGGCCTCCATTCTGTCATCCCGAGCCTGGTAGTCTCCGCTGAGCTGGTTCGTCACCAATTGGAAATCGCTGAAAACCACAATATGTCGAGCTTCCAAGATTTTGGCACTGTTCAGCCCGGCAATGAGTGCTTCGTACTCGGCCTCATTATTGGATGCTTTGAAGCCGAATGTTAGAGCTTGTTCGATGACAAGGCCCTCCGGAGACTGGAGGACTATGCCAGCGCCAGCCCTATTGGACATTGAGGATCCGTCGACGAAGACTTTCCAGGACTGTTCATGCTGTCTCGGTTGCTGCCTTTGTATCCTTCTTGCCCCCTAGTTCGGTGCCAGGCAGGGTCGGGGCCGAACTCTGAGAAGTGAATTCGACAACGAAGTCTGCTAAAACTTGGGCTTTGATGGCCGTTCTAGGCTAATACTTAATATCGTATTGCCCCAATTCGACAGCCCATTTGGATATTCGACCGGAGAAGTCTGCCTTTCGGAAGAGAGCTCTCAGTGGGTGCTTAGTCACGACCACGATAGTGAAGGTTTGGAAGTAATAGGAGAGCTTTCGCGAGGCGCTGACGAGCGCCAGGGCAAGCTTCTCGAGCTGTAAATACCAGGTCTCGGCGTCGAGCAGGATCTTGCCGGTGTAATAGATAGGCCTTTGCTGGCCATCTTCTTCTCTGATCAGCACCGAGCTCACTGCGTGGTCCGAGACTGCGAGGTACAGATATAGCGCTTCGCCGTGGGTTGGGGTCGACAGTAGCGGAGGTGAAGAGAGGTAGCACTTGAGCTGTTGCAGGGCCTGATCGCAGTCCGACGTCCATTGGAATTTTGAGCCTTTGTGTAGGAGCTGGAAGAAAGGCCTGCACTTGTCGGAAGCTCGGCTGATGAAGCGATTGAGCGCAGCAGCCATGCAGGTCAGCCTCTGAACTTGTTTAGCCATGGTCGGGCTCTAGAGCTCCTGGATCGGCGTGATCTGGTCAGGGTTTGCCTCAATCCCCCTTCTCGTGACCAGGCTCCCTAAGAACTTTCCGGAGCCGACACCGAAGGCGCATTTAGATGTATTTAGCTTCAACTGGAACTGGCGGAGGATGCCGAAAATCTGGCGGAGGTCGGCCAAATGGTCCTACAATTCTCTGGATTTGCCGACCATATCGTCGATGTAGACCTCCACTGTCTTCCCGAGCTGCGCTTGAAACATCTTGGTCACTAGCCGCTAGTATGTCGCCCCTGCGTTCTTCAGCCCGAAGGGCATTATCTTATAACAGTAGGTGCCCCAGGGTGTGATGAAGGTTGTCTTCTCTTGGTCAGGTACGAACAGAGGTATCTGGTGGTATCCTCGGTAAGCGTCGATGAAACTCATACGGTCGTGTCCAGCAGTGGCATCAATGAGTTGGTCGATCTCTGGAAGGGGGAAACTGTCCTTGGGACAGGCTGTATTGAGGTCAGTGAAGTCGACACAGACCTTCCACTTCCTCGTCTTCTTCTTGACCACTACTGTGTTGGCTAGCCACTGCGGATAGTGGACCTCTTTTATCGCTTGCGCTTCGAGCAGCTTTTCGACCTCTTCCGTTACGGCCTCAGTTTGTGGGACCCCAGTTCGGCGTGCTTTTTGGATTACGGGCTTGTGGTTAGGGTCCACATTCAACTTGTGGCACATGGCTGCTGGGTCGATGCCGGGCATCTCGTAAGGCGTCCACGCAAAGACCTATTTATTCTCGAGGAGGAGGTCCAGCAGCTGTGTCTTCTCGGTCTCGGGGAGCTAGCTTTCGACTAGGAAAAATCTGTTCGGGTCGGCGGGGTCGACCCTGACCTCGGTGAGGTCCTCGATGCTTTTCTGCGCCGGAGCCCTGCCAACATCCCCAAGCTCGCCTTCCCTGTCAAGCTCGGCCATATGGACCTGAGATGATTCGGCTTCTCCAGACAGCACGGCCATCAAGCATTGTCTGGCCATGTGCTGGTCGCCTCTTATAGTGATCACGTCGGTCCGGCCGCAAGAGTTCTCTAGGGGGAACTTGAGCTTCTGATGACGGGTGGAGGGCACAGCCTCCATGCCATTCAGCCACGTCCTTCCCATTATGACATTGTACGGGGAGGGGACGTCGACGACCAGGAAGTCAACCTGCCTGGAGGCGCCTCCTACTTGGACTCTGAGGTTGATCTTCTCCTTCGGGTACACTGGTTTTGAGCTGAAGCCAACGAGAGGAGTTCGGGCAGTTTGGAGGTCTTCGTCCCTGAGTTTCAGCTTCTGAAAGCAATCATAGAACAAGATCTCGGAAGAGCTGCCTAGATCGACAAGGACTCTCTGAACCAAGAAGTTCTGCAGCTTCAAGGTGAGCACTAGAGGGTCGTTATGTGGGAGCTCTACGTCCTCTAGATCTCTGTCGGAGAACCATATTCTGGGCCCCTCTGTCTTGGCCTTCTTTGCAGCTGATTCCGGCGCCGCAGTCAACACCTGCTTCTGATGGGAGGCTCTTCTGGCCTCGGCACGGGCCTAGGAGCTCCCCTTCGCTGGAGGAGCGAGGTGGATGACATTGATGATGCCTTCCGGCTCGCTATCCTGTCCGCCATCATGTCGGCGCAGAGGTCGGCTGCTGTCCCGTCCTTCCTCCTTGACGTAGTCCCTCAGGTGCCCCTCTTTCACAAGGCTCTCGAGGTGGGACTTGAAGCTTTTGCACTCATCAGTTCTGTGCCCATTCTGCTTGTGATAAGCGCAGAACTTGCCTTGGTCCCGGGAAGAGGGGTCACCTCTCATGGCTGCGGCCATTTGAAGAAGGGTTGTGCCTCTATTTTGTGGAGGAGCTTATAGATGGGCTCCTTGAAAATCGTGTTTACCGCTTTGAAGGTGGCGGCATCGTTCCCGGTCCTCCTGCTGCTCCCCAAGGCTGCGACCGAGGTGGAGGGGTTCCGTCGACAATCCGAGGACCGAGCCCTGTGCCGATCCGGGGACGGGTCTCTGCAGTGGTCCTCCCTCCTGGAGGACTTGTTGTCTCTGTCTCCTTTGGGTGGTCGGTTCTTCTGGGAGAGGCCGAAGTTCTCCCGCCTGCGGACCTCGTCCTCCTCTGCCCGGATGAACCGGTTTGCCCGGGTCATGAGCTCTTTCATGGTGGCTACGGGGTACATGACCAGCTGTGCCCGGAGCTGGATGCCTGGGCGCAGGGCCAGCTAAAAGGATTTCACCGCCATCTCCTCAGAGGGGCACTCGATCTGGCTGTAAACAGTCCAGAAGTGATGGGCGAACTGGGTGACGTTCTCGTCCTCTCGCATCCGGAGGGCCATCAGGTCAGCATCGGTCTTAGGGATGACGCGGTGGGCCTGGAACTTCTCCAGAAAGGACGTCCGAAGCTGTCGCCAACTGGAGATGGAGCCTCCTGGGAGTGAGCAGAACCATCATAGGGGGAGATCTCTCAAACTGGAGGAAAAAACTCGATAGTTCAGGAAATCATTCTCCCCCCAGACCGACATCCTCTGGACGTAGTGTCGGAGGTGAGCCGCAGGGTCCGAGGTTCCATCATACAGGGTGAACCTCGGGACGTTGAACTTCTCGAAGAGGGAGTACTTTCTGATCTCCCTGGAGAAAGGAGATGCGCCTGTGTCTTCAGCTTCAAAGGCGCTGCACTGGTCTCGAGCGATACCAGCAGTTTCCATATTCTGGCGAACAGTCTGGTTGACCTGCCGGTCAATCCACTGCTTGAGCTCCTCCTCGTCTTCTGGTATCCTCCGCTGCTTCTTTGACTCTACATGCTCGTGGCTGCTGCTGGAGTCCTCTTCTCTGTGGATCCGATCACGCCTTTTATCATCGAGGACGTGCCTCAGGTCCCGCCCGTGGCCCGGAGGAGCCTGGCTGTGCCTGGGTGGAGGACCCGAGGCATGGCTACGCCTGTGAAGTGGGCTCCTAGCCCTTCTCTTCTCCTGGAGCTGCTGTTTGAGACGTAGGATAAGCTCGTCATACTCCTGAATGAGGCGGTTTTGAGCTCTGACCTCATCCAGGCGAGGGTCTTCTCCTTCGTCAGGGTTGACCTGATGGTGGGATTGAGGTCCCCCTCTTGCTGACTTTTCACGCAGCTTGGTGACTGACTTGTCACCTCGCCTAGCGTGCTCATTGCTACGGTGGGGCTGCTCTGGAGGCATAACATTCTGAAGGGAAGGCATCGTCAATCCCCTAAACTGTGATACCGACTGGATTGTAGGGGACCTTCTTCCTGATCTTCTCTGTTGAGGGGGTGGACCTTGTACCAGCACAGACTGCGTGGTCGGTCCCTTGCCCCTGAAGGGTCCTTCACCATTTCTGGTTTTTGGAGGCATGGTGTTGGAAGGCTCTTCGTTCAGTGATTCCCACAGACGGCGCCAAACTGTAGGCGGTGAAAACACAACACCCACTTAGATTGAGATGAACTTTGTAGATCAGGGAATACTGAAAGCCAAGAACCTGAAAAGGGAAGGAAAACGGCTTGGGTTAGAGCCCCTGGCTGCTGTGAGCCGAAGGCGCTCTGATGCCTGAGTTAGTTCTCCAAAAAACTAAGCAGGAGGAGGGAGAGGGGAATGAGACGATGTGTTGAGTATTGCCAGTTGCGTACCTCCCTGGGGCTAATCCCCCGTGTATGTATGTCTCTCGACATTCCTCGTTTATCCTCTCTGTGAGTGGGGGTAGGTGGGGTGAGGTCCCATCGATCCTTACCCTGACATGCAGCGGTAGGTGAAAAGGGAACATCTCATCCTAACTTTCCATGCCTTCAGTCAGTTGATGTTAAGGGCTGATAAAGCTAACTTCTTATCGCCATAAATGAGCAATCGTATCGTCATAAATGAGTGCTCCTATCTGTCAGGGTGTGCCGTACTTCCCGGAGGAAAGTGACGGGCCACTCTGCCTTCAGCGTTTTGCTCCGAGACCAAGAGTGGCTTGGCCGCGCTGGGCATATTGTGCTGAGCTGGCACTCAAGCCGAGCCGCCGAGCCGCCCCGCCGTGCTGGCACTCCTGACCGAGCTGCCGAGCTGCTTGGCTGTGATTACAGAGGCCGAGGTGGACAGCAAGTACTACTGTATTCCTCGCTTAATCTCGCCATTACGGTGTTTTACCCACACAGATATTATGTTATCCCAACATAGGGAGCCACGCGGAAATTGTGCACGAGCCAAACTACAACCAATGAAATTACATCTCAACTGTCATGTTAACCTTGATCTTACATCTAAATATGGAACAGTGTAGTTCATTTCAGTGTAACGGTGGTAGTAAGCCTAGGAGTCGTAGATTTTAGCAAGGAGTTACAAGTTTGAAAAGGGAGATGCAGGTTTTGTAAGAAAGGATATTATCTAACCATATCACCACTTCACTAGCATGTCTTCACTAAGGGCATTTTTGTAAAAAAAAAAAAACTAAAATTATGTGTAAAGCACGCTGTCAATAATTTCTAAAAGGGAGTTGCTAAATGCACACCATTTTTTTTCTTTCCACACTCCCTTTCTCTTTACACCCACCATTGAAGTGTGGGGATTTTAAATTTTTCTTTACACACTTTCAATAATACCTAAACTAACCCTACCCCCACCACAACCACCATCGCTCCCTCCCACACCCGTGACACAGGGGTAAAGGGAGTGAGAAAGAAAGACAAGGAGAGGGAGAGTGGAAGAGGGAGAGGGAGACATGGACGCGGGGGGTGGCGGCGGAGGGAGGGAGGGAGGGAGGGCGGTGGCATGCAGGGAGCAGGGAGAGGGAGAGAGATAGATAGAAGGATAGGGGTGAGGGAGATATATGGGGAGAGGAAGAGCGAGAGGGTGGGCAGGGAGAGGGAGATGGATAATTTGGAGATTTTTCACAAGGTTATTGGTAATAATATTTTTTTAAATGGCGAGTGTGGAAAGTATAAAGTGGTGTGTATTTGACAGCTTTCTTTTTAAAATCTCTTTACTATTTCATATAGATTAAGAGTTTAAGCTTAATTTATTATATACTTTATTTTTTTTTAAAAATCATTATGATTTGATTGCATATAGGAAGACGTGTATGTAACCCATTAGAAATGTGTCAATTTACTCGCAACTCAATGGGGAGGCATCTACCGCCCTACGTAAATCAGAAATTAATCCCTAGCTGCAATGTTGATGGTTACGAGAATCTTTCTTTCTTCAACTTTTTCCCATCCCAATGGTCATCAAACATGAGAAGGTCAAAAAAAAGAAAGACCGTAGAAATCTAAATAGAATAGGACGAAGAAGACTATTTTGAGTCATTTTCCCGAGGTTCATTTTGAAACAAGAAATAGATTCCGTTTCTCACCTTTCCCATACACGTGCTAAGGCGGTGTACTTGTCACGTGCGGATTCTACTCCCACCCAGCTGACGTCAATGCTGCCGTGATATCTGACTAGTTTCATTGCATCGAAGTGATTGCAATTGCAACTCTCCCAGACTCCGCCATGGGCCCACCTGCTGGGCAGAGTAGGGCCACCAGGTCCAGAAGCAATGCTCTTCCTTCTTTTTTTTCTCTAGATTTTAAGGAATTCCCATCTTAAAAATTTCTCAAGTGCCAAATATGGGGGGATTTCTAAATGCTCCATTGGACTTGAGCATTTAAAAATTCCACTAAAATATAAAGGATCGGAATTTCTAATTTCTCATAAGTCATTAGATGCCTTTCAAGTGAGTGGGATTTTAATATGATTGGTAAGAAACATGGCATTTGCTAGTACCAAGAGATAAGAACCTCAATATCATAAATTCTACGGCCAGAAATTCTAATAGAGGCCCTTAATGGACCAAAATATGGATCCGATCTGACACTGGCTCCGGTCCATGTAAGTATGCTGGCTATGCATTTGGGCTTGACAGGTTGGACATGAATAAAGCAACATTTAGGGTTTGAATCATTTAATGGGGTAGATATTGGGCTAGGGTCTTAAGCGTGATCAAAGGTGAATGAGGGGAGCACAAACGGGCAATGGCCTGCTCAAAGAATTTGAAATCCCATTAACATTCTTAAATCTTAATCGTACGTCTGATAAGGTGGGCCTCTCATAAGTGATAATTTTATAACTTGATGACCCCATTGAGGACAAATCTTAGCTTTTCCTTCAGGAGGACGAGCCTGTTTGGTTGCAACCATTTCTACCAAGAATTCATCTTATGGAAATTCCTAATAAAATACAGTTTTTCATCTTGGGATGTCTAAATTTCCAATTTGATTAAGATTTTAAAGTAAGAATTTGTTGAGTTAGCTAAGTGAAAGTCCCTTCTGGCGAGCTGAATGCTCTAAGTTTAGAAATTCTGAATGCTCCTCGCCTATTAGCATTCTGGAGTTTTACTTCATGGGGAACAACATTCCAATTCTCCAAATCCTCCCCTAGGCATTATATCCCCAAATGCTTTCAACAAGATAGGCCCTTATTAGGTGCATTTTATATTATATTATATTATATGAAATCATGTAGCTTGGTCCCGCTTTATAGAGTAGGAGCATGTTTCACTTTTACAGACTTCATATATCGAGCCTATTGTTCATTAACGTAATTAAGTTGCTCGTGTCAAGATCTATATATCGAGCCCACTATTCATTTCAAACTCTATATATATACCTAAGTGGCATAAACTGGAAAAAACTGGTTGTCTCAAAGTCTATTTTAGGTGTGGGTCCATGGTTGGCAGCTATATGGAGAAAAAGTTAGATTCTGCAAATAAGAGAGGCATGTTCTCCTACAAGCAACTTGTATTTGCAGTCCAATCTATGGGGCCCACTAGAACCAACCTTTAATAAGTACTAGAATAATAACCCGTGCCAAACAGGGATATGACCATTATTGCAATTTAAATATTCATGAATTAAGAAAATTCAAAAATTTTAGAAAAAAAATAAAAGAATAAGAAGGTTATGAGAGTACTTGTTTATATAATCCAAGAGCAAGTGGTGGAAATAGGAGAATTTAAATAGAAAAGGAGTCGTACAGCTAGGATTGAAATGGAGTTTTTACGGTAAATGAGAAGTGTGGGTAGTTATGAGCGATTTTAATAATGAGATAAAGTGGGTAGTTGGATTAGTGGGGAGGGAAAATTTAAAATACAATAACTTACGACCAAACTCTCAACCAGCAATCAAAATTAAAGGCAAAACCTTCCTCTTTAATTTAGTATAGTAGGGCTTTTCTTACTCTTATTCCCCTTTGGCCTAGCACCATGCCTAGTTTTATGCTCGTTGGATTGAATTTAAAAAAAATCTATAATTAAAGGACCATTACACTTTAATATTGTCAAATTAAAGGCTGGGATGCCATGACGACACTAATGTTTTGAAGGACTCTTATCCATATATATATATATATATATGAGATGCTCTCACCTTACTATGAGAGATAAGGTAAGGGCCTCACATCCATATCTAATGCCAACAACTTAAATGTGAGGGTTTCCGCCCTTATCTCTCATATAAAGTGAGAAATATGTTTCATTGAAGTATCTCCATATATATATATATATATATATATAAAGATCTTTTCATCCATTTTATTCCCTGTGATAAGGAAAGCACCAGACCACATATTATGCACAGGCAGTCTAATAGTAGGTGAAAAACTGAAAATCATCTCAATACTTTTTTCTTTTAATGTAACTCTACTATGTATACATACCGGCTACATTAGCCAGACCAAGATTCTTTCCTCTTGGGTCCAAATTTTATCCTGTCTGTGGTTTAACTTTTTCCAATTTTCACAGTTACCATTTGCCGTGCGTGTGTGACAATTGATGATTGGAGCCAGGGCCTTCTGTGGTACTCACTCACGGCTTTCACTGAGTCATAAGTCAAGGTAGTCCAAAACAGTGAGCCTAATCCAACACATCCCTTGAAATAAATGCCCATTTTTTAATAAAACTAGTAGAGCCCTGCACGTGCATTGTCAAACCACAACTTACACTTCTTACACTCTTTTGGATATTTTCTTTGATAACCAATGCAATAATAACTTGAAACCATACTCATTATAATCAATTGGAAGAAGGGTGCAAATCTTAAATAAAATAATCTAAATACTTTGTAAAAACTAAACAAATCTCCCCCTTGTAAAACAAATTTGAACAAAGATAATTATCACAAATCGGTTAAAGGTAGGAAAATTAACATAATTACCTCATTGGTGGACCGGTTTGTGGTGGTATATCTTGATGACATTGTGGTCTATAGTAGGACGCTTGAAGAACACGTGGAGCACTTATGAGCTGTCTTCCAGATATTACGCGACAACCAGCTTTATGTCAAGAAGGAGAAGTGCTCTTTTGCTCACTAAGAAGTCTTGTTCCTTGGACATCGGATCACTTGTTCCGGGACAAGTCCGATTACTTGTTTTTCTTTCTAGTTCAATTTGGGACTTTCTTACTTTCTTTTTTTCTTTAAAGGCCGGCTTATTACGCCGCTGACTTACTTAACGTATATGCATCACTACACTTACTCACTTTCTTTCAAGACAAAGAGGATAGCGCGCTTCCTGCACCACAACTTCTAAGATAAGAGACCACTCTTCTACTTTGAAAGCGCAACAGCTAACCAGTTGCTTGGTACCAAGTGGTTAGTTGGATAAGAATAATAAGCAAAAGGCAAATGATGTTTTAGATTTGCTTTAGCTAATGCTTTCTATCATAATAGAGCCATGAATAACGGCCGACATAGAAGTCTCTCGCACATAAAGAGATACTGCTGCTAAATGTCATGATTCCGGGGCGCCATGATCCTTCTCTTTGGAACAATCGATGGCACTGACTAACGGCATCAATCATCGCTCAGTGAGCTATTTATTGCATGCAAGGCGGCACACCAGTGCCAAGTAGAGCTAGCTTTTTAATGAGTCAGCATTTCATGACAATAAGAGCTCTTATTAGCCCTACTTAAACTGGTTAAGTGACAGGCAATTTACTATGACAAATTTATCTCCACCCATTGAATAAAACCATTGCAGCCGAAGAAAAATATTAAGGCTCCAAAATTTCATTAAATTCTCCCATGAAATGAAGGCTCTTAGTGACAATTTACAAGGGCATTTAACAGTCATCTCTTTAGGACAATTCGTAAGGACATTTAGATTAATGGTCATGGCCTTCTCTAGTTTGCTCATAGAAAGCCAAGCATTAGATTTTCAGAGAATTTGGAGGAAAAAACATGCTCAAAGCATCTTTTGAATACTATCCAAAAGTAGAATTTAATAATAATAATAACAATAACAATAATGACAATCATGATAATGATAATGATAAGAAAGAAAACGACATATGATCAATGGTATGGTTTTTTTATCCAACAATCCTTTTAGTTTTATTTTTATAATTGATGCATGACTTGAACCTACAACTTCAAGGTTGCAATAGGGAGCACATTTTACTGTGCCATGCATTTGCCTCTTAATTTTGAAGAATAAATGGTACATTATAAGATATATGAGCATGAAATGAAGCTTCAAAGCAAGAAAAAAATACCAGAATGAGGCTAACTCCTTATAATATTGTTATATAAGTGGGGCCCACACAAGTTTTTCTCTTTTATAATCGGCTCACAGATGTGTAGAGAAATAAACATGACAAGTTCTTCTCTTTGATAAGGGTAATAATAGATATAATAATAATACTAATAATAATATATATTATATTATTATTATATAAGTTTGGCCCAAGATATAGATAGATTATTATTATATAAGTGGGGCCCACAGATGTGTAGAGAACTAAGCATGATAAGTTCTTCTTTTTTATAAGGATATATATATATATATGGGAAATATTCAAGTGCATCTATCCCTTACCATAGGGTAAGGGATGCTTCCATAAATGGAAAATTTCAAACACAAAAGTGATTTTTCAAGTACATAGGATGAGGTATACTTCCTTGTCTTTATGTGCAAAAAGGAAAAGTGTCATCTCCCTATAGTGAGGGATAGATGCACATGAATGTCCCCCTATATATAGCTATAGATATAATAATAATATATAGATCATATTATTATTATATAAGTGGGGCCCACACAAGTTTTTCTCTTTTATAATCTTATTATTATTATATAAGGGGGGCCCAAATTCTTCTCTTTTAGAAGGATAATAATAATATATAAACTATATTATTATTATATAAGTGGGGCCCACACAACCTATCATTTTGTATTATATATATAATAATAATATATAGATTATATTATTATTATATAAGTGGGGCCCACACAAGTTCTTCTATTTTATAATCTTATTATTATTATATAAGTGAGGCCCAAGTTCTTCTCTTTTATAAGGGTAATAATAATATATAGATTATATTATTATTATATAAGTGGGGCCCACACAAGTTATGTCATTTTGTTCTCTTAGATTTTATATTATAAAGGTGGATAATATCAGTGGGGCCCACACAAGTTCGGTCAAGTGGGGCCCACCCACGTTCTTCTCTTTGATAATTTTATTATTATTATAGAGATATAAGTGGGGCCTAAGTTCTTCTCTTTTAGAAGGGTAATAATAATATATAGATTATATTATTATTATTATTATTATATGAGTGGGGCCCACACAAGTTACGTCATTTTGTTCTTAAGTGGGCCAGGTGTGCAGTGAAAGCACAGTGCATTTTGTTCTATTTTATAAAAGTAGATATATATATAGTTGATAGATAATATTTTGGGGTGGGCCCCATAATGGTATAGTGAAAAAGTTTGCATTATAATATTTGAGGGTGGGCCCCACAATGGTGTAGTAAAAAAGTTTGTAATATCTCATATTTTATAATAACTACTGGAGCCCTACACGTGTAAGGAACACACTCTTTCAATATGATAATATGGAAAAATAAAGTCTTTGAAAAACTCAATATTAACGATCTCAATGGAGAATAACCAGTTCACATATAGCTTTTTTTTTTATTTTTTGTAAATTAAGCAATTTACAATCACTTATTGTTCTTATGAAATTCAATAGAAACTTCAATAAAAAAAAGTAAAAAGAAGATGGAATAACAAGATACATGAAAGGAAACTAATTGAAAAAAAGTTGAAAACCAACCTTTTTTGGCCATACATGATTAGGCAAAGCACTCACCAATTTCAATATAGATCGATCGTCCGGCCTATTTTCTATTAAAATTTGTCTAAAACCTAGCGCCAAATACATACCAAATTCATATTGAGAAGCACCGAATGACAATAATACCAATACAAATAAATGAATATCATGGAAAGAAACAAGATTGATATACCAAGATGAGTGCTAGAGCAACAACTTAAAAAGCTTTCTTGAATTAAGATCACACCGCTACCAGATTTTGAACCATGCAAATTTGTGACGCTTCTGTTAGCTTTTTTATGTATCATAAATCGGTTATGTTACATTCTAATTTTTTAGTAAGTGAATCTTTGAAACAAATATCATTATTGGAAGCAAGACAACCAACTACAAAGAGATCTACCAAATTTTGAACCAAGTAAATTTGTGGTACTTCTATTAGCTTTTTATGTATTCTAAATCAGTTCTGTTACATTCTAATTTTGTAGTAAGTGAATCTTTGAAACAAATATCATAATTTGAAGCAAGACAGCCAACTATAAAGAGATCTTTAGCCATGCACTCTCAGGGTGGACACAACTACTTCCTTCAAACTTCCTAAGAAAATTTAATGGAAAATTCATTATCCTAGCATTATAATAATGTGGTTACAATGTTGGACATAAATCAAATCCAAGAGTAATATTGGTTCGGCCTGAGATGATGTCTTGGATGAAGCATGCATAATCATAAAGAAAGACAATTAGCACGTTGAAACAAAGTTTAGCACATAGAATGATAATGAAGGAATGCATGTTGCCGGAATTGCCTAAAACAAAAAAACAGGGGCCCTAAAGCAATCACTTCAAATCAACATAAAAGGGTGGATCTAAAGACATAAGTTAGCATATCAAAATGATGGGTTCCATTGCATCATACTCATAAAAACTTGAAAGGAGAAATAAAATACCTTATCATAATTCAAGAAGTAATAATACAAGCCATTATTAACTTATATTGGATGTTGGTTTGATATATAACAATAAAATTTAAAAGAAAACCAACTTGCATGGAATGAAGAAATCAAGAAAAAGCTTACTTGACAAAAATCTGCATACGCTTGCATATTCACAAAAAAACTTTTATGACACTAAGTTTATCTAGCTACAAAGAAAATGAAGCATCTAAACAGACCTTAAACCTCTCCACAGCATCTCCAACCTATGATAGAGAACAAGACACATTTTGCCATTTGTTTCTTATATTGCTGTGCCTAATTTCAGCCCTACTTATTAATGAAAAGTTCACTTTTAAGGAAGTATGTTAATATTTCATTTTACTTGCAAATATATATCATGTAAGTGTATAGGATGTTTATATTTTTATGCATTAGTCTCATTTTGCTTGTGACTGTTGAGCATAAACTGAAAAATATTAACTGGTTTGGTATCTTATAAAGCAATATGTTAGCAATCTTGTTCAAGTTGAAATTTTCTATACATGAAAATCTCAATTGAAATTTCTCATTTGAGTTCTTACAGTGAATGTACAAATTCCTCAAACACAACCTTTTTTTATGAACATTTGAGCTAAGCATTTCATCGAAATATAATAATACTAAGTGGGGCCCACAGATGTGTAGATGTAGAGAAAAAGCATGACAAGTTCTTCTCCTAAGTGGGGCCCACAGATGTGTAGTTCTCTTTTATTATATATATATATAATAATAATATTAAGTTTGGCCCACATATGTGTAGATGTAGAGAAAAAGCATGACAAGTTCTTCTTTTTTATTGGGGCCCACAGATGTGTAGGTCTCTTGTATTATATATATAATATAATAATATTAAGTGGGGCCCACAGATATGTAGAGAAAAAGCATGACACTTTCTTCTCTTTTATATAAGGGTAAATAAATATAAAATATAATATTAAGTGGGGCCCACAGATGTGTAGTGAAAAAGCATGACACTTTCTTCTCTTTTATATAAGGTTATATATAGAGATAGATTTATAATTAGATAGATTAGATTAGAAATTAGAAGATATAATATAATGGGAGGTGCTCTTATGAGAGATACTCTCACCAGGTTTATGAGAGTTGGGTTTCCATCTCTACACCTGTACTGCTAAAATAAATCCCTTCCCCTTTGACTCTATCAAGAAGGAAAACAGATTTTGACAGATAATGGAAAGCTTTTCTATGCCTCATAGCATCGTCCTTTTAGTTATTGTCTGCTTTGTTTTTCTCAACCAAGACACTTTCTGTTTGAGTTTTCCATTTTCGTATCTCACATAACAAAACAGTATCAATTTTACGTTTTCAATGCTATGCACAAATTCATATTCCAAACATAGAGTGAGAACTAAATACAAAGTTCTACCATAAGAAAACACGAAATACACAAAATTTGGAAGCCTACAGTTAAGATTCAATAAATAAAACAAACATATGATTAAAATTATCAGAACACGAAGGCTATCAATGGGCCTAACTTTGGCCCAAACAGGAATGAGAAAGGAAAAACCAACTCTTCATCATCATTTTCTTAACTCTTGTTGCACTCATTTTTCTTATAATGAAGATTTTATTGCAACATTAAAAAAAATTGAAGAAGAAGACACAACCAAACGATAATAATTCCAGTAGACGGTACTCACTTACATATATGAAAACTCCTTCCATTCCAAAAGAAGCTAAGAGTCAATGAAGAATCTGTTAAAATGTCATGTTCTTCCTTATACAATTACTCACAGAGGAAAAAAACTCATACTCACAAAATTCCCTATATTGAAAATCTTGTAGTATCAAAATAAGAAGAATGCTAAAAGAAAATTGAAAAAAGAAGAGGGAAATTTTTTTTGAGATATTGATTTGAGATAGATTCCAATCTTATCCACATTTTCCTTTTCTTTTCTCCACCACCTTTAAAAAAAAAAAATCAAACAAATCAAAAAAAAATTACTCGATTTATTGGAATGCATTAAAACTAAATTTTATTATGTTTAAAATATCAGCATCTACTCAATAAAAGAGATTAAAAAAATTATTAGGGTCATGTGTGCCAAGTTTGGTCTAGATCCGGATTCATTTGGGTATAGTAGGGGGGGTAGTTAGCAATTTTTCAGAGAATTTGGGGGGCTTTTTCATAATTTTAGATTTTTTGAAAATATGGTACCATTTGGTAGATGTTTTTAATTCCTAAACTTTAGTTTTCTAGCTCATCTTGATCCGGATCCTTAAAACCCCTCTAAATTCAAGCCTGACCAAAAGTCTATTTTAGACAAATTGAAAAATTCTCATTATGTCCCCATCTTTATCCATCCAATTCACTCTCTATTATCTCTTTTCTTTCTCTTTCCTTTATCTCATTCCTCTCTTTTTATTGGGTAAGTGTGTAGTGAAACCATAGTGCATCTTTCTCTCTTTTATAATAGTAGAGATACTGTAGCACTAAAAAATGATTTATGATAAACAACGGGTTTAATACAACCTTATATATTACATATGTGGCCTCTAAGGGGTTGTCCTAGTGGTCAGGACTACGGTTTGTCTCTCTTTTAGAGCTAGAGGTCATAGTATCAATCTCCGATTCCTCCCTTTTTAGAAACTGAAAGTGTGTTACAGTGGTTTTATCCAGCTTTTCCCTGAGTTTGGAGGAATTATTTTACAATCCAAAGGATTTGAAAACCTCCGCTGGATAAAAAAAAAAAAAAAAAAGTGTTCCAAAAATTTTGTAGACCCAACTCTTTCTATCGTAAAATTCGAACACGTCCCATTTAATAGAAGAAGGGAGTTCATTTTGGACTACTGCAGATGCGCCTAACTCCACAGGAAGTCATGTTCTCTCCCTTTCAGAGTGCGACACGGAGAGGATCTGAGACTGCCTTCCTTCAACATCGGTTTGGTACACATGCTTCGCTGTCAGTAACAGACTCCACTATAAATATAAATGTTTTCTCAAATATCCGAAGACCACACAAGAGGACGACACAAGCACTAGACCTTTCAGGTTTTGATTCTTGCGGCTTTGCTGACATGGTGAAATAATTGCTTCCACTGTATTGTAGTCTATTTGCCTTGTCGGCCTTGTCGGCCTTACTGGTTTTGTTTCTCTCTCTAAACTTATGGAAGTAGTCACGTGGGGAAAAGAAACGCCTGAGATGTGAGAAAAACTAAAGCTTTGTAGAGAATCTCAAGAAAATAATTTGAACCAACATAATAACTCGTGTTAAGCACTGATATAGCTATTATTGTAATTTTCTTTATATATTTTAGAATGGAAATAAAAGAATGAGAAGATTATGAGAACACCTATTTATATAATCCAATAATTAGTGATGGAAAGAGGAGAATTTAAGTAGAAAATGAGTGGTAGAGTTTTGACTGAAGAAGAGTTTTTACCGTAAAAGAGAAGTGAGAGTAGTTATGAGTGGTTTTGATAATGAGATAAAGTAGGTAGTTGGATGAATGGGGAGAGAAGATTTAAAAACAGAATAACATGTGGCCAAAATTCCAACTGATAGTCAAAATTAAAGCCAAAGGCTTCCTCGTTAATATAGTTTAATTGCAATTTGTTGGATTCCACTAAGTAAGAATTCTTTCATCATGCGGCCATGGAATCTGGAAACACCCCCTCAAGCTGGCTTCTCACCCTTAGGGCATGGGGAGAAAAAGTTTATTATTAGGGGGTACTGGGTACGGGGTGAAAAACATCTTTTTATAGGTATTATGTAAATTGATTGACCAGAATGTGGAAGACTCTAATATGCGGTTGGAGATCTATGCACGACGGTTAAAAGTACTCATATATCACCGTTGTCTGAAATTCTTGTGCAATTCACAATGTGGGGCTCCCATCTTTTTTATATAAATATCTTGATGAGTTATACTTGCTAGAGACTTCTCCCCCAAGAAATTCTTGTCTACTAATACTTGTGTACGCTTTCCTAATGAATGTAGATCCCAATCTTATCTATATCAAATATCAAGTCTTAAACTAATCGGGGTTGTTAATCTCTCTTGCCAACTGTCATCTAATTGATTTGATGTGTGATGGCATGCAGCCACATGATTTCCTACATAAATCATGTATAAGATTTTAAAAAGAATTTGGGGGAAAATACTCTATCCCCATGCCCTAATTTAGAATTCATTTTCCTCTATATCACAAAAAATCAATTAAATTCTTTATTTTTTTTGGGTCTGTTTTATGCTCTCACCAACAAAAAATAAAAAACTGAGTTGCATTGAAGCATTTTTCTTCGTATCACATAATCCTCATGTTACACAAATATGTCCAAAAAGGGAAGTTTGTATTTTCTTTGAGACCATGAAGTCAATTCTATTAGTAGAAAAATTACCAGGCAGCCCTACCAAAGGTTGTGTAGTATTCAAGATAATGTATCAACAAGAAATCTCCATTTTATATAGCCTGCTCTTCTTAATCTGAAGGTGTGACTGAAAGTCTCCTCCCTATTGAATAAAAGTCAGCTTAAACGTCACATCCATCAAAATAATTTTCACCATGTGATTCAGAAAAAATGCAGGTCATGTGGTAAAAAGTGATACTCGGGCATGATTCCTTTCACTAAGGAAGAAAATTCATCTCATAATTTTAATAACAGAGAGAAGTGGATCCACATAAGATCTCTTAATCATAATTCTAAATATACAAATTTATACAATTAACATTGTTTTGAAACTCATGGATCCTATGGCCACTTCTTTATGCATTTCACACCATTCGGAATTGCAAAAAGGAAATTTTGGAAAGGCCTCGAGTTTTGACCTAGTCTGCTTTCTCTCTAATTTCTCATAATATATTTGCAGGAAATTCAATTCTAACAAGCCTTACTAAAAAAAGGAGGCTTGATTGCTTCTCCCAAACAGTAAGTAGGGAGACGTAACAAAACCAGAAGTGATTATGAATTCTCAATAATGGAGTTTTCAATGTTTATGGAATTTGCAAAAGAAGTAGCCGGGTACTTTCATTGCCGAATGTGTTAAATCACATTATTTATTACAGTAAAAGCTACTTTTGTTGGAATAAAATTTTGCAACATTTCAACCAAGAGGGGAGACCCCTGTAATAAAACATTTTGGATTATCAATAAATGGATCCCAAAGTGGAGTTCTAGGAACAGCTCCTTCACTCAAGTGTGACTTAGGAATAATTTAATCATCAATAACCCTAAATGAGTCTCTAACTTAGTCTAGCTTATATTGAAAATCCTAACGGTTTAATATGAAAATTTTCATTAGGTCTGGGATGTCTCCGGTAGAAGTTGCCCCATTATAAAATTTGCTACAAGTTGAATAACATGACTGACACAATCTCATATTTTATGGTCAATCTTGTAATAGAGCCAATTTTCATTATCGATGTCAAATTTGGAGACATCTCCATCCCCATCTCCATCCCCATTTATGATAAATATATTGGTTTTTAGTAGTTAGCGTTTTTAATAAATAAACTCCAAGTATTTAGGAATAGAGAAATAAAATTAATGCAGCCGATTCCAACCTAGTTGGAAATTCGGGTCAAGTTGGATGAAGTTTTGATGATGATAAAAGAAGATGGAGATGGAGATGCGCTCATTCCAAGAGAGTAAAACAGACGATCCGGATTCTCTAAAAAGCAGGTGTGGATGAAAAAAAGCGCATTGGTAAAATTGTAATAACAACCTCAAATCCGACCATGTCCAAATCCCAGTCAAAACGCACAGCAAAGTGAGCATACTAAACACAACACGAGCTGTTATAAATACGGAGTGATTCCCATCTCTCCAGGCACTCTCTCTCCTTTTTTTTTTTTTTTCTTTTCTCTCTTCTGTATGCAGCTCTATCCATCTGTATCTCTATCAAAAAGAGAAATGGCTGAAACTGAGGAAGGAGGAGAAAAAGAAGAGGAGGAGGAGGACGAGGAGGAGGAGCAGAAGAATTCAGATGGTTTTCGAATGGAGGAAGTCTCTCCGCCTCGGGAGAAGAAGAGAAGGAAGAAGGCGAGGGAGAGAGACAAGAAGAGAAGAAGAGAAGAAGAAAGTGAAGATCTGGATGAGGTTAGGGATCCTCTGATGGTGTTCGGTTCGGACATATTGATGATGATCCTCACAAACCTAGATGCACGCAGCGTGGCACGTTCGCTCCTAGTCTCTCGTGGATGGTGTAGAGTCGCCTCCAGCGATCGGCTCTGGAGCCCCAAGGTCTCGTTGTTCATCCTTCTTATTCCATTTCTTTGAATTCTAAGGAAATTAGGGCTTTCTTTGATGAAGGAATTCACTAGTGGGGGCTCTCCGGTTTTTTTTTTCTCCTTTGTGAATTTGGTTTGGTTAATGACGGTTCGTAATTTTGTAAATTAAGAAGTTAGGTTTTCGTTTGGGGAATTCTCTGTTGTTTTTCTTCTCAGATCTGGTGCCGCGGAAAGTGGAAATTGAATTGTCTTCCATTTTCACTGGTTTTTTTTTTTTTTTTTTGAATTTGGTTTGATGGTGGTTGGTGGTGTTTCCAAATATTAATGAGATTAGGGTTCTTTTGAGGTGTTTTCAGATTTTGTTGATTTTCTGTTACAATGGGTTTGGATTTTAATGCATTTTTGATGAATTTGAGTTGGTCTGTTTGTGTATCTTTTTTTTTTTTTTGTGATTATTAAGTGCTGTTGGGTTTTTGGTTGGCCAATCTACAATATCATGTCCTTAAATTGCTAGAGCCCCAGTGCATTTGAGTTCACAGTGAAAGCAGTGATGGTTTCCATCATTAGTGCCTGGGGCTTTGTCTCTTTGCTAGATTGAAAACTGCTCTCCTAACCTCCTCCTCTTCAAAATCTCCTTCCATCCAATTCACATTGTCATCACCTAAACCTGTGAAGTCTTTGTTGTCCAACAAATCCCCTCTCCCAAGCTTTCCTTGGAATACAAGGAGGTAAAGTAGTCTTTACCAACCATCAAAGAGCATATCCTATTGATTCTGGACCTTATTGCATAACTGTTCGATCTGTAGGATATCCTAAGTTGCTAATGGATATCCCACAATTAGAAACGGGAAGACTTGAACAGTCCGGTTTTTTTTTTTTCCTTGACTGTGGGACCACCGAACGACCATCCAAACCGTTGCATAGCTGTACGAGTGTAAGAACTTATATCGCACCAAATTTAAACCGTTAATCTATCACGGTTATCGATAAACTTGTAAAAAAGTCACGTTTTGCAAATTAGAAGCCACTTTTTTTTTTTTTTTGCAAATTTCTAGAAAACCGTGAAAGATCAACGGTTCAAATTTGGTGTAATATTAGTTCTTACACTCATATAGCTATCCAATGGTTTGGATGGTAGTTTGGTGGTCCCACGGTCAAAGGAAAAAAAAAAAAAGGGACCGTTCAAGTCTTCCCACTTCTGATTGTGCGATATCCTACATCCCTAGGATATAGTAGCAGATCGAACAGTTCTGCAGTAAATATACATTTTCCGGTTGTTTTGGGACTATTGTCAGCTTTAACACATTCCGTACGGTAATTGTCCCTTTTTATTACCTTCTTTCAACCATAGGTACTGGATCTCTGCCTCCACCAGATTTCCTATCCTCTCACCTTTATGAGGTAATCTTCTTTTAAGCTTTGATCATTTGGATTTTTCTTCAAAAGAAAGTTACCACTTTTCCTCTTTCTTGTCAAGGTTTTGAATATTTTTTGAAAAAATGCTGACGTCCCCGATTTGATATTTAGGCCCCATCTCTGATCTTGCCTTTCAAAACCTTTAATTTAAAACTAGCCCACCCACCAATAGTGAAAACTTGAAATCTATCAAGCTTAGCCTTCTTTTTTTGTATGTGTGTGTGTGTTTGTTCGTTAAATATTAACAATCATTATTTTGACAATGAGTCTTACAAGTGATGTTTCCTTAATTGCTGAAAAAATATATATATACAGCACTTCAACAAAATTGTTTGGTGACTTTAGGGAGTGAGTTTTTTTATTTTTTTTATTTTAAGATTTAAATTTTAGCACCCATTTGGCTTTTGGTCATATTGAGTTATGTATTACAGTTTCGTTAGTGAATTGTTTGATGATTTATCAATTTGTGACGGTTTTTATGAGTCTGGATTGAGACCAGTTCGCTTCTGTTCTTTTGCTTGCTTTGTCTGAAAGCAACATGTACACTTTAGATATATTTCCATTTTGTTTCTATTGATATGCTTTTTTAGTACAGCTCCAGAAATTGGGGCTTTGTTTATTCTTTTTTTTTTATTGGAAAATTGGGACCATGGTTTGGGAACCCATTTGGGTTAATCATTTTGCATGCTCTAGAATGTCCTTTTTTCATGTATATTAATATAATTGGTTCAATACTCTATAATTTGTGATTTTACTGCAAGATGTATTGTCCACTTTCTTTTAGACAACTTACATCTGTTTTGATTATGGCTCTGTTACTTATTCCCTACTTTCTTTGGTGCACTTGCTAGGAAAATTTTGTTGCACCTTTTATTTTGTTACCATATCTTCGTGCAAGGTTCATGTGTAAAGATATGATGCAGCTTGCAACATGATTATATGAATGCCCCGCACTCCCCTTTTCTTTCACCACGTAATTTATGCAGGAGTTTTGCAGGTCGTGTGTTAAGGCTTACTAAAATATTGTTTGTGTTTCAGTGTGAGGAACTGTGGCTGGGCAAGGCACACATTCCCCGCATATCGATGGTACAAGGAATAACGAGGCTACAAGCTTATTCCTTCTCCATCATGGATGGAAAACGAGTGAGTATTTGTTCAACTATACCCGACTTATGATGATGATTTCTATGCTCCCCCTGTCTTGGAAGATTGTTTCCAGGATTTGTCAATTACAATTTATGACAGAAATATTTGTTTTACCCAGTGCCATATATTTTAGATATTTGAGACTTTGAAATAGTAACCTCTTAGAATGACTTGACTCTTGTGCATAATTGTTCATTTTTTACCAGTTACACGGCATCTAGTTTTTGTATTATAATGAGTTGGATCAATTTGTTAAATCAAACTCTGCATGACTGCACCAGTAGTTGGCTGGATATAAAGACAAAGAACCCCCTCTTAAAGTCTAGCACGGAAGATCTTTAGTGATATAAGAGGGCTTGAGAGAGCCCTGTCTTCCATTTTTCACAGCAAAGTTTTAAGTGACCCATACCTTAGCGGCTAGATGGTTCCCACATTGTCTTTCATTAATAGTGTTGCATCATCTGCATAACACAATGGTTACTAAATTTCTGCTTTTTCTTGAAAAAGGAACCAACTATTGTTGATAATAGATTTCTAATAATTTGAAATGTAATGAAGAGATTATGTTATTCACACGGATCCTTTTGTTTCCTTTTTGAATAGTACCACGTAAATTTTATTGAATATTACAGTATATATAAGAGACATATACCCCTTATGCCCAACAACACAATTACAAAAATGACACCTCCAAGTGGAAGACCATCAACCCACTGTTTTGCTAAAACATCAGCATTCAGCTGAACCATTGGCCGACCATTGGACTTAAATGAAGAGCTTATGTTGCATCATGAGGTAGATTGGACTTAAAATCACAATACCATCACTTGGGATCTAGGGAAAGTTGTTAACACCAGTGACACAAAGCCCACCAGGCCCATTAAGTGTAACAAACCAACCCCCACGTGGGATAAGTTAGGATAAACTCAAATCACTGTAAATCAATTAACAACTTTATTTTCCATAACAGATAGATTGTATTAGCTTTGAAATTACCTTGATTAAGGCTAAATGATATGATAAAAAGGAGGAAGGATCGTCCATTGAAGGGATCCAAGATTACCACAAATTTCATTGTCAATCCATCGTCGTGATGTGGTATTAGAGCCTGGTAAACGATTCCTGGTTGCATCTTCTCTAATAGTGAGCACTAAATCTCACTCATAGCTTGATCAATACAGATCCAGATCTGTATTCTTGGAGTTCTTTTTTTCGTCATCGACAAGGCACAACCTTCTGATCAACCTAGTTACAATGGTGGCCCACCTGCAATGATCAAAATACTCTCAGCAATCCTATCTATAACAGTCGACTGGTTATCCTGGGAATTCTGGTGATTTTTAAAGAATTTTTTGCCGCCTCGAGGTAGGATTTCTGCACACCTTTGTGGCATTCCTGTTTTTTACATTAGTTTTCATCTCAGCCGTCAAATTTCTTGGATTCTCATCCAAATTGGGTGAGACTTGGTTCGTTGGTAGCGGAAAATCATTCCCTTCAATCTAGGGAGATCTGATTGGTTCACTAGACTCACTGTGGTCCCCACCATCAGATCCAGTGGCATAAAATAGGGTCGACGGGTACCCTGTTTTATAGACTGTTGATCGCTGGCCCACTAGCGATCATCACAGGCACTCAATTTTTTGGTTCCAGCATAGTCGCCTGATGTTCCTAAGAATATTAGGGATTTTCTCCGATTTGTTAGCGCACATCAGAGGACATATTTTTGGCCCAGCTTGTGCATCACCGGTTTGTTGAAACTGTTTTGATCAGCACCGTCCACATTTGTTGCTGTCCGTTGGATTTTCTTGTAATGTCATCTGGGGATAAGCATCTCATCTATCTGGCCTGGACGCATCTCTGATCTCAGAACAGGTCCATCAGTGGACCCCACCTTGGGTATCGACCATAAAAAAGGAGGTCGTCTGGCTGTTTTTTTTTTTTTTTTTTTTTTTTTTTGCATTTTCTTGCAAACTGTTGTGTTTGGACTTCCTGCTGATTGTGTTTGGACTTTCCCCTACAACTATCTACACAAGATAGGAATTTGGTTGCATCTACCCTGTTTTCTGCTTCTAGTTCAAATAAGTGCCAATTATGGCACAATAGATTAGGCCATCCTCAATCTTGTACTTTAATGTCTTTGTTTCAATCTGGTTTGCTTCATGATCATAAAATTTCTCTTAAAAATGTTTCTTTTAATTGTTCTAGTTGTAAAATGAGCAAGAGTAAGACTCTTCCTTTTTCCCATTAGTACCTCATTATCATTGAAATGCTTTGATCTTGTTCATAGTGATGTATGGGGTATCGCGCCTGTTATATCCCATTCTCATTTTAAGTATTTTGTTACATTCATTGATGATTATAGTCGCTTTACATGGATTTATTTCTTGCATTCAAAATCTGAGGTGTTTGTTACTTTTAAAATTTTCTTAGCTTATGTGGAAAATCACTTCTCCACATCCATTAAAACACTTCGCGCAGATTCTGGTGGTGAATATGTTTCTAATGAGTTTCAGAATTTTTTGCAACACAAAGGGATCATTTCTCAAAAATCATGTCCTTATACACCCCAACAAAATGGTGTGTCTGAGAGGAAAAACAGTTCACCACCAAAATTTTGGCCCGAAGCTTTGTCCACAGCAGTTCATGTTATAAATCGACTACCTCCACTCGTATAAAGAATGACACACCTTATTTTCGTTTATTTCATAGGAATCCTACTTATTATCATCTCCGCACTTTTGGGTGTGTATGTTTTGTTCTTCTTCCCCCAGTAGAACGTACAAAACTATCTGCCCAATCCTCTAAGTGCGCTTTTCTAGGCTATTTGATCGACTAGAAAGGATTTTTCTGTTATAATCCTAAGGTGAAACATATCAGGACCTCTCGTAATGTCGTGTTTTTTGAAAATCAGTATTTTTTCCAACATCATTTAGATGATGATAAACCTCCTGTGCTTTCACTTGTTCCTAACTTTTGTGATACTCCCGTTCCTTCTATGGAATCTATCAAGCCTTTGCTTGTGTATGAAAGGCATCGGCGGAAAAATACGATTGCACCTGAGCCTCCTGATTTGTCGGTTTCCTCGGCACTTGACCCCGCTCCTGCTACAGACATCTCTCAGTCGATTCCTCTTCGTCGCTCATCTAAGATTTCCCGTCCCCCTGATTAGTTTGGTTTTACCCATACATCCTTACTTGCTACCTTATCTTCTGTTCATATTCCTAATCATTTTTCCCAAGCAATGCAACATGAGTGTTGGCGGCAGGCTATGCAGGAAGAACTTGATGCACTCAAAGTGAATCACACATGGGATGTTGTTCAATGTCCTCCGTCCATCAAACCCATTGGCTGTAAGTGGGTTTTCTCGATCAAGCTACATTCTGATGGTACTCTGGCACGTTATAAAGCTCGGTTAATGGCCCTTGGCAACCGTCAGGAGTATGGTATTGACTATGATGAAACATTTGTTTCGGTGGCCAAGATGATAACGGTGCGTACTATTCTTGCTATTGTAGCATCACACTCATGACCTCTTTATCAGATGGATGTGAAGAATGCCTTCCTCCATGGAGATCTTAAAGAGGAAGTGTACATGCGTCTTCCCCAAGGATATGTTTCTACTTCTAAAAATGAGGTGGCATGGCATTGTCGCTTGCTGTATGGACTCAAACAAGTACCCCGCGCTTGGTTTGAGAAATTTCGTTCTACTCTGCTTCATCTTGGATTTGCTCAAAGTCCCTATGATCCTTCATTGTTCCTGAATAACATTGCTCAAGCTACCACCATACTTCTCGTATATGTGGATGATATCATCATCACGGGCACTCACAGTAACATGATTCATAGTCTTCAATCCTCACTTCAAGCTGCATTTCATATGAAAGACCTGGGTCCATTAACATATTTCTTGGGTCTTGAGGTACAACATTCTAGGAAGGGATTGTTTTTACATCAACATAAGTATGCTATTGATCTCATTGATCTTGCTGGCCAAAAGGATGCCACACCTGTGGACACTCCATTAGAAGTCAATGTGAAACTCCGGAAAGATGATGGGGATCTCCTCTCCGGCCCCACCTCCTACAGACACTTAGTCGGGAGTCTGGTCCACTTGACCATCACTCGGCCCGACATCTCATATGCTGTGAATGTTGTTAGTCAATTCATGTCAGCACCACGGCATCACCATCTGGTTGCTGTCAAAAGGATCATTCGGTACATTCTTGGTTCTTCGACTCGAGGCTTGTTTTTTCAAGTTGGCACACCAATTACACTAAATGCTTATTCTGATGCCGACTGGGCCGGATGCCCGGATACTCGCCGATCCACCACAGGCTGGTGTATGTATTTGGGTAAATCGCTCATTTCTTGGAAATGCAAAAAGCAAGAAAGAGTCTCCCAATCTTCCACTGAATCCG
This sequence comes from Persea americana, assembly GCA_029852735.1. Taxonomy (NCBI): domain Eukaryota; kingdom Viridiplantae; phylum Streptophyta; class Magnoliopsida; order Laurales; family Lauraceae; genus Persea; species Persea americana. Next base: position 73,722,142 of record CM056809.1, read on the forward strand.
AATATCGTGCCATGTCTTCTGCTTGTTCCGAGATCCTTTGGCTTCGTGGCTTACTTGCAAATCTTGTTTTTCCTCAGTCCTCCGCTACCCCACTTCATGCGGACAATACTAGTTCCATCCGTATTACTTAGAATCCAGTCCTCCATGAACGTTCAAAACATATTGAGGTGGATTTTCATTTTATTCGAGATGAATATGATCACAAGGTCATTAGTCTTCCCCATGCTTCTAGTGAACATCAACTTGCGGACATCTTCATCAAAGGACTGCCTCGGCCACGCCATGAGTTCTTGATTCGCAAATTGCTGCTGTTTGACTATCATCAATTTGAGGGGGGGTGTTAACACCAGTGACACAAAGCCCACCAGGCCCATTAAGTGTAACAAACCAACCCACCATGTGGAATAAGTTAGGATAAACTCAAATCACTGTAAATCAATTAACAACTTTATTTTCCATAATAGATAGATTGTATTAGCTTTGAAATTGCCTTGATTAAGGCTAAATGATATGATAAAAAAGGAGGATGGATCGTCCATTGAAGGAATCCAAGATTTCCACAAATCTCACTGTCTATCCATCGTCGTGATAAAAGTTACTCTTGGAAAAGTAAAAGGAAGCAAGCTATTCATCACCGTCAAGGCATCATCCAATCAACCCTATTTAAAGCCGTGTATTTTTCAACTGTACAATCTGAAAAGTCTTTTTTTTTTTTTTTTTAACTACTTTATTTTAGGATTTTATTACTCTTCCTTCTGTAGTTCCTTTAACTTTTAATGCTTAATCACTTCGTGGGGTTTTTTTTTTTGTTTTCAATATTTTTCATATAACCAAACTGCAAACCATCTTTTCTTTCTTTTTTTTTTTTTTGAAAGAAACTCCATCTTTCTCCTGATTCTATAATCCATCTTTTGTTGTAATTCTAAATATTATCATAGACTTAAAATATAAATTGCAACCAGATGTACTTAAGCTTTTTGTGAACGTTCAACGCCATACTATTAATGTAATTGAACCTGATGTAATTGGGAGACAAAGGCCATGAAGGAAGAACTAGATGCTCTTTAGCAAAATCATACATGGGATCTTGTTTAGTGCCTTGCTATTGCTAATGTGAAGCCAGTTGGCTGCAAATTGTCAAACTCAAATCTAATGGCTCCTTGAATCGCTAGAAAGCTTGGTAATAGAGAGGAATATGGGATAGATTATGATGAAACTTTTGCCTCGGTGGCTAATATGACTACGGTGCGTATTATTCCTGCTCGTGGTTTCTCACACATGGCCTCTCTTTCAGATGCATGTAAAGAATACATTTCTTCATATGGTGACATAAAAGAAGAGTTTTACATGTGCCCTCCTCCCGGTCGTGTTTTATCATCCACAGGCCATGTTTGTTGGTTGTGACGCTCTCTTTATGGTTTAAAACAAACTCCTAGGGCCTGGTTTGAGAAATTCTAGAAGACTCTTGTAAAGGCATCTTTTGTTCAAAGTCAATACGGCCCATCTCTGTCTCTTCGTCGGACATCCCGGGCTTGACTATCTTGCTTGTATATGTCGAAGATATTATCTTCACAGGAACAAATCCTGATGGCATACTATGATTTCAACATTCTCTTTATGCATCCTTTCATATGAAGGATTTTGGTCCTCTTATTTTCTTGGTCTTTCTTGAAGAGTCTGGATCCATTGGGCCAAAGGCCCACTTGTATAATAAAGCTCAAATCCTTGTTTAGTCAAATTCTAACACCATCTACTGATTCTTTATACTATATGAGGATAGGGTTGACTGTAGTATGACTAGATAATTGCTAATATGTAGCCCAAATCAAGGCTTGTACAATATGATATATAGAAGATCAATCAATCCTGGGAAAGGCATCCCATCCCATTCTATTCGTCCATAGCATTTCATTCTATGACATGGTATCAGAGCTCTGCTGAAGGACATAAGCTACAAATCCTATTCTGGTTGAAGAAGTCTTCCTCCAATCAAGTGTTCAAGTCAGCCTTTTCTCATAAAGAAGTAGTCTCTGGGTTCAATTTTCATCACAGATCATCAGAATGACATCTGATTTGTGCCTGATCAAGAGTGGCCCACCTCCGATCAACACTTGTTCCACCAGGGACTTCAAGATTTTGATCGACAGGCTTCTTGAAAGTTTTTGATAATCTTCTGAGGATTTTTTTGTCATCGTTTGAGGTTGGTTATACCCTCTTTTCCATCTGTCTGGACATTTTTGTTCAAATAAATTTAATCAAGACCATCCAGATTTGTGGATTTATATCCATTATAGTTCAAATTTGGACTGCTGGTAGTAACTTGGAGCCTCCATAATTTGATCAGATCGGATCAGTGACTGAACCATTCAGGGGGGCTCACAGACAGATCCTGCCAGAAATTTAAGGTCGCCTGGTGTAGTTTTTTTTTTGGCCGGCTGTGTTCCCTCTTCACTACATGCACTGCTGGTTGCCTTTCCTTACATCTGAGTCTCCTCTGCTCATATCTTTACTCATCTAGAACTACGATTGAATTTCTAAGTACCTTGATGTTCTGTTCTCTGGATTCTGAGTCATTTCTGAGTAAGATTTTTTTCACATAAATAAATCGATCCTAGGAAAGGCATCCAATTCCAAAGTATTGTTATCTTTGTTAAATTGTGGTCACATAAATAAAATGAAGTTTTTAGCATGAGATACTGCTCTTGATTGCACTACTTGTAAGCTTGGAAAAAGTAAAATTTTGCCTTTTCCATTACATGTTTCCTTTGCTACCAAATGTTGACTTAATACATAGTGATGTTTGGGGTGTTGCACCAATTGTCACTCATTCACAGTATTAAGTGTTTTGTGACATTCATTGATGATTATAGTCGTTTTACATTGATTTATTTCCTGCATGCAAAATCTGAAGTTTTTGATGTTTTAAAAAAAATTCTTGAATTATGTTCAAAATAAGTTTTCAACATGTATTAAGATTTTCCGTACAAACTCAAGGTGCAAATATGTGTCCGAGAAATCTCAAGCTTTTTTATAAGAAAACTGGATCATCTCCCAACAGACATGTCCCCCACCCCCCCCCCCCCCCCCCCCCCCCCCCCCCAATATTACAATGGAATTGCAGAACGGAAAAGTCATCATCTTCTAGACATGGTCAGATGTTTGCAATTAGAATCCTGAGTTCCACCTATATTTTGGCCAGAAGCATTAACCACTGCAACTCATATCATCAATCGTCTTCCTTCTCCAAAACTTCAAAACACATCTCCGTATTTTCGTCTTTTCCAAATTGAACCAAAATACAACATTTGCATACTTTTTTAATATGTTTGTTTTGTTCATCTTCCAACCCATGAACATTCGAAGTTAAATCTGCAGAGTGTGGCTTTCTTGGTTATGCTTCTCAGCAAAAAGGTTTTATTTGTTATCATCATGGATGAGAATATCGGCCGCTACGTAGCGCAGTGGCCAATAAATCAGACGTAGCGGCCAATAAATTGGGCATAGTGGCCTTGGCTGCTACGCTAAACACAAAATAGCGCCACTCGCCACCGTATCGGTGCGTATCAGCCGCTATTTACCTATAGCGGACGATACACATCGATACGTTGCTTATCAGCCGCTACAAACTATGAACAGTAAGGAGAGAAAAAAAACCATACCCTTCTTCCAATCGCTGCTTTGACTTATGGCAAAAGAAGAAAGGAAAGGAAAAAAAAAAAAGAGGAAAAGAGGAAGAAAGGAGAGAGAGAGAGAGAGAGAGAGAGAGAGAGAGAGAGAGAGAGAGAGAGCAGTTGCAGACAACATACCTGGATGCAGCAGAAAGCAGCAGCAGCAACAGGTGGCAGTGGCAGCAGGAGGTAGCGGCGGCAGCAGCAGGAGGACCACAATGGAAGCAGGGTGCTCCTCGTCCCTCTTCTTTTTCTTCTTTTCCCTTTTTTTTTTTTTTCTTTTCCCGCCTTTTCCTTTCCCTTTCTCCCGCTGTCTCTCAATCCTTCCATTCACACGAAAATAGGGCAGCATTTGGAAAAGGCGGGAAAGGAAACTTATGTAAGGGAACTTATGGGCCCCATAGTGCCCCATCCTATAAAAGGTTTAAATAAAATTTAAATGGGCCCTCAAAAGCTGTTGTCTTCTTAACCATTGATGTGCTCCACATTGATGGGCAAGTATTAAATAAATAGGGCATGTCTTAACCAAATATTACTTAATTGAAATTAGAGCCTTTGCTAAATTTCACTCTAATTAGAAATACAACCCAATCAAATTTCACTCTAAATGAAAATAGGGCCATAGCAAACTCTGACACATACTAACTAGAAATGGGCTCTAGCCAAGTTTCACATTAATTGGACATAGGTTTTAGCCAAATTTCACACTAATAGGAAATACTGAAGTAAGGCCTTGACCAAAGTACACTTTAGAAAATGAGCCCTTTTCATTTTAATAGTAAATAGGCTCTAATCAAATTTAGTTTTTAATAGAAAATTTTTTACGAGCCTTTCATTAATTTCTAAGTTATCATAACTTAGCAACATGAATACATGTGAAAAAATAATCATTATTATTATTTTATATTCATACAGCGATACAGAACCTCATGCAATGTGGGGATTGCTACGCCCCCTTATCTTAGTTACTTTTGCAAAAAGAAAATAAAACACATTTTCTATCATTTTCGAATTTTCTGGATTTTCTGGATTTTTTTCAGAAAATTTTGACAATTTTTTCAATACGCACCACTGCGCCGCTACGTAGCGCCTGCTTCGTAGTGTTTTTGCGGCGGGCCACTATGCACGTCGCTACCGCTATTTTCATCATTGGTTATTATCCCAAGGTAAAGCGTATTTAGATTTCTAGAAATGTTGTGTTCTTTGAACACAATTATTTTTTCCATTCCTTTCTTGAATCATTTCCAGAAATAACATTTTCTAAAGTTCCATCCTTTGATGTTGAATGTCTTCCTCCACTTGTGAGATTTAATCCAAACAAGGTTTATGCTCGTCAACAAGGAACAAATGCCACTAATTTGCCTCTGTTGCAAGAACCAACCCTGGATCCTGCTCCAGCACCTGATCCACCTCAGGCTGTTCTTCGCCAATCTTCTCGTATCGCTCGACCTCCAGATCAATACGGTTTTTCCCATTCTTCATATTTAGCTACCTTATCCTCTGTTTCAATTCATAGTTCTTACTCACAAGTCGCAAAGCAAGATTGCTGGAGAAAGGCTATGGAAGAAGAATTCAATGCCTTACGGCATAACCAAACATGGGATGTTGTTCCTTGTCCACCTTCGGTTATGCCAATATGAAGTAAATGAGTTTTCTCTATCAAATTAAAAGCTGATGGTTCTTTGGATAGATAGAAGGCAAGACTTGTGGCCCTTGGCAACAGACAGGAATATGGAATTGACTATGAGGAGACATTTGTGCCTATAGCAAAGATGACTACAATTCGCACCATTCTTACCATAGTTCCATCTCAATCCTGACCTCTTTTCCAGTTTGACGTAAAAAATGCATTTCTTCATGGCGATCTTAAAGAGGAAGTCTATATGCATTTACCTCAAGGTTTTCCAATATCATGAGACGGATAAGTTGCTCGTTTAAAATGTTCTTTGTATGGACTCAAGAAAGCACCAAGAACATGTTTGACAGATTCAAAGATGCATTACTAAAGCTACATTTTCAACAGAGTCCTTATGATCTGTCTTTGTTTCTTCATCACAAAATCAACAGGGATAACCATTCTTTTGGTTTATGTCGATGATATTATAATCATAGGCACAAATATAGTCATGATTAAAGATCTCCAGCTTTACCTTCATCATTCTTTTCAAATGAAGGACCTAGGGCTTCTGACATATTTTGGGATTGGAGGTTCAACACTCTGAGAAAGGGTTGATTCTTCATTAACATTAGTACACTATGGATTTGTTTGAATCAGCAAGCCTGTCAAACTCCACACTTATGGATACTCCTCTTGAAATAAATCTTAAACTCCATACATACTACCAACAACTTATCGGTGACCCCCTTCTTTATCGTACATACTACCGACAGCTTGTCGGTGTCCCCTTTCTTGATCTTACATACTACCGACACTTATGGATCAAAAAGTGGTGACCCCCTTCTTGATCCTACATACTACCGATAGCTTGTCGGTAGTCTCATATACTTGATTACTACAAGGCCGGACATCAGTTATGCAATAAATTTGATGAGTCGGTATATGACCAGGCCTCACCATCTCCATTTAGCAGCAGTTTGAAGAATCATCCGTTATCTTATTGGCACGGCTTACAGAGGCTTATTCTTTCTTGTTGGCTCTCCAATGACATTGACTGCCCTTTTTTTTTTTTGTTTTGAAATGGTAACTTGTATTAATCAAAAGCTTTACAGTATAAAAGAGCTATACTGAGAAAGCAGTTGGGGGAGAACCTCAGAAATACAGCCACCGCCCAAAAAAGGAGAAGCTATACAAAGGTGGCAGAAAGGCCGTCGACAAAGAAAAAAGAATCAGATCAAAACGATATGACTTTCCTCCGGTTAAACACAACATCAAGGGATAAGTCCCAAAAGTCTAGGAGAATAGAGACCTAAGAGGCTACAGTTAATTTCATTTTGAAGATTAGGTCTTCTTGGGAGGAGGAAATTCCTTCAAAACATCTTCTGTTTCTCTCTTTCCAAATTGTCCAGATGAAGGCCAGAAAAGACAGGCGCCAAATGATCTTCCCTTTGGGTGTAGAAATCGGGCTAGCCCACTGATGGAACATCTCGGGGAAGGATAGAGGAATAACCCAGCTACAATTAAACTCCTTGAGGATTGCTAACCAGATGGCTTTATACTGCTTGCAATGAAGGAATAAGTGGTCAACAGATTCCTCGTCAACTAAGCAAAGGGGGTGAGCATTGACAATAAGAATTTTCCGGCGGCGGAGATTATCTATTGTCAGAATTTTATTCTGGAGAGTGAGCCAGACGAAAGCAAGGACTCTGGGAGCGGCCTTAATTTTCCAAAGGGAAGGCCAACCTCGATGAGTAGTCGGCGGCCCTACATGAAGGGCGAAGTAGAAGGAGGAAACAGAGAAAGAGCCTTTACTGGAAAGAGCCCAAACTCTGATGTCTTGCACTTCGTTGTTGGTGTCCAACCTGCTAAGGACCTCAAAAAGATTGAAGAGGTTTGTTTTCTCTGCCTTGAAAAGATTCCTTCTGAAGATGGGGCCCCACATATGTTGGCTGCCATTCGTGACAAGGTAATCTGTCACCCTAGCTTTGCGGTTTCTAGTGCATCTGTATAAATCAGGGAATTTAATCGCTAAGGGGTTGTTACTGACCCAAATGTCATGCCAAAAAGATATGTTCTCTCCATTGCCAACTTGGTAACAGATGAATTGAGCAAAAGAGTCTTTAGTAGAGCAAATCCTTTTCCAAAAATTTGAGCACCTTTGGGATGGAGGAGAGGTGCACCAACCATTTCTCCTTACTTTGTATTTAGCTAGTAGAATATCTCTCAATGGACCTTCAAATTCGTCTCCCAGCCTCCAAAGCCATTTGCCTAGTAAAGCTTGATTCATGCTCCTTAAAGGTCTTATACCTAGACTGCCCGACTTTTTTGAGCGACAAACTGATTTCCAATTCACTGAGTGGATCTTATTTGACTCCTCGCGACCCTGCCATAGGAAGTCACGTTGAAGCTTCTTAATGCGATTGATGATTGCAATAGGGCATTTAAGAAAATACATGTAGTAAATTGGAAGGTTGGTAAGAGCAGATCGGATCAATGTGATTCTTCCTCCTAGGGATAAGTATCTTGCTTTCCAAGAAGACATTTTTTTCTCAATTCTCTCAAGAATTGGGTTCCAGATGGATTTTGGCACCCTACCTAAACATAGAGGAAGCCCAAGGTACGTGGATGGGAAAGAGTCGACTCTGCATCCCAAGATAGTTGCATAGTGACGAACAGAGTCTTCTTCAATTGAGATCCCTAGGATGGCACACTTGGAGAAGTTTATCTTAAGGCCCGAAACAGCTTCGAAGCATTTGAGAATTGCAACCAAGTTTTGTATTTGATCTTCTTTGGCATCGCAAAATAGGAGAGTGTCATCCGCATAAAGGAGATGGGAGACAGATGTAGCAGTATGAGAAGGGCTTGAAATCGCAAATCAAATTGCAATCTTCTGCTTTTGAAAGCATCCTACTGAGAGCCTCTCCGATGATTACAAAAAGGAACGGGGATAATGGGTCTCCTTGACACATACCCCTCTCCGCTGGAAAGAATCCTTTCGGGGAGCCATTTACAAGGATAGAGTAGACAGTAGAAGAGATGCATTCTCGGATCCAATCCCTCCACTTATCTCCGAATCCCATCCTGCATAGCAAATGAAGAAGGAAGTCCCAATCCACCATGTAGAAGGCTTTTTCCAAGTCTAGTTTGCAGATTAGACCTAGGAGACTTGTCTTTGTGTATGGAATGAATGCATTCGTTTGCGACGAGAAACCCATCTAAAATCTGTCTACCTTTGATGAAGGCACTTTGAGAGGGAGAGATGATGGAAGGGAGGATCTTTTGCAGTCTGGTTGCAAGCACTTTAGCCAATATTTTATAAGTGCTGCCTAAGAGGCTTATGGGTTTGAAGTCTTTTATGTAGTCCGCCCTGGACTTCTTTGGAACAAGAGCAATGAAGGATGCATCAATGGTTTTGGAGAGTCTGCCTCTTGAGTGAAATTCCTTCATGAAGGCCATAAAGTCTGTTCTTAGGAGGTCCCAGTGTTTTTGGTAGAAAGAGATTGGGAAGTCATTTGGGCTTGGAGCTTTATCGCTAGCTAGGCTGAAAATGGCTGCTTGTACTTCTTCCTCTTGGAACGCTTCTTCCAACCAGTTTGCATTTTCCCTCGCTAATGATGGGAACTGGAGATTGTTTAAGGTCAACTTCTTTCATCCTTGCTGAATAGATTGTTAAAGAAGCCGATGATGTGATTTGTTATCACTTCTCTATCCTCTACTCTGTTCCCATTGACCATCAAGTGATCGATCCTATTGCCCCTTATTCTAGCCAATTGCAAACTGTGGAAAAATTTGGTGTTCTTGTCCCCTTCTTTTAGCCACCGACACCTCGATCTCTGTTTCCATTTGATTTCTTCTTCCTTAACTTTTCGTTCAAAGAGGTCTTTTAGATCTAGTCTCTTTGCAAAATCCTCTTCGGATAAAAACCTTTGAGATTCTTCCTTTTTCTCAATAGAGTGCAATTCTTCTAGAATTTTTGCCTTACGAGGTCCGATAGGCTCTAAGTTGCACTTGGCCCATTCTTTAATCTTGTTTTTTAGCATCTTCAGCTTGGAGGAGAATCTAAATCCCGCCCACCCATTGACATCAAAACTGTTCCACCATTCCTTAATAGTCTCTGAAACACTTATCCTCCAGCCACAGTAGCTCAAAACGGAAGGGGGATGGACCCCATTTTAAGCTTTTAGAGTCGAGTAAGATGGGACAGTGATCAGAGGTGGGCTTGGGGAGAGCAATTTGGCAGACTTCAGGGTATAAATCTATCCAATCACCAATGACCAGGAATCTGTTAAGACTAGGGCTGTCAAAGGGCCGGGCCGGGGCCGGGCGGAGGTAAGCCCTTATCCTACCCTCACATGTGCGGGCCGGGCCTAAGCAAGCAAAAGCCCTCGTCTTTTACAGCGGCCTACAATTTTTAGGCCCTTATCCTACCCTCAAGGGCTAGGGCCAAAAGAAAAAAAAGATTTTTTTTTTCAAAGAAAATAAATCTTTCATACACTACCACTAACTTCCAACTTAATGCTAATCCTCCTATTTTGTCCGAATAAAGGACCGACAATGCAAAGGCAATTAAGACTTCTGCTGTTTTAGATTTCACACTACTCTTATACTGGTCAAGTACTCTTCATTTTGTACTAAATACCGATTCAAAAGCAACTGTAGAAACTGAAATTGATAAAATGTAACAAGCCATTATTGAAATAACTTGATATTTTGCTAAATTAACTTTCCACCAATTCAATATATTGAAATTTATAGATTTATCCCTTAGCTCCTCAAAATAATAATCTAATTCAGATTTTTTTTCTAAAGCAATTGTTTTGAGTCATTTGTTCCTCAAATATTAAAAAATCATCTTCAAACTTAGTAACTTTTACTAAATTAACTTTATCCACATTTGACAATGTCACAGTATAGTTGTATCATAAATCACGTAGTACTCTTTATAATGATCTCCAAAAAGGTCTAAGAGTATCACCTCGACGAATACTCATATCTTCACTTGATCCATATAACTTTCTTAAAGCATACCTTAAATACAACAACTTACGTTGAGGATCAAAGAGTATAACCATTTCAAATACTTAAGTTTTTCTTCATTTTGAAACTAGATTTCTACAAAAGATATCTACACTAGCTAACTTTTATACCAATAAACTATGTATTCTAATCACTTGTGGTAAAAATAAATGAATAGATGGGTACTCACTTATTAAGATTTTAAAAGTAACTTCATAAAAACTATTCAAAATTTACATATTTAATAAACTGAGGGCCAGGTCGGGCCCCCTTAGGGTCGGGGGAGTCAAGCCCTAGCTCGGCCCTCAAGATTGCGGGCTTTTCAAAATAGGGCCCTACCCTATGCTCGGGCTTTAGGATAAAAAACAAAGCCCTCGCTTTGAGGGCTTTTGTGGGCCGAGCTGGGCTGGGCCCCCTCGTGAAAGGGCTGGATTGACAGCCCTAGTTAAGACGCGACATAGTCGGAGGACTCTAATGGTTGAACCATGTGAAATTAGCACCCCCTAGATGTAGGTCTATTAGGAAGTGGGAATTGATCCAATATGAGAAGGATTGCATATTTGCTGTAATATTACCACACCTCCAAACTTTTCTGAGGGGAATCTAGTGATGTTCCAATCACCTCCAATGCACCACGGGCCTTCCCATTTGCTACGAATGAAGTCTATCTCACTCCAGAAGCTGTTTCGAAGACCATGATCTGTCGAACCATAGACAGAGGAAATTATCCAAGAAGAACCATTCATCCCATCTTCCATCACTACTGATACAGAGAAGGAACCGATGAATTGGTCTTTAATGGAGAAGAGCCTACTGTTCCAACTCAGAAGGATGCCTCTAGAAGTTCCGTCAGCATCTAGAGAGATCCAGTTCCAGTGGTTGTTACCCCAAATTTCTCTGACAAGAGGGAGAGACGAAGACCGAAGCTTTGTTTCCTGGAGTAGCAGAATATCTATTTTAAAAAAATGTATAACGTCCTTGATTATTGCCCTCTTCACTGAACTCCCTAACCCGCGAACATTCCAAGAAACAACTTTCATTTATAACAGTATTGGGTGTCTCTAACTCTAGAAACCAGCTGGAGAGGGGGAGCTGAAATTGGATCGGTGGTGAGAGATGACAGCTTCCTTCTTTGATGGGTTTGTTGCTTGAGAATAAGGCTTGCAAAAGCTGACGAGGCGACGGCGATACAAACGGTCGGACGGGCCGATGTGGCTGGAGTAGTGGAGCTACACGGTTGGGCCTAGAATCCTCTCTTCTTCTATGCTCCTTATCTCCGGTTCCTTTTTTTTTTTTTTTTTTTTTGGGATGAGGGACGGTGGGTTTGGGTTTGAAGATGGGGGACAGTTTTAAAGGAACTTGAAGGAATGGACTGGATCTGACCTATGAAGATGCAGTAGGCCAGAATCAGTGCCCTGATACCAATTGATATGTAACCAGTTGAATGATGGGGATAAATTGTCCAATTTCGAGGATGGACTACACCTCCTTGTGCAAGCACAGATTTTGGGGATAATTTTCTGATATCTCTCTTATTATTCTTCTCCTAATAAATAGCCATTGCTGGCTTTACATAAGAAAGAACATTAAAACGATCTCCGTTAAATCAAGGAAAGATCATCACATAAGTAGTAAAAGAAATCCTACTACTTAACTGGGAAAGAAATCCAATCCTATTGACACTCTTACTAAATGGACAGTCAAACTGACAACTCAAGCATCATCACTTTATTCACTTTCCTAGCTTACTTGCAATCAATCTACATGCCTGACCCATGTTTAACTTGTGTGGGCCAATGACTCAGCCCTTACGGCACAATTGGGCCGTGCTCTTGTGACTGTTTTTTCAGCAAAGAAGGGGCCAAATGCCTTCTTATGTTTCTGACTTTCTGAGTTGGACCAATGTATCGTTGGAAACTTTGTGGTCTCCATCATGGAACCCATTTGTTAAAATCTGAGGCAGTCAATATGCATGGCCCTCTCTAGCTTTTATGGGTCCTCATAAAATTTGACTCTAATAGGAATGGGCCTGTTGCCGGATTGATTGGATCTTGATGATGAATATACTTAATCAATCAAACAATGGGCACATTTTATTATAGTGAAATTCAGCCAGGACCCACACATGACTGGGCCTTTATATTAAGTAGTTTGGATTTTTAATAGGTCAATTTCACCTAGGAGCCTACAAAACTCCTATCAATTTGAGCCTTGAGTATCAAGCTTTTTTTCCCTTAATTGGAATCCCATTCTAATAGGGCCACTTATAAAAGATCTAAACCACAAAAATAGCCCTTTTTTGTTCTAACCTGTTTTCAATAAATGTGCCAATCTGACTGGGTCCTCTATAAATTTTACTCAAGTAAGAGTTAGGCCCACTTGCATATTGATCACTTGTGAAAATATGTTAGATATAAATAGAAATTCAAGTGCAATCCAACAACAGGCTTAGTCCTGGTGAAGTGCTTTAGATGGCTAGACCTTGAAGTAATATATGATAGGATATGGCTAATGATTATAATCATGTAGCATGACCAAGTCAATTGTGGGCCTAACTCCGATTTGAGTGAAATTTGTTTATTACAAAGCTAATATAAGAGGTGATAGTTATTTATAGTGGTTTGGGTTTTAGATATAGGCTACATTAATGGATTTATAAATTATTAGGATGGATGGACATGAGAATTAAACATTAAAACTTGACATATTTCATAGTTAAAGATTAAACAACAACTCAGAGTGTTATGACTTAGGGGGATTGATATTTTGGTTGTAAGTGTGTACTAATGAAAAAATATATTGTTTCCTAGCATTTTCCAATATTATGGTTTTTTTTTTGGATATTTTTTTGGGTTAGAAGAAAATTCACGCCACGATGACTGCGACGGACCAAGAACCGCAACCAATACCGATACCGTATCGGTATTTGGGGTCAGCCGATAGTGCAATTTTAAACCATGGATGGACCGGCTAGAGTTAAATCTGGTCCTAATGTATAAGAGGGGTGCTCCATAATAGCGATAGCATTGTGCTAGCGATGTTCTCTAAGAATGTGGGTTATATGAAGCCCAATGAGGTAGAAGTGGTGGCCATTTTGGAAGCTCTTCAGATCTTTTCCACCTCTTACCAATCCAAGCTAGTGTTGACAATGGCTCTTTGACTACCATCTCTTGGGTGTCTTCTCATGCTTCTCCTCCATGGAGGTTTCAGTTCTACTTCAACGAGATCCAGTTGTTGTCTTCTTTGGTTGAGGTGGATTTCCTTCATGTGGGGCGTTCCAGCAAATGGCTTGGCCGGCTCGCTGGCTAAGGAAGGGGTGGATAGATCCTCTCTGTTTGTTGCTCTATCTTCATAGTTTGGCCACTTTTTTGTGCTGTAGCCTTTTTCTTTGATGTGGGTATAAATCTTTTTATCTCATCTTAGCCCCTCCCTTTTAGTTGGGATCTTATTGTTCTCTGTTTCTCTTTTTAATGAAATTTACTGTTACCTATCCAAAAAAAGGAAAAAAGAAAAAAAAGGGAATGAGTAGCAATGCATATGGATTAGGAGTAGGCCAACATAGTACCAATCTGACCTAGCCCTTGGTTGAGGAGGTTTAAACTTGATAAAATGAATGTTGACTCTCTTTTTTCTGTCTAGTCCAATGGCTTATTACGTTGATGTGTTAAATTGGTGTGCAACAACTGACAATACATGGAGTCCAGTTGTATTTAGATGTTTGGTTTCATCACAGGTGGGCTTATTCAGGTTTCTTTTTTGAAAAATTAAGGAACTGGATCTCTTTTGAAAATCTTCTGTGTTGTGTGATAAAAAAAAAAATGATTTATTGTGATTGTTATCCTTTTCAAATTTTAAAGCATGTTATGAATGTTCTAACAAATCTAGAGCTTGTGTTTTCAGAGGCGCATATTAATGGACGATCTTTGTGACCATACATGGGAATTTCGTTTCAAAAAGGTTTGTTTGCAAGCTCCACTGCCATCTAATTTGTTCTACACATATACTTTTTCCAGTTATAAAATCTTTTTTTTAATGTGTCTAGTCATTTGGGTGAAAGAAATCAGTCGAGCCACTATTTCCATGTCACAGCAAGTAAACATGTATTTCTTATATTGACATAATTTTTTTTCTTTATTCAATATGATCAATATAAAAAGGAGAGAAACAAGGGAAAATCCTTATAAAAAAAATGGGAACTGTTGTAAAGGCCAAATGGTTGATTTGTGTCTTATCCCGGAAAATTTATCAGTGGTTTCATTGTTGGGATGTTCTGTGCAATAAATGATTCCAATTGTGAAATTTAGGATCTGATTCATGCAATTCTCACTATTGAGACAAAAAAAAAAAAAAAAAAAAAACACATTTTTTTCAGGACTATGGCAATAGGATTTTATTTTGGTTTTTTTAATAACTGTATCAGTTAATAAAATGGTCCTGTATTCCTTCCAACACTAAAACATAAGATACTTCCATTTACTTTTAGAGATTTGAAAGGAGGAATAAATTAAGACTACAGGGACCACTGATGAATGGACAGTTATCAACATGTTTGCATTACCTGACTTCCTAACCACTATATGACACTGGTACAATTCATCACATCTTTAGTGTAATTATAATTTTGAAACTGGCAGATAATTAATAGAGAAAATGATGCAGGCGCATGAAAGGGTACCCATGTGCGGGCCATGTTTACAAAAAGACCATGAAAAGAAGCTTGCATAAGACCCTTAAAATAAAAGAATAAATTGCACAAGCCCTAAAAATTCAGCAGCTCCTAATTATTCCCTATTATATCCAGGCCTCTATTGGGCTTTATTTGCTAGATTAAACTCCTAGTTTAATCAATGCTTTATCTATGGAGAGGTTAAGGTTTTCATTACCAATCAAAACATTAAAAAAAAAATGTTAAGAGGTTGAGATTACATCTTCATTAAATCATGGTGCAGGATTAGATTTAGGTTATTTTGCTTAAGATCAAAATAATGATAGGGCCATTAGACCAACCTAGTTTTTGAGTTTTCAGAAGATTCAATGATTATACAGGAGAACTTTCTGTGTGAAAGCTATGTTAGACATTCTCTTTGTAAAAATTAGGTGAGAAACCGGTTCTCCTTTGGATCTTTGTAAGAAATGTAGGTGTGAGGCCTTGTTTATGTTGTTTCTCCTCACTGCTGCTAAAACTTTCCTGCCTGCTTTTTGGGATCAGTCGACGTGTTCCTAAGCTTATTTTAATCAGATTAGTTGCTTCTCTTGATTAATTCATTAGGCAAGCAGTTCAAGCTTTTGCCCTGAAGCCCCCTGACCATTAGGTAGGCTCAGTGTGCAGATGAAAACTATCTGTGTGCAAGCTATGTTACATATTCTCTTTGTGAAAACTAGTTGAGAGACCTGTTCCCCTTTGGATCTTTGAAAGAAGAGTAGGCGAGTGGCCTTCTTGTTTATATGTTGTTTCTCCTCACTTACTGCTTCTAAGACTACTTCCTGCTTTTTGGGCATCCATCAACGTGTTTCATAGCTTTATTTTAATCAGATCAGTTGCTTCTCTTGGTTGATTCATCAGTTAAGCAGTTCAAGCTTTGCCCTGACCTTGAACATACGGTTAGTACAAGGTAAACAATCAACCGGTCTGTAGTCATGTGGTGCCGCTGCTATTGTGTTCTGGCATTTTTTTTTTTGCTGCTATTATTTTATGGCATATTCTTTTTTTTATTTTCCGAACCTTGGCTGGCTGTGAATATTGCCTTGGATTTGACTACAATTCTACGCTTTTATACCACTGCCATTCTGCTTAGAAACCTGTTGTTTCTCTTATGTTACATTCATTTTTCAATTCCTCGACTGTTGAGTATTGATGCCTGTTATTCTCACAACAGTGAAGCACAGAGATAGAATGAGAGAAGAGAATGGAGAATAGAATGTATTATTTTATGTCTTTTCCTTTGGAGATTCCTCCATATATAACCATTACACACCTTAATCAAGGCTCTAATCCAGGCAAATATATCAATTACAATTCTAAGTTATGGAAAGAAAGACTAAAATAGAATATACACACTATGTACAACTGTATCAATTGACCTACGTAATCTACGCAATGTATTATGAATTGGGCTGGGTCCTTCATGGGTCGTGGGCCCACTTAAACACCCCCCCCCCCCCCCCCCCCCCCCAAATTGATGCAAGAGAATCAACGAGCAACAATTTGACAACCAAGAATTGATGGCGTGGTCGTGGAAGACCTTTAGTAAGAATATCAGCAATTTGAAGCTCAGTGGAGACATGCGGAAGGCTGATGACATCACGCTTAAACTCATCACGTATGAAGTGACAATCATCCTTGATGTGTTTAATGCGTTCGTGAAAAATTGGATTTTCAGTAATCCGAATTGCTCTTGTATTATCTACATAGAGGGGGATAGCTCCTTCTGTCAGAAATCCAATGTCAGAGAGCATACCTCGGAGCCAAAGAATTTCGGAGCATGCAGCAAACATGGCATGGTACTCAGCCTCGGTAGAAGATTTGGAAACTTTCTCATGTTTCTTGCATTTCCAGGAAATCAAACTATCACCCAAAAACATGCACCATCCTGTTGATCTGTGAGTATCCGGACAATCAACCCAATCACCATGTGAATAAGCTCTAAGAGATAGAGGATTGGTTGATGGAAAAAACAACTTGCGAGTCGGTGTGCGAATAAGGTACCGAATGATGCGACGAACAGCAGCTAGATGAAGGTGACGAGGAGCAGTCATGAACTGACTCATTAGGTTGACCGCATAGGAGATATCAAGACGAGTGATCGTGAGGTAGATCAAGCTACCAACTAACTGGCGATATGTGATAAGATATAGAAGAAGGTCACCATCCTCTTGACTGAGTTTAACATTTAGTTCGACTGGAGCTGAAGCAGTAAGGCCAGCCAAGTCAAGGAGATCAACAGTGTATTTGTGCTAATTGAGAATTATACTTTTAGTCGATTGATGAACTTCAAGACCGAGGAAATAATTTAAAGGGCCGAGATCCTTCATGTGAAATGTGTTATTAAGAGAAGCTTGGAGTTCCTGAATCATTTGTGCATTTGGACCAGTAATGATTGTCATCAACGTAGACAAGTAGCATAGTAATCCCAGACGGAGCACGATGTAAAAACATAGAAGGATCATACTGGCTGCGGAGCAAAGCACATTGAAATTTCTCAAACCATGTGCGGGGAGACCATAGAGGGAGCGACGGAGTTTGGCAACCATACCTTTCCCCGAGGAGTACCCCTGAGGCAGACACATATAAACGTCTTCTTTGAGATCACCATGAAGAAACGCATTTTTTACATCCATTTGATATAGAGGCCAAGACTGAGATGCAGCAACGGCGAGAATTGTGCGTACGGTAGTCATCTTGGCAACAGGAGCAAAAGTTTCATCATAATCGATGCCATATTCCTGCCGATTTCCAAAAGCAACAAGGCGCTCCTTATAACGATCTAATGTGTCATCTGATTTTAACTTGAGAGAAAAAATCCACTTACAGCTAATAGGTTTGACACCCACAGGAGACGGGACAACATCCCATGTATGATTTTGCTCCAAAGCATCCAATTCATCTTGCATAGCCTTGTTTCAACATTGGTGCTGCACAGCTTGAGAATAGGATTGTGGAATGGAAGAGGAAGACAAAGTGGCCATTAAGGAAGTATGGGAGAACCCATAGCGGCCTAGTGGTAATGAAATGCGAGTGGAGCGACGCAATGAAGGATGTCTAGAGGAGCCAGTTGCCAGATGTGGACCAGATGTTGGTAGAAGATCAGGAGGGCGATCCATGGTAGGCGCTTCTTTTTTCCGTTTGTGATACACAAAGTTAGGATTAAATCGAACAACTGATGTGTTGTTAGAAAAACCAGGTAAAGACACCAAGGAGGACGAGTCAGGAGGATCAAGGTGGTTTGGAAAAAAATAGTGTGTTTAAAAAAAAAATGACATTCCTAGAGGTACGTATGCGACGAATGTGAAGATCATAGCAAAGGAACCTTTTCTGGAAGGGTGCATAACCTAAAAAGGCACACTTAGTTGATTGAGCGGTCAGTTTGGTTTCTTTCAGCCGGAGGCAAATGCACAAAGCAGACTGAGCCAAAAACATGAAGATCATCATAGGATGAGGATGTCTTGTACAATTTGAAATAGGGGCTCTGATTTTCTAGAGAGGTGGAGGGCATGCGATTTATAAGATGAGCTGCAGTCTATGATGCCCGATACGGCATGGATACGGCAGCGACACGCCATAAAGATCGTAGGGACATGGATTTTACACATAAAAACTGAAGTATCGGATACGATACGACACGATATAATACGTTGCCCATTTTGAAGTATCCATGCATTATAGGTTGCAGTAGCCAGTGCCTAAACCTAGAAACGGGTAGGAACCAAGGATTCAAGGAGAAGGGAACGGGTGACGTCAAGGAGATGTCTATTTTTCCTTTCAGCGACTCCATTCTACTGTGGAGTTTAAGGGCAAGTTCGTTGGGAAATAATGCCTTTGTTTTACAAAAACTGTTGAAAATCAGAAGACATATTCCCCGCCCGAATCAAATTGCAAGATTTTAATGCAGGTGGAAAATTGATTCTCAACATAAGCCAATTTTTTTTTAAAAACATTGAAAACATCAGATTTGGAATGCAGAAAGTAAACCCAGGTGAACTGACTGAAATCATCAATAAAAATCACAAAGTATTTATAGTGAGCTTGAGAAATGTTAAACAGGCCCAAGGCCCATGGAAGATTCAGTTATATCTCACGTGGATTGTTTTGTGACATAGATGTACATGTTATTTTATTAATAGCTTCACTATCTTAGATAGATTGTGGTTTTCCTAAACTAGAATAGATATTGCTGTAATAACCTAAATTAGAGCCTTCATTAAGGCATGTAATACCTATATAGTGATGAATGTTCTCCAATAAAAGATACGTCAATACATTCTCGGTATTGATTCAACAACCATGGCTCTCAAGGTTTTGTGTTCATGAAATTGTCATGGTATCAGAGCAAAGTTCAAGAAAACCTTGTTTTTTTTTTATTTTACATAGTATCAAGGCGATAAGAGATCATCCCTGATCATCACAAGTCATCTTAGATCAAGACATGGCCCACTTCAGATCGTCATTAGCCCCTCTGCAAATCCCTTCCATCCCGGTCGACTGAAATTATCCAACTTTCTGGTGATTTTTTCAAGATTTTATGATCATCAGAGGTAGGCCATCTACTAAATTCTAGGGTTTTTCAATTTTCTCCACAAGATTCAATCTCAGCCGTCTAGATTCTCAGATCTTGATCCTTTTTGAGGATTCCTTCTTCCATCAGTTGCAGAATTTACATCTCATCTCATCCCTTGCCTTTGATATGTCCTAAGATCATCTGGTGGGTCCCACGAACAAAACCCATCCTCTATGCATGTTCGTCGGGCCTGTTCTGGGCTGATTTGAGTTGCTGCCTCACACAATTGTTCTGGGAACAATTTCTGGTTTTATTTCTGCCTTGCTTTTTGCTTCCTGCCTTGATTTCTACTGCTTGTTATTTTGCTACTTGCTGCTGTGTTCAATACGTGCCACTACTGCTGTTTTCACTTGATAGGGCCCTGTTGTGCACAAATTTTTGTGCTGTTTTTGGTTTTATATAGTTTCTCTTCATTGATTGCTCAGTCTTATTGCTATTACATCAAATTTTTTGGCCAACATCGTTTGCGATGGAAAAATCTAAAGTCACCTTGATCCGATTCATGGGAAAGAACTACCCTACTTGGTCTTTTCAGTTCCAAATATACCTTAAAGCTAAAGAATTATGGGGATATGTTTCTGGCTCTGACCCTATACCCACTGAGGATGAGAAGATCTCCTCTTGGCATACTAAAGATGCCAAAATCAAAACCTAGATTATGGGATCCGTTGAGCCTCATTTGATCACGAACCTCAAACCATACCCCACTTCTAAAGACATGTGGGGGTATCTGTAGCAAGTGTACCATCAAGATAACTCCGCATGTCAATTTCACGTTGAATGTGAAATTGTTGGATATCCACAAGGGACCTTGTCAATCCAAGACTACTATTCGGGATTCCGAACCCTATAGTCGGAATACGATAGTATTGAGTATGCAGTTGTGGCTGCCAATGTTTTGATCGTCATTCGCAATCTTAAGGCCTCTAGTCAGCGGGATCAATTTTTTATGAAATTACAGACTGAATATGAAAGTGTCCGATCTGCCCTGATGAATCGGACGCCTCTACCTTCCTTGGCTGTCTGCTTGAATGAACTCTTACGCAAGGAACAACGCATGGCCACCTCGGCACATATGGCTCAACAAAAGACTGAGACCTATTTAGTCGCATTCTCAGCCAATAAAGCTTCTCAGCCTCAGCTTCGAGACTTGAGCAAAACATAGTGCTACAGCTGTCAGAAATTTGGGCATCTTGCATCTGAATGCAAACAGAAAGTCCGCAGATACTGTAAAAAGTCGGGACATATCATCTCTAAATGTCGTCGCCGCCCACCACGTTCGTCCCCACAGACTCCGCAGTCTCTGCAGTATCAGCCTCCACAGTCTCAGACTCCACATGCTTATGTTGCTTCTTCAGTTATGCCTGCTACCACATCTACACCCTCACAGCCTGGGCCCTCATCATCTCTCACTCCTTAGCTAGTTCAACAAATGATTCTCAATGCCTTCTCTGCTTTTGGTTTCTCAGGTACGTCATCTCCATCTTCTATTTGGTACCTTGATTCCGGGGCGTCTAATCATATGACGAATTCCCATTCCTCATTGTCCAATGTGACAAAACACAATGGCAATCTTCATATATAAACTGCTAACGGAGGCGACATACCCATTACTGCTCTCAGAGATATCACTGGTCCTCTTCCTTTAAACAATGTTTACCTTTGTCCTAATTTAACTTCAAACATATTATCAGTTGGACAACTTGTTGAAAATAATTGTACCATCTCTCTCTTTTTCTGGTTGTGTTGTGCAGGACCAGATGTCTGGGAAGGAGATCGCGAGGGGGCCTAAGTGTGGACGCTTGTTTCCGCTGGATTTTAATAAGCTTTCTAGGAATATATTTGACAATGATGTCTTTTGTTTTTCTATTTGAGATAACTGCTAATTGTGGCATAAAAGACTTGGCCATCCTAATTCCAAAGTTCTATCCCTTATGTTACATTCTGGTTTATTAAATAAAACTCCTGATTTATCTTCTTGTGTGCCTTTTGATTGTGCTACTTGTAAAATGGGAAAGAGTAAAACTCTTCCTTTTCCTATTTCCAGTTCACACAGTACAAAATGTTTTTGATTTGATTCATAGCGATGTATGGGGAATTGCTCCAGCACTTTCTCACGCTTATTATAAAGTACTTTGTAACTTTTATTGATGATTTCAGTCAGTTCACATGGTTTACTTTCTGCATTCCAAATCTGATGTTTACTGTTTTTAAAATTTTTTTGGCTTATGTTGAGACTCAATTTTCCACCTGCATTAAAATCTTGCAATCTTATTCAGGCGTGGAATATGTGTCCTCTGATTTTCAAAATTTTTTGCAAACCAAAGGCATTATTTTTCAATGAACTTGTCCTTATACTCCACAACAAAATGGGGTCGCTTAACGAAAGAATAGACATCTCCTTGATGTCACTCGTTCCCTAATGCTTGAATCATCGGTTCCTACCCGTTTTTGGGTTGAGGCATTAGCTACTGCAGCTCATCTTATCAATCACATGCCCTCACCCTCTATTGCAAATCAGAGCCCATATTACCGGTTGTACAAGACATCTCCATCTTATGCTAATCTTCATGTATTTGGTTCAATTTGCTTTGTGCATTTGCCTCCTTCGAAAAGGACCAAACTAACAGCTCAATCCGCTATGTGTGTCCTTTTAGGATATGCACCCTTCCAGAAAGGGTTCCTTTGCTATGATCCCAACATTCGTCGCATTCGTACCTCTAGGAATGTTGTGTTTTTTAAAAACAAGTATTTTTTTCATCAAAACCTTGATCCTCCGGACCCGGACCCCTCATTAGTTTACTTACATGGTTTTTCTGAAAACAAATCTATTATTCATTTTCATCCTGAATTTGTGTATCAAAGATGGAACAAAGATGCACCTACAGGTACTCCCCCTCTTGATCTTCCTCCGGCATCGGGTCCGCCTCCTTCATTGCGTCGCTCCACTTGCACTTCAATCTCGCCATACCGCTATGGGTTGTCTCATACTTCATTGATGGCCACTTTGTTGCCCTCTTCCATCCCGCAATCCTATTCTCAAGCTATGCAGCACCAATGTTGAAACAAGGCTATGCGAGAGGAATTAGAGGCTTTAGAACAGAATCACACATGGGATGTTGTCCAGTCTCCTATGGGTGTCAAACTTATTGGCTGTAAGTGGATTTTTTCTTTCAAGTTAAAATCATATGGCACATTGGATCGATATAAGGCCCGTCTTGTCGCCCTTGGAAATCGACTGGAATATGGCATTGATTATGATGAAACTTTTGCTCCCGTCGCCAAAATGAGCACGGTTCGCATCATTCTTGCGAAAACAAGTGTCCACACTTAGGCCCCTTCGCGATCTCCTTCCCTGACATCTGGTCCTGCACAACACAACTAGAAAAAGAAAAAGATATGTTACAATTATTTTCAACAAGTTGCCCGACTGACAATAGGTTTGAAGTTAAATCGGGACAAAGGTAAATATTTTTCAATGGGATGGGACCAGAGATATCTCCGAGAGCAGTAATGGGAACATTGCCTCCGTTAGTAGTTTGGATTTGAAGATGGCCATTGTATCTTGTCACATTGGAGAGTGGGATACAGGAATATGTCATATGATTAGACTCCCCAGAATCAAGAAACCAAGTAGAGGATGGAGGTGAGGAACCTGAGAGACCAAAATCATGAAACCCGTGGCATAGTTGGAAGGTCCTTTGTTGTCTCAACCAATGAGATTAAGGGTTCAATTCATTTTACCAATCAAGAAGAAATTCATGATTCTTAATGTTTGCATCCAGATATTATTCCATCTGTATGAGCTATTTATGTTTCTAACTAAACAATGATCCAATCTTCCATTTTATTGCAATTGAATGGGACTTGGTCACAATCTTGTGTATCACCTGCTAGTGCATTTGGATACTTTTAAGACAGGAAATATTTCGGCATCGTATTGTATCCTATACTTAATTTTCATGTGTAAAACTCATGTCCCTTCTGCATCGATGGTGTGCACTTGTCATAGTCATCCTGGGGCAGGGCATCATAGATCATCAGGCAATGATCCATTGTTCATAGGAGTTTCTTTGTTAGACTTGGAAATGAAATGGGTGATTGATAAGTAGCTCACAGTAACTATTAGGAGTCCCTGTACTCATTAAGATTTGTTTGATTCTGCCCTTCTATGATTTATCTGGTCCTGTTTTGAGGACATGAATTGGCTGTGAGCCTGTGCCCTGTGATGCTCCATCCTCATTTCGACATGATTTGATTAGTACCCATACTCATTTCAATTTGATTTGATTTGGTTTTTTTTCCCTTTGACGATTGATCATCGTCCTCCTATTTTGAGGACAGATCAGTGGTGATGCATTATCCTCTCTTTTAATGTGCTAATGATACAACCCTGCTTCCTTACTAAACATTTTAAGTCCCTTATTTATTCTGATGAACCTCTCACTTATTGCCATGGTATGCTCATATTACAACCCAGCTTCCTTTCCAATTTTAAACTCTCCCATTATTTATTCAACCGGATGAGCTATAAATTAGTTTGCTGCAAAAAGTTTGTTCTCTGTTGGAAGTAAGAAGAGGAGCCACTGACAGTGCTTACTGTTGCAGACTGCTCCACCATATTGGCTAAATCTGGATCCTTCCTGGAAGGGCACTGGTCCACCAATGCACCGCTACTTCCACCCTGATGGCACCCAGACTGCAGATCCTACGGACAAGGTATGGGGTGGCCATGAATGCCGGTATTCGCTTGTAACCAGCTTTGTGGATGAAGGAAGAATCAGAGAGCACTATGTAAGGATAAACAGATGGCCGCGAATGTCTGTCTCGAGAAAGGAGGATTGGAGCTGGGAGCTGAGCAATCATTTGTACTGCTACTCGAGCGTCCCTGATGCTGATAAGAATGGCGGCACTGGTCCATTTTATTCTGTCTGGCAGGAAACTAGCTATTGACGAAACATATTGCTAGTGCAGTTCTAGTTTTATATCTAGTCCTGTTGTGGGTGATAAATATTTGGCGTTAAGCATATAAGCCTAGAACCTTTCCCTACCTGGATTGTACTTGTGTTTGCATCTTATAAATACCAGTGAATGGTAAGGGGTGTGTATTATGAAGTTTATCTTGGCATTGAGCACTGTATGGGATGAATCGTGGTATGGGCTGGTTGAATGTGCCCAAAGCCTATGGTTGGAAAATATTTGCCTAAATAGCCAAAGTCGGCACGTTAGGCACCTACGTGTCGGTGGTTGTACTTCTTTCTGACTGATTTTGCATTTAATTTCAGGGAGAATTTTACTGGGAGCTCAGTGCTCATTAATAGGCCTATCAATCTGGCTCTCTCACAAGAGGGCCCTCCCACAAAGGCCTGCAAAAGTGAGAGCTCTTTTTATGTTTTTCGTTTTTTGTTTTTTTGTTTTTTTTTTGGAAAATTTCAATATGGCCTTAAGTTTTTGTATTATTTCGAAAAAGGACCTAAGTTTTGAAACTTTTCAAATAAGTCCCTAAGTTTTTCCGGTAAGTTTTTAATTAAGGACATCCAACTGTTTAAAAGTATTTTCTAGCGACTTTTCTCCTCAATATTTTGAAATAACCAAAATCACCTTTTATTTAAAATTATGACATGGTTTTGGTGGACTAATAAATACTCTCTTTTACCTTGTTATTGTATGACCTTAGGATATTGCACAAACAATTCCGTAAGAAATACATAAACTTCAACCATTCATGGGAATGTGAGAACGAGCAATACTCATTTTATTTTCACCCCTATTGTTGGGATCGGATAAAAATCGGCGGATCGATAGATTTTTTGTACACCCCTAGTACTCATGGATTGAGTGAGCTTAACTCGACCAATGGCTCACAAGTTTTCACCATCTAAAATGAGTGCACAATTGATCTAAAAGTCTAGTCCATTTGAATAGGTGACAAGCCCTAAGATCAGTGTCTAGCACGGGGGGGGGGGGGGGGGGGGGGGGTGGCGGGGGGGGGGTTTTGTGTTATCTGCACAATGGGTTGATTTGTGTTATCTGCACAATGGGGTCAAAAAAATAAAAAAGTCAAGGCATTATTACATAATGGTTCTGTTCACTGCTGACTTTTTTGGTGTAACTTATTTCAACTAAATGAATACATAACAAATTTTGCGCTTGCTATTATTGTAACCTTTTTTTCGACCTTTTTCTTTCACCCTTTCTAGCTTTAGAAAATAAAAGCATTGCAAAGACGTTGATTGTCACGGTGATCTGCTTTCAGCTGCCCCACGCATGTGGGGTGCAGATTTCAAATCCACACCGTCCAAGCAGCAGGACCCTGTGAAAAGGCAAGGACCAGGAATTGGCACAGACCCAATCCTTGATTGGAAAATATACAAGTCTCTTGATCAAATTTGAAGATGAATTCAGCCACTAGGGCACACTGAAGACAATGAGAAACACCATTAACTGAAGAGAAATCCCAAATCCTAGAGGAAAACTCCCCTCGGATTTCATCTGTAAAATGTGCGCGTATGCATATATGTACGTATCCATCTGCTGTGTGTAAAACATGCCAAGGTATTCTACAAGACTACAACCCAGTGCCCATGGTGGCCAGTGGCGCGATGGCTAGGCATTATACTGATGGGAAAGAATCCCCCCCACAATAAAACTGCGTGTAAAAGAAAAATGCCCATTGTGCTCCATGCCCCAACTACTTAGTGTGTATAGACATTGTGCTGCTTTATGCTGGCATCATCTACAATGATCCAGATCAATCATCTATATGCAGTTACACCTGCTAATAATATGCACCAGCAGCCACATGGTCGAATCCAACAAAAGCCAACCAATTAAAACAGGGAAAATAATGCATAGCTAGAAGCCATAAAAGGAGTCATTTATCTCTTTTTTTTCGCCTCGATGAACCTGAGTCCGTTACAGAAACAAAACCAGGGTAGTCCATTCTGCCTTAGTTACAGATTCATGCTTTATTAAGAAATTAGTAGTCCATTGCTAGGTTAGCATGCACTTCAGCTGGAATTTTGCCACCCTATTCCACGTTAGTATGGAAATGGCTACTGACTATTACAAGCCTTGAAATGCATTAGCTGTCTGAAAGAAAAGGTCTCAGTGCTCAAATCCGGATCATCTGCCATCACAAATCTTTGACCACAATACTAGATTTTTGTAGCTGAAACAAAGCAGCATCTCCAAGTAAGATGGATTATATGATGTGTGAATGAGCAAAGACTACATAGGACATCAAGAAATGCTGCCATTAATTATAATTCTCAACAGATCAACTCACCAGCAGATCGCTGATGACAAGTAGGGGGGAACTGCAGGAGTCTGACATGGGACAATAGGAGAGGTACCAGTCATTTGCCTTTCCGACGTTTGTGCTGAGTGGCACAGTTGGAGCAATACCATTTTCCTCTAGGTGTATCTTTCAAGCCTACACAATCATAGTGGAACCACTCTATCTTGCACTGTTCGAAGGCAATGCTAATGTCAGCACCATCCCTAAACTTGAGCAAACAAAGATTAAAATCATCAATACATACATTTGGTGAGTCACAAGCAATCATCTCCCCATAGCTAACTTGGTTGCAGAAGCAGTATGTAGGTTCATTTGGATCCACTGGTAAATCCAAATCCATGCTTGGTGTAACTGCAGCAGCGGCAGCTGCTGCTAAGCGGGTTCTGCACACAGATTACAACATTCATTAACAAACAGTACAATGCTTTGTAAACTCAGATAAAGAAGGCAGAAGAATCCAGCTCTAGGAATTTCACAACAGCTAATGCTAAAGAATCAACTAGATCACTGAATCAATTTAGAGAAGGGATAATGGAAATTTTTTTAACTAACAGAAACTACTCCGAAAATACCTTTAAATGTTTGAACTGATGAATAAATATAGTTCCACTATAATTTGAATGAGCAACTATTTTACTCAAGTACAAGACAGGTAAAAAGAAAAGTGATGACTGAACATAGGAAAATAATTCTAGAATCAGGGGCGGACCTACCCATAGATGACCTGGGGCGGTAGCCCCATGTCAAATTTGAAATTGCATGAGATTTGAATGGGCCTGGACCTCTTCCACGTATATCAAATAAATAGTTGCCCCATGTATAAATACTGTGATCGCCCCACATCACAAAACCTTGGTGAAAACACTCATCTTCTTCCGACCAAGAGTACCATATCCTCTTTGCGCAAATCTCTTCCTACTGAGAGTATGAGATCCTCACGCCGATCGATTTCTCGTTGTCAGTCCTCTCATGGTTAATTTCTCTCTCACCAAATAACCCTAAATAAAGCAATCTTCCTCCCTCCTCAAATGTAGTATAATCCTAATCACTCTATACCTAAATCTAAACCCTTAATTTCTAAATCCTAATTTCAAACTCTAAATCTCCAAATCCTAATTCAAACTCTAAGCCCTAAATCACCAAATCTAAGCATATCTACAAGTCCCAAGGTGACCAAATCACCATTGGGCACACTTTAAACTTCAATTCATGCATAAATCAGGCCTCAGGACTCATGTGTTTGGATAACTTGAGTTACATTTATGTGGCAATTTTTCTTCTTTGCCATGAGCTCATGACCAACTATAGGGAATTATTTTTATAGCAACCAAATTCCTTAAATCCAAGTAAAACCCCTTTGGAAACCTAAATTAGGTAAATGGGTGCTCACCCAAATCACCGTTGCAAGGCATCCAAACACCTAGGATTAAAGGAAATGTTATCTTAGGTTGTTTTGATGATGATGAATCGATGATCACTTGAATTTCGGAGAGGTAGTGGAAAGACACTTCAATTGGGCAGGAGATCTAAGCATGGAAAAAAAGTTTTACGTCTATTTAAATGCAATATATTTTTTGTATTGTTAATGTGAAAAAAAGTCAGCAAAATCGAGCAAAAGTTTAGCCCCACCCAAGTAAAATTCCTGGGCCCGCCACTGTCTAGAATCATGACTCTTGGTAGGACATTGCAAGGACCAGCCACAAATAATTAGTATATATATCAAGTCGAGATTTTTGACATAAGAAAATAAGTCCAGAATCTTGAATCTTGGTAGTATATATATCAAATACGGATTTGTTTAACAGTAACTTCCATTAATGAAGAAACCTTATAACACGAAAGAAATATGCTAACAAGCTCACAACACAGAACCAGCAACACGAAGGCCAGAAAAGCTGAAAACAAAGACATCTCACACAGCCAGAGCTCCAAACAGAGGGAAAAACAAAAGCAAGGAAAAAGGGGGAAAAACAAAAGCAAGGAAAAAGGAAAAAGGAACTTCCAAAAATGCAACAAGGCAAACCCCCACTTAAGCCACCATGTGACCACCTCTCCAATTGGATCATATGAGATTAATGTGAAAGCCACAAAAGAGGGGATGAAAGGTAACCCAAGAAGCCGTTATAAATGTCACTCTGTCAATCAAGGCCCCCACTTGATGACACTTGCCTTCAAAGATTTCTTTCCTTCCAAATTATACAAATAACTGCAAGAAGAGGATCTCAACATAACCCTCTCCATCGATGAGCCCACTCCCAACTTCCACACCTCAAAAAGATCATCGAGTGACTGTAGAAGCACCCTACTACAATCAAACCAACCTAGAACCAACTCCAAACCACTTGTGCTAATGACAATTAAGAAGTAGTCCAGTGTTTCTTCATCTGCCAAGCACATAGGGCAAGCATTGACAATAATTACTTCACACCGTTGAAGGTTGTCCATCATAAGAAGCACCCCACTACAATCAAACCAACCTAGAACTGACGCCAAACCACCAGCACTGCTGACAATTAAGAAGGTGGTTCACCATTTCTTCATTTGCCAAGCGCATAGGCCAAGCATTGACAATAATGATGCAGGCCAGACCATGGGTCGATCACAGGAAAAATCCATAGGTTATGCAATTGATTTTCGACCCAGGAGGATATTTACCGAACTTGAGATTGAGTTCTCTCTAGTATTATCAAGTCATTAACTCGCTAGAGTCGAGTTTTTCCAAGCCGGGGAGAATTGATACGAGTTAGAAAATGGGTTGGCCAACCCATTGGGCCCAGTCCATAGGCCCAACGGGACAACCATTTAATTAAGAATCTTATTTTCAGAATTGATTTATTTAGAAGTACTTAAAATTAGGAGTTTTATTTAATTTGGATTGTCGAGCAAGTTAAGTGATTTAGTTTCCTTTATTGTTTAGGAAAGTCTTGGTCCCTAAGATACTGAGAGGATTGATCCTTACTCCATGGGGTTGGCTACATGAATTCTGTTTCTCCATTCCGATCTATCCTGAGCCAAATCCTTAGATATGTTGCACTTCTTCCTATCTATTTTTACTACATCCATCCACATCCTCTTCGGCCTACCCTTCCCCCTGTGGGCCATCGGCCTACATAGCCAAACTTTTCTTTACCAACACTATCTCTTGATTCATCCACCAACACTATATCATTAGGAAATAACATACACCAAGGTGCCTCCTCCTGAATATGGGCAGCTAACTCATCCACAATCAAAGCAAAGAGGTAAGGGCTTAGTGGTGACCCCTGACAAGCTAATACAAACCTATGGTCACTAGAAACTCATTTGTCTCTCCACAAGTAGTTCTCACATTCGTTACCGCTCATTCATACATGTCTTTAATAATTTCAATATAACCTCTTGGAACATTTCTTTTATTTAAAACCCACCAAAGTAAATCTCTAGGTACCCTATCATACACTTTTTCTAGATCGATGAAGATCATGTGCAGATATTTCATATTCGCTTGATATTTTTCTTTTAATTGCCTAAGTGAGAAGATAGCTTTCAAAGTTGAACTCCCTGGCATAAAACCAAATTGATTTTCAGATATATTGGACTTCTTTCTAAGTATTTGCTCCATTACTCTCCCCCAAAACTTCTTAGTATGATCCATAAGTTTAATCTCAAGGAAGTTGGTACAATTTTGTATATCTCCCTTATTCTTATATATATTTATATATATATATATATATAGAGAGAGAGAGAGAAACCTTCTCTCGCGATGGTGCAATGGAACTTCTTATGTGTGATGGGTAATCCTGACGCTTTCAATATGTTGGACGGTGGAGATTGAATGGGTATTTGAAGCCCCCCTAAAAAGGTGACGATCAATAAAGATCTCTATATTACGGGATATTTGGTTTCCAAAAACATAACTCTTTCTTCTCCGTTGCCTCTACACAAGTCTTTCTCCCATAATCATCTCTCTTTCATCTCCCACACGTCCCCTTTGCAACCAAACTTCACACACTGAGGCATCATAATTCTTAAAGATAATGTTCCAAATTGCCATCTTTATTTACAAGGTTGCTTTCACTTTTAAGTCTCTAAATGTAACTAGAATGCATTAAAATTAAGTTTTTCCATGAGATCTGGAATAATTACATGGCTGGATGTTCACCAAATGACCCACCTGTGTAGAGGTCGGACTGCTCTGTTAACAGTTTTTGTTGCCACCTAATGGGTTCTGGAACAGTGAATATAGATCTGTCGTTATTTTTATAGTTGTACACAAGGTTGTCAAATCGTGAATCATATCGTGAATTGTTTAAGGGGTCAAATCAAATCGAATTGTGAATCGTAGGATATTTTTTACTTTTCTTAATATAGATGAAAAAAATCTAAAACCATATTGAAAAGATAGGAAAAACTATAGAAGTCCACAATCTATCTATTTTTCATTCATATGAACATCAATGCATGACAAATATTTGCGTCTTAGTATATTACTATGTGAATCGCTGTATATGATTCAGATTTCAAAAGGAGGTAACATATCTATCATATTAAAATTAAAATTAAAATAAGCATGTAGGCTGTAGAATCAGATAAATGGGCCCATACAAAAAAGCAGAAATCATATGACCCAGCAAGGCCCAAGCGGCCACACTTGAAATATATCCACATGCGAGACCCACGGACGGATCATCCACATATGTTTAAAAAAACGAAGAGGAGCAAAACGAACATTCTGTTGATATCTTAGGTGGGCCCCACCCATCAATGGAAATGGTCAGTTTTCACCTATTGATGGATTAAAAAAAAGGACTGAGAAATAATTACAAAAAAAAAAAAAAAACAATTCATCAGTGGGGCCACGCATCGTGAAATTCAAAGGAATGTATCCATCACATTCAGAAATCGCCCCATGTATGGTCGAAACAGTAAATGCATTTGGGACAACAGCTGATAGATGTGGGTATAGTGGGACCACCACTGATGGATGAAAAATTAAAAAGAGAGAGAGACTAGAGAACAAGAGGGTCCCACTGATGGATAAGGACAAGAAGCTGCTGTAGTGGGGCCCACCACTGATGGATGAAAAATAAAAAATAAAGAAAGAAGGGAGACAAGTAAAAAGGTGGGCCCCACTAAAGTAACAGGGAGCTGCTGCAGTGGGGCAGGCCCACCACTAATGGATGAAAAATAAAAAATAAAGAAAGAAGGGAGGCAAGTAAAAAGGTGGGCCCCACTAAAGGGACAGGGAGCTGCTGTGGTGGGGCCCACAACTGATGGATGAAGATAAAAAATAAAAAAATAGAAAGAGAGGAGTGAACAGAATATATATATATATATATAAAAAAAAGCAAAAGCGTACCTGGCATTCGACCGGCTTCTTCTTCTTCTTGCTGGAGTTCTTCGCTGGAGCCAGGAAGAGCCTCACCAATGCCGTGACCTTGCAGCAGCAGTGTAAGAGCTTCACTAATGCCTTCGTCTTCCTCGCTAGGACACTCGGCTGTGCTTGGAAGAACTTGACCAAAGACGAGAGCTTGCAGCAAAGGGAACAGGAATGAGGGCTGGATTCTGCATTTTCTTCCTAGGCTTGTTTATCTCTCAGTATCTTAAGAGGGTTTTATTTTTTTTTTCTTCCTTTAATGGCAAATAAATCAAGTTGTCATAAAGCCCCAAAAAAACCCCAAAAAAATAGAGTCCCACCTCTACCGTTTCTTTCCCAAACAGAATCGTTAATATCGCAAGATTCACTACAATTTGAATCGAATCACACAATTCGAACCCAAATCGTACGATATCTGCTTAAATACGATTCAGTAGGACGATACGAATCGGTTTGCTTCCGATACGATTCGAATCGTACGATTCGAATCGCGAATCGTGTGATTTTAACTATGGTTTTACACAATAGATATCAGCCATGGCCCATAAGCCTGATTCTTAGCACTAGAAAAACCCAGATGTTCATGTTTTGTTGAAAGGGAGAGACACGATATACCAGGGACAAAAGAGAGAATAGGTTCAATGATTATGAAACAGATCCGCGTGGGATACGAAACTTCCATTTGCTTCAAACACTCCAGCCTGGCTATTTCCTTTTGAGAGATTTTCAAAAACTTGGTATCGTCAGGTTTTTAGGAGGGCTTCAAATACCCATTCAATCTCCACCATCCAACATATTGAAAGCGTCAAGATTACCCATCGCACCATCATGAGAGAAGGTTTCTATATATATATATATATATATATAGGTAGTACAACACTTCTCCATTCATCTGGCATCTTCTTCATTATTAATATCTTATTGGAGAGCTTAGTTAACCAAATCCCCCCAATGTCTCCTAAGCATTTCCAAGCCTCTATCGGAATGTCATCTAGACCTATAGCATTTCCTGTCTTCATTTGTTTCAAGGCTTTCCTCACTTCCACCACCGTAATTCTCATGGTCATTAATGCTTATTATTATCAATCAAAGTTTTCTCTGAGTTTTATCTCTTTTCATGGTGTTTCTCATTGTCTGGAGTGTGCCCTAGTGGCTGAATCTATGTTTGTATTCGATCATCCCATTGGAGATTGGTCTATTTTCCAATCGAGGATAATCCTTCCCTGGAGCGCTAAGCAAAGGTAATCAGTGTAGGAAAGGCCTTAAAATTCAAGAGACTATGCACGGGCTAACAGGATGAGGCCAACTAGACAAAACCAAGAAGAATGAAGTCTTGGAGAACAATCCATCCTAAGAAGGAACCCACACTCAGTTGTCCTGCCCATCCTCCGGGATGTTGGACTGACCAACAATATCCAATAAAGCAAAATGTTGCGTTTTCTTTGACCCCAAAAGAGCTCTCCTAAAAATTGGACCCCGAAAAGAACTTGATCACCATGTAGCTTCAAGCCCTAGTCGGCAAAGGTCTATGAGTCCGGAAATTGGGCTTTGAGGGGCCAATTCTGAGCCCAAGTTTTACAACAAAAAGATCTTCTCACCAATACAAAAAAATTGATAGGATGGGCCTTCAATATCCCACCCATTTCTAAGCAACCCATACTTAGCCACAAGAACAAGAAACCGCAGATTTGATGTCCTCCCCATCCTCCACAACAACCTGCCCAGGAGAACTTTATTCACTTCTTTAAGGGCTTAATACAAAGGCCCCCACAACCAACCCCCAATCCCTTCTCATCAAGCTCACACAAAAAGCAATCAACAAGGTGAAATTTCTTTCTAGCTTTCTTACCTTGCCATAAGAAGTTGCATCACAACTGATTTATATGACTGGACACAAAAACCAAGCATCTTAGAATGAACAGGCTGTAGATTGAAGTTGATGCAGTACGAAAGTCCAAAAGAGATCCTGGGCCCACATGAGGGACCCAGCCATCCAACCCAGTCCTTTGGGTTCAGCCCACAGGCCCAATTGGCTGAGAAGCTACTGTGGCATGCTATTTTTAACCTAAGTTTATTTCCTAGTTTAATTAGGAAATTGTTTCTAATTTTAGTGTTAATTAGGATTAGCAGCTTTCTATTTAGGGGCTAATAATACTGCTCTATATATAGAGGAGCCCTTCATTGTAATTGGGGCATGCTTATTCCAAGTTAATAAAAGATTTCTGAGTTTCTTCGGTTTAATGGAGTGTTTTCTAGTTTTGCTCAGTGTTTTTAAAAGCGAGAGGCGCATCAAGGCGCTAAGGTCTCCTCAGGCCTAGGCACTAAGGTGCAAGGCGAGGCAAGGGCTTCATTGAAGCGAGGCGCACATTGTAGATCAAAAAATAGATATTTTGGTATAGAGTAATAATTCAAAATTCAATGAGCAATATGTAATCAAAATTCCAGCCCAACAGACATCATTTGATGAAAAAAAGGAACAAAAAGTATGACTGTAAAATGCAACTGAAAAAGACTGAAACAAGGCCCCAAAATCAGATCATTCAACCTGGTGTTATGCATCTGTGGACCTTCAGTTTTAAGTAGATCAGATGCATTGTATTATGTTATGTGGACCATTCATGAGCTCATTCATGATCTAAATACAAAATATTCAATCTAAAACATCAAACTAAAACGATCAAAATGTATATATCTCCAAAATCCAAATGATCAACTCATATCCCCATCATGGCCCATGACCATATCCACATCAACATCATCATCACCAAATGAAGAAGATCCACATCAAAACCAAAATAAGGCCCCACCCCCACTGATGGATGAGAAAAATTGGTGATGGTTTGCCAATTGATAACTGTTTGAAAAAAAAAAGGCCCCAGACCAAACAATAAAAAATATCAATGGCTACCCCACCCCTACAGATGAGAAATTGGTGATAGCCTGATGATGTGTTTAAAAAAAAAAAAGCCCCCATACCTAAGGTGCGCGCTTCGTGCGCCTTGCACCTGGCTCCAAGGCGTGCGCCTCGCTTCAAGGTATTTGAAGCACAACTAGTGCGCCTTGCGCCTAGGCGAGCCTTTTACAACCTTGGTTTTGCTCATGCCCCTGGAAACTATCTTGGATTCGATCAATCCCTCCGGAGATTGATCTAATGCATCAATCGCGGATCCGTGCTACACCACAAGTAGAGAGGGCCAATTGGATTAGAGTAATTCTATCTCCTAAAGATAAATACCTTGCTTTCCTAGATGCCAACTTCCTCTCAACCATGGTTTAAAAAATCGGCCAAGTAGGGTCGCATGGGACTCGGACTCGAATCATGTGACTTGGCCTAGTCTCATGGGACTTGGCCCTCCAACTGAAGTTTGGAGTCGGCCCGACTCGGCCAAGTCCCATGAGACTCGGCGAGTCAACTTGGACTCGGCCATGGACGAGCTGGTTCCCAAGTCCAATTTTTTAAACCTTGCTCTCAACTCTCCAAATATTGCATTTCAAAGAGCTTGGTCAGAGAGTTATATATATAAAAAAAAAAAAGGAGCTTTGGACTGAGGTAAACCAAGATAAGAAACCAAGAAAGAACCCACTTTGCATCCGATTATTCCAGCCCAATGACAGAAGTTCCTTGTCACTTATACCACAACCACATCTCTTTTAAAAAAAAATAACCTTAAGCCCCGAGATGCCTTTGTAGGACAAAAGGGCAACTTTCACATTCTTGATCCGACCTTCTGCGATAAGAAAAAAAAAGGTCATCCACAAATTGCTACTGATTAATCATTGGGCTATGCTAGGCTGCTTTGAAACCACTAATTAAATTAGCTTCATCAATCGCCACCAAGGATCAAAATAGTGATTGCAGTGGGCATAGCGGCAAATGGCCAAAACACTATGTAACGGGTGATGAGCAGCAGTTACTGCGATACAAAGTGGCATAGCGGTTAAGGTGATGTAGTGTGTATTTTTAAAGTAGTAAAAATATCTCAATTCTTATGTAGAGGCCAATCTCGTGTCTTTTTAGTGATTTGGAACCATGGTTGAAAAAATTGCCAGTATCGGCCAATACTAAACCGATAATTTGATAATTATTAATTTTGGTACAGTATCGCCAAAATATTCCCAAATTATCGGCCAATACGATAGATAACTTACTGGTCGATATATTGGCCAAGAATTTCAATTTATCGGCCAACAACCCTAAAACCATTTTTTCCCATTTTTCTCTTCTTCCCTATTTCAACCCATTTCCTCCAAACATCAGCTGCTCCTCTTCCTTCTTAACACTTCCAACACCTCTCAAGCCATCAACATATATATTTTGTGAATTTAGTAAGGGAACATCACATACAATTCTATCAAAGTGATTATTTTGGGTTTTTTTAGATTTGTTGAGAAATGGCTTAGAAATGATGATTGCATGCCCTTTTTTGTTGTGAATATGTTTCATTCTCTTAGATCTACACATTTTGATACTAAGTGAGGAATCCCCAATCCACTCTATTATAAGTTTTCTTAAAATCTAGCTTACATAGCAAGCTCGACAACCTGTCTCCATTTATAGGATGGATACATTCATTAGCTATATAAGCACACGTCTAAAATCTGCCTCCCATGAACTAAAGCCCCTTAAACTGGAGAAATAATATCAAGAAAACATCAATTTGAGCCTCCAAGCCAGAACCTTTGCAAGGACTTTATAATTGCTTCCAACCAAACTGATTGGTCGAAAAACCATTCAAACATTCTGCACCTGGTTTCTTCTTCTGAATAAGGGCAATGAAAGAGTTCCAATATTCTTCAAGAGATGAACCTCTTGAATGGACTCCTTACATTAATGCCACGACCCAATATCAAGTTAGATATTTCCTAATGCCCCTTCAATTTTGGGGTTGTGACTTGGTACGGTAAACTTTGAAATCTGAACAAATAGAAACTTTTAGACCAAAATCCAAGGATGCATAGAGTTTTAAGTAAAAGGAAGGATATCACATGTTCTTGTCCATGCTTCACAAGCTAATGAGACTATCTTAGTGAAATAGCTACGGAGAGAGATTGCTATGGTGACAGCCAGAGGGACAGGGTATCAAACTTGGACAACAGGGGTAATGAAGGTGTTCATGGAAGATGACAGATGATTCCAGCGAGGAGGAAGGATTGCATGTAGCCTATAGGAAGAAGAAAAAAACCACCAGCAACCGTCGCTAACAAATCTCTCTCCATTCGAAGAGGGGATGTAAAAAGAGGAGTTTTGACCATTAAAGCGAGTCATTTATATCCATCAAAGGAAATTAAAGATGAAAATGCCCTCTCTAAGCTTTCATATTTTTTCATATTTAGGAACCGTAATCAAGGAGTAGATCAAGGGATGTTTAATGGTCCAGAAGTGTTAGAAATTACAGATATGCTAATCTCTGACGAACCAGAATCAGAATATATTGATCCTTTCCTTGAGTGGATCCAACGACTGGAAATTTTGGAGGATCGTAGCAACGCGCATCGCAAAGAAATTCAAGTTAAAGCGGCCCATGATCAAGATTCAGAAGTTCAAAAAGATGCAAATACAAAGCAAAAGCGAAAGAGGAGAAAGAGATGCAGGAAACAATGCAGAGACATGGGTCAGAACTCGAGGTCGAGTTCCTCTCAAATGGGAGAGGATGATGCAGATTACCCAGTTCAGATTGAAAACCATTCAAATGAGGAGGCCTTGGTGTTCATGGGGGCTTACAATCGCGCACATGGGGTATGGACCCATATGAGATCGACTGATTTCAGAAAAGAACCCAAACAGTCCAAGGAATCATCAGTCAAGGGTAGTTTAAATTTTCAGAACATAACAGGAGGAATTATGCAATTTATGAGAACCCATTTGAAGAAAAGACGGGAGACAAAGGCAGCACGTGCTTCCTCTTTGGGGTAGTGGTGGACCCAAGTTACTTGTATATGGGGCGGCCGCCCCAGGTCAAATTTGAAAAACCCTTTAAAGTTCTATTGGGCTACTGGCCCAAGCCCCACATGAACAAGGCCCACGTCCCTTATGTTTAAGGCCATCGCCCCATATCAAAAGGACAAAAACGATAAATGAAGAAAAGAAAAAAACCCTACTTCGTTCTTCTGTTCTTCACTCCTCTCAACCTCAGCCAGCCCCCTCTGGCTTATTGGTTTCTTCCTTCGAGTGCATCGCTTCTCTTCGGATGCTTGTGAGGCTGTGACAATCGTTCCTCGTTTGGCTTCAGGTAAATCTATCCCCTTCTCTCTGTCGACTCTCTTGCTCTGTCTATGTGACTGTCATTGTCGCCTCTCCCTCTCCCTCTCCCTCTTCCCCCTTCTCTCCCTATCTTATATGATTAATGATTCCGTTCATTATTTTAGGCATTGCATAGAGAAGTTAGGGTTCTGGGTTTTTTATTATTATTATTATTTATGTTTTATGGCTCTCTGTATTACATTACTTGATTTTGGGGGTTTTTTTTTTTTTTTTATGATCTTGTGTTCTTGTTTAATCTTATGAATGAGTGAGATTTGTGACAGAGATGTTAGGGTTCTTTTTTTTTTTTAATTTATGTTTGATGGTTAGGGTTAGGGTTATGTTGCTTTAGGGCTTTTTATTTATGATCTTTATTACATTACTTGATTTTAGGGTTTTTTTTTGGATCTTGTGTTCTTGTGTAATCTATGAATGAGTGAGATTTGTTAATCATGGATAAGGGTTGGGCAGTATTATTTGACTTCATTGATATTTCTTGTTTGATTGGAGTTGGTGTCTTCCCATAACTAGTTGATAGTAGTGTTGTGATTATCATTCAGGGTTCAGCAATTAGTATTTGTTCAATTGAAATTGCATCAGGCCTAATGCTGAACCATGTTGTGATCATCATCATTATTTTGTCAACCCTTTCTTTTTGGGGATGATTGGATTGCCCATATTTTTTAGGGGCTTTTTTGTTTTCAGTATAAGAGATATACTGTATATTTTGGAGAAATGAATATAGTCATCATTTCAAACAAAAATTATATGTTAGTTGATGTAGTTAAATATTTTGCATCTATTTAAATGGAATACACTATCTCTTTTGCTATTGTTAATGTGAAAAAATTTTAGCAAAAGTTTAGCCCCACCTAAACGAAAATCCTGGGTCCGCCACTGCTTTGGGGCATGATTTCACGAGCCATACCAGGTCCAAATCACCCAGGACCTGCACCAAAAGGGTCGCCCAAGACCCCTCTTCAATTTAGTTGAGATGAACTCGTCAGAAGGTGGGCCATGTGGGGCCTGTAATCAATTTCATGGAATTGGTCTGGAACG
The DNA here is from genome assembly GCA_029852735.1 of Persea americana. Taxonomy (NCBI): domain Eukaryota; kingdom Viridiplantae; phylum Streptophyta; class Magnoliopsida; order Laurales; family Lauraceae; genus Persea; species Persea americana. Next base: position 73,761,675 of record CM056809.1, read on the forward strand.
ACTATGCTTTAGTAAGTTTCTGATTTCTTGCACAATTTCTCCAATTTAGATGCTAATTTCTCGCCATTAGTCTCTCTTTGGATGGAAGGAAGTGATTAGGAGCAAGAGATTTGGGTTTGATTGCTTGTAATGGAGGATTATTGGGGATTCATGCATGTTGACTGTGTCATTCCCAATTTCCCATGCACAGTCGACAGTAGCAGTCAGCAGTTTCTTTTTTTCTTTTTTTTTTTACTCTTTTCCTTTGAGCAATTTGAGGTATTATTAGCCATAGTTAGAAAGTATGATTACATGGATCATTTATTTAGGGTTTAAGCCACACACACCCTCATGAGGCACTCTGAAACATCATTTCCAGCATTAACACATGGGGAAAAAAATAACTTCAGCAGAAACTCACGTCTATAAATAATTATCTCCAAGAAAATTATATTTTGGCAATGTTCGTTACATCTCAAGAATTACTTCCTGCTAAAAGAATCAGCCCAAAAGAAAAAGGGGGGGGTGGGGGGGGGCGGCGGGATTGGTGGTGGAAAACACGCAAAGGAAAACAAAAAACTGAAATCACCCTACAAAAATAACTCTCATTAGGAGCAGTGAAACCTGTTAGGGATTTTGTGTGTTTCAATTTGATTGGATGCATTCTCATTTGGCAAAGATTGATTTTTCACGCATGTTTTTAACTTTTAAACTTGATTCTTCATGCATAATTTCTTTATCTTTTAAACTCGATTCTTCATGCAATTTTATGATTATATTTTCATATCTTTTATCTTAGGATCTTATTTTGAAAACATTCATATCCTCATTTTAATTTAAAAAGATGTGTTAATCTCTTTGGAGTAGCTCTTTTTGGACAATCATTAAAAAAAAATCTAATTTTTGAGTTTTTTGCTATAGTGTTTTTGCTACAGTAACCGTTGCTGCAGTGCATTTGGAACTTTTTTTTTATAAATTCAAAGCTAGTTTCAAGGCTTGATGAGGGCTGAGATTTTTAAAAGAAAACGGAGCAAGCCAAGGGTTCTAAGTTAGGGGATTCTAGAGATGAAGAGAAAGAAAAACTAAAGCAAGGATTCTTCACTTTGATTCACACCAAGTTAGTTTCAATATTTTCCTAAAGTCTGCAACATGAAAGAATCTTATCTCCATAGTGTTCTTTCTAACGTTCTAAAAATGACAGGGATTTCAGGAAATAAAAAGATCAAGACTTGAAGAAATTAGTAAATGGCAACTTTCTGTGGTAATTGAGATACAACAATGGAGATATGTATCCAAAACCAAAAGCAAGTAATACACTGTGTGAGGATTCAAAATCAGTGCTTCTAAGCTTAAGTCACTACTTCTAAAAGCAATGCCAAAATATGCATACTTTTTGCGTCCTGCTTTACTGCTTTCACTACCCCTTCCAGATCTGGTGCCACCATCAAGGTTGGCAGCAGCAACCCCAGCAGCACTTGCCAGATCCCGTTCTACAGAAAAACAGGAAGCAATCAGAAGAATTGTGGGCATTATTTATAAATCAGAAAAAAAATTGAATATCAATCCAGACTAGAATTTCAGAAAGGTTGTCCGCAATTTTGGCAAAAGAACAACAAAATCAATGAATAAATACCCCGTCGTAGCTCATTATCAAATTTCTTCAGACAGTCATCAAGTTGTTGAATGTATGCATCCACCTGAGGCACAATTACAGATATCATTGTAAGCATCAAAATGCATTATTGCCATAAGGCCCTGTTTGGCAAATCTTATTGGTATAAAAGAGACAAGTGGATAATAGATCTGTGTATAGTAGATCTGTGTAAAATAGACGTCTTACATTTAGACAGTCTGGTAAGACCATTTCACAGTTTAAATAGACGTTTTAGGATCCTACGGTTCAATGTTTTTCATGAATTCCTCAAGATACAGAAGGAATTAAGGACTCAGATTTGGTCCCATAAATGCTCTTGGGCTTAGGAAGAGGATCAACGGTTCAGATCTTGATATTCAAGGCCACAAAATGAAGAAACTCAAATCATATGGTCCACAATCTTTCACAAATATCTCGAGATCGACAAAGAATCAACGGTTCAGTTTTCATATCATAGTCTTGCTTAACATAATAGAGAGAACCAACAGTTTTGATTGAAGCTGAGAACCCCACAATTAAAAAGAAAATCAAAAAATAAGACTGGGTTTCATTACATGAACCCCAGTTAGTTTTAAAGCATTGATATCAATGGTCCCACAGTTTTGCATGATTTTCTCGAGATTCTCAAGGGATCAGAGGCTGAAATTTGATCCTATAATTGCTCTTAGGCTTATGAAGAGGATCAACAGTTCTAATCTTGATAGAGGGTCCCACAAAAGGTTAGAAATGTAGATCCAATGGTTTACATCTCTTTGAGAGTATCTCGTGATTTGTGCAACATCAACGGTTAAAACTTGATGTCATAGCTGTTATTGAGGTTATTAAGACATACAATGGTTTGGAATTTCACCTAGGGGCTCATAATTTCAAAAAAATACAAATACACAGACTGACTTCAATGAGCACTATAGCATCACATCTCCCCGCTTTAGATGAATACCTCTGTCTGAAAAAGGATAGGTTTTGGGCCTTCCTCATACAGACATAAAATGTCTTTTTGTCCGCTTCAAAAAGATACCTACTTGCACCATCCAAACAGTCTTAACATCTAAAATCTATTTCAAAACTCATTACGACAAATAGAGGTGGGTTTATAGACTTGCCAAACAGCCCTTAAATCAGTCCGGAGTCCGGATTGTATAGCACTAACTGCAGAATACCAATATCCAATTGCTTCCAGAATCCAATTGAAATCCTTCTACAAAATTCTCACCTCTGTCAAAGGGTAACTAACAAGTTCAAAGTTGATGGGTAATCAATAAATAAATATTGATGTGATGCATCCTGGGCTGTTGCAAGCCAAACCATGGGTCAGCCAACCCACTGGGACCAGCACACGAGCCCAACAAACATTTATTAATTAGAATAATTAATGGAGAAGAAGTGTTGTAATACCTATATATAAGAAAAAGGGAGATATACAAAACTGTACCAACTATCGTAGGATTAAACTTATGAGTCATACTATAAAGCCATGGGCGAGAGTAATGGAGCAAAGACTTAGACAGAAGACCAAGATATCTGAAAATCAATTTGGTTTTATGCCAAGGAGGTCAACAGTGGAAGCTATCTTCTCACATAGGTAATTGATGGAAAAATATCGAGCAAAGAGGAAAAATTTGCATATGGTCTTCATCGATCTAGAAAAAGCTTACAACAGGGTACCTAAAGATTTAATTTGGTGGGTTTTAAATAAAAGGAATGTTCCAAGATGTTATATAGAAATTATTAAAGAAATGTATGAAGGAGCAATAACGGGTCTGAGAACTACTTGTGGAGAGACAAAAGGAGTTCCCAGTGACCATAGGTTTGCATAAGGGGTCAGCCCTAAGTCCTTATCTCTTTGCACCGATTATGGATGAGTTAACTGCTCATATTCATGAAGCGGTACCTTGGTACATATTATTTGCATATGATATTGTGTTGGTAGATGAATCAAGAGATGGAGTGAACGCAAAACTCAAGAGATGGCAAGAGGTTTTAGAATCTAAAGGCTTTAAAATAAGCCATACAAAGACGGAATATACAGATTGTAAATTTAGTGGGTCTATACAAAGAGCTGAAACTACTATAAGAATTGACGACCATGAGATACCACAGAGTGATTCTTTCTGTTACCTTAGCTCTATAATAAGTAAGGATGGGGAGATTGATGAAGATCTTAAGCATAGGATAACAGCGGGATGGTTGAAGTGGAGACTTGCTTCTTTGAGTGCTTTGTGACCGACGAATGCCAACAAAATTTAAAGGAAAAATTTTACATGACAGGGATTAGACCAACTATGACCTATGGAGTAGAATATTGGTCAATCAAGAAGCAACATATGCACAAAATAGATATAGCAGAGATAAGAATCTTGAGGTGAATGTGTTGTAAAACTAGGAAGGATAAAATTAGAAATGGGCGCTTCCGAGAGCATTTAGGGGTAGCAACAATAGGGGATAAAATAAGATATACCCGTTTGAGATGATTTGGACATGTTTAACGTAGGTCGGCAACGGCACCAGTAAGGAAAAGTTTGGCTATGAAGATTGATGGCCCACCAAAGGGAAGGGGTAGGCCAAAGAGGATGTGGACAGAGGTGGTAAACATAGATATGAAGAAGTATAACTTATCTGAGGATTTGACTTAAGAAAGATCGAAATGGAGAAACAAAATTCGTGTAGCCGGCCCCAACAAAGTTGGAACAAGGCTTTGATGATGATGATGATTTAATTACTTAGGAGTCTTATTTTGAGAGTTGATTTATGTGGAAATCTTTCAAATTAGGAGTTTTATTTAATTTGGATTGTTAAGCAAGTGTAGTGATTTAGTTTCCTTTATTGTTTAGGAAAGTAGAGTCCAATTGGGAAAGAGGATGTTCAACCCTTCCTATCTATCTATCCATCCATCCATCCATATATATGTTGAAAATATTCATGCACATCCATCCCTCACCATAGGGTGAGAGACACTTACATAATTGGAAATATTCATGTGCAAAAGAGGAAAAGTCATATGTTCATATGCTTAAGAGGAATGTTCATGTGCAAAGAGGAAAAGTCACAAAAGTGTCCCTAGCATTCATCACCCACCCACCCTAACCCTATGGTGAGTGACGCACGCGCCCACACCAACCCACCAAACCCCCCCCCCCCCCCCCCCCCCCCCCCCCCCCCACCACACACACACACACACACTATATATATATATATGAGGAATTCTCAAAAACTCTCCTATGTTTTTAGGGCGTGGAGACCACCTTAAGCCAATCCAACCCATTTCACACATACTACCCCATGTGAATTGGTAAAAGTCCCAAATTTGATGCTCATCCAACTTTTACTCTCCGTTGGATTGAAATCTCAAGAAAGTGATGCCTCTAAAACCATTAACCTTTGGGACCATGGATCAAGGGGCTAGAATAATCTAATGGAGTCGGAAAGTTTCACATAAGTAGATCTCATCTAGATTATTACATCCAATGGCATTCAATCATTGTCACTTGTCATACGCCATAGTGGGCCCAACTGGGAGGGGCATTTTTTGCTAATAAAAAAATCCCCAGGGAGTTTTCTAGCGCTCCTCTATATATATGTATATATATTTTTTAATGGTTACTTGCATTAAAAAAGAAGCAAGCAGTACAAGAGTAGTATATATAAAATCTCTCCATTGGGAGAGATAGCATTCATTATTCAATTAAAGAATTATTATGGATTTTTCCTGTGGTTGTGAGTTTTTCTTTGGGTTGAGACTTGAGAATACTAGTGAGTTGAATCCCTTGGGGATTTGGCCAAGCCTCTTTTGGAGCTTGGTCCTTGTCATTGAATCCTTCGTGGATTTGGCCCAAAACTTTGAGGAATTTTGGTCTACTTTCTCTTCACAAATCCAGGGCTCTTCTCAAAAAAAGGGACAACAAAAAGAAAAAAAAACAGAGAGAGAGAATATGTAAATAGATAAATATGAGGTATTATATTTATACTATATATATGAAGCTTGTTGGTTTCCTAATCCTAGGGGAGAAAATGAGTAGTGACAGTAGAATTATATTAAGAAGAAAGAGATCCATACAACAAAGGAAAGCCAAGAAAACCACATAGGCATGAGAGCATTATACCCAATGGAAAATACAATTAGACAATAGGATCCTCCAAACACACGAACCCTGTCTAGCCCTTGTTTGGCTCATGCATCCGCCATACCATTGGCGGACTATTTAGCAAGAGAAAAAACCACACAAGTAAAAGATATCAGGGTCTTGATTTCATTGAAGTAGAAGTAATATTTCCACAGGCTTGCCTCGCAAGAATTCACACATGAAACAGCATTGGTGGAGTTGCTTTCCACAATAAGCTCTCCTAGGAAATAACTAGAGTATATCAGAGAGCTTCTAGAATAGCTAAAACCACAGTGGCCACCCGAGTAAAAGATATCAGGGTCTTAATTTCACTGAAGTAGAAGTCATATTTCCACAGGCTTGCCTCGCAAGAATTCACCCATGAAATAGCATTGGTGGAGTTGCTTTCCACAATAAGCTCTCCTAGGAAATACCTAGAGTATATCAGAGAGATCCTAGAATAGCAAAAACCCCAGTGCCCCGCACCCCCCCAAACCACATGCTTGGAAACATGAACAAGACATCCCCTTTTCAATTCCAAAGGACACGTCCTATGCCTGCTGGGGCTAGTTTACCCTTGCCGCATCATCCACATTGAATTTCAAAAAAACTTTTTCTCCTTAAACGAGCCACATCCCATGCAAGCACCCTAACGATGGATGACACCATCAAGCTCTAAATCTCAGAATTCATTCTTAAATAACAACCATTGGCCAACATAAGGACCACCAACGAAACTGTCACATCAACAAAAGAAAAAGAGCCTCTAAATATTCTTTCATTTCTTTCTTTTCCCATGACCGCAGATGAAATAAACCTCCACATCAACAAACCACAAGCATGAAACGGACTCAACCTCCAAGTGTTTTCCCATGATCGTCTTCCCCTTCCTCCCCTATAGCAAGCACATCACTAATGTTCTCCAAAGTTAAACCTTTTCCCCAAAGACTTTCAACTATAGAAACCTTCGTCTACAACTGCCAACCAGCAGAAAACCTCAACTCAAGGAGGGGTAAAGGCAATAACCCTCACCATATTTAGAAGCATTAACCCTTCACTACAAAGCTTCTTTTTCTTCCTCAAACCTCCATAACCACTTAGCCGACAAATCTTAATTAAGCAATCTCCTTCGAACACCCCACTCCCAACCACCATACTTTTCGAAAGATTAACCTTCAAACCTAAAAATGGCTCAAAATGTATCAAAACTCTCTTAAGAGAAGTCATCCTTTTCCTTCTAGGCTCTAGCCAAACTAAATAACTTGGTGTTGTCCACATAGTGTAATTGATCTCTTCCCCATTGCGACCCACCTCATATTCACCAATAAGCCCAATCTCCTTAGCCTTCATGAACAAAGTTTCTATGGCTCCTGCACCTATAGCGAATAAGACTGGCGACAAAGGATCACCCTACCTTTAGACCTCTAGAAGCTTTGAAAGGCAGTTGGAAGAGCCATTCATCAAGATGGAAGAAACCGAGGAAATACACTCTCTAATTCACCTTCTCCAAGTAGAACCAAAAATGAACCTACATAGCATGTAATCCACAAATCTCATTCTAAGTGGGTCATAAGCCTTCTCTATATTGATTTTGAAAATAACAACCTCCTTATGAGATCTCTTTCTAGAATCAATCAACTCATTCACAATCAAGTCCCCATGCGGGGGGTTTTATTGTCTTTACCAAAAAAAAGTACTCCCTTAATATAGCTAACTTTGTCTCTGATGTTCGTCGTGCTGAGAAAGAATTTGGTATCTTTGTCACCCTTCTTGAACCATAATGCTTTAGATTTTTGCCTCTGCATCACATCCTCCATCCGGATAAGAGTCCACAACTCGCTGCCTCTCGTCTCCTCATCATCTCCTCAAGATCCAGATCTCAATCTTCTTCAACTCTATTCCATTTTCCTATTTCCTTACATAACGCATTATAAGAACCATCAAAATTGCCACATACACGGACCCACCATACACGAACCCTCTCAATTAACTTCTCGTGCAATAGCCACCAATTCTCAAACCTAAAAGGCTTTGGGCCGCAATCAAACTTATTACAACAAAGTTTAATTGGACAATGATCTTAGTTGTTTTGGAAGAGCAAACTGGATTGCCCTTACAAATTGTCCATCCCATTCCTTCGATATAAGGAAGTGATCAATTCTACTCATAGCCACTCTTTGCTGTCCATTGGACCAAGTGAACTTCCTTCCCATAGGAGGCAAGTCTATGAACTCGTTATCGTTAATGAAAGCCGATAATCTCTCAATACTTCTAGAGATGTGTCTTCCTCCCTTTTTCTTCCTATGGAAACCAAATCATATTGAAGCCCCCCACCCCGCACCCATACACCAAGGCACTACCCATTGAGATTTAAGACTTGTGAGACACAACCAAAATCACCTCTACCTGAATCCTCATTTCAACAATAAACATTTGCAATTGCCCAATCCAACCCATCCATCTCATTGCTGAATTTGCCCGCCAAAACCCTTTGACATTTGAAGACATCTTTGCTTTTAACCACCCTCCTCATTCCAAATGCATATTGAGCACCCTGAAGCCCCTTCCAATGGCACCCAATCCCAACCATACCTCCTCAAACCCCAGATATCACAAATAATACGGTTCATGTCTCTTGAGACCTTTGTTTCTTGAAGAAGCAAGACCTACACTATGTTCTAACCAACTTTCTAACAACCCTCTTTTCTCTAGCTTTCCCAACCCCCTGACATTCCAACTAACAGCAATAGTAAGTAAGATTAAGCAACTTACAACCCCCAACACAACCAAATCAAATGGTGTGATGGAGACTCCCCATCACCGATGACCAACCCCTCACTAACATGGCTACAGCCTACGGTTAGTTTGAGCTTCACCAAACTCCATCTTCCATATACAGTTCATATCTCAAACACATGACGATCATAATGAACATCCATCAACTTACCCACTTCAATAACTCTTTTGCCTCTTCCCACCCTAATCTCTCAACCTGCAAATAACCACTGGAGTTGACTCCTGAATTGTCTTGGATAGCTGAAGGCAAAATAGCTCCAAAGCCCACCACCCACCACAATAAATAAATAAATAAAAACACACCAACCAGCTGCATCCTCCCTCAGTTCCTGTAAAGGTTGTTTCCCATTCTCCTTGGAAGAAACTTGACTAGCTCCCCTGCCATTTGCTTCATTTTCCATAAGATCATGAGGAGAACCTCCCCATTCTCACCGAAAGAAATTTGGATCTATGAATCAAAGCCGTTTGTTGCTATTCTCAACTTCATATGTTGCTACCAACCGATTTGACTGTCACTGCCAAGGATCAAAATAGCGGTTGTAGTGGGCGTAGTGGCTAGAGGTCAAAATGCTATGTAGCGGGTGATACGTAACAGTTGCAATGATAGATGGTGAAGTAGAGGTGTAAATCAAAAAAGTTCCCAAAAAAATATTCCAAAATTCTAGAATATTTAAAAAATATTCAAAAATTCTAGAATATTGGAAAATGTTAGAATTTGATGTTCTTTTTCAATACTAAGACAAGGGGGTGTAGCAGTGCATAGAGGTCCTGTATCGCTAAATGATCATAAAATAATAGTATTGATCGATTTTTTTTATATGAACTTGTGTTGGTTAGCTATACTAAGTTAGAAACTATTATGCATTTCTAGATTCAAAATTCAAATAAGCAATTTAGCACAATTATGTATAACATAAGATATATAAATTATAAAGTAATGTTTAAATCAAGTTTAAAGTTAAAACACGCATGACAAATTAACTTTCATCAAAACAAACAACGCATTTTGCTAAGAGTTGAGAACATAATACCTCTTCTAATTCCAACGGGGTGTCTGCCAGAATACACCTACAAAAGAGCCCTTGAGAGGAACTCTATGTATTGGCTCAATACGGTGACATCTTGTATTTTTTTGGTGTTCTTTAAGCATAGAAAGTTAGAAGGGGTGCGTAGAAATGTTATTTGGAGAGAAAAGGAGAGAAAAGAAGAAGAAGGGAGCAAGAAGTCATTCTGTGTGTTTTAAAGAAAACATAAAAATAGTTATCAGTCTAGCAAGCATGTAGCAGCCGCTACAGATGAGAGCAACGATAAATTCAATTTAGCATAGTGCCCGCTATTTTAATCCATGGACCCATTTCCCCTCGCCTCTACACAAACACCCTCCTTAGGCTATGTGACTCCTATGTAGATCATCACTCCACCGAAGCACTTCCTTCCATGACCTAGATACAAGTGGGGCAACCCCTCAGCGAACGGGTGGAACAAAGAAATGCATCCAAGAGAATTGGGACTTACTCTGGAGGTCAGAGCCTACTGTAAATCGTCTTCTAGAGATTGAGATTCATCTTTGACCAAATTTGGAATTTGGTGTCACAAGCATATGTTCAATTGCCGAAAAAGAAAAAAAAAAAAAAAAAAAGAAAACAGAGAGAGAGAGAGAGTAAATGTTCAGTTCGATCAAGTGAGATCAGAAGATATAGGATTTAGATTTCCTTCAAAAAAGAGTTGTCATTACACACATTAATATAGACCTTGCAACTATATCCTCCCTTGCTGTGGAGTATCAAGGTCTCTACCTATTTCAGTCTGTCCAGATCTTATGCGTCAGTTCCCTTTATGAAAAAAAAAATTTGAATGTTTCCCTTACAATATAATGCTTTGCTGACATATCGCTTGGCCACTAATTTTGAATGTCAAACTCAACAATGCTTTGCTATTGCAAAGCATGAGGTCATCTGCCTTAACTTAAACCCTAAATGGTGGAACCACCCAACATATTAGTCCGAGCTACGACGGTCCTTTGTGTAGGGTGGATACTAGAATAGGTTATAGGGCAACATTATTGGTTAGACAAACCAGATTTCCTGTGTATTAGTCATGGCCCTTAGGTACAAGAGGCAAAGGAAAGAGCAGAGGATGGCAACAGCCTCACTTCAAATAACCATTTACAACCAACACAATAGGTAGGATAGTTCAATATCTAGTGATGTATGCCACTAATCCATGCACAAAGACCAGATATCTCCGAATCCATCCATACATAATCATGAAAGCCAACTACATAAAAAAAATGGACAAACTATGAAGAACTTATCTAAGTCCAATTAAATCTTTCAATGCAGTGCAGTGTAAGTTAATGGCAGCTCCAGATTGCCAAGCAACAAAGAGATGGCAGTTTCACATTATGACACATAAATTTCAGTTAAGATGAAAGCCAATATAAAGAAACATGCAGTTGCGACATCACATACCATATCATAGGCACGGCCCGCCAAGGCCACCTTTTCATCAGCAATCCTAATGCTGTGCTTTTGCTCATCAAGGGCATCATCAGAGAATCTGATTAGTGAAGTGTCTGGCGTGATGTTACCAGATTGAACACCACCCTTAATATCCTCGATTTCTTTTTCACATCTTTGTTCATTTTCTTGTTGGAGAACTGATGATATCAACAAGATAAACAGTCCACCTTAAATCCCATTTAATTCAAAGGGTGCAACCACTAGAAACAGAAGTAGACAAACATGCATGCACATACACTGGTGATGCATGATTTGCATCAGCCATGGCCCGACCCAAAGCTCATTGGGCCCAGTCATATACCAAAGGAGGGTGCATAACCAACCTGTTAAAAGGAATAAATCAGTGGTGATTTACCTCAAATCTTATCTGGGCAATCAGTAGATATCTGCTGTAGAGATTTACCTTGAGTGTTATCTTGGTAAATCAATAAAAAGTTACATCAAGTTTAGCTTGGTAAATCAATAGAGATTTACTCTCATTATAGTTTGTTCATATGTTAGGAAATTAAATTAGCAGAATCTTACCAAGATTGATATAAGTTGTCTGAATGGTTTGATATTAACTAAAATTTAGAGAGAGGAACAAGTCAAATGGATTTGCTCAACATCGTAGCTAAAATTAAGAGCAAAGATCAAATCAACCATGTGATAGGATTTGCTCAATCCCTAGAAGTTGTCATTACAAAATGAATTACAATTACTCAAAATACCCTTTTGGTTTAAGAGTTGAATCAACTCTGTGAATTGAAGACCCCGATGTGCAGCTATGTTTACCCCCTAAGCTTAGGATTAGAGAAAATAACCATCGACTGTTCTTCTCTTTGTTGTATCAATAGGGCATAACATTTATACCTTTTCTGATGTGGTGGATAACCAAGGAAATGCATTGACATGCACAAAACAAGTATGCCCAAAATTCTTCAAGAGGAGATATTCCACTTAAAACCCGAGAAGGAAGACACCAAATAATAAATGCAGTTGTCAGTACTGGTTCACACCAATATTTTCCGAGAAATTCATGCTAAAATAACAAAGCCCATTGATCTCAAGGAGGTCCCTTTTTTTCATTTCAACTACCGCATTTTGTTATGGGATATACAAACAAGTTGTTTGTCTTCTCATACAGATAGTTCCTTAGCCCCTTCAAAAATAAATTTCACCATTGTAAACCATTTCTTGTAGAGAGTTTCTCCTTCGGGAATCCTACGTGGGTGCCTTTAATTCAAGGGTTCTGCTTTTTGTGGATGGTGAGGATTGAGAATCCCACACTGCCCCTTAAAAAGACTCCCATGGGACATTCTGAACATATCAGGCACCTCATCTCCAGTCATCAGATAATTCTTGGACTTCTTGACTTTTTTAAATCTTTGACTCTTGACTCTTTGAGGATTGACTCTTCAATACAAAAATACTATCAAGCAATTCTCTTCCTCTTATGCGTCTTAGAAATATCTATGTCAATCTTCAACCCTTTTTTTCCTTTTAACAAACAATTGTCTTTTGCTAAATGAAAATGCCAAACATGTTATAACACAAAGCATAGTATTACACTGAGAAGTGTGAGAAGAGTTGGGCCCATTATCAGATTGTCACATGTAAAACATGTGAATAAAAATTGTTATTTTATTGGGATGCAAACGATGTGATCAATCTCAGTCTCTTATTGCAGTGGAATTTGGTAAGAGCCAATGCAACAGAGACACTTATTTTGCATGGTTTTGAATTTAATAATTGGGCCTATTGAGGAGCCAACTTGAACATATCTGTTGACTGTTGAGTGACTCGGGAGTCGGGAGAGAAGTTAAGAGGTTGCCTGTAAAGTGAAGCTATGCATAAACTTTTCTTAACTAGAGCACATATTCTAGATGAAAATGCCAAACGTGTTATAACACAAAGCATAGTATTACACTGAGAAGTGTGAGAAGAGTTGGGCCCATCACCAGATTGTCACATGTAAAACATATGAATAAAAATTGTTATTTTATTGTCATGTAAACGATGTGATCAGTCTTACAATAGTGGACCCAACTCTTATTGCAGTGGACTTTGGCAAGAGCCAATGCAACAGAGACATTTATTTTGCGTGGTTTTGAATTTAATAATTGGGCCTATTGAGGAGCCAACTCGAACATATTTGTTGACTGTTGAGTGACTGGGGAGTCGGGAGAGAAGGTAAGAGGTTGCCTGCAAAGTGAAGCTATGCATAAACTTTTCTTAACTAGAGCGCATACTCTAGACTCATGTTAATATCTTTCATTTGCTCAAGACCGGTCCAATAATAAGTTAAGCCACCATGGCAATCATCATCATGATTGCACAACCATGAAACGTAAGGAAAAACTGTGAAAACCAGGCTGCCCAAACTGCGGCCTGTAGGGTTGGATTGTGCATGGCCAGTAGGAGAAAAAAATACATTGTTACAATGCAATTTTACTTAAGAGTAATTCATGGTCTGAGGCAAAATCCACGGCAGCCAAATGCAACAACAGGACATCCATCAGGTAGTTTGAATTTTGGATCTTGTCCCATTCTTAGTGGGGTCCATAAATTCTTGTTTACTTGTGTGCTAATGCCATGAGAGTAATAGATGTGTGCATGATCACATTCTCCACCCAATAATTCCTAGGCCACGGCCATGGCTGTCAAAATGGTCAGGCCAGGTAGCGTCTTGCCCTGGCCTGGCACCAAAAGTGGCAGGCTTTTCAAAATCGATCCCTGCTCTACCCTAGAGCTTTAGGAAAAGGGAAAAAAACCCTTGTTTTTTGTGGGCTTTAGAGGGTCGGTCTAGGCCCGGTACCCTTGTCGAAAGACTGGACTGACAGTCCTACCGGTTATCCTTACCTCATCTAGGAGGACTACAAACAAAAGCAGACCTTTCAGGTTGAGGATATACTAAAGTGAATCATGATTGTGCAATGACTCTCTGTACATAAATCAGAGAGAAAATTGTCACCAAATATAGAGCAGAGCCCGGACAGATTCAGATTTAGCCCTCGAAGCAAATCATAAAATCACAGATGTTCATTATTAGTTAGAAAACCGATTAAAATGACTTGTCCAATGGCTGGCCAAGCCTAAACTCAATTAATAGCTGGTGTTTTAGCATATATATTGCCCAACTAGAGCTACCCAAACCACTTTGGAGAAGTTTTCGCACTGTGGAGAACATCATGCTACCTTTGAGCTCTCTCCACTAAAGATTAACATTGAAGTTGACTACTTTTTTCTTGCCATTGGCTAGGTAATTCTGAAAATATCAGCTCAAGGATTCCACACCGTTCAAACTTCTCATATTCATTTGGGAACAACTCCTTGGCTGATCAATTGGAAATTTTGAATAAATTGTAAAAATATACGTCAGAATTAGCTGCCACATGTACAATTTGTTAATCCCTGTGCTCCAGAGTCCAGAGGACACTTCTATTTTTGCATATTGGTTAAAAAAATTAAAAAAAAAAAGAAAGAAAAACAAACAAATCACATTTGTTATTCAAGAAACAAATTTCACTTGTTCAAAAGAAAATAATGATGACGACAAAAGATACAAGAGACAGATTTCAAGTATCAGAGAAGATAAATCAGTTGTTTTAAAAGCATTTAGTATTAGATTTTCAATATTCAACAGGCCACATTGGAAAGGTATTTTTGAGACCTGGTTTGGTGACAGATCAATCATTACAAAACTTCTACAATAAGTTCAATAATCTCCCTGGCCATAAAGCATACCTTGTAAACTTTTGTCTAGATCTCGCATCACTGAATAATAACGCCGCAGCATGGTTGGCACTAATTCTAGGCCTGACAAAAGGGTAGAAGACATCTATGTAATGACTTTTAAATTGTAAAAACCACTCACTTTCTTGCATATAATTAACATGGTACTTGCAAAATTGATAAATAAAAGCAATAGACCCACAAATAATCCAAATCATCCAATCCTAGTTAAGGGGGTAAGAAAGGGAAAAGAAAATCACCACCATGTCAGTTAAAACAATACAAGGAAAGCAACGCTAAAAATATAAATAAAAAAATATGGAAGGACACGAGAATGACTTAAAATCTAACCCACATTTGAGCACTTCATAGTTGAAGATCAAATTAAGCAAGCTCATAAACTCTCACTAATTAAATCCTTAATCCTTCACTCTCTGACTAAGGCAACATAATGTTTTTTTTACCAGACCAATACCATGTGTTCCAATATTTATCAGGTCGATGATGGGCATCAAATGATCAATGCAAGGATTGTGGGTGCTAAAATCATTTATACTCGATCAGATGAAATTCGATATATGAAATGTGCAAGACCAAAAATATATGCAATCCACTATCTACTATTTACTATGAAAGGAAATACTACACATTGAAAATCCTCCAAAAGTGGTGAGAAAACTCTCAAAGCCCTATTCTCTCCTGTTCTCTACCAAACATTGTCCATCTCTCTCATTTTAAAGGTAATTTTCCCTTCTTTTTTTCACTCTTGTAAAACACTCAAGAATGCACTCATACACACTATACAAGTCCCTAACCAACATGCAACAAATGAGAATTGATCCACAGTCATCCCTGTGGAAAGAGAGATGCCTCGCCATTGAATCATCAGTGGATTGGCATAATTTTCCCTTCTTTTACAACCCATAAAATGTCTTCTATTTGGAGCCCAATCAGACACCCTGTTAAAGTTGGGCCTCTGCCAGCCCAAAAAGGTTCCTTGATACATGGTTTAGACTATAATAGGCTATGTAAAAGGGAAGACATTCTTCACCATTCTTCTGGAACACAAGCCCACAACTATCCCCAGGCATATAGGCAGTTGTCATTGGTTTCATATCAATAGCTAATTATACAATGGCAACATAATTCAACCATACAGGATCCTAAATTTACCAACATAGACCCTCTATGTTGGTGAATCTTTTTGTATGTGTTGCCCTAGAGGCAATTAAACTACCTAAGGGTGTACCAGCAAAGCATACAAAATTTAAAACTTGCGCCCATCCTCCTAAATGGAGGGTATGTCTAACCACTACATCATCCCTAAGAAGAATGGCATACTTGTTTTTTGAAAACAAGAAGACAGACACTCAGAACTACTTAAAACCAATAATTAAGAATACTATCCTTCTGTCAATTAGAGCTAATTTGGTTCATTGAAAAAGGAAACAATTTGAAACAAGTACTGACATCTCATATTTCTCATAGTTTTCTTCCCCACAAGGAACAAAACCAATACTTAAGCAATTAGATGCTTCATCATTATCTTCAATACATATTTCTCGCTTAGTGAACACGCAGTGTGTAGACACCTAGATGAGTAACTTAACCACAGATGTACAGATGCAAGTTCTGTACACAATAAACACACCCAAAATGAAAATCAGGTTGGAAGCATCAAAAACTATATCATACCATAAAGAATTGTAAGTACCTACCTACAGGGCAGATTAAAATGGACAGGCCCCCCAAACAAAGACAAGGATCGAAAGCTTGTGCATATAAGCTATGCACAACATGTCAAAACAATTTAAAGGTAAAGGTGCAAAGAGCAGCATAAATGTAGAATGTGCTACAGTTCGATCCAAAAGATACGCACAAATGTAGAGCCAGTGCACCAGCCAGTAGGTGCTAGCTACACTTTGTCACCGTCCTCACAAGGCATCAATGTCCTCGCTTCACTAGAACTAGAGTTCAGTTGTTGTGCTGGAGATGTCGGTACCATCCCGTGACCCACAATTACCAGTTCATTGATTTATGCAAAATGTCCAGTTAATAAAAATACAAGGGTATAAGCATATAGGTTTACTATAGGAACAATAATACAACCTCAAGAAAGAGAGAACTCCAACGAAGCAAAAACTACCAATATTTTTTTCTTTGTACCTTTTTTTACCCACGGGTTTCAAAAATAATATAGGATTTCCCCCTTCTTGTTCCTCAGCACTCTCCCATTCCAACGAGCCACTCGCAGATCCACTCACATTAAATCTCAATCAGCGTGGTCTGGACTCTGGAGGGGTATGCTCCATCTTATCTCTCTTTTAAGCCTCTCCGACAAGATCATCAGCCACATCAAAGTCAAGAATAGCTTCCCATCTCAATTCTTTGCCCAAAACCATATCCCTCCATAAACTCTATCATAAACATCCTCTTTCTTCCCTACATGACCAATAAAGTGTATGAATTATGATGCTTTTCCTAACAGGTTATCTTATACTAGCCCAAAGGTCTCAAAATCCTTTCAATCACTTTCACTTAATCCTGCTTGGGATGCAAAAGCATGACAACATTTAAGATTCAATACAATATCAATATTAGTGATGCAGGCCAGACAATAGGTTGGCCAACCCATTGGGACTAGTCCATAAGCCCAACTGGACATCCATTTAATTAGGAAGTATTATTAAGTATTTTAATTTGATTAGGATTAATATTAGTTAGTTTCCTATTTGTTTAGGCTTATTTAGATATTAAGAAATATTGTTGCTTAGGGATTAAGCCAACTCCTCTATATAAGGATGTTAGGCCTCATTGTAATGCATGGTTATTCCAAATTAATCAAAGATTGCTTGAGTTTTCTTCCACTATGGATTGTTTTATGGTTTTGATCGTGCCCTAGTGGCTGGAATCCATCTTGGATTTGATCAATCCCTCGGGAGATTGATCTACAGTCTCTATCGCAGATCCCGGGGCTGAACCAATTAGCTGCCATAACCCAATCATTCTCCCTCTTAACCTCTATGATCTTCCCTTCTAGATCCGAACAACTACCATGCAGCATTTCCTATCACTAGAATTTCACTTTATAGATGATACTTATCTATACATTAGTAAAGTTCATATCATACAGAGCTGACTAAGTTGCCAAGGTGAGATTAATTTTTTTTTATTTCGAACAAGTAATCACTGTCTATATACTTGGTGTATATAGAGGTAATGGTGGCCCACATTCGAGAGTGGCAGAAGGCCACCATTGATCCGCATTGCATGAGCGGTTAAAACTATGTATTGGGGTGCCCTCATTGGCCAATCCAGTATGGAGAAATATGTAAGCCCAATTCCATGAGGACATCTCTTTACTCTTTAGAGATAAGATAAATTTTCTCGAGGATTTTATGAGGAAGCAAACGTTACTTTGAAATGGAAAAAAAAAAAAAAAGGAAAAGAAAAGGAAGGGAGCATTCTTTTCTATTGAGAAAAGAAGAGGGGAAATAAAGATGAGAGACTAGGGAAGCGGAAGGGTCAAGACCTTCTCCCCTTTGTGGGGGTGTGTGCGTACAGTCGGTGGGATGCAGGTCCTTTCTTATGCGATCTTCCTTACCATAATGAACCAAATATCGTGAATTCTTCCCCCCTTTAAAGTTTCACATATATAGCAATGCAATAATGGGAGAAGCCGAATTTCTCTCCTCCATCATTTGAGGTCCATCATCAACCTTGTGGATGTCTTTCCGACTCTAACTCAAAAGTCTCAGTGAGTCAAATCAACTCAAAAACTAGGCCTAGACTTCACTGAGTACAAAATGTTAGCGCATCAATCAAAACCTTTAATATTCTAAAAAGTAAAATTTGGATAAAGGGAAAAAACCATAAAGCAACTGTAAAGAACAAAACCATTCCTGCAACATAAATTTGGAATCCCAACTGAAATAGAATTCACAGATTAACTGTCTGATGAGATTGTATTCATTCAATTCCTATAATACATTCACACTCACAATATCAAACATTACTAATCCAAAACAGAAATAGACTGTAGAGCCTAGGCATGTGGGACTAAATGTCTAAAACTGCAAGCAAGCAAGCAAAAACACCAACATATATAAGTAATAACACATAAAATAAGAGGAAAGAAGAAGGGAGATAACCTTCTAGCGAGTTTTCCATAGCTTGATTTGTTGCAGAGAATAGGATTTGAGATCTGCGAATGAAACCCTAAGATTGAAAAGAATCGATAACAAGGGAATGGCAGAGAGATTGAGGATAGACAGACAAAAGAGAGATATGAAGGGAAACAAGAAGAAGATCGAGAAAGAAAATTACATTACCTGAATCGCAGAGCTTTGATCGTTGTACCTGTGAGGTTTAAAACTCCTGCAGACGGATGGATTTACGAGAGAGAGAGAGAGAGAGAGAGAGAGAGAGAGAGAGAGAGAAGCGAAGTGGCAAATCGTGGGAGAGGGGTAGCTAGAGTAAGGGTTTCTTCCTTCTTCCTTCGGATCTTCGCTTCGATTGATTTCATTGGTTTTCGAGAGTTGTGAACGAGTCGACTCGGATTTTAGGTTTTTACGTATGACCCCCTGGAGTTTTCGATAATGATTTTTTGTCGATTGTTCTTCCTCTGTTCAAGCAAAAATTACCACGCGTCATTCATCTTCACTGAATTTTTCATTTTTCTTTTGCTTGTACATGGAAGGAATGGTAAACCATCCCTGCCCTAAACTAGCCCAATCTAAGTCATGGGGATCATCCCTAGGGTGCCCCCACTCTAGTGCTTGGCCATAGGACCTAAAACCATGCTAGGCCAGTGTATGTTCCATGCTATACTCCGCCCCACAGGACGCTTTATATGGTGTTGTGGCAATGAGATGACGCTCCTTTTACCACTAGGTTGTCTCGCAATTCTCCCCACTAGGTTTACTCGACTCCGAATGCTATTATATTTTTAGTAACTTTGTAATGAAATGTGCTCTGCATTGATAAAAATGGATTTACACGGAGCTATTGGCACTAAAACTATCAACGTTACAAGATTTATAAAAGATTAAGTCAAAGTTTTTTTGATTTATGCATATAGGTATAAAGGGATAGGTAGTATCATCTCACTCTAAGAAGTAATTATAGTGCTTGCAAACCTACTGAGTTTGGAGAAATGGAAGATATTAAAATAAAGGGCAGGGAAGTATTACTAAATACTAAAGTCACATAAGTCTATTTTTAAGTTCTATAAACCTTTAGGGAGGAATGTATAGAAGAAACTCTTTACTTAAAAAAAATATATTGTTTAGTGTCACACATCTTACTTTTATTTTAATTTTTAACGTGGCGTCCACCTCACCTATACTCTTATGCGAATATGTACAAGCATGCCCTGACCTGACTAGTGACTAGTACACTTCGATAAGTATATACCACAGTTGCTCCTTATATCTTATTCATCCAATATCATCACATATAAATAGGCTGAAAAGAACGGGTGCAGTTTTCATAATTAAAATTCTCCTTAGGACCTCCACTCAGAAAGCCCCCTGCATATATGTTTTTAAAAGGACTTGCAAACAATCTTGCACAATTTAGTTGTGAATTTGAGCCAGCTACTCGGTGCGCTTTTGCCTTAACCCCACAAAATAAGATGCACTTTTCCAACCTAATCCTAGGATCTATTTAGCACCAAATGGCAGGTTGTCCGCATTTAAGAATTCTAAGAAAAGCATTTTTTTTAAATGATTAAAATAGGATAAACGTGATGGAAACGTGACTACGTGCGCTGACATGGCATCACTATCAACATGGTCTTAATCGTGTTTCCGTCATGATCAGAGGCGGACCCAAAAAATGGAAGGATGGGGGGGTGGCCAAATGAAAATTATTAAAAGTAAATTTTAAAATTATAAAAGGCAAAATTAAAAATTAAAAAAAGTTCTAGTGACAAAAAATAACATTTTAAAAACTTAAGGTGGGCCATGGACCCCTTGGCCAATTCATAGGTCCGCCAGTAGTCATGGTGCTCACTCAGTTCGTGTGAACCACTCCTTTTGAACTAAGACTTAAGGATTTATCCGTGAAGGGGGATTGTAATCATCCTGAACAGTCTGAATTATCTCAATGTGGAGCCACGATGGAGTTCCCAATATCTGTTACATGCTTTCCATGTAATAACTGCCTGCTACAGAGGATCCGGACACTGTACGATGATGACTAACTATTTATAACGCACAAAAAATAACAGCAAAAATGGGGTGATCCAATCCAACAGTGATCGTTTCTCCAATGAAGATCAAATTTGGGCCACACCTCATCAATCCATTCCAAGAGATGGTCCAATTTACAGGGCCGATCGAGGCACTTCCCAGTTGCATTGCGCTCCTTAGCCGACTCGTGCAATAGAAAAGATTCATGGAGAGGCGGAGCATAACCCATGACCCCTGAAATTGGGACTGTGCCTATAGGAGAAATAATCAAGAGTTTTACAATCCTATTCGTGTGCTTAGTCGCAGAAAGGTCAAAGCTTCCTACTGACCCTTCTCTTCAATTACAGCAATGGTTGGCCTCCTAAATAATATTAAGAAGTTTTAGTTGGGGTGGACATGGCATGGGTCAACCCAACCCCATCTTTTCGTTAATTTTAGCCATAGAAAGTAAGGTTGTATATAGGACGACCCTAGCCAAGTCGACTCAACCCAAAATTATCGGATACCCTACATTTTATAGTAAGTTACTTAAATTTTAATCATTGACCTGATCAGACCCAAAACATCATCCAGGTCAGGGTGTGGACCCCAGAATTGGATTCTGGATCATGACCTAGGATTGAAACATGGCCCTGAACTTCAAACCCAAACCTAACTAAATATGATTCGATCTGGTTCGGACTGGGCTAGCTCTGACCCATTTAAAGCACTAGACAGTAAGTGTAGGGTAGCTAGATAGAATCAAAGCTTATATGTATAGAAATACATAATTTAGTTAAGTATTCGCTAGACTTGTGTTTATCACCAATAACATTATTCATTGAAGCTTTAATCACAATTTTCTTTAATCAAGCGATCATCACGAGTCTATATAGGCTGAAATGGAAGGATGCACAATATAAACGTTGCATATTCAGATATAACAAGTCTGTCAAGATCGACCCTGTATATATGTAGGGGGGTTTTCTTATGCATACTTCCGTCACCATACCCTATGTACTTGAAAATCCCCAAAAGGGAAAGTGCCCCTCACCATATGATACGGGAAATATGCGAAAGAAGACCCCCTGAATATGTAATATCTTATGACCTTATATTGTCCATCAGAAATTTCAAGGCAATCTCTAAGCCTAAAAAGCCGTGGTGTATGGGTCCACATGCGCATTAGCACTTGCCATATTCTAATTTCTAAGTTCTGCAGCCCAAGGACTTATCACGCAAACTAGGCACCTATATGTAGGTGTTCATGGCCGTGCTAAACCAGGCTTTCCATCACTTTTATGGGAATTAGAAAACTAATTAAATTAAATTACATATATTTCTTACACAAGCCAGGCCGGGCCAGGATATGGGCTTTATATCACTTAATCCAAGCCCGGCCCAAAGCAGGCTAGGCCCAGCTCGGGCTGGGGCTCACCCAGCCCCTGAGCACCCCTACCTATATGGCTTTCCTAAAGATCTAATAAGATTAGCACAATTCGAGGCCCTCTAATCAATACTAATCCAATGATGCAACTTTTTTTATTAAGGGGTTGGTTATGTGGACCTTACAAACCACTTACCCCATGATAAGATCATGCTTCCAGATAGGCCCCTGATGGAAAGCCATTCCTTGACTAGAGAAAGCCTGGCTGTCCCCTCGGAATTAGGATGCTATTCGTCCAGCGTTCACCAAGTCGCCAACAAAAAGTACGAGCACTAGGCACTTGCCCCGGTTCAAGTTCTACATGGAAAGGACGTTTCAATCTGAATTGCATGCCATCAATGATTTGAGAAATTAATCCAGAATTCAGAATTGGTCATTAATTCCATCACAAATCTTTCGGTTGCAGTGTTAATTATCTCTCTAATGAAAAGATGAAGCAGAAGAAAAGCAATCACGATGCTGAAGCATGAAGATTCTATCAAAATTTCAACTCACACAAGCAAGAATGGGGCAATCACTAATAATTCAAAAGCTTTATTATTATTACACTCAGGGATCCCAATCCCTCCCTCCCTCCCAAAACGGATATGGGTACATTTTCACAGTTTGTTATCTTACCACAAACCCTCTAAAAAGCCTAAGGACAAACCAACCCAATCAAAGACCCAAACAATTGCCCTATCTAGGGGCATTTGGACACACACACTATACAAATACACAATAATGAATAAATCAACCCAAGCACCACAAATGCATCCAACCATGCCAACTTAACCATGATTAGCATCAACAGCAGCACCTGATCTTGCTTGTGATATCCTGTTGGCATAGATTGTTACCAGACGTAGCTGCGTGCTGTTAAGGCCCTCCAAATATGGCAAGAATGCTTTCCCAAGCATGATATAGATGTCAACCAAACAGAATACTACAGTCTGCACATACACAAAACCAACAAACAAATCAGAATCAAATCTAGACCCGATCAAGTAGCTGCAATTATATGGATAAGAAACGTTGGATGCACCATCATATAAAAAAGGGTGGGACATAGCATGTTTGGACTTGGGAGACAGGTGAAAAGAATACTCCACTAATAACCAAGCATAAGCCGCTGACTTCAGGCGCAAAAGAAATACCTCACACCAAAACTTGTTGACCCACTGGAAAAGGATGACTCAAGCCATCAATCATAAGATTGACGGTGGAAAGTTGTGTCAAATTTAGTAGAATGAAGGAAACACAATGTTCAAAAGATTCTAATGAAAAATATAACAATTTGATCGTAATACAAGGAGGTGGCCATTGACTTTCACCTTTATTGCAACGGTTTCACACTGATCATTCCCAGAGAAGAACTGGAAATAAGGATAATTTCGTCCTCTGCCCAATCAAGAGCAGCAAGACTGAAATGAATGTAGGGAACTACAACAGAAACAATTTTTCAACACTATCATCATTATCTTAAGTATTATCCCATCCATAAACAAATCTAGGTGCAAATAATGACAATTTTCAAATTACCCACAAGCAAAACACCAATGCAAAGAAAGGGAAACAAGACATGTAGGTATTTTTAGGGAAACAAGACATTTAGCTATTTTTAAGGCATAAGACTTTACTCCTAATTATAGATAAGACTGGTAGGTGCTAAATGTGTAATTTGGTCTATTCTAGAGTACTTCAAATTTTGTTAGAAAACTTATCAATTCAAGAATATTTCCAAAATATGTACAAAATCACAACTTTAACATCATTTCAACAGATGCTGGCGACTTGAGTAAAAAAAGATTAAAGTAAGAGATGAAAATTGGGTCTCAAATCCTTCTATGAAAACCTAAACCAATTCAGACATAATTTATTAGTCCACTTTATTTGAAACAACGATGTAGCAAATGTAAAAGAAACAATAAATGTAAACAATAATGATGATGATACTAACCTTGCGGACATCAGCACTCTGGTTCCCAAATGCATCAAAAAGAGCAGGCAAGAAGGATGGTAACTGGGACATTAGTTCCTCTTGTGAGAGTCTCCCTACAAGCTGAAATCATACAAGACATCAGGATCATGTTAGTGTATCCCACTAACACCAAAAGTTGTCTAACACTGACTGCTTGAAACTTCAAATTACCAAGAGTGTCGTTTTTTAGTGAATGTAATATGTTCCCTCCACTAGTAGTTAAAATCCTACAATTCGGGATATAAATCTTATGATAAGAATTGATTCTTGGGAAAAGATACATATCTATACATTGAATCCTACTTCCAGAAAGCTATAAAGATTCGAGTGTCACTCTACAATTCGATACTTGTGTCTAATCTCGCGAGTCAGGAAACTCATCCAGACAGGAAAACAATAACTGGATGACTATTTGTCCATTTTTTGCATTCATCTTTTTCCATCTGTCGGTGTTTCTGTTTATAGGATGTTATTTAGTGATTAAAAAAAAAAAAAAAACCCTCTCACTTTACAATTCGATACTTGTGTCTAATCTCACTAGTCAGGAAACTCATCCAGACAGGAAAACAATAACTGGATGACTATTTGTCCATTTTTTGCCTTCATCTTTTTCCATCTGTTGGTGTTTCTGTTTATAGGATGTTATTTAGTGGTTAAAAAAAAAAAAACAGACCCTCTCAAGATAAGAAATCGTGGAATTCTACAGAGTTAGAGAGACAATGAATAAGTATGTGCCTGGACCGTTTAACTATATGAGGAGAATTAAGGAACATAAAACTACAACTAGTTTATTTTTCCCTTTAGTATCTTAAATATATTCAGGTGAGGAGAGTTAAGGAACATAAAACTACAACTAGTTTATTTTTCCCTTTAGCATCTTAAATATATTTAGGTTATTGTATGGGACAATCTGGAAGAACATTAGCTTAAATGTTTCACAACAGGCTAAAACCCAAGCCCACCTGGTCTCCAACCAAAAGAGCAGCCTCCCGCAAAGAAACATAAACATCAAATGTAGCATCCACAAAATTGAAAATCAAGGCTCCCTTCAGCCCAGCAAACACTTCCCAGAAACATTGACCCTCCTAGTGCCCATCAATTACAACCAAGAATCCACCATTGATTCGTTCATTAATCTAACATTAAGTTCAACATATTGGAAGAAGAGTCTTGCAGTTAACATCAAAGTAGACCATAAAGATGGCAACAGACTGGGTCAAACGGGTGATCTACCCCTACCTGACTCTATTAGGGATGGGTTTGGTAGTTGGTACTGTGTTTGTCGGTATGGCAGGTATGGATTTTAAGACTTTTAACCCAAGATAGGTTGCGGTTTTGGCTGCCTCGACCTGCCCCACCCGTTTATGACTAACTTACATATCCCTTAGTAGTACACAAAAAACCTACAACATAGCACACCTGGTAGTGGACATCTTCTCAAGCAAGAGTGGTGAGCTATAGGTTCAATTCCACCTGCACATAAGAAATATTTATAATTTTTTATATTTTAAAATAAAAATTAAAAATGGCCAGTGTCAAACTAGACACGACCAGATCCATACCTGTCCCAGGATCGACTTGATATGATGATGGTATTGCATAACGAAACCTGTTGTGGGACGGATCAAGTGCAGAGCAAGGCAGGCATGACATGAGGCGGATTTAAACACACCGCCCCCCCTCCCTTTTTCTTTTTTTTGAAATGGCAACTTGTATTAATCAAAAGCTTTACAATATAAAAGGGCTATACTGAGAAGCGGCAGAGGAAGAACCCCAGAATACAGCCACCACCCAGAAAGAGGAGAAGCTATACAAGGAGGCCAATGGCATAAGACAAAAGGAAAATAAAGAGCCTAATCAAAATGATATGACTTCCCTCTAGTTGAACATTAATGCATCAAGAGTTAAGCCCCAAAAGTCTAGAAGAAAGGAGACCCAAGAGGCAACACTGAATTTCATTTTGAGGATTAGGTCTTCTTGGGAGAAAGAGGTCGCTTCAAAGCACCTTCTTTTTCTCTCTTTCCAAGTCGTCCAAATGCAGGTGAGAAAGGATAGGCGCCACAGGAGCTTCCTTTTGGAGGTAGTACTCGAGCAAGCCCACTGTTGGAACGGCTTAGGGAAGGATTGTGGGATAACCCAACTGCAGCTAAACTTCTTGAGGATTGCTGACCAGAGAGCTTTTATCTGCTTGCATTGAAAGAATAACTAATCGACCGATTCCTCGTCAGATATGCAAAGGGGGCAAGCGTTGACGATAAGCATGTTCCGACGGCGAAGATTATCCATAGTCAAAATTTTATTCCGAAGAGCGAGCCAAGCAAAAGCAACGTCTCTAGGAGGGGCCTTGATTTTCCAGAGAGAAGACCAACCTTGGTGAGTAGTCGGGACTACTGCATTTAGGGCAGAGAAGGAGGAAACCGAGAAAGAGCTGTTGCTGGAAGGGGCCCAACGCCTGCCATCTTGCCCTTCGCTGTTGATGTCTAACCCACTAAGTACCTCAAAAAGATTGAAGAGATTCGCTTCCTCTGCCTCGGAGAGATTCCTTTTGAAGATGGGGCACCACAGGAGATGGTTGCGACTTGTGTCAAGGTAATCTCTGACCCTAGCTTTGTGGTTTCTAGCACAACTGTAGAGATTAGGGAATTGGATCGCTAAGAGGGTTTCGCCGACCCAAATGTCGTGCCAAAAGGAGATTTTCTCTTCATTACCAATGTGGTAGCGGATGGATTGGGCAAAAGAGTCTTTGGTAGAGCAAATCCCTTTCCAGAAGTTTGAGCACCTTTGGGATGGAGGAGAGATATCCCATCCGTTTCTCCTTACTTTGTATTTGGCTAGTAGGATATTTCTCCACAAGACTTCAATTTCGTCCCCCAAACTCCAAAGCCATTTGCCCAACAAGGTTTGATTCATGCTCCTTAAAGGTCTTATACCTAGACCGCCTGACTTTATAGGGCAGCAAACCGTTTTCCAATTCACCAGGTGGAATTTTTTTTACTCGTCGCGGCCCTGCCAAAGGAAGTCACGTTGAAGCTTCTCAATGCAGTTGATGACAGCAGCGCGGCATTTGAAAATGGACATGTAGATAGGTAGGATGGTAGGTGCAAATTGGATCAACGTGATTCTGCCTCCCAGGGATAAGAATCTTGCTTTCCAAGAAGGCAGTTTTTTCTCAATTCTTTCAACTACTGGGTTCCAGATAGATTTTGGCACCCTATCGAGACACGAGGGAAGACCAAGGTAGGTGGATGGAAAAGAGTCTAACTCTACATCCCAAGATGCCTACTTGGTGATGAAGAGTCTTCGCCAATTGAGATCCCTAGGATGGCGCTCTTGGAGAAATTTATCTTGAGGCTCAAAGTTGCTTCGAAGCATCTGAGAATGGCAACCAAATTTTTTATTTGATCATCTTCGGTGTCGCAAAAGAGGAGAGCATCATCTGCATATAGGAGGTGGGAGACAGATGGTGCATTTTGAGAGGACTTGAAACTGCAAATCAGATTGCGATCTTCTGCTTTTGAAAGAATCCGGCTGAGAGCCTCTCCAATGATGACAAAAAGGAACGGTGATAGAGGGTCTCCTTAACGCAAGCCCCTCAGCTGGGAAGAAGCCTTTCGGGGAGCCGTTGATTAGGATGGAGTAGGTTGCAGTTGAGATGCATTCTCTGATCCCCTCCCTCCATTTTTCCCAGAATCCCATCCTGCGCAGCAAATAAATGAGGAAATCCCAATCCACCACATCAAAAGCTTTTTCCAAATCTAGTTTGCAAATTAGGCCAAGAAAGTGTCTTTGTATCTAGAATGGATGCATTTGTTAGTGACGAGAACCCCATCCAAGATCTGTCTTCCTTTGAAAAAAGTACCTTGAGAGGGAGAGATGATGGAAGGGAGGGACCCCTTTCACAGGCTTTGTCAAACCAAGGATAGACCAAGCCCTTTGAGCCTTGATTTCACGATCACGGAACCTAGCCCCATTCAAATGATCCAACAGAACAAGTTTCAAGCTCTATTACGAAATGCATTAAGGGGAAGGTGAAACCCTTCTCACAAACAACTACTTGAGTAGAAGAAAGCAATAAAACACCAACACCGCCTAGTTGGAAGGAGACTATAGATCGTCTGATGCCAGCTCTTCTGATTTATTGTTTAGACAAACGCAGAGATGGGAGTTCTACCACTAAGTAGAACCCTCACCCCTATTCACTTTTTAATTTTATTCAGTTTCATTAATGAATTGCAGTTAGGGTGGCTTTCTAATTTTGCTTACTTTCCTACTGTAAGATCCAAACCCTAAATAACGTTTTATTACTCATTACTTGAGTTTATAGTTAACTAAGTGGGATTAGTTGCTAAGTAAGTCTGGTTTAGTGTTACAGTAGTGGTCGCAAAGTTTGGTAGCGTTCCGAGTTAATTTGGTCTTAGTAGACGGGGTGGTTTGCAATTTAGGGAAATTATGAAGGTTTTTTCCGTAATTTTAGATTTTCGTGAGTTTGGGTGCATTGGGTAGATTTCATCATTTGCCGAACTTTTCCTTGAAGACGCATTCCAAGATAACGCTTCGAAGCCCACCAAATTTCAATATCAAATTACCCAAGGACTAAACTGTAAATCCCATAAATCTCTCCACCCACATAAGAGATGAGACCTTTTCCTTCATTTCACTTCCCCCTTTTTTCTCCTTCTTTCATTTCTGTCTATCTCCATTTACCTTCCATCCTCCTTGCTTCCTTGAAAATCAAGAGGCCTCCTAAGCTCCAACAACCACTATCATCTTCTTCCTCAAAGTCCACCAAGCTCACCGATCCCCTTTTTCCAAGCTTCTCTCCATTTCTCCTACTCTAGGTAAGTCTCTCTCTTAATAGTTACAAAACAGTAACAAGTATTCCTCTTATCTTCCTCCGTTTTCCTTCCCGTGTTGTCTTTCGGACAAGAGCTTTATATCTACATCATCTTCTTCATTACCCAACCATAAACTCTTAGATCTATGAGGTTCTTGCTGCCCAAGCCAAGATCCAACCATTAGATTTCTAGATCTGAACCACCAGCCCTTAGATATACATCATCCCCACCATTGACTAGCCTCCAAACCATTAGATCCACACCACCAGCCACAGGATCCCATCATCCGACCATCAAAACCCCTAAACCCAGCCATTCGACCCACCTATAACTCATTTAATCCCAGCTGCCAGTCTTAGATCTTCAAGATCAAGTGGCTGAATTCCTATTCAGCACTATTCGAACTTCCATCAGGCTAAAAATAGCCAAGCTGAAAGCCCCCCGCCCCCCTCCCCCCTATCCATTAGCTGAACCTGATCCATCATCTGTCTGATGGATTTTCCATTGTTTCACCATCACAATCCTTAATTTACCTGTTTCGCCATCACAACCCTTAATTTTTACCTTAATCCCATATAAATCTAAAATTAATTTAGGCCTTGAACATGTTGTGGGAACATTAATTTCATATCTGAATTTTAATAGATAGCCCCATATTACACATTGTTCAATTACACCCAAGTTGAGCCAAGCCCTTTGTTCAAGTCCTCACGGACAGGAACAAGTAATCCATGTGAACTGGCCATTCCCTAAGCAAGCAGAAGTTCTAACTTCCCTTAGGATCCTTCCCTCTCACTATT
Source organism: Persea americana (assembly GCA_029852735.1). Lineage (NCBI taxonomy): Eukaryota > Viridiplantae > Streptophyta > Magnoliopsida > Laurales > Lauraceae > Persea > Persea americana. The sequence goes on from CM056809.1 coordinate 73,791,655, forward strand.
AGAGGTGCATTTATTGCAGGACTTGTGACATTGCCTTGGACCATTACAAATTACCCACTTAGCTTTCAAAACTAGATTGTGTGGATGGTATGATTTATAATTCAGCATTAATTATTAATTTTCAGATAGATCTCATCATTCCATATTAGGCTAGATTGCATGTTTTCTTGCATCAAGTCTTCCATTGGAGACCTCAATCAAAATTCAAAAGACACTTACATTTTAGGATTGTGAACATGCCTTATAATTATTGCTTAATTGACAACTTGGAATTCCACATATCTTAGAGTGAACTAGTGCTATTTTATACTTTGATTTATGATCGTTAATATCTATCTGATCTCAAAATCTTCATCTTAGGCTAGTTTTCAGGGTCCTGCATCACTTCAACTTTAAGTTAAATTCATGGTTCTGAATAATGATGAACTCTTCTCTCAGCCTAAAAATACAAGTAGCTTTAATTCTCCTAAGAAAGATTGCAAGAACCTTATCCTTTCATTTATTCCTACTCTTGTTTATGCCCTACATTGTCCACCATAATAGAAAAATCATCTCTGAAGTAATTCTTGCATTCACATCGTACCCTGAAATTCCTAAATTTGCACATCCTGTTTCATCCACAAAGGACAGCTAGACAGTTGCCTGTCCAATAACATGACATTATTACTCATGCCCTGTTGAGCAAAGCAATGCGATCATGCCAACAATTTATGCCACCATGCTTTTACTTCTGCAAAGTACCTAGAAATGACTCCCTTGACAAACCAAGAGAATCATCCAGTTGTATGGTGCCAACCAAATGTCATCCTCATATTCCACAATTGGGGCACGTGTTTGAAACAGGTGGATTACAAAATTTGAGTGTGACTATCAAATTTCAAAACTTCTATTATAACCGGTACAATATAGTTCCAGAAACAAAGAAAAACATACGAGAACTGTGAAAAGAATGTAAGCTTCAAAGGAAAATACCTTTGTCAAAGAATTGATGCAAGTGACGAGGGTTTTATCATCTTCGCTGACCAACAGAGGTACAATGACCTGCAAAGAAAAGTGGTAAATTAATAGCTCCATCAAAACTTTGAGCCTACTATAATCTTCATGATGCTGAACAAGTTATGGTTAAAATTCACATACGGCAAGACATCTGTAAGGATCATATTGAGATAACACAATGGTCAAACAATGGTCTGCTTCATTTGAAACCTAATTACAAAACAAACAGAGAAAAAGAAGACATTGTAAGAAGTAGGGAAAAATGCAGGATTACACAACTAGACCTCAAAAGGGCAAGATACCTTGGCAACAAGATCCTTGGTGGCATGAAGCAACTTCTCAATTACAATTTCAACGGAATCCTCCATGGTGTCTTTCTGAAAGCCAGATACATAATTGCAAAAGATCGTTAGCTCTTAAAACTTGTTCACACAAACTGTTTAACATGAAACTAACAATTTTAAGAGGGCAAACAAAAGTTTCAGCAGAGAATTTGTCCAAAACTGGCCAAAGACCTGATTGTTAAGCATTTCAAGTATCAAAGACAGTGCAAGTTCACGAACAGAAGAGTCAGAATCATCCAAGACCTCCAGTGCAGCTGTCAAAATTTGGTTGAAATACTGCAGAAACAACACAACAGTCATTACTCATTAGAAATCAAATAAATCTAATACAAAATGTTGCTGCATCTTGAGCTGATTTGCAAACCTTATCTTTGGCAAGCAATGAAATTATTTGATGTTTCACCCCACTAAAAATGCATTTTTAGAAGATTGAAAGAAAAAAGGCAATCAAGGAGCTTATATCTGAGACTATTACAGAAAATACTTTAGGCATAAGATACTGGGTATTACTATATATTAAGAAACAGCCATGTCTGACAAATCAAAAGAGGGGAAATAGCCATGGGTACAGAAATTCTCCTATTGATAAATCACAGTAGAAAAAAGCGAGAAACAGGAAGATAACCACAAAATCAGCACACACTACATAGATACGTCATATCAGTACATAAAGACATTAAAAAGGAATGAAGATTAACAAAAACAAAAGGGCAACTCCAAAGACAGGAAATCATTAATCAAAGCACCCAAATTTTCACCTGCGAGCAAATCGAATACTGTTATATGCAGTCCAGCTCTGTGGGACACAACAAGAAGCATACCAATGATCAGGCATAGGGAGGTTACACCACATAATAGATTAGTGTTGTGAAAATAACCAGCCCCATCGGATATTCTCATCCATTGATCTAATGGTATCATTTTTTTCACAGTTCTCTAAACATACAACTTTTTAAATTCAATCCAACAGTGAGTGTTGATTAGAGGAGTGCGAAAGGGGGGCGAACGGAGACTGATGGGGCTGATCAAAGGTGGGAGTCTGATCAAAGAAGACTAGGAAACAGTTCAGAAGTGCAAATTCAATGGGGAAAAGTGCATGTGAGAGGTGAGACTAATGAAAGGTGGGCCCAAAGTGAGCCCCATAAACTGGACTGCATGTGAACAGAAAGTGGTCGGCTCCTAGGTGAATATTTATGTATATTATTGTGCTTTATACAACCCAGAACAAGCAGTTGAAAGGACTTCCATTTTAGCAGTAAGAAAATGAAGGAAAAACCATTTAAGAAAAGGAGCAACTGGTAACCTAGACTTATCTTGAATCAAGGAAAGATAATAAAAAAAATAATAACGATACCAGTATCTACTGTTACCTTGGTCCACAGTGAATTATCATTTTCTGTTGAAGCTTCAATGAGTTGCTGAAGTGCCACACGTTTACTTATAACTGACTTCTCATCATTGCCATTGCACATCTGAAATAGAAGCAAGGAACTAACCTATGACTGCATTCTCCTCACATAGTTTCCAAGGTTAAACACACAATTATGATGCCTTGTACATGAGCATGTATAAAAAAAAAATATGTTTTAAACAAAGATAACTCCAAAGTTATTGAAACTATGATCACCTGGTGAAGAAGTTGAGGGATGCTAATCTCGGAGTCTGGCAGGGGATTGTTTTTAGTAGCAGAAAACTTCTCATGATTAACTTCCACAGTTGAAAGCCCTTCACCAACAAGCCTCGCTCCAATGGCTCCTTGCCTGTCAGAGTTCACCAGTCCATTGATATCCATCCGGGGAGTTGCTACTTTAGAACTTTCAAAATCTATCTCACGGTCCATATTTTCAGAACGGTTGGTCCAGGAGCCCACATTATCTACTGTAGAATTAAGATTGTACTTCATCTCCTTGCTTTTGGAAATATGAACTTCAGTGTTGGAACCTGCCTCAATGCTTTGATACATATGCTCATGCATTTCATCAGAAGTTGCCTGACCAAGTGAACCGCTGATCAGGGTTGATTCTTGCATTGAACTCCACTTCCTACCACCATCGCTATCTATTGAACCGCCAGAATACCTTCCATAAAGATGACTTCTCTTTGATGTTACAACATAACCTTCCTCAGAAGAACTGCCAACAGCATCTGATTGATCATAGTAGGCTTTAGAACGTTGGCGTTCCTTCTTGTTCTGTATAAAGTTCATGAGGTCGACCTCTATCCGAGGGGTATACTGCTTAAGTGCCCTCCTTAAAGAATTCTGTTCTTCAACAGAAAGACTGAGAATAAAATTCAGGACGGAAGTTGAATCAAAATGAGAATAAACAGATATGAAGCAAGTAATTGCTGCTTCCTTCAATTTTGTATTTTTGTCAGTTACTAGAGGTGCCAACTTAGCAAGCCATAATTTAAGGAAGCCACTATTCCCAGAACCCTCAGAATTCATCGCATGCTTGTTAAAGGAATTGATGGCAAACTCAATGACAGCCAATTTGGCCTTTGGTGACCGCTGTTCGTCCAGTGAACGAAGCAAAGCAGGTAGAAGGGAATCAATACCATAAGTCCTACTGACAATCTCCAGGGTTGCTGAACAAGGTTGCCTAACCAACTCCTTTGGATCAATTAACCGTGAAAATACATGGGGTAAGGTCCTCTCAAGATAACTCTCGAAAGGCTTTCTGCAAGCTGGAATTATCTCAGCAAGGGTTGAAAGGGCTGCTTGTGCAACTTTGTGGTGAGGATCATCCAAGTGCTGAAAAAAAAGCTTCATGACCTTTTCAAAACTCTGTGTAACTTCTTGAATACCTTTTGGCCCTTGCTGAAGCAAAGTTCTAAGATAGTTAAAAGCAGAAACCCTGGCACACCAATCAGAACTAGGACTCAGTCCTTCAGAAAGAGCCTCACTAAGAGAAGCCGGACCATCTGTATAGCCAGGTATATCACCAGCTAAAACCTGGCTATCATCAAAACTGTTTCTACCGCTTGCAGAAGTTCTCCCAGCAGCATGCTTTCTCAAAAGTGGTCTCTGAAAATTTGGAACGTAACTGTGATGTGAATCTCTAAAACTTGAATCTTTATAAGGTGTATCAAGGTACTGTTTATCAATATGCATATTCAGAAATCGCCTATTCAACCGGATATCAGTATTCTCTTCAAATGAAGTTCCCTCTTGAAGCCTTTCAGAAGATCTTTTAGCATTGAGAGACAATGATAAGGCTGGCATGGACTCAGTAGTGAGATTTCTAGGGTAAGATGCTTTACTATGATCTTTGGAAGCCTGTATCTGAGGAGTTATAAGATCAGTAAAAATTGAGCTGCCATTACGGACACTACTCCTGCCATTAGTTGCAATAGAATCGGCAAGTACTGAACTCTGCAAAGTAAAATGGTCGGTCGCAGGAACAGCTGGAGGGAATGGCGGATCACGAGCTGATGGAGGATCCACTCCTGCACTAGGGGCAAGAGAAGGTCTAGCCATTCATACAAATGGTTCAATAGAAAGAATCCAATACATTAACATATTAAAATAGTTTCCCATCTCAGTAAATGAGCTAAAACTAAACTCCAAAATAGAATGAGACACCAAAAAATATTTAATCAGATGATTCATTGAATACCTAGATCCAAACTAGTTGACCGTGTTGCTGAAGAATGAAGTTTCTCAGACATATCTAGACCTCTAAGCATGCTCTCAATAGCAGAAACCTTCTCTTTGCTTGAATGCAACACGCTCTCAAGGCTTCTTTCCGCGCCTTTTCCAACTGTCTTTGTTTGTGAAAGCAGGCTACCAGATGAGAGAGATGTTCCTGAAGCTATACTTGTACTCCTATCCATTGCAACAATAGCAGAAGTACTATATCCAGGTAAGTTTGAAGCTGGTGTGTGAGATTGAGTACGTGGAAGCTGTACACCTCTCTCTCGAAGTGATGGAGATGCATATCTTCTGTGCACACCCCCATCTTCTTCATTTATTACCTGTTAAAAGTGCAGTATATTAGAGAAGGACTTCATCAAGGAATACACAAGGTGCTCCTCAAACTCAATGAAAACAATACCCTTTGTATGACAGGATCAAAAGACGAAAACAGGCGGCGAGAACGCTCTGGCCAAGTTTTAGTGAACATCCTGTAGCAAGTCCTTGCAGTTGATCTCACCTACAACATTTGAATAAGCTGGTAAAATTTTGATTATAAACTTCATCCAAAGTATTGCAGAGGAACCACAGTTCATTAAAAATTTCATCCAAAGTATTGCCCAGATAGAGAAACCATAGTTCATTAATTGTTTCAGAACATGTTCATCCTAAAGCATTTGAAATTCATATATAAGAGGAGAAGGAGAAGAATAACGCCATCAGAGAAGACACTCCAAGAAAAAAGAAAAAAGGGAGAGGGCTGATTAAAAAAAGAAAAAATTGGAATACCAAGAAAAATTTGACCAACATGTCAACACTAACAAGTATGCCTGTTAGTCCCAGGAGAGCAAGTCAGTACATCACGAGACCAAAACAACAAGCTAGATGTACATATCAGCAGAGCCTAACTCAACATTCCCAAAAAATGCGCATATTGAGGCATGAAAGTATTTGTAGAAACAGGCCCATATAGTTTAGGTACTCCAGAGTCCAGACACAAGTGAATAGTTTAGGCAGAAGTCCCATTTAATTTCAGGCACTCGCATTTACGGGTGATGAATCTAAACCTTATAGAGTCCTAATCAAATATTACAGTGCCTGCAATTCAGACATAAAGACTCTTCTGGTTAATCCCATTCAGAGAACTCAGAACAGGCATACCTCGCTCATTGCATCTGCTACACAACACTTTATGAAATCTTCATAAAGATCAGCTGACCTTTGTATTTCAGGAGCATCGGCCCAGTATTCTAGGATCAGAAGTGCATATTCACAGCACCTACAAGGGCAGAAAATAATTACAGAGTTAAAAGAAAGGGTAAAAGAATTAGTGATATATGAGAAAATATTTCTAGCGGCAAATGTTTGCCTGGCACGGAGGACTGCACTTCTGTCATTCTTTGCACAATCAGCTATCCGAGGAAGTACACGGGCAACTTTGCAGTTACGTAACATCTGAAAACCAACAAAAATATTCAAATGAAACAGACACTTTAAAAAAAAAAGTATCCTAAGGTACAGAGCAACCTTATTCATACCGTTTTTATGCAGTTGTCAGCCGACTCCGCAATTACAAGTACAGTTATCACAACCAGTTTAAACAGCACCTAAATTAAGTTACAGAGATGCAAGTCCACAAAGCAATCAGAATAAAACAAGGCAACAATAATTTCAATTCAGCATGAAAAGGTATCTTACAGGAATAAACATCTCAGCACACGCTTCAAAATCCCCCAGAAGCTCCTTGGATAACAAACTCAATAGATGACAAGCCTATAAAACAAAAAACCTAATCAACAACCACTCAATAAAATATATATTCAAGCATCCAACTTTTGGTCACCAAAAACAGTGCCAACATGCAAAAATGAAAGAGGTTAAATTTGTAAAGTAAACAGCTGTGCAATATATTATACAAGAAATTCTAGAAAAAATTTACAAAATAAATGCATGAATTATAATGAAGAGACCTTTCTTATCAGTAACTGATAACCAATCAAAATGTAACATATATCAGCAGATGTTAAGCAAACCTGTTTTACAATGCTAGATCGTCTGTCAGATAGCTGAGTGCTAAGAGGATTAACAAGCTGCTTTAAGAGTGTAGGGAACGATGGATATTCAGTGGCACCTAATATAAAAATAATAATATAAATGTCAATGGGGAAAAAGCACATACATGTGAGGTGAAAATACAATATCCTGAAAACTGGTATGAAATACAACACCAATGCCATGCCAGTATCCAACCTATTATTTGAGCACTATGTACAAAAAAAAGTTTTTGCTTTCCAGAATGAAATTACTTTTTTATAATGGTAACAATTTTCAATGAAAAAAACACAGTCGATTATCAACAAAGTACAGCATAAGGAAAGAAAGACTGCAACATGAGGATAGTAGCCAAACCCAACCCCCCAACTCAACATAGTGATGTAGGGACCTGATACACACCCCATCAAAATATACGTGACCAACCAACAAAAAAATGGTTGCAATAATCATCAACAGTCACAAATATAGCATTCGGGAAATTAACATCTCATGGTATTTAATAATTTCAGGTTTTTCTCTGGATATTATTGGGAAATGTGCGGAAAATAAATTCATTATTAATAATTAGAATTAAGTAAAAAATAAAATACTTAAAACTATTTCCATAGTTATTTTCCTAATAATTTCTCATTTTGTCACAATTTCATCACGATATTTTTATTTATGGCAATATTTTGAACATATAATCAGGAAAATACAGCTACAGGTATATATTGCAATATCAGTGATACTATTTAAATATTTTCCTCAAAACATAGTCCAAATATGCAGGAATCACAAAACCAATATACAGTTAAAATAGATAAGCATACTATCTCCAAAGCCCTACACTAGGTGCTGCACACGTTGCTTCCTCATAGGCACTTTGTGAGATATAGCGGAAGGACACCAGTACTTTGCAAGAACTGTCTCAAATATCCTTGCTAGATCCAGCAAGATTAACCAGGTTAGGGGAGGCCCACTCACCAACCAAATAGCACATAACGAGTCGCTCTCAATCACAAGCTATGATGCACAGATACGGCATGGATACGGCAAGGACACATCGTAGACACGGCAGGGACACAGATTTTACACATAAAAAGTGAGGTATCGGATACGATACGACACGATACGTTGCCCATCTTGAAGTATCCGTGCATCATAGATCACAAGATACGGTAGAGGCCCAAACATATGGCCTCCAACAAACCAAGCCTAAGTGCTAAAGGATGTCAATGGTGGAACTGGATCCAGTGATAAATCTACAAAATAAGGTCATATTGTCATCATTCCATGTGCATTTGTGGACTTAATTGGGGTCAATTGCATTTAATCGCACTCGATTTCATGATTTCATGCATTAGGGCATAAATTTGGAAATCTGGTCAAAATTAGTCAAAACTCATCACATTGCATGACTTTTGTGAGGTTAGGGTTTTTCATCATCAAATTCATCACACCAAATTGGCATTTTGGCTTCATCAATGCATATTGCTATTTTTAGCACCATGTGCTACTGTTGAAAAGTTTGTCATTTTGGTGTAGCATTGAGCATCTAGGGTCTCATGCATGGTCCACGTATATTTTCTTACATATGATTAATGATAAATTTGTTTCTTTCAATTTGTGTAGGGAAGATCAAGAACAAGGGCCCACGCATTGATGAAATGTGAGAGGGAGGTCAAAAGGAAAGTCAAAGATAGAAAGATTAACTTGGAAATTCATGGAAGAGAAAAGGAAATCAGATTTGGAAAATTAGTTGGTGGCTTAGTAATTTTGGAATTCAAAAGCAAGCAAGAGAGAAGAAAAATTAGAAAGTTTGCAAGAAAGGATGACTAGTTAAAGTTGCAAGCTAGGGAATCAAGCCAAATTTGAAAGAGAATGAAGACACCAAGCAAGAAAGAGATTCAAGGCTCTCTTGGACGTCCAACATGGAAAGTAGGAGTATTGCAAAACGTCCAACATGAGTCCAACAAGGAAAGTTGGAGTATTGCAAAATTATTCCCAGATTTTCTCAGGTGCAGCAACTTAAAATGACATAACTCTCAGACCGAGTGTTAGATTGGCGCAATCTACCCACCGTTGGAAAGCTCTTTTCAAGTAGATATCCGTGGAACCCAAAATTGTGTCAATCAAAGCTATATTGAGGGAGATATGACCACGGGAAGTTGGCTGCTGCAGTTTTAGACAAGAATTGCAAGAAATTCCAATTTTTGGAAAGTTACTCTTCACACATCACTTGCAATTTTTGAAGAGAATTTCTAGGAAGCTCCAAGGAATGTCTTGCTCTCCAAGCCATTCAAATTGACAAGAAGATCTCTCAGAATCAAACTCTTTCCAAGAAGAAAGCATAGCTTGGAAGTTAAGTCCTTTTTGGCTTTTTCACTTGGGTTTTTTTGTTGTGTCCATACATCATCAGAGTGTTGATTCCAACCACTAGATTTTGATTTAGGGCATCTAGGGAGGTCGTGCCTCCAGCTCTGATGAACCCAACAGGGCTTGAATCGAAATTTAAAAACATTAAAATATATTATACATACTATTAAAAGAAATTATACATACTTGAGAGATTGGCAGGATTCTAACCAACAGCCTTTTGTTATGGCACTAAGGACCAACCATCTATGCTGCAAGCTCTTTTGAGTTGCATCATCATGCATAATAATATGGAAGCGTTATTTATTACTATATATTTTATCTAACATAATTTTTTTGTACATATTTTACTGTATATTTTATATGATATTAATATTATTTCCGTATATATTATTACTATATATTATCTGTGTCCTCAATAAGCCATTAATTAAGGACAAAAAAATTTGCCGGATAAATGAAGTACTGTAGTATCTATATACAAGAACAAAGGAGAAATATAAAGTGGCACCAATTACCATGGGAATAAATGTATGAGTTGCACGAAGAAACTATGGGAGAGTATAATGGAACAAACGCCCATGCAAAAGACCCAGATTTCCAAAATTAATATGGTTTCATGTCAAGAAGGTCAACCATCGAAGCTATCTTCTCACTTAGACAATCAATAGAAAAACACCAAGAATAGAAAAAATCTTCATATGGTCTTCATCGATCTAGAAAAAATCCTAAAACAGGCCTACAGATTTGATTTGGTGCTACTGTCCCACGGGCAAAGAGTTTACATTGACAACATTAAAGACAAGTACATGGAAACAATAACCGGTGTGAGAACTACCTGTGGAGAGAAAAAGTAAGTTTCCAATGACCATAGGTGATAGGTTTGCATCAAGTATCAGCTTTAACCCCTTATCTTTTTCCACCGATTATGACGAGTGAAATGCTCGTAATCAAGAGGAGGTACCGTGGTATATGCTTTTTGCAAATGACATATTGTTGGTGGATAATTGAGAGCATGGTTAAAAATTGCAGTATTGGTAGCTAACACGGTCAACCTAGAAACTAATACAATGCAGCGTTGCATCACGGTTGGCAACCATCAACATTTGTTGCAGTGAAAATTTATTTTGTTTACCCCAAAAAAAATTGAAAAAAAGTTTCTAAAAAAGCCAGAATATTGGAAAAAGTTAGAAAACATTTTTTCTACATTTTTTTCATTATTTTTTATTATTACACATTATAAACCAAAATACCCCCTAAGTCATAACATCCTATATCGCCGCTTAAATCTTTTTACTGTTAAATATGTTAAATTTTAGTCTTTGATTTTAATCGTTGAGCCCCTCACTACAATTTATAAATTCATCAATGCGCTCACCTAAATTTCTAACAATAATCATCACCCTAATATTAGCTTTGTGAAAAAGAACCAATAGGATTTAGGCTCACCATCATATTGAACACTATAGAAAACGTTTTTTTTTTAAGACTACTACAAAACTATTCAGTTTTCTTAATATTTAATTTGCATGTGTATAAGCGATTGATCTGATAGTGGACCCAACTCTTCTTTAATTAAAATTTGTTGAGGAGCCATTTAAGAGGGGGCACTTCTTTTGAGTGGTTTAGATTTTTTATAAATAGGCCCTATCAGCATAGTACAATGGAAGGAAGAAAGAAAAAGTTCGAATATTTTGGGAATGTAAGCTCATCTATGAAAAACCTAAACTGCTAAAATAAATGCCCCTTTTTAGGGCCCTTGGCTACATTTTTCGCTCTGAAATACAAATCATAAACTAGTGAAAAGGAAAAAAATTGATACAAACCTCCAAAAACAAGGCCTTCAACTCTCTGCATAGCAGCTATCCTGACCGACCAATCTTTTTCAGGTACAAGAGTGGACGCAACCTTCTCAAATTCCCTAATCAACTCCTTCTCGGAATACACTTTAATAGGGTCCACAAGTTTTTCTGAAAGATCACCTTCTGTATTTCATGGAAAAGTGGGCAATTCAAGCATCAACACATCCGAAAAGGTAAACCATTTTAAAACATTATCATGCAAGGGAGTTGGTAGGTACCAATTGCATAAAAAAAAAATTGCCCTTTTCAGGCTATAACTTAAAAGATAGGCTTACATTAGTTACTTTGAGAAAAGATTAACAAAAGATCATAATATATGTTATTTCAAAATAACAACTTCCTAGTACAGAAATGCTCAAAAGCTATATAGCATTAAAAAAAAAAATCTGCACTTCGTGACCTACCTCCTGAAAGAGATGATTCACGTGCAGAATTCTTTGCCTTTGGACTGCTTCTTTTCTGATTATGCACCGGCAGACTGCTAGATTTTATTTGAGTTGTATGTCCATCTGAAGAGCGAATCTTGGGCTCAATTTTCTCTAACCTGGCATTTATTTCTTTAACCTGCAAGTATCAACTGTCAAGTTGTGTCGTAATTTAAAGAAAACAAGAAATAGCATAGAATGAGTTATCTTTCACTTCTTTCTAATTTGCATGACAACTTATAAATGATTCAGCAATAGCCCAACCACCATTTAAATTATCAAGCAGTATGTATGGAATCAATAATATGTATTGCAGATTGGTGATCACATATACAAGAAGCTGTGTTTTGCAGATAGATCAAAACATGTACCAGTTGAGATGGAACAGATCAGTTTTGAATTTTGATACAGATTGCCCTAAAAGCAAACCCACCCAAATCACCCAGCCTGTACCTGACCAGACCTGTCCTGTTACCTGTTTATGTTGTGATTAGAGCTGTCAATCGTGTCGTGTTAATGAATTCAGGTTACAGGTTAACGAATTCGGGTTAAAATCACCTCAACCCATATACGACCCGTTAACTTAAACGGGTCAAAAAATCCAACCCGAACACGACCCGTTAATTTAATGGGTTACACGACCCAACCCGTTAACCCGTTAAGTAATAAAGTTATTCTATAAATTAAAAGAAAATCCATACAAAAGTATATCATGAAACTATTAAGTGAGGATCTTGAGTAGATCCCACCTAAAATCCCACTATAAAACAATAAATTTCAATTTCTTCTTATGAATATAAATTAATTCTAGCTACACTTAGGGACTAAAAAAAAATTAACGGGTTAAACGGGTTGTTAACGGGTTACTGGTGTAATTCGTACACAACCCATTAACTTAACATGTTAACGGGTTTAACCCATTAACGACCCAAACCCATTAAGAGCCCACCCGAACCCGTTAATATCGTGTGGGTTCGTGTCGTGTTAACGGGTCGTGTGGCATTTTGACAGCCCTAGTTGTGATACCAAATCTGCCATGTGAAAGGTACAGGTCTGACTAGGTTTGATATTGGTTAAAATATATCTTTATTATTTTAAATATAAATATAAAAATAAATCATTTACATTTCTTGTGTGCACACAGGTGGACTCCAACCTGCAACCCACCACATCTACTACTCTGCAAATGCCCGTCATCAATTGTGGTGCATGAGTTGTGTGTCATAATTTTTTAAGTGATATGTATTAATTGTAAATGGGACGGGGTGGGTTGGGGCAACCAAAATCAAATAGATACAAAGCAATATATACCATCAAAATGTATTGCTTTTTCAGGCCAGTCAATGAGAACCCCAACCATGCTATTTTGAACCATGTAACCACCATACAGTTGTATCCTAACAGTATGAAACAAAAAATGCAACTAAAGGCATGTTGACAATAGTACATTCAACTCTTAGATAATTACCAAATAGGTAGGAAGATGATGGCGCTGCAATTCATCCCGAAATTGTGGTCCAACCTGCGTATACATCTCCTGAAGAAAAGAGGAAAAGTCAATCAGAAAAAGTAGACCATGCAAAAGAAATACTTTGCATAATCTAAGAACTGGAGAAAACTAACTGCAGACCAGTATCTATAAGTTTTATCCAGGATTCTTTTCATATTTCTAATCCCTGTCTAGGCTGAAAAATAGCCATAACTCATAAAGAGTTAATTAACCTCCCAATCATATGGGAGGGCTTCAAAGAGACAATATATGCACAACTGTGCTTTGATCTTTTGATATATGTGCATAATTTCACATTGATCTTTTTATTTAATATTTTACTTCGATGCATAGCATTGGCATGCTTCACATTTAGAAGAAGCTATTTGCACTGTACTTTAAGTTGTGCATGATATAAATAACTGTTTAAAAACTTATTTAGTTATTTCTAATTTTTATTTTCAGAACAGAAGGCAGGAATGTTCCATTACAAGGCCAATCCAGAAGGGTGACGGTTAGTAAATTGACAATTATGCCTTTGAGGCATGTTGATGAGATCATGTGAGTATCCTCACATGATCCAGATCCAAAACATGCAGATAGTGTCAGATCGATCCATAGAAGGATTCATCCTGCAGAAAATGGATATAGAATTATAGATCCAGATCATCATGGTTCCACAGACACAACCAATTTACATCATTTCTAAAACCTTTACGGCCAGGTGCATTGCCACAGAAACCATTTGATTATATACAATGAATCTTGTATTACATCAGAAAGTGGATGAATTGGCTCTTAGGTAAGAGTAAAAGACTAAAACTACATATTTATAAACATTTGCAGTTAAGACAAGCTTGATTGAACACCACCCAAAAATATATGTTGGAAGTGAGTAATTTTTCAATGCATGTTTGCATTTTTGTAAAATCATCCAAACCTAGCAGTCACAGTACGTAATATGTTTCATGTACATACTTTCACAAATGAAACAAGAATTTGACCGAGCGGATTGAATGAGAGAATCAGCCCAATCAGAGAACCTCCATCCCTAGCTTACACTAACAGATCTAGGGTTTCTCCAAGATCAAGGTTCATCAACCAATGGATGGAAGAGAGAAAATTTTATCAATACCCTATGATACCGGTACATTTGTGCATGCCCAGTCATCTGTGTCAGACTAGTAGGTGTGTCAATACTCGATATTGCATTGATACTTATAAAGTACCAGTTAAGCATATCCTACTTGCCAAGCCCATTACAGAGGAGTGCAAGAAATTATAACTCCATTAACTAAGACATGTGCTAAAGAAGAAAAAAAAATTAAAAGAATCATATCTATATCCATATCCTAGATATCCAAAAGTCCATGAACAAGAAATTTTTCAAATCGGAAATATCAACAAATTATTGCCTGGTCCAAGGAAAGAAGATGTCCCCTTCTATAGTTTCATCTCTATCGGATTCAATGGCTTAGATCCACCTACTTTTCTTTTGATTTTATTGATTTCAATTTTTTTCTAATGGATTTGATTATAAAAATAAATAAGTAGGAATACTTTGGTTTGGCATTGGGTATCTAGAAAATATGTCCCAGGATCCCATTTCGGCGTCCGTACCATATCTGTATCTGCAGGGATGAAACCAAGATATAGGCATTCCTACTAAAGGGTTTTTTCCTCCAAAAAAAAAAAAAAAAAGTCCACAGTTCTGGCCCTGCATATCTGGTCATCATAGTTCATAACATGCAATGAGAAAATACGCATTTCCGGTCATATGGCAATAAAATCCAAAATAATCCCTTTCCACATTCGGCTAGTGTTGTTTAATAACATTTGGCAAAACTAAAATAGAGAGTCTTGTAACCCCTTCTGGGAGGTATAATGTATCTAGACTTTTATTGAAATAAATAAGAAATTAAGAAAGCAAAAGGGGGGGAGAAAGGAGAGAAAGGGGAGAGGAAAGAGAAATTGGAGAGATCCTATTTTGTAGTAAGCTTGGACATCTAGGGTCTTTGGCTAGGTCTAGTATAAAATGAGGCCCAAGTGGGCCTGGACTTGAGCTGATGGACCTAATGGGCCTGGGCCATGGGTCTTGAGTCCTAACTTATTAGACTCGGCCCGCATCACCAACCCTATGGCATAAGACTTCCACCTACATCCCTGTCATCCCACCCGGAGTTGAGAGACAAACAAGGAAATAGCATGCCTTCTCAACTCCTGTACTCCATTAGACAGATGCAAGCCTACTTCTTCTCCAGCCCTCCTCTCTATGTTCGTGTTTGTTAAGATAATTAAAACAAGTGTATTGAACGCCTCTTTTCAGTGAAGTCAGTAACCAATTAGAAAGACATTATTGTATCAATCTGTCTATGACTTCTTTTTATCATGTGTCAGTTATCAAAGAATAAACAGAAGTTAAAGAAAGAGAAAATCTACCATGATTCACGGTTACTGGACCATAAACAAAATATGCACTGGTTAGAGATCCTCCATCATTATCTTGTATATGAACAATACAGAGTGGTCTCATTTTTAACAGATAGAGTGTAGATTCTCTATTGACAAGTTTCTTGACTTTTTTCTGGTACCATTAATACCATGAGGTTTCAAGATGTACTTGACAGCTCTAATATAGTCCAAACCTTTTGGATTCCAACAAGACATCTTACTCCAAATGAAAAGGAAAGGACGTATCATAATGCACGTTAATTCTGTAATTTTGTTGCAGCTGTAAATCCTTGAAAAAAGATTTTAATAGCAATAAAGTTAATATATGTTCTCATGGGTATCTAACTTGTTACATTAAGGCAAAGCAAGCAAGCTATAGGTGAAGTCAAAACAGTGATGCTGTCTCAGCAAGCTTTCATAATTAAAGTGGCAGTCAAGTCTAAGAGCTTCATAGCAGAGCACTATGTCGCCAACAAGGGTCAAGATGAGTGGCTTCATCAAATTTTCATTAATCAAGAAACCATGTTGTCGGGAAGTCGGTCAGTGATTGATTTCTACGTTTCCATCCTTCAACATAAATTAGTAGAAATAATTCTCTCCAAGAAGTGGGAAAAAAGGAGGCTCCTTTCCAATTTAACTTGTACATGTCCCTCTCTTTATTATTATTTTAATAATGTTTTAACTAGTAGCAAACGAAAATCATTCCCTTTTGCCTCACACTCACTTAACAGGAATATACCAACAAGAAATTACTCACAAGATGCTGGAGCAGAAAAGGCTACAGGAAAAATTAATGAACACACAAAATATGTATGTGTGAGTACACACTTTATGTATCAGATGGTCATTAGATGAAACTCAAGCATGGAAACAATTCCATTGCAAAAGAAATGAGACCCATTAGAATACCTTAAAATGGAAACCTTGTTCCAGCATGCACTTGGCATATCATTGGAATAAGCTTCTTTTAGATAAACTAGTCCTACACTTAAGCAGCACTCTTGACATACCTCTATGCACGAAGTAGCTGCTTCCCTAACTCCTTGATTTGAGTCATTCAACAACTGCAAAACCTAGCAAAGCAAAAAGTAACAATACAACAACAGCAGCATTAAAAACAACAAGTCAGCAACAATGACAACAATAAAATACTTTTTCTTCGTAAAAACAAAGACAAGTGTTCTTTGCTCTAACCGAATAAGTGGAAATAGACATACTGGAGAAAGTAGGACCCTCTGGAGAGGAAGCTCAGTAGATGCGAATAGACCAATTGCTGACGTTACTGTACGTGCAAACTCTTCGCGAACTCTCCAACTCTTGTGTGCCCATGCATAACTCCCCGCTCTTTCAACAATAATGGTCGGTGAAGATACCTGACATGAAAACCTTAAAATTTCAAACCCATGCCTTTTAGGGTCCACTCTTTGATCCATATTGAATGACTATCTAAATAATGCCTTCCTATCAAATGAGCTAAAAGTGAAAGAGTGAAGGTGAAAAACCACAAAGGGCCATCAAATAGTCTCATTCTTCGGTAGGAAATGGCTAAATATGAAAGAAGGTGAAAAAACACAAAGGGCCGTCAAACAGTCTCATCTTTGGTAGGAAATGACTAACCAACTATCACACGAATAAATCATATCCTAGGAAACAGAGAGACCCATCTGCTTCTCCATTATATATCCTTCCCTCCTCGCCTCTTTAATATTCCTTCAATTGAACTCACTCAAATATGAAATCCAAGGAATTCAATTCCAAGTATGCAAATTCGTCCTTTATTTTACCATGGACAGTTAACAATTGACAAGAAAAAATCTAATACACCGCAGTCAAGCGAACTCAAAACCCAACAGTAAGGTGATATCAACCAAATACTCAATTTTTCAGGAAAAACTCAATAAGAAGGGTAAAAAGAAAAGGATAATTCTATTATCTACCGGATTTCCATTATAAAGAGGCGCGAATGCAGCATGCATGACTGAATTCTACTACAAAATCTTAATTTGGTTCGCTTTCAAAGATTTCTTCTAGATGTAAAATTAAAAAAAATAAAAATAAAAATAAAAAACGGCTATCAGAGGACGACAATGGAGTTCAGTTTTTGCCAAATTTCAAAACCACGATCAAGGAAGAAAAAATTTACGGCAACACAAAACGGGATCACACAATCAAGAATCCAAATTCTTCATTCTAAAACAATCACAAACCACAACAGATCGGATAAAATCACAAACCTACCAAACAATTCGAACAGATCTAACACACAGAATCTCAACAAGTGCACCAAAATCAACAAAAGAAAGATCACTCACACTCCCCACACAATACCTCCATAAGCGTTAGCAGCAGCCGTCGCGCGGCATCCCTAACAGGCTGCTTGTTGTCGCCGAGGCGCTCAACGACGGCGGGGACGAGGGCATTGAAGTGGATCTTGAGGTGCTCGCCGGAGAGGACCGCCGCAGAAGCTAGGGCTTGAAGTGCGCCCTGAGAAACCCTGAAGTTGTTGTCTTTGAGGAGATCCATGCAGCAGTCGACGAGTGACGTCACCTCCGACGAAGTGAGGCTCTTTCTCGAACTCTCCAGAAGCTCGTAGAGGTGCTCGACGCCGGCCATCCGCTCCTTGGTGTCCTTGGCCCGAGCCATCTCCAGAGCCTCCTCCATTGGAGACGACGGAGGAGGAGCTCGGTGGTTTCTAGGGTTTTTAGGGGTTTAGGGTTACTGGATCTGGCGAGAGGGAGGGTTTTCAGATCTGAGGAGAAGAAGAAGAAGGGAGAGATATGAGAGGGAGAAAAAAGGGAGGGCGGGGTGGGAGGAGGAGGAGGAAAAAAAGGGAGTTTTGGGGAGAGGGGGAGAGTGAGAGAGAGTGGGTGAGGAAATGGAAACTTCGCTAGATCGACGGTGGAAGAGGGGAAAGACATATGGGGTAGGTGGATGTTTGGTGTTTGACACTGGAATGTAAGGAATTTGCGATGATGCCACCGCCGCTAACTTCTTTTGGGCCTTTAACAGTTGAACTGTATTTTCTTGCTGTGCGGAGAGACCGTCCGGGCGTAGCCTGTCTAAAGGACCAGCCGGACTTCGCTTCGCGTTCTTTGTACAATCGCGTCTCGAATGTTGAGCAGATATTTAAATTAAACAGGCCTACTTCAAATATCATCTCTGGTCGGGCCATGGAATAGCACGATTTTAAATATAAAATAAATATTTTGAAATTATTTATATATTGTCACTGAACACGGATTGGGAATCGGACTCTAAACCCTTTTCATTTTT
Source organism: Persea americana (assembly GCA_029852735.1). Taxonomy (NCBI): domain Eukaryota; kingdom Viridiplantae; phylum Streptophyta; class Magnoliopsida; order Laurales; family Lauraceae; genus Persea; species Persea americana. The sequence goes on from CM056809.1 coordinate 73,810,542, forward strand.
TCCGAGTCCAGGACAGTCAATGTAATGCAACAAGCAATATGACGGAGTTATTATCCTTTATTTTATTCATTTATTTGTATTTTTTTCTTAGTGACAAAGTAGAAAATCAGAAATTAAAAGAAATCAGAGTCAAGTAATGTCTAAAAGAACTCAGCAGAAATCAACATAAATTATTTTTCTTTTAATGTGTCTAAAAGACAATTTAGTGCATTGCCATTATAGTTTGAATCATCATCGCTAGTTAGGTTGTGACTGAACCAATCATTGGCACAAACTAATGATTCTATCGTATCCAGTTTCAAAAGAGGTCTTATGTGAGTCAAATACCCTCCCTTTAGTGCTAAATGTCAACTCTGATCCAGCTGTGAACATGAGAATAATTAAAGTATCTCGAGCTATATGAGATAAAATAAGATACTTAATTGAATTCAATTTCTACCACTATAATATATTTATTGTATCATCTTTTTCTATAGACTTGTCATCAAAATAATTAATGATCTAATTATGTTTTTTCTTCTACAAGTGCCTCATTGGTAATTTATTTTCGATACCTCATAAAAAGAGAACGAGCCTTTCCACGAGCATTGTTTTTCACGAATCAATTCCTCATTCCCCCTCATATTGATGCAAAGAGTCGCACAACATTATTATTACAATGAGAAAGTCATAATATCATTAAGTAATGGGATTTGTATATATGTCACTAATCAATACTGGGAGCAGAGTCGAAGAGACTATTATTTCCTTGCAAGAAGTTTTATATAACAGAGTGACAATTGGCAATCCAACCTTAATGTGTGTTGTTTGCTTCAGGAAAATTGAATTTAAGACTGCAGGAATCACATGTCTATTTATGTTTTGAGGTTCATTGAATTCTTTTTTCCAATCAAATGCATCTTTGTTTGTTTCATATAGAAAATGAAAGTCCATGTCATAGATGGGTCGGGCCTGTTATTCCCATTCCCAGTCCCATTTTAGCCAGACTTTAAAACCATTGTCCAAGCCCAGCCCGTTGGGCTCAACTTTTTTAAAAGCCATGTATTTTCAGACTTGGGCTAGCCAGGGCTAGGTACCCATTGATAGGCATGGGTCCAAGGTAGAGTCTGAATCCAATGAGGCTTTTTTTTTTTTTTTTTTTTGTGTGTCAATATGAGACTTGCACGTGCGAGGCAATAGGAAGTCGCACATGCAAGGGGCGGACAACTTGCACATGTGAGGTAATAGGAACTCAAGCATGCAAGGAAGACTAACTCGCACATGCAAGGGGCAGACAACTTGCACATGTGAGGTAATGGGAACTCAAACATGTGAGGAGGACTAACTTGCACATGCGAGGTAATATGGACTCGCACATGCGAGGGAGGGGGTGGCGAAGTTCAAAACCTAGGGACCCCGGTGAGAATTGTCGCATTTGAGAGTAAGACACCGTTCTCAGATTTATTATAATGAGGCTTTAACTTGGAGAAATCCAATGTTAAACCTAACTAGCACAATAACCCACATGGCTAAGGTCCCTACTCTCCCCTGCATCTAACTACTTTTTATATTTTTTATGATAAACAACCACACATTGGTGTTATATGGTGTTGTCGTTATGTTAGTTATTTAAAAAGGGAAAAGGACATGAGTTCAAATCTCACAATCCAATATATTATAATGAATGGAATTTCACAGTGGGGCTCCCTATTGAAATTCAAACCACCAAGTACATGGGGTAATATCAAAATTTACGTCAATTTAATTTGTTTGCACCGTTGGATTGACTGTTTGATGAAAAATGTTATAATGAATGATGAATGTGCAAAGGGCTAAGGAAGTGAGGATTATGGAAGCGCTTTTCTATACTATAGTAAAATTTACATTTGCTGTGGCATCTTTTCCAAAAAAAAAAAATGGTGTAAGAATGAACTGAATTTTCCGTGATTCCATGAAAAGTCCTTTTTTCAATTGTTTTTTTTTAGTATTTTGCATATGCCCCCCTAAGGTTTTTAGGATTTGCAAATAGGTCTATATGGTTTTAGTATTTGTAAATAGGCCTCTGACATTTCATTTTAACACCTTTCATGTTCTCAAAATCAATGAGAATGACCAACTGCCATGAAGTTTATGTTGATTTTTTATTAAAATGATAGCTTTGCCCTTACATCCATTAAACAAAAAATGACTATTATTTTACATAAATAATATTATTTTATCTCGATTCTCAATTGTATCTCTCTCTCAATGACTCTCTCATACACAGGAAGCCTAATCCTGATTTTAAAACTTTCACAAATCCAATGGTAGGTCGTGGATGGATTAGATCAATTATAATCAATTATAAGTATATTATTTTCTTTATTTTACGTCAATTCTCAACGATCTCTCACTTAATAAGTCTCTTATGCACATGAACGCTCATCATTATTTTAAAACTTTCATCAATCCAACGCTAGGTTGTGGATGGATTAGATCAATTATAACCAATTACAAGTACAAGTGTTGATTGTCCTTTATGACCTATTTGGATTTAATGAAATGAGCCTTGTATTAATAAAAATGGAATTTATGTAATGTTATTCTCTCCCACTAAATATATCATAGTAACTATTAATGTTACAAGCTTTAGAGAAAAACAAATCCAAGCTTTTGAAAATAAACATATAGGGATAATAGAGAGAAGGGCAATTGTGTCATTTCACTATAAAAACTTACGATGGTTGGAAGGCTATTGATTTTTGGGACATATAAGATATTATAATGAAATAGTAAGGGCCTATTTACAAATAATAAAACAACATAGGCATATTTGAAAATCATAGAAACCTTAGGAGGGTATATACAAAATACTCTATTTTCCGCAAAAGAGGAAAAAGGTTTGTAGAACTAGTTTTCTGGATCATACACAAACGTGGCCTAAGACTCTATCAATCAAGTCTTTTTTCAACTTAAAATTTGATGGTACCTCATAGAATGGGAGGCTGTTTATCACGAACAAATCAGATTTCAATAGATGGCCCAGTGTGGAATTGTACTATTTTAGCTCAGGATTCCTCTAGCTAGATTAAAGCCATTTAAGATCGGGAGCCATCAAAGATAGGACACGCAAGTGGCAATCTGTCGAGTCCTGATGTACATTGGTGATTAGGTTCGTGCAAGGTCGAATACAAAGCATGCACTCAACCTGCAGGACTAGTTTCTACTTCTCTGTTAATCAAGGCAGAAATGTCAATTACAACTCTATGCTCCCGGCCTGATTCTGCATTTGGTTGTATGTCAAGTTAGGAAATGTCAGCTCTACATGGGTTATTCTGCACTTGTGGATGAAGATAGGTCAGGGTCCAGTTTGGTACTTTCGAATGTTGGTTGGAATATCAGTCATCCTCATAGCTATTTTAAATAAATCAAATCAAAGAAACACTACTCTCCTTATTTTCATGTGAGCATACGACAATATAACTAATTCAACTGATACATATTCCAGATATAGACAATGCTACACACACAAACTCTAATGTTTTTTTTTTTTTTTTTCTTTTCATGATAAAATAAAATCATACCACTGGTCCACTACAGCTGCAAATCCCAGCGCCGTATCCACCAGCATAAATCACATGAACTCAAACTCAAGTCTGACTTTATTTGCATCCATACCTTTTTTTTAAGGAATGGTGGGACCTTAAACCTATATATATATATATATACATATATGTATGCTTAAACCTTGTGTACATATATACATATATGTATATATAAGGAGATGCTCCCATGAGAGTTACTCTTGCGGTACTATAAGAGTAAGGATGGAGGCCTTCACATCCATATCCAATGCAACCGGTCTAAATGCGAGGGCCTCCGTTCCTTACTCCCATTGTATCATGGGAGTGACTCTAACAAGAGCATCTCATATATATATTATATATATTAAAGCAAAGGGAGAGGTGGGCTGTGAGAGGTGCCACCTCATCCCTAGAAAGTCTCTCCTTTCAGAGAAATACAAAATAAAATATGAGGGCTTTGCATTGGAGGAACGGTGAGATTTGTGTGAGGTTTTTGCCCATTCTCAATCTCCTACAATCTCTCTCTCTCTCTCTCTCTCTCTCTCTCTCTCTTCAATTAAGAGACAACGATCGATCAATTTGAGTCCTAAAAAATATCTAATTTCAATTACCAAACCATTCAGTTTCACGCCAATCTTTCATCCCTCCGTCTCCACGCAGAACCCATCTCCCTGCATCACCGTTACGCTCACGCCACTCCCATCATCCTGCACGGACCCATCTCCATCGCCTCCCATCAGCGCTCAACCCCTCTCCTTCCCCTGCCGCCCACCAACAATCTTCATCTCCTTGCCAGTCTCATGCAGCAGCAGCCCCTCGCATCACCATCAACCACCCACCAGGTACGCTCTCTCCCCTGCATCCTCCCTACATCACCGTCTGTCCTGCACACCCATCTCCACATGCAGCAAAACCTACCGTTCCTTTCCTCCTCTTCCACTTCTTCCCCTACACCCCCACCCGCCTGCACACCCTCTTCTTCCTTCTCCTTCTTTTCTGTTTTTTTTCTCTTTCCTTGCACCCCCACCCGCCTGCACACCTTCTTCTTCCTTCTCCTTCTGCACCCCCACCTGCCTGCACACCTTCTTCTTCCTTCTCCTTCTTTTCTGTTATTTTTTCTCTTTCCCTGCACCCCCACCCACCTACACACCTTCTTCTTCCTTCTCCTTCTTTTCTATTTTTTTTTCTCTTTCCCTGCTCCCCCACCCGCCTGCACACCTTCTTCTTCCTTCTCCATCTTTTCTTTTTTTTTTTTTTTTCTCTTTATTCTCTTCCTCTTCTCCCCCATCTTCTTCTGCCTCGCTTCACTGTTGCACCCACTTGTTGCATACCCTCTCTCTTCCTCCATCACTTCACTCCATCTCCCTGCAGCTTCCCCTTCTTCTTCCCTCTCCTTTTTTTTTGTTTTTTTTTTTTCTCTTTCCCTGTACCCCCACCCGCTGCACACCTTCTTCTTGCTTCTCCTTCTGCACCCCCACACGCCTGCACACCTTCTTCCTTCTCCTTCTTTTTTGTTTTTTTTTTCTCTTTCCCCTGCACCCCCACCCGCCTGCACACCTTTTTCTTCCTTCACCTTCTTTTTTTTTTTCTCTTTATTCTCTTCCTTTTCTCCCCCATCTTCTTCTGCCTCGCTTCACTGTTGCACCCACCTGCTGCATACCCTCTCTCTTCCTCCACCACTTCACTCCATCTCCCTGCACACAACCCGTCTACAACACCCAACACTTCTTCTTTCCCTTCTCTCACTACACTCCGCCACCTGCTGGCCCAATGCACCTCTCCTTTTCTTTCTTTTTTATTTCTTCTCTTCCTCTTCTTCCCCATCTTCTCCTCCCTCACCTACACGCAACATCACAGCACCCATCAGGTACGCTCTCTCCCCTGTATCCTCCCTGCATCACCGTCTGTCTTGCACCATCATTCTTCTCTCCACATGCAGCACCCATCTCCACCTACAGCGCCACCCACCTTCTCTTCCTCCGTTCCTTTCCTCATCTTCCTCTTCTTCCCCTGCACCCCCACCCGCCTGCACACCTTCTTTTTCCTTCTCCTTTTTTTTTTTTTTTCTTCTCTTTATTCTCTTCCTCTTCTCCCCCATCTTCTTCTGCCTCGCTTCACTGTTGCACCCACCTACTGCAACAACAATATCGGTCCTCTCTCGCCCAATTGGTCCCCCACAACCCAATAAAATCCCAATCACACACCACCACTCTTGCCCAAATCAGTACCTGGTAGACCCTGTACATCTCTTTCTCTCTCTACCATTTCTTTGTGCGCGGTCAATCTGTCAATCTGAAGCTTTTTTCTTGTCATATGTTTTCCTCTGTTTGTGAAGGAGGAGGTCAGAAAGAAGAAAAGGATTCTGGCCTTTTCTATAGTCGGCGTTCATTAGTTTGATATATTTTATATTTATAAATATATTTCTTAGTTATCATCCATATGCTTGGTAATGGGCTGATTAAGTATTATATTAATTAATAAATTTATAATGGTAAATTCACCCTGCTTATTAGTGGGGCCTACTTCTTGGAAATCTAAATTGGTCAAAAATAATTGATCCCATTTGGATGGTCCCCATTGTCAAATTGATCATGTATGAATCAATGAGTTTTTATAATGTCTTATTCATGTATATTATATTTAACAATTCTTATGGTGAGCCAAAAACATTTGAAATTGAATTCTTATCATTTCCTACAAAAAATAGAGGCTCTTTTTATGAACGATTCTTATCTTGAGTACCTAGGCCACAAAACTTATCGTACGATTAGGTGTGTTATTTTCAGTGGGAAATTCTTTTAAAAAGGAGGAGAAAAGAAGAAAAGAAAAACCCAATGTAGACCCCCACACAGGTCAAATCAGACGGTCACCAAATGGCACTATAATACTAGATAGTATTATATTTTTTTATATTGTGCTGGGCTAATTAAGTATTATATTAATTAATAAATTTAAAGCAACATTCATTATTTATTATTTTGGATAAACATACTTATTTCATAAACTTTTAGTTTATAGATTCTTTCATATTCAATTATAATGGTATGACAGCTATATGCAACTTCACTTGTGCACCGGTGTCTATATGATACTCTTCATTTCAATTAAATAATATTTTTTCTTACTTTAATTCTAAATATATTCTCAGTTTTGGGCCCGGGCTAAGCACGGGCCTTTGTTGCTAGTATATATAAAAGAAAATGGGGAGGTGAGCTGTGGAGGGTGCCACATCAGCAACCCAATAATTCTCCTTTCAAATAAATATGGAGAAAAAACATAGAGTACTTTAAGGTACCATGTCATCACATGCCACAATTTTTTTTTCAAAAAAAATTTATTTATCCTTTTCCTCTATCTCCTAAAGTCTCTCAATCAATATCCCCTAAAATTTCTCTATTTTACTACAATTATTCTCTCCCTCAATGTCATCTATCTTCCATCTTCTCAAGATTGTCATCTTTTTATTTTAATATTTGGGGCCCACCTTTCAACAATTCACACCGATAAATTTTTCATCAAAAATATCATTTTCTTTTAGTTTTCAAATAGAGCACTACTCTATTCAAAGATTGTCACATGTGAACGAAAATCAGACACCTTTTGCTAGACTACCTCGGGCTTGTTTGGCCACTTTATTAGTAGAGTTGAGTAGAATATAAGTCCCCATTTTTCTAAAACAAGTCACATCAAAAGTACTTTATTTCCCATTTCCCACCATATTCTTCACAAAAAAGTCAAAAAGCAACCATTAAAAGACAAAAAAACTCCATCTCCCAATAAAAAAGTCAAAAAGATTCCATCACAAGCAACTAAAAATAAAATATCATCATAACCCACTTATATTTTATTATTTCTTTAAAATAACATTTACTCCACATAACTCTACGAGTAAATCCCCCAAACAGGCTCATGGATGGGCTTGTAATAAAAATGTTTTGAGGTTGGAGTTTCTTTTGTTGAATCCTATAGGCATCCTTTTCTGATCTGATTATATAGATATATGACCCTAGGTCCTAGGTTTGGCCCACCATAAATTACACTTCCGTGAGCTCACATGGACTCATAATTAAGAAATATATACGTCAATCCAAGGTGGGCCAATTATTGCTGAGATCAACTAACACTAGCCTGTGGTTTTAAAGTCTCATAATTTATGGCTTTTAAAGTTAAAATGTTTATACATTTTTTTAAAAATCTAGAGCTAAAAAATGGTTTGATCAATTCTAAAATGGTATTAGTGCTACTTTAAAGGGGTACAGAAAAAATTTGTGCGAAGGGATTGAAATGACCATTGGCCTATGTGAAAATAAAAAATTGGTGCATTTGTGCAATGAAAGGATTGCACATTTTTATGTTTTTGATTGTTAAAATATTATGTTGTTTGGTGTAATGTATTTCCCTTGCATAGAAGAAAAAAAAGAATCATTTTTCCTTAATAGAAAGGACTTTGATTTTCTACAAAAATACAAAATTTCATTCTCATGAGAAAATAAAAATCTGCATAAACTAGAATCCTCTTGTTGCACAAACAAGTCCAAATTTGGTGGCTTTGTTTTATTGGGTTTGAAATTATCAATGGGTAACAAAAACTTGAATGCATTTCTTATTACTAATATTATATATAATAACAAAATTCGCTTTTCTATATCTTCTTTAGTAATTATTGCTGTTATTATTATTTTTATGTTGTTGTTGAATGGATTTTTTAGCTTTATCTTTGTAATAGTTTATTGTTGATGTTGACCACTTGCATTTGTGATTGAAGATGTGTTAACTGTGTTTTATATAAATATGCATGAATATATTCTTATATTTTTATAATTAATTTTGATATCTCATAAATTCAAAATGTAATATCTTACTTTTACAAAGGGCTAAGCACGGGGCATTGTTGTTAGTGTATATATATGTGGCAATTGCCAAGGCTCTCCAAAGCTAAAGCTTAGGCTCTGTTTGGCATTTTTTCAGTATTGTTCCCGGTTTTGTGCTGAGACCAGGTTGTATCAAGACCAGATTGTGCCAGAACTAATCTGTTGTGAACTTGTTTGGCAACGTGCTCTTAAATTGTGTGGTTTGGGAAAGAGATAGAAGGGAAAGGGTCGTGCAACCCATTAAAGGGTGGGAGAGTGAGAAGAGAAAGAAAAAGATGAAGAGAAAAAAAGATAGGAAAAAAAAGGAAGAAAGGGAATATGAGCAATAAAAAAAAAAAACAGAGGAGAGAGGGATAATATGTAGTGACTGGGTAAGGAAAGGAGATAGGAAATGAGATGGGGGAAAAGAAAGAAAAGAAAAGAAGAGACAAAGGAGGAGGAGGAAGAGGTGGTAGGTGTATGGGAGAAATAAATATACAGGGGAGGGGGTAAGGGGGAGAGAGGGATTTGGTGTGGTGGCTAGGAAAGAGGAGATAAGTAAGGGAAAACAAAAGAAAGAGGAGGAACTGGGTCGTCAAATATGATGGCAGTGTGATAGGAAGAGGGAGAAGGATGTAGAGTTGCAGGCCTTAAGAGTATCAAGGAGAAAGAAGACACAGAGCAAAAAACTTACTGGAGAGGTCTGTAGGCTTGGAAATGAAGACGGAACGAGCGGATGAGGGAGGAGACAGAAGTCTCTTATATCGATTCAAACACGTGGGTAATCCTTGAAGATCGATTCGTCCAGCAGGACTCTACAAAAATAAAAATTAAAAAGGAAAAATTTTCATTTTTACGTTCTTACTTCCTCTAGCCTAATTTTAGGAATGTGCCAGCTCGGCATATTATAGTTACCAAACAAGTTTTCTTGAATTTATCTGGTGGAACAATAAAACACACCGTTGGCACGATGCCAAACAGGGCCTTAGAATAAAATTATGTAAGCTCACACTTGTGGGCCCACCCTTAGTCCATCCAAATGGACAAAACACACACACCCCTCTAAATTGCACATTTCCACTAACTTTTTGTCAGATCTGAATTTACCGAGCCGTTTGATCAATTATTTATCGATCCGAATAGACTATTGACCATTAAACTTTTGGAGCCTAGATGGAGTTGATAGAAACCAAGGTTGGGGCTATTTTTTTTTTTTCAAAGAAGAGGGTCCCAGGGAGTCCTTGAAATCTCCCCACCTCCACCACCATGAGGTCCCTAGGTGGGCCCCACCACACACTTGAACTTACTTGAGCTTACCTTATCCCAAGCTGTAACTTAAGAGAGTTGTCCACACATATATATAGAGAAGGGCTCTCCTAAGCTGCAACTTAACTTATTATAAGCTGGAATAGTGCTGGACCTACAAATCAAAATTGATTATATCTATTTTTTGCATGATGGAACTGGAAAATCCAGTTTTGATTAGATTTGTCTTAATTTTGAAGATGATCATCATGCAAAAAATAATAATAATCAACTTTGATTTGTAAGACCAGTATTGTTTCAACTTAGGATAAACTAAGCTTCAGCTTAGGATGCCAGCTCTCCCAAGTTGCAGCTTCTATTATCCTAAGTTGAGATTGGCTGCAAAATCCTCTCCATCATAAATTGCTTCAAATAATCATCTCCAAAATTAAAATAAACCTAATTAGAATTGGATTTTCCAATTCCATCAAGCTAAAAACAGAGATAGTTGACTTTGATTTGTGGGACCAACTTAAGAGAGGTCATATATATATGAGATATGCTCATATGAGAGCATCTCTCGCCTTTACTATGAGAGATAGGGTAAGGGCCCTCACATTTAAGTTGTTGGTATTAGATATAGATGTGAGGGCTCCCACCCTATCTCTTATAGTAAGGTGAGAGATGCTCTTACCTATATATATATATATGGTAGATGCTTATGTGAGAGTAACTCTCACGATACCGTGAGAGTCACTCTCACATAAGCATCTCTATATATATATATATATATATAAAAGAATTGAATCTCATGTAAAAAAGAGTGATAACAGCTAATTCATAAACGTTAATTGAGCATAGTAATACACTTGCATTTTATGTGCACCTTTTAGAAGATAAAAAAATTTCAAAACACATAATCACCATCGGGTTGGGAATATTACTAAGGGCTCGTTTGTGCAATTAAAGGATTTTACTCTTCGCGAATTTCTATTTTAATGAGATGGAGGAATCATGCATTTCTACATCTCCATGAGAAATTGAAATCTTCTTTATCTAAAAAGAATTAGTTCATTGTTTTTTCTTTTATGCAAGGAAAATTTTGCACAAAAAATGGAATTGTACATTACATGCAAAATCATAATCAATTTTCTCTTTTTCACGGAATTCTTATAGATATTGTACTTTTGAATGTTGGTTGGTAATTAGCCCGTATAGATATTTTAATAAATCGAATCAAAGAGACACTACTTTGCCTATTTTTCATGTGATGCCAATTCATACAGTAGTATGACTAATTCAGCTGATACATATCTCAGATGTAGCTAATACTATGCACTGACACACAAACTCTAATGCTGTTTTTTTTTTCCCCATCAAGATAAAATCACACCATTAAATTTGTATATTCTAGCTTCAAATCCTTCAACATTCTTTTTAAGCGGTAACAAAATCTTAATTGAAAAAAAAAAACAGATACAAAGCTAAAAAAATCAGAAGAAGAAGAGAAGGGAGAAAGTATAAGAGCAGTGTGCTTAGAGATGTCAAGCGGGCCGTGTCGCCGAGAGGTCGGCCTAGCACGGCATGGCACAATACGAGCTTTTGCCAAACCGTGCCATGCCTCCATACCCACCATACCTCATGTTTCGGTCTCACACTTATGTCTCTTTATTTTCGGTCTTACACTTAAAATTAAAAATTAAAACATACACTGAGAAGAGAATGACACACATATTTAAGTGGTTCGGTCAAACTCGATTTACTCCACTAAGAAGAGAACCATTTAGATATTTTCTACTTGAAGGTTTTTCAATATGATTACCTTCAAAACCTTTACAATCTTTTTAGAGAATAAAAATATAAAAAATAAAAACTTTTATATTTACCAAGTACAATGAAGAAAAAGTAAAAAACTAGATTTGCAGTTCGCTAATGTATTCGACTGGATCATAATCTTCAGTTTCTTTCAACTCTTACTTGCTCTTATCAGCTAAATACCATTCCCATCGGCAAACACAACACTCAATGTTTCTTCAACTAAACTCGTTCATCTGTCATCCACCACACATCCACCTGCACTAAAATTACGTTTTGATGCTACAGAATGCATTGTGATAGTTAGTAGATCACGAGCCATGGCAGCTGACATCAGAAACATGTTTTTGTGTTGTTTCCACCGGGCTAAAACATTAAAACTAGATGCATTATACATTTGTAATATACCGAAGTCAAGGTACAAGGATAACTCCGTCACAGCTGTATTGCTTGAGCCGGAGGCTCTACCCAGTCTGTTATAAAACATATCCCACCCAACTCTACATGATTGCTGAACTTGTTGAGGGGCCAAAGTAACCCTTATTATACCCATTTGGTCATAATAAAATTAAAAAAGTATTTGTAATTTTGTCCTTATATTTGAAAAAGTATCCAAATCTTAGTGGTCCGTATTATTATTTGTTTTTTCAATGAAAAACTGTACAACAATTAATTCTAACCTAGGATCCAATGTTGTAGCTAAAAAAATTTGGAGCATCTTTCCAATATTTATTAATTTTTTCCTCATTTTTTAACAATGTCTTTAAGTAAAAAATGATCTTTAAATCTTTTAAATTGTAAAATAATTTCAAAAAGAGAATTTAAAGCTCTACTAGATGTGGGATATACCCTGGAGAAAAATAATGTTGTAGTATAAAATTTTTATAATAAATCACTTACGTGGGCCCACAACTCCTATTGTGCCTCAGTCATCAACGACAAATCTTGTGCATTAAAAGCACAATATTCATTCAAAACTATTTTTCGATCAATTGCCTTAGTTAACAAATTATACATAGAATTCCATCTGTGTTTCAACGTTTGTAGATATTTTTATAGGTGATGCATTATGCCTCGCAATATTCCGAAATATAATTATCTTCTTTGTGAGGAGCAAAAGATATATTTAGCAATTATTACATTTTTTTTGTTGAACTGGAAATATGCTTTAAACTAACTTATACAATGGGATTTAAAATGTGACATACACATCTGTTTTCGAATATAGAACTCTCTATCAAATATGCAAGTGACATCTGTAATTTCATTAGTTCAATAACCACTGTATTATTTGTTGCATTATTTAAAGTTACAGCTACAACTTTATCCTTAATATTATATTCACCTAATTTTTTCAAAATAAGGGAACTTAGTCTAGTGCCACTGTGTGGCCATTCAAGTTTGGCAAAACTAATTATTCATTTACTAATAACCTACTTTACATCAATGTTATGGGCAGTAATATAAAGATAACTATCATCTCCTCTTGATGACCATATATATATATATATATATATGTAGTTATAGCTATCTTACCAGGAATGTCTGCAAAGTAATTTTTAATATTTTCCTTCTCACTCTGCCATAGTCTAATAGCATCATTTCTAGTAGTATTTCTATATTTTTTTTTAAATTATAGGCAAAGGTTATTTTGGATAAATTCTTCAAAAAACTCATTTTCAGTGAAAACGAATGGAAATTCAACCAAGACAGTCATTTTAATAAGTGATTGTCTAGTAGTAACAACATTAAAAGAAAAAAGGCCCAAATTACTACCACCAGTAGTAAAAATTTGGGTCTATTTCCTTGACCCCCCTTGCCCCTCCAGTCATCAGCTTATGTAAGGGTTCACATTTTTTCCTATGCCTTATTAAATGGCCGATACCTCTAGCCGATTCGGCATTATACATCTTACCATAATAATTACATTGTCCCTTTTGGACATCCTTTCCATCTTCAATAATAACAACAATTGTATATGCTTGCCAAACTAAAGAAGTTCTATTTCTCTTGGATGTTCTAGGGGAACTGGTGGGTTGTATCAGGACTTCACCTACTTCTTCCTCTTTCAATTCAATTAAATTTTCTTCTTCCTCTAAATTAACGGAACAAGATTGTGTGGGAATTCTTCTAAAAGATCGTCTAGCCATATTTCAAAAATGAAATTTGAAAGCAAAAGTTATATAATAATAGTAATTGCCTTCCTTTTGTGATAATTAATATAAGAAAGGGTAGAAGACGAGAGTTAATATAATATATTATAGACTTATAAATATGGAATCTCAAATTAAAATTATATAAATACCTCCAAATTTCTTAAGGCCCATTTAATCTTGTCTCTTGATAACTTGATCTTTGGCCCTCTAAAAACTTCTTAAAGAAAGTGAGAGAGTTGAATGCTTTAAGAGAGAGTTAGAGAGAGTAGAAAGAGTTATAGAGTTGTATAATTTCGGTGAGAAACGAGAATGGGAGGGTAAGACTATTTATAGACTTTTTAAAATTAAAAAAAAAACACAAAATACCCCTTATATGACTGTTTTGTGGCCGTCGGGGGGTGGGGAGTAAAATGGTCTTTAAAAAAAAAAATAGTTGTTTTTTACCGTTGGGCCCGTCAGGCCCGCGAGACCACTTAAGGGTCATGCCCAACTGGGTTGCCCCTGCCAATCACCTCGGCCCAACACGACCCATGGCACGGGCCATGTTGTTGACTATGCTGGGTCGGGCCACGGGACGTTGACTCCCGTGCTGGGCCGACATTTGACATCTCTAAGTGTGCTACTCTCAAACCCAATTGCATAACCAAGCCCACCTAGGGAGATAGGGGCGAACCCAAAAATTCTTCCTGAGGTAGAAAAAATTTCTTGGGAGGGCCACATAAAAATGCAAGTATTTTTTTTAAAGATATAGAGCATGTTTGGTAAACAGAGAAGAACACATCCTCATATAGGATTCCGATGAGAAATCTTAGTTTGGTATTAAGAGAGGATTCCTACAATTTGTAGGATGTATGATCAAATGGTTGTATGCTTTTTGAAAATTTATCAAAATCCATGAAAATTCAAGACCTCGACTTTCACCTCATAGCTATTATTGGCCATCTAGAGAATTTGAATGGTTCGAATCATGCAAAGGGAGCCCATAGGAATAAAAATTTATTTTTTTAATCTGAACTTTTTTGCAATTATCTCAACATATAAAGAGGACCAACTGCTGAGATTTGTTCAATTGGACATGTTTGACCTTCTGAAAATAATTCACGATCCAGATCATGATTTTGGGGCTCATAGGAACCAGAAAATTGAAAAAAAGGACTTTTTTCATCCCTTTTTGCATACTATGTGAAATCAATGGCTAGGAGTTTTTGGCCAATTTCTCATGATCCATGATGAATCGGGTTGTCAAATTAGAACAGATAGCTGTTCTAGGCCTTTTGAAGAGATCGGATGGTTTGGATTTTGCAAGTGGGGCCCACAGAACTCCAGAAGTTATGATCAAACAGTCTAGACTGTTTTGCAAATATCTCAAAATCTAGGAGGAATCAATGGCCGAGATTTCACCATTTGGCAGTTTTTGACCATTCAAACATGATTAACGGTTTAGATCTTGATTGTGGAATCCAAAAGGTAGGTTTCCAAAGCAAAAACCTCTAACGTGAAAGTTACAATCATTTTCACTGTAGCACCGCTTTTCCCCTGTTCCTCCGATTTCCAACGTCCGATGGGCGGAGGTCTCACAAGAGAAATGCTTGCATTATGCAGATTATAACAGTTGTTCCTCTCAAAACCAATCCACAACCCAACGTTGCAAATCCATTGAGGTGTGGAAAAACGGGAGGAATCCTTGGCGCCGACCGTTGTCAAACGTGCCCATCCAAATCATTCATTCAAACTTTCATTTCTAGCTTGATTAATTTCCAAAGTTTTGCTCCATTTTAAAAGATTGAACAATATTGGATCATAAGCATCCAGGAAAAAAAACTATAACATTTATGGTATTGTTCCTATGTGCATCAACCGAAAAGATTATATCCAAAAAAGGATAGTGTGCCACCTTATATGAAAACATATGATTTATTGAAAATCATTAGTTCAATCACACTCGTCTCTAATCAATCACAAATGCTGTAATATGCACACAAATATTGGCCCCACAAATGGGTTCAAGTATTACATGGTGGACAATTTAGAAATTTGAAACATGGCCCCACATGTTTTCACTTAATTTGATTCACTTAACCTCATCAAGATGGTTAAACCTTATAACATCAACCCTCATATGGATAAATGGTCCCAATCTTTGGTGTGTCCTGACTTTTTTCACCCATGTGCCAAACTTCCCTCACCCAAAAGTATGACCAAAACTTCCCACACCCAAATGCTATACTTTGAACCACTATGGTGGTCACTTTGTAATTTTCTCTATATTTTGAATGAGTTTCCAAAACTAACCCCATATTGATCATGGATCTCACTGGTCTAGTGGTGTAGAGTGTAGTACTTCTGCTAAGCCAGTGACTGTGGCTCCACGGTTAAAAGGTCCAAAATCTACAGTGACGTCTTAACCTTCACCTGATCCTGTTAACTCTATAAAATAACAGATCCAAGGGCTAAAGAAAAACATAAAATGGAGAAATAGTTGTGTCTGGCCCGTTGTGAATTCTTGGTCCATTTTACCAAACAACTGCAACTCATATCAATACAATATAAGCAGGGTAATTGGCATGCACGTAAACATGTTAATCTTAACCTGTGAATGTTCGGCCCCACTAGGGATAAAGCATAATCAGTAAAAGATGTATGATTGCATGAAAGCCTTCCATTTTGTTTCAATCAAATGAAGAAAGTTGGGGTTGCCGTCAATGTTGTCGATCCCACAGGTGAAGCCTAGTCTGCAGAATTGTTTGAGTGGTCCCATAAAAAATGGATCTAAAGTACAAGTATGTCGGACTCTTAATTTCTATGTTTGTAATGAAAAGTAATATTACATAAAACTTATAAACAACATATAAAGGATATGTCATAAAAAATGGATCTAAAGTACAAGTATGTCGGACTCTTAATTTCTATGTTTGTAATGAAAAGTAATATTACATAAAACTTATAAACAACATATAAAGGATATGTCTTATAATTTTCTCAAGGGATTTTTACCAAATAATTAAGCTTAATTCATCGATTTTATGAAGAATAATAACAAAACTACCATTTAGTTGTTCATACTTCTTTTTTTTTTACGAAATTACCCTACTTGACGATAACGCCAACTTAGTTGGCGATATTGTCAACTTCCTGTTTTTAAATCTACGATTTTTCTTCTTCTTCTTCGTGAAACACCAGTCTACCATGTGCATGCCATAATCAGTCCCCTAACTCTCTTCAAAGCCCCAAACTCCGTTCTAAACTTCCAATTAAACAGAACCCCCAAAAAACCAACTTCCTGTATCTAAACCCACGATTTTTCTTCTTCTTCCATTCTTTGAAGAACAAGTTGGATTTTTTGGGTGTTCTATTTAATTGGAAGTTTAGAACAGAGCTTGGGGCTTTGAAGAGAGTTAGGGGACTGATTATGGCATGCACATGGTGGACTAGTGTTTCACGAAGAAGAAGAAGAAGAAAAATAGTTGGTGGTATCGTCAACTTCCTGTATCTAAACCCACAATTTTTCTTCCTCTTATTCCATTCTTTGGCGAACAGGTTGGGTTTTTTGGGGGTTCTATTTAATTGGAAGTTTAGAACGGAGCTTGGGGCTTTGAAAAGAGTTAGGGGACTGATTATGGCATGCACATGGCAGACTAGTGTGTCACGAAGAAGAAGAAAAAGAAAAAAAATAGTAGGTTTAGAAACAGGAAGTTGACAATATCGCCAACTTAGTTGGCAATATCGTCAACTAGGGTAATTTTGTCAAAAAAAAAGTACGAACAACTAAATGGTAGTTTTGTTATTATTCTTCATAAAACCGATTAATTACACTTTAAGCTAATTATTTGGTAAAAATCCCTTTTCCCAATGCTTTCTTATAAATATATGGGGGCCTATTCTTTCATTAGAATTTATAATGGCATATTGAAATGTTGGGAACCTGTAGACATTATGTTTTGGTTTGTCACATTTGTATTTGTAAATGTCATGTTTTGCGAATCCTTCACCCAAGAGGAGGATTCGGAAATTCCACACAATGAGACAACGTTTAAAGAAATTACAAATTTTCTAAATATGAATTCCCTAAATTTTGCTAAAGAAACGTGCCCTTAGAATTGAAGTCCTTGGGTCTAAATGTACTAACATTCTTTAAAGCAATTAGCAAATTATGACCGGATCCACTAGCATGACTGTATTCAGTGGCAGACTTAGATTTAACCCCATGCTAATTTTGAAATTGGCAGAGATTTAATTGGGCCTGGACTTGTCCCACATATATATAACAAATGGTCGCCCCATGTCTAAACCTCGTGATTGCCCCACGTCATAAAACCATGGTGAAAATACTCCTATTCTCTTTGGACATCTTGTTTCCATCGAGAGTACTAGGTCCTTTTCACGCCGTTCCCTTTCAACATCTTCTTTCTATTGAGAGCTCGAGGTCTTTTTCACGCCGATCAAGCTTCTCATCGTCGGTCATCTTGTGATTAGTATCTCTCACCAAATGACCCTAAATAAAGCAATATCCCTCCCTCTTCTCAAATGCAATATTATCCTAATCACTCTATACCTAAATCTGAACCCTTAATCTCCAAATCCTAATTTTAAACCCTAAGTCTCGAAATCCTAAGCCTCAAATCACCAAATTCGAGCAAATATACAAGTCCGAAGATGATGAAATCACTATTGGGCGTATTTTACTCTTCAATTCATACGTAAATCAGACCTTAGGGTTCATATGTTTGGATAAACTTGAATTACATTCAAGTGACAATTTATTTTCTTTGCAATGAGCCATGACCAACTATAGAGAAATATTTTTACAACTTAAGGTAAATGTAGGCAACCAAATCCCTTAGATCCAAATAGAATCCCTTTGGGAACCCAAACTAGGTAATTGGATGCTCACCCAAATCACTATTGTAGGGCACCTAGACACCTATAATTAAAGGAAATGTTATCTTAGGCTGTTTTGATGATGACGACTTAATTATCACCTGAATTTTGGAGGTAGTGGAAAGACCCCTTCTTGGGTAGGAGAACTGAATATGGAAAAAAAAGTATTGAATCTATTTAAATGCAATATGTTTTCTCTTTTGGTATTGTTAATGTGAAAAAAGTTACCAAAGCCGAGCATAAGTTTAGCCCCACCCAAACAAAAATCCTGGGTGCACCACGATTGTATTCGATATGGATTTGAATCGTCAGAATAAACCTCAATATATTTAGCTAGTTATAGGTCAAGATATCTATCCACATTTAAACATATCGGAATAGGATAAATTTGCACTCCTTGTAAGACTCATTTGAAAATAAGCCTAAACACATGACATTTCAATAATTCTCATCTTTCTCAAACCAAGCCCCAGGAATTTCATCATCTCCAAGCCCCTCCTCTTGTTTTCTTTCTCATATGTTGGAAATTATAGAGATGGAGACTTTTGCATTCCAAGGGAGATTAAATAGCAGTTCAACACCTTTTACAATGCTAAAGAAATCTTCTCATCTCTTATAACCAAATCTTTAGGGAAAAGATTTTTTATTTTTCTAAGGTTATGGTAAATCCATGTTTGGCAATTGTAAATTCATGAGGATTTGGACGAATGAAAATCTTCATTTGTTAGGATTTTCATATCCGACCACCCCCAATAAGAGTTGATGATCCTCACTTAAGTGGATTTGTACACCCAACCCTATTTTTCTCAGCTATATGCATCGATACACACTAATATCAATGTCGATCCTCAACTATACAAATCCCCAGCGAGGAATCTTTGTTTCATTAGTAGTGAAGATCATCAAATCTATGGATTCCTCGCCTGTTAGCAAACATACTCTTAATAGTTGCTCAACTGGTTAAAGGCATGGGTGTGTGAGGCAAATGTCGATTTCAAATCAGCAAAAGAGGACTGTCTGATATGGTCCATCGGATTAAAAAGTTGTTATATAGTAGAAGTTATTTGTGCACACATGTGAATTAAACAAAAAAAAAGAAGCTGTATGGTTGTTTTATTGTTTTAAACATTTTTAGAAAAGTCAAATTTACTACTTTTTAAAAATGATGCAAACATTCACATGAACTTCTTTCAAATAGTCTAAAGTCATACAAACACGAACTCTTTCGAGTGGTCCAAAGTCATTAAACATATGCTTGAATTAGTTTTAAGCCAATTTGACCTCCAATTGGATTCGGCAAGCGACACCTTGGTTTGTTATAAGTTTGAACATAACCATAACCAGTGCTCATAAATGACAAAACATTATTGAGCGTAATAGGAGAGGCCAATTAGATATTCGCCGAGCTTTAAGCAGCACCAAAGTAGAAAGAGCGGCTTGGTACATGGTACAATGGGAAAAATGTACATTTTCTCTTCTTGTTTTAAGACTAAATTTCATAAGTTTTGGACTCAAAATTTTTGTCTGATGCAGTAATGAGAATAAGAGGAAAAGAAATGCAGGAACCTGTAGAAAAAATTGCATCCCAACCCCTTTTTTCTTACCTCTAGCAGGTATGTGCGGCACTATGAAAAATCAGTTCCATGGAAAATCTTTTTCTCTTTTTGTGAAAACCCATTTCTACCCTTTCTCATGGGAAATGCCTTTTTTGTGGAATTGTGGAAAGTTTAATTCATTTTTTATACTTTTCTTTAAGAAAAGAGACCGCACCAAACGTAAAACTTCTTTCACTGTATACTAGCATTTTCACTTTTCATTATTTTTCCGTACAAAAATAGTTGCACAAACATACAGTTAAAAAAAAATCTACAGGAGATATCATTTTTTTCCAACCGTAAAAGTACTTATAATAATAATAATCATTATTTTGTCTGTTTGATGTACAAAATTCAGCAGTCAAAAGGTCACCGAGTTGAGTAAATGAGGCAAGTCAGCAATCACGGAGAGTTAGATCAAGATTTTCGACTCAGTGTCCTTAATGACTACTCATCTCCGAGTCAGCAAAACCATTTTTTTTTTTTTTTTGTTTAAATTTTTACACCATGATACAAGGAGCATTTGTTTAATTTAGTAGGTACTTAGCTACATTCTCTTTAATTTTATAAGCTTGAGGGGTCCATACTCCGTACTCTGTTGCCTGTCGGCAAGAAAACCCCAATAAAACAATGTGGACTCTAACACCATTCCGCCGGCGAGCCCCTTGGTTCCGGCTAGGGCTGTCAAAGGGCCGGGGCCGGGCGGGGCAGAGTTAAGCTCTTATCCTATCCTCACATATGTGGGCCAGGCCTAAGCGAGCAAAAACCCTCGTCTTTTACAGCGGGCCTAAAACTTTTAGGCTCTTATCCTACCCTCAAGGGCTAGGGCCGGGCCAGGGCCAAAAGAAAATAATATTTTTTTTTCTTTAAAGAAAATAAATCTTTCATACGCCACCACTGATTTCCAACTTAATGGCTAGGGCCAAAAGAAAAGAAGATTTTTTTTATTTAAAGAAAATAAATCTTTCATACGCCACCACTGATTTCCAACTTAATGCTAATCCTCATATTTTGTCCGGATAAAGGGCTGACACTGCAAAGGCAGTTAATACTTCTGCTGTTTCAGATTTCACACTACTCTTATACTTGTCAAGTACTATTTGCTTCTGCACTAAATACCGATTCAAAAGCAACTATAGAAACTGAAATTGTTAAAATGTCACGAGTCATTATTGAAATAACTTGATATTTTACTAACTTAACTTTCCACCAATTCAATATATTGAAATTTATATATTTATCCCTTAGCTTCTCAAAATAATAATCTAATTCAGATTTTTTTTCTAAAGCAACTGTTTAAGTCATTTGTTTCTCAAATATTAAAAACTAATCTTCAAACTTAGTAACTTTTACTAAATTAACTTTATCCACATTTGACAATGTAATTGTCACGCCCCCGAACCCGATTAGTAATTAAACCGGATCCGGGGTGTGAAATTAGGGCTAATTAAAAATTTTTGCCCTTAATGCCCACGGATCGAAGTCCGCTGTGAGGATTGTATAGTTGCCTCATTATCAGTTAATCAACAGGGCTTGTCCGGTAAACACATTCATTAAACCTGTAGAGATATCGAAGCAAGTATGGATTTCACTCCATTAAATTTCAAGTTTCAAATAAAAACATATAAAGTTTATAAACATCAGGGCCATCCCAAAAACTTAGGCCCTGGTACAAAAGATATACAAAAGTATGGTGATTACAAAATGTTTAAACCCAAAAGATAAGACGAAGTGGTACGATGAGAAATATCCCCGTGTTGCGCGCGCTAGTGCCGGAAGTGATGACGCTAAGCTACGTCATCGGCACCCCACTCTCGTACCTCGTCCTCCTCCCTCGGTTGAGGATCCTCTGGGATTGCCTCGGCATCCGGGTCAGCGTAGGGGTAGTAATAGGTGTCCTCTGCACACCATGGGATAAGGTCAACACCATGTTGGTAAGAAGATAAGCAATATACATTATTCATAACATACTTCAAAGGAGAGTAAAGACAAGTACATGATCATAAGATAACAAGGTACAAGCTAGGCAATAAGCATGAATAACACGAGAATCAAGTAATAAGATAAGTCCTAGCAAGATAAACAGAATAACCATCCATGAAATGCAATGCAAGCAAGAGGAGACTCCGAGGATGTCCAATGCCATCTCCCGGGGGTATAAATGACATCAGAGCCAACTACAAATACCCAAAGTCCGGCTCTAGGGGGATCCTGGCTCCCGGTCCTAGGAATAGCAGCACGGTCCTAGCCCGCTCCCAGCTATTCACGCCATGGACGCCGTCCAAAGCCGACTGCCCACCCTAGTGTCCGGTATCCGGCCCACTCAAGAATCATCAGACTGCAGCTGGTATGAATGCAAGGTGATGGTGATGGTTTGTATACTACACAAGTTCCAAGACAAATACACGTGGGTAGGTTTCCAAGTACAAGATAATAAACCGAGGGCTACTCCAAGTCAAGCCAAGTTCCATGAGTAGTCCTCTTTCAAGCCTATCCACACGTTTTCGTCAATACAAGGCAAGGTACCTACGGATACACTCTAAGTCCAGTCCAACCCTAATTCTACAAGTTAAATTACAATTATACAAGTATTCAAGATAGAGTGTACAAGGTACGACGTACTACGGATACGAGATTCAAGAGTCAAGAATGAAGAACAAGCCAAACCTAGATCAAGGGCTGTCAACCGTGTACTAAACGTATCCCCAACGGAGGACGTATGGAGAATGAGTCATTGGTGTCCTAATTTGGCGGGCTCATGGTGCACGGAAGTTATTGGGCACCAATCAACTCACTACCACACGCATTCGGCCAAGTAACGTCAATATACGGAAATCCCGGACAACCAACGAAGCACACCAAGCCAATCATGCTCCGTTTCCATTTTTCCCAATTGGTCATGTAAGGGTGGGGTCAGGGGGTCCCACATATAAAGTCAAGACCTAGGGCAGAAGTCCCATTTTCAATAACAGTTTTCTGAGCAGGCGGCTAGCCGCCTGGGGTTGGTCGGCTGACCGCTAGGTCGCCGAGTGGTGACCGACGGGTCATCGCGTGTAGTGCAGACACTACTGGGTTGGGATTTCGTCAGGTCGGCCAGCCGCGCGAGGACCGCTGGGTCACCGCGGGCAAGACAGAACCTGGAGAGGTTCTGTTCTGATTAGGCGGTCAGCCGAGAGATGACCGCGGGGGTAGCCGCGTGAACAACTGTATCTAGTTTCTGTGTAGGCGGTCAGCCGCTGGTTGACCGCGGGGGTAACCGCCCGTGCAGAACATGGAGTTTCTGAAGCTGTTCTCAGTCAGATTCCGAGATACACCTACTGAGCTTCAGAGACCTCACATTCCACACCTGTAAACCATGCATATCATGCCACAAAACACTCATCCATTCCATTTAAGTCCATTAACATTATCCCTAATTACATGTGAAGTCCAATGAAACATAAAACAAGCTTGGAATTTGGTGGAAATCTAAGCAATACATTAACAAGAATGAAGTAAACATACATGCATGATTAACACACAATGCTAATCTACTTGCCTTCACCAAAGGAATGGAAGAGATGGAGATTAGAGAGAGAAATTTGAGGAGGAGAGCTCCCTACACACTCTAGCCAAACCCACCTTCCAAAACTCTTCTCCTACACCCAATAAACACCAAGGAAGAAGAAAAGAGAGAAGCCATTAACATGCTACCCATTTGCAGCCATGAAAAACGAAATGGGGAGGGAAGGAGAAGGGGAAAACTCACCAACTTTAGATCAAGAGGTAGAGGAAGAAGAGAGGAAGAAGATGGTGTGCTTGGTTTCTCTTGAGGTGCTTTCAATCCCCACTTGCAAGAAGAGAGATGAAGAAGGAGGAAGAAGAAGAAGCTCCAGCAGTTGCAATGAAGAAGGAACCGAAGGGTAGGGCTGGGTTTAGGGTTTAAATGGGGGTTGGAGGGGAAAAGTCCAAAATATCCCTTTGAGTGAAATGAGAGAAAATCAATTATTTGAGGGACTTCGGGGCGTCAAATCATGACGAGCCAAGAACGAAAGATGACGAGCGCGACGAGATCTTTCCGACGAGCCCAAATTCGGCGAAAACGGTACTTTTCAGAAAAATACCCAATTTTCCTATTAATCACAACCTAACCCCTTATTAAGACTAATCGCACTCGGAATCGAATGAAACTTCGGGAACATCTTTCTAATGATAAAAGAAACTCGCTTAGCCACTAAACCCGCCTAATTAGCTAAAATCACAATTAATTAGGCTAATTGTCAATATTAAGAAATTAAACACCCTATTAAGGTCGGGGACCTTACAATAATAGTATAGGTGTATCATAAATCACGCTATACTCTTTATAAAGATCTCCAAAAGGGTCTAAGAGTCTCACATCGACTAATACTCGTATCTTCACTTGATTCATATAACTTTCTTAAAGCATACCCTAAATACAACAACTTACGTTCAAGATTAAAGAGTATAACCATTTCAAATACTTTATTATATTGCTCTTAATATTTATCAAAGTTTTTCTTCATTTTTCAAACTATATTTCTACAAAAAATATCTAAACTATATAACTTTTATACCAATAAACTATGTATTTTAATCACTTATGATAAAAATAGATGAATAGATGGGTACTCACTTATTAAGATTTTTAAAGTAACTTTATAAAAACTAATAAAAAATTTACATATTTAATAAACTGAAGGGCGGGACGGGGCCCCTCAGGGCTGGATGAGTCAAGCTCTAGCCCGGCCCTCAAGATTGTGGGCTTTTTAAAATAGGGCCCTACCCTACCATCGGGCTTTAGGATAAAAAACGAAGCCCTCGCTTTGAGGGCTTTTGCGAGCCGAGCCGAGCCGGGCCCCCAGTGAAAAAACTGGATTGATAGCCCTAGTTCCGGCCCTTTAGGGGGGAGGGAGGGTTCTTCTCTGGAGTTCATGCATGGTTGTTGATCCCGGCCGTTGAAATGATGGGTTCACCGAGGGTAGCCAATTGTCCCAAAAGTAGACAGATGTTGGAAGATCACAGCCATACAACATCCCGTGCTACATTGGCTATGGACCTTTGTCCGTCTGCTTTTGAATCTTCGCCATAGATTGTGTGAGGCCCACTTCTTTTAATATCCCAGCCAAGGGGGACAGGATGAGACAACTCGTACACACACAAGTGGACAACCCACCCACATGGAAATGAGCCAACACAAGCGGGAGGAAAGCCCACACAAATGGAAAGGGAGCTCGCATATGCAGGAAGAGGTGTTGTGTCACGCCTCCATCTGTTAAAACAAGGATTATGCGTGAGATTAGGGCCAATTAAAAATTTTCAATGGTCATTCACAACACGTGGCTCTAATCATGTCACGTATGGATCGAAGACTGCTGCAAGGCACAAACATTTCCTCGAAGGAATACAAAATAGTGGAAGCTTTATAACTAAACAAGTAGTATTTCAAGATGTATAACTAAGAGCAAATACTAAATTGCATTAACTAACATTCAAGTTTGACATAGTTTAACAAAAGTATTAATTGCACAAAAGGCCACATCAAAAACTTGGGTCTAACCAAAAGATCAAAATGGTACAAAAGATGAATCTAAGCCAATAAAAATCATGAAGGCTCTCGGTACGAGGTCAGTACGGCTAAACAAAGTCGTCCGTACAGTAATATAGGAGGTAATTAGGCTGATCTGCCTGAACTTTCTCTGTCTCCTCTTCCACGAGATAGAAGGGCTCGATACCTATGCATATAGAGTAACCTCATCATACACGACGGTCGACAAGCATATATATATTTGCAGTACTAATCAGAGTAAACGAGTAGACAAGATCATAGGAAATGCATAGCATTTGAATCATAATCAAACTAACATGTACTTCTAAACAAGAGAAGCGGTCCACATATGCTAATTACCACGAGATAGTGTCGTTGCCCTCCCTACTCTCATTGAGCTGGGGTAGAGATATAAACATCACATGATAAGAGCCCAGTCATTTAAAACGATACCAAGGTTAAAACATCAGAAACCCATCATCTTGTGGTATCTAACAATGTCCATTACACCATCAATTCGAACTGCAGACGGTTCAAAAGTCAAAGCTTTATCATGGGTGGTGCCCCAGCCGTGTCAAACGTTAACAGTTGAGTGGTGTCTGACACAAAGAATCCTAAATAATTAAACATTAGTGAGGGGCTAGGCTTTTCTTGCGTGAACAAGATTCATTAAATCATATCAAACATACTGACAAACTTTAGAAGTAGTTCTCTGGAGTTCATGCATGGTTGTTGATCCCGACTGTTGAAATGATGGGTTCACCAAGGGTAGCCATTGTCCCAAAAGTAGCCAGATGTTGGAAGATCACAGCCATACAGCATCCTGTGCTACATTGGCTATGGATTTTTGTCCGCCTGCTTTTGAATCTTCGTCACAGATTGTGTGAGGCCCACTTTTTTTCTAGTGTCCCAGCCAAGGAAGATGGGACGAGAGAGACTGCACACACAGAGGAAGACAACCCACCCACATAGAAAGGAGCCAACACAAGCGGGAAGAATGCCCACACAAGTGGCAAGGGAGCCTGCATATCCAGGAAGAGGTATTGTGCCCAGGGTTCAAACCCTGGGCAGTCATGTGAGAAATATCGCTTCTTACCACTCAGGTAAATATCCGTTGTGTCAACAACATTGGTAGGAGAGATGAGAAGCCTGTTGTGTATATTAGGTGGCTGGCCAAATATAACTTTGAATTAGATGGTCCTCACCCTTGATTTTCTTTGACTCTATCCAATGGTAGATATTGGTTGGATCAAACTGAGATGAGCGCCAGATCATGGTTTCAATTTCCCCTACAGGCAAAAAATCAGCTGAATGTGTAATCTTTTGCCTGAGAGATATTTATATTTTGGTAAACTTTGCTTGAGAGAAATATCGTCAGGGTACAGGCGGTGAAAACTTGAGTTATGTGGAAAATTGAAATAGCCCAGGGATGGATATGTGGGACTTCAAGTTAAAAGTATCACTAAACATTCGTACGTAGCAAATAAATAAATAATAACAAAAATAACAACAACAACAACAACAACAACAATAATAATACCACTGCCACTGCCACCACTTGGGGAAAGAGCGGAAGGAGTTCAAGGTCCTTTTCACGCCGATCAAGCTTCTCATCGTCGGTCATCTTGTGATTAGTATCTCTCACCAAATGACCCTAAATAAAGCAATATCCCTCCCTCTTCTCAGATGCAATATTATTTTAATCACTCTATACCTAAATCTGAACCCTTAATCTCCAAATCCTAATTTTAAACCCTAAGTCTCGAAATCCTAAGCCTCAAATCACCAAATTTGAGCAAATCTACAAGTCCGAAGATGATGAAATCACTATTGGGCGTATTTTACTCTTCAATTCATACGTAAATCAGACCTTAAGGTTCATATGTTTGGATAAACTTGAATTACATTCAAGTGACAATTTATTTTCTTTGCCATGAGCCATGACCAACTATAGAGAAATATTTTTACAACTAAGGTAAATGTAGGCAACCAAATCCCTTAGATCCAAATAGAACCCCTTTGGGAACCCAAACTAGGTAATTGGATGCTCACCCAAATCACTATTGTAGGGCACCTAGACACCTATAATTAAAGGAAATGTTATCTTAGGCTGTTTTGATGATGACGACTTAATGGTTACCTGAATTTTGGAGGTAGTGGAAAGACCCTTTCTTGGGTAGGAGAACTAAACATGGAAAAAAAAGTATTGAATCTATTTAAATGCAATATATTTTCTCTTTTCGTATTGTTAATGTGAAAAAAGTTACCAAAGCCGAGCATAAGTTTAGCCCCACCCAAACAAAAATCCTGGGTGCACCACGATTGTATTCGATAAGGATTTGAATCGTCAGAACTAACCCTCAATATATTTAGCTAGTTATAGGTCAAGATATCTATCCACATTTAAACATATCGGAATAGGATAAATTTGCACTCCTTGTAAGACTCATTTGAAAATAAGCCTAGACACATGACATTTCAGTAATTCTCATCTTTCTCAAACCAAGCCCCAGGAGTTTCATCATCTCCAAGCCCCTCCTCTTGTTTTCTTTCTCATATGTTGGAAATTATAGAGATGGAGACTTTTGCGTTCCAAGGGAGATTAAATAGCAGCTCAACACCTTTTGCAATGCTAAAGAAATCTTCTCATCTCTTATAACCAAATCTTTAGGGAAAAGATTTTTGATTTTTCTAAGGTTATGGTAAATCCATGTTTGGCAATTGTAAATTCATGAGAATTTGGACGAATGAAAATCTTCATTTGTTAGGATTTTCATATCTGACCACCCCCCATAAGAGTTGAAAATCCTCACTTAAGTGGATTTGTACACTCAACCCTATTTTTCTCAGCTATATGCATCGATACACACTAATATCAATGTCGATCCTCAACTATACAAATCCCCAGTGAGGAATCTTTGTTTCATTAGTAGTGAAGATCATCAGATCTATGGATTTCTCGCCTGTTACCAAACATACTCTTAATAGTTGCTCAACTGGTTAAAGGCATGGGTGTGTGAGGCAAATGTCGATTTCAAATCAGCAAAAGAGGACTGTCTGATATGGTCCATTGGATTTAAAAGTTGTTATATAGTAGAAGTTATTTGTGCACACATGTGAATTAAACAAAAAAAAAAAAGCTGTATTGTTGTTTTATTGTTTTAAACATTTTTAGAAAAGTCAAATTTGCTACTTTTTAAAAATGATGCAAACATTCACATGAACTTCTTTCAAATAGTCTAAAGTCATACAAACACGAACTCTTTCGAGTGGTCCAAAGTCATTAAACATATGCTTGAATTAGTTTTAAGCCAATTTGACCTCCAATTGGATTCGGCAAGCGACACCTTGGTTTGTTTTAAGTTTGAACATAACCATAACCAGTGCTCATAAATGAAAAAATATTATTGAGCGTAATAGGAGAGGCCAATTAGATATTCGCCGAGCTTTAAGCAGCACCAAAGTAGAAAGAGCGGCTTGGTACATGGTACAATGGGAAAAATGTACATTTTCTCTTCTTGTTTTAAGACTAAATTTCATAAGTTTTGGACTCAAAATTTTTGTCTGATGCAGTAATGAGAATAAGAGGAAAAGAAATGCACGAACCTGTAGAAAAAATTGCATCCCAACCCTTTTTTTCTTACCTCTAGCAGGTATGTGCGGCACTATGAAAAATCAGTTCCATGGAAAATCTTTTTCTCTTTTTGTGAAAACCCATTTCCACCCTTTCTTATGGGAAATGCCTTTTTCGTGGTATTGTGGAAAGCTCATTTTTTCTACTCATCTCCGAGTCAGCAAAACCATTTTTTTTTGTTTAAATTTTTACACCATGATACAAGGAGCATTTGTTTAATTTAGTAGGTACTTAGCTACATTCTCTTTAATTTTATAAGCTTGAGGGGTCCATACTCCATACTCTGTTGCCTGTCGGCAAGAAAACCCCAATAAAACAATGTAGACTCTAACACCATTGCCCCGGCTAGTCCCTTGGTTCCGGCTAGGGCTGTCAAAGGGCCAGGGCCGGGCCGGGCAGAGTTAAGCCCTTATCCTACCCTCACATATGTGGGTTGGGCCTAAGCGAGCAAAAGCCCTCGTCTTTTATAGCGGGCCTAAAACTTTTAGGCCCTTATCCTACCCTCAAGGGCTAGGGCCGGGCCAGGGCCAACAGAAAAGAAGATTTTTTTTTCTTTAAAGAAAATAAATCTTTCATACGCCACCACTGATTTCCAACTTAATGGCCAGGGCCAAAAGAAAAGAAGTTTTTTTTTTTCTTTAAAGAAAATAAATCTTTCATACGCTACCACTGATTTTCAACTTAATGCTAATCCTCATATTTTGTCCGGATAAAGGGCTGACACTGCAAAGGCAGTTAATACTTCTGCTGTTTCAGATTTCACACTATTCTTATACTGGTCAAGTACTATTCCTTCTGTATTAAATACCGATTCAAAAGCAACTATAGAACCTGAAATTGTTAAAATGTCACGAGCCATTATTGAAATAACTTGATATTTTACTAACTTAACTTTCCACCAATTCAATATATTGAAATTTATATATTTATCCCTTAGCTTCTCAAAATAATAATCTAATTCAGATTTTTTTTCTAAAGCAATTGTTTAAGTAATTTGTTTCTCAAATATTAAAAACTAATCTTCAAACTTAGTAACTTTTACTAAATTAACTTTATCCACATTTGACAATGTAATAGTATAGGTGTATCATAAATCACGCTATACTCTTTATAAAGATCTCCAAAAGGGTCTAAGAGTCTCACCTCGACTAATACTCGTATCTTCACTTGATTCATATAACTTTCTTAAAGCATACCCTAAATACAACAACTTACGTTCAAAATTAAAGAGTATAACCATTTCAAATACTTTATTATATTGCTCTTAATATTTATCAAAGTTTTTCTTCATTTTTCAAACTATTTCTACAAAAGATATCTAAATTATATAACTTTTATACCAATAAACTATGTATTTTAATCACTTATGATAAAAATAAATGAATAGATGGGTACTCACTTATTAAGATTTTTAAAGTAACTTCATAAAAACTAATAAAAAATTTACATATTTAATAAACTGAAGGCCGGGACAGGGCCCCTCAGGGCTGGATGGGTCAAGCTCTAGCCCGGCCCTCAAGCTTGTGGGCTTTTCAAAATAGGGCCCTGCCCTACTCAGGCTTTATGATAAAAAACGAAGCCCTCAGTTTGAGGGCTTTTGCGAGTTGAATCGAGTTGGGCCCCCCGTGAAAAAGTTGGATTGACAGCCCTAGTTCCGGCCCTTTGGGGGGGAGGTGGGGGGTGGTTGGGTTGGTCTTCTCTTGAGTTCATGCATGGTTGTTGATCCCGGCCGTTGAAATGATGGGTTCGCCGAGGGTAGCCAATTGTCCCAAAAGTAGACAGATGTTGGAAGATCACAGCCATACAACATCTCGTGCTACATTGGCTATGGACCTTTGTTCGTCTGCTTTTGAATCTTCGCCATAGATTGTGTGAGGCCCACTTCTTTTAGTATCCAAGCCAAGGGGGACAGGACGAGACAACTCGTACACACACAAGTGGACAACCCACCCACATGGAAACGAGCCAACACAAGCGGGAGGAAAGCCCACACAAATGGAAAGGGAGCTCGCATATGCAGGAAGAGGTGTTGTGTCACGCCTTTGTCTGTTAAAACAAGGATTATGCGTGAGATTAGGGCTAATTAAAATTTTTCAATGGTAATTCACAACACGTGGCTCCAATCATGTCGCGTATGGATCGAAGACTGCTGCGAGGCACAAACATTTCCTCGAAGGAATACAAAATAGTGGAAGCTTTATAACTAAACAAGTAGTATTTCAAGATGTATGGTTAAGAGCAAATACTAAATTGCATTAACTAACATTCAAGTTTGACATAGTTTAACAAAAGTATTAATTGCACAAAAGGCCACATCAAAAACTTGGGTCTAACCAAAAGATCAAAATGGTACAAAAGATGAATCTAAGACAATATAAATCATGAAGGCTCTCGGTACGAGGTCAGTACGGCTAGACAAAGTCATCTGTACAGTAATATAGGAGGTAATTAGGTTGATCCGCCTGAACTTTCTCAGTCTCCTCTTCCGCGGGATAGAAGGGCTTGATACCTATGCATATAGAGTAACCTCATCATACACGACGGTCGACAAGCATATATATATATATATATATATTTGCAGTACTAATCAGAGTAAATGAGTAGACAAGATCATAGGAAATGCATAGCATTTGAATCATAATCAAACTAACATGTACTTCTAAACAAAAGAGGCGGTCCACATATGCTAATTACCACGAGATAGTGTCGTTGCCCTCCCTACTCTCATTGAGCTGTGGTAGAGATATAAACATCACAGGATAAGAGCCCAGTCATTTAAAACGATACCAAGGTTAAAACATCAGAAACCCATCATCTTGTGCTATCTAACAATGTCCATTACACCATCAATTCGAACGGCAGACGGTTCAAAAGTCAAAGCCTTATCATGGGTGGTGCCCCAGCCGTGTCAAATGATCGTAGCCCCAAGTGCAAGGCCGCGATTGTAGTAATAACCGGTGAAACCGGATCGATCCACGGAGAGTTTATTTATCGCAAAACCTGTCCTAATAAAAAAAACTAGTTCTAGCCTAAAAAAAACTATACAAATCAAATTTTCTAATTGAATTAAAAATTAATTACAAATCTGAAATATTAATTACAACCAAAGAAAATTAAAATCCTAATCTAGAAACCTAATCTAACCACTGCATCACCATAAGATTTATTAGCCCAACCAATTGCAATAATTGTTAAGGTGCATAAAATAAAGAATAAAATAAAATAAAAAAAATCAGAGAATAAAGAAATTAGATTTTAATTCTAAAACTTTGTAATAATTACTTTGCTTAATGCCATCAAGAAAAATCAAGACCACCGCACCAAGTGCGCACTGTCACTACGCACAAAAATTCAATGTTGACTCATTGGTGAAGACCAAGACCCCATAAACTTGATTTATTAATGAAAGACCCATTACAAGCAAATAATGTTAAACTGTTATTAACATGAATCCTAAGATCGTGAACAACATGATAATCACATGTAGGATTTAATCTTAAATAAATTAAAGAATACCTCCAGACATCCTGAAGCAGAGAGCTTTCCGATCCTGCAGTCTGGTGCTGTTACTGATTGATGCCGTGATCCGTCGAGGAAGAGACTAGGTGAATGGTTTCGGTTTCTCTCTTCTTGCCTATAAACCCTAATGTGTTGAGTTTCGTGAGAGAGTATTTGTGATGGACGAAATACTCTATTTTATAGGTGAAGAGAGGACCGAATTTCCAATTAGGGTTTCCTTGGATTTAATCTAAACCGTCCATCAAGGTAGAGAATATTATGGAATACATCTCATTAAGAAACCGTTTTGAGTAAGTAATAGCATATATCCTATTGAAAACAGAATTCCTATAATGACCACAATTCGGGAAAGGGAAGGACTTGTGGTCCAAGTAATGGACCTAAAAGTAATTTTCTTACAAATAACCATTACAAAATTCTTTTAATAAAAATAAAGTGCATCCAACCTTACCATAGACACAAGAAACACTAAACGGAGGAGAGGGACTCGCGGTCTTGAACGGCGATCCAACCGGCTCTCGTTTCGCGATCTGAAATCCAAGCAAGGGAAGATGATTTCAAGGATGATCCGATGGTGGAGTGACGATAGCAACGGCGGCAGCGTGACGGCGTAGAAATCCAAGTGGTAGTGTGCCTTAGGGAAGGCCTTGGATGAAATATTGATGGAAGGAGGAGAGATGAAGAAAAATTAATGGAAAAGGGGAAATAAGAAGTTGCTGGTCGTCCAAGATAGATTGGAGAGATGCTCCTCACGTCCAGCCCTCTTTTGGCTCTTTTTATATATTTTTGATAGCTTGGGTTGCAAGGTTTTGATTTGGGTAAGGATTAGTAGTGTGGGGTCCAAGTTGGATTAGGATTAGGAGGGTTTTTGAGAGATTTTCTAGGGCTTTTCCATCTTGTTATCTCCTTGGATTTCTTGGCACATAATCCTACTAAAAATAGGATTCTTTATGTCTCACACAACTTCCTCTCTTGGGCCCACTTCAGATTTAGTTCAAATCTTGAAACAATATGGGCAGCCCCTTTCTTGGACGTTTTTTAATCTTCTTGGAGTGGTGTTGGACGTGCAACACTTGGTGGGGAGAATTCTTGGTTTGCAAACTTCAATCTTGAGGCCTATCTTTTAGGAGATAAATTTAGCTACAATCTTGCACTCTTTCAATTTTTTTTCCAACTTGGATTGCTTAGCAAGATTTCCAATCTTTTGAACTCCTCATGGCTAGAAAAACCTCTTAGCATGGCCTACCTTAAACATCTCTTCAAATCTGAATTTAATTTCATCCCAAACATGACATAGGAGTGGGCCATACTTGGAAGAATGCAATCTTGAACTATCCCATGCTTGGACGTCCCTACCTTGGCTTGACTTTCTTTTGCAATTTTTTTTTCTTCTTTGTTTTGCTTGAATTGAATCCTAGCCATCCATCTTGACATGTAGGCAATATTTGTTGGAGAGCAGATATGACACCTCATCATCTCATGGCCCACAAATTTGGAACTTATCTTCAAAAGATTAAATCTGATTTTTTTTCTTGCATATGAGAGCGGACCCTACCATGGCCGCCCCTACCTTGGAATCCATGCCAAAGGAATATGGGTCCATGGTGCATTTGATTCATCAATTCTCTTCCGTGGGCCCCGATTTTTGAAATTCTCTACAAAAATAAAAGCAAAGATCAAAGAATAATCTAATCATATAGGTAAGGAATTATGCAAGATGCGGTCCCAATTCACACCAAATAAATGCATAAAATGTCACAATTTTATCAAGTTTTCTTCAATTAAATTAAAGGTGCAAAGAAAATTCATCATTTCATGTGTGATTAAAAAGTTATGAGAAATTTTTGACTTTCAATGCCAAAAATAGAGAAATTCATGATTTTATGTGAAAATGCAATTTTTTTTTATGAATTTTGACTCAAATTCAGACTTTGATGCTCAAAACATAAATTCATAATTTTTTACTAAAATGGTCCATGATTTGATGATTAAGTCCTTAATTACTCTAAAATGATGAGGGAATTCTACATTTTTAAGGACTCATCATCAAACGTTAACAGCTGAGTGGTGTCTGACACAAAGAATCCTAAACAATTAAACATTAGTGAGGGGCTATGCTTTTATTGCGTGAACAAGATTAATTAAATCATATCAAACATACTGACAAACTTTAGAAGTAGTTCTCTGGAGTTCATGCATGGTTGTTGATCCCGACTGTTGAAATGATGGGTTCACCAAGGGTAGCCATTGTCCCAAAAGTAGACAGATGTTGGAAGATCACAGCCATACAACATCCTGTGCTACATTGGCTATGGACTTTTGTCCGCCTGCTTTTGAATCTTCGTCACAGATTGTGTGAGGCCCACTTTTTTTCTAGTGTCCCAGCCAAGGAAGATGGAACGAGAAAGACCGCACACACACAGGAAGACAACCACCGACATGGAAAGGAGCCAACACAAGCGGAAAGAATACCCACACAAGTGGGAAGGGAGCTTGCATAACCAGGAAGAGGTATTGTGCCCAGGGTGAGTCATGTGAGAAATGTCGCTTCTTACCACTCAGGTAAATATCCGTTGTGTCAACAACATTGGTAGGAGAGATAAGAAGCCTGTTGTGTATATTAGGTGGCTGGCCAAATATAACTTTGAATTAGATGGTCCTCACCCTTGATTTTCTTTGACTCTATCCAATGGTAGATATTGGTTGGATCAAACTGAGATGAGCGCCAGATCATGGTTTCAATTTCCCCTACAGGCAAAAAATCAGCTGAATGTGTAATCTTTTGCCTGAGAGATATTTATATTTTGGTAAACTTTGCTTGAGAGAAATATCGTCAGGGTACAAGCGGTGAAAACTTGAGTTATGTGGAAAATTGAAATAGCCCAGGGATGGATATGTGGGACTTCAAGTTAAAAGTATCACTAAACATTCGTACGTAGCAAATAAATAAATAAATAAATAATAACAAAAATAACAACAACAACAACAATAATAATAATACCACTGCCACTGCCACCACTTGGGGAAAGAGCGGAAGGAGTTTTTTTTTTTTTTTGATAGGGCCAATATGTAAAACATTTTTCTTGGAGAGGCATTTGAAAAATAAAAATGGTTCTTGAAGTTAGTAGGCCACCGCTAGGGTTGTTCACCTAAGCCTAATATGCATCTAAGTGCTTGGCTCGAGCCTGCCCATTTAGTCAACTAGGCTGGCCAGGCCGTTCCTTCCATCACTTGTTATAGCAAATCAGACACTAAACTATATGCAATTTTTTTTTGGTCAGGCCATGCTGGGCTTGGCCTTTCTATCGCTAAAACCAAAGCTGGGCCCAAATATCAATCAAGCCCAGAACTCAGATCAAGATCTAGATTGAGAACTAATATTAAAGGCTCAAACCCGACGTTTGAGCATCCCTAGCCATGGCTACCCTCTTTGCCTGCCTGCCTAGCTTTGCCCACGCTTGGCTGTCGTAAAGTAAAAATGCACCTGGGAGCAACATTTCTTCCAACCCCTTCAGTGGGGGCACTCCTCCAATCAGTTTTTCCCCTCCATATTATGGCCCGCAAGGAAAGAGAGAGCTTCTAAATGCACCCTAATTTTCTTTGCACAACCACCATTTTAATTCTTTTTATTACAAATATACCCTTGTAGTAAATCCCCAAACTATCCCTTCTCCCCTCTTCCCTCCTCCACCTCCTTATCCATCTCATTTCCATCGCCCGACAGCACTACCGCCTCCCCTTCTCCACCTCCTTCTCCATTTCCATCACCTGATCTCCCTCCTCCCTCCCTCCCTCCCTCCCTCCCTCTCCCCTCGAGCAGTGCTATCGGAGGGGGTTGTGGTGGCTTGGTGGAATGGGATTTGAGGTGAGGTGATCAATTTAGATATTATGGAGCGTGTGCAAAGAAAAACTTGAAAACTTAAAATTCAATTGTGGGTGTAGAGGGAAACTGTGTATGCAGAGAAAAATGGGGGTGCATTTAGAAGCTCTAAAGGGAAATTTCCTCTGTCTTAATTAGATCCAAGTGCCAATTATGAGCATGGAGGGCATGAAGGGGAGCCAATTAGGAGCATGTCAAATGTCACAGCAAGAAGATCTTAGCCCTTTATGTATTTGCGTTTTTGCGTTTTTGTTTTTATGAATGCTTTTAATCATCACTCCATGATCGATTTCAAATGGATGACTCCCAATGGGGAAGGTTCGATTACACAGGTAAGCTCACTGTATACAATAAGAAAACTGCATTTACAAATAGAGTTTTTATAAAAAAAAATCCTATATTTTTACATATCTTCAAAAGGCCTCTATATTTTGTATTCTTTTACTAAAAACTCCCATGACTAATAGCTCAAGTGTAGAAAAAGTAACTAGACAATTTTATTTTTTTTTCATTTTTGGTTGAAATACACTAAGAAAAACTAAAATTAGTTGTCATCTTGAGTAAAAAGATAAAAAGATAATTTTACCCCTAAACTTTGAAGACTTAAAATCAAAGGCTAGGATTATTTCAATGACCTGTCACATATTGCTGTAGTCAACATCTGAGGCTTTCCATTGCCATGCCTTCTTTTGGCATCTTACAATTTGGTGGGCTGCACTAAAAGTAAGTTGAGTCAGTGAGATTTGCTAACCTTAAATAAAGAGCATTCCTACCAAACTAGGGCCCTTTCTTGTAAAAACATAAAACACAGTGGCCATTTTGATATTGTATGAAATATAGGGGCTTGTTGTAAGAATCTCCAACAAATATGTTGCAAATCTAAAATATTCACCTGATGAGTGCTTATCTAGTGCCCACGTTATGCATGGAAGGTGCCATGCACACTTTGGGATGGGACCCATGGGGAATCTCTTCATTTGTGGGGGCCCACATGCGTACAACATATGGACATCCCATTCATCCACGGCAAACAAGTTTTACTCCTTAAAAACTTGAAAGTCGATTCAATTGTGCAGTCCATTTGGATGGGTTTAAAAGAAGGGACTGGTATAATTTGGGAGGAGGGGAGGGGTGGTCCAGTGTGTGGTCCATTCGGATGGATCGTTAGGTGGGCCCCACTATGATGTGTACCTAAAAAAGTTGTGCATAGAATAATTTCTGTACACATCATATCTTTTTGTAATTATTTTTTAGTTTTTCCCATTTAAGGATTTATTATAGTTTTCATACCGCCACCAACACAGACTAAAGGATGAATGAATTTTCTAGACAGGAGAACATTAAAATAGGAAGCAGATGCTCTAGGTGCTCTAGGTAGGACTCATAAAGCTTTTGAACTAACTAATTCGGCAAAAACTTAAACAAGTCAGTGAAACATGATTAGCTTTTGCTAGGTTGCTGCTATACATCCAATATCAGTCTCTTTCATATGAATATATAGAGAAATTAATAGGCATGATGACATCTCACTTGCTTTGAAAGATAATCTCATGACAATGAAGTTCCCACTCCATGTGCATACACCAAACATTCTCTGCAACGTAGGTGAAACACTGGTGATAAGTGGACCAATCCAGGTGGGGCTTGCACTGCCTTGATTCAACTGGAACTTTTGATGTGTTTCACTTTCATGGGGTGCCCCACTATTTGTACAGTCATATTAATAATAGCTCCACCTTTTCTCATCACCATGCATAATGCCCACCAGCATTAGATGGGCCTGACACCCATTAATTTCCTCGTTCTGTTTGAACTCTTAACTAGATAAGTATCTTCTGTTGACCGCAACATAGCAATCTTGTGCTTATGATTTAGCCTAGCTAGTCTTAGATGAGAGTGAGACCAAGGGGTCGTTTGTCTACATGCATTTATGAACGTCAATGACTTACACACATAAATTAATTGGTTTGTTTGCATTAATTTACACATGAGATGTATAAGCTACAATCTATGCAACTCATACCATGGTAAATGATTACGCAGGTCACAACTCATTGGCGGAGTTACAGTGAGAAAAACGTGATTTTATGGTAGTTCGTTTTTTGAAATTTTCATTCATGTGGTCTCCTAAATCATGGTTTGAAGCATTCATCCTCTTTAAAGGCCAGAAATGGCTATAGGGTCAAATTTTAGCATGTGATTTAACATATTTTGAAATATTTGCAAAAAGAATCCAAGCATTAAAATATGCCATTTTGGACTTGTATGGGCCTCATTTTTACGATCTGAACCGTTCATCCTATTTAGAAGGTTGAAAACGGTTAAATTAAGGGCTAAATTTCACATGTCAACGCATTATGGATTTGTAGGAATCTACAAAAATAAAGAACCATTGTAGTTCTTACGTTCCATTACTGTCAATCCATTTTTTTTCCAATTTTTTAATGCATGTGGGTCCCTAAATCATGATCCGAACTGTCTATACTCTTTAGAAGGCAAAAGATGGCTATAGGGTCAACTTTTAACCATTGATTCATCATGAATTTTGAGATATTTGTGAAAAAAGTATAGGTCCTAAAATCTGACATTCTGGGCTTCTATGGGCCTCATTTTCACGTTTCAAACTAGTCTTCCTTTTTAGAATGCCAAAAATGGCTTGGGGGTTCGAATCCTATGTCTCATTCATCATGGATTTTGAGATATTTGTGAAAAAGTATAGGTCCTAAAATCTTACATTCTGGTCTTCTATGAGCCTGATTTTCAATATTTGAACTAGTCTTCCCTTTTAGAATGCCAAAAATGACTCAGGGTAGAAAAATTTGTGAAAAGTTGGATGTATTGAGATTCACATGCGAATAGATGTAAAAATGACAAATAATGGAATGTGTTCAAATGTGACTCATTAGCATATGTAAATGAATCACACATGTAATGGTTACACGTGACTTTCATTTCCTATCACATGCGTAAAAGACAAACAGCTCCCAAGAGTTCTAATCCTAGTTAGATGAGAAGAATCTGATAATCAAGTTTTATATAATGGAATTTACTCTTTAAGTAATAGATCAAAGTCTACAATTATTGCTCAGTCAATCTATTAAGGACATGTGTAGCGAGTGTGAATATTAAGTTCAAGTCCCTTTTAAAGAAAAAATAATTTTACCAGAGAGAAAACAAAAATCGATCAAAGTTCATGATAACCTTAGATTTTGCACCACCTATGTTGAGCATTATTGTTGGTATACGTCCACGGTAGTCGGTAAATTAATCCATCTTGATATGCATATTGATGAACAATCACTCATAAAGTACAATCATATATACACTATTTTTTTTTGGGTAGGAACATATACACTTGTTGACTGTGTAGTCGGTAAATTAATCCATCTTGATATGCATATTGATGAACAATCAATCACTCATAAAGTACAATCATATACACTATTTTTTTTTTGGGTAGGAACATATACACTTGTTGACTGTGTTTATGCACTGGGCTTTCTATTGGATGAGCTCGAATGTTTGATCTAACAACTATTTTTCTTCACAAGTGAGGATTTCAAAGGTGGGCCTCTCCCATCGAAAATCT
Source organism: Persea americana (assembly GCA_029852735.1). Lineage (NCBI taxonomy): Eukaryota > Viridiplantae > Streptophyta > Magnoliopsida > Laurales > Lauraceae > Persea > Persea americana. Next base: position 73,850,793 of record CM056809.1, read on the forward strand.
ATTTAATTTGGCAAAAGGAGGAAATGCACGGAGCTACACAAACATGCAACCTTTTAGGGTGGGGAGGACAATATGAAGAATTCAAGGAGGCGGAGCCCACATGTGATAACCAACCTTTACCTTGTTAATAAAGGGTAGATAGAATGCTACTCTTATTTTGAGTAAACTTAACCAACCTCCCTATTTTTTTGGCCTTTCAACGTTGACCCTAAGATTGTACTCTTAACTTCAACCCTAATTTTAGGAACCCTAACTTTTAGGGGTGAAGAAAATGAAAATCATGACAGTCGGGTATTTCATGAAATGCTTTCCTTTACCCACAAATTTGGTTAAGCGACTGTTATGAATTTCAAATGGCTAATTGTGCTACCATCCTTGTTGAACCAGCACAATTATTAAATCAACTCAACAACTTTTGGACTATAGCTTAAGCAAGACGAGAAAAGCTTGTCTATATTCTCTTGCTCTTATATTGACATCTTAAATGGTCTTTGGACCATCACCTAAAGTCCATGGAATATTATGCTTCCTCGAGGAGTGTGATTAGAGATGGTAACAAAATCTAAATATTCTTAATGTAATCTACAAGCAGACCGCAAGCTATGAATATCCGGTTCAAATCGTGGGACCCACTTGGATTCATTTCTATCGTCGAGGGTAGGATGGATGCAAAGGTCTTTTTACAGATAAGGGTCATGCAAAGAATTATCCCCATCAAACAGCCACAAAGTGAACAGTCTATTAACCATATTTTTTCCCCACCTTTTGAGATTCAATCCATCAGTGAGTAAATGACCGATGAATGTAAAAACGGACGTCATCCTATATCACTGAAGGATCAGAGTATGAAAGGGTTGTACCAATCAAATATAGACCCAAGTGGGCCCCATAGAGCTCTGCTGGTTGGAGAAAATTCTCCCAATCCTCAATCTCTTCTATGGCCTTACGTTTGTTCTCTCCCAAAACATGACCAAATTCGCATGCCGAATTTTCACCTGCAAGCAAGCCATATTTGCCATTTAGCTATATAGGGTCTATTTTGGCCCACCTTTGATTTAGTTCACCCCATCACACACTCATCAAAAACCAATTTGACACTCATTTAACTTCACCGACAGTTGAAAAAATATACAGTTGAAAGAGTGCTAAACTTGAGGCTAATAATAAGTTAAGGACATAGATAATACGAGGCAGCTTAATTTTTTGCCTAATCCTTATTTATTTTTTTGTTAGGAACATCTGGTTGAAGTTGCCTAACCCGCATTCATGATGGAGCTTTTCCTCCTTAGACCCCCAGATAGGCGTTCATTCATCTATGTCAATGAATTTGCAGTCACTTGTTGTGGAAATCTCCCTCCCTGTGACGTTGTTGGAACTTGGAACCAAGCTTTCTTTGGTTTAAAGTTCAGTGATGAGCTTGAGAACTGAAAACCTATAGATTATGATAAAAACTTTGAGCCTGTTTGACAAGTTTAATAAGTTTGGAATAGAGTTGATTCTAATAGATTTTTATTAGATAGTATTGTTTCAATTTGACCCTCTTCAAAATAGGCTATTTAGTATCTCTGATTCAATAAGGTTGTGTATGTCATAAAGTAGTACAAACAATATTATTACATAGTAAAAGGTATATGGGCAGACTCATTATAAAATCCAAAAAAGTCTGATTGCTCGCGACATTCATGCCCTAAATCAGATGCATATAGTTTTTCCAAATGGTTCAAGTACTCGAACAACTGATTACATCAATTTTAAGTCAAATAGACCAAAAAAAAAAAAAAAGAAAAAAAGAAAAAGAAAAATATTGACTTGGCAAATGACACCTTATTATGAAACTAGTAGTTTAGGAATGGCAGCGGGTCATTGAAAATCATATCCTCCTCGACTTACACCTACCTAAATACCATGACAAGTACAGGTCTGTTCAGGTCAATTTTGGTACAGGTCATTATATCTTTGTTTAATTTAGCAGCAAGAATATTTTAACTCATATCATATAAAATCTTAAGAAGATTTTAAGTTTTTCATTATTGCAGCGATGATCATCAGTACCTATTAAAATTTTATACTTCTACTATTAAATATCTAAATGGCAGAGAGTTGCAGGGGCAGACTAAACTGAACAATCCCCAAACCCAACTTGGGCTGAAATCAATAAAGCCATACCCTCCCCAGTCAACGGGTTGGGGCTGATTTCCTCCAAGCCCAAATCCTGAATTTGTCAGTTGGGTCTGACAAGCCAGGCCTATTCAAACATTCATTTCTTTTGAGCTGGACCCAGGACATTGACAGACCTAGCTGGGTTGGGACAGGTCCGCAGTCCAACGCGGCCTATTTAAAATCACTATTCTTTTTTATTCAACATAATTAGATGACCATAACAGTATGGTCTTGGGACCCCCACACCAACCCAACAATGGATTGAATTTGGATCCATGCCTAATATTTTCTAAGTGGGGTTTCCTTGTACATGTTTTAAGATCAACATCCCAATCTTGAAGATACAGTTTTGATTAACCCCATAGCTGACTTTGGGGGTGGGGAAAGACATGGCCAAGCTAATTGACTGACCCAGTAGCTTTTTAAGCCCAGTTGAGTCTCACATTTACCGAATAATGATCTCGAGCTATATAATTGGCTGGGATAACCTACACTGGGCTTCACAACTGCCGATGGCTTCTAAGCCCATGTATGGCACGGATAACTAAATCATGTGTAATAAAACATTAAGCTTCATACATCAAGGGAACCACCCTCCTGAATCCAAGTCATTCGAAAACAATTAATGCCAGGGTTTGGATTTAGAGACGGGCAGACTTAGGATTCTTGTTTACAAGGGCAGACCCAGACGAGTAGTTGAATTTTAGGGGGCAAATAGAAGATTACCATACAGGTTTTGGGTTTGGATCCGTGATTTTCATATGGGTTTTGGAAGTGGAACCATGATTTTCATTAGTGCTTTGGAAGTGGACCCAAGTCCAATGGGGGCGACCGCCCCCAAAACTATATATTCAGGTCCGCCCAGAGCTAGTTTGGAACTTTACTAGCATAGTAAAAGTCAAATAAAGCCTCCATTTTTCATACAAGTTGTCACATCAAAAGCACTTTAATTCAAAATTCCCTCTATCTTTTTTAAAAAAAGTAAAAAACCAACTACCTTTATCCACTAAAATAGAGAAAAACTTCACTTTCTCATACAAAAAATCAAAAGATTCCATAACAAATAACTAAAAATAAAATACCATCATAACCCACTTATATTTTATTCTTTCTTCAAAATTAACTTTATTTTACTTGGCTCTATTAGTAGAATTGCCAAACTGGCCGTAGGTAAGAATAAAACCCACTGATTGACACCAAGACCGGGCCTAGTTCCTTTGAGCCATAGGAATTCGAAATGATCAGGCCAACCTAACGATCCGGGCCTACTCCAAGTCTCTTCGTAGGCCCATATAGGGCTGCACATGAGCGGTTCGGATCGGTTTAATACTAAAACCAATAACCAAATCAAACCTGTCGGTTATTTAATTAACCGATCCGATCCGACCTCTGGAGAGGACTTAAACCGAACCGAACGGAACGAAACGGTTCGATTTGGTTCGGTCGGTTAAATTGTTGTTTTTTTTTTTTTAATTAAACATTGAAAATTTCAAAATGATGAAACCTCATCCTTTGCATTTATTCTAATTTTTAGTGCAAACATAAAAATCCAACATTTCAGTGATCCATATAAAAAATAATTTTACTTCCAAAAAGAGAGTTTGGACTAAACGCAAAAGCACAATTATATTATAGAATATAAGTTCTACAATTCAACCAATAAAAGAAAATCTCAAAAGCTAAAAATAGAGTGGAGAAAAAACTAATACAGAACCAATCAACTATGAGGCACCGAGACATTATTGAGTTCATATAAGAATGAGTTGTTGAATGTAACTATAAAGTAGTGGACAAAGCCCTAGGGCTAAAATAGTAAAAATAGCAATACTTAAGTTAAGTACGTGAACGATTCAATTTAAGTGGTTTTTATAATATCCGACTTGTTAACTGAACTGGTCAACTATAAATCGATCCAAACTGCTTGGTTCGGTCGGTTCCGTATGATTTTGGGGTGATATTGGATTTTTTTTTTTTTTTGCAGCCCTAGGCCCGTAGTTGTTCCATCTGTGAAAGACTCGCATGATGACACCGAGACCTTCCGTCTCGAAAACAAATACCTAACTTATCTTCCATCGTAACTGTTCGGTACTACACAATCCATCAAAAGCCCTAATTCTGCTTCCGCGATCGGAAACTGTAACCGGCTAAAGATTCATTCAGGTATAAATATGACTGGATACGAGCCTCTTCAATTCCACTAATTCATGTATTCTCGTTTTCAATCTCCTCTTGTTGCAAAAACAAACTTGATTTTCTTGTATTCCTTTTTTGATGAGATCTCCTTTTAGAGCTCTATGTATGAACTGTAAAAATCATGAATTACAATCTGATCTTCCTAAGTTGTCATTTCCTAGCATATTTGTTGTTACGCGATCAATCCCTAGGCATAGGCACACATTGGATCATTGGAAAACTCAAGTTATCTGTTAACTGTAATCATCTGTAGTTTTGGTTATGTGTGTGAGTTGTTTTAAGGAGCAAAAAAACTGTAGAGTTGAGTGTGTCTCGCGTTATCCAAACACAAGAAGTGAGATTTTTGCGAAATACGGGTAACTTGTACCAGAGTGATATTGATTTAAAGGACCCCACGATGGAATGAACATGATTATAATAGGGTATCCTGCAATGCAGTAGTTCTGATGTATAGACACTCTCAGGACTCCAATGCATTATTGCTGACAGAACTGTACAGATTCTCGCCTGAATTTTGTAGGTACAATAAGCTGAAAGATATGTTAAGAAAGTAAAGAAATCCAATGAAAGGAAAAATCATAGAAAAATAGTTGAGGAAATTTATTTCAACAGCGATCAACCTCACAATACACATTTTTTTTTTCTAATAAATAAAATAGTCAATCATATGTTACTCTATATTATATCATGGTATAGGACAGTCCATGCAGCAGAGGTTTCAGGCAGGAATTGCCTTTTGTTTTAAGAAATATGGCTGAATTCAAATTACACTCAGAATGGAAGAAGTTATTACTTATTATCTATGTGTGCATGTCTTCCTCATTGGTAATTTCTATCTTTTGCTTAAGACCTGGATGTGAGAGAATGCTGAACCACAGATAAGAAAGCATAATTATTTTCGCATGTTGCCTCTTTATGTTCATTAGTGCCGGAAGAATCTGAAATTGGTTTATCCTAACTCTCCAGTATGTCTGAATTATGGAATTGAGCATTTTTTTACAAATCATTAACCAAAACAACTCTTATGTTGTGGGAGTTTATTAGAGGATTTGATGGAAAGCAATTGGTTCCAAAGCTGAAGCAGCCACACTATTGACCAAACATCATCATCATCATCATCATCATTTTCATCATCATCAAAGCCTTGTCCTACTATGTTGGGTATTGCTACATGAATTCTGTTTCTCCATTTCAATCTATCCGGAGCCAAATCCTTGGATAGGTTTTACTTCTTCAGATCTAGCTTTGCTACTTCCATCCAGGTCTTCTTTGGCCTACCCCTTTTCCTTAAGCGGCTCTTAAATTGTATAACTTTTCTTCAATGGCGCCATTCCTAGGCTATGTTGGACATGCCTAAACCATTTCAAATGACTTTTTCTTAATTTACTATTGATGCTACCCTTAAATGCTCCCAAAAGGGTTAATTTCTAACCCCATCTTTCCTTGCTTTTCTAAACATCCATCTCAACATACTTGTCTCTACCAGGCTCATTTCATGCAAGTGTTGCTTCTTGATTGGCCGCCATTCTACTCTATAGGTTATAGTTGGTTGGCTGACATTTTGCTTTATATGTCATAGCTGGTCTAGTTGCTTTGTGGTAAATTTTTTTCTTCAATCTTGTTGGTATATGCCTATCGCAGAGTACTCTAGAACTAAGTCTCCATTTCAACCATCCTGCTCATCTTCCTCAATCTCTCCATCCTTATTAATTATTAAGCAAAACATGGGCATTATAAGATTTGCAATTGACCATATTTTGATGGAGGTTTCAGTTTTTTAGGATTTTTATTTGACAAAGTGAACCACGACCTGATAATCATGGTTGATGAATGTTGGGACTCATATTCTGAGAAAATTGATGCAATCATGAAAATCATTAAGGTGCTGAACTTGAAGGCTCTAGCAGCTGATGCAGATGGACCTTAGGCCACGTGTGTAGGGCCCAAGTAGATTTAGGATTTTTTAATTCTCTAATTATATTTATTAGTTTCTAATTTTATTTAAAAAAACTATAATTAGATTTAGGTTTCCAATTTCATTAGGATTATTATTTTATTTCCTAAATTAGGTTATTATGTTTTCTTAGCCACCAAGTTTTACTTTTCTTATTTATATGTTTTGTAAGAGATTTAATTCTCAGAGTTTGATTAATTGCAATGGGTTTTTCAATCGAGGTGCGTCCTCGTTATTGTCTCCGCTGAAACAAGTTGAAGTGTCTATGGACACGCGCTTCCGCGCCCTATTGTGCTTCAGCACTTTCCCGTAAGCCCTAATCCTAGGGCTTGCATCAGTTGGTATCATCGCGAAAATCCACATTGCTCCGACCCATATCGGTGAATGATCGGGGCCTATCCATCCATACATACCATTCCATTCATTTATTCCTTCCCTACCACTACCGTTCCCAATCCCTTATTCTCTCCCGCTGTCTAGAACATCCACTTTGGCAAACTCCAGCCAGCCCAAACCTAATCCCAAAACCAAAAACCCAACCAGAACCCTCACCACTGCCTCCCCATCATCCCCGAGCCTCACTCTCATACCCAAACCCTAATCGTCGATAGCCCAAATCATCCCTCAAACCCATCTTCATCAACCCTAATCTCCAAATCCCGAACCAAACTCTTCTTCTGAACCTTCTCCCTAATTCCCCATCACCCCAGTGGCCCGCCCACCCCAGCCGAACCCTTCCCAATCGACCAGCACCCTTGAAACCCCCAATTCCTTCTTCCTTCTCTTCCACTGACACCAAACCCAGTCGTCCCGCTCTCTTCCAGCAAAACCAGCTCCGTCGTCCGCCCTTCTCCAACAACCCCAGCCCCATCGCTTGCCCTCTTCCATCAATCCCAGAAAAAAAAGATAGAAGAAGAAACAGACAAAAAGCAGAAGCGTACCTGGTTGTCGTGGGTCATCGTCGCCAGTTTCACGATCGTTGATGGTGCATATTTATCAAGTGAAGCATCCAACGGTTCGATCACACATTTGCTCAAATTACGACCATTGAAAGAAGTTATACTTGAAGCTGTGCCTAGAAATTACAATTCAACCAATGGATCGGAAGTTCATCCGATTGATCTTCTACCTAGGCGGACATTTATCGAACTCGAGGTGAGTTTTTTCTGAGCCGGGGAGAATGATGCAGATGGACCTCAGGCCACGCGTCTAGGGCCCAAGTAGATTTAGAATTTTTTAATTCTCTAATTATAGTTATTAGTTTCCAATTTTATTTAAAAAAAAATTGTAATTAGATTTAGGTTTCCAATTTCATTAGGATTATTATTTTATTTCCTAAACTAGGTTATTAGGTTTTCTTAGCCACCGAATTTTACTATTCTTATTTATATGCTTTGTAAGAGATTTAATTCTTAGAATTTGATTAATTGAATTGGGTTTTCCCATTGTGATGCATCCTTGTTATTGTCTCTGCATAGACAAGCTGAAGTGTCTGCGGACACGCGCTTTGGCACTTTCCCGCAAGCCCTAACCCCTAACCCTAGGGCCTGCATCAGCATCCCTTCCATTTTTATCTTTATGTCAATTGCCCGATATATATTGAATTAATTGCAGAATCTTTCCGGTAAAAGGGGAAAATCCCAACATAGCTGATTTTTATGCGCGTCCAAAATCTCTGCTCGTAACAATTGGAGTATGTTCAGCAGAAATAGCTTAGGTGTAAGTTTCGCGAAGTCTTTTTATTTTTATTTTTTTCCTTTTTGAATCATTGTCATCATCATCAATCCTGGATAATTTAAGACTTTGTTTTGAATGTGTGTTAAATAACGAAGGAACACTGAAGGACCTTGCAACGACAATACATCGAAGCTCCTTTTCAGAACTCAGTGTTTTTCTATTAGTAAAGGAGGGGATGAGAGATTTATTTATTAAGAGAAGGCAGTTTCTACAAGAGAACAGAGGTGTCTGAGATATATGTTCTGGAGTTGAGCAACAAAGACTGCATTCTTTTTGGTGTTCATCCTTTTGTCTTAGTAATGATCCAGCTACACATAAACCATTTTAAGCCAACCATAGATTGATGCACATGTTACGAGTCATTCAAAAAAGTTGATTTGAGTGGAAGGTCACCTAGTGCTTTATTGCAACCAAGTCATTAGCTTTCTTTTCCATATAACTACCAACAAATTGCAATCTAAGCAAACGAAACACAACATTTTCTTCATTGCATTATTCATCAAAAACTGAATGTTTCCATCTTATTTAGTCCTATTATGTATCATATTAGATGATTATCACTAGGAGATTAGGTTACTATTCTGAATTCCTATATTTTATGAATTTCATTTGATGTAGGATGCTTTTTAGGGGCTGTTTGTTCATGTGATTGAATTCCTAGGAATTCTAAGAGTTTGTATTCCTCAAAGTGGTTAAAAATGAAGAATCAAATGTGAAAATCCAAAAATGACCATCAAATAACTTCCCCCTTTATAGAAATAAAATCAAGGGGAGATTGGAAATGAATACGCAGGCATCTCCCCAGTAATTAAAATCCTAGGGAAGTCAAGGTCCCATCTACATTGCTACCTTATATCCTTTACCCCTCACCTCTTTAATAATCCTTCGGTGGAGCTCATTTGACCATGAATTCCTACACTTCAATCACTATTTATTCTATGCAAATAAACGGGCCCTTAAAAGGATGGTGTTGCTACACTAACGTTTCAGCCGAAGTTTCCCTTCTTTTTATGCTTGTACATGTTTCACTGCCATCTGCTCTTTTTAAATGGTCAATTTGGTTTTCTTTTTTTGATGGGTGAGCGTTTGGATGAACCCTGCATTCCTGCCACATTTTTCACAATATCTGATGGTTAAGTGAGATAATCATGATTAATAAAAAAAAGTTTATATGCATGCATGATAACTACTTTTTATATGCATTGTCTAGAATAGAGACGTGAACTGCTTACTATCTCGTGCAAAATACATCAGCATACACTGTAGCAGTGATGGGGCTGGCTTGTCCATTGTGTTTAATGAACCTTATTGATTGTAGGGTGATCTCTACAATGATGAGTAGAAATGTCTTGTACCTATCAGCTGCTAATCTTGTAAAACACAATTTCTGTAACTTTCAGATCTTTCTTTTTTATAAAAGTTATGGTCATCAGAGCAAACTCTATAGAATCTCTTACTTCGAACTAATTTCTGTTTTGTTATAATTTAGTGAAATTTGTTCTATAGTCCTGGCCTTTTACCTAATTCTTCTGATGTCCATGTAGGCTTGAAAATTAAATTTAGTCCCTAATTTTTACAATTTAGATTATTATAGTCCTTTTTGTCAAGATACAATTTAATAAATGACACAAATGCCCCTCCATGGTGAAAAAGTATAGTCCTTTAGATTCTGACTTTTAAATCTATTTTCTAATAGGGCATAGGCAGAACTGGGAATTTAAAAATTCCCTAAATATTGTAGGAAATTTTGTTTTTTAAACATTGGCCAACCCCCCCAAGATTTTTTTAATGTGCATACGTGTGTGATTTCCTGGTTCCGCCCATTAGTGGGCTGATTAGGAGTTACCATTCTTGATCCATTCCAACCCAACTTGAGCATACCTGGTAATTCAGGGTTCAAATTTATTTATTTATGATATTTTTGGGCTGGGTTTGGTTTGACATTTCCTACCAATTAACGAATGCCTTGGGATTTGGTTGAAATTTTAACCTGATAAATAAATAGCATAGGTAAATGGGCTGGGTTTGGGCTGTGTCGATTTTATGACTGAACTGCCAGCCCAACCTGACCGAACTAGTTGTACTATGACCCCCGAATCCAATCTGAACCAAACCTGTAAATTGAGGTTCTGGTTGACCCTTTAGGTTGGGCAGGGTTCACATTCTTAACCATTAATAAATGGGCTTATTTGGGTTGAACCTGTGCATGTTGAGTTGGGTTGGCTGGTCGATGGTAAGAATGGACAACTCCGAACCCAACCAAGCTATTAATTGGATTTCAACTGTCAACCCAAATCCTACCTGAAAATGAAAAGGAACAACCTAAGCCCTGAATTACTGGGCCATGTTCGGGTTGGGTTGGCAGGTTAATTGAAGTCAGGGATTGCCACCATTGGCCACCAAATTATGATGTATAACACCCAAGATTAGGACCTGGTTTTAGAAGTCAGAATTGAAAGGACTAAACTTTTTCAAAATGGAGAGGCACTTGTCTCTTTTTCTAGATGTAACCAAAAGCACTATACTTCAAAATGTTTCACTGGATTCCTCAACTGCTATATTGCATATTTTTTTATATGGGAATACGTGGTCTTCAAAAATGTATTTATTTGGTGAAGTATGAATCTCAGTATGTTTATCTAGGGCAGAACTAATTGAGGGATTAGTGAGAGTGAGGTTCTGTTGCTATACCCCACTTACGAGTTACGAGTTGGTTGGATATTTTTGCATCACATATTGGTATTCCTTTTCCTACATTTTTTTGGACTGCCACTGTTGAGAAATAGAAAATATTTTAGACTCTACTAAAAATTAGGAACTGCATAAGCTCGCTGGGTAACGTTTTTTCTGCCTGCTCATCCTAAATTATTATCGATCATTGTTTTTGGCAGAATTGTTCTAAAACAGAATGTCACCTAATTTGATTTATTATATTCATCGATACCACCAAAAAGTTTCGAATGACAACAATTAAGTCTACATCCACACCTAAAAATGTTATGCAGTTTATTGGAAGTTGCGAGTGTTTCTACAATGATGGATAGAAATTTTGTTCTCATGCAGGTTCTGAATTGGGGCGTATGTAAGAAATGGATCTCAGTACCATCAAAGATGCTTTTGATCAGGTTTCTAAAAAGCAACAGATATCCTGTTATAAAGCCCAAGAAATCATTGATCAGGTTGTTGGAGAAACTGAATGTGCTTTGGCAAAATTGCAGTTGACAGAGGATGCAGACTTTGCTGTTGATCTGAAGACTCTTCTCACAGAGTTGAAAAGTAAGCTTAATGAGATTGGCCCCATCAATCAGCTTGAACGGTTGCAGAAGGAACTCAATGTTGGGCTGAACAAGTATACCAAACTCCTCGAGAAGTCTTTCATTCCTGACATATCCAAGGCATACAGGGATGTCGAGTTTGATGTACATATAGTGAACCAGATTGTTGCAACCCACTTGTACAGGGAAGGTTTCTTTGATCTAGGTGACTGCTTCGTAAATGAGGTCCATGAATCGGAGGCCACCACACTGAAATCTCTATTATTGGAGATGCATCGAATACTTGAAGCAATGAGATGTAGGAACCTGGAGCCTGCTCTAATGTGGGCAGCTGCCAATCGTGACGAGCTCTTGCAGATTGGATCGAGCCTAGAGCTGAAACTTCACCAGCTGCAGTTTGCAGAGATACTGCAGACAGGAAGCAGAGATGATGCACTCAAGTATATCAGGACACATCTGGCTCCATTTGCTTCAAACCACATGCTTGAGATTCAGAAGCTCATGTCCTGTCTTTTGTGGCTGGGCCGCCTTAATTACTCTCCATATGCAGAGATCCTCTCACCAGTTCACTGGGAGAAGGTGGCTGAGGAGCTGACTCAGCAGTTTTGGAACCTGTTGGGACAGTCTCACGAAAGCCCGTTGATCACTGCCATGGCAGCCGGTGTCCAAGGGCTACCGACGCTACTGAAGTTGGCAAATGTGATGGCTGCAAAGCAGCAGGAATGGCTGGCAATGAAACAGTTGCCAGTTCCAGTGGAACTGGGGAGTGAGTTTCAGTTCCATTCCATCTTTGTGTGTCCTGTGTCGCGAGATCAGGCGACCGAGGAGAATCCGCCGATGCTGATGCCATGTGGGCATGTTCTGTGCAAGCAATCTATTGTGAAGTTGTCAAAGAGCAGCACACGCACATTCAAGTGTCCCTACTGTCCGCTGGTCGCAACGGTGGCAGAGTGTAGACCACTCCATTTCTGATCGTGTGCATTTGAATTTAATGGTCGGTTTGTTTGCATGGAATTGAATTCATAGAAATTAATGATAAAATGGGTTTCATAGAAGAAATATTAATAGAGATGAGGGGTGGGTAAAGAATATGAGGTGGGGATGTAGATGTGACCCTTTTTTGAGTTCACAATTCAATATTTACAAGGGTCATAGGCTGTGTATTCATTTTGCAAGGAAGAGGTAATTATTTGATGGCCATTTGTAGATCTTCGCCTAGGAATGCATTTTTTTGCATTAGGAATTCAAGTCCAGCAAGCAAACGGTCCCTTGTGTTGTAGATGTTTGTAAAGGACTCAGAAGATCTCGATTGATTGGCTTGTCTTGTATTTGTGTCACTGGTGTGGGGCCTTGCTTAAAATGTAGATAAATTTTTGAATTTTTTTCACGTATCTATTTTAAAATCCATGAAGATTTAATATATGAAATAAAATAACTGATGGTTATCATTAATGTAAGAATATTGAACGTTTCGAATCATGAATCGGGTTGCCTATGAAAGTGTCGTTAATTAGATCTATAGGCTGGAATGTTTGGAAAGATTTTCACAAATTACTCAAAATCAATGAAGATCTATGTCAATTAGCTTAAAGGTCTTGGAATTTGTTAGTTTGATAAATAAATTGAATAGTTTGGATAAAAAATATAAGACCCAAAGAGATGGAAAAATAAAATAAAAGTAGTTGATGGTGTTTGTCACATAGCCTAATACAATGCCTCTTTTGCAAGTGGGAGGCGTGTGAGCTTCCCACCTTTCTCCGTGTGAAAATTTTGGTGTACGAATGGCCTTAACACCATTTTGGCATCAAATGTGATGATGCATAACTATTATGCATTTGGATCTTAGTTATCAGGCGCGCCTAACATGCATGGGTTCACTACTGGGTCTCACCAAATTTGCCTGGGTCCAAATGGACTATATACCAATCCGAATGGACTGAAGTTGTGGGCCTTAGATGATAGGGTTAAAATGATTGTACAAGGTTGATTTTTTTAAGGGAGGGGCCTAGGCGGATCTTCAAATCCCTCTAGCTCCATGGCCGGGCGCATGTGCCCATCTAGTGCGGCATATTTTCCTTGGTGGAACCAAGACCATATTTAATACCCAAATTCGGTTCACAAAACAAGGTATATGGTTGCTCCTAAAATTACCGCTAGTGGGGGGATCCACAGCCCCACTGAAGAGATGCCCAAATAATGCTAGGGTAGGAAGTAGTTTCAGTTGCATTGTGTTACTGCATACTTGGAGACTTAAATAAATGGGCAGCTCATAAAAAAAGGAACAAGGACCAAATGTCTATAAGATGTGGACCACCAGGTGCAAAATAATCAATGAAGTTTTTTCTTTTTTTCTTTTTAGGAGTTCATTATCAATACCATAACTACTCTCTAAACTCGATTTCCTTCCTCGGTTTTAAGGGATTATGATTACATTAATATCGTAAAGCAGTTTAATGGATCTCTTACAATCTATCAAATTAGGGATACAAGACAGATCTATCCTGCGATCGCATGGATCTCATTTATGCACCAAAGGATTTCAATAATCATATTAGGCCAAGATCCACAAATTTCAATCAAAACATGAAATGAAGGACCACGGTGGATGCAAATTAGATTTCCATATTCTTTCCTAAATATAATATCCTCTAGGGTCCAATTCAAAAAATCTAACAGATCAATTCATTCTATCCAACAGTTCTAATTTAAAAATAAAGAGCCGAACAATGTAGAATGAAGTGGACAGCAATGTGAGGGATAGAACACGTGTTAACGACCCAAACCAAGACTACAATTAATTCCAAAACCCATTTCATAAAACAATCAATGCACCTGCTCCTAAAGCTACAGCCACAAGTGAGGGCGCCCACTACCTCACTAAAGAGATGCCCAACGATATTTATCAAGTGTCCATTATCAATGTCATAAGGACTCCTTAAACTAGCAACAATGTGAGGGGTTGGACCCATGTGTCAAGGACCTTGGTGCCTCACAAAATAAGAATTGAGGATTACAACTCCCGCAGCTAGTAGGATGTTTCAATACCCTGCTAACGAAATGCCCAATAATGCTAAAGTAGGAAGTAGTTTCAATAGTGTCGTTTTCTTCCCTACTTAAAGTTAACAAGATGGGCAACTCAAAAGAAAGAAACAATGTCCAAATGTCAACAAGACATGGACTCCCAAGTGCAGAATCATCAATCAATTTGTTTCTTTCTTTTTTTCTCAGGAGTTCATTATCAATGTCATAATGACTCCTTAAACAAGCAATGTGAGCGATTGGACCTATGGGGTTTACGCATAGCCCACAATTTACACCCAAACCCAGTTAGCAAAACAAGGAATACGATTGCTCCAACAACTACGGATAGTGGGGGAATCCACAGACTGGGAGACTTAATAAAATGGGCAGCTCATTAGAAAGAGACGAGGACCAAATGTTCACAAGATGTGGAACCCAGGCTGCAAAATTATCAATGAATTTGTTTCCTTCCGTCTTTTCTCAGGAGTACATTATCAAAGCCATAACTATTTCCTAAACTCGATTTCCTTTCTTAGTTTTGAGGGATTATAATTACTATATTAATATCCTAAAGAAGTTTAAGGGATCTCTTATAATCTGTCAAATTAGGGAAAAAACAAAGATCTATCCCATGATCACCAAAGGATTTCAACAACCACGTTAGAGCAAGATCAACAAATCTCAGTGAAAGCATGGAATGGCCAAGGTGGATGCAAATTAGATTTCCAAGTTCTTTCCAAAATGTTCTAGATCATCTAGGATCCAATTCAAAAAATCAACAGATCAATTCATTCTATCCAACACTTCCAATTTAAATTAAAAGAGCCCCCACAAGGTAATAAAAAGCGGACAGCAATGTCGTTACATGAAAAATGTAGTGCGGTGTTGCAAGGAAATCTCATTCTTCCTCTTTTTGGACAGGTCCCTGAACGTAGAATGGCGGATTCATTTGAGATTTAATTAAAAGCACAAAAAATCTTCTATTTAGATATGCAACTAGTAAAACCCTGTGCCATGCACGGACAACGGAACCACCAAATGCACAGGCTAATACGATATATTTTTAAAATTTTTTTTTATTATAATTTATTTTCTTTTTTCATTTTTATTTTATGAACAATAATCATTTCATTCTGGTTTTTATTTTTTTAATATATTTATATTGTTTGTTCGCCTTGGGTGATGCTAATATAGTATTCAACATGAAGATTCATTTTGTCAATATTGTGTAATATATTTTTTTATTATGATTTTTTTCATTTTTATTTTCTTAATTTGCAAAGGCATTAAATCCTATGTCATTTTTATTTTATGAACACTAATTATTTATTTTATTTTATATTTTTTTAATATATTTATGCTGCTTGTTCACCTTTGGTGATGCCAACACATTAATCAACATTAAGATTCATTTTGACAATATTGTGTAATACTTAATTTATTTTTTCATTTTTATTTTATGAACGATAATTATTTCATTTGGGGTTATACTTTTTTTTAAAAAAAATATATTTATGATGTTGGTTCGGCTTTGGTGATGCTAACACATTAATAATCAACATTAAGATTCATTTTGTCAATATTGTGTAATAAAATTTTTTTTATTACGATTTCTTTTCTTTTTTCATTTTTATTTTATGAACAGTAATTATTTCATATGGGGTTCTGCTTTATTATTATTATTATTATTTACATTTATGCTGGTTTTTCGTCTTTGGTGATGCTAACATATTAATCAACATTAAGATTCATCTTATCGATATTGTGTAATATATATTTTTATTATTATTATTTATTTTCGTGTGTCATTTTTATTTTATGCGCAATAATTATTTCATTTAGGCCCAAAATCTAGCTTTTATTAGACCCAGTATATTTGTCATTAATGAGCTGATATTCTGACCAATTTCAGTTTCAATATATAAATTAGTGGGCCTAATATCATGCTTGGGTTTCTAATTAATCATAGGCCTTGCAGTTAGACCTAGTACCCAATTCAATAAGTTGTTATATTTGGAAAGGGAATACATCCTATGTCATTTAATAAATTTTTCTATTTCTTAAACATAAGCATGAAATGAAAATTCAAAATCTATATAGTAAGAAAGATACAACAGAGGATAGTAGATTTTGAAATTTAAAAAATAAAAAATCAACACATTATATTGTATTATAATATTTTGATAGTACTGTATGGAGTAGGAGAAAAGATTACCTTATTCTATGAAGATGATTTATTTGTTGCTCCTATTTTTGCAAATAGGAATACAGATCTAGGCTTTTTCCAACTTCTAGTATGAGGTGTGAGGTCCTCTTTTTCTTAGAGCTTTGTTGGTATGATGATAGTTAAAAGTAGAGCTGCACTTTTTTTTTAAAAATAATAATAATAAAGAGTGGAGCTCCTGTACCTAATTCCTTAAGTTGTTTTATTTTAAAAGGCATTAAATCCTAGTAAATTTTTCCCGAGCGGAGCTCGTGTTTGAAGATAGCTCAGTAAATTTTTTTTAGATAAAACCCAAATTAGGTCGTTTGTGGTTGTGGGACCACATGGCCCACCCGATTAGAAATCTGTACCTGGGATCTGAATGGGGACCCATGGTCAACCATGATAGTACTGGACCCATTAGAAGTGGGCCCCGTTTGGCCTACCATCCAAATACCTTAAAACCTAGAGGCGTGAGTGAGGAAGAAATATTTTTTTTGTCAACAGCTTTGGTAGGACCCCATGGCCCATTTGATCAGAGATCAGGTCCAGTCAAAGGATAAAGGACCGTTGGGCAAACATGATCATTAGGTCCATCTTAGGTTTGGACTAGTGGGACCCACTATCCACCCACCTGCATCATTAGGCGTGAAGCCCTTTGTTGTTTATGGCTTTTGTGCATGGAGGAGAAAGGTGAGGGAAGGCATGGACATGTTTTGGATTGAGGGGGGCAGACCACATGCCCCACATTATCAGAAATCTGTACTTGGGATCTGAAAGGGGACCCATGGTTGACCATGGTAGTATTGGACCCATTCTAAGTGGGCCCCGTTTGGCCCACCGTCCAAATACCTTAAAACCTGGAGGCGTGAGTGAGGAGGAAGAAAATATGTTTTTTGTCAACAGCCTTGGTAGGACCCCCTGGCCCACCTGATCAGAGATCAGGTCCAATCAAAGGATAAAGGACCGTTGTGCGACCATGATCATTGGGTCCATCTTAGGTTTGGACCAGTGGGACCCACTATCCACCCACCTGCATCATTAGGCGTGAAGCCCTTTGTTGTTTATGGCTTCTGTGTATGGAGGAGAAAGGTGAGGGAAAGCATGGACACGTTTTGGATTGAGGGAGGCCACATGTTACAAAACATTAACAACCCATAACAAAGCATTGATAAAGATAGAGTTGCAGATTTTCAATCCAAAAAATGATGAAACACACTTATTGCATTCCCCTATTCATTGCCCGTCTTTGTTTGAATTAAAATATGTAGGTATTCAATACAAATGGGTTTTTTAAGTGTTTAAAAACAGTCTAACATCAAATCCAATCTCAGCCCAAAAAAATTCAATCAGTACTGGCACCGTTTTCTTGCTCTCACCATTTCTGGGAGCCAGACACCATCACCAACTTCGGCTTCATCGCATTTCCATTGACAACAATCGAGATCAGAGAGTATGAGAGTATGAGTTTAAAGAAAATCCAAAATTGCTCTCACCGTTTTCTCGCTCCCACCGTTTTTTTTTCTTTTTTTTTGGTTGTCTTCTTCGTATTCTCTGATTTTTATAGCAGTTAAGAAGTTGGTAGTAGTGGGATTTTTTTAAATTTTAGGAGGTTATGGGATTCGGTTACTGGAGGGTGGAATGCGAGAGGATAGTGGAGAGAGGGGAGTGGAGGGTGGAATTAGGTGATGACATCTGTATTTAGGTGTTGTAAAAAATGAAGATTCTTAAAACGGAGACATGCGGTTGAACGAAGGGGGAAAACATTCCCATAGATATATAGATTTGTACAAAGGTTGATCTATCCTTCTGATCTGAAATTAGAGAAATCATGCACGACTTTGGTGTTTCTGATCTGAAGATTTTTGAGAATTTCTCTGTTTTTTATCTGAAACACTTCCTTTTCAGTTCCTTATTCTTATTTGGAAATGTAGTGTGGTCTTACAAGAAAAAGAAATTTTGGAGTTGCTTGCCTGTAGGACTTTGTATTTTGCAGTTCTGGTTTGAGTTGTCGGTTTTTTTTTTTAAGGCAATGGAGTCCTGCCCCAGGGAGAAGAAAGCTGATTTTGAGGATCGGCTGGAAGAAAAACACTTTAACTTGATTACAGAGGTAAATGTCTTGTACTCCTATCCGTTCCATTAGTAGTTAAGAAATTTTGTTCATCTCATCCAGAAAAGCTTATGGAATCCATTTTTGTTCATCAGTTCTTTGGTTTTAGTTATATACATACCTTCATTAGTTGATGGGGAGAAAAACAGGGACTACAAGTACGCTGGTAGTGTTGGACATAATAGTTTTGGCTTGTGACTTTTCTTGGAAATTTGTGTATTACTCAAAAACTTAAGACAAGCATGCCGGCACTGGCACCACTCGGTCTATATAATACTTTTACAGACTCAGATCCGTGGGATCTGATATGAAACTTGATAAACTTAGGCATGGAGCCTATCTCAGGAACCGATTAGTTCAAACCCAAATGCTCCTCATATTTGTTAATAATATATTAAAAATAGTACAAGTAAAAACAAAATCATAACAGCATTAGACGCATCTGGTAGGTTTTTTCCCCCCTCCATTCCCCCTGCATGGTACATCTGTAGTTATTTTAACTCTCAAATCTAAGGCCCCTAGCTCAATTCCTTCTATCAATGTACAAATTCTTAAGTACACTCTAGTAGCAATGTACAGGTCCAGCCAGGTCAATTAGAGTCAGGTCTGGGTACAGAAATATAAAATTAGTCTGGGGCAATCCACCATGAACCCATACTGAAACTGGACCCTAAATGCGTTCATATTTTATCCTCATTTCATTTGCAACCAGACATCCCCTTGATAAAATTATTAAGGGATCTCCTACCATCTGAGCTCGTCATGTTCAACATCCATCAGAATACAGATCGCCTTTAAAGCTCCACATCCATCAGAATACAGAAAAATCCCTCCACAGAGCAACATGTTGGGCCTTAGCTGACTCCTCTCTTTACAGAATCCTCATTGTAAGGTAAGATGCCCAAAATCCCTCTTAAGGATCATCATCATAGGGTGCAGCTGCTGAGGTTTGCAATGAGGGAAGAATTACAACAGGTTTCCCACGACAATGAAACTCTGCAAACATAGAAATATTAGCAGGCTGGCAACATTTAGAATTTCCTGTCAAGTCCACTCGCTCCAGTTTACCTAATCACAAAAAGAATCATGCAAGTAGTAAGTAAGAAGAAACTCAGATGTTCATATTCATTCAAATAAGCTGACGCAACCGCATCATAATTTTCTCAATATTAACAATAAACACCTTGATTTCAGCAGATGAAGATACTGTTAGAAGTTTATTATTTTGCTAGTACAGCTATCATAAGACCTGACATTTGCCGGTCAATGGTTGAAGTTCAACAAATCTCCGCATAGCTGTTCGTGTGATATCTTAAGGCCGTGCGATATCACATAAATCTCCCTATGCGATATCGCCAGTGTTACGAAATTTGGTTCAGATGCCACTTCGGTTTGGCCTCCAAATGAAATGTTTCGGCTCACTCGGGAACTTCGGTGAAATATTTCGGAAAAAAATAGTATATATTAAAATGAAATATGTCGATTTATATTTAATGAGCTATATATCATAATAAATTTTTTTTTATTGGAATAAAATTTCATTAGGGCGATATGGCCCATATAGTTATTTAGATTTTCATAGATGGGAGGCTCCACAGTGGAGCCCACTAATTTCTCCAAGCCAAAAGGCCAAAAAGGTAATTTTACTTTTACTTTTAAATTAAAAAAAATGTTTAGCCCCTTCGGTTTTCATTTTTTTTCAATTCTAAAGGCAACCTACATGCTGGGATGAATAATTGGACAAATCGGACAAATTGGCTGAAATAATAAAATTCGGACCGAATCGGATGAATTGGAACGAATTCTAGGATGAATAATTATAGGGGTCATGTTAGTTTTGGTATAGTGAACGAACCCAAATTATTTGGAAATCTCGGCCGAAACGAACCGAGTTTCGTAACACTAGATATCGCATTATGCGATATCTCCTACATCCATAAGATATTGCACCTTTGTTGTACGAACAGCTCCGTGGGAAATATTTAAACTTCAATAGTTCAAGGTTGATCTCTTTATTTATTCTATCAATATGAAGCAATTGCATGATGTGTTTCTAAATAATAAAGACAACAATAAATTCTAGCCCTTTTTTTTTTTTTTTTGAATGGTGAATTGTATTAATCAAAGCAAAACAGTACAAAAGATATATACCGAAAGCAAAGAGAAAAACAACGGGACCAGGGAAACCATCCAAAGAAGCAAAAGAAGAAAGGCAAGACTCCTAAACAGTCCTAAAGCCCCAAAAAACCAAGAAGATTAAGATGTTACTACTTCCTTCCATTTAAACAGCATAAGCTCCAAAGGCACTCTCCAAAATTCTGGCAACACAGAGACCCAGGACGCAGCGAGGAATCTGGCTCTCTTAGCAACAACTACTGAAGGAGAAGAAACATCTTCAAAGCAACGCCCATTTCTCTCCTTCCAGACTGCCCAAATGTTGGCAACAAAAGACGAATGCCACAGAAGCCTTCCTCTCTTGGATTGAAACCCAAACTTCCAAGCATTAAAGAGCTCCGAAATGGAAAGAGGGAGGACCCAGGTACAGCCAAAACAATCCAGGGTAGAAGTCCAAATAGCTTGCGCGAAACCACAATTAAGCAAAAGATGATCCACAGACTCCTCTGCCGATAGGCAGATTGGACAAGTGTTGACTAGAACCACCCCGCGACGACGGAGATTATCCTTAGTGAGGATGTTACCTCGAAGGGCTAACCAACCAAGCGCCAGGACTCTAGGAGGAGCCTTGGTCTTCCAAAGGTAATCAAACCAATTGTGCGGATTGTGAGTGTTTGACAGCACCATGAAGAAAGAAGATACAGAAAAAACAACATTCTTTGAGGCAGCCCACACTCTTTTATCATCTCCTTCTACAGGTATAAAAATCCTGCCAAGCTTGTCAAGGAGAGTCATAAGATTCTCTTCTTTCGACTTCATCAAATTTCTTCTGAAAACTGGACCCCAAAGGACCCTGTCCGCAACCCTATCCATATAATCAATCGCCTTTGCTTGTTTGTTCTTAGCGCAACTGTATAGGTCCAGAAATTGCACCACTAAAGGAGTATCCCCCACCCAAGCATCATGCCAAAAGATGTCTTCACCTGTCCCTATATGGTATCTGTTTTGTGAAACAAAAGAATCCTTAATGCCCATAATATCTTTCCACCAACTTGAGCACCTGTAGGATGGTCCATCAACGTCCCAACCATTCCGCCTCACCCCATATTTGGACAAAATTATATGTCTCCACAAACTATCTGACTGATCTCCAATTCTCCACAACCATTTCCCTAAAAAGGCTTGGTTCATAGTCTTTAGAGATCTGAATCCTAGACCACCCTCCCTTTTAGATCTACAAACTTGTTTCCATAGAACGAGATGATACTTTTTTTTAGTGCCTTTTCCTCGTCATAGAAAATTCCGCTACAACTTCTCAATTCGACTGACAATCGATGCCGGGCATTTGAACATGGACATGAAGTACGTTGGAAGGTTAGAGAGTGCCGATTTAATCAAGGCAATTCTTCCCCCGAGAGATAAGTATTTTGCCTTCCATGTAGCCAGCTTCTTTTCTGCTCTCTCTACCACCAGATTCCAAACTTCAATAAATTATTTTAGCCCTTAGCAACTAGTTTTGAGCAAGGGTGAAAGGACCCGATCTCTAGAGTTTTAATAAAATTAATCTTGACTGTAGATTTTATCACATGTGGACCCCGCTCATTTTATTTGATCACTTTGCACTAAATTATCTTTACTTGATTTCTTTAATTATTGCATCATGATTAAGTCCTCATTTATTAGATAATTATTGGTGGGGACCCCTTGTGGATAAGGGAAAATTAAATTAATAGGGTAGATAAGAATTTCTGGGTTGGATTGGGCTTAATTTAAAATTGTGTTGTATGACTTGATAGGAATTCAATCTTGAATTTTGAGAGTTAGGGCTCAGAATAAAGTTTTGAGTTATAGATAAGAAAGGATTCAATCTTGAATTTTGAGTTATAGATAAGATAGGATTCAATCTTGAGTTTCGAGAGAGTGTGCCCAAACTTGAGTTTTGAGTTACAGATAAGCTAGGAATCCAAATTTGATAAGTGAGCATAAACCCCATTTTTTCAAAAATGAAATTGTTCCTCATCTCGAATCTCTCTCACAAGATCATTCCAATCCTTTTACTTTCTTGGCTCATCCTAGCTAATCACAACAGATATCATCACCTTTTGTACTCATCTCACCCCACATGGACTCTCTCTCTCCTTAACCATAAAAAGCGGGTCTCTCTCACGACCTTTTCAATCAATATCAAACTCTCTCCCTCACATTATCTCTCTTCCACTTCATCTCTTCCTCTCCATAGCATCGTGTGGCTGCACGATGACTCGGGTTGTCACCTCCTTCGCAGAACTCCTTTCTTTCATCAGGTTCTTTTCCTATCTCTCCTCTGGTTGTTTTGATTCTCTTGTTATGCTATCGTTTCCCTTACCTTATCTATCTTTGTTTTATTTTTTATTTAGTTATTTCCTTTACATGGTCCTTCGTGCATTCATCTCCATTTCTTTTCCTTTTTTTCTTTTGGGAACGTTCATCTCCATCTCACATCTACACATACACACTCCAGCCCAATCACCCATTGCCAACATTACTCTAACCGAGACCCATCTAAAATCCACCTAACCTATTAGCTAGATCCAACCCATGTCTGAACTTGGGGAATTTCTATATGAATCCACATAACATGCGGAGCACACCCACATTTTGAGCTCACCACACAAAAAATATAAAGGATCTGCTTTTGCTGAGCCCACCCATAGTAATTCCCAAACTGCCCCCTTCTCTTTCTCCTTCTCTCCTTTTCTCCTCTTCTTCTTAAAAACGGAAGCCATGTTGTAATCTATGCAAATGGAATGGAGGGTGGGTTGCAATTGGGAGGGAAACACCATTTAATAAAAGGGATGGGAGAGAGGAGAAGGGAAAACCCAAACGGAGTGAAACGCAAAAAAAAAGAAAAGAAAATTGTTCCCGTTATGCACAGAAACGCAGAGCCGTGCACATAAAAAAGTGCACGGCGACTCCAAGTCATGCACAAATTTTTTGCACCTCATATGAAAACCGTACAGGTTGCATATGCACAGTTCTGCAATTCCGTGCAGAACACGAACATAAAAAAAAAAATGGGTTTTTTCGGTATTTCACTGATGGGTTTTTTGGTAATAAAAAAAATTTAATTGTGAGTGTGCTCAGTGAAATCCACGACGCATTTAGAAAATCTCCTGAACTTGAGCTACACCACTAATCGACTGCAGGAGAGATCCCATATCTACAACCCAGCCCTGATTCGCGAAACCACGCAAGCCCATCATTATCAATCATTCGATCTCACTCATCATTTGATGCTATTGAACGCCAGGACCCACTATATAGATAGAGGCGGCCAATTTGATCATCTTCACCATCCATCGTTGATTTGATGATCCCACCGTCAATCGAGGCAAGTAATCTTAATATAATTCTTTAGTGTTGAGTTTTCTATTTTCTTGCCTCCAACATGCAAGATGTTGAGCTTGTTGTGCTTTCCTTTTGATCTTTGCATGGATGCATGATGAAAGAATTCGATCCTAGCATCTTAAAACATAAAGGGTATTTGATTATTATTTGATCCGTTTAGATCACCTATGTTAATGACCTTAAGTTGAGACTTGATGCTCCCCATGGGATCTTAAACTTTGATACAAACCA
Organism: Persea americana; assembly: GCA_029852735.1. Lineage (NCBI taxonomy): Eukaryota > Viridiplantae > Streptophyta > Magnoliopsida > Laurales > Lauraceae > Persea > Persea americana. The sequence continues at coordinate 73,875,179 of CM056809.1, forward strand.
TTGCTGAAAATTGCCCCTTCATACGTTCTATTAATTGGAGTTAATGGTTGGAATTTCGATTTGTGTAAAAAAATAAAAATGATCCTGATTACGTATGTTAGTATCCAAGCACACTTCCTGGCTTTTAGTTTTATAATCCTTCCCTTCTAAATTATGTTCTTCTTCTCATTTATATTTAAATTTTTGTGTTTCATATCTAAGTTTCCGATGTTATGTGAATCATGCCATCTAGATTTAAGATCCAACATGTTATCTTGCATGCCATGATACATCTATGCATTGTTCTTACTTCCTACAAGTGTATTATTATTGTTTTTATGTTTTAGAGTTAGATCCATGTTTGTATTTGTAGATCCAGCATGCTTCCTTAGATCTGAGTATTTTTTTCTCGAGATCCTATGGTCGGATCATTGTAGATTTGATTTCATGTGACGATTCATGTTTCCATCATGCCTATACTTGTACCCCTATGCAATTTTTTAGTGTGATTTTGATAAATCCGAATCACAAGTGTTTTATAGTAAACTGATGCTCTAGGGGATGTATTAGACTGGATTTACATATTCCTCGGGATCTGTGCTTCGAATCCTTTGATTCTAACCCGTTACATGAGTTACTTTTCACGTTTTCGCTATTCATGATCTGTAACCAGCCTGTTTTCTTATTGTTTTAACTTATCAAAGATTTGTTTTAGAAAACCTGTTTGTATTGGTTTTATTCGTATTTAAAAGAGATTTCCAGAAAATTAGAATTTGCATCATTTCGATTTCGGGCCATCAAGTTAAACCAATTTTAATAAACGCCTTATAAAACTGTCATTTCAGAAAATTCCGTGTGCATCAGTCCTATTTATCTGTGTTATAAAAATACCAAATGATTTCAAATAATTATGAAAAGAATTAGGATTTGATATATCTTCTGTTTGCTTTAGAAAACAGATTAATTTTTAATGACTGAACTATAACTGTATTTGTAAAACCAATCCAAAACCGGTTTGGCAGCACTTGTACCGACTGTTAAATCAGTAATCACTAATCAGTAAAAATCAGTAAGGAATTGGGTATCGGTGTCTGCATAATTTTTTTAGATCTTTGAGTCTCAGAACCAACCCAATTGGAATTGGGCATCGGTGTCTGCATAATCAGTAAGGAATTGGGTATCGGTGTCTGCATAATTTTTTTTAGATCTTTCAGTCACCGAACCAACCCAATTGGAATTGTATTGTTCTGATTTTCATAGAATATTTTATGAATTTCCTACGATTATCTATCAAAACAATTTTCCGAGAAAAACTGGGTTTTGGTAGACATGTACTGTCTTTGGAATTCTGTTAAAAATATAAAGTTCAGTTTATGTCAAGTGAATTTTCATCTGCAAGTGGAACCCACTGATTTTGATCTTTTTTGAAGAAACCACAATTCCTGCATCAACCACATGTCAAATGCTGAAAATTCTGAACTCTTATTCACGGGTTATATGGCCCATTTGTGATTCGATCAACCTAAAACTTTTTTGGAACTTAGGGCCTATGTGATTTGATTTGGTTATCATATTTTAAACGGTGTGGATCATTGGAAACCATTTAGTCTAGAGTTTAAAACCAACTACATGGATCTTCGATGAGAACTTTGTTACTATGTTAACACAACCAATCGTGCTGTGTGTTATGAAATCTACACGTCAAGATTTACAATTTTTGTGTATATCCATTAACCTCTAAGGCATCATCTAACGTTTGGGCAACGCAATGTGGGGATGCTCACACGTGGATTTTAGCCTTTTCGGGTATGACATTGGGGAACTGGAAACCCCTTTGTGCGTTATTACTAGACCGCAACTAAATCACTTTTGATATTGCTTTGATAAAAGGGTGAGCGTGACTTGAGCAACGAATCACCCTTTTAGTATTTTAGCTAGCGTTTCAAACATAAAATGATGTAATTTGATTATTTCACATTTCTTTGGACAATTTGAGGATGTTGACTTTAGAGATCGTTAGTTATTCTTGTTAATAGTAGTTTATTTATTGACACACCTTCTTCTTTTCTGCTTTATATGAGTTTTGGGGATTAGGCGTGGGATCAATCAGAGGAAGATTGTTGTGGAAGCTATCTTTCTTGGCAGTTATTTGATCAATCCAGTATGAAAGAAATAGGAGATTGCTTCCAAGGAAAGGTAGGTAATGAGAGCCTCTTAGTGGTTATTTGGGTCTCTCCATTGCCTCAATTCAAAGGTATCCCACCTAGCCTTATTATACAGTATTGGATGGAAGTGGCAGTTTTCCGTCCACATTCTGTGTCTACTTCTACTGCATGGTGTCCTCCTCCAATAGGTGCGTTGAAACTAAACTTAGATGGTAGTGAGCTGGGGAATCCGGAAACGTCTGATGTGGCGGGAGTTGTTCGAAATGAGGAAGGAGCCATTCTTCTGTCCTACTCTGGTCCAGCAGGCTGTTGCTCCGTTAACAAAGCTGAACTGTTAGCTTTGAATATCAGCCTCCATGAAGCTTCTCGTCTCAATCCTCAGCGCCTTATTGTAGAAGGAGATACTGCTTACGGTATCCAGTGGGCTTCGAAATCAACTAATCAGCCATGGTATCTCACTGATCTCATTGAAGAGGTGCTAGAACTGTCCACCACTTTGAACATCTCCTTTCACCATACAAACGCTACAAAGCAGACCAACTAACAAAATAGGGAATTCTTAGACGAGTTGCTAATTTCTGTATATAGTTAATCTCCTTTTCTTTTTTCTTTTAGGTGGTCCTGGGTAGTTTTTGAAGCCTAGACTTCCTTTTCTGTTGGCTGTCCTTTCCCTCCTTTGTTGTGTTCAGTATACCTCTCTAATACTGTACAATCATGAGTTTCGAATACAATCAACATTAAAAAAAAATAAAGTTACGTTAATTAGTTGACTCTGATTTTCCATGATATATTTATCAATAAGCTTCAATTAAGTGGTTTGACTTTGACCCCACACGTGCTAAGTGGGACCATTGCTGCGCGAAATCCGAGGATCTCAGAATTTGGGGCGTGACGAAGGGGGAGCATGAGATATTATGGTTGGGTATCTGTTGTAAACATCATAATATATCTGAAACAGTCTACAAACCTGCAGAGTCCTGGTCCCAATTGTTAATGAACAATTAAGGCCCAACTTCATGACCCACTTGTAAAATAGAAAAGCTCCTTATGTACATAATTGGGTTGGGCTTTTCTATTTTACAAGTGGGTCATGCACTTGGGCCTTGATTGTTCATTAACACCAATATAGCGCAGACCATGCCTTGTGCAAATCCTTCAATTGGTAATAGAATCCCACCCCATATACAACCTAAGTTAGCTATACAATAAACCTAGCTGTCCCAGATCTAAACCAAGCCAACTCCCCAGTTACCTGATTCTCCAAAATCCTGTCCCATTTCATGCGAAACTGCTACCAGATTTCTGTAGTTCTGAACAGTCCTGAATTGGAGTTCTAATCCAGCTAAGACTAGTTCTATTAAACACCCTCCCACATAAGGTGAAGCAGTCCAGACCCATGGTTTGCCAACTAATTGGGCCCAATCCACAAGCCCAATAGGTCATTCACTTAGTTAGAAGTTTTAATTACTTCCGAGTCTTATTTAGAGAGTCGTGATTTATTTAGAAGTCATTAAAATTAGGAGTTCTATTTTATTTGGATTGTAACCAAGTTTAGTTTCCTTTATTATTTAGGAAAAATAGTCCTACTGGGAAAGGGGATGTCCAACATTTCCTATAAATATGTAATCCCTCCATTAGGAGAGTAGTTCATGATTATTCAACAATAAAGATTGGTTTGTTTGATTTTCTCGTTCTCTTCAATGGTAGAGTGTTATAGAGTTCTGAGAGGAATTCAGCCAATTTCCATTTGCGGAGTTGGTCCTCACTGGAATCCATATAGAATTCGGCGAATTCTCTTGCAGGGTTTGTCTACACACGTTCCACCGCCCCGTCACTAGTCGCGGATCCCGGGCTGCGTCAGAAGGATGCAGTCCTGACCTAATCTTACTCAAAAACTTCTGTCTTAATCCGAACCTCATCATAAATAGATGTTAGATGCCTTCTACTAAACATGGTTTGAATCAGAATATTTTTAAGCTCATTGATCAGATGAATAGGATTCACTGTTCATTTTGATTTGTATTGTACCTATAAAAGAAAGGAATAGAAATTAATGGTCCTGGTCCATGCTATGCAAAGTCATTCAGTCAACAAATCCAAATGCAATTGAGAACACTAAAACTTGCATCACTCTTTGTGAAGAGCATGTGCTAAGAAAATAAGGACTGTGGATACATACCTTTTGACAACTTCAGTGCAGCACAGATAACCATCAACGATTCTGCAGGCATAAAATTGTAACCTGCATTGATCGTAAGAAGTTCCGGAGACTGAAGAATGAGTTTGGAGACAAATTTTGCAGCATCAAACCCACCACGATTTTTGCTACAAGAGACGGTGATTTGTTAATTTCCCAAAGCCAAGGGCCTATCCATGGCAGATGCAAAGGAATCAGGTTTCTATTGCCAACCTAAAGTTGATACAAGCGAGCTCCAATGCCTCTGTCTCAGGTATTTCTTTCTCTAGTTCAAGAAAGCCACAGGAACCCAATCCAATATCTTCAATATTAAGTCCTCTAACATGAGAAATTTGCATGAATTTTGCCAGTGGTGCTGCTATATGACTAGAATGCAATAACACAAATTAGTACCATTTAAAGATATGAAAATTCAAATATATAATTTATATAGTGGTGGTATGAAAGTGTCTTGAGGCTCAAATGCACAGTTTGTTGAGGCACAAGTATGCTCAAGGCTCCTTGTCATGCTTGTTGAGTTCAATAGGCTTCAAACTCCATCACAGATGCCCCAATAAAATTAGAACATCCTTCTCTGAATGGTAGCCAAGATATTGTTAATAAATATATAAATTAAGAAGAAAAGGGACAACGGATGTTTGGCTAAGACATTCCATTCTGGAAGAACATCCTCCATCTAATGTTGCACCCATTAGATCAAACAGACTGGATCACCAGATCATGCCTTATGGGTGCAATTAACTGTACATTTGCAAAGGCTCAACACCCTATAGTAACTCTTTTAAACTTAAATGCTTTTCAACATACTAACCAGCCAAGCTCATTATTTGCAATTGAGAGATTGTTCAATGGTTCCCTCTGGGCTGAGAGACTTTGTAACAGTTGAGTAACTCCAAAGCAGGAAAGGTCACAATTTTCTATTTTCATATCTGCTAAGGAAGAGGCCTTTTCAGAAGCTTGGATAAAATATGGTAATAGACACCTGGAACATTTTAACCAATGCGCGTGAGTCCTTCAGCTGATAGGCATACAAGTGGCCACAGAATTAAATAGACATTTCTTAACCAACCTAATCCCCTCGTCCCCAATAACATTGTCACTTATATCCAAACACTGCAACCTGGGCATCTGAAAAAGGGCCGCTTTAAGATCTTCTGCATCATCCTTCCCTAAATGGTTGCCCCTGCAACATCATCCTAACCATGTATCAACTGATTTATAAAGCATTCAGTAAAGCCAATTCAACTGCTGAAAGTTGAGGGGTTGATAAATGACAAAATGCTGTTCGAATTTAATGGCAGCATACAAGCCGGGTTCAGGTTAGCCTGAGTAAACTCTGCTCATTAATTGGGTTGAAAACTCAAGCCGAACCAAGCCAGCTATCAATGCCATGAATGGACCTGAATACAGGCTTGACTGGAACCACAACAGAAAACATGGACAAAGTCAAACCTTGGGATATTTCCAAATTATCTATCACATTTAAAAGGTGGGGTTCCATCACGTAGCTTGATGGTAGAGGCATATCCTCCCAAAAAGGTGTAGGGTTTTGGTTCATCCTGGTGACAATCACCTAAGTCACATCCCCAGCCAGTGTGGCAGCTTATCATCAAATGAAAAAAGATCAAATATCTTTGGCTCTTTGCTGTTTAACTGAATGGCTTCTAAATCAGTAGCAATTATTGATATTGAGGGTTAGCCATGAAAGTTTGTACAACATATGAAAAGGTTAAGTTTCAAGTGGAGAGAAAGGAAGACCAACAAAAACCTTGAGGGCACGTTTGTGTAACCAAACACAGGAAAACCACTTTTTCCTGTGTTTGGTGCAACCAACGTCCGTGGAAATTAAGTTCTGCACTGTAATTTTTTTCCCTGCAAAAGTCTGAATTTTAATTTCTCAAGGGGGGCCATGGGACTTCAACTTCCGCAGAAAAAGTACCCACTGTATATAACGCCTCTTTCCAAGCCTCGTCCTCCAAATGGGCTTAGAAAAAATGGAAAACATCTCTGGCAATAAAAAAACCCTTAGGTCCTCCATCACCGATCTGCATCTCTCTCAAATATCTCCATCTCCAATCTCCATATCTCTCATGCATATCCATCTCTCTCGCTCTCCATCTCCATTTTCATCTCACGCAAGAACTCTGTCCGTCTCTATCTCCCAAGCTTCAAAACCCTAGATCTGGATGCTAAAGAAGAAGGCACCAAAGAGGGCCTGGCTACTGGGCTATCGAAAAGAAACCTCTCTCTCTCTCTATATATATATATATATCTATATAGATATCAAAACTTGAAAGAAGGTAGTAGGGAAAGTAGAACTCACAAATCAATGCCAAATAGATGGGATAAGGCTTTGATGATATAGATGAATTGAAAATAGGTGGTGGTCGGTTGTCCGAAGGGACGTTCAGAAGCTGTAGAAAAATGCGATCTAGATAAAGGCTTTGGCATGTTATAATGACATTGTCTTAAAGAGAGATATAGATTATAGCCACACAAGGAATATATCCTCGATGAAGTCGGGTGATCAGCTTCATTGCTTTTGAGATACAAGAGCTCCCATAATTAATTGATGATTTTGGACATGTGCATTTACGAACAAAATCCCCAACAAGATAACATAATTGTAGCCAATTGATTCACCCAAGAATAAGAGGAGAAAGATTGAAAATTTTGATATCATGAATACACAAGGGGACCTTATAAGGAGATCAATACCGACATGTATTCCCAAACCAGTGTGAAAAGCGGTCGGAACAATTTGTCTGAATAAAAAGACTCTACCATTGAAGGGTTTCACTGGTGTGACGGAGGACCCCAACGTGGGACCAGGTTGCATTGTAAGCAAAAGGCATGCTAATTGCAACATCGGGTTGGGAGTGGACACTACAAAGAGAATCATGATGGTTAGGCAAGTTTCAACGTAAGACACTGTGTGAGTTGCATGCTTGTCATAGATAAAGGCACCTGAGGAATACAAACTGAATGCCCCTTCCCTCTTTTCTTCTCTGCTTTTTTTGAAAGGTAAGCTGACTCAGACCTTCAACCTTCTTATAGTTGCAACAATGAGCACCTGCCACTTGTTCAAGACTATTGTCCCTAGGCAAGGGTTTCACTATATAGTACATATATATGGGAGGCAAGTCTTGCTGACTTTAAGGTGGAATTAAAGAAAGAAAGCAAAATCATGGCGAAGCTTGAAACAACAAGCCTTGCCCTTTGTATCTTTTCGCGGTTATTTGAGGGAAACTTAATTGTGGCAAGTGACTCATGCAATGTGATCTCCTGGGTCTCTAAAGTTTCAAGCCCATGGAAGTTGTGTTATTTCAATGAGATAAAAACCCCGCACTTCCATCTCCAAGTAGTCTTTTGGCATGAGCTTTGGTCTGCAAATAGCATAATGAATGTGCTCGCAAAGAACGGGGTAGAGAGAGTTGTGTCTATTTGGTCAAGTATGTCTGGTTTATTTCATTTCTTGTGTGGCTATTCGTCTATTATACACTTGTGGTTAACTAATGAAATTAACCCGTTAATGATTTTTTTAATGAGTATCCTGATTTCTTATGATGTGAGGGTATTTTGATCTCTCTCTCTCTCTCTCTCTCTCTCTCTCTCTCTCTCTCTCTCGCGAAAAAAATCGTTCTTCCACCGCACCAAAGTTTGAAAGTTGTCCCAAACAACTCTAACCACTGCCAAATAGTGCAATACCTTACGTTTTTGTCTACTGATAATGTAATACCTTAGGTTGAGAACACGTAGTGACCTAAAGGACTGTTTTACACCTAAAGATGATGTTGATAAATTTGAGAAATTCCCGTTAACCTTGGAAAGAAAACCTGAAATCTGCAAATAAAGATCAATGTCAATGTTCCAATTGGTATGAATAAAGAAATAGATGAAGCATGAACTGCCTAAACAGTGACTCACATTGCTTTCGCATAGCTCAAGCGTAGACAAACAAGAAGAAGAATGAAGGAGAGTATCAAAAATCAATTTTGCAAAATCCGGTCCCAGGTGATTGTAAGAGAAGTTCAGCGAACATAATGAACTGCCAACAAAAATGATTACAATATTTACAAGTTCCAAATTCTCTGATCAGGATAAACAATTACATATATCTAATTAGTTGCCATACTATGTAGTTAGTATGGCAACATGATGCCCAGGTTCATGAACCTATGCCTATGATGCCCAGATAAGAATGTGAATGCGGACACTGATACGGGGATCGGGGATAAGACTTTTCACTTTTAAAAATCTAGCACATGGATACAGATACGGGTGTCTCAATTTTTTTTCTTTAGAACACTTTTGAATCAATGAAATTATCATTGTTTTTGTCCCTTTCAAGCATTTTTTTTATGGTGAGAAGTAAAAATATTAAAAGAACTATATGAAATAAAGGGCTTTATAAGTAGGATATGTTAAACTTGTTCCCTAGAAATATCCCAATACAGGTGTTGTATCGGTCCAATACGAATATGTTGGGCTTGTACAAGTATCCAGGTATCGTAGACCCATGCTCATTTGAAAGTCCTTTTCACAGCAAATAGTTAGTCTGTGGGTGTTTTTAGAAGTCCTCCAAATGAAAAGTATGGAAACTTTAGGAGGAGCATATGGTCATCCACCAGATGGGATAAGGCTAATAAAGCTAAAAAGGTCATCCATTACAACTTCAATTTCGGCGGCGCTTTTTTTCTTTATTATTATTATTATTATTATTATTAAAGATACAAGAAAGTATAAAAAGAAGGCCCAATACAAACAAAAGAGCAGATTGAAAAAGACAGACAAAATTGAACACACTATGACACTACAAAAAATGGCTCTCAAATTTCAGTTCAAGCCTTCAAAGGGCTCCAGAGTGAACTTCCAAAAGCTTTCAGGTAGTAAGACGGCCCTTTTATTTTTATCTTGCTCAACGATTTAGCCTGTAACATACAAGATCCCCAATATATTATAATTTCACACAATCCAAAGGCCTTAGATCCTTTCATAACCCAATTTTGCATAATGAAGAGGTAACCAAACGTTCTGCTAAAATATACAACTGCTCTAATTAGGAGGATATCCAATTCCAAATGCCAACCAATTAAACATCAACATTGTTGTTGCGTTATCCCATCTATTTGGGGTGAGCTTTTGAGAGTTCTACTTTCCTCAACACAATTGCAATGATTAGTTCAGTTTGTGACTGGATGTTTGATGCAAAGGGTAAAATGTCGGAAACATAAAACTATTATTTCTTGAATGGCAAAAAGAAAACATACTTTGTCCACTGAAACATAGTTTTCTGTAGAGAAACTTGTTAGGCTTTTTTTTTTTTTTTTTATAGAAATCCCTGTCTATGATTAGTTGGTAACAATCCTCATATAAATATATATATTTTGTAACCATACTCTTTAACTCCAAGTTCTTAATAGAGCCACTTTTTATTTCTCAGGTGGTCATGGAACTAAGAAGATTTTTCCTAGCACTTGTAGTTGGATTTGTTACCATGATAATCCTTTTCTTATGTTTGAATCTCATTAGAATATAAAAAGTTCTACGCTACCATTTATGATAAAGTGCCACTAATCCATAACATTCAATTGATTAAATACTTCAATTGATACATTTATAAGAATGTCAATTGGTGACTGGTATTAGCTACTGTAAACTGATAATTATTTAAAGATTAGTGCAAAACAAGGATATAAGATGTACCTTCCGGATGACAAGAAAGATAAAAACCCAGTAGGATTTGAACCTTCGATGCTTCCAGGAATGCTAGACGATTTGATCAAGAAATGTTGAATCTTCTGTCTTTGGACACCATTTGTATATAAAGAACCACAAATTGCATTCAAATAAGTCAGTGGCAACCAGCAATGAATGAACTCAACATGTATTAATGTCTTGCTTTTCTGGGTTAGAAGCTTGCATACTCCATCAACCTGTGGAAGGATATTGGGAACTCATGAAACATAAGTCATAACAAAAATCATTAGTGCAATCGAAAATATACATTTTAACTCCTAGAGACTCTGAGGAAGCATTTTGTGACAGTAAGTACATTTTCATGGAGAGAAATCAGTAGTCTAAAAGGACTGTACTCCACTGGCATCCCTTGAAAAGTGTGGGGTCTTGATGCATTTCGTGTAGTCATATATTCAAGAAGCCAAAGGAAGAAAGTGTCCTGTATGCCTACCAATCAGGTTTACTACTAAAAGGCTTAAAAATCTTTATTTTTTAAAATAAATTCATTTCTAGCAGTTCTTACAATAAGAAGGCACCGTAACATGATAATTCAATAACTTTCTTTCACACTCGCAGAAGGCACACAGTCGAGAAATTTAATGTGAAAATGAAGTTAGACGACTGATTAAAAACAGTAAAAAAGGATAGGCTTGAAGGTTTTCTTGCATTCATTTGTCAACATAAGTACAGCCTCTGATTTCTGATTTCTAATAAATGTACAAAAGCTACCGCAAGAATATGCCAAAATTTTCATACATGGGTTTTAGATTTGATGCTCCTAAAGACCAAACATTGCAACTCACTGTCCCTCAACAGGTCCTGGAAATGACAAGGGTGGTTAGAGCCATGGAGATAGATGAAGATGAGAAGTTAAATTGCACTTGAGGAGCAAAATAAAAGAAGGCATAACTTCTGTTAAAAGCCACTAAAAACATGTGTAATTTACAGTGCAGATAACTTACATAGCGCTTGAGGAACAAAACAAAATAAGGTACATCAGTAACTAAGAAAACGTGTGAACCTTTTTTTTATTTTTTACATTTATCAGAAAGGCTTATAATTAATGAAAAAGGTATTCAGCACTAGGAAACAAATTCCAAATGCATACAACCTTACTGTTTAGTGTAAAGAGAAGGTAGAAAACAGCCCGACAATTTGGCAATAAAATGATAGATTTGCCCTTAAGAGACAAGCCCAGGACAATGGGAGCTCAGTGGGCCAGGCTTCGTGTGTATGCACTTGGTGCCATGTGTGCACATGTATGATGGGGACATCAACTCCAGATATGGAAAGAAATACCAAAGGCGAAAGAAGAAAATGGTTGATAAGGCTTCCTTGTGGTTGGATCAACTTTTCATGGGCTTGATACATCACAATCATGAAGATCTACTATTGGATCAGCCTCTGGGCGAAGATACACCGTTGGATCTTGATCGGGGAGTGCTAAAGGCCTCCGGTGGTGGACCCGCGGAAGACCCCACACTTGGATGGTCCACAGGAGATGAGCAATTGAGGAGTCATCATGAAGATTGGCAAGGGACCCATGGGAATTAAAGAGTTTAAAACTAAAGACATCCGGGGGGTGGGGGGGGGGGTGGGGGGGGGGCGCCACAACTTAAAGCCCCTTGCATAGGGATGTGTGCACAAGACTTGTGCACAAATCCCCATGCACAAGGCAGCCCCTTTTCCACCTTGTCAACAGCCACTTTTGGTTTATTTATTTTATTTGTTTGGTTTTATTTTATGAGACAAGATCAAGATGTTTTAATCTGAACCATTGGTTTCTAGAGTTCTCTTATTACCCATTATTAAGGTTCTATCTCTTGGAAAAGAAGAGAATAAGGAATGAATGAATAATGATTTTCTTCCAAAGGCCCTCTTGAGATTTCTCTTGCAGGATCTTCTTCTCACCTATGAAGGGGAGTTTGGTGCGAAGCCAAGATATCACACTATCTTCATCCTCAAGGTATTTATCTCCACTGCTTTCACTTTCCTTTGATACCCATCTCACACTTTCTTGCCCATCCAGATTTAGATCTACTCACATGGTGGAATCCAAGATCCAACCCAAATCCCAATCAACACCATTAAACCCTTTCAGCCCTCCAACCAGCCCCTTATCCATCAATCAATCACAACTGTTCATCCCCCAAACCTTTAGATCTAATCAGACCAACAATAAATCTAGAATGGCAAGCACTAGATCTGGTTTCAACCCATTACAGCCCATTTAATTCATGTTTTCACTTCTGAATTTCAAGCCTAACATTATAAAGTTGTGGGTGTATTGAATTAAACCTGAATTTCATTTAAAACCATATTCAGGCCACTACTATTCAATTGTTACCCCAAATTGAGCCTGGCTATCATTCAAATCCTCAAGGATCTTGATCATTTACTTGACTCGGCAGATCCCTAGGCAAGGTGGAGGTTCTTACTCTCCGTTTGGTCCCTTCCTCAATTCTTTGAGCGCCCAAATTGCAGGACCATAACAAGAATTGGATTTCCTCATAATTAACTTAGTGGATTTCAGCATGGAATGATGTGTCAAACCCGTTTCAATTGATTCATTATAATTGTTACTATTGTTATTGATCTCATCTTGCATCATTTAGAGATTAGCTTTCATTCTGTCCTGCATCAATGTATGGGATAGTTGACCTTGTACTTGTAGCATATACATAATCAGGGATAGGATAGATATCTTTTATTTTGTTTAGCTCCTTTTAAGGGCTCAATCATAATCCTAATTAGCCCATTTAGGGCCTCACTTTAGGGACTTGACTGTATATAATGAGATGAGTCGATCCAGGAAGGATACGACACAACTTTACAAGCTTCTCATCTTATTCATTCTTCTTCTTGCCTTGAACTCTAATATGCCCTTCATTCATACTTAATAATAAACAAATTGATGTTTTTTTCCCCATTTAGTTGCTCACGTTAAAACAGTCCTACCACTGCCGAAAATGTAGACCTCATATCCATCAATTACCCAGAAAAGGATAGCATAGCTCTGATGCAAGGCCTGTGGGCCCATGCATCCAGACCCATGGCCCACATGTAGGACCCAAAGAGGTCTAGGACTCTGTTTCTTTAACAAGTTGTCATCAGGATTACTTTCCTAGTTTCATTAGGAGTCTTTAATTTTAAGGCTTGTTTTCCTATATGTATGAGCATTGTAAGACACTTCACACTAGAGGCAGTTTTGGAGATTAAATTAAGATTGGGCTTTCCCCTTTGAGGTCCCTTTCCACTTTTTGAGTGTCTTTTTGAGGATATATTTTCTGCACTTTGGAAATTTGCAAAGCTTTGATCCAAACACTTATATGGTTTGCGTCAATTTTGGCACTAGAGCCAAATCCTCAAAAAGCATCATGCAGCTTGAGGACTCCAAGTCAAAGAATTCATGAGTTGATCTTCTTCTTCCTCCAACCTCGCTATTTTATTTTTCAAAATCTTCTTCAATTTTTGTAACTCCAGAGAAGCCCCCAAACCCAACCCAAAAAACCTTGTCAACCCTTCAATTCTCTTCATGCCGAAACAACCCCAACCCCATTCACAATCACAAAATCCTAATTCTGAATAACCCTTTTTTCTTGTCAATTTCGTGTTGTTGCAGTTTCTGTACAACACCCAAAACCCTCTGAAGCCTACCCAAAGTAATCCTAACACATAATCCTACAAACCCATAGGCTTTTTCATCAAATCTAAACCCCATTAGAACCCCAAATCATCCCCACAACCAGCCCTAATCTTCTATCAAAAAATTTCCCCAAAACCTCCCTATTTAAACTACTCAAAGAAAACCCTAATGACATTTCCCAATTTTGGGTTGTTGCAGTTTCTATACAACACCCAAAACCTTTCCAACACCCTCCAAAGCCCACCCAAAGTAATCCTAACACATAATCCTGCAGACCCGTAGGCTTTTTCATCAAATTGATACCCCCCTTAGAACCCCAAATCACTCCCACAACCAGCCCTAATTTTCTATCAAAAAATTTCCCCAAGATTTCCCTATTTAAAATACTCTAAGCTAAGAAAACCCTAATGACATTTCCCCCATCCTCCCCAAATATTCTCAAACCCTAATTAATCCTACCGAAACCCCATCTCTTATTACCCGCAAATCTAGTCCCAAAACTGCACAAAACCAGTAGTTAGACTACATCAGTCATTCAAAACAGCACCTATCCCTTTCCATTGTGTCTTCCTTACCCCTCAATTTCACTCAAACTTTCCAAATGTGCTCCATACCTTTCTTATAAAACAGAGATGCCTCTGAGAAACAAGTAGAGATGACCATTTTGACCTTGGAACAAATGAGTGAATTGAACTCTGATCTAACATTTATGGAGTGGCCACAAAGTGACACCAGTGGCTACCAGATTTCGTGGGTTTGAAACAATTTGGTGGACAAAGTTGCAACCATGACAGAGATGCCAAATATAGATCCAATGGAAACATGAGCAAATATGAAGAAGTTGATGAAACATAATTCCTTCCGGTCAATTATCGGAGGGATTTGTTATCCAAACTTCAAGATTTAAAACAGGGCAACAAATGGACCTGGACCTGATTTGTTCTCCAAGCATTATTGTTGCCCCCTCCCATAGACATAAATGGGTTGGTATTGTACGTCCAAGGTGGATAGGGTTCTGGATCTGGATCTGATTTATTTTATATCAAGGGACCCGGACCTGAACCCTGGCTCAACAAAGCAGGCAAAAGATACTAAAATATTATTAGTCTTCTGTAGTCTTAGTCAATTAGGGAAGAGCCTAAGTCATTGACTGTTAGATTACATGTAAAAGGATTTTTCAATCTTTATGATGTGAGACAAGCACCAGTACGTGCCTGTGTATTTGTATCAAACAACCAAGCAATATACAAGTTCAGTTTCTTTGATTTTGGGTTTTCCCTTTATTTATGTGTAGTGTGAATCAATGGCCATCCTCACATTGAGCCTCAACGAGTTATCAACCAAGGTGAAAAAGTGCAATTCCTAGGCCCTCAACCTACATCATGTCGCCATGTGAATTTGGACACCTACGCACAATTATCAACCAAGGTGAAAGACAATGCGTGATTCCAAGGCCCTCATCCTACATCATGCAGCCATGTGAATTTGGAGACTTACCTTAAAGGTTAGAGAAATATCAAAATCTCAACAGATATGTCGACGTAAAAAATCCGATAAGCAATAAGTACCATGCTCTTTTTTCTAAGAATGCAATTGATCCAACATCCAATCCATCAAGAATAATATGTACAGGTCATTATAAAGAATGAAAACATATTCTGCCTTTAGAAACAACATTGCATTCGGCATAAATTAGTATTACTCACACATGTTTCTGTACCACAGAGCACATTTTGTAGTCTCAAACATCTGCACACAAAAAAGACAACATACTATAATAATTCACAACTTGTGATCACCAACCAGTTTGCAGGATAACCATGCCAAACTGATGGTATATTCCAAAGAGATCCCAAAGCATAACAGAGTCTTCTTGATCAAAATCCACTTTTAGCAACCCTAAAGGAACATTTATAGGAGATACTTATACTAAATCACAACAGATATACTTAGCAGTGGTCCTTAGAGAATAAATGCTTAAAGCAGACCAACAGAGCATGCCAATTGAGAGAGAGAGAGAGAGAGTTAACCCTCACTGCTTACGGTGAGAGACACCATGATGGGCCTCACGTGGGGTCCCACTAATCACGGGACCAGGGGGGATGGAAAGAGCCATTGATGGGCCCAACTATCAAGTTGGGTTCAATCCCATGCCTCTAACCCCTTAATCCATGGCCTGCAGGTATAACAACTTATATTAAAGAAAAAAAATTGACGCTTGATCCAACGGTCCAATCCATTCGGATGGGTGCAAACCCATGGGCTCCAGCGTAATTCAAGGGGCTCCTGTGTGTGTGGATGGTTCAGCAGGTGGGGGCCATTATGGTGTCTCTCACCATAAGACGGTGAGAGTTAACTCTCACAAGAGTATTTCCCATATATATTAAATGTGTTTCTAAGTTTTATTATTTCAGCAAAAGATAGTCAAACAAGCCACTATGCAATATGAGTAGATGAAGATGTAAAAAGTGGATATCCTTCACATAAAGAGGGGTTTGCAGAGTTGGTGCCTACCAAAATCAGCCCAATGGGCGTTGCTCTCTGTCCAATCAAATGTAGTGACTAAGCCATTCATCAGTTCCCACATTAACCGTCCATTTGGCAGCCTTTGATTGGCTAGCAACATCCAACATTTGATGGGCCTAATTTTTGTGTACATCCCTAATCTATAAACCCCTCTATTGTAGCCACATGGTTATGAATAAGTTAATCTGATGACAGCAGTTACAAGAGAAACCTTGGCCACATCATCCTCCACCCATATATTAGTTTAAGTCCTAACATTTTACACTTTATTTCAACCATTAGTGATCAATGTATCTCCCCCGATCAGTTAAGAGAAGAAGGTTTTTATTCGGAGGCCATTTTGGATATTTGTTCTCTTTTCAGCTAGAAGGGAAAACAGTTGACCACCTATTTTTGCATTATGAGTCCTCTTATTTTCTGTGGTGCCATTTTCTTAGTCAGTGTGGTGTTGATTGGTGCTTCCCGGGTTCTTTTATGGCCTTACTTGAGATGTGGAGGGTGTACCTTTTATTGAGTGTCGAGCAGTCCTTTGGAGGCTTATTCCATTTGCTTTGATTTGGTCTGTTTGGAAAGAGAGGAATGACAACATTTTTAGGGGGGCTTCTATATCCGTGGATGACCTTTGTCATTTGGTAACTCTAAGAATAGCTAAGTGGGCTTCCTCTACAAGTGATTTTGATAATTTGAGAATGGAGGGCATTTCACATAATTGGGAAGCTACCTTGTCTTGTCAAGTTCCTAAGGTGGGTAAAGTGGTGCTTTGGTCTCATTTAGTAGGAGTGTTGAAATTTAATGTGGACAATGCTAGAAAGCTAAAGGCAGGGCCGCTAGGCATTGTAAGAGTGCTCCAAAATAGTGATGGTAATGTTATGGCAATGTTCTCTAAGTATGTTGGAAACATGGAGTCCAATTAGGCGGAAATTTTGGCTAATTTAGAGGCGCTGTGCACTTTTTGCTCTCTTTTCGTGTCAAGTTAAATGTGGAGAGTGACTCGAGAAATGCTATTGCTTGGATTTCTTCTTCAGGACTTCCCCATAGAATATTTCAGTTCCTTTTCAACGAAATCAAATCATTGTCCTCTTTGATTGATGTGGTGCTTATCCATGTTGGGTGGCAGGCTAATGGTTTTGTGGACACTTTGGCTAAAAAGGAATGGACGGATTTTCTCCACCGCTTGTTCCTTTTTTGTTACTTGTTTTTTCTGTCTTTAGAGGAGAGCTAGGAGGGGTGTGTCGGCTTTTTTTTTTTTTTTTTCTGTTTGTGGGGGTCGTGTTCTCTTTGTTTTAGCTTCTTCTCTGGTACAACTTATAAGTCTCTGATGCCTGTGTAGTCAATGCTTTTGATTGGGTTCTGTTCAATTCCTTCTTGTTTTTAGTGAAATCTATTGTTGCTTTTTTTAATTAAAAATAAACTGTAAGGGAAGGATACTGCAAAAGAAGTCAAGATTAACTCGTTTCATCAAGGTAATGATGCTCTCAACAACATTCTCCCTGGTGTTACGTAACAATTGTGCCACAGTACTGCCATGCCACAACAAGGTGGAGGATCACAGAACATCTCAAGAAAATCTTATAGCCATTAGGATTGTATAACGAGGCCAAATAATTACTAAAGACCATAACCATCAGCAATGGACAATGGAATATATATATATATATATATATCAAGATTATAATGTATAATGTTGAGGTGGATGCGTGAGAAAACTAGAAAGGATAAAATTAGAAATGAGCGCTTTTGAGAGCATTTAAGGTATAAAATTAGAAAAACATGTTTGAGATGGTTTTGGCGTGTCCAACGCAGGCTGGCAATGACGCTGGTAAGAAAAAGTTCGGCTATGAAGGTTAATGGCCTACCAAAGGGAAGGGGTAGGCCAAAGAGGACGTGTATGGAGGTAGTAAAAATAGATCTAAAGAAGTGCAACTAATTTGAGGATTTGGCTCAAGACAGATCAGAATGGAGAAGCATAATTCATGTAGCTGAGCGCAACATAGTTGGGACAAGGCTTTTAGGATGATAATGATGATATCAAGATCCTTGGCGGTGTTCATGAAACAGTCCAACATATATTCAATAAGAATCTATATTAGACACACAAACACACACATGCACACACGGACACAGAAATGCATGCAAGCAGCACGCACGCAAACAAGCACAGACAAAGAGACAGTGGGGAAGGACCAGTCCAATGTGTGCTGCCTGTGGGGCCTACTTGGATGTATTTCGCCCACATGGATGTCCCACGAGTGTCACAACAGCTAAAGTGATGAAAGGGCTCACAAAATGGCCATCTGTTTGGGAAAGCTCATATGCCAACCAACAAACCCCGTGATGTGCAGTTGACACCGACAGGATTTGTTATGAAAATGCAACAAAATGCTACAATAAATTACCATGCATCAACATAATATATAAAAATAACAATCATACCTGGCAAAGTTCCCAAACTGTTGGCAATGATGAGATAATGTTGAATAGTAACCAGTTCTAAGACCCATTCCTCCTTTGTAACCAATAGATTTCATAATAGTATCTGCATTCAACGAGCAAAGATTAAATCCCTGCATCTTCACACAACACAGAACTATGGATGTAAGAGACATGCTTCAAAACCCTGATTTGGCTATGACATCTGGTAACTGCAAAAGGAAAGTAAAACACAGTTGTGGTGAAGGCTACAACGGAACAATTGGGCATTGGTGCGAATAAAGAAGTGACTGTCATGGCCTGGCTGTCATTTTCTTGCTCATTGAGGAGGGAAATGCTACTCTCATAGAGCTGTTTCAGTCAAAACAAGTATGGCATTGTAAGGAAAATTTCAAGGCCCACTGAGTGGAAGATGAATACAAAAGTGTATTGATGTGGATAGTGATGAAGATCAAGTAATTGGACACGTGTTTGGACCCATCTGTGAGGACTGAGGAGTTCTCTTGATTTGGGAACGCAAACAATTCCCAAACTGCTGAAATCCTATTTGGGACCTTTTGGGGGCCATTTCAGTAATGACAACATTACAGGGGGACTATTGCAATCCTGAATTTTCAATCAGATAACAGACAGGAGGAGGGGCAGTTCATCACCAGTTTTTGGGCCACAATTAATGGGTCCAAATGGATCCAAAACCACCTCGGTCCAAGACCCTCTGGGTGGCCCAAGGGTCCCCTTTCAAATGGTAGGGCCCACCATCTGATTTGGTGGTCCAAGTGGGCCCCATCAACAGAATTGTCCAGAAGGCTCCAGATGACCCTGATTTTGGATATTGCCTAGATTTGGTTTTTTTTTTTTTCCTCTCTCAATTAGGTTTTGGAAGCCTATTAGGTCAATTGAGATCATAGATTAAGGCAATTTGTGATTAGTAATAAGAATTATTTATATAAACAGATGTAATTAGGGTTCCAAACTCAATATATTTCATCTAGTCAACTGTGAGTTGTGACGGGCGCAAAGTCGACAGTCAAGCAGTGAATAAAATTGGTTCTTTAGTGTACCTTTTCTCCATTATTTGCTACTCCCATTAATTTCCCTTCGATACATGAGATACATTCATTAGGTGGATCAAAGCCTTGTTTCTCCTAGTCTTTTTTTCAAGTCCATCCCTATATACTGTCTACAGCAGTATTTTGACAATCACATACTGTTTTGGAGTTCCTTTTGGTATCCGTGACTGCATCACATGGTATCAGAGCCATTGCTTCCGTCCTTTGTCAACGCCACCACTTTCTACAATGTTAGAATCCCAATTTCAGTGACGAATCAAAATTCAGAGGGAGAGGCAGATGCTGTGCCACCACTGGTGGGGATCAACCAAAAGACTTACAAGGATACATTTTTTGTTTTTTGATTGGTAACAGTAGAATTTCCTTAAAGATAAAAAAGGGTACAACTAAGGAAAGAGCATACAAAAAAAAAAATCACTCATAGGTGAGCTGGTACAAGAGAAATATACCAATCACCCACGAACTATGCAAAAGAAGCACTTAGATTACATGACTGATCAACCCCCTGTTTAGTCAGACAATCCGCCATTCCATTTGCAGATCTAGAGACAAGCTGAAAAGATCTACTAACAAGGATACATGGACACCATCTACACCAGATTTGGGATGATGGAAGAGCAACTACGTGCGATCACACAGCAGCTTGCAAATCTAGGGACAAGGAGGGGTCCTACGAATCCAAGCAAAGAAGAGAAATCAAATGGACGTCACGTCAAACCTTTTTATTGGCAAATCCGGCATGGTGATCACCATAGACTGACGAGACAAGAAGATGGGGAAGATGATCTCAATGTCAAGATTGAGATCCTGGAGTACCATAGTATCCTTTGGGGAGATGACTTGGACTAGATCAAAGCCATCGAATGGATCTTTAAGAGATGCTGGATGAATGCAAGGTCAAGTTTGTGGCCATACAATTAAGAGGCTGAGCTTCAGCTTGGTGGGTGTACGCTAAGGCAATAAGAGATAGCTGTGGGAAGTGCAAGGTGACTTCGTGGGAGAAAATGAAGTCCTTGATCGCAAGGCCTTCCTCACAGTCAACCATACATACCTATTCCACCAATCGCAACATATTTGACAAAGAGATTGGATTGTGAAAGGTTACGCAGAAGAGTTTGACCATCTCGTTGCGCATAACAACTTAAACAAGCCTAAGGAGCAACTGGTGATGTGCTTCACCGATGGTCTTAGGACAGCCATCACCAATCAAGTGGTCCTTAGGACTAGGAGCCATCTTTACAGTTGCCAAAGACGGCCGAGAAGAATCCTAGCTGAGAAACACCTCAAGAAGCAACGATACAGTGGATATTCTCTCCTGAATCCAACAAGTCAATCTAAGGGCAGAAGCAATCTCTCCAAGATGGATCCAATCCAGCCACCTAGCCCTAATCAACCACTCAAATCAAAGAGTGCACCGAGGGGGCAACTGGCCGGTCGGGGCAACAAAATATTCGTTGCTACTAGTGCAACGAGATTGGCCACATCTGATCAGAATGCCACAAGCAATAGAGCACTTTGGTAGCAACTTCAAAGGGGTAAGGCACCACGTCGGAATACGAGAATGAAGACAAGTCTGAGGTGGTGACGAAGTTGTTCTTGATAATGATGACTCTGAAGATGGATTAATTGGCAACAGAGCGGAGACATTGATGATCTGCAAGAGTTCATTGGCACCAGAAGAAGGCCCAAACCAAGGGGATGACGAAATCACCAACGAAGTGGGTGGATGATCCTTGATTATCCGCCAAGATTCGTTCGGTCCGGCAGCTATTGGTGGTAGAGATCAAACATATCAGCAGAAGGTATTGTTCCACATTGACTATTTGATTCATGGAAGATGGGATGAGTTTGTAATTAATAGTAATAGTAGCAGAATTCACGTTTGGGTTGTGACAAAATCTTATGCTGGATATCAACCTACCTAACACAACCCTCCTAATATACCTAGGCTTGGGACCGGCAGTAAAAAAGCTGGTTGAGTTTTTACAAAACGGTGATTAGACTAGCTATGATCCATGGAGCAAAATATTGGCTAATCAAGAAGCAACATATGCACAAAATGGATGTAGCAGAGATGAGAATGTTGAGGTGGATGTGTGGTAAAACTGGGAAGGAAAAAATTAGAAATGAGCGCTTTTGAAAGCATTCAGGAGTAGCAACAGTATGAGATAAAATTAGAGAAACCCGTTTGAGATAGTTTTTGGGCATATTCAATGTAAGTCTGCAACAGTGCTAGTAAGGAAAAGTCTAGCTATGAAGGTTGACGGCCCAACAAAGAGAAGGGGTAGGCCAAAGAAGACGTTGATGGAGGTAGTAAACATAGATACGAAGAAGTGTAACTTATCTAAGGATTTGACTCAAGATAGATCGGAATGGAGAAACATAATTCATATAGCAGACCCAACATAATTGGGACAAGGCTTTGATGATGATATGTAATAGTAGCACCATTGCTCAACGCCTAGTACATGATCTTCAACTACACATAGTGATAAGTCAACAAAGCTGCATCATAAATTCATCATTTCATGTAAATTTGTGGACTTATTTAGGATCAAATGCATTGAATTAATTGAATTTCACAAAATCATGCAATTGGTCTTTCATATTTGAATTTACGTCAAAATCATCAAAAATTCCAAAAAAAAAAAAAATGCATGTTTCGGTGAAATTATCAAACTATCATTGTTCATAACTTTTTATTCACACGTGAAATTATGTATTTTCTACGCACCATGGTGTAGAGCACGAAAAAATCAATGAACATTATATTCATATGCAATCATACAGTGTGAATTGGGCCCCAAGCATAGCATCATTCTTTTTTATTATTTCTAAATTAGATTTAATTGTTTTGTAGCAAAATTCAGAGATTGGGGCCCGCGAAAAGAAAGAAATTAAGAGAGAAGTCAAAGAGGAGCAAAATTGAAGAAGACCATCATGGGGACCCACCTACCTTGGGAGTGAATTCCAAGGTAGGGGGCGGCCAAGGTGGGTCCCATCATTGTTGCAAAAATTCAGAAATTCTCCTTTCCAATTGTTTAAGATATTGTTTGAATTTCAAATCAAAAGCAAGGAAGGCAAGAAGATCAAGGAGTCCTAAAGGCTAAGGGAAAAAGTAATTCAAAAGAGTCTTGGACGCCAAGAAGACAACGAAGGAAAGAGAGAAAGAAAGAAAAAAAAAATTGCAAGAAGCAAAGGACGTCCATGCATGGGAGTTCAAAGCATTGCACACCCAACATGGGCCCACCTCCATTGCATGTTTGAAATCAAATTCAGAAATTCAGATTTTTGGAAATTTTCAAGTCAAGGTGGGGACCATGCAAGGAAATTTACAAGACTCTTGTTAGCCAAAGTAATCCAAGATAGAAACTAACTCCAAAAGAGTCCAAGTAATCAAGATAGGCTTCCAAGATTTGAAATTTTGCAACCCAAGAATTATCCAATAGGATGTGCACATCCAAGGGGAGGCAAGTCCAAGCTTCACATGTCCAATGCTAGGATTTTCCAAGATCCACACGTCCATCATCTGTTTCAAGTTGTTTCAAAAATCTGAAAAAAATTCAGATTTGGCAAATTTTCTTCATAGTGGGCCCAAGAGAGGAAGTTGCATGAGATATAAAGAATCCTACTTTTAGTAGCATTGTGTGCCAAGAAGCCCAAGAAGATAACAAGCTGGAAAATCCCTAGAGACTCAACTTGAACCCCCACACTATCAATCCTTTCCAGCCCAAAAACCTTGCAACCCAAGCCATCAAAAAAATATAAAAAAACTCCAAAAGGAGCTGGACGTCCAGTCTCCCCATCCTCTCTTGCACGGCCAGCAACAAATCCCCTTCTCCATCACCTTTTCTCCACTTTCTTCTCTACCATCTTCACTCGCCCAAGGCATTCTCTAAGGCTACCACCACTTGGGTTTTTACGCCGACGTCGCTCCACCGTCCTAACCAGCCACTACACCACCAAAACCCGCCTCTCCAACATCTCCCTTCCTCGGATTCAGATCGCGAAACAAGAGCCGGTTGGATCACCGTACAAGACCGCTAGTCCCTCTCCTCCGTTTAGTGTTGCATGGATACTTATTATTTGCTTGTAATGGGCCTATCAATTAAGAATCAAGTTTGTGGGGGTCTTGGTCTTCACCAATGGGACAACGCCAAATGTTTGTACATAGTGACAGTACGCTCTTGGTACAGTGGTCTTGAATTTTCTTGATGGCATTAAGCAAAACTATAATTGCACAATTAAAGAACTAAAATCCATTTTTCTAATTTCTGATTTTATTTTTTTTATGCATAATATCAATTACAGAAATTGGTTGGACTGATGTATCTTATGGTGTATGCAGTAATTAGATTAGGGTTCTAGATTAGGATTTTTGTTTAATCTTGGTTGTAATTAGTTTTTTTCAGACTCATAATTAATTTTTAATTAAAGTAGGATTTGTGATTTGTATAGGTTTTTGATAGGCTAGAACTAGTTTTTCATTAGGACAGGTACACTACGATCATTGGCTCCGTGTGGATCAACCTAGTCTCACCAATATTATTACTACAATTGCACCTTTGCGCTTGGGGGTCCGATCACACAGAGCTGATGAAGCAACCTTACCTTCATGGGCAACAGGTGGTCAAAAGGTGATTATAAGAGAGCAGTGCTTGATTAAATTTATTGTCGAGGAGCATTATCTTGATCATGTACGGTGTGGTGCCATGAATGCTTGTCATCTCCTTTTTGGGGAGACAGTTCAATCGAGGGGTAATTCACAATGGGTGGGTGAATTCTTACACCCTTCAAGGGAGCAATCTAATTGTAGCCCTACATCCCAATGTAATGGACTGCCATCAAGGGACAGATCAAGGGGTTATCGATGGAACACAGCTGATTAACAGTCCAGATGGGTGGGAATTTGCAAGAAAATAAGCCATGGATTTGCAGATCTTCGACATATCAGAGTTGAAATACCTTGATCCTCTCTGAGGGAATTCAATGGCAGGATGAGTAGCAGATCCAAGTGCAGACTCGATACGATCATTGCAGCACATCATTCAAGGAGTTCAATGCTGTGATAGCCCATGATCAGAGCCATCAAGATCTGGAAATGCAAGAAGATCCAGCATCAAAGGAAAGGTCTAAGTGAAAGAAAAGAAGACGGCGCAAGAGGTGACGTTGCGATACAAGTGACAATTCCGTAGCAAGAACTGAAGCCAAGTGACTTCTACAGTGGCGGAGGATGATGCAGATCGCAATGAAGATCAAGTAATTGGATATAGTATGGCGTATTTGGAAGTGTATGATCACGTACATGGGGTTCGGACCCATGTGTGAGTGAGTTTTCTTGAATTTGGGAACTCAAATAATCCCAAAACTACTGAAATTCACAAAACTCAAGGGCTGTTTTAGTATATGAGAGAACATTACAGGGGGTTTATAATTCTGAAAGTCCACTCAGAAAATATACAGAAAAAGGGCAGTTGGCCGCCACTTTTAGGGCCACAATTTGTGGGTACAAATGGATCAAAGGGTTAGAGGCACGTGATTGACCCCATTTTTTATATTTGAGAACATCATGAGTGGATCTTTCCATCCCGCCCATGTCCCGTGATTTGTGGTGCCCCAGGTGGCCCCAGCATCCGGTGTGCATGGTAAGGCCGTGCACACCAGATGCACATGAATATACATTAAACGAGAAACACAAATTACAAAACACAAACTTGTCCTTGGTCTCCCCTCCAGTCTTCATGGTTCCCCATAAAGACACCGAGAAGATCAGGGAAAAACACAATCTATCAGATATCATTCCTTCTTGCAAAAAAAAAAAACTGCAAAAGCCAATAAGAAAGTCCTTGGGGGATTTTTACAATTAGAATGACAAAATGCATGACAAACTATACCGAAACATGGACGTACCCTTTACCTGGAATAACAATTTCACCAACACATCCTTCAAAGGAAGGAAGTAGCGCCATCTCTGCTGCTTTTTCTAGACAACTATCCTTCCAAGTCAAAACATGACATTAGTTGTTTCTAGAGCTAAATCATTCTTGCAATTTGTGATCACAGTTTTAACATTTGATCAAACGGTAATAAAACTTATACAAAAGAAAGACAATTCAAAGACACCACACTCATTTCCTGATAAACATACTTTTGTAAGTGCGTTTCCCAGTACATTTGCTGCCAGTTACCGCTATGGATGGTAAAGTCACATCTGGCTACTCCATCTTGATTTGTTAAACAGTTCATTGGTTGTATCTGCCGGCTACCTTCAGGCCAACGTGATTCAAACAATGCCTTCCATGCTATATTTAAATCGTTGAACCTGTAAATCATGAATTACTCATAAAGGTACAGCAATTGGTATGTCTTAAAAAGGGAAAATTCTGCAGCCTCCAGAGAGAATGGGTATAGGCATTTGGGCCAGAGCAATGCATGTGTAGGTTCAGTATTTATTGATCCAGACAGTACATCTAGTGCTTCCCAGTTCCCACCATGGATTGGTGACCCTAAAAGGAACTCTCCACAAAACAATAAATTAGGAATGTCCATAGACACCCAACTAGCAGATTACCTAAGGACCTAACCCAAAAAGAAACTCGGTACCCTTTTCTTAGGTACAATTGATAAGCAGGTCTGGTTCGACACTCCACAGTTCACGTCTGTTTAATAATCGGGGTCTGGTCCAGTCAGGTCCATGCCCGAAAACTCCTGAATAAAGAGGGTGTATAACATATCACATATGCATATTATAGACAATCATATTATGATGATGATAATGGAAATACTTATCAGTTATCAGTGTTGTTGTTAGTATTGTTACCACATCCCAACTACACAAGCAACATGATATATTGCGTATGCATATTATAGACAAAATCATATGATGATGATCATGATAGATAATTATAATTATCGTCGTTATTGTTAGTATTATTACCACATCCCCAACTACGAAAGCAAATTGTTAAAAGAACTCCAAAATGGCATTCCCTTAAAAAATATCTCCATTTCTCAGGGGTTGTTTGGTTGCAGGTAAATGACTCACATGCGTAATGGTATGCACGATTATGTTTGTTTATGCTCATTTACACATGTAATGCGTAAACCAGGTACGAAAATGGTGTGTAAATCAAGCCATTTTCACAAAAAAATTTACTCATCTGAGACCCTAGTAAAGGGAATCACACCACCTGTGTAAATGGAACAAAAAAAGTAGAGCTACAGTATTTTGGGCATCCCATATAGGGTCGCCATTTTTTCATCATTGTGGGCCCCAAAATCAAGATCCAAACCGTTTACCCTCTTCAGAAGGCCAAAAACAGCAAGGAGACCAAATTTTAGCCATTGATTCATTTCAGACTTTCAGATATTGGCAAAAAAGTCAAAATGCTAAGATCTGACATTCTGGGCTTCTGTGGGCTCCATCATCACGGATTTTGAGATATTTGCAAAAAAGTCCAGACATTAAAATTTCCATTATGGACTTGTGGGCCCCGTTTTCATGATCTGAAGTGTCCAACCTCTTTAGAATCCCCAAAAAAATGGCTAAGGGGTCAAATTTAATATTTTGATTCATCATGGATTTTGATAAATTTGTGAAAAAGAGTAGTAAACCATTGGATGTACTTGGATTCACAGGATTCATATGTGAAGAGATGTGACAATGACAAACAATGGAATCTCCTTCACAGGTGTATCATTTGACTACGGAAATGATTCACATGTTTATCATTTACACATGTGAGTCATTTTCATAGAAACCGAACTACTCTTTAGCATTTGTGAAAGATATGAAGAGTTCAGAAGGGACTGACATTTCATACCAGATCAAGTTACATCACAGTGGAAGTGAGAGAAGATAATAAGCAAAATGAATTTGATTTTACCTTTTTTTTATTTGCCGCCAAAGTAATTCTTGTCCACTATCATTACTATGATGTGAACTATTAGGAATAACTTACGGAATTGGCTAGATATAAAACAATAACGTGCACTTCAATATATTAGCTTAATATTTTATTAAAATGTATATTAATTATTGTAATTTTTTTGAATGATAACTTGTATTAAAATAAAGTCTTAACAGTACAACAAGATTATACCCAAAAGCAAACAGGGAAGCACCTTCCAAGAAGCAAGAGCTACCACCCAGACGACAGGAAAGAATAAACAGCAAAACGGCCAACTGATATTATCATATTAATGGCATAAAAATATACACATACAAAAACATACTTGGGTCTTGAATCAGGTCATGGTCTAGTTGGGTTCATCAAAGTTGGGACTGGGTCCTATACATTAAACCCTGTCAGGTCTGGGTCCACCAAAAACCCAACCTGAGCACCTGTTTACATCCCAACAATGAATGCCAGACATCTGATAGTCAGCTGGATACTTCAAGTAGAAATATACCAACAACCCTTTTTCCTTCATTTACTGATGTCAACAGGCCATTTTAACTCAAATAGTCAATAAATTGAGTCACTAGGATTGTTTAAAGGAGAGCTGTGTAATATGCATATCCAAGGTAGGTGCACCATATGGATGATTTACAATCCCCTCCACCTTCTCACAAAAGAGGGCTGGACAATGTATACATTATGATCTTTTTAGCAAGCAAGTTGTATGATAATTCTCTTTGGTCTGAAGTCCTAATCTGGTTTCATTGTAGCTGGGCCCATCCGAAGTCTATATGTGGATTGTTTTAGGCGTGGTCGTTGGAGGTGGGATCAGACAAAGGAAGGATTTTGTGGAGAACTGCCTTCCCAGCAGTTTTATGGATCATTTGGAAGGCGAGGAATTCACAATGCTTTGAGGATTCCAGCACCTCGGCTGAAGATCTTGCTTACAAGCTCAAGTTCACCATTGCTTCATGCGTGTCCTTCCTTCCTCAATTTCATGGGATTTCTATTGACCTCATTTTCAGGAATTGGAGGCAGGTGGCCTTCCTTTAAAGTTTTTGGTTGCTGGGGTTGTTTTAGTCCCTCACTTCTTCTCTCAGGTTTTGTGCTAGTGGTTTTGCTTTTGGTGGTGTTTGTTTGTTCTTTTTCTTTTTGGCTTTTCAGTATTCCCTCATGTACTGTTAAGTCTTTCAATGAATGTTGACATTCCAAAAAAAAAAGTTGCATAAAAGTTCTCTCAAATTTAAGAGGTTAAGGAACAACATATGCTTCTCTACTTAACAGCATGCATTTCTTGTCAAACCTTCGACGTTTTCTCCCACTTGTAGCGCCATCAATCACAAAATCATGCCTACCACAGTGCTCAGATGAACTGTCACAAGAGAAATAGATGTGCTGATTAATATTAGAATTTGTTAAAACCCTCTTCCCCTTAAATTCTATAAACCTCTTAAAATGATAATGCAAATATTGGGATTGTTTGACATAATACGAATATATGATACCATTCAGTTCAAGCATTAATGGTACCATAATTTGGCAGAAGTTGCAGAATAGCCTTAAAAATGTCTGTGTTTCATTTAATCAAATCGAAGCAAATGAAAAATTAAAACAGAGGAAAGGAAGGCAGCAGTAGTTTTTTTCTAAATAAAGTGGTGCCAGCTCTTAATAGTAGTTTTTGCCACTCAAACAAGTAAAAAAAAGTATCCTCTTAATCAGTCCTTTTTGCAATATGTACCCTTTCTGGAAGGTAACTCCTTTCCTAAAGTTTTTTTTTTTCTTTTTTTCGTAGTTAACAAGTAAATTTTATTAATGATAAAAGAAAGTATGGAAAAAGAAAGTACAGAACACAACCTACCTGAACAACAGAAAAGCTCTGGTATAAGAGCTAGCTACCATATACCAACAAAACTACACAGTGAAAGCGCTAAAATTACAAAATCGGCCCACCCCTTGTTTAGCTAGAGCATCAGCCATACCATTAGCAAAACCTGGCAACATGCTGAAACGACACTTGACATCTTGAGGATAAATATTAAAACTCCTTAAAATTGAAATGCACTTGAGGGCCCTTTCTGTTGATATACATTGTTGTGTCGTTCACTAATAGCTCGAGCTTTTGGTGTTTATGGTCATTAACATGGTATCAGAGCCAAAGGTCACGAGTTCGAAACCCTTAGGAGGCATGTTACCCCCATCTATCTATCTGGTCTGTTCCGTCTGGTCTGTCTGTTGGGTTTTTAATTCGAACAGCCTCCCGTTTGAAAGGGGGTGTTGATATACATTGTCGTATCGTTCACTAACTGCTCGAGCTTTTGGCGTTTATGGTCATATATTTATTTTTATTTTTTAGTATTTTTTTTATGTAGCGGAGATGAGAATGTTGAGGTGGATGTGTGGTAAAACTAGGAAAGATAAAATTAGAAATGAACGCTTTTGAAAGCGTTTAGGGGTACAACAAAAGGGGATAAAATTAGAGAAACCCGTTTGATATGGTTTGGGCACGTCCAACGTAAAGTCGCATAAGGAAAAGTTTGGCTATGAAGATTGATGGCCCACCAAGGGGAAGGGGTAGGCCAAAGAGAACGTTTATAGAGATAGTAAAAAGAGAAATGAAGAAGTGTAACTTATCCAAGGATTTGGCTCAAGATAGATCGGAATGGATAAATAGAATTCGAGTAGCCGACCCCAAAATAGTTAGAACAAGGCTTTGATGATGATGATGATGATGAGTGATTTTATTATCTAAAAATCAATTTATCAAAATTATCACAAGAAAACACCTAATTTGAAAATAATCCCAACGTTTTCAGCCAATCCACTTGTAGCCCAAGTGGTGAGGCATATCCCTCCACAATGACAAAATTGGATTAATCCCTGGGTCCACCCGTCAAGGACTTGGGTAGTGGGGGTCTGTGGGGTAGTGGGGGTATGATGCAGACAGCGGAGGTAGAAAGATGCGGGTGGATGCAAATATGAGAACATTGGGTTCACACCAAACTCTGATCCAGAGGTGTTAGAAAGTTGGGCTCTCACCAAACTCCATACCAAGAGGCATTAGAGATCCCCAAGAGGAGAAGGATAAGAAAACTCCATTTTCATTAATCATCAACCATCCTTCTTACCCAAAGAGGCTTTACATCATTATATCGGAAAAGAATAACCTTAAGACTAATCTGGACCATCCAAACAAATTGATGGCCAGGATTAGAACATCTTCTTAAAATGACTTAAAACACAAATAAATCTCTAAATAATTGAAAATAACAAAAAACAAATGGATTGGGCCCAAAGGATTGGTCAAGGCAAATAGCGGTTGGACCTATGGGGATCAGAAGTCAACCATATGAGCTTCTGATATGCCATTTGATCCTTGGTTTCAGTGCATGGCTTGATGGCTTGGCTCAATCTTCTCGACTTTGATCTGGTCTTCCAGTTAGAAGTAGAAGGGGCACATTTCTTCTTCCAATTTTGAAATTCAACTTGGATGTGAGATCTAACCAGTAGTCTTTGAATCTCAACTGTCTGAATACAAGCTTCTAATATGAAGGAGCGATCTCCGAAGATGAAATCAATATGGGGAACTTCAATCACTTGATTTTCGTTTACAACCTCTTGATCAATAGCTTATTCATCTGATGCTTTAACTGGCTGTTCAGAAAGTGTGCTTACATTGAGTTCTGTTGGATGCTCAGTTGGCTTGCATACTATTTCCAATCCTTGAATGTGTTGGCCTCCTTCTTGGGTTGCTTGCACTTGTTGATCAACACTCTCCAAAGGAGAAGATTCCATTTCTTTGTCTACCAGTTCATCTGAAGTAGAATCCTTACTTGGAGTCTCATCAATCACTTCAGCTGAATTTATTGTGGAATCACTTGTTTCTTGCTTTTAAATCTGCCAGTAAAACAATCATCTGGGCAAACATGTCATGCATTTGTGTAGCAAATTGATCTAAGGTAGCATTGAATTGGGAGGAATCTTGAATTGGCTTGTCAACACCAGTCTTGGATTCATTTGCCACATTCTCCACAATATGTGCTTTTGTGGATTGTTGAAAATTTTCTGCTAAAGGCTGCGGGGCCGATTAAACTTGCGCTCAACACGACTTGCTTCTCTATATGAGTCATGCATGGTCCTAACGTCCTTCATATTTTTTAATATTTTTGGCCTCAAACCTCTAGTAAAACTGATACAACAATGTTCCTCATTGTCAACTAATCGACATACTTTTTACAACCAAGAAAATTTACCATAACATTCATCAACTGTCATCTCTCCTTGTTGCAAACTCATGAATCGCTAAAAATAGACTATATTTTCATCATACCAATGCCCATAATAACGTTTGAACTGCATTCTTTGAATTTTATTGAAAATTCCAAAGCGTTCCAACTTCATATTGACTTGGATGGGCAATAAAAAAAAATTTTGAACTGACCTTCTGTGGAGAGCTAATTTTCAGCAAGTTGTGGCTGAAAATAGGTCACGATTGGAGTCCGGATGGCTTCAATATTAACAAACCAAATTCGAACAGTCCGATTTGCACCAAATTCGAACGAAGCTCCGTTCAAACGGGCGGCCTCTCTAGATCTTGGCTTGGAGAGCTCCCTTTTCTTCAAGTTGTAGGGCCCTTTTTTAATTCAAGTTTGGGCCTAACCTGAACTCAGGCCCAAATGGGCACTATTGCTGTTGTTGGATATGGCTAATCTCAAACTCAAGCCCAACTGGGCTGTGGGTTGTGGGCTGTGGGCTTTGGACTCAGGACATCATGCGTCTCAGAGACACATGTAAGGAGGAGAAATCCTCTTCTCACTTACTCCCGATTCCAGTGCATGCAGAGAAGAAAAGGAGGGGGAGTGTCCTTCCACTCGACTCCTCTTTGATGCTGGCCTTCGATAAGATGCAGATCGCGATGGTGACAACGACAATGGAGGCTGGTGGATCTCGACGTTAGTGCCAGTGGTGCTCGGTGATGAAGATGATGCTGGTCATTGCCGCTTGACAATGGAGTGACGACGCAAGATCTGGAGACAACGACGAAGGGGATGGCGACGCTTGGTGATGGTAGTCGTGGTCTTAGGGTGCCAAGTACGCCTCTCTTTTTCTTATCTCTCTCACTTTATTTCTCTTTTTTTCGACCGGGAAAAAAGGGATGGGGAATGGGTGATTGTGTTCGGTTGGTGCCCCATTGGCAGGATCGATGGTGTGTTTTTGGGTTCTTAGGGTTTGAAGGGCTTGGATTGGGGTTTCGAATAGGGCTTGATAGGGATTTGGGAACTGACGAGACGAATGGGGATTTTGTGTATTTAGGGTTTAAGGTTTGCATGGAGGTTGATAGGTGGGGAAAAGGGCTTGATGATTTTGGAATGGAAGGGGTTTTGATGGCATGCAAGTAGGGCTCCGGTTCCTATGAACAGCGGGGTGGGGTTCAGAAATGGGTTTGAGATTAGGGATTTCAATTCATGGTTGATTAGGGTTTTGTTTTGGGACATGCGAAATGAATTTTGGGTAATGGAAGGGACTGGGGAATGGTGGGGTGATGTTCGGTGGGGATGATGGATTGCCGATGATCGAAACCGGGGTTGGATCGATCTTCGGCTCTGAAACTAATTGATGCAGATAGCGGAGGTAGAGATGGGGCCAGGCGATGAAAGAAGATCGAGATAGAGAAGATTGGGCTCACACCAAACTCTGATCTGGAGGCATTCAAAAGTTGGGCTCTCACCAAACTCTAAACCAAGAGGCATTAAAGATCTCCAAGAGGAGAAGGAGAAGAAAACTCCATTTTCATTAATAATCAACCATCCTTCTTAACCAAAGAGGCTTTACATTATTATATAGGAAAAGAAATAACCCTAGGACTAATCTGGACCATCCTAACACATTGACGGCCAGGATTAAAACATCCTCTTAAAACGGTCTAACTTGACTTTGAAGGGTACAAGGCGAAATTGGCTAGAGTTGAAGGGTCCCTCAAGAGAGAGATTTGGGTAATGAAGGCAACCAATGAGGAGTTGCATAGAAGATCACCATCCTTCAAAAGGCCAAATCCAAGCCAAGGGGAGTTCCTAGACTGCAAGTCCCAAAACCAAAACCCTCTAAAAGTGCAAGGCATGTCAAGGTCTTCGAGAACTTCATTTGACAAATGGAGCAACTTAAAGGCTTAAAAGATGAAAGATGAAGGAGGGGGGTGAACAAGGGCATCACGTACCTCACTAATGATGCCATGTTATGGTGGTGGTGATGCTATAGCCTACAAGGACATTGAATGGGACTTTAAACCATTAAGGAATGAGAGGACTTGAAGAAAGAATTAAAGTTGCAATTCCTTCCCGAGAATGTGGAGTACCTCACTCGCACGAGTCTAATGCAACTCAAGCATTCAAGTTCAATTAGAGACTACATAAAGAAATTCACAACACTGATGCTCGACACTATTGATATGACGAAGAAGGATTGATGATCCTTCTTCATTAACGGACTCTGGAAGTGGGCCAAGAAAGAGTTAATGTGCCAATGGGTCGTGGACTTGGTTTCTACATTTCCAATGGCCAAGCGCCTTGCCTAGCTCAACAATCGAGCAAGTTTCTCTTCAAGCGAAGGGCCAAAACATGGGTAAACATGAGGGAGAGAAGAAAGATGTCGCAAAGAGCTCCAAGAAGCCAAGCAAGGGCAATGAAGAAACCAAGAAGAAAGGTCACTTCCTTTCTCATGGCGATCATAAGATAAAGGATTGCCCATAGAATAGGGACTTAATGTGTTGAAAGTTACTGAAGAGACAAAGGAGTCATGCATGGGTACGCTAACACTTCTCAATGCAATAAAAGAAATGGGTTCGTGATCCAAAACCACACCAAAGAGAGTTGATGTTCGTAGACATCCAACTCCATGGAAAACCCATAAAAGCATTAGTAGAACCAAAGCAACTCATGATTTCATATTGAAGGATGAGGACAAGAGGTAGGGTCTCAAGTGGGCAAAGGACCCTAGTCGGGTGAAGGCAGTGAACCCTATAGCCCAACCAATCTTTGGTGTGGCCAAAGTCGAGAAGCTTCACGTGGGCCACTGAAAGGGACTCACAAGTTTCTCCTCGGCTCCACTAGACGACTTCAATGATTTGGACCTGTTCTACATTAGTGTTGGACTTGTTCAACATCGCTAATAGAAGTGCCCAACCAGCTTTAACAGTTATGAGAATCCTAGACCACATATATGCCAACTCATAGAGAGGAGGAAGACGGGCATGAGGCGACTCACCTTTGCAAATTGAGGCAGACCTTGAAGAGTATGGGTACATGATGCTAAAGGAGTTGTCAAAACATCTACCTCTAAGGAGGGAGGTAGACCACAAGACAAAACTTGTGTCAGGAGCCAAAATCAGGATTGAATTAAGTTCAATTAGCTGCAACAATCTTCAATTAAAAGAAAGGCAAAAAGAGCACTTGGGGAAAAGAATTTGTATTACTAGAGAGAACTCAATTCCAGAATAAATGCCAATGAGAGAGGCCATCCCCTTTTATACTTAAGGCCTCACAAGTGGATGGCTAAGATATGTACATGTATCACTAATCAAATGGCTAAAGAACACTCTAGAATCTTCCACCATTTTCTTTACAACTCCATCCTTATCTCCACAACTCTATGTAGAGAGTTTCTAGACCATTTTATATTTACTTAGACTTATCTACAAATATCTTAGGCCTTTTGAAGACTCTTGCGACCCAAGCCTGAAAATTATGGGTCTATAGCTTGGGTTGTGGCCCATTTTGGCCCTATTATCCATGTACATATACATGACATTCCCCTCCAATCCCTCGACATCCCCGCCGTGCCTTCTTTGTGAAAACATTGAATGTGATCCTTGAATTGCCAAAGTTCATTGGGTTGCTCCCACAATTCCTCTCGTTGGGGAAGGCCATTCCATTTGACTAGGTACTCTTTATGTGCCGCACCTCTTTGTAGGTGTGCTTCATGTTCTGCTAATATACACTCCACCTCTTTGTCGTTAGAGTTTGCCGTGGTGGCCAATGCACATTGCGAAATGCCCCTATATGGTCTTCCATGTCTTCATGGTACGACTTTAAGTGACTCACATAGAAGATAGAATGGATCTTTAGCCAGGCAAGTAATTGAAGTTAGTAGGAAACCTTCCATACTTTTTGGAGAACGGGAAAAGGTCCCTCGTAGCATCATATCAACTGTTTATGTACTTTGCTAAACACTTTCAATAATTGAGGGCAGTGCCTTCACGATCTCCTTATCCCCTTGAACTCCAAAGGTCTCCTCTTCTGACCTCCTCATTTCTTCATTCTCTTGGCAACCTTTGCAACATCGGCTTCTTCCTGCCAATACTTGACGAACCAATGGTCAATCAAGCTATGCCCAAGTAGCTACTTGCAACGGTTTGTGATGCTAAAGGTTATTTCTCCAAGAAAAAAAAAGGTTATTTTTCCAAGGCTAGCTCAAATGGATTGCGGCCTGATGGTTCACGTCGTTGCAAGTTGTAGCAAAATTGTGCCACATTCAAAACTCGGACCCTGTCCTGATTGGCACTCACAAAGTGCCTCAGATACTCCTCCAACAAGGCATTGACCCACTTGGTCTGGCCGTCTGTTTGTAGATGGAAGCTTATGGAGAAGTGGAGCCCAAGTAGATTGAACACCTATGTCCAAAATCATCCTGTGAAGTGAGGATCCCTATTACTCACAATGTTCTTGAAAATCCCCCAATACTTCACGTGCAGAACAAATAGCCTTGTGGTCTCTTTTGTTGTGCTATTTGTAGGTGCCGTGATGAAGGTAGCACACTTAGAGAATTGGTCCACCACAATGATGATAGACCCTAGGTCCTCTACCTTGGACAAGGCAGAGATGAAATCCATGGATATTATGCATAGCCATGATCTCTCAAAGACAGGTGGTGGCTCCAACAACCCTACTTGCTTCTTTTGCTCAACTTTAACCTATTGCCAAACAAGACAAGTCCTCACATATTTTTCAACATCATCACTCATGCATGGACGGTAGTATGTTGCCTCTAGGAGAGTCAAGGTGCGCTCTTGGCCTAGGTGAGCAGCCCATCTAATGTCATGACACTCCTCTAGGGCCTGTTTGGTTGCAAGCATTCCTGATATAATTTCTCTCTTGTCTAGAATTTCTAACAGCACTACAGTTGTTGTCTCCTTGGAATTCCAAATGACTTATTTAATTGAGGAAAATTCTTCAAACTGGCATTCCAAATGACAAATTTGCCATGTAGATTCCTTAGATATCCACTTTTGGAAATGCTACTCAGATATTGTCAATCTAGAATTCCAATTGTGTGTGTGTGTGTGTGTGGGGGGGGGGGGGGGGGGGGGGGGGGGGGAAATTTGGAACAACACTACAGTTCCTATCTCCCTGGAATTCCAAATGACTTGTTTGATTGAGGATAATTCTTCAAACTGGCATTCCAAATGACAATTTTGCCATGTAGAATTCTTAGATATCCACTTTTGGAATTCTACTCAGACGCTGTCATTCTAGAATTCCATTTTTTTTACTTTTTTTTGTGTGTGTGTGTGTTTTGGGGAGGGGTGGTTTCATTTAGAATTCTCCCAAATGCTCCAAGACAAGAAATCTTGGAATGCTTGCGACTAAACAGGCCCTTAGAAGTTCCTTCCTTAGCCCATCGTGCATGTGGACTTAGTGCCATCCTCCTTTTAAGACCTTCATTCAGCCAGAACCAACGAGCCTTTCCCTGTTGCAATAACTCCATGAGGCCTTTTGCAAAAGGGTGCTTCTCCAATCCCTCCCTATGTTGTCTAGAAGTTCCACAAGCTCCTCGGATTTTAGCGCAACCAACTTTGCTTTTCTACTCAACGTGTCAGCCGCCTAGTTGATCCATCCAGGCTAGTACTTCATGATCATATCGAACTCTGCAAAAAAGTCTTGCCAACGCACTTGCTTTGCCTTCCACTTCTTTTGTATTTAGAAGTAGCTCGTGGCAACATTGTCAGACTTCGCTACAAACCTAGAGCCTGGTAGATAGTGACGCCATGTATATTGATGGGCCAATGCAGATGGGTCCAAAATGGACCACAACCTAGGACCAAGACCAGCAATTCTCAAGCTCACTCGCAAGAGTCTTCCCAAAGCCCCAAGATATTTGTAGATAAGACTAAACAAATATAGAAGGGTTGAGAAACTCTTTAAATAGAATTGTAGAAATAAGGATAGAGTTGTAAAGATAAGGGTGAAAATTCTAGAGTATTCTTTAGCCGTTAAATCAGCAAGACATATACATATCTTAGCAATTCACTTGTACAACCTTAACCACAAAAGGGGGATGGCCTCCCTCATTTGTATCCATCCAAGAATAGAGTACTCTCTAATGATACAAACTCATTTGCACAAGCGCTCTCTTTGCCTTTCTTTTAATTGAAGATTGTTGCAACTAAATTTAACTTGATTCAACCCCACTTAACTAATTAAAACGGCTTAAAAACAACCAAACTGCTGCTAGTTTTTATTTTATAAGATTATTCCTTTTATTGCAATAACTTATATATTATAAACGTGTGATTATGAGGATTATGCTTCACTCTTCAGGCAATTGGAAATTTGGAATGCCTCACCCCACACCTCGAAGTTTTAAACCATTGATCCTACCATTTATGTGTCCCAAATTCCATTTTCACTAATAAATTTTCTTACAAAAATGGGAGCACCCTAAATAGTTAACCCTGTTATTCACCATGATGACTTATACATCTAGATGCTCTAGAGCTGCAGAGTTTAAGTCTCATGTTAAATTTGACACTATACTTAAAAGATGTCCTCTCTTGAGCTTCCACTGTCACCCATTACAAACAGAATAACAACGAATAACTAATTTGGATCAGATTCAGTCACATTAGATCATGGAAACAAGAGTAATATATCATAACAAGAACAACACCACATTCACCCAATAACCACTCATATCATCCCACCAAGCCCATGAACACAAACCAAGAACAACTAAAAGTAAAAAATGCCTCAAGCAGCAACAAAAAAAAAATGCAGATTGAATCTTCACAAGGCCAGCAACTAGGTTGTCACAAACAGATGGAGTTGAGTGGCAAGGGCTCTGCTGATGGATTCAAAAGAAACGAAACCCTCTGAAAGCAATTGAATCGACTGAATATCAAATTTCTGAAAGTCCTCGGCAAACTACGATGATTTTTCAACGCTTCTGCAACGATACTTTCCAACGAAAGTCCAGAGATCTGGAACAAGCGATGCCAAATAAGTTTTCAAAGAAAGACCCAATTCTTGAGTACAGCTCTCGACAGAAGCACCAATTCTTAAAAAAGAAAAAGAAAAAAAAAAGGTGTTGTATCTAAAAATAAAAGGCCCCAGTGGGCTCTGATACCATATCAAAGTAATAGATGCCAGAAAAACTAAGCTCCTGCCTTTGGATCAGCCCTCTCTATTTATTATAAATTGAGAAGCTAATTACAGCAAGTGTCCCCTTCAATGGGGTGAATACAGGTCAATACAAATCATATATGATATATACAAGCTTATCCTACAAGTCAGCAAGATCTTGTGGACCCCTGGACCCTAGCCAGTGCAAACTAGACCATTCTAACAGCATCCAGCCTAGCATTTTGAACAAGAAAACAGTTGAGATATATAATGGGTAGTAAAAATGGAGGATAGAAGTTATAGCAACTTGAACCAGCTTCAAAACTAAAGGAATTTTAATCACTTCCACGTGATCTGGAATTTTCACACAAGCCAGATCGAAGCACCAAGCTAGAATTAAAGAAAAGAGAAAATATTGGATTGTATCATCCAGATCTTTAACTCATATCATTATATGCGATTTGTGCATGTGAATAACTCCATCACAATCTCAAAAATAAATAAATAAATAAGAACAAGAAAATACCACAATGACTCTAAAATTCAATAGGTAGCCTTCACTATGGTGGCCTCTGTCTAGATTTTTAATGCAGAAACTTTGGATTTTAGAGAGAGAGAAGAGAACGCAACAAGTTCATAAGAATCAACACTCAGTAACTTACAATGCTTCCTGCAACTTCAGCAAGGCCAATGGAGGTAAGTGCATAATTAAGTAATCGACCAAGTCTGATGGAAGTTCGAATATGTTCTGCAGATAATGATCTCCTAGGAAAGTGCACATGGTAAATCAAGAACAATGAGAATCAGGGAAAAAAACTCAACAACAAATAATAAATCCTGCAATTGGAACAGCATAAAATTGCAATGTTCTAAATATTTCACAAGCAGAATATTTTTCATATGGATAGTAATCCCAACATAGCAGCAAATATAATGCAAGATTAAGCTACGAATGTTGCAACATTTGGAAAGAACCAGAATAAACAGGTCAGGTCCAGGTCAATCGAGTTCAGACATGGGGACCGTAATACCCAAATGAATAAGTCATACGGTTGTATAATTTAAATGCATTGTACATGTAAATGTTTTATTTTTTATTTTATTTTTTTGCATATACAGAATTAATAAGTAGACATAAATGGCTGCTTTTAGGTAGCAATTTTATGCTATATATGGAAATTACATTTAAAATTTTGAGATCCATACTATTTCATGCTTTTTTTCTTGGAAAAGTATACCATTTGACTCTCTCTCTCTCTCTCTCTCAAACACATTCACATCTTTGTATTGCGGTGAATGACAAAATCAAACTCATCAAAGAGAGATGTCTTTCGGCTTCTTAAAGATAATTAGAAAAAGATAGAGAAAATGAAATATATGTTGTGTAAATTAGCATCACGTGACCCTTTCTTTTATAAGGATATTAGACAGAATTCCAGTTGAGAAATTACACTTATCTGGGAAACTACCTCTAATTATCATTATCTAGGATATTACAACGAGCTGGAATTGTCCCCAATCATATCTAGTGGATTACAAGAAGCTGGAAAGATCAGTATTGTTACAACATATTAACACAACATAATAACAAGATGTCCCATGGATCAATAACCTTGGCCCATGTCCCCATTATGTCTCCTCTTTGTGCCTAACACTCAGCGTTTGCTCTCCACATAATCACCAATGCACCCTTCATCAGAAGGGTTCAAGCCAAGCAGACAGGCGTGAACTTTTAAGCATGTGCAGAGGCCACTTCGTGTATGCATATGTTAGATGGTAGATACTAGACAATAATTTACAGAACTGACAGAATAAATCAGCAAAAAGAATAGCAACTGCATTCAGTGTTTGCTGGTAAGGTTTTGACTTCAGACAGCATTCTTTATCTTCGATGTCTCACTCTCTCATCACAAGTGCTTGCGTGGCCCACATCCACATTATTCAGTTGATGGCCTAGTTAGTTCATGTCCGAAAAATGGCTTCTTGATCAGTGAATTGAGCTTTCGTGCACTTCGAGTCAGTCTAGTGCATTAGATCAGGCATAAATACAGGCTTGAGTGTTTAGGCTGTGTTCAGATACAGGTACAGTTAGTTCATGTCCAAAAAATGGCTTCTTAATCAATGAATTGAGTTCTATGTGCACTTTGAATCAGGTTAGTGCGGTAAATCAGGCATAAATACAGGTATGAATGCACACTTGTGTTTAGGCTGCATTCAGGTACGGATACGGGCCTCGATACCTGAACCTGTTCAGTATGGATAAGCATACTCAAATTCAGGCATGCGTCTCGGTAAACCATGTACCCTCCCTGCACCCCACCACCACACATTTTCATCCCTAATAGTGGGACAGCCTATTCACTAGGTCCTACTCCTACTTAACAAGGACAGGCCATTGACTGGAATGGATAAGCAATAAAAATTTCTACTAAATATCCATTGCTGACCATTTTTCATTTCCTACCATCTGCACCAACTGAACTGCTAGGATCATCCAGTGTGGTTTTCAACACATGGTGATCCACAAAGGAACCCACCAAATGACGAACCCAATTCAAAATACTCACAAACAACATGTTTATTGTGGCAAGGGATCTCTTGACATTGCATTCTTCAAAACACAGAGTAGCATTTCCCCACAGTACATTGCAATCTAAAGAATGTCAGCTAATAAATATTTTAGGCCTCATTTGAATTCCTGGAAGTTGGTTGGTTGCCCTTCAATAATACCTCAAGTTGGTTAAAAGAAAGAAAACAGAATTCCCAATTCTTGGGCCAAACCATGGACCCTACCCAAAACCAACCTAGTAGTCAGTAGACCGCTTTCATTTGTGGGTCATATTCAGGTTGACCAGATTAACAAATGGGCTGTGTTCAGGTTGAGTCTGGCAAATTTAACTAAACAACCAGACAAAACCTGACCCAGTCCAACTAATTGCATTTGCACAATTAGCCGCTAAGGATGAAAACAGGTCAGGTCCATAGTATATCCCCACCTAATTTCACATAGAGACCCGTACCCAAACCAGATTCAGATTCAGATGATTTATGCTTGTACAAAGACCCAATCAGGGATGTTCATGAAACCCGGGTTGTACCAAGACCTTCTAGGTGAAGATTTCGATAATCAGAAAATTTGGGCGAATGCAGAAACCTAGCTAATTCCATTTCAACACATTCAAATGCAACTCTTGTACAAGTGATCGGGAATCAGAATCACATAAATCGATATGCATAAATAAATACCGAAGATGATCTCGTTCGTAATCGCCTGCGCGCAAAGCCATAGCAATGTCGGGCTTTCTCCCATTCTAGTTGAGGATCGCCGAAATTCAGCTGCTACAGATCATAGATTTCGCGCACGAGAAATCCGAAACATCCGAAACGAGAGGTGATACGATACCGA
This sequence comes from Persea americana, assembly GCA_029852735.1. NCBI lineage: Eukaryota > Viridiplantae > Streptophyta > Magnoliopsida > Laurales > Lauraceae > Persea > Persea americana. Next base: position 73,917,628 of record CM056809.1, read on the forward strand.
GAGCCGATATGGAAGCAATCGTTCTCCTGAAGAAAATGCAATGGTGAATGAAGGGAAGGCAAAGCGCAGGGTTTTGGGGTTTAAAGGGTTTCCTATGGTGTCGTTCTATATATCTATCACACGTGGCACAAAATTGCCCACCGATCCCGAGTAGGAGAAGATGGAATTAACATGGTGTTAATCATGTAATCAAGTGATCAATCATATAATCAATCAAATGGTGGGACAACTTCTATTTGCGTAAATTTTGAAGATATTTCATGCGCAAGCATTTTGTTTTAAGCTCCTTGAAATTTTAATAGATGGCCCTATCGCGAAGGTCTACAGTAGAACCAATTCCTTGAAAATTCAAGGTGTTCCAAACGAGGCGTGTTGATTTAATGGGGTATCACCTATAGCAGGTTAACACATCAACATTGGACACACTTGGTGAACCATTACTATCTTAAATATCATGAGCTAGGTCGGAACCATACTGTGCCTGGACCCATTCTCATTTTTAAATAACAATTTATTCTCATTTTTAAATAATATTTCTGATTCCGACTTCAAACTTGTTTTGTTGGTTCTAAACTTAGTTTTGATAGGTAGACCCAGATCCAACTAGAGGACCAGAATGTGGTTTCAAAATCAATTCTAACTTTTTTTTTAATTTCTTTTCTTATAATACGGATATCATTTTAACTTATAACAGTGTGTCAAGTCTACTATATCTAAAATCAAACATAAAAATGTCCAGCAAAAGTTGATTTTAAGCCTACAATTTGCAACATACATTAAAGACTCATATGTCAGGGTCTTGGGTCCACAAGTTAAAACCTATATAGGTGTGGACTCAGACCCATTTATCAATCGGAATCTAAATTGGTTTTGGACCCAGACCCGTTTATGAATTGGAACTGAAAACAAGTTTCAACTCTATTTTTTTTATGGATCAAAACCTTTGGATAATCGAAAAATCGGGTACCTGTTTGCATCTCCAATAAAACGATGGTCAATTGTTAATATTAGTTTTGTTGTAGTTTTTTTTTTTTTCCTTACCGAAAAAAGACCGAGCCTGGAATTGTTTTTTTTTATTTTGTTTGACCAGACTTATAATTCGTTGTGGTGCATCCTATATACGACTTATGTTAAGTTGTGTCTATAATTATATTGGAACGTAGTTTTTCAAATAACGTTTGCATTTCCTTTTTGTGTCCCGTTGATGATTACAAGGGCTACGTGTATCGTTTACATATAAATACAAAAAATAAAATAGAATAAATTGAGAAAGCAAAAGATCACATAAGAGCCCTAAGAAAGTTTTGTTAGGTCATTCCATGGGCTGCCTATGAAAAGTCAAAATCAGTGAGAAAATTGGCTCTTTTTGTAATGTATAGTCCTCATCGGGTTTCACTCTAATAATCCAACATTAGATTGGTTACTTTTAAACACTCAAACCAAATATTATGAAAATCCAATTCTTTCGTACATATATCTAAGAGGATTTTACTGGAAAATGAATTGTATTTGGCCGTTGCATGAAATAATGAAAAGTATTTTCCATTGCAAAAACGCAGTTCGTTGGGCATGGTTTCCTTTTTTTTTTTTTTATAACTTTGGGACTAGCAACGCTAGCGCTGCTCAAGTTAAAATGAAGCGATGCTAGCTTCGCTCTTCGTAAATCCTATTTACTCTCATTTGCTCCCATTTTTTTCAGTTTTGTCATTCCTTCTTCTCTCACACTGGTTGTGTGTTTTGTTATTAATGGCTGCAAATCAGTTATATGAAGCAAATGGTTGGTGGCACAATTAGTATTCCTTGCCAATAATCCATTTCAAGTTGAGTAACATTGGAGTTTGGGGTTTGAATGGTTTGGGGTTTCAAATCCACTGCGATGAAACTGTTTGGGGTTTTTGTTTATGATTTTTAATGACTTCAAATCCTTGTTTGAATGGACTTTGCTGACATTTCTATTTCTATTTCTTAATGGCTTAAATCCATTTCTGTTTCTAATTAATGGATTCCAAATATATTTCAAGTTGGGATCGGTTGCTCTATTTGTAGTGCCAATACAAGGTTTCCATTGTTATTACAGGCGGAAAAGCTGCGAATATAAGTTTTCCACTATTATTATAGGTGGAAAAGTTGCGAATACAAGTTTTTCACTTTTCATATAAGCAAAAAGGCTATATGGTGGTAAAGTAGCTGAAAATAGAGAACGTCTGAAAATGGATGAGGAAAAGTTGGTTTCGGGGTAGGGTATATATAGTGAAGAGAGACATTAGCGTTGCCCGTCTATCGTCTGTTGTAAAAAAAAAAAAGGAAAATGTGGCGGGATGAATGACCTTGTGTATCGAGAAATACTTTTCATTATTTCGTGCAACGGTTAAATACAGTTCATTTTCCTGTAAAATCCTCTATATCTAATGTTGAGCCTCCATTATAATATATTAAAGCCAAGGCTTTTGGTCTTAATTTTGACTGCAAACGTTGATTTTGATCGGAAGTTATTTTATATTCTATAACTAATTCGCTTTCTCCTCCCACTTCCAATATGTAAGTATTTTGTAACCACTCAAGTCTTCTTCTCACCTTTCATTCTCCACAGCAACTTCATTTTCATCCCAAATCTAATTCTCCTCATTTCGCCCTACTCTACTTTTCCTAACCCATTTCTACTCCATGAATAATTGGATTGAGAAAAGAGGTACTACTCTCATAATCTTCTCATATTATATTCTTTTTTAAAAAATTTCTGCTCTATTTAAACAAAATCATTGGTAGTAAGTGTTTGAGGATGATTTTGCGCTATCTAAATTTTTTCTAATGGATTATAGAATATATTTTACATGTTTTGGTGAACATGCCTGTGCTTAGCACGGGTTATTGTGCTAGTATGATATTAGATTCAAAGTTTTCTTTACAAAAAGAGATGTGTTTTTATGGGTTTAGATTTTCCTTAGGTCCCATTACATGATTGAGAATACAATTGCTAATATGATTAATACATTAACAACACCCTCAATCTATGGTAGAACCAAATCCGATTAGAGTAAAATTTGGGAGCATGCCACAGAAGGTAATGATGTTTGTTTTGACCCGATCAAATTTTGAATTGAAGAGCTCCGTCATAAAGATCCACTAATTTTTAGTCACATTCACGTGAGAGGTTGGACTCAAAAAAGAGGAGGCATAGAAATGAGTTCTTTTATATCTCTAGAAAATAAGTAAAAGACAAAAATGAAAACTACTTTATACACTTTTTTTCCCAAAATGAAAAAAAAGAAGAAAGATGAGGAGGTTGAAAAGAAAAGAAATAAAAATATTCATAACAACGTTTGAGATTTTTCACAATGTAAAAGACCCCCCCCCCGCCCCCCCGGTCCCATCCTCAGGTGGCCCCACAAGAAACGGTGGGCTAAGTAAACCCCATAGGGTTCAACAACATACACATTAAAAGTAAATAATATGATATAACCTCTTGGTAGATTGCGAGATAGATAATCCTTCTACCACCACGTGAAACATAATTCCTGGATCAATCTAATCCCCTCAGTTACTAGCCCACCATGAATTGATACACTTTCCAATTTTCTCTAATTTGAACAATACTCGCCATTGGATTGAATTTCACAAACAAAAAAAAAAAAAAAAAACACCAATGTGGCTTAGAAAATTGTTGAGACTTAAGACTGATACATATGAAATGATTTGATTAAGAGATATATATATATATATATATCTCTGCAATGAGAGCTTTCGCCATCATGCTATTCCCCATTAGCATGCCTCCAGGGGACACCCAAAGGGGCTTATATTTTTACCTCTCACACAATCCCAAGTAGCCATATGTGACCCATGACTTATGTTATCAAATATGCAATGCAGACAATTATTATATATTATAGATGTAGGAATCAGTTTCGAAATTGGAGTCCAATTTGCTAGTTGATTGCAAAATTAGACTATCAGTTTGAGAAATTGGATATCAAATCAATTTCAATTTAATTTTTTTAGAGGAATTTTAGCGATTTTGATATTTCAATTTTGAATTGGAGAAGTTTTAGGAATCCTTATGTTTCCTATTAAATAGAGTTTCCCTTTTTGTGATCCGCATAATCTTGCTTTAATCTCATCTTTAATCTTATCAAGTTCGCAATTGAGATAAGATATCAACTATTTTCATACTCTTTATTATTCCTATTTAAGAATGCGATGATAGTGTTGCCAGTGCGTAATCTGCTGGGGCTGCCGTTCACTTTTGTTGTGCTGGAATCAAAAGGAAAATCTCTAGAAGAGATGTTCGGAGAGAATGAAGATGATGATGTTGGTGGGGAGAAGTCCAGAGAGAATGAAGATAATGATGTTGGTGGGGGAGAAGATGGAGCAACTGCAAAGTAGCCATAGCAGGACAATTCCTGTTTAATAATAAGGTTATGATGTCTGTAGCTATTGCTTACTATTGCAGTGTTAAGATTCCTGTACTGTAGAGTAAATTTTAGTAGACATGCTCACGCATTTTTTCTTCTCCTTTGTCTCAGTCTTCTTCAATTTAGTTTCAGTTTAACAAAGCAGAGTATGGTTGGTGCTTTTCCCTTTCGTTTTCCCTTTTTTTCTTTTTCTTTTTTTTACCTTTCTTTCCCCCCCTTTAATTCAAGCAATGCAATTTCATGAAGCAAGATAATACCAAACGCACCTCCATGAATAACATCATCTTATATTTCACTCAGATTTTTTTTTTAAACGTTATATTTCACCCAGATGAGAAAAGGAGGAATGTAAAGGGTATGACAATATGATGTTGCTTAAGTGTGTATTTGAGTTTTCTCCACTTTAGTGCAGAGAAAAGGCAGAAGCATGGAAGAAATATCCATATGTGCAAAGATCTATGACGGGCTGCTTGAGTCTGATGCTGGCCAAAGTGATGAAACATCTTTGATATATTTTTATGGTAGAGATATAGGGATTTTACACATGGTCTAGTACCAGCCATGGATGTCATTGGTACCATATTAACTTGGGACATATTTTGTTCATTTAGCCATTTGGGTTTTTCCTTTCTTCATAGGCAAAGGAGGTTTATGTAGAAGATTTTTACAGATTTTTTATAATCTCTTGATGTGCTAGTGTTCAAAGTCACACTCATCACTTGATCCCATCTCTTTATATTTCTTTTTAATTTATTTTAACCATGGATGGATGTGTCATCAATGCCCAGTTACAATGATAACAGAGAACGTAGGTAATTCATATAATTCTTAATGTTCTTTGAATTTAGGTAATGCTTGACCAAAGTTATGAATCACTTCATAATTAGAATGGGGGCTTTAGTTGGAGGTCTCTCAATTCATCACTTTCTTGCAAACGGTCTACAATTTAAATGCATGCAGCCAAAGGACCCTCATACACTTTCTCATACCTGAAATATCTAGTTTACCCTCTCTTTAAATCATATCCCATGATTAGTGAGTATCACATTAATAATGGTCAACAACCATTTAATTGGCCACGATTAATTGAATCCCATTAATGAGATTTTTTCAAATAAATTATAAAAACACACAAGTAAATTTCAAAATAGAGAAAATAAATTTAAAAAGATACAAATAAGTTTCAAAAGGTCCAAATGAATTTCAGAAAATGTAAATAAATTTCAAAAGACTCAAATAAATCTCAAAAGATCCAAAGAAAATAAAAAAATGCAAATAAATTTCAAAAGATGCAAATGAATTTCAAAAGACGCAAATGAAATAAAAAAAAAAAGCAAACACATTTGCCAAAACTAAGTTAAATCAATTTTTCAGATTTCTGAAAACTTTGCCAAAAAATCAAGTATTTTTGCAAAAACACAGTTAAATTTATTCCAAAAAATGCAAATAAATTTGAAAAGACACAAATAAATTTGAAAAGATGCAAATAAAATTAAAAAACGTAGATAGATTTCAAAAAACGTAAATAAAGTTGCTAAAAAACTCAAATAAATTTTTAAAAAACTCAGATAAATTTGCAAAAAACACAGAGAAATATGAAAGAAGATAGGTAAATTTGATAAAAACTCAGATAAATTTCACCAAAACTCAAATAAATTTTTAAAAAACTCAGATAAATATGACAAAACTCAGATAAACTTTACAAAAACGCAGCTTGGTGACCGGCGTCGATTTGCTCCGGCCTAGGACCCAACTTGGATTAGGGTGCTCTCTCACTGTTTTCGTTCTACAATCTGAGGAGGTGTTGATCTGCTCAGGCGTGGGACCCAACTTGTATCAGGTGGCACTCCATGTTTCCGTTTTGCAATATGAGGATTTGGAGAGCAATTGTGAAAAAGATTCGAAACCGTAGCCCACTGATTGTCCCGGTTTCTGGCTTTCTGACTGTTTTTCCTTGCCAAATCCGTATATCCTCGGAGGCATGTAGCAGTTTTGAGGTGGTTGATGGTCATCGGAGCAGAAAAACACAGTCTTTTCCCTCATTTTGGATGCGGAAACCAGCAGGAATTCTACATTTTCTATTAGCGATTGATCAAATCATCGTTGATACCTAACAGATCTCATCGATTCGGTCAACGGTTTTCAAAGATCTACCAGATCGATCGACCAACCCTAACATTCTTAGAAAAATCCAGCATCTTTTTAGTATCTCTCTGCAATTTCTAGTGCATCGGAGAGCAGAAACAACTACGAAAGGAAATCAGATCCGTTTCGATGTCGTTTAAGAGCATAGCCCGCGAGCTGAGGGAGATGAGAGACAGGATTGGAAGCATGTCTAAGTGACGAATAGAAGGGAAGCTGGTGCAGAGTAGAGCTCGGATACCGGAAACGGTTGTTTTATGCCATAAGCACTGATTCAACTGGTTCGGGTTAAAGAAGAAGAGGAAGAATACAAGATTTGAAATTTTAAATTACAAAATTTTATGCCTAAACACAGTTGAAAGGGTAAATCAATAACGAAATATGTGATTGTGCGAATGCATGGACCTTTACCTGCAAATTGTCTAGCTAAGTGGATCATAGCTCTTAAACAGAATTAGCATGGACCACAGGCTGGAAACATTTCACTCTAGAGACCTTTCGCTAATTTTGCCAATTAGAATCCATAAGTAGTTTCGATGACATACATATGCTTAACATTGAAATTTATATTACCATCTACTTTTTATTTTACATTGTTCTATATTTAGATAATCTATTGTGCACTTGCCAATCCATTTATAGCTCCACAAAAACAACAATGAACTTCCTTGATTGTTTGGAGGTTTGTCATTAGTTTTGATGTTTTTCATTTATCAAAATTTATTATTTTTTAATATTATAAATTATATTAGCGCTGGAGTGTTTTGCTACTATATTAGATTATTACCGCATAGAGACCATATGTGAGTCAACTAAAGGTCCCATAAATTCAAAGCACATCGTGTCTAATAAAATAAAATAAAATAAAAAAAAACCAAATTAATGAGCTTCATTGTGTGAGCACTGTCCATCAAGGCCTCCTTTTACCAAGCACTTGGGACACTAATAAGATGAATCCCATCCTCCCACACTCACTAACCCATCAATTGATACAAACTTAAATTTGACACCAATTCAACTCTTAACTCCCATAAGATTAATACAATATAATAAAAAAAAATGATTCATTCTAAAATCCTTAAACTCAAGGGCTATAGATCAAAGTAACAGGATAAACCCCAAGGGGTTGGCTAGTGCTACCACTTGAGGGCTACAGGGGTTTTACTCGGCTTTTCTTTGCGTCCGGAGGGATTAGTCCAAGTCCAAAGGATTGGGAATCCTCCGTTACCCAAAAAAAAATAAATTCTAATGGGGATGACATATTGCTACTCCTGGCTCCTGAAAAAGTACAATCTTTCCACCTCAGCCTTCCCCATTATTGGAATGGGCCAGATGAGCCCCACAATGGGTGCTCTGGAGAGGTGCTTGGGGAGAGGATGGCCATTCTTGAATATTATATATAATGTATATTAGATTAATATTGGATTTGAAATCAAACCTCTGTCAAGTCCAGGCAAGATACATTGGACCCATGCTGTGTCTGAGGCCAACTCCACCATATACCAGACCCGTTGATCCATACCTAAATTGAACTGGGTCGACGCCAGAAGCATTGATGATTCCAAGCCAACATGTAAGTAAAGCTTGGTTGACCTTCCAATGATTAAGAGCTGCAACTGCAATATAAAACCGTTTTCGGTGCATTGATTTCACCTTTTAACTCTGATAAGAACAGGCTAGAAGTATTAAATGATTAGTCACATCAAATAAATTCACACCAAGGAGGCATGAAAAAGTCCACATAATGCTGTAAAAGAACCTTAAATGCTGTTCTATTTTGGCAGGCGTGGAGGGTGGCTTCCCATGCCCTGTGGGGCCCCGCTCGCATGTGAAGAGTTAGATCACCATAAACAGGGTTAAAACTTAAAACCATAGATCAATACATAACCCAGTCAATGTTCAACATTACTGAACTTAGTTCAACCAATAGATAGATCAGGTGCTGAACACTTGGCTCACCCCATCCTTTTTTGTGAATTAATCAATTCACTCTCTCTGTCTTTCTTTTTTCTTTTCTTTCCTTTTTTTTTCTTTTTTTTTTTTTTTTTTTTTTTTGTGTTTGGGTCAAATATTTTCTTAGGGGTCACTTGTTTCATATAATTGAATTTCTAGGAGTTTTAGGATTTTATAATTGTTAAAGTTATTGAAAATCAAGAGATCATCCAAAAAACGACCACCAAATAGTTTTCCTTTGATTTAAAAAATAAATAAGTAAAGGGTAAATGAGATCGAAGTGAATACCTGACTATCATCTTAGTAATTCAAATCTTAAAAAGATTAAAGGTCCTGTCTACATCTCCACCGGGGTACTCTTAAACTAAGCATCGTCCTTTGTCCAAATTTGATTGAGGCAAAACTCACTTTAATTTCAGTACAAAATATATAGGGGTTTGTCTCCAACCAAAAATGGAAATTAGGGGCTTGCCATTTGCAATGGTTTGGGTCTACAAAGGTCAACTAGCCTTCCTACGGTGTGTCAAAGTGGGGATCCACAAAACCACACGTGGATCCTTCTTTTTTTTTTTTGTTTGTTTGTTTGTTTGTTTGTGTTTGTGTTTGTAAAGGTTGCTCATTTATTTAGTGATGATAACCACACGTGGATCTTACACCCAGTTTTTCTAAGCTTGTATCTAGGTGGACCCAGCCTAAACTTTGACCTTTTTAACTATGGATATTGATGGACCACTACTTGACTTGAAAATCTCACAAGTTTTAGTTTTGTTTCTGAGGCCAATTGAATGGAAGTAGGCTGTTGCCACTTTGAAAAGTTAGAGCGTGCTTGACATTTTTCATAAGTTTCACTTTACTTGAAGTGAATACCATCAATGAATGGATCACATGAAAGTACTTGATTAACCACAAGCATTGCCCATGATTAACTCAACGGTCTGTTGCACTCCAACTGGTATGAATTTTGGATGAGTAACAATTTATTGTTTGGATTTGTAATTGATGAGTCCATTGCTAGCCTTTAAAAAGTAAGAGATGATAGAAACATTCACTACATATATTATCACGTGCAATGATACATAACCTGAGTTCAGGTTCTCTGAAGCTCTAACTTGGAGAATTCATGGGTTGAAGCAGTGAAACCCCACAATGGGGCTTACACAATTGAGAATTTGGGTAGCTCAAAATGAAAGCCCTCATCGTGTATTGGTTATTCCTATATATTTAATCCAATAAGAGATGGCACCATGAGATTGATCATTTGATGAATTACATGATTAACATTTATTCACCGTAAGATCAATTTTACAGGGGGATCAACTTTTATTGGATTAAAATTAAAGATGGGTGTCTATTTTGGATAATTTAGATATTCAATAGATGGGCATCCTTTCAATTCAGGAATTCTCCAAGTCAAAGACTCGAAGGATCCCAACTTAGGTAACATATATTACTTGGTTAAAGTTAGTTAGATCCAGGTCGAGCTGGGTTCTTCCTAGTCTAAGATGGGTCCTATATATACCATACCCATGTTTGGTCTGGTCAACCTATTTCCATCCTCTGGTGTGACCCTAAGCTGCAAGAAGCAAACATCCATCTGAGTAATGCAGAAACAATGCAGCCCGACTATGCCGATCATAGGATCTGACAAATGTCTGTTATTGCAATTGGATTATCATCATCATTATCAGACAACGAAAACCCACGTTCTAGTAGTTTCTAACCTTCACAACTTACAAGACTTCTATCCATTGTACTTGGAAACTGAAACTCCCCCACTGTGCAGCGTGCGTACAATGCTCTAATGAACAGTTGGCATTCTCTCTTCAAACTTTAATGAACTTTACCCTCTGTTTTGGAAGAGGAAAAGTGGGGGTGGGAAAAAAAGAGGAAAAATGGAGGAAAAGTAGAAGTTGATGGTGTTTGGGAATGAGGAAGGAAGAGTGGGGGAAGGAAAATGAGGGGAAAATGCTTATGGGGCCCACCTTAAAATTTTCACCTAAAAAATGGGGGGAAAGTGGGGGAAGAGGGGAGGGGATGGAATATTACTAAAATGCCCTTATCACTTTTTCACCTTTTCACTTTTTCACAAAATAAGGGTAAATTGGTAATTTTCTCTCTACCTCACAAACAAACAAAACCCTACTTTTTCACTTTTCTTTCCCCTCCTTTTTTACTATCCAAACAAGAGGAAGGAAAATTAATTTTACCTCCCCTCCCCTCCCCCCTCCCTTCCCCCTTCCCCCTTTCCAAATATAGGGTTAACGAAAGTTAAGGGTATAAAGAAAACACAAATACGAGAGAGAGAGAGAGAGCCTGCAAAAATGGCTGGGCATTTAAGTGTGGTAGGCTGGCATTTCAATTGGTGTGCTCTAGAAAGAATTTAATGGCCGGAAAAATGAGTTGCAGAAGAGCCTTTTTGGTTAGTGTATTTGGTAATGGGTAGTTGGATTCTGGGGTGGCACTAGGTCTTAGTCCTGACACAGCATTTTGATTGGACGTAAAGGCTACTCTGTGTTGAAGAGTAGTAGATGGAGGTTTATTGCAAGGTGGTTGATGATTGCAAAAACCACAACATTGTTAATAGTATAATATTGGGGAGGTGGATTCAGCTACTCTCCTTGAGATGCTACCCCACGCCATTTATGCTATTCACATGGAGGAAAACTTTATATACGCATCCGATCTGACACATTCATAAATCAGGGGGACAATTACCGTACGAAAATGGTTAAAGTTGACAATAGCCGGGCAACTGTTGGAAAATACATATTTAGCGTAGAACGTTCAATTTCTATAGATATAAGATATCCCATTTATAATAAGTGGAAAGATTTGAATAATTTATTTAAATTTTTTTTTTTATTGTGGGACCACCAAACCACCATCCAAACTGTTGGATGGCTGTGTGAGTATAAGAACTAATATCGCACTAAATTTGAACCGTTGATCTATCACGGTTATTGAGAAACTTGCAAAAAACTTTCACAGACTATTCAAGTCTTCCCGTTTCTGATTATGGGATATCCTTCGGACAAACAGTTCTAAGGTAAATTGACATTTTCTAGCTATTTTAGAGCTATTGTCAACTTTAATACCTTCCATACGGTAATTATAGGATGATACATTTAAGTAGCAAAGGGAAGATATGTATTGCCTCGCTGTCTTTCATAGCTTTGTGGCTAGGTGAAGTTTCTCACGGTAAACTTGGGATGACTGTATAATGAAAAGGATGAGATATACCTCTTTTTATAATTAAAATATTGCATGTGTAATGTGTCTAAAATTCTGTCCATTTCTAGGTAATTATTTGCCTTTTGAAAAGATCTCTTCTCTAAGTTCTACCACCATTTTATATAACACAGGTCTATTACAACCTATAAATCATATCATGAAAATTTCATGTTGTATGGATATATAACATTCTTAATGTACATATTAAACTATCCATTGATTAGTTTGCATTTTTCCTTAATTTAGAAATTCTCCAGAGATTGAAAAAGCTCAAGATGAACAATTAAGGTTTCTGTTAAACTCAACAGATGTATGCTATATCACTAGCTAGATTATTTGTTTGCAAAGAATACATAACAATTCATGGTCAAATGAACTCGACAAGGATTATCAAACAGTTGAGAAGTGAAGGATTTGATGTAAGGTGGAGACGTAGATGAGACCTTGACTTAATTTGTATTTGAATGAATAGGGTGATTGCGGGATACTCAGAATCTATTTCACCTTGATGCAATTTACATTAAAGGGAATGTTATTTGATTATAATTTTTAGATACTCACCTTTGATTCTTAATTTTAACCACTTATAGATTTACTAACGGGCCTTAGGGAGCAGTGAGCAATATTAGACATTTAAATTACCAAGTTAACTAGAAGAGATTATTACTAGAGTTTAGACACTATTGTAATGATCTTTCATCTCACCTTCAACAAAACCAAACACAGATATTTTTTGTCTATGGTTTGAATTTAATAAAGACATTGCCGCCTAACATGAAGAGATATAAAAAATATATATACAGAAAGAAAGAAAAAAAAAGTGTAGTAGTTTCAGGGTCTGTCTGGATTATTTCTTGACATGGTCCCTAGCAACTTGGCATGCATGAAGGTTTGCTAAAACCGATCTTTAATGTTGAGTCATTTTTGACTGATCGATATAGTTTCAGTTCCAACTTCATTAAATTTGGGCAAGTAACAATTTAATATATCTTTTTTAATGTCCTGTAAATTTGCCAAAATGTCCATTAAATGATGCCGCGGCCACTTGTTGATCGACAATTGTTGAGGCATGTGATGGTTACATGTTAGAAAGATCTAAGCCCTTCATCTGAATTGCACCATCATCAATTACCTTGGATTCCATTATCACAACAATTGGCTGCTTATCAAATAAGTAAAACATAACCCCAAGGGGTTGGCCGAATGGTTAGGACCATGGTTCTTATTTCTTCAGGAGCTAAAGGTCTTGGTATTGATCCCCCTGTTTCCCCTTCTTCAGGAACCGAAGGTTGAGTCCACTAATAATACCACCTAGGGGCCACAGGGATTTTACCCGGTTTCTCTCTAGGTCCGGAGGGATTAGTCCAGCCCAAAAAATTGGGAACCCTCGGTTAGCAAAATATATATATATATATATATACATATCAAACAGGTAAAACAAATGTGTTACATAAATGGATGGTTAGAATGAGACAAATGACAATCGTCCATTCAACCTGCTGTTGTAGCCCGTCCGATGAGATCACCGCAGATCACCCATCATGAATACTGATAAACGGTCCAGATCTAACACAAGTGTACCACATTGGGATGCATGAGATGACTACATGGGGTTCTTAATTCCTACTGCTAAAAGAATGGATATTTTGCACTTTCTGGCAGGTAAAGTTGAACCAAACACATTGAAGTAGTTCAGGTTATACACTTACACCTGCTTGTCGCATCACTTCCTCTGTTTAGGTTTGACATTATAGATGATCTTCCCTAGCTCTATGCTCAGGGTCCTCACCAAAATAGATGTATATTTTTCCTCCTTCCTCAACTCATAAATTATTGAAACTGATACTAAAAGCTTATACAAACTTTATGATGATGAAAAAGATGATAACAACAATGATGGCCACTTAGATTGAACATCAAAGTACTCCAGGGAGAGAGAGGGTGGTTTGGTTTGAGTCCAAGGTGTAGCTGAACCTGGACTTGACTACAGACCCTGGTCATAATATAATCTAGATGCCTACAACATGTTTACAACATTGCTGAATCATGTGTGTATACACGTGGCACAGATCTGATTTGGATCCATCGTCAATCTGATCTGAACGGGCTTCTCAACTGACCCGATAAACAATTGGGGGCCCAAAAAGGGTTCGTACCCGACGTTTTTGGGTCGAGTCCAGATCCTCGCTATTACACGAGAACCTTATATCACATGCCTAGAACACTAGCCTGGTCCCACATAGATATAATCCGGACCATTTAGGATAGATCAAATCTCCTTCACTCACATTAGGGGTGCACAAAAAACCCGTCGATCCGTAAATCCGATTCGATCCGTGGATTTTTATTCGATCCGAAGATAAACGGATTGGTGATGGGTTTGTTCCATGTTCTTGCACTATTTTGTTGATTAGATCTCTTTTGATTGTAATATAGATAAAAACAACTCTTTGTATTGATCAATTGGTAATTTGTATTTGTAATTTATATTTTTTTTGGATTATGCTAGATTTTTTTACAACATGTTTGATATATATTTTTTTATTATTAGACTGAACAGATTGAACGGATTAATCCGATCCGATCCGGTCCTCCATGAATCGGATCGGATCGGATTTTAACAGCCACGGACTGGTGACGGATTCCAAATCCGTCAATCCCTAGGTAAAGGATTGGTGACGGATTTGGCGCACCAGTCCGATCTGTGTACACCCCTAACTCACATATCCTCGAGTTTCATTTTAGGAGTGGAGCCCACCGTCCGATTGAGCACTAAAACAAGAACGTGACGAGCGCTATGTGGCTTTGTTGTTGCTGTGGTGTTAATTATGCTTCTGTCATTATGCTCAATTGCATGGTGGGACTCACTCCTTTTGAATTGAAACTTAAAAGATGCATGAGTGGAGAGAGAGGGTTTCATCTTGAACCGTCTAGATCATCTCTATGTGGGCTCTACAATGGAGTTTCAGGCGTGCGTTAATGGAGGAACAGACTCTTGAGGCCTTAACAAACAAGCTGACTTTGTCATTATCCTGAGTGCCATGGTTCAAGCATCTCAACACTGGTCCCTTAACCTTGCCTAGCGTGTGCAACTTGCCGAATTCATGGAGGCAAGAAAAGATTGGATACAAAGGAGCTTTAAGTGCATTAACAACACAATTTTTAATTTGGTACCATTTTGGTTGAAAAGACACAAAATTCTCGTCTCAGTCAATTGGTTGAAACGAAATTTCATATAAGACCTTTTGTTTTAAGTTTCGGCCGATTTCAGCCGAATGGTATTTTATATAATCAATTATTTTTTGATTTTCTTAATTTTTATACATATATATATATATACTTTGTATCTCTTATATTTTCCCAAAATGTAATTCCAAAAAGTTTTACTAAAATGGATTACATCCATTTTTTAAAAACTTTTCTACATATATCTTGTTTTTATATTTTTCCAAAACGTAATTCGGGAAAGTTTCGCTGAAATTTAGAATCAGCCGAAACTTTTCATTTTGATGGCCAGACTTCAATGGGGTCCAAAATTGTATTGCCAAGTACGAGTAATAACTAACCATCTAGAAGCTCAACCTGGGAGAGAGAAGAAATGAGAAAAAGATTTTTAAAAAAAAGTTCTTAACTGCAGTAAGGAACATCAATGGACAATCTTGCATTAGGTAGATGGTCCATTCCATTCTTCTGAGTTAAGAAGGGGTACATTAATAAGAGCACTGTCACTTCCCCCTCGGGGGTAAATGTAAGAACCTTTGCCCCATGCGACCTTATAAAAAGGCATCCACCTCACCCTGCACTTCTCACAGCTTTCACAAAGAGTGCAACAAGTCATGGAGGACCCTTTGCCTGTTCTATTTGCCTCTCTACTGGGCCTACTGGCACTGGGCTCTCTCAATGGCCAGGTTGAGGCCCGGGCCTTCTTCGTCTTTGGTGATTCTCTCGTCGACAGCGGCAACAACAATTACTTGGCCACCAGTGCTCGCGCAGATTTGCCTCCATACGGCATTGATTACCCGAGTCACCGGCCAACGGGCCGCTTCTCCAATGGCCTCAACATCCCAGACCTCATCAGTTAGTTAAACTACCTCTGTATTGCTTGTTTATCTATAGCCTATTTGATCATTACTAATGCAGATAACATGCATCAGGTGAGAGCTTGGGTGAGGAGACCACATTGCCTTACCTGAGCCCACAGCTCAACGGAGAGAGGCTACTCGTCGGAGCCAACTTCGCCTCAGCAGGAATTGGGATACTTAATGACACTGGGATCCAATTTGTAAGCCCATTTTACCCAGTGGGTTGATATTTATTCTACTTCATTTGGATGATGATTCTCAGTGAATTGCTCACTGTGCACACGTACTATGTATGATCCTTCTCCATTATTTTTCGCGCTTAGCTCAATTGGACTGGGTTGATTATATGTGCAGGTTAACATAATCAGGATGCCCAACCAGCTGCTATTCTTTGTGCAATATCAGGAGCGGCTGGCCGCCCTCATCGGCGCAGATGCAGCCCAACAGAGGGTGAACCAGGCCCTTGTTCTCATCACCCTCGGCGGGAACGACTTCGTTAACAACTATTACTTGGTACCTTTTTCGGCGAGATCTCGGCAATACTCCTTGCCGGATTATGTTCGCTTTCTGATCTCCGAGTACCGGAAAATTCTGATGGTATTGTTGGATATCCTCGCCACAATTTCTTCTCAATTTTCTGCCCTGTCATCACCCTTTATTACTTGAAAAAACACAGGTCTTGTACTGAAAAAAAGTAAAAGACACACACAAGGAAGAGTATGACCCACAAATTTAAGTGGTTATATCTAATTCGACCTACTCTATTGAGAAGAAAATCATTTAAATATTTTTCTATTTGAAGATTTTTCAATAGGATTATCTTGAAACCTTTACAACTTTTTTTATAATAAAAAAAAAGACTACATTTTTTTATATATTTACACTAAAAATATCAAATATCCTAGCGGGCCATTCCATGCCTCTAGTAGGGTTGTGCCCATTCCTGCCTGGCACATTGGCTCAACACGACCCATGCCTAGTGGGCTGGGCCGTGGATTGTCGTGCTGAGCTGTGTCTTGCCGTCTGGCCGTGCCCATTTGACATCTCTAGCCATGGTTACGGTGAAGAAACTCTTGTATACTTCATGGAAATACATTATACAAGAACATTAATAAAGAAAAGGACTCACCCTTCTTTGGTTGGGTTCTTTTGAAATGACACAATATATTCCGGGCAAGTCTGGATCCCCTATTTCGTAGAAACTGAGAGATACTGTTTTATCTAATTCTAAACCACCAACTGTGTAAAATATCTTTCTTGATTTTCTCATTCCAAGAAAGCAATTGAGAGGGTGCATTAGCTGACATAAGATTTTACACTGTTGGCAACTTAGGATTGGATGAAACAATATCTCCTTATTTCTACGAAACAGGGGATTTTGACTCATTTCAAACACATTTGTGTAGTTGGTATTTCATCAAAATTTTATGTAAATTCGATGTTTGATGCAACAATCTTTTGCAAATAGAATACTAGTCAAACATGCTTTTAACCCTTTTAAAGTACGAGAAAGACCGAGAACGGCTTTGTTGTTTTCACCTTACTGCCTAGGGTTCAAACCTCGGCTTGAGTGGGCTGTCTTTCAGTGTAAGTGCGGGCGCCCTCTTGGGTCCCAGCCCTTTAGCTGGATTGCCAAAAATATGTACGAGGAAGACTGGGTGGACCCAACTTTTTATTTTATATTTTACTTTGATTTGTGTCGTCTCCTTTCTCCATCCATCACTTCATCGAATCCTTTCTCTATCCATCACTTCACCGAACATGAAGTTGGGAATTTCTCCGCTTACGTAATTCACGCATTTAATGTCCGTGGCTTGTGGAAAATTTGCAAATTTCACAAATTTTAACCATGTTTCGTGTTTGAAAGAAAATTGGACTTTCCTCAAATCCCTTACATTCTGTTCAACTCATATAGGTCAGTTTGATTTTGGCCCAATCCTAGAACCATAACCCTGGACTCAAAACATAAAATGGTCAGCCCTAGTTTGAATTCTGGTCTAATTGAGGCAGCCAGGTTCCCAGAATTCAGTTGTATTCAAGGAATACATAAATGTCACTTTACAAACAAATAACGATTTCTAAAATAAAACCATTACATGTTATAAGGTCAGAGGCAGGAATGTGCCAGCTAGTGGTTTAAATGGGTTGGGTCTACATAATGAATTTGAGGCCTGCCTGACCTTCAGTGGGCCAGACATTGAATAGATGCAGCCTTTTGATATCGGCTTACGAGTATTTAAAAGAGCTTGGCCCAATCCAATCATTACAAGTGTAATTTACAAAATTTTAATATAAACAAAAAATGGGTAACATTTGAAGAAGTGATTCCATTTTTATCTCTACGATGGGGCTCATTAAAGATTTATCTGCCCATTGACACTCAATCCAATTTGACATTTAGGTCCGACTAATTATTAGATTTAATCATGATAAGAATCATTACTTTTTTTTACGCTTTAAAATTGATAGTTAGGATTATTTGATCAAAGTCATATTTTATCCTTCCTCATTCCACATCAAACCCATGCTCATATCTCATATTTCAGTGCTTCCTAGGTAGATTTGGATGGGTGGTTTGAGAAATAAATGTGGTTTTGGGTTGTTGGCTCGTGTTGAAACCAATCTGTTGAGGTCAACGTCCACCCTTTGCTCATAAGCGGTCATAATTGTGGTCGAGCCCTTGTCCTCACCATAAAACTATTGTTGTACTGTTTCCTATCACCAATTGGTTTTGGGATAAGTGGTACCTCAATGGGATGTAAGATCCTACAAGTGGTATCAGAGCCTGATAGATCTGGTGTTCGAGTCACGAGACATGCGTTTTGCGAGTTCGCAGTAGGAGTCGCGGCAGATGTGTCGTTGAGGGAGGGATTGTTGAGGTCAACGTCCACCCTTCGTTTCCTATCACCAATCCCTTTAAAGCTCTGATAGGAACATCTCATATATGTGGCCTAGTGGACCACACATACATGGTCCATTCAATAAAAGATGAGCTTCAGATCTTCATCACTTATTTTACCCTAGTTACAAAAGAAAAGGAACCAAAAAAAACAAGGACACCAACCACACTTCTGGGCACCAAGAGCACCCCAGAAAGTGGTAAAATGCAATCTTTTTGCTTGAATGAAAGTGAAAAATAAGGCATCCAATGCATACATGATATACACCAGTGGTGCAATTATGCCTATTGCCTTGACCCAGCAACCCCTATTGATGGATATTAAGCATATACTGAATGCCCAGTGCATAAGCTATTCATAAAATCATTACTTCTATTAAGTTGTCTGTTAGTAGTAAGGTGAGGGCCTGGTTTGTTTGGGCCTGAGTTCTGAGATGAAAATTAGACCAATTCATTTCATTAAAAAAAAAAAAGAAAAAAAAAGAAGGAAAATTTGGCGAAACCTTGAGCTAATATAATTTTATGAATTTGCAGAGGCTCTATGAATTGGGGGTCCGGAGGGCACTAGTGACTGGAACTGGGCCAATGGGATGTGTTCCAGCTGAGCTAGCATTGCGAAGTAGGAATGGAGAGTGCGACCCAGATTTAACGCGAGCAGCAGAGCTATTCAACCCTCAGCTTGAACAGATGGTGAGTGGACTCAACAGCGACCTCGGGGCTGATATCTTCATCGCGGCTAACATCAGACTATCAAGCTTTGATTTCGTATATAATCCAGGAGCATATGGTAAGGCACATTCTGTTTTTATGGGCCAAAAGTCATATGCTGAAGCCCAATTTGTTTTCACTGCATTTTAGAATGAAAGAAGTAGAGGACTTGTTCAGCAACATGGTCCATAGGGGATATACATTATATATAGTGACTGTTGCTGAAGAAATAGGCATCAATCAATCAGGGTTATTATTATTATTATTATTATTTTTCAGTATAGTGTAAATTTTAATTTAGTATGAGAGAGTTTTCAGAAATCAAACTTTTGTTTTAATTTTTGTTAACGATTTCCCAGGTATCTTTTTTTTTTTTTTTTTATGATTTCTGGACAATGAAAACTCTAAAGGTTTTTTAAATTTAAAACTTCTAGATGGGTTTTACTTGCAACTAATATAAAGATTGAAAAATACAACAAATCTCTTAAAAACTAAGCAATTCTTGGTGAAAAGACGCAATTTTTCGTTATATTTTGAAGATCATACAATATTCTAAATGTTAACATATTTCTTTTTATGAAAGTATTGCAATTATTTTCAGTGATGTCCACACTTCTTCACATTGATTCATAAATTTTCTTAGCAGAATGATTTTTCCTGGAATTGGGTTTTTTCGCAGTTCCAATTTTCCGCCTTTCTTCCATATGAAACCACTTTTCCTCAAAAACAGCATGAAACGACTACCTTTGGGCCTTATTTTTCCAGGTTATGACTTATGAGCTGCATCAAACTCAAAGGAAAATTCATATTTCTCAAAAACCTCTGGGCATGAAATATAAATCTTTGCATATATCCTCCCAGGGATCGATCCTTGGAGGGAGCTGTGGGAGCAGGGCTGCTATCCACAGCAACGACCCAATGATTCCCAGGGAGTGCCACATTCGTTTCAGAGTTCATGTTATTGCTATCTCATGAAACTGCTCTTCTAGTAATACCCATTAGCATCTACTAATACTAACCATGTACCTGCATAATTTCATTTGAACAGGTTTTGTGACATCAAAGATAGCTTGCTGTGGACAAGGTCCTTACAATGGGCTTGGGCTTTGTACAGTCCTATCGAACCTATGTCCAGATAGGACCCTGTATGCATTCTGGGACCCATTTCATCCCTCCGAGAAGGCGAACCGGATAATCGTGAACAATATTTTGCGTGGGTCCACGGACTACATGAAGCCCATGAACTTGAGCACCATCCTAGCAATGGATCCATGGACCTAGCCAGTATCACCTCCATTAATTTCTTTTTTGTTGTCTCTCAAGTGTTTCTATGTATCTGTAATATCTCAATTTCATGTGCCAGGTATGTTTATTAGTGAATGGCTACCACTGGTGATACATGGGGAATATTAATTACCTGATGTTGCTTTTGTTGCTGCAGACAAAAGGGGTGGTTTAAGACCAGAAAATAATGGATATGTAGTAGTTGTCATGTAGACAAAAGGGGTGATGGGTTAATAAAATTCTACAAACTCAAAGTATGACAAATCACATTAGATTTGGCTGTCGAGAATTTTTCCCTTTTTTTTTTTGTTTGCGTATAATATATAGGAATCGAACACTACATATGGATTCATAGTCCAATGAGCTTCAATAAAAGATTATTAAAAGAGATAGGAATGTAAGGCAATGATGTAGATAGAACCTTGAGTTTCTTCGGGTGATGACTAGATACTTCATTTCTAATATTTCCTTGCTAGTTTGGTAACTTCACTAGTCAAATGAACTAAGGTGAAGGATCAAATTAAACCCATGTTTGGCATTTTTATTTCCAGCCTCTACTTCTTTCAATCTCTAAAGCGGGTAGAGGTTTTGAAAATAACAGCGTTTGACATCTATTTCTAGCCTCCGCACCAAATAAAATGTGCAGTTGAAAAGTATAGTGGGAAAAAGAGGCAGATGAACAGTGTTTTGGGTAGTATTTTTTTATTTTATTTATAGTTTGAGAGAGTAAATCAAGACCCAAACCATTGAAAATGTTTACAAGATCAAACACAACTATGGGACATATGGATAAATCCCAGTTGTTGGTTCATTACCAATCTTGAGATATTTTCAAAAAAAAAAGAGTGAGTCATTTGATATTATATTTTGGTTTCTATGGGCTCCAAACAAAAGATCTAAACTGTTTAATCTCTTTGGAAGGTTGAACAGAATTATAGGGTCAAATTCCAAAGCTTGGTACCTCACAGATCATGAGCAAACAAATATCAACCATTGATGTATCATACTTGATTATAGATTGGTCCATAGGCAGTCTGGTTTTTCTCTTTTTTTTTTTTTTTTTTTTCTGGGATAGTAAATCACAATCCAAACAGTTGAGGTCAGACATCACTATGGGTCCAAATTTTAGCAATTGGATCATCACTAATCTTGAAATATTTGCAAAAAAAAAGTGGATCACTTTTTTATTTTTTGGATTTTGTGGGCCTAAACATAAGATCAAAACCGGTAAATCTCTTTGAAAGGATCAACACAGCTATGAGGTCAAATTTTAAAACTTGATACCTCGTGGATCTAGAGAGATCCGTCCCAAATGTTTGTGAGAAAAGGAGAGTTGAGCTTGGAATGGATTGTAATAGCTTCTTCCAAGTTACAATGAGGTCCTTAGAAAGAGCTCTTGCTTTTGGTGATTATCCATCAGAATTAAGCTATCTCCCTAATTTAAGAAATACCAAATTATATCATCAAATCCAGCCAGTCCAGTAAGAGGGTTCACTAATATATTTAGGTCAGATTAGTAACAAATTAATTGGTTTAGGTGGGTGCAAAGGGCTCTAATTGATCACAAGTGAATCCCCCTTGTACACAATAAAAAAAGGCATCTTCTTTTCTAAAACTAAACATGATTTTTTTTTATAAGGATACAAATCATTATAAATAGAAAGCATGTCCCTGCCACATCACGCAATGCATATCTCTAGAAATCATTATCTGTATTCATATCATCCCAGTCTTTGTGGGATTCTTATTGATTGTAATTTGGGATTGGCATGCTTTCTATTTATAATGATTTATATCCTTATCATTTTTAAATAATATTATTGCCTTGGATGAATTCACCCAAGCATAGAAAAGAACCTGCATTTGGACAAGGTTACAAAATGGTAGGCAGTTCCTTGTACTTTAGCAGGTGAAATTGTGGAAGAAAGTGGTATACAACTTATTCAAACAACTTATATATATTTTTTTGGCTAAATCCACGCAACTTAAATACAAGTTAAATGCAATGAACAAAGTTATACCCAGCTGCTTTTTATCATGGCTTGAAAGTGAGGTCTTGTGTTAGGCATCCATCTCAACACGGCATTGACCATTACAAAATCATCTTTGGTCTTTGTTCCCATTAAACCTATGCTACTTCTGTCCAAAGGGTTGATGACTGAAGTCAGCATAGGATAGGATTAGGGAATTGACCTGTGGGGCTATGTATCTAGGGTGATAACTTCTAACACACTTGATCTCCTCTCAAAGGAATTAAATGCTTCTTTAATTTGACAATAGACAGGATCTTTATGATACTTAATGTAGACGGTTGACATGGTGGGCCATAGACAATAGCCTTGAAGCTTAGACCAATTTGAGATATTTATGTTGTATGTGGCAGCTGCTGCATTTCTTATCTCTATTTTTAACCATTGATCTAAAAGGATTTTGAACAGAATATTAGCGTACGATTCTGTAGCCCATTTATATAGAAAGTGAGGTGTTTTTACGTGGAAAACTTTTTTTTATGTATTTGGTGTGGCAATTTTCTACGGAATCGTGGGAAGTCCATTTCCACATAGAATTAACCCCCTTTATTTACTTCATTTTTGCTTTAATAGTAGTTTTTAAAAAAAGAATCATCAGCTGCACCAAATACCATTACCATCAATTCATCGAGGAAAAAGAATTTGCACCAAACATGAATTTCTAACTTCTACAAAAAACCTTTTTAGCAGTATTTAAAAACCATAAAATTTACCGATATGGCAATTTCATCTTTCCATGGAAATTGCTTGTATGAGGCATGAATTGCATATGCAAATGGATCTATTAAGTTCAGCATCACCAAAACATGGGCCTGACTTGAAGAGAGGATAATATTATGCAAAACCTTGTCTAGGGTCATACATTTTGTATGTTTTGAAGAGATATTTTTACAGATTAGTACCGCCTAAGTATGAGTTTTACTAGTTAATGATAAAAGACATAAATATATCACCAGCATACCTTGACCACACTTCTTGAGCAGTCTTTCCTAGTTTTTTTATATCAGTTGAAGGGTTTCGGTTGGATCCAAGTGATGGTTGAAAAAAATCGGCTGATACCGGTTCATATCGGTTGATATGAACTGGTATCGGCGCATACCGGACCAATATGCCCCCACGATACCGGCATCAGTATCGTTGTCATTGAGGCAAATATCGCCAATATCTTGGTCCTATATCGGCCGAGATTTGCTTCATATCATTTTTACTGAGATCCCGGCCAATATTTTGAATATCAGCCGAGATGACTTAAAATGAAAAAAAAAAAAAAAAAAAAAAAAACCTAGTTTTCTAACTTATCTTCATCTTCTCCTCCTCTCATCTCCTTACTCCTTAGAGCAACAGTCATACTCCATCACACATCCTTTTTGCATATTTCCAAATCCTACATCTATTTATTGAAGAAAATATTATTCAAGGTAAGAGAAAATCAACTTAAGGCATTTTGTTATGTGTTTTTTATTTTTAATTTTAGATGAAGCATAGAAATAATTGGGTTTGTCACTTGTGTTGTGTTCTTCACTTATAAGTTAGATTTACATACTTTCATGCCAGATCTACACATACACATGATTTTGAAGTTTTTTCAATTCTTTTATTTTCGGATTTTTTACTATTTGAATTAGAATATATCATTTTTTTGGAATTTAATTATAAATATGTTCTTTTAATGATTCATGATCATTGTATGGTGTGTAAATGATTGATCTACATACTTTTATGCTTAATTTATATAGAGGAAATTACCGAATAAATCCCTATAGGTCCCCATACTACTCCTGAGGTCCGAACAAAATCGTATTAATGGAATAGGTCCTCATGGTTGGTTTTTGCTTTTTTTTTTTTTTTTTTTTGTCGTGTAGTGATATGGTCGATATTGGCCATTCTGTCAGTCATCTCTTCTTCAACATGTAACTGTCTTATTTGCTGAACATAGCAGAATGACCGATATCGGCCATATCGCGAAATAACAAAAAAAAAAAAAAAAACCTATGTCGCCCAATCTTCCTCCGCTCGAACTAGTCCTTCTCCCTTGAATAAAAACCACCCAAACCAGTCCTTCTCCCTCCTCCTCCCTTTTCAGTCAAAAGAAATCCATCTTCCATCCATGATTTGAGCAAAAATCCCAAATGGGTTTATCCCCACCATCCTCTCCAACCCATTTCTTCTTCCTCCTAGCAAAACACATTTCTCAAACCCTGAAATGGGGTTTCAGTTTCACATATCCTCTTCCTTCTCTCTATACTTTGCCTTTTTCACCATTTTAGCCTTCCATAACCCCTCAAATGCAGCTCCTGACTTGTTCAACTTGGTTTACAAGGCTGCTTTAGGGAGACCTTTGCAGGCAACATTGCATTCCAAGAGTCTGTGGCATCTTTCTTCAATACCCATGTCGCCCAATCCTCCTCCACTCGCTTCTTTAAGACCTCATCTGGCAGCGGTCAAAACACTCTCTCCGGCATATGGAGAACTAAGGGAGCAAACCCATATTCGTTTTTTTTTTTTCTTTTTTTTGTTATTTCGCGAAATGGGCGATATCGGCCATTCTGCTGAGTTCAAACTATAAGACAGTTACATGTTGAAGAAGATCTGAACACGGCAGAATGGCCGATGGCGCCATCGACCATTCTGCTGTGTTCAGATCTTCTTTAACATGTAATTGTCTTATATGCTGAACACAGCAGAATGACCGATATCAGCCGTATTGTGAAATAACAAAAAAAAAAAAAAAAAATCTGGGTTTTCTACCTTAGTTCTCCATAGGTTGGAGAGATGGGTTGGAGATGGGTTTAGGAAATGGGTTTTGCTGGGAGGAAGAAGAGATGGGTTGGAGAGGATGGTGGGGAGAAACCCATTTGAGATTTTTGCTCAAATCATGGATGGAAGATGGATTCTTTTGGCTAAAAAGGGTAGAGGAGGGAAAATGACTGGTTTGGGTGATTTTTGTTCAAGGGAGAAGGACTGGTTCGAGTGGAGGAGGATTGGACGACATCGTTTTTTTTTTTTTGTTATTTCGCGATATGGCCGATATCGGCCATTCTGTTGTGTTAAGCAAATAAGACAGTTACATGTTGAAGAAGAGATGACTGACAGAATGACCGATATCGGCCATATCACTACACGACAAATAAAAAAAATGCAAAAACCAACCATGAGGACCTATTCCATTAATACGGTTTTGTTGGGATCCCAAGAGTAGTATGGGGACATATAGGGATTTATTCAGTAATTTCCTCATTTATATATTTAGGATTTTGAAAATGATTTATTAAATCTTTATTTTTTCTAAAAATAATTGTTGTTACTTGTTAGAGTATTTATGATACCAAAGGCTTATTAGTAGTAAGTAGATGATAGATCTACATCTACTCATAGTCATAAGCATGATTTAGAATTTTATTTCAATTATTTTATTTTTGGATTTTCTAATATTTAAATTATAATATATCATTTTTTGGGGATTTCATCATAAATATGTTCTTTTAATAATTCATAATCATTGTGTGGTGTGTAAATGATTGATTTACATACTTTTATGCTAGATCTATATTTAGGACCTTGAAAATGATTTTTTTAAATTTTATTTTTTTATAAAAATAATTTTTCAAGTGTATTTAATATATATGATACTTTAACTACCAAAGGCTTATGAACAGTGTGTAGATGGCATCTACTCATAGTCATACACATGATTTTGGATTTTTTTTAATTATTTTATTTTTTGATTTTTTAATATTTGAATTATAATATATCATTTTTTGGGGATTTCATCATAAATACGTTCTTTTAATGATTCATAATCATTGTATGGTGTGTAAATAATTGATCTACATACTTTTATACTAGATCTATATATTTAGGGTTTTCAAAATGATTTTTTTAAATTTTATACTTTTTCTAAAAATAATTGTTGTTAGAGTATTACAGTATTACTATTACATGAATTTCTTATTTTATAGGACGTTAGGAACAATGATGTGTGACATAGATCCGGCATGGAGTCATGGTGAAGCAGTCGGAAGCAAAAGTAAAGTAAAATGTAATTATTGTGGACGAGTGCTCGATGGGGGGATTACCCGATTGAAACAACATTTGGCACATGTATCAAGACAGGTGGCAAAATGTCATAAAGTGCCACCAAATGTGAGAGCTAAAATGCAAGAGCTCATTACTGCATCTGCAAAAAAAAAAAAAGAAAAAAAAAGAAGAAGTTGCACAAGAAAGAAGAAGAACTGAGGAACTTGATGCATGCAAAGAAAAAGTATTTGGTTCCTCTGATAATGACGATGAAGACCCGGAAATGAGGAGGGCTAGGAGAGAAAGTGTGAGGTAACTTCAGAAGGAGGAAGAGAGGAGAAGAATGCAATATGAAGCAGCCGCTAGAGGTAGCCAATATGAGCAAGGTGGGTTATCCAGACTGAGAGGAGTGAATTTGCGTGATAATGACGATGAAGACCCAGAAATGAGGAGGGCTAGGAGAGAAAGTGTGAGGTAACTTCAGAAGGAGGAAGAGAGGAGAAGAATGCAATATGAAGCAGCCGCTAGAGGTAGCCAATATGAGGAGGGTGGGTTATCCAAACTGAGAGGAGTGAATTTGCATTTGGCATTTAGTAAAAAACAACCCCGTCAAGATCCAGACATTGAGGAGGTTGAAAGATCTCTTACACATGCACCTCGTAGGCCGAATGTGGTGGGACCAACTAACCCATTTGCTTATAGAAAACTAACATTAGAGCAGCCTAGCATCATAAAAGCATTAAAGGGCAAGTTTGGTAAAGCAAGGAACATCTAGTGAGAGCTACTGGGAAGTTATTTTTGGATGGGGGCATTTCACCCAATAAGACATCTTCTCCTTATTTCACCACCATATTTGATGTAGATGCAGAACATGGTCTATGTATAAAGGCACCTACCCCTTATGAGATTGGTCATGTCTGTGTTGAGAAAGAGGTCAAGGAGAGATTAAAGTTGGCTATTCAAGCAGATTGTAGATATTACAAAAAGTTTTGGAAGATCATCGACGATCGATAGGGACGACAATTGAAACATGATTTGCACACTACTGGTAAGTGAATGCTATTTCCTTTAATACTTGAATTGTTATATTCAATTCTCCTCACTATATTAATTTATCATTAATTAAAATTTATTTTTTTACATGATACTTCTTTAATCCACAATTTACTGATGAACACATATCTGATGAAATCTGTTTGGGACTAAAAAATGCAATTGAAAGACTGGCAGAGAGTACAAATGAAGCAATTTTGGCTACTAATCAGGTAGGCTAATTAAGGAAACAAGTATGTAACATTGTGATTTCTCCAATTTATTTTTCTACGTTAATATATTCAGATTGACATATACAACGACTGTGCGGAGAGCTATCACACAGACCAATCCTGGTATTGATTATAATGTCATCTCTATATTATTCAAGGACTTATTATTATTTTTTTTACTCTAATATCACTTCTATTTTTACTTTTAGCTGAATGATGGTTGAATTATGGAGAGAATGCTCCTGCACCAAGGACGATTGCTATTAAAGTCCTTAATCAAATTACATAGTCTTCAAATTGTGAAAGAAACTGGAGCATATTCTCATTTATCCACACAAGGCCAATAAATAGATTGACAATGTAGAAGCTAAATAAATTGGTCTACATCCACTACAACCTCAAGCTCCAGAGTAGAAATAGAAAGAGAAGACAGTTTGAGGTTCAACGATATTATTTTTGTCCAAGTAATTTAGGCTATATCTTTTCAGAAGATGATACTGTATTAGGTGAATGACTGGAGGAACAAGAAGAACCGGTGTAAGACTAGGACCCAGCGTTTGAGGAGTGGATGGAGGAATTGACTGGTGATAAGCCTAAGCCAATGAGGCCTCAGAAAGGATAGAAGAAATAAACTTGATAATGCAACAGAGGCACGCACTTGACGTCAAGGGGAAATGAGGTGGACGAGGAGAGTGAGTCAAGTATTTCTACTTCTTCATCATCAGCAGGAATTCCACCTGGCTCTCCCGGGGATGAGGATCGTTATAGAGATGATGAGCCTGCCACTTATGAGACAGTTGAGTATTTTCGTGGTGTTACAGAGTTAGATCCTCGCCGTAGCTATGTCAGACATGTTGGACAGACCGAGGCAAGGAGTAGTAGTGGTGCCGCTGGGTAAGGAGTGAGGGAAGGCACTCATGGTCATTATGGGGGTTATGTTGGCCAACAAGGTACCATGTATGGATAGCATGGGGGTTATTCATATGACCCTAATTGGGTACCCCCTCCACCAACACCGCCACTTTCTATCGAATATATATTAATTAAGCAATGGAGCTTCCCCCACCACCACTTCCCCAACAACCTTTTCATGCCCCCCATACCTATTTCATGCCATTTGAGTACAACTAGCCATCTCAAACTATAAGGGATCAAGATAGTTTATCATCTTATCCAGAACAATCTGAATATGGTCATGGGTATGGTAGTGCTGCGCAATATTATGAAGCATATCTTTTTAACAAATACAGAGGAAATGATGATGATGATGATATCAAGCATAGGCGACACTCCACTTGGAATTAGGCTGTCAATATGTCATACACTCATACTCATCAATCTCTCTCTCTATTCTCTAGTCCTCTCTAATTTCAGGTAAACCATGAACCTTTTGATACCCAAGTGCTTTATGAGTTATCTATCTTACTATATCAAGTTTCAGATCTTAATATATTATTTTCATGGTCTTGAATTTCATAACTTATTTGCTGATTGAGTTAGTATTAAATGATGATTATTATGTTATCATTTTTTTCTTATATTTTACACTAATAAATTGATTATGAGCATTAATAATGGTTGCATGATATGAAATAATGGAGAAGACAGCGAACTGCAATACATATATGACTCATAACTTAAGGTGACCAATATTTTGATTTATTGTTGTTACGAATGGAAAAAAAAATATTGTTTTCCAGCATTTTCTAATATTATGGACTTTTGAGATATTTTTGGGAATTTTTTTGGATTAAAAAAATTTCACACTGCGGCGGCGACCGTGATGGACCGATAACCGCGACCAATACTAATATCATATCGGTTTTTTGGCTTGGCCAATACCTCGACCGAAACCGAGATTTTAATCATCCAATCATCAAAGAGATCAATTCTGTTTGAAATGGCTTCTTTTGGGTATTGTGGCGTGGTTTTTAAAACAGTGGGTCTGACCCATTTGCAACCAAAGGTCATAAATGAGATTATGACCTCAACATTAGGGCACTGATTACCTGCAAAGCAATGGTACTACCCTGAAATGATTGTTCCAACTTCCAACATATGAAACTTTGAGAAAATAAGGATAGATTGAAGCAAAAATAATTGCCAAAGGCAGGCAAATCAATCACCACAAGATTACCATCCATTACGGTCTATTTGATAATCAAAAGCTACTAATAGGTATTAGACAAGTGGGTGGTGTTGGATAATGTTTGCGTGCACCAAACAATGTCTGATTAATTAAGTCCTTTGTGTGTGATCCTCCATCAACAAACTTGGAGAATCCAACATGGGATGTTATGATAGACACTCCATTGTTTAATTCTTGAATCTTATTGAAGTTGGATTATCATGCATATTCAATCTTTCCAGGATTTGAAGTATTTAGGTTTGATATTGTTGCATGTATATCCATCATTGTACTCTTGTCATCATTGATTTCTTTAGATTTGTTGTTGTTACGGTGTAGTTCTTGCATGGATGAGGAATTATTGGATTGAACAGTCCGGAGTTCTATATAACACACGCGTATATATGATTTGATGGATCATGGAATCCAAATGCATGAATATAATGAAAAGCATGAATTGCCCATTTTTAGGTATTTCCCATCAGAAATTCAATTCATGTTGCATCGGATAGTTTAAACTTAACAAACAACATGGGCTAATAATAGAAGTTCGAAATAGAGATGCCCAAGCCCTTCATGCTTTAAAGTGCACTTCATATTACGGCGTGGAAAGAAAAATTTGAAATCTCCACACTTCAATAGTGGGTGGAGAGAGAGAGAGAGAGAGTATGAAAAGAAAAAGGTGGTATGCATTTAGAAGTTCTCAATATTTATAAGATTTAATTTGATCATCAATGGTCCCTATGGAATTTTCGGTGTCCGCCTTTAATTCAGTGTGGACCTGGTCCATCTATGTGAAATGCATGGATCAAAAATCCAAAAAAGGGTAAGGCAAAAGAAAGGGACTGAGATTAAGCCAAACCCTCTGTGGTCCAAAGTTTTGCTATAAGATAAAGATGCAGAGGTTAAATCCAAGTCCGATCAACACTGACCCTAACTTGGAAGCCCAAGTCCTCTCGAAAAATAATGGCTCAAGCCCATTGTAGGGTAGATATTAATTAGATTGCATTATTAGGAAGTCGATTAGCCAATTTTTGTTTCTTTTTCACACCAAATGGACTCAATGATCTTGAACCCGAACCCCACTTCTCTTCACACGACCTGGCCCAAATCGCAGAAGGGCCAACTAGTCCTTGACTTCACCCATATTAAAGCCCTAGTTTGTACTACAACTGCAATCCAAATCAGCAACTTCAATGCAATCTGAATCAAACCCAAGTCCAAATTGGGCTTCGATTTTCAGTCCAAGTACAACTGAACCCGAAGAAGTCAATCCTGCTTTTTGGTCAGTTCAAGTTAATCAGGTTCGGGTTAGTCCAAAATTAACCAAGTTGTAGTGTTGTACAGTAGATTGGTTCATCCTGGTTTGACTCATCTATCATTTTCTGAAACCTTATGAGGTTTAATTGGCCAAGCCGAATCCTAGCTAGGCTGATTCTTGTTTTTCTCTCAGTGCACGTTTGGTAAGCATTCTCAATGAGGATTCCTCGCACGTTTTCTATGCTTCCGTGGAAAGTTCACGTTTGGCAATGCAAGGAAAGTCCTGATTCAGAGCCTCTGTGATTCCATGCATCCATGCTTCCAAGTAAAACCTAGGTCAGACCTTCCCCACTATGATTCAATGCTCAGAAACGCTCTGCTATAAGTGAATCGGACGGGAGGATAGGGTGCACCATTTTTTTATTTTTTTTCCAAAATCTAACCTTTTCTGGGCCCCACAATTAAGATCTGAACCGGTATGGTTGTTTAAAAGGTGCAAAATGGCTATGACGTCAAATATCAACCATGGATTGTTCACGGAGTTTGAGATATTTACAAAAATGTCCAAACCGTTGGATGACAATTTCTGAAATTCTGTGGGGCCCATTTGCGAAATCCAAACCGTCCATTCTCTTCAAAATGCCTAGAACTGACTTAGTCCAAATTTGGCAGCCTGATCCAATATGGATCATGAGAAATTGGCAAAAAACTATTGACCGTTGGTTTCACACAAGGCAAAAAAAGGGATGAAAAACAATGTGTTTTTTTTTTTTCAATTTTGTGGTTCCTGTGGGGCCCATAATCATGATCTAAACTGTGAGCTATCTCTGGAAGGTCAAAAACGGCTAATTGATTAAATTTCAGTCGTTGATCATGTCTAGATATTGAGATATTTGCAAAAACGTCCATATTCTAAAATATATATTTTTTGATTTTTGTGAGGCCCCTTTGTACGATCCGAACCGTTCAAATACACTAGATGGCCCAAATTGACTGTGTGTAAAAAGTTGAGGTCCTGATTCGTCATAGATCTTGAGTTATTTCAAAAAAACTTACAACTATTGTATCACATATTCTATTAATGGTGGAAATCCTCTTTCAATGCCAAACCTAGAATCCTCTTCACAAATCCTATATGAAGATGGCTTGATTCCACTGGAACAAAGAAATTATCAGGAGCATAGAATCCCCTCCCTACCATGGATGCTTACCAAACGTGCCCTTAGTGGAAACTCTCACTCGAAAATTGGTAGACAATTTTTTGTACATCGGACCCAACCAAATTTCCCTTTCGAAATTACATGGGTACATGTGGAGGCATTACACATTATAGAGTAAAAATTCATCTACTTTGAAAGTTAAGATTAAATAATCTAATTATAGGATAACATTGGTTACTAAGGTCATGGTTCTTTAATGGAATTTCTGTCAGTAATTCACCATGTACAGGAATTCTTGAACATGATGCGACATGTTGTCTTAGAAATTTCTGAATTCCATGTTTCCTCACTAGCATTTCTGGATTTCAGTCACATGAAAGGTCTCTTTTAAATAGGAAGAGGGTGATGAATTTTATTATTTAATAAAGAGGGTGACCACTTGTTATGACTTTCTAGAAGGTGAAGGAATTAAGTAGGCCCCACCTGCTATGCCTTACTCTAGCCCTGAAAATGGACTCAAATGATGTAGGAATGTCTGGTTGTTTTTGTTGGCGTGAGTCCCTTGATTAGCCAGTTATGGAAATCTTAGATTTAGGAATCCCTTCATTCAAGGGTCAAACATGATCCCTTCATTCAAGGGATGAACATGATTGTAGCCGTAAATGTTGTATAGACGTAGATTAACTTCCTAAAATAGTCTGCTGTATCTCTATATAGTGTACTCAGTTTTATGGAATTGATATGAAAAAATATAGCTACACTTGACATGGTATCAGAGCACGATCTTGGTTTCTCTGTTTTTTAATCAGGCAGGGGTCAAGATTTTTGCTCGGTCTTCATGGCTGACTCTACCGAAAGCATCCTTGATAATCTAACGTAAAAAATGACGGAGGTTTTGTCAAGGGTCCAAACCTCTTCCTCTCCCATCACTGATTCCCCGATGGTTCCAATCAGCATCAAGTTGGATGGGTCCAACTATGGATTATGGTCCCAGGTTGTTGAGATGTACATCTCGGGAAAAGACAAACTGGGATACATCAATGGAGATTACCCCTACCCACCAGAAACTGATCCGTCCTTTCGTAAGTGGCGCACTGAGAATGCCATGGTGAAGGGCTGGTTGATCAACTCCATGGACCATTCCTTGGTCGTGAACTTTATTCGCTACCCAACGGCGAAGCAGGTATGGGATGCTGCTGCCACAACATACTTCGATGGAATTGACACCTCACAAGTATACGAGCTCAGACGTCGTGTATCTCGAATGAAACAAGCAGACGGATCTATAGAAAAATACTATAACAATCTACAGGGTTTGTGGCGAGAGATCGATTTTCGTCGACCAAATCCAATGAAATGTGCCATTGACATACAAAGCTACAACTCCATTTTACAGGAGGAGCGAGTATACACTTTTCTTGACGGACTGGATGATCGATTGGATCATGTTCGGAGTGATGTTCTTCGTCTGCAACCGTTCCCTTCAATTGAGCAGGCATATGCTCACGTTCGAAGGGAAGATCTCCGACAGTCCGTGATGATATCGGAAGCAGAAGCAGTGACCAGTGGTGCTGTTATGGCCATCAAAGGCGTGAAAACTAGCCAGTCACAAAAGTCTGGGTCCTCCTCACGATCCAAAGGTCATGCTGATGGGAATAAGTGCACTCACTGTGGGAGTACAAGACATACTCGGGACACCTGTTTCAAATTACATGGTTACCCAGACTGGTGGCAGGAATTACAAGCCCGGAAAAAACGCGATGCTCCTGCAACTGAAGACGTCCTGGGTCTAGCAGCGATGGCCACAGCTGAATCTCCACTCTCTCTTATTCCCGTGACTGAACCTTTTGCCTCAACCCCAGATCAAGGTAATTGTGGTCAAGTTTTTTCCAACTCCACTACTCGGAATGATGGTGCCTGGATTATCGACTCCGGAGCGACAGATCATATGACATTTGATCCAAATGACTTCTCCAACACAACTCAGCCACAAAGGACCTGCATTGCCAATGCCAATGGGGCTACATACCCAGTCACAGGGGCTGGAACCGTGCCCTTGTCTCCCTCCCTCTCCCTAGCTCACACACTTCTTGTTCCATCTCTCTCCAACAAGCTGATGTCTGTGAGTCAAATTACTGAAGAACTTAATTGTGTTGTGCTGATCTACTCTACTTTTTGTCTTCTTCAGGATGTTCTCAGCAAGGAGATAATTGGGTGTGGTACTAAGAGGGGGGGACTGTACTATCTTGATGACTTCAGCCCTGGCAAAGCAAATCACACGCACCATCACACCTGTAGCCATGAACGGCAGATTTGGCTATGGCATAGGCGCTTGGGGCACCCATCATTCGGCTATCTCCGGCACCTACTCCCATCGTTATTTTCCCATGTGCAGAGTGTGGACTTTACCTGTGATACTTGTATCAAGGCTAAAAGCCATCGAGTTTCTTATCCTGTTAGCTTGAATAAAACTACTACTCCATTGCATTGATACACTCCGATGTGTGGAGACCATCCCCG
Source organism: Persea americana (assembly GCA_029852735.1). Classification (NCBI taxonomy): domain Eukaryota; kingdom Viridiplantae; phylum Streptophyta; class Magnoliopsida; order Laurales; family Lauraceae; genus Persea; species Persea americana. The sequence continues at coordinate 73,952,719 of CM056809.1, forward strand.
ATACCTGCCTCCTCTGGTCATCGTTGGTTTGTGATTTTTATCGACGATTGTACCCGAATGACATGGCTCTATCAGCTAAAAACCAAAGACGAAGTTTTCACTACTTTTAAAGCATTTCATACCATGGTTCAGACTCAATTCTCTTCCAAAATAAAAATTCTTCGCTCCGATAATGGTGGCGAATTCATCAACCAAAGATTTCAGGCCTATTTTCAACAACATGGTCTGCTCCATGAGACCTCATGCTCCCAAACACCACAACAAAATGGTGTCGCCGAGAGGAAAAATCGGCATATTTTGGAAACCTCCCGTGCCCTACTCCTTGGAGCACTGGTGCCGAGTTGCCATTGGGGGGATGCTGTGTCTACTGCTGTGTACTTAATCAACCGTATGCCATCTAAAATTTTACACTTTAAAACACCCTTACAAATCCTCTCTGCTCATATATCCCTTCCGTCAATATTGATGCTTCCTCCTAGAATTTTCGGGTGTGTTGCTTTTGTCCACCTCCACAAGAATCAACGTACCAAACTGGACCCATGTGCCGTGCCGTTCGGTGCTTATTTTTGGGTTATGGTTTACATAAAAAAGGCTTCCGGTGTTATGACCCCACGACCAACCGAACCTATATCACCATGGACGTTACATTTCTTGAGTCCGAGAATTTCTATGCGTCACCGGTACCCAATTCTTCCCTTCAGGGGGAGACTCAAGTAGAAGAGATGAATTGGTTGATGGCCCCCGTGGGTGAGCATGGAACCGGAAATAGAGAGGTTGAACCACATGAGGTACCGCCAGAAATGGAATATGTCGAATTGAGGAATGAAGAAGCCAAAGAACCTGGAAATGAAGAAACAGAAAATACAGAGTACCCTCAGTCCCCTCATTCCTCAGTACCCGAAGACCCTCCTCCTGAGAATGTCCCTGAGGTAAGTACTCCTGAGAATGTCCCTGAGGTAAGTACTCCTGCTACACCTTTACATGCTAATATTTTGGATCCCTCTACTGGTTATGTGTTGCCTGTTAGACACAATCGTGGGAAACCACCGAACAGATATAGCCCAGATGAAGAAGAAAGGAAGTCCAAGTACCCAATTACAAATTATGTGTCTACTCAAGGTCTGTCCAAGCCACTCAAGACTTTTACTCAAACACTATCCTCCTGCCATATTCCCAATAGTGTTGAAGAAGCGTTATCTGATCCAAAGTGGGCGCAAGCAATGCAAGAAGAACTAGAAGCCTTAAAGAAAAATAATACCTGGAAGTTGGTCCCATTACCAGAAGGAAAAAAAACAGTGGGATGCAAATGGGTGTTTTCTATAAAATACAAGGCTGATGGATTGATTGACCGATACAAGGCAAGACTTGTGGCGAAGGGTTTTACCCAAACGTATGGCGTAGACTACTCAGAAACCTTCTCACCAGTCGCTAAACTGAATACCGTTAGAGTCTTACTATCTCTTGCAGCAAATTTGGACTGGCCACTACATCAACTTGACGTGAAGAATGCTTTTCTTCACGGCAACCTTGACGAGGAGGTATACATGGATACTCCACCAGGCTATACAGGATCGGCTGGGAACAAAATTGTTTGTAAATTGGAGAGGGCCTTGTATGGACTAAAACAGTCACCGCGAGCTTGGTTTGGCCGACTTAGTTCAGCTATGAGGAAGTATGGGTTTCGCCAAAGTAACTCTGACCATACTCTCTTCCTGAAACACCGACAAAGCAAGGTGACAGCATTGATAGTCTATGTGGACAATATGATAATTACCGGGGATGACGCTGATGAGATCTTGAGGCTCCAAGAACAATTGTCTACTGAATTTGAAATGAAGAACTTGGGAGGGCTTAAGTATTTTCTGGGAATAGAGGTGGCAAGGTCAAGAAAAGGCATATTCCTCTCTCAATGGAAATACGTACTAGACTTGTTGACAGAAGTGGGATTACTAGAGTGTAAACCTATGGATACACCGATTGTGCAGAACCATAGGCTTGGAGAATATTCGGACCAGGCGCCAGCCGATAAGGTGAGGTATCAAAGACTAGTGGGGAAGCTCATTTACTTATCTCACACTCGTCCAGACATTGCTTACGCTGTAAGTGTGGTAAGCCAATTTATGCATAATCCGAGTGAAGACCATATGGGTGCCGTAATTCGAATTCTCCGCTACCTAAAGTCATCACCAGGAAAAGGACTAATGTTCTCCAAGAACGCTCATCTGAATATTGAAGGGTACACGGATGCGGACTGGGCTGGGAATATCTTGGATAGAAAGTCTACTTCAGGCTACTTTACATTTGTGGGAGGAAACTTAGTTACATGGAGGAGTAAAAAGCAGAAGGTGGTAGCATTATCCAGCGCTGAAGCTGAGTTCCGAGGCATGGCAAAAGGATTATGTGAGCTTCTTTGGCTTAGAGGTTTGCTAATAGAGGTCGGCTTTCCTCCTGACTCTGCAATGAATTTATTCTGTGATAACAAAGCTGCCATCGCCATATCTCACAACCCAATTCAACACGACCGTACCAAGCACGTGGAGGTAGACCGACATTTCATCAAACAGAACCTGGAAGAGAAGATCATTCGGTTCCCTTTCGTTAAATCTGAAGATCAGTTAGCTGACATTCTTACCAAGGCAGTTTCCAGCAGAAACTTCAATGACTCACTTGACAAGTTAGGTGTTAGAGATATCTACACACCAACTTGAGGGGGAGTGTTGGCGTGAGTCCCTTGATTAGCCAGTTATGGAAATCTTAGATTTAGGAATCCCTTCATTCAAGGGTCAAACATGATCCCTTCATTCAAGGGATGAACATGATTGTAGCCGTAAATGTTGTATAGACGTAGATTAACTTCCTAAAATAGTCTGCTGTATCTCTATATAGTGTACTCAGTTTTATGGAATTGATATGAAAAAATATAGCTACACTTGACAGTTTTTAGCTTTCACTTGTTCTTGAACCAATCCGTCCATGAGGAAGTGGGGGAAGCTGTTTTGTAAAAACCAGTAGCAATGGATATGATAATTTAGATAAATAATCTGCCAAAATGTTACTAGTCCTTTGGTGGAATCTTGGTCCATCCCTTTTTAACTTCATCATCAGGGTTGAAATAGATGGGTTGGTAAAAACAATGAAGGGGCTCAACTGACCCGACTCTAACTAGGGCAACTTCTCATGGGGAGAACCCCTTGTTAATGTTATGCAAGCATGATTTTAAATTTCGGCCGATACGAGTTAATATTAATCCATATGTATGATGTATCTGTCTTTCAATTCTATGTGCAGAACGGTGTGATGCATCTATCAGTACATATGGGACATTATTCATAGTAGGTTTGATGCTTTCAAATTGTTTTAAAAAAGGGCCATACAGGGATCAAACACAGGCCCCTAAAAGCTCATGCTAGCACCTAAAAGCCTCAACAATTGAAGCATGTGGCTTCCCATTTCCACTCTATTATCAATTGCTCACTGAGAAGAAGGCCTGACCAAGTTTGCCAAGTGATGGGATCACGGAAGGTAAATATTAGATCATGGTGACTTGGTGAGGTGAGAGTCTCAACTTCTATATAAGGACTGAAACTCCCGAGTGAGGTATACTTATTTAAAATTCTAACTGCTCAAAATAAATGCCTGTTTCATATTTAAAATGCTGATAAATTTTATTCTAATAGAAATTGATCTTACTTTAAAATTGAGTCTAAAAATATTATTATTATTCGTTGGTGGAAGTACCATGTGACCACGTTGGTGAGTGATGTCAACCCATCTCATTGTGAAGCCGAAAGGTATTAAAAAGGGAAGGAAGCTTCAGATCAGCACGTCATGAAAACAAAAAGAGATGCTAAGCACCCTCGAATATTGGCAAGACCGAACATTTTAGCAGCCCACTCAGACGGACAAAAACTACTCAATGATCCAGAATGAACCTTAAGCAGAATACCCAGACATGCTTTGCAATTTGGGCTGCCTCAGATGTCCTGATGGGACTAATTTGAAAGTTTGGATCCAAGAATTTTCATTGTCTGCCTTTAATTCAGGAAGGACCTGGTCCCTCCATGTGAAATGCATGGATCAAAAATCCAAAAAAGAAGAAAACGAAAGGAGAAGATAGAGAGACATTGCTGTTAATAGAAAGGCAAAAGAAAGGGACTGAGATTGAGCCAAACCCTCTGTGGTCCAAGTTTGGCTAAGACAAAGATTTGCAGAGGTTGAATCCAAGTCCAATCAACATTGCTATCCTAATACAATTGAATATCTTTTTTTTTTTTGTTTTTTTTTTTGTTTTTGTTATCGGAGGGTTCCCAACCTTTGGGCTGGACTAATTCTTCCGGGCCCAGAGGGAAGACGGATAAAATCCCCTATGGCCCCAAGGCGGTAGCATTAGTGAATTAACCTTCGATTCTTGAAGAATGGCGAACTGGGGGTTGATACCAAGATGTCTAGCTCCAAAAGAGGAAGAAACCGTGGCAAACCCCTTGGGATTGACTTCAATTCATTCTCTTTTTCCTACTAAAATTAGGAAGATAATGATTAAAACAAAAGACATACAGGTTGATCCGGAATTACAACTGAACAGTCAGTCACCTTATCCTGTTTTATCCACAGTTCATTTTATTCTCTATGGGCTACTTATGAGGACACACTTTGAAGTGGTCAAATCTGACGGTCTAGATTAAATCCATATGATATAGGAGATGACCCCAGCACGCATGTAGTATATGTTTGACAAATTAGGCACCGCCCCGCCCAAGGAGACACAAAGACTCAAATCTGATTCCAACAGCCTCCTAACTCACGAAAATACTAATGGAATGCGTCAAAAGTTTGGTTTCAGTAGTCCACAGTGGTCCATGTTAAAATTTGTGCCTAACAACAACTGGTCAAGGGTGCTTGCTAAAGTTTATGTTTTTCTGTTTGTCTGCTTCTTTTTTTTTTTTTTTGGCAGAAGCTTGTTAAAATTCAAGAGATGAAAAATACCTACTAAAAACAATAATATATTAAATATGTTTTTATTATTTAAAGAATCATACACTCTTTTTTCTTTCCCTTTTATCTTTTTTTCTTTTTAAATTCTTTTAAGTGCCATGTCAATATAGCAATGGGTATATACATACTTCTCTCAGTAATGAGTTTAGGGTTTGTAATTGTTTGACAAGCCTTTTTTTGGATCTATTTGATTTTAAAAAATGATTTGAATAAAATGTTTGAATTTCTTAGACAGTTTGATTAATTGACCTTAAGACCTTTTTTTCTCAAAATGTAACGAAAATATAGCCTTTTTCTTTTTTGCAAATAGACATGAATGTCTACAATAATTATACAATTTTGATTTTTTTAAAATAAGATTCCTCTTATAAGTTTTAATATATGGCAAGTTTCTCTGTGTTGCTTTTACTGTGTAACAACTATGCCCATATAACTTTTAGCATATGATATTTTTTTTATTGAATCAAATATTCCAAATGATCTATTTGTACAAGGGTTTAATTGAAACCGCTCTATTTCAAATAAATATATAATTGAATCAGCTCTATTCAAGTATATTAGACTTGCTATCACGACTCAGGCCCGGGATTATGATTACCACAGACAAACCACGAGTCACGATGACCATACTTACTCCCGTAAACTCCGAATTAACCGAAGTTAATACAGAATCCACAAGAGATATCACACATTCATACCTGTCACATGTACATTTTTGCAGAAATACACATACATTGACAAATTAATCAGAGCAGTACAAGTTCTCTACATAAAGGTATAGTTTAATTTACACATTGCATTTTACTATATAAGTCCACCACTGCATATTCAAATACAATGCGGGTGACTACTATTCACTTCAAAATGAATATACAAGTAATTCTCAAAATGTTTCCAATTATTCTAATTCACTCGCCATCCGATCTATGTCCATTCAATTAGTCATTCTGTAGGAACCTGATTGGCCTCCTCTGCAGGCGGCGCGGTCTCTGAATTACCGGCATGGGCAACTTGGCCTGTAATATCATCAATAACACTGTGAATACGACGGTTCAACAATGTATACACAAATCTATAATAGTATATGCTAAGAACATACTCATCAATTATATAATTGATAATTCTAGATAAGTGAATCCAATAACAGTATCTTCTACATTAGAAACTAATAATAATAACACTTACAAAAATTGGCAACTACATTAGTATTCATTCATTCAGTTCTTCCCAAATGGAAACATTCGGTATCAGTGTCCTCATTGGCACATGACGGAAGGGCGCACCATTTATGACCCAAGCCTCTAGGAATGATTCATTCAGTTATTTCAGTGGTTATACTTTATAAAGTGGCTTATCATTCAATGAATGCGGGATTTACCAGTGTCTTGATTAGAGATCACTGGTATCACCATGGAGCTCCGGAACACTCAATTCCATCTGCTGGAGTAGGATTGTTCATTAATGCATTTCACTCATTCATTTCATTAATTCATTTTAGCTCAATAACGAGCTTAAGAATTACTATGTAGTGCCAACATTCAGGTGAAACATTCGTTATATAATATATGTGTTATTTTCGATGACACCACTTTAAGTGAATTTACACATTATAATAACCTTAGCTAACACCAATGAAGGTTTAGATAAAATACTATTAACACTAGCCTGAGTCAATATGCTTTTTATTCAGAAAAATCAGACCATAATATGAAATTTCCTTAAGTTCGTTCACCCTGTCGGTTAACCGAATTCTGGAACTCGATTAACCGAACCACAATTCGGTTAGCCTTCCGGAACCTCACAATTCCGGACAATTTTTTTTTTCAAGTTCGGTCACTGGCTCGGTCAAGTGTTCGGCTGACTGAACCCTCGAGTTCGGTTAACCAAACACACTTCGGTCGGCTTTCCAGAAGCTTAACTTTTGATGAAAAATCCTGACAAAGAAACTCGGTCACCTTTCGGTCACCACTCGGCTAGCCGAACTCACAAGTTTGGTTAGCCGAACACTGTTGGTCAGCTCATGGTCAGCTTTCCAGAAGCTAGATTTTTCTGCGAAACTCAACCTAGAATGGTCGGTTAGCTGTCGGTCAGCCGAAATTCAACCCAAAATTATGCCCAGAAGTTCAGAAAATTTCTGAACTGAAACTTTTGAATTTGAGCTCCTTGAGCTCAAACAAGTTCAATCTCATGTTAATCCATCATAGATAAGTATACTTGCCTTGTTTGTAGATCAATTAATGAAAACCCCTTTGTTTAGCTTGATCTTGAGATGAAAATCTCTTCAATCCAAGTTCCCTTCAACATAAAACCAAAACCAAATTCACAAACAGAACTCCAATGAGTTCTTTGTACTAGAAAACACTCTAATCTACTGAATAGAACTTGAAAGTTCTGTAATCAACCAAAGCACTCACTTGTAGTCCTAGGTCAAGGAAGGTTGAGCTTCCTTTCAAGATTTAGCTTCAAGAAAATTGAAAGAGAGCTAGAGGAAGAAGATGAAGTGGATGAAGCTTCTTCAAAACTACATACAAAAGCTCCAATTTTTGACACTTGATGGAGGGAAAAATGGAAGAAAGAAGAAGAGAAAAGAGCCTAAGGTTTGGCTGTGCTGGAATGAATGGAATGAACTCATTTAAGTTCATCCAAATCCCTTATAAGCCCAGTCTTTCATAGAACCCCCTCTCCACTTCTACTATTTACGTTTTGAGTCAAATGAAGACCCATTTGATTCAATTCACGTTGAATGGAATCGCGCCTATTACGGAAGCTAACGTACTCCTTGAGATACATGCATTGGTATCAAGAGTGACCGCATCCGACGAAATATGCAGAAATCCGTATTTAGGAAAAATTCCTCGTATCACTTGGTTTAAGCCTAAGTCAATTCAATGAGTTCAATCTCATTCATCATCATTTCATTAAGCTCAAATCAATTAATTGAGACTAATTCAATTCAATTTGGTCATCAACTACAATTAGCCTAATCAAACATGGTTAATTAGCATTAACTTCAATTACTTAGAATTAATCTTGATTAACTTAGGACAGGGTGTCACAGTTGCCAAACAAGCCTTTCTATGACTTGATTTGGCACATGGCGCGCTGTTTATTAGAGTTTGTTAGGTTTATTGGCCTTACTAGATGGACTTTAAGATCTATTCATCTAAAAAAGAGAAAAAAGCATCCACAAACCTCACCCACCTAAGTGCTCCATGTTTTAGAAAACAAAGAGTAGGCCCATAGATTAAAGGCATGTGTCATGATCCAAACTCGATTTCCTTTTCAAATATATGTCAATTTGTTTGAGGCCTACTCGGATGTATGGCAATCACACGTGTAAGGAGAATAAGGATGTAATCATATAACTCGATTTCCTTTTCAAACATATGTCAATTTGTTTGAGGCCTACTCGGATGTATGACAATCACATGTGTAAAGAGAATAAGGATGTAATGATATAGATTATGAGTTTACCAAATGTCACTTAAATAAATTTAACAAATCATCAAGCACAACCAAATAAGCTAAAACAACATCTTAACTGACGCTTTTGAGCTCATTTAGCAGCCCACTATATACATGGTGAATGATCGGACACCAAAGATATATTATTTAACTGCCAATTTGATGCACTAATGATAACCATCAAATTAATAGCATGAAAAATGAAGAGTTGGTGTCTCTGCGACAGAGTCCCATATTGTTGGTTATAATTTTATTGTAATCTGGTATTAACCATTTGTCATTAGGGGTTATAATAATAGTATAAATATGAGAAATATTAATTTTGTCACTCCTGTTATTGCTGTTAAACACGAGAAACTTGTTTGGATTAATTACATAAGAATTCATAATCAAATAAGTTCCACCAAATGATTATTAAATATGAGAGGGGTGAAGGATGTGATTTGAGGAAATAAAGTTATAAGCTAGCGATGGAGATGCAACCCTTACTTTTATAGTATTTGAATTATCAGGATGGTGCATGGGTGTTCAACTTCCACATTCCCTTTATTCATTTTTTTTTTATTAGAGGTGAGATAATTTGATGATTATATTTTAAAACTTCGCATTTATTTCTTCAATTCCACTATTTTGTAAAATAAGATTTTCACTGTTCCTACCTATTCAATTACATGAAAGAAACAACCCTAGTGGATAACTAAGTGGAAAAGGTTTTGGCTCATCAATGGTTTTGGACGCTTGACAAAAGCAATATTGATTTCAAATCATTTATTGGTTCTATAACTATTGTCAAAATTCTAATTTGCTTGAATGATCTAAGCGTACACGACCGACTCCGTAGCATTATTGCAACTTTGAGATTGTGAATTCAAGTTATATTTTAAAATATAAGTGATGGTGGTATCCATGAGTTATTTTCGACTACTAGAGCAACAGGTAACAGACACCAAGCGATTGTTTGGAAACTATAGTCTAATCTAAACATAGCTAAGTAGATTAGGTTTGGAACAAATAGCTTTAGTTTTTAAGTTCTATTTTACAATTAGTCCTATTTGGTATTTTTCTTATATAAAAAGCTCTTATTTTACAAAAAAAAATAGAGATTTTAGAGGGGCACCTTTCCATCATTTACAAAAATCTCATTGAAATTTATAACCAAATAGGTTGAAATGCACCTATTTGTTTCCTCATGAAGTGAATGGGTTGATCACAAGTGGACCATATAAAAGTAAAAACAAGAAAACAAATCTCTACTTCCATCTCTTATTACTCTATATAGAAAATCTCTAATTTTAACAAGTAAGGTCCCTTTAATTATTATTGTAGAGGTTGGAGCTCTACTTTCAATCAAAGCACTCTAAAAATAAATATGTTTTAAAATATAAAATAAGAACTTGCTTTTTGTATTTGAAATTCCACTATCTACTTTTAGCATTAAACGAGCCATAAAAACAAAAGAGGTTTAAAGCTCTTATTTTCATAGGCTGAAGGTAAAATTGTATGTCAAACCCTCTTATTTTACAAACTTCTATCCGTTTTAGCCATTTAGACAAATAAAGATTCAAAATAGAGATGCTGAAGCCAAACATGGGCCAAGTCTTCTTTTGGACGAAACTCTTTTCTTGGGCATGTAAATATAAATTGAGTTAGAAAGATAAGATTTTTAGTTTTGCCAAAAAGGCAAATCTGTATATTAAATGAGCAAAAATATGATTCAAGAGAACAAGCCCAAAAAGATAAAAAAGGCCAGTGAATTAGATTTAATTTCATTTTCTAAATGAAGATGATGAATAAAAAAAAAAAAAAATATTGCGCGCCCTCGCCCTGTACTCCAACTTGTTTCGGTAGTCCGCGGACCGCTAACTCGCTTCCGTCAAAAGCAAGCGCCGGCCGCCGGCTGTTCTTCCCCTATAAATACCTCCTCTCTTCCTCCTCCCTCTTCCTTCTCGCAAGAGAGAGGAGAAAAAAATAAAATCGAATACTCTCTCTCTCTCTCTCAGATCATCCAGGCCGTTGATCTCCTTTGATACGAAGGTCTTTGATCTCTGGGAATCGCCGAATCGCAACGGGATCGGAAATCGGTGTCGATGGGAGTCGTATCGGACGTGGAAGGCGCTGCTAGGCGGTTCTGGATCAGATCTCATCGGGAATCCGTCTTCGCCGCGTATACACCATTCGTTGTGTGTTTAGCCTCAGGAAGCCTTGAATTAGATACCTTTCGCCACTACATCGCTCAGGATGTGTATTTCTTAAAGGCTTTCGCTCAGGCGTGGGTTTCTGATTTTTCTCATTTCTTTCCTTTCTTCTTCTTCTTCGTTGTTGGATTATGAATCTGAGTGTTAAGATTTGGATCATGCTCTCTTTCTTGATTTTTTGTTGTTGTTGTTCATTTTGGGATTTTTAAGGTATGAGATGGCGGAGGAATGCGCGGATGATGATGATGCAAAGGAAGCCATATTCCATTTGAGGAGAGATGTTTTGGAGGAGCTGAAATTGCACAATTCTTTTGTTGAAGTAAGAGATTCTTTTGTTGAAGAAAAATTAAGAATTGGGTTTTTGTGTATTCATTTATTTATTGCGATATGAAGTGATGATGCAGATTTGGATACATTTCTGAAAGATTTGAGTGTGTTTGGGTGTGTTGCATTAATGAAATGAATATCCTCGCGGTCTGCAGGTCTTAATAGTTTGAAATTGAATGCGTTAAACATCTCAAATCTTGAGTTTTGGATGATATCTGATTTTGGGCTACAATCTGTCTTTCAATGAAGACAATTGGATATTGAAAAGGACACTGGATTGTGCCTTTTAGTGCGAAGGTTGACTTTGAAGGATTGGATCCTGCTAGGTGTTATGGATATATCCAGGCAAACTTAAGTTGCTGTGAGTACTTATATGTGATAGAAATATAGGTTTGTTTGTAGTGTGCAGTAGGACACCTTTAGTATCAGTTTGTTAGTACTCATGTTAAATTTGCCGCCCTGCGTCTTTTGTTTAGCAAAAGCTGTGAGCAGTAGGAGAAATGAGTGCAGCATCTTGGCAAGAGGGAGGCTTTATGGGGGAGGACTATAGTTAGTAAATATGATTCTTGTCGGTTGGGGTGGTTAAACTCAACACGGATGCTTGCTTGTTAGGGAATCCAGTCGAATTGAGGAAAAAAGTTGAAACAATGCTAGTGCCCTTCAGTATGATTGTGTGGTTTTTTTTTTTTTTTCATAATGATCATGTGGGTGAGTCTAATATAAGACTAATTGCTGGTTTAGAGGAAAGTTTTGAGGTTTCATGAGCTTCATCATCTAGAGTAGTGGTGGTAGAAGACTCAAGAGCATGCATTCACATGGATAGAAGGAAAGCTAAGTGTACTGGTGACTAATATTTGTAAACATGTGCTAAGCTTGCAAATGAGAAAGTCGACATCCTTGTGAAATCGGAGAATATAGATCATTGCCACGTTGGTCGTCTTGTATATCAACTTGATAGATGGCACATACATAATGCTTGCATTTTCGCTTCTTTTTCCATACTCAAAAAAATAAATTCTGTCTTCCAGCACTGTTCATGTCTAGATGTTGCTGGTTGCATTATGTTACCGTTTGAGAAGGGAAAATGTAGTATTGATACTTGATATCATAAAAGAACCTTAAAAGAGGGTTAGATTTAGAGTAGGGAGGCATATTAATTTATGGATGGAGATGCAACCAAAGGTTCAGTCTTTCATATGATATTTTCTTTGTTTTTCGTAGGCCTTGTTTAGATCTGTGCATTTCAGACGTGGATTATTTTCTTTTTTCTTTTTAGGAATATTTGAAATATTTGGAAATTAGGATTGAATTATTTTCTTTTGAATTTTTTTGGGGATTTTCTTTGGAAGTACCTACCAGTTTAGAGTTTTTGACCAAGGGAACACAAGGATCTTTTGGAATAATAAATAAAAGATGTCTTCTCTTTGGATTTTGCCTGAAGTATCTCTTTGGATCTTGTTGTTCTCTTCTTTAGAGACTTGTACTGTTTGCTTTTAGTGAAATTAACCATTAAAGAAAAAATCTCTAGGAATTGATGCTTAACGTCCACAATATAACGGGTTCCGTGAACACATGATCCCATTGAGTAGTCATGGGCTTATTCTTGATGGTCTGTAATTATTACAGTGGTAGTATTTGATGCAATATGGTAGGAGTCTCAAAACTGAGGAGTTGTCTTCCAATATAGAACCTAGAAGCCATCTGTGTTGGGTTTCTGGGAGTCATCACCAAGATCACCAAGGTTAAAGGAGTTATTGACCTTCAGTTTGCTTGTAGCCTTCCCCGATTACAAGAGTAAGCAAGAGTTCTTGGAGTTTGGAAGGGAATTCTTCATTAGAAAATTGAAACTGCGGCATATGAAAAATAACAAGCTTTGGGTTCTGTCACAAGTGTAGGACAAAAATCCTAGTTACATTTGGAGTTTGATTAATTTCCCTTAGTTTTTTCGAAGGAAAGGAAGAGTCTTTCAGTAATGCGATTAGAAATCCAACTAACAGCATTGACTGTTATTTAACTTTTTCTTGTTTTGGTGGACATTGATTGCTATATAACTTTAAGCAACATGACTGAGAAAATCTAAATAACATGACAATGATTTAAATTATCATACCTAAACATAACAAACATCACTTCCATGTCCTTGTTGTCTTAGTCATCACCATCATCATACCCTCATCCCATTGATTTGGGGTTGGCAAATAAACATGACTTCCAAGTCATATGACCAGAACCTGTGTGCTAACTTAAAGAAAAAACTATCCTTAGTATTTGAAAATCTGTGGGGAGAAAACTCTACCTTGAGCTTCCCTCTTCTTCCGGCTAGCTTTTGCTTCATGCCCGTCTTTCCACTGAATTTTAACACCACACCAAATTAATAATGCATTCATGTTTTGATTGCCATGCATTGTTGGAAGACTTGGCGTTTTTTTGAGCTTTAGATGAGGCCAAATTTCCTTACTTCCCATCACTAACAATGTTTCTAAAATATTCCTTTAAAGGATTTATCTGCAAATTCTTTGCAAGCTATAATGCTTGGATACGGCAGGGACACACCATGGATATGGCAGGGATACAAAGTTTACTAAAAGAAAAAAATAAAAAAGAAGTGAAGCATGGGATGTGATATGACAGGATACATTCCCCATTTTGAAGTATTTGTGCATCAAAGTTTGCGAACTTATTAGTGATAATGGATAAAGTGCCATCTTTATGTTTGAAACATCCTTCTTATTACAAACATTTGCCATCAATATGAGGACATTGTTATACATAATACAGTTCCTTTCAATTTTATTCGTTATGTTTTAGACCTTTATATTCACATAATGGAATTAAACTACTGATAATGGTATGTGATGGGTGAAACTGTGTCCTCCTTGACCCAGCTGCCAGCACACACCCCGTGCATGTGCTACTATAATATTCAAGATTTTTTGTTTCGTACTTTCGGTCTCAAAATTCTTGCAAGGGCAGGATATGTAATGGCTTTATTGGTCAGGGTTTAGACCTTTACATTCACATAATGGAAATGACACTACTGAAAACGGAATGTAATGGGAGAAAACATTTTCTCCTTGACCTCCCGTTCTACCAAAGCATTTAAGATGCCTTGTTTCGCAATTTCGGTCTCAAACTGTTGTGGGGAAGGTTATGTAATGGCTTCCTGGTCCGAGTTTCTTCTTTGGAATATCTGACACTTCAATCATATTCAGAATTGTGTGACATCCATGAAACATAAAGGAATGTGTACGCATATTTTTTTTTTTTCCAATTGGTAACCAAGGATTATATTAGAAGGACTGAAAGAGCTTTCAAGATGGCCAAAACCTCCATCTCGTTTGAGTCTTTTACCTAAACATGTTTAGAGAACATTTATAATACTTAATATTTTTGATTCCGTAACACACCTCTAATACTTGCTAAACCCGGTTTTCCTCGAGCCGCTCCATCCACATTGAAGTTAAGGACTTCTGGTGGTGAAGGACACCAAGAGACTTTTCTTTTCTTCTTTAAAAATCCCATTCTCAAGCAAGGTTCCCAATTGTGTAAAATATTCTCTATCTTGAGACCTGAGCAATCTTTTCTGACACTTGCCCATTTAGCAACCCTCAAACCCGCTGTTGAAATAAGATTTTCCAAAGTTAATTCTTTCCTTTTAAAAACTGTGTCGTTCCTCTCCTTCCAAATAGACCGTAGATTTGAAAAAGGGATGATTTTCCACATTATCCTTCCACACCCTACCAAGAGGAGACCCCATCCACGCTGCATACAACCTGACCAATGACTCTGGACAACACCACTCTACACCACATTTTCTAATGAAATGACCCCAAATGGAAGATACAACCTCACAATGGACAAAAAAGGTGATCTATTGTCTCCCCTCTCTCCTACAAAGGCAACAAACTTCTAAGATAGAATCCAACACAACACCCTCCTCAAGACATCTGTCTTCAATATCTTGGCTGTCACCGAGCCAACCAACCAACAAATTGCCTCCACTCTAGGTGGAGCTAGTCCAGCCCAAACCGAGGCGCAATTAGATCTTGCTATGACAACTGGATCTAATTCCTTGTAGATAGATGTTGAGGAAAAAAACCCTGACGGATTTGGCTTCCAAATGCGTAAATCTGTCGAATTCCTGCATAAATATACGTTAGCCGAAATACTTGATAATGACTCAAACTTGCCCGACTCCTACTGACGAAGAACATGTCTTACACTTACCTCCCAAGAAACTTTATTCCCAACCTAGACATAGCATTCTTTGACTGAGACTCTTTGTTAGAAGCTACCCTAAACAACCTTGGAAACATCAAACACAAAGGTCCCACACCTATCCAATCGTCAAACCAAAACCTAACTCTACCTCCCTTCCCCCACTTTGAAACTCAAGCCTTTTTGAAAGACTGCCCCCCCTATTATTTGATGCATCTCCAAAACTTGAAATAACAGCCCATAACCTGGGCAACCTATACCTAGGGACACTTTTTTCGAACCCACCCCCATTTATCCTCTCTATACTTGGATTCTATTACCTTTTTCCACAATGCCCCTTTCTCTTCCCCAAACCTCCACCACCATTTGGCTAACAATGCCCAATTTTTTAATTGCAAACCCCCCAACCCCAAACCCCCTTCATCTTTTTTATTTTATCACCTCACTCCACCTCATCAAATGCATCTTCATCCTTTTGCTATTTCCTTTGCATAAAAAAAAAAATCCTTCATAATCAATCCAACTTCTTGATAACCATCACTGGCATCCTAAAAAGAGACATGTAATTTACCGGAAGGCTTGATAAGGATAATTAAATAAGGGTGATTCTACAGCCAAGAGAGAGTTTTTGCCTCTTCTAAGAGGATAAATTCTTCTCAAACTTCTCAATTACTGTATCCCACATTGATAATGATTTGGGATTCCCCCTAATTGGCAACCCCAAATAATGAAAAGGAAGTTTACCCCTTTTACAATGTAATCTATCTGTCAATGTCTGAATGATCTCCTCAGAGCACCCTACACCCACCAACAGACTTTTTGACAAATTGACCTTCAATCCAGAAGCAATCTGAAAGCACCTCAAAATTCTCTTCAAATTTGCAATTTCTTCCCACTTTGTAGAAGAAAATAAAATTGGGTCATCTGCAAATTGGAGATGTGTGGCCGCCTCTATTCACCCTTCCGCTTCAAACCACTAACCCAGCCACTTTCTTTAGCTTTAATAAGAAGAGCACCCAATGCTTCTGTTTCTTCCTTTTTTTTTTTTTTTTTAATGGTAATGCTTCTGTTACAATAGTTAAAAGAAACGGAGACAACGAATCACCTTGTCTTAATCCTCTAGAAGCCGAAAATCACCTTGTTGGAGATCCATTAACAAGAGCTGAAAAAGATGATGAAGAAATACACTCTTGATCCACCCCGCCACCTTGTTCCAAAGCCGAATCTCCCCAACATATAATCAACAAATTGTCAATCCACATGATCATAAGCTTTTTCCAAATCTATTTTAAAGATTGCTCCCTCCTTTCTAACCCTTTTCCTTGAATGAATAAGTTAATTTGCAATTAAAATGCCATCCAAAATTTGTCTTTTATGGACAAAGACCCCTTGGGTCGGGCTAATGATACAAGGAAGAGCCTTTCGCAACCTGTTTGCCAAAATCTTCGACAATAGTTTGTAGATTCACCCCACCAAGCTAATAGGTCTGAAATCCTTCAATGTAGCCAGATTTGGAACCTTGGGGATCATCCACAGAAAAGTAGAGTTAATTTCTGAATAATGTTCGTATTCACTTTTGTGTCATGATGCTCATCTTGATCATAGAGCCATGGTCAACCAAGAAGGATATGGAATAAGTTTAGATGGATGCAATGGAGAATCCAAGGAAATTACACCTACCAGTGATGGGAAATATATTGTATTATTTATTTATTTGCTTTGCTATTACCATAGGTCCATAGGTAAAAGAGACATTAATATGTGGAAAGCATGCAAGAGACAAAGTGCCTTTCCCGGCCTCTCCTAAATCGTTTTTTTGTTAACATTAAATATTTATAAAATTATTTGAAGACATAATTTAACTGTTGTTATAATGGCATTTTATTTTAGATGTAGTTATAGATATAATTGCTAAGCTAGCCGTTCACACCTGGAAGGTGCCCATTGTCACAGCCATGAGGTTGCAGGTTCAAATCACCTTTTAAAAAGAAAAAAAAGATTGGTATTAATACTGCACTGTCAGTTTTAAATTCATCTCATATCTTCTTAGCTCAGATAGCATGAAGGTTTAAAAAACCATTCAAAAGGAAACAATGACTGAATAACTGAATTTTGGTCATGATCAGAATTCATTTAGCTTACCCCAACAGAGTTGGCACAAGGCTTTGATAATGTACCCATGCACTTCTGTCTTTCATGTATATATACATAATTGAAAATTAATGGTGTGCAAGTATAGTTCTCTGAAGGAAATCAGTTATGTAGGAATGGGGCATTGACTTTGCAAAAGAGACCACTCCAAACTCTGCAACGGTTAAGTACACTGATTTCCTGCTAGCAACAGCAGCAGGAAAGGTTGAAGGAGAAAAGGGCCCTGGTAAAATTGCAACTCCTTTTGAGAAGACGAAAATCGCTGCATACACATTAGGTGCCATGACCCCTTGCATGAGGCTCTATGCATTTTTAGGCAAGGAGCTGCAGCCCTTTTTGGGTCCTATTGAAACTAGTCACCGTTACAAGAAGTGGATTGACAGTTATTCTTCTGAAAGCTTTGAGGTTTGCCTTGTATTTGAACTGATTTTCTTGCTGTAACATTTTTCTGTAATCTCAAAAGGCTGTACTTGTTGAAACTGCTAGCTTTTTTCTCCCTTTTTTAACCAATGCAGGGATCAGCTTTGCAAAATGAGGAATTGCTTGACAAACTGAGTATCTCATTGACCGGGGAGGAGCTTGAAGTCATAGGAAAACTATATCATCAAGGAATGAAACTTGAAATAGACTTTTTTACTGCTCAACCAATTGTCCAGCGAACTGTTGTCCCTTTGTCAGGAGTGCTTGCTCCAGCAGAGCAACGTCTTGTTTTATTTTCTGATTTTGATTTGACATGCACTGTTGTTGATTCCTCTGCTATTTTAGCAGAGATTGCAATAGTAACTGCACCCAAAGGTGATCTGGATGTACCTGGAACTCCGCATTCTCGGAAGTCTTCAGCTGATCTAAGGAACACATGGAATGCTCTTTCTAGGCAATATACTGAGGAATACGAACAGTGTATTGAGACAATTATGCCCACTGAAAAAGGTAACTGTATAATTGTAAGCAATGTGATTGTTATTTGTATTCAAAGGAGTCGTCAGGAAATACTTTTGATCCCCCAGTAGTGGAAAAAAAAAGATATATAGGAGGATAGAAAAAAGTAAAAAAGAGAATTGGACAGGATATAGTAAAATAATTGTTTCATTTATGAAGTGGTTTTATGTATTTATGATTCCTATATTCTCTTTTTAGCTGAGGTATTCGACTATGAAGGTCTTTGCAAAGCTCTTGAGCAGCTTCCTGATTTTGAGAAACGGGCAAATGCTCGAGTAATTGAATCTGGAGTGTTGAAGGGCTTGAATATAGAGGACATAAAACGTGCAGGAGAACGCCTAAAACTTCAAGATGGTTGCACAGGGTTTTTCCAGAAGATTGTAAACAAGGAAGAGCTGAATGCAGATGTCCATATTCTTTCATACTGCTGGTGTGGAGATCTCATTAGGTCAGCTTTTTCATCAGGTACTTCTCTTCACTTCTAAATTTGGAATTTGTAAGATCCTTTTTATGCCACTGCAAAGCATTTTAAGTGCCTCTTCCTCTAACGGTATTCCCTCGCAGTTCTGATAATTACAAAAAGAATCTTGGAATGATTATCTTTAATGAATCTGTGTCAATGCTTGCATTATGCTCAAAAGATGACTGTTTGATCTTCACAAATTTTTAGGGAGATAACTTTTCATTGGGTTTGGAGTCTTTTTTAACCTTTATTATGCATTTATTACACTTATGTTCGGAATCATTATAAAATGACGAGAAATATTGCTTGGTTTGGTCATAACCATCTCTTTTACAAATACCCCATCAAATCCCTTTTATATGTCTATAGGGTAGTAACATAAATTTTATTAATTCAAATCCCTAAAATATGCAAAATGCATTTGATTTTTCACAGCCTGATCAACAAATTTAATGAGGGCTTTTCTGTACCTAAATATGCATATGCGGGCAATAGCCGAAAAAGTATGTAATATTTTGGGGGAGATTGGCTCTCTTCTATCATATTTTTGGCACTTTATATATTTTATATTGAATGAATGTGGGCTTATATAATTACCTGAGAGATCTCTTTTACCCTACGCAAATAACCTGTCTAAACTCAGAGTGATCTAGATTTAACTTTAGGGGAAAAGGCTATACAATCCTCATTTCAAATGCTTATAATGTACGAGGTGATTGGTATTGGGAGTCTTCAGATGATCTTCACAAATCTCCATGCCTTGAGGGCTTCAGTGATAGAGAATAGAGATCCAGTAGAGTCATCACCAATGGAGGACCAAAATTATGCAATAGAAGAAGTAATTCATTGTTGGCAGTATGTAAGAAAGTGAGTGCAATACTTTTGAGAATGGATGATAAGAGATTATTCTTCCTTAATTGGCCTCCAATTCATTACTTTAATAACTCCAAGTCTCCAACTAACACTTCTAGAAGCCAATGACTCAATCAGGACTGTCTAACAAGCTTCTCCAATCCTTTCCAGTAAATGGGTCATAACTTCTCCAATCCTTTTCAGATTCATAAATGTTGGACTTTTCATACCTGCAATTGATAATTCATCTGATACACCTAATTTCATGTCATTCAGACATCATTTAACACATCAATTGTGCCCGTTTTTGAAAAGGTATTTAAATTCTGAAACAAGGAGGCTCTTGACATGACATGGATGGTGGGCTCAAATAGAAAGTGCCATCTATCTAATTCTAGTCACTGTTTGGACATGACGCCATTGAGAATAGTTCATATGTTCTTCACATGGGGCCCATATGTGGCATATGGGGAACCCCTATGGGTCTAATGTGGCAGAACCTATGTTTTGGCCTGCATCATGGAGAATGGTAGGAGCTTTGTTATATCTGTTTCACAATATGGAGGAGCTTTGCTGTATCTGTTTCACAATATGGATAATTTGTTGGAGGATCTGAGGAGACTTTATTTTTTATCAGTAGACTGAGGAGACTGGCGACCTCTTTTTTACATGTTTCTTCCCATATAGGAAAGCTTATTATGTGTGTTTTTTTTTTTTTTTAATTTAATTTATTTGGCTTGGTTTCATTTGTTTGTTCAAGATGTCCAATAATGCCAGAGGCTGGCTGGTGAACTTTTGTATCTTTTGGAGGTCAATTCTATGAAGAATCAAGACTCCTTTTAGTTATGTGGAAATTTTTGAGGATACTTGATTATATTAAAATATTAGTGTCAATACTTGTAGCCATCTTGAACATTTGGATTGATAATATATAGGGAGAAACCTTAATTTAACTTATATTCTTAGACTTTGTAGCAAGTATATACTATTCGCATCTCCTTCCCACAGTAAGATGCATGGAATATTTCTGTGAAAAAGTTTCAACCCCTTGTAAATGCTAAGAGTTCAGGTCATTTAGAACCCCAAATGCCAACATGGCAAAACAATGAAAATAGTTATGTAAAGCTCATCACCATTTCCCATATGGATCAATCTGGGTTATACCCATAGAGCTACCATCTATTTTCAATGCAAGGAAGGCATCCAATTACCCTGGTTACTTTGCCTGTCCAATATTGCATCCCTATTTTGGTGGATTTCAGGTTACTCATTCAAATCGACTCTTGCCTCTCATGCCTATTGATTAATCATTCCTTGATCCTTGCCACCAACAATTTAATGGATACCTTCCTATCAGAGATTTTATCATCATCATCAAAGTCTTGTCCCAACTATATTGGGGTCGGCTACATGGATTTTGTTTCTCCATTCCGATCTATCCCGAGCCAAATCCTCGGATGGGTTGCAATTCTTCATGTCAATCCTGATTACTAACTTCCACAGCCTCTTTGGCCTAGTGAGCCATCAACCTGCATAGAAAATTTTTTCCTGAACGGTGTTGTTGCTGGCCTGAATTGGACATACCTGAACCATCTGAAATGATTCTACCAGAGATTTTACATCTCCTTATAAAATACCCAAGTGATAGCTAACAGGTGCATGTTTCCATAACACTTGTCCTCTTGGCCTGAAAAACCCAAACTCCCGTCCTTCGCGATGATCATCCTTAAGGCAAGAAAAACAATCCTAGATGTTGAAACATGCTAAAAATATAAAATAATTCACAGAATAGACAGGAACGATGATGGGACGTATGTCTAACCTCAACATGAACAATTATGGTTATTCATTTGGATTCTGGCCACACTTAATGATCCTCTGTGATGTGTGGGTGGCATAGCCCGCTTGTTTTGGGAATCCTAACCCTCCGCTCTTACAGATATATATTTTTTACCCTATATTCTTTGACCTTTAAAACAAGAAAGATGTCGAGCATTATTGAACGAAGCATTTTCAAGCAGCTAGTCACTTGAAGTGGTGTGCATTTATGATTGCAACCCAGTTCAAGGGGGGATATGTCATATCTAACTTGGAATGGAAAATTTGCGGTAGTATCAAAATTCCTGCCGACCCAACATTGTTGGGACAAGGCTCTGACGATGATCAAAATTTCCGCCTGTTTTCATATTAAGTATATTAGTAGAGTTGTTGTGTTTTGTACCAAAATGTAGCCCTACTTTCAAAATAGTAAAGATAGAGGAGAGTTGCATTCTTGCTGCCAAATCTGTTTGTATCTATATGACCCTTGTTCATGTTTCTTACATTGCCTTTATGCAGAAATGGTATGTGTTCCTGAAACTTCATCTGCTGCCCTTTTCAGCCAGTTTTAACGGCATTAGCCAGACAGAATAATTTTGCTGCTTATGAATAATTGTTTGTATTGAATGCTGAAATCATTATACTTCTATACAATGCATGTAACACCAACTTGTTTTGAATTGTTGTGGAACACTTTTGGGGTATAACAAAGCAGATTTAGCAAAAACAGGTTGGGTCTCCATCTGATGAGGGATAGTCTTATACATGACATTTTCAACGTAAAATCAGCAGAAAAGAGTTTGAAGAGTAAAAAAGTGTCTGGATCTTGTTGGTTTTATCATGATTAATTATTTCATATATATATTTTTGCATCATATATGTATGATTGAGACCAGCTAGTATCAATTTTGATTGATATAAGATTTGTACACACCCAGTATGATACCAAAATGCATGCTAATCTTGGAGTAGGGGTTTGATGTGGATTGTGTTCCAAGTATTACAGCCCTTGATTTTAGGGCCTAAAATGGTGAGGTACAGTTATTTTTAGCAACTTAGTCCCATAGTGATTTGATGGTTCTATCAAGATTCAAGAGTCAAATGGGGTAAGTGCCTAATCAAGGGAAGACACTAAGGCAGGTGTTTGTGAGGATATGGATTGTTTTAGGTGGGCCCCACCGTGGTGTATGAGATTAGGGGTTGATGCCAGTTCTCACTTAAAATAGTTAGATACAGCTAGAATCACATCCTATAAATGTATCCATATATACATTTGTATTATCTGACCGCCATTGGTTATAACTGCATCTTTCTTATGTTGCATCATAGTGCTGTCAGGTGATTGAAAAGTTCTCTCTCTGTTTTTTTTCAAATGGTGAACAGGTGGTCTAAATGTTTTGAAGGTACACTCAAATGAGTTTACGTACAATGAGTCTCTTTCAACAGGAGAGATTGTTAAGAATATGGAGTCTCCCATGGACAAGGTTCGGTCCTTCAAGGACATTTTGAATCACTGCAGCAATGGCAAACATTTATCTGTTTATATTGGAGACTCGGTGGGTGACCTGCTCTGCCTTCTTGAGGCGGATGTGGGCATTGTTGTGGGATCAAGCTCTAGCCTAAGAAGAGTGGGAAGTCAGTTCGGTGTCTCATTCGTTCCACTGTTCTCTGGCTTGGTGAAGAAACAAACAGAAATAGCTCAAGGGGACTCTTGTAGCTGGAAGGGTTTGACTGGCATCCTCTATACAGTCTCTAGTTGGGCTGAAATACATGCCTTTATTTTGGGGCCATAGAATTCTTCTTGGCATTCTTTCCATCTTGTTTCCTTGATTAGAACATGTTCAGGAATTGATTATATAGGCATAGATATTAATGGTGGCTAATTTTACATAGAGCCACAGTGTCAGCTGTTTCTTTTTTCTACAGGGCTGCCTTGCATTGCAGAAGTTTGGTTCTGCACACGTTTGGTTTTTGGTATGTGCAATCTCTTCCTTCATGTTTTTTGAGCTTTATCTTCTGTGCACTCTTTGATTCTTGATGAAAACTTTCTGTACTTATTCAGGTATTGGAAGCACCAAAACCAAAGATCCAAACTGTGGGTGAATTTGTTTGTTTAAATAGATTTGATGTAAGTACTATTCTTTAATGGCTATTCGATTTGTGGGGGGTTGTGGGGGGTACTCTATAGGAAGATTATGTGTTTATTTCTCCTCCCTTTTTTTTTTCTCTTCCTTAAAATCACGTAAATTGTCATCTACCGTCATTCAGGCTTTCCATGAACATCCTATCTGGGAATGAGAATGTAAATCCTCCAATTTCTGCATATTTTCTTTTATCCTAGAGGCCCCCATTGAAGAATAGCTTATTTTACTGTTGTTCATTTTGCTGTTTGAACATATTTGTAAGGGAATGTCCTTGTTCTTTTATGATGAGGACTGCATGAAGATCCATGGTTTCTGTATTAACTTGGTGGTTTATTTCTTCTCTGTATCGTTCCAATTTTATTGGATGTCTCCAAAAAGACAGCTTGTTTGCTTATATTTGCAACTGTGATAATATGAAGTTCTCGTCATGCTTGTTATGTTTGAAGCTTCACATGGATTTGAACTATGCCATAACGTTATTTGTTGCTTGTGCGACTAGCCCCAGCTTGAATGGGCGAAGACCTAGGACCAGTTCCCAACCGCCAGTCCCTGTGACAAAAAAAAAAAGAAAAAAAAGAAGACAATTGATGGAGACACTGGGTGTATGTATACAGTGTCATTTATATTATTGAAAAATGTGGTCATAACGGGTGTTGTGGTCAATTCTGAAAATCGATGTCATGGTCTGTGGACATTGTGGCCTGTTGCAATATGACTTTTTTTTTTCAGAAAAATCGGAAAAAATATTCAATGAAATCAGACTATTAAATAAATCCTTGTGTCAAATATATATTTTTTCCCATTATGGCACATTGTGAAGTTCTATATCTTTCCTCCAAGTTATGGCAGATGTATTTAATCAATGACTATTTTAAAGAAGTAAATATGTAACAATTGATGGAGACACTGGGCGTATGAATCGGGCTCTCAGGGGTACTGTGCGAATCACATAGTGGGGGTCCACAGATCATGTGATAGTGGGGGGGATTGAAAGATCCAAGTGGGACTACCCTAGATATAAAGTCCCAACCAAATCTGATCCCTCTAACCCCTTGTTCTGTGGTCCATAAGTTTAACGGCTTTATATTAAATAAGTAGTTTTACCTATAATCCAATGGTCTAATCCATTTGGATGGGTGCAGACCTCTTAGATGTGGTGGTATAATTCATGGGTCTCGTATGTGGATGGCTTGAATGTCTCATAAGGTGTGCCGCACTAGAAGTTATCACTGCAAGTGTTTCGCTAAAAATGGAAAATACTATTTCATCCAATCAACATCCTCCACTGAGGCAGAGTAATTCAGTCTGAATAGCATTTGCAACTCCCTCTGCCAAATCATCCAAGGTGTTGGCTAGCAATTAAACGACATACCAACAACATTTTTTTATTTTTTTTTTGCCATCACAAGGGGTTGGTGAAGGGACCCCGTGCATGAAGCTATTCATTCCACTAAGAAAGTGGGTAGTACATGAGCAATTCAGATTTTGGATATGAAGAAAGCCTGTGACTGGTATCTTTTTATGGGATGCACTTGAGAAATGGATTAGATAGATGAAGTATACATAACCAAAATGTACCTCCTTATAGTTTTCCTCCCTGCCACAGAATAAAATCCTATCTTCGTATTTAGGTGCTCGGTATCTGCCTAAATAGAATCCAAATCTCTTCTCATAAAAGAGGGGACGACAAAAATGTCTGAAAAATCATTCAACAAGCATCGAAGGGACTAGCAAAATTGCAAAGTTAACTCAGATCGGTTGCTCCAAGCTTAACTTGATAGGATCCATCAGCTAAAGTGGGGGCCCCACACCATGTTTCAAATGTTGGGCCAAGCCTGGATATGACTCGACCCGGCCTGGTCCAACTATTTTCCCTAAAATGGACTAACGTTGCATTAGCAATCCAATTATCTAACTTTGAGAAAAAAATAAACTAGCATATTCAAAGAAAAATGACTCAAAATACAGTGATACAAGAATCACTACAATCACTAGAAAATATTCACCACAAGGTACCAAATACATCACTATTAAAAATAGATATTTAGAGAGTAAGAAAAGAAGAAAAACTGAATTGGGAATCCTCTACTAATATATAATAATATTACTTGAACCGGTGACTTGACCGTAACTTTAAGAGTAGTTTGATTAGGTAGTCACG